>JBBGZY010000438.1:12745000-15145000 GCA_037952925.1 Lithobates clamitans
AGGAGAGATCGGGGATCTAAAAGACCCCCCATCCCTCCGTTACACTTCAAAGTATTCAGATCGCCGAAAACGGCGATTCTGAATACTGTGTACTTTTTTAAATTCGGCGCCATTGGCAGCCGAGTAAACGGGAAGTGACGTCATGACGTCGCTTCCGCGTTTACAACAAGAGGGCTGGAACGAAGCCGCTCACAGCTTCGTTCCAGCCCGCCCCCAGCCGCCGAAAGTACTCGATTGGACACCGGGCTTCCCGAACGCACGGGAGGCCCGGTAACAGCGGCGGGAGGCGGCGGGAGGGGGGGATGTCCCCTCCCGCTCCTCCGGTATAACAACCGAGCGGCTTTTAGCCGCATCGGTTGTTATACACGGGTAGCCGATCGCCCGCTGTAAACAACGGTACCGGGATGATGCCTGCAGCTGCGAGCATCGTCCCGGTATAACCCCGAAAAGCCGAGTACGCATATGTGCGTACGGTCGGCGGGAAGGGGTTAAATCTTGCGGTTACAAGCTGGAGTTACGAGGGATGCCCCCTCAAAGGTTTCTAAGATCCAGCATTCCCTCGGATCCTCCAAAAAGAAACTTATTGCTTCAGGCACTACATCATCTAGTCAAGGAGTGATTCTAGAGGTTCCAGTATCTGAAAAGGGCACAGGGTTTTACTCAAACCTGTTTACGGTTCAGAAACCAAACGGGGACACAAGGCCCATTTTGGACCTAAGGTCCCTGAACAAGTATTGATGCAATCCTTTCAGATGGAGTTTGTCCACTCAGTAGTAACCTCACTCCAGAGGGGAGACTTTTTAGCCTCCATCGATATAAAAGATGCATACTTTCACGTACCTATCTTTCAACCTTATCAGAGGTTCCTACATTTTGCAGTAGAGAAACGTCATTTTTAGTTTGTGGCTCTACCCTTCAGGCTTGCTACAGCTCCCCGGGTGTTCACAAAGGTCTTAGCACCAGTACTGGGTCTTTTAAGGGCCCAAGGGATCCTGGTGCTCGGGTATCTGGACGACCTCCTGCTCAGAGATCACTCAGTACAGGCTCTACTACAGATGCCATTCTCTCAGGCTGGGGAGCGACCCTAGATGGGCTCACAGCCCAGGGGAAATGGTCAGGGACAGAGCAGACCCTGCCCATCAACGTCCTAGAATTACTGGCAGAATGTCTGGCCCTGCGATCCTGGACGGTGGAGCTTCAGGACTGCCCCATCAGGGTTCAGTCCGACAATGCCACGGCAGTGGTCTATATAAACCACCAAGGCGATACCAGGAGTTGTTCAGCTCTGAAGTGTAGTGATCGGGTATATGTATGGGTGTATAGATAATTAATATTTAGATATTATAATGATGATGATGTAAGTACTCTTCCGCAGCAACCCAATTCTTCCAGAGAGATGCACTTTATTGACTTCCAACACAGAACAAAGTCCAAAGTCCACAGATGACAAAAAAATCCGACAGAGGAAATATAATTCAGAACCCCATGTTCATAGGTCTGTGTGCATACACAGACAAGCCTCTCTCCAAAACCTATAGACTGAATGCCGTGTTATATTCACTAAATATTGAATGGCTGAGCAATTTGATTGGCCGTTTCAATTTAGGACTTTGATTAGCTTTAGTCTTTCAAACAGACAACAACCCCCAGCCGTGAACAGCCGTGAACCACCCCAATTTGCACTCCCGCATATCAACATCAACAAGTCCCCTTTAGATATGTGTAATTATATTAACAGATACCACCTGAACACCCTTTTGAGCCCTTGGAATACCTACATTCCTGCATATCAACAAGCCCCCCTGATAAATTAGCCCCACAGGAGGGAGCCCCTGCTAGGCCAACCCAAAACACTCCTTGATCCCATTGTTACCCCCTCAAGTCTAATTACCATCAATAAATATTTCTTCTATGGTCCTTTAAACAATGTACCCTTTGAAATGTTCAATTAGGTTAACAGCCCATACCTCACACCCCTAGGTAGACTTGCATGAGACTAACACATCAAAGGGTTTTCAGCTGTTATATTAAAATTGAGTTGGTTTGGACAAATAGACCATCGTCAACTCAATTCTGGCCTGGTTAATATTGACTGTATGTGTATATACATATAATAATGTCCCACATAAATCGGTGAACATTACAACATATTATAACATGAAGGAGGCAAACTACATACTAGCCTGGGCAGAGAGAGATGTGCCAATAATATCGTCAGTCCATATCCCAGGAGTAGACAATTGGAAGGCAGATTACCTCAGCCACCAGCATCCCTGCCCGGGGGAATGGTCCCTATACCCAGGGGTGTTCCAGGAAATTTGCCAATGTTGGGGATGGCCAGAGGTCGACCAACTGGCATCCAGGTTCAACAACAAGCTACAGCAGTTTGTGTCTCGAACAATAGATCCTCTGGCAATTGGAGCAGATGCTCTGATAGTTCCATGGAGCCAGTACTCCCTGGTTTATGCTTTCCCTCCTATCCCTCTCCTTCCACATTTGTTGCGCAGGATTCGGAGAAAGGGGATTCCAGTCATTCTGGTGGCACCAGCCTAGCCCAGAAGGCTCTGTTTCCCGCAGATTGTGAGACTGACAATAGACGGGCCATGGACAAGTCTGCGTCGCCCCAATCAACTGTCTCAAGGTCCTATATTCCACCCCAATTTACAGTCTCTAAATTTGATGGCATGGCTATTGAAGCTAGGGTGTTAAAGGACCGTGGCATCTCGGGACCAGTGGTGTCTACTCTAGTGAATGCTAGAAAAGCTATCACTAGGAAGATTTATCATAAGGTCTGGAAGACTTATATTGCTTGGTGTGAAGCCAGAGAATGGCATCCTTGGAAATATGTGATTGGGAGAATTCTCTCTATTCTACAGTCAGCTGTGGAAATCAAATTGGCTTTGAGTACAATCAGAGGTCAAGTTTCGGCCCTATCAGTATTCTTCCAAAGGCCTTTAGCTTCCCATTCACTGGTCTGAACCTTTATACAGGGGGCAACTCGTTTGCTTCCCCCCCATTAGGTCACCTATGTGTCCTTGGGACTTGAACTTGGTACTGTCTGTGTTACAGAAACAACCATCTGAACCTATTAAGAAAATTCCATTAGACTTGCTGTCAGGCAAGCTAGCCTTTCTGATGGCTATCACCTCGGTTAGAAGGGTGTCGGAGTTGGTGGCCCTTTCATGCAGGGAACCGTACTTGATCCTTCACCATAACAGAGTAGGTTACGACCTGTTCGATCCTTTTTGCCAAAAGGGGTGTCGGCCTTTCATTAGACCCAACAATGAACTAAGAAATGTATCCCTGCTTAGTCTCCCTATAAATTTAAAGCAGCTTATGGGGTGGCACAGACAGGGGCAAGGCGCAGACATCATGGCTCTGTCCTGAGTGGCTCTGTCACGAGTGATGCGCAGTTTTACCAACGCAGTTATCAATTCTGATCATGTCTTCTCTGCTCTTTTACAGGTAATTGTCTCCTATCCATCTGTACATCTCTACTGAACTGACTTTGCTGTAACATTTTCGGTAATTGTCTCCTGCTGCTATATCTTTAAACTTCTATATTTAATGCTAGCTCTATAACATACACACTGCAATAGCAATATTACTGGTGATTGATTCTCAACTCCATGTGGCTTGAGTGATCAAGAGAGGTAATTAGCTTTACGACCCTAGCCTGTGTCTGTAGCTGGTCTGGTATTGGCCATCTCCTCCCCATATTCAGGTGTCTCACATCAGACCCAATAATGACCAACTGAGAAATGCATCCCTGCTTAGTCTCCCTATAAACTTTAAAGCAGTTTATGGGGTGGCGCAGACAGGGGCAAGGCGCAGACATCATGGCTCTGTTCTGAGTGGCTCTGTCACGAGTGATGTGCAGTTTCACCAACGCAGTTTAACGAAAGCAGGATAACTAATGCTGGATGAAGATACAGCAAGAACTCTGCTCCACTCTGCAAGACGACAAGCAAACCAGCTTTTGACATTTATTCTATATTAAGTTTCCCACTCTCTATCCACTAACATGCTCCTTATTCTCTTCCTTCTCACATTGGTGTCTTCTATCCTCAAATTATCTTTACTCTACCCCTCCTTTCACATGCTGACATAAACACCAGGGCCACTAGACACGTGCGCTCATGCACATCCCACTCCCACCTTGCCTTCCTCCTTCTCCTAGTCTCAGGTGACATTTCTCCTAATCCTGGTCCGCCATTTTCCAAATGCAAGCAACATATCCAATACCCCTCCCCCTTTGGCAACCACCGCAATCCACTCAGTTTAATTTCTATCCCCCTGCTTCCTTGAAGCAGCCCACCAATCTCATGAGCCCTTTGGAACGCCCACTCCATCTGTAACAAGCTAACATCTGTACATGACCTCTTCATCTCTCATGGCTTTAACATAGTTGCCATAACAGAAACCTGGCTTCAACATTTTGACTCAGCTTCTCCTGCTGCCCTCTCCCATGGTGGTCTCCATTGGACTCTCCCCCAGACCCAACAGACAGAAAGGAGGTGGAGTTGGCTTCTTTCTATCCCCACAAAGCACCTTCCAAGTCCTTCCTGTCCCTCCCTCTCTATCCCTCTCTTCTTTCGAGATGCACTGTATTAGTCTGTTTTCTCCCATTTCTCTGAGGATTGCAGCAATTTATTGACCTCCAGGACCGGTATCGCGCTTTCTTGATGACTTTGCTGCCTGGCTACCCTACTTTCTCTCCTCTGAAATACCCACCATTATTCTTGGTGACTTCAACATTCCTGTCAATGTTAACAGCCCAACTACAGCTAAACTTCTCGACTTAACCTCATCTTTTGACCTAACCCAATGGACACATACTTCCACTCACTCCAATGGTAATACCCTTGACCTTGTATTCTCCCACCTCTGCAACCTTGGCAACCTCACCAACACCCCCTTTCCTCTCTCTGATCACAACCTCATTACTTTCACTGTATCCTTGCCTCGAACCACCCATCCCTCCAAGCAGCAAACAATTACTTGTAGAAACCTTTGCCACTTTAACCCTTCTCTTCTCTATTCTGCTACTGACCACCTATATGACAATCTCTCCCCTGTCCTGTCCTGACCTGGCCACCTCTGTCTACAACAGTTCACTCTCATCATCACTAGATGCACTTGCTCCTCTAACCACATGCAGAATCAGGCCCCGACCGTTACAACCCTGGCAAACTGACAACACTAGAAATCTCAAGAGACATTGCCGTGCTCTTGAACGACTGTGGCGTAAAACCAAATGCCTGCAAGACTTCACCCTATATAAATCTGCCCTTCTAAAATACAATTCATGCCTCCATGCTGCCAAACAAGCCTACTTTGTCTCTCTTATTAATTCCTTGTCATCCAGTCCCTGTCGGCTCTTCTCAACCTTTAACTCTCTGCTTTGTCCCCCACCCCCTCTACCCATTAACTCACTTACTGCCCAAGAGATTGCCAATCACTTCAAAGACAAGATCGATGCAATTCGTGAGGACATCTCCACTGTGCGTACGTCTTCCCCACCCAACATACCTTGCCTAGCAGCACATTCAACACTCTCCTCTTTTGAATTGGCTACTACTGAAGAGGTTACAATACTTTTCTCGGATGCCCACCTAACCAATTGTCCCTTGGATCCTGTTCCCTCACAACTACTACGGTCACCCTCTTCTTCTATCCTATGCTCCCTCACCCACATCTTCAATCTCTCCCTCTCTAGTGGCATCTTCCCCTCCCCTCTAAAACATGCGCAGATCACTCCCATTCTTAAAAAGCCCCCACTGGACCCTACCAACCTGAACAACATAAGACCCATCTCATTGCTCCCATTCACCTCTAAACTTCTAGAACGCTTAGTCTACAACCGTCTTAGCTCCTACCTCAGTGAAAATAACCTTCTTGACCCCTTACAGTCTGGCTTTCGCTCGCAGCACTCCACGGAAACTGCCTTACTAAAACTCACTAACGATTTACTAACTGCTAAAACCAACAGCCAGTACTCCATACTCCCACTACTTGACCTCTCTGCGGCCTTTAATACTGTTGACCACCCGCTCCTTCTTAATAAACTACATTCCCTTGGCCTCCGAGATTCTGCTCTATCCCGGTTCTCTTCCTATTTATCACAGCGCTCCTTCAGTGTCACCTACAACTCTGTCTCCTCCTCTCCATTGCCCCTTTCCGTGGGGGTCCCCCAAGGCTCTGTTCTTGGGCCCCTTCTCTTCTCTATCTACACCTGCTCCCTTGGTTACTTAACCGCCCACGGCTTCCAATACCACTTATACGCTGATGACACCCAAATCTATCTGTCTACTCCTCACCTCACTCCTTCAGGCTCCTCTCGCATTACTAACTTACTAACTGACATATCAGCATGGATGTCGCACCACTTCCTTAAACTAAATCTCTCTAAAACTGAGCTATTAATATTCCCCCCCTCCCGTGCCCCCCTCCATGACTTTTTCATCAAAATCAACAATGCAACCATCAGTCCCTCCCCTCACGCCAGGGTACTAGGTGTAATCCTAGACTCTGACTTGTCATTTCAGCATCAAATCCAATCGTTGTCAAAAGTTTGTAGAATTCACCTCCGTAACATCTCTAAAATTCGCCCCTTTTTAACAAATGAAACCACAAAGCTCCTCATTCACTCCCTTGTTATCTCTCGCCTTGACTATTGCAACTCCCTTCTCATTGGCCTACCTCTCCATAGGCTATCCCCTCTTCAGTATATCATGAATACTGCTGCCAGACTTGTCCACCTTACCAACCCCTCAGTGTCTGCCAACCCTCTACTCCAATCCCTACACTTGCTCCCAATCACCCAGCAAATTAAATTCAGAATACTAAACACAACATACAAAGCCATTCACAAGTCTGCCCCGAGCTACATCACCAATCTTGTCTCCAAATATCACCCAAATCGACCTCTCCGCTCTTCTCAAGACCTCCTGCTTTCAAGCTCTCTCATCTCCTCCTCCCATGCTCGTCTCCAGGATTTCTCCAGAGCCTCTCCCATCCTCTGGAACTCACTACCTCCATCTATCCGGCTATCCCCTACTCTTGCTACCTACAGGCGATCCCTGAAAACTCATCTCTTCAGGAAAGCCTAACACGTCTCCAACTAATCTCCTACCACTTCCAACAGCTCATTCCCCACAGTTACAACCTTTTGTACCACCTGCCCCACCCTATTAGATTGTAAGTTCTTCTGAGCAGGGCCCTCTTAATCCTCTTGTATTTTATTGTATTATAACTGTATTGTCCCCCTTTTATATTGTAAAGCGCTGTGTAAACTGTTGGCGCTATATAAATCCTGTATAATAATAATTATTATTTTGCTTGAACAGTATTTTGGCTTATTAAGGAACAGAGGAATAGGGGAATTCATACTGGGCACCCTCCCCGGCATAGTTTATCGGGATAACTGACAGATACACTGGGATAAGCAAAAATGACCCTCAACGCCCTCATGAGGGCTCCCTTGCGCAGGCTACCCGGGCAGCTAAGGAGAAGGGGAACCTTGCAGCGTCTGCATCAGCCGCGGCATCCAAGCTGGAGAAATACACCCATACTCCCTCGCATTCCTCAGCCAAGGGTACTCAGCAGCCCCAAGAGAAGACGGGAAGTACAGGGGACAGAGTTTAAGTAAAACTACATCAGCATTATTAACAACTACGAAAGCGGTGAATAAAAAAAG
Organism: Lithobates clamitans; assembly: GCA_037952925.1. Lineage (NCBI taxonomy): Eukaryota > Metazoa > Chordata > Amphibia > Anura > Ranidae > Lithobates > Lithobates clamitans. Next base: position 12,752,700 of record JBBGZY010000438.1, read on the forward strand.
CCCTGAAAGGGACCCCTCGGGAAAAATGATTGAAGTTAATCCTGATACTGAAGTACTCAGTGAACCCGAACCTACATTGAAAGAGGTTCTGAGTGCAGTTAACGCTTGCAGGGGATCACTGAGTGATTTATGTGACCAGTTAAGAGGCCTTAAAGAAGAAATGTGCTCTACGAGTCAGGAATTACAGAATACCGTGGAAAGGACTTCTAATTTAGAGGAGAGGCTAAGCCAAGTAGAGGATATTTTACATCCCATGAGGCAAGAGTTTAGATTAATGCAGACCCAGCTGGACACCTATAAAAGCAAAATGGATGAAATGGAGAATCGCCTCCGCAGACAGAATGTGAGGGTCCTAGGCCTCCCAGAAGGAAGCCAGGGGTCCTGTCCAGAAATATTCCTGGAAAGGTGGCTTAGGGAGATTTTTGGGGCGGAGACTTTTTCTCATTTTTTTGCCATTGAGAGGGCTCATAGGGTGCCCACCAGATTAAACTCTCCAGGCTCCCGCCCTAGACCATTGATCATGAAGCTGTTTAGCTACAGAGATAAGACAGTACTAATGCAGAAAGCTAGGGAAAAAGGGGGACATTTTCTACAAAGACACTAGAATTTCAATATACTCGGATTACTCCCCAGATCTGCAAAAGAAAAGGGCGGGATTTGTTGAAATTAAGCGCAGTTTGAGGAACATGAAAATATCTTATGCATTGCTTTATCCGGCGCGACTACGTATCGATGCTCCAGGAGGGACACAATTTTTTGACTCAGCCGATAGGGCCACAAAATGGCTGGAAGAAAATAAAAAGAACTTTTAGGGTCGGAGTATTATCAGCTAATTGGAGAGGGAGGGAGGGCGATTGATGTGTTGGAGAAAAATATTCATGAGAGTTTACAAAAGGTGGAGGATGATTGTTTTGTGGTTAATAGCGCTACTGGTGATTGAGGTGGGGGGGAGGGAGGGCAGTGTGAGAAGGGTAGAAAAGTCAAACAGGGGAAAGTCTTTTCTCTTTACCCCTGGTTAGCTGAGGAAGAAGGGAAAAGAGTTGGGGAATGAGTTGGTTGGGAGGGTTAAACAGGTCACAAGGAATGCTCCTAGGGTAGGCCAAGAAAGGCAGGGGGGAGGGGGATGGATGGGCACAAGGGTAAAGAAATATGTAAGATTCAATTAAAATTAAATGGTTGTTATGCATTAGTACTAAAAGCACATAGGGTAAATATAAAACCATCACATAGGTTGTTGAAACATTTATTCACATTTTAAATTAGTTTAAAGAAAATCTGATGGGAAACTTTGTATATGAGTTGGTAGATAAATATTTGATACTGGCGGGTTTAACCAAGGAGGTCTTATGCCGCGTACACACGAGCGGACTTTACGGCGGACTTTGCCCGGCGGACTGGATTTCGTCGGACAATTCGATGTGTGTGGGCTCCAGCGGACTTTGTTTTCTCAAAAGTTGGACGGAATTAGATTTGAAACTTGTTTAAAATTTATCCGTTGAAATCGAGTCCGGTCGAAAAGTCCGCTGTCTGTATGCTAGTTCGACGGACAAAAAGCCACGCTAGGGCAGCTATTGGCTACTGGCTATGAACTTCCTTGTTTTAGTCCGGTCGTACGTCATCACGTACGAATTCGACGGACTTTGGTGGATTGTGTGTAGGCAAGTCCGTTCGTTCACAAAGTCCGTCGGAAAGTACGTCGAAAAGTCCGCCGGGCAAAGTCCGCCGTAAAGTCCGCTCGTGTGTACGCGGCATTAGTGTTCACTGTCATAAGAGGTCTATGTCCATGTTGGTTCTTCTTTTTTTTTTCTTTTTTTTTCTTTAGTAGAGATGTATATTTATTTATCTGTATATATGCTTATAATTTAAAGGAGGGTTAGAATGGTAGGAATAACCTCATGGAATATCTGGGGTATGGGAGACCCCATTAAAAGAGCCACTGTATTCTCAGAGCTGGAATCACAGGGTGCGGACCTGGCGTGCTTACAGGAGACACACCTCACCAATGAGTCTAAATCTTTATTTCGGAATAAAAAATTTCAAGCACAATTTCACTCAGTGCACACCTCCTATTCGAGAGGAGTGTGTATACTGGTTAAAAAGGGGATGGTGTTCTCCTGTAGGGATGTTAGGACAGATCCGCTGAGCTGTTATGTTTTCTTATTATGTACAATAGAGGGTAAACCTTTTGTTATAGCTAATGTGTATATTACCCCTCCCTTCAAGATGGAGATTTTATATCGCCTCCTAGAATATGTTGAGGACAAAGGGGATACCCCACTTATAGTGGTGGGCGACTTCAACATGGTTCTTAACGGTAAAATCGATAGGTTCCCTCCAAGAGCAAGGGAGGATAGGGCAACTGAAGGACGGCTTACTCAGCTGCTTGAAGAGATTGGGTGGTGCGACCTCTGGAGAATCCGTAACCCAGAGGAGCGGCAGTACTCTTGCTTCTCGGAGTCGCATCGCACTCTCTCTCGCATAGATATGGCAGTGGGAAACAGGGGGGTGCTTTCCCTTCTAGGAAAAATAGAGTATAGGCCGAGAGGAGTATCGGACCATTCTCCTTTGACGCTGACGATAAACATCCGTAATAGACGTACTGAGAGAGTATGGGCATTAAACTCTATATGGTTGGAGATTATAGGAAAAAAAGAAGATATATCGGAAAAAAATAAAAGAATTTGTGGTAATTAACTCAGGGTCAGCGCCGCAGGGGATGGTCTGGGACTCTCTGAAAGCGTTTCTGAGGGGTATCCTCCTACAGAATATAACACGGGTTAAGAGACAATCAAGAGAAAAGGGGGACCAGATTAGGAAAGAGGTGCTGGATCTAGAAAACGTGGCGGACCCAAGCCCAGGAAAACAGGAGCTTTGGGTAAAAAAGCAGCAGGAGTATAAGATGGATATACTTAAAAATGCTGAAAATAAGAGACTATTCCAAAGGCAGAGACACTTTGGGGAGGGGGAAAAAGTGGGCTGCATGTTGGCATTATTAGCTGATACTAACTCACCCTCTTCAACGATCGCTGCGATTCGGACCTCTAATGGGGCAACTTCGTCAGACCCCTTTATGGTTAAAAAGGTATTCTTTGAGTATTATAGTAATCTATATAAATCGGAACAACAACTAGAAGTAAGAGAGATAAAGAACTTTTTAGAGGGTGTCAGCCTGCCACACCTCTCTGAAAGTGAAAGGACTAGTCTGGATTCCCCCAAAACCCTTGAGGAAGTACAGCAAGCAGTATTAGATATGCCTAATCAGAAAGCCCCAGGTCCTGATGGCCTGCCTGTGGAAATTTATAAGTATTTTGGGGAGGCGCTAATCCCAGAACTCTTGAAGACATTGAACTGGGCGATTACAGATGGCAGTCTGCCCTCCTCAATGACTGAAACCAACATAGTCCTGATAAAGAAAGAGGGGAAAGACCACCTCGAAGCAGCATCATACAGACCCATTTCGCTACTATGCTCTGACATAAAAATATTGGCAAAGGTAATGGCTACTAGGCTAAAGAAATATATGTTAGAGCTAGTGCACCCGGACCAGTCAGGGTTTATCCCAAATAGATCTACTAGTATTAACATTAGAAGGGCATACCTGAACCTCCAGTCACCGGCAGGGACCAGGAGCTCCAGAGCGGTCCTCGCTTTGGATATTGCTAAGGCGTTCGATAGCCTGGAGTGTGAGTATCTCTGGTGGGCACTGGAGAAGTTTGGGTTTTGCCCGAAATTTATCAACTGGGTGAAGACCCTGTATTTCCATCCAAAAGCCAGGTTAAAGATCAATAGCGAATATACGGAGTGGCTATCCCTTGAGAGAGGGACGAGGCAGGGGTGCCCACTCTCGCCCCTGTTATTCGCGCTAGCAATGGAGCCATTAGCAGAGGTAATAAGACACTCGCCTGGAATACAAGGATTCGGAGAGAGGAATAGGCCGGAAAAAGTGGCACTTTATGCTGATGATGTGCTGGTTTTTCTTGGGGACACGGGACCATCCCTTGAAAAGGCAATACAATTAGTGGAAAGATTTGGGAGGTCATCGGGCCTGGTGGTTAATTGGGAAAAATCAACACTGCTCCCACTAGACTCAACACGTAATAGTCGAAGGGGAGGTATGCCGAGACTGAGGGTAGTGGAGAAGATGCGCTATCTGGGTATAGTTATTTCAACTGACCCGACCCACAATATATAGAGGATAATCTAGTCCCTCTATTGGAAAAATTTAGAAGGAAAAGTGCTATTTGGTGCCAACTCCCGTTATCCCTGGCAGGTAGAGTTATTTGATCAAGATGGTCTGGATGCCACAATTATTATATGTACTCCACAACTCCCCAGTCTGGATTGGGAAGAACTGGTTTCTAAAAATAAACACCTTATTTAGAGAATTAATATGGAAGAAAGGGCAGGCAAGGATTAAATTACAAACGCTTCAGCGCCCTGTCGGGGAAGGGGGACTGGCAGTACCACATCCCTATAGCTACTTCTTGGGGGCACAACTACAACATCTAGGAGGCTGCGAATATCAGGGCCTGTTGAATACTAATGCGAAACTTATGATGCATGATACCCCATACGGGGCCCTGGCAGAGGCACTAGAGGCTGGGACATTTCAGGAGGGACCTCCAACATATAAACTGATCATTAAAGTCTGGCAAGCTACTAAGAGGATTATGGGTTATGGAGGTCATACTGAATTCTCACCCATATGGAACAATAGGGGTCTGAAGGAGTTGTTAACATTGGAAAAAAACTGGATATGGGTCCGCCACGGAATATGTAGACTGGCGCAGTTATATGAAGGTAAAAACCTGAAACCTTTCATTGAGCTAAGGCGTGAATATGGGATTCCAAATAATACTTTTTACACTTATCTGCAGATCAGGCATGCACTTAACAGTCAATTCAGTAACTGCCCATTAGAATGGTGCAATGTACCTCTCCTCAATAAAATCATTAGAGCAAACACCACTAAGGGTCTGATAGCAATAATAAGCGGACAAATTTCTGGAAGACTGCTTGATCTGCAAACGACTCTGGATATCAGGGAAAGGTGGACGGGGGAGGTGGGGGAGATTACAGACAGCCAGTGGAAGGGAATTTTGAAGGCTAGCCCATTGGTGTCGGTCTCCCCATCGCAACAGGCATCGCACCTTTTTCTGATACACAGGGCTTATTATACCCCTAAGCGATTATTTAGGTTTGGTCGCAGACTGGATGATAAATGTCCTAGATGCCTGGATACTGGCGACCTAATACACATGGTATGGAGATGCTCAAGGCTGGCGAGATATTGGTCAGGGATAATTAGGACTATAGAAATTAGGTTTAAAACTAAGTTGAAGCAAGAGGCCAGGGTATGTATCCTTGGCCTGCTAGGGGAAAGTGTGGGGTGCAATAATAAGAAAATCGCTATAGGAAGGTGCCTTTATCAAGCCAGGAAATTAATAGCACAGTCCTGGCGATCCATCACGCCCCCAACTATAGAAGACTGGCTCAGGATAGTGGACAAGCTAGTATGGACAGAAAAAACAGTCTATATCAGGAGAAGTTGCTATGATAAATTCACAAAAATTTGGAGTCCCTGGCTACAATGGTCGGGTACAGCCCCCTGACCTGGACTCAACCTGAAAAGAGCCTAAGGTATTGGATTACCCGTTAGTATAGTACAGAGGCAAAGGAGAACCAGTGAAATGAGGTTTAACAGCTGATGTGATGTTAGCATAAAATGATGTTCATGCAACCTTTTAATATAGCTTTGTGATAGGGGAGGATGGGAGGGAGTTGGTTATTTTGTTACCTGTTTTTCCTTTTATTTTTATGTAGTATTTGTATGATTTTTTATCTATATGACTATATGTCTGTATTCTTTTACATAAATAAACCATACATTTCTTGATGTAAGCGTCTGATCACGCGCCTTCCACCCATTCCTACTAAACAGGAGGGGAAGGGGTGCAGGAGGTTTAGAGTGCAAAGTATCTTTGTATAACTTGTTTTGACTTGATAATCTCCATAAGTTGATGTGAAAATTATATGTTTTTTTATTTTCTTTTGTAACAAGAAAAAACTAATAAAGAATATTGAATTAAAAAAATTATTATTTTGCCTTCTTTTTTCTCTCAGCCTCGTTAGGCGGAAGAGAGACGACTGCATTCTTTAGACGTTGTCCGGGCAGTCAAGGTTTATTTGTCTAGATCTGCGGAGATCCGAGGATCAGACTCATTTTGTTTTACCAAAAGGACCCAAGAAGGGGCAGGCAGCTTCCAAAGCTTCCATTGCCAATTGGGTCCGTCAATTGGACATTCAGGCCTACGGTCTGAAACATAAAGCTCCTCCCTTTAGGGTGAGAGCTCATTCTACCAGCGGTGTAGGAACCTCCTGGGCTTTTGTGGCTCAGATTTGTAAGGCTGCTACCTGGTCTTCAGTGTATACTTTCACAAAATGTTATCAAGTGGATGTTCGAGCAGCCGAGGATTCGGCTTTCGGCCGCAGTGTACTGCGGGCTGCTGTATAAGTTCTGATGGCTATTGTTTGGCAGGGTGTCTCCTTCTCCTCAAGGCTTTTGCTCTGGGACGTCCCAGCAAGTAATGAATATTAGCCTGACTCTGTGTCCCATGATGTATGAAAAAGAAAATATGATTTTTACGTCACTTACCTGTAAAATCCTTTTCTTTGAGTACATCATGGGACACAGATCCCTCCCCTCTTTTTTGAGAATTTAGTGCTTGCTACAAAACTAAAGTACTTCCTGTATGGGAGGGGTTATATAGGGGATCACTGAAGACCTTTGATCTACCAGTGTCCATTCACCTAATGATGAAGTATAACTCAGCAGGTAATGAATATTAGCCTGACTCTGTGTCCCATGATGTATGAAAAAGAAAAATCCTTTTTTTAAAAACTAAAAAAAAAAACACCCAAAAAGGCTATTGCAACAACATTAGAATAAGACCCTTTAGTCTTAGGGCTCACCAAGTCCCTATGCAACAATCCTGCTAAGCACCTTTAGCCTGCCAAGCAACACCTGTTGACTCACATGACCCAGGTAAGGAGAAATTAACCACTGCAAGTGTCTGTTTAGAGCCTGCTCTGTGTCCCACTGCAGCCTTATGGAATCGGATCCATTTGACACAGGCTTTTATGCTTAGATAAATGGAAGAAGACTACAGGCCACTGGAGCAGCTCTATAAGAGAGAAAAATCAATGAATAATATCTCACGTCTTTACAAAATTCAAATTTCTAGAGAGGAATGGGATGTGCCGTCTTACGTCAAGAAATGGGAAAATGAACTAGGTTTACAATGTAGTAAACACACTTTAGAAAAAATTTTGAAAATGACATACGGTTCTTCAGTAGACACTAAGATGATTGAAACAAATTTTAAGTGCCTAGCTAAGTGGTACGCGACACCAGACAAAATTAGCAAATTCCAGCTGGAGATATCCGCGGAATGTTGGAGAGGGTGTAAAGCCATAGGAACAATGGCACATATTTGGTGGGAATGCCCCATCATTAAAATATTCTGGAAGAAAATTTTACAGCTAATAAAAGAAATTACCAATAAAACTATCTTGGAAGACCCATGGAGGTTTCTGTTCCATGGGACAGCTGAGTCAGCCAAACAATATCAAACATCTATTGTTCCTATTTTACTTAACGCTGCAAAGAGTCAGATACCAAAAAGATGGCAGGAAAGGGAAAGTCCTAAAATTCGGGATTGGATTTTTTGTGTCAACGAAATTTATAATATAGAGAGTATGGATTGGACAGAGACAGAGTTTGACGATGTGACTGAACGAGAAGACAAATGGGAAGGGTGGCGGACATTTAAAAAGACGTAGAGGTATGTCGAGGAGATTACGCGTTAAAGTACAAAGGGGACAAAAATAGGGAATTACTAGAGGGTAACAGTGTTTTTGTTTTTTCAGTGTCTGTTTGAGTATCTGCAAGATAGGTGAGGGAGGGGGGTGGGACCTTAGCTTAAGGGGGGTGTTAGAGTTGTTTTTAAGCTGTGTGTTGATGCATGATGTTTGTTTTGTATTTATAAAATATTAATAAAGAATTAAAAAAAAAAAAAAAGATAAATGGTACCCGAGCCTCGCAAAGAAGACTCAAGATCATGCAAGGTTTTGCCTGCAATGTGGCATCCGGGCGCTGGACTCTACAGAGTGGAAATCCTGGACACTACAGCGCTAAGGCATTTCCTGCAGGGTGCTGTGTTTGTGATGCATGAAAAAGAAAAAAAAAAAAAAAAAAAGAAACAAAAAATGCTAAAAAACGCTATTGCAAAAACCTTGAAAAACCCACTACAAAGCTATTGCCGTTTTTATAATGGTATTTTAACGTCCAGTGTGCCTGAAGCCTCAAAAGACCTCTAAACTTCTCTCATTTTGTCACAACACCTCGCTCTCTTCCTCTTTTGCGTAGGAGTGGGGTTCTGTAGATAACTGAGAACAACTGATAAGTCTACAGCACAGGCAAGAGTGTCCATTCACCTAATGATGAAGTATAACCAAGCAAATAATGAAAATTAGCCTGACTCTGTGTCCCATGATGTACTCAAAGAAAAGGATTTTACAGGGAAGTATGATGTAAAAACACTAGTTTTTTTTTCAATGGATCAAAATCATCAAAAAACGCTGGCCGTGTTTTTTAGTGTTTATCAGGGTTTTTTGACGTTAGAGTATGTTTACAGCTGAAAACAAATGAAAAACTCCTCTCAGCAGCACCCACTAGTTTGGGGTTTAAAAAAAATAAACAAGAAAAAAAACGCCCCAGCCAAAAACTGCTGATAACAGCCTATGTGTGCATGGACACATAGGATAACATGATGGGAAGTTTATTGACTGTAGAAAGTGTCTGAAGCCAAAAACAGCTGCTGTAAAAACATCCAGTGTGCATGAGGCCTCAAAGTTTTATTTTCTGTAGCTAGCAGAACAGAGAAGCAAGATCTTGAACTCGTAAGCGAGTCCGTGTCTCTATAAATCTGACTCTTTTAAATATTTTGAAAACAAACCAACCAATCAGCACTTTTTTTATAAAAAAATTGGGATGAGCACAATAAAACCAAGATGTTCTGCACAAGGCATATAAGGCTTCATGCACACCGGTTTATTATAAACGCTGTTTCACCTGACAGGAGATAATCAACATTGAGGGCTGGTTCACACTGGTCCGACATGTGCTCCAACTTCCAGAGCACAAGTCGCATGACACGTCAAAATGAACGGTTCCCTATGAGAGCTGTCTTAACTGGTCAGACTTGTGTCAATGCTTCCCTGCACTACTTTGGTCCGACTTGGGCACGAGTTCAGCCCATTGATTTGAATGGAAGTCGGGATCATCAGCTTAACTGATCCAACTTTTGTCATGCGACTTGTACTCTTATGCCCTGTACACTCGGTCGGACATTCCGACAACAAAATCAATGGATTTTTTCCGACGGATGTTGGCTCAAACTTGTTTTGCATACACACGGTCGCACAAAGTTATGTTACTTCATTCTGACCAGCCGACCGTTTTCCAGCCATGTTACGTGTACAAACTCATCGTAGAGTTCATGCTGTGCGGGGGCTTGGTGTTGGGGTCCTTACTTTGACACAAGCCCAGTCCATGAACAGGGCGAGAAGGAGTTCATGGACTAAGAATTGGTTGCTCCAGCGTGACCAATTCTGTCACATGCCTTTGCTCCGTGAGAATAATCCTGATGATTTCAGGAACTTTCTCTGGATGACGGACCCCGTATTTCACCGTTTGTTGGCTTTGCTGACCCCTAATAGCAGCAGGCAGGATACCTGCATGAGACAAGCCATCACTCCGGAGCAGAGGATAGTCGCCACCCTCCGGTACTTGGCGACGGGGAGAAGCCTGCAGGACCTAAAGTTCTCGACAGGCATCTCCCCCTAGGCTCTGGGGATCATTATCCCGGAGACCTGTTCTGCCATAATTCAGGTCCTGCAGAAGGAGTATATTAAGGTAAGATTTATCCTTTAACATCACATTTAATTGTATTTAATGTTTGCTAGTGTACTGTACTTCTTTCCTCATTCCCTAATTACCATGATGGCAATATGCTGTGAATGTCCTCATGCATGCTGGATTTTTAAAAATAAAAATTTTTGTTCTTCATGCATATTTGCCTTCACTTACCTTCCCAGCATGCTCTCCTGGGCCTATATCCACCTCGCCTATAACAATGTATTTTGTCAGCTCCATAGTAGTGCTTTACCCTAAATACCCCTTACAATGTGTAAAATTGTGACTTGTGCTTTAAATTCTGGCAGAGTGCCAGCGTTTTGTTTTTTTTGGGGTCCCAAAATCATTTGGAACCCTCCCTCCCCCAACTGCTAACTCAGCTGATACCAATCTGCTGCCAAACCCATACACACTATACCCAGCTCTTTTGTGGTCATATTTATGGATGAATTCCCCAAAGCATGTAGTGCAAGGGCCTGCCTGAATCCTTATAAATGGTACTGTTTAAAGTTTTTGTATCCTATTATATTATCTTGATAGGTAATTGCAGAATGTAAAAATGTTCTAAAATTTGTACAGTGTGTATTTATATCTTTGTATTATGACACTTCTTACCTGTCCAGTGGGCTGGCAATCGTGTAAGTATTGAGGGTCTGGCCAAAGTAATACAAAAATAATTGGGACAAGAATGAAAAATGCTGGGCTCAGAATGATAGGCTTTTATATTTGTTAACATTCAATTTGCAACAATCATGAGATGAAAATTGTGTGTGATTGATGAAGAAAAAAACTAAAACTATGTCCCTTTTTCATACACAGGAAGACCTCAGCCAGGAGGAGGCTGTGGAATGTGGCACACAGGAGGAGGCGGGGGTTAGTGGCAGCCTCACAGAATCCCAGGTCCCTCCCCTCCGCCTTCCAAACAAAAGACCCAGGAAGGGGAGGCTGATTCAGGAGGCTTCTGCATCCCTCAGAGCCACCCCCACTCGTGACGAGGCCCTTGCCTCCATGGCTGCCACAAAACTGCAGGAGGGCCAACGCCTCATGTGTGAGGACATCCTTTATAAAACATTAACTAAGGGGGTGAGGGGCGAAATCACACCCAATACCCACCTGTGTGAGTTGCATCATCCTCCTCCTCCTGCCACAACTCCACCACCACAGACACAGCGTGGAAGGAAGACAAGAAAGTGATGACCTGGGTTCAGTCTGGTCTGACAAAAGATGCAGGCTCTTGTATGACCACAGCCTGGGGTTATGTATGTCATCTGCTGCTGTTCATGATCTCTTGGACTTCTGGACCAGATTGTACTCCCTTATATATGGACTCCTGAGGCCACCAATTTTGCTTCGCCAATTTCTGCTGTTTCTCCAGCGTTGCCTCCCCCTTTCTTTGGTTAGGACCCCTTAATACATTTTTGGTTTGTTTTATTATACTCGCCTGTGTGTTTTCCTTCAAAAAGGACAGTTGGTTTGTGAGGAGGCAGGTACATTTCAAGAATACAATGTGAAATTAACAAGAGACACCAACACCAAGCAATCTCCTTGAGATTAAATACAAGATAATAATGGTGTTGTGGTAACTTGACACACAAAAACACACCCAAAACTATTCTGGAGTTATATATATATATATATATATAAATATATATATTATATATATATAAATATATATAAATATATAAAATATTATATAACACAAGATCAGGATTAAAAAAAAAAAAAAAACTAAAAACATCAAAAAAATTATTTTTTCTCGGTAGATGTGACAAATAAAAATATTATATTCATGAAATCACGATAAATAATACAGAAAGAAGTTTGTGAGAACTGTGTGAATATGAGCAGCAAAACAACTTCATTCTTCTAGCATTATAAAGAAGAAGAGAATTTAAAACATTGCAGACGAAAGTGCTATATCCATTACGAACGCTAATTTTACCAGACCGAGCAGTTCAGTCTCGGAATTTATTCTGGGCATGCGTGGCACTTTGTGCGTCGGAATTGTCCACACACGGTCGGAATTGACGTGATCGGATTTTGTTGTTGGAAAATTTTATAGCCTGCTCTCAGACTTTGTGTGTCAGAAATTCTTATGGAAAAAGTCCGATGGAGCACACACACGGTGGGAATTTCCGACAAGCTACGATCGCACATTTTCTGTCGGAAAATCCGACCTTGTGTACAGGGCATTAGGCTCTTGCAGGGGAAAAAAAAAAAAATTGGAGTGCCCCCGCCCCCCCCCCAATCTATACTAGACCCTTATCTGAGCATGCAGCCCGGCAGGTCAGGAAAGGAGGGGGTATGGGCAAGTGAGTACACCCATCCTAAAGTACCTTGTCCCCATGTTTATGGGGACAAGGGCCTCTTCCCAACAACCATGGGTGATGGTTCTGGGAGCTTATCAGAATCTTGAAGCCCCCTTTAACAAGAGGGCCCCAGATCCTGGCCCTTCCATGTAAAGGAGTATGGGGTACAAAGTCCTTTATTGAAAGTAAAGAATGTCCCCTGTCCTAGCTCCGTGCCTTGCTCTTCTCCCTCCACTGCCGCTTTCTTCTCCGCCACTGACCCGGTCCTCCTGCGACGCTGGCTCCCACTGTTGTGTCATCTGCGATGTCTGCCAGTTCTTGAAATTCAGGAGCTTTTGGTGTTTTTTTTTTTTTGCCAAAGCTCCTAAACTCAACTCCATAAAAACCTATGTGTCGACGTATACACATAGGCTTTTAGGATCATTTAAGAGCTGCTTCGGTTAGGGGAGGTTCAACCTCCCCTAACAGCCCTCTCCTTAACGTTCACATGTCGTCACAAGGGGCAGTGACATCACCGTGAGATGCCACCCCTTGCGATGTCATATGCCGTCACAAGGGGCGGAGTCTCATGGTGAGGTCACCGGATGACCACGCCTCATGGCTATATAAGAACTGGCAGTCACCCTCTGGTGATGTGTTCTTCCTCCAGTCTTCCTCCGACGCTAGCTCCCATTGTCATCTGCAATGTCTGCCAGTTCTTATATAGCCATAGGGCGTGGTCATCCGGTAACATCACCGTGAGACCCCACCCTTTGTGATGGCATGGGACATCACAAGGGGTGGAGTCTCATGGTGATGTCACTGCCCCTTGCGACAGCAAGTGAATGTTCAGGAGAGGGAGGTTAGACCTCCCCTAACCGCAGCAGCTCCTAAACGATCTTAAAAGCCTATGTGTAGATGGAGTGCACTTGGAAGTTCAGTCGCTGTAGATCTGAGGGGGCCATGCAAGGAAAATAAAAAAAACAGCATTTTTGCTTGCACAGGATTGGATGATAAAATCGGCAGAGATTCCCCTCATTTCAGATCTTCCCCTCAGACTTACAGGGACTGCACTTCCAGTGCAGAATGAATTTGCCTTTAGTAAATCAACCCCATAGGCCTTTATGGAGTCTAGTTTAGGAGCTTTGGCAAAAGCTCCTAAACTCAAGTTTAGGAGCTGCTAGTGTACAGTACATGGAGTCTTAAGCTGTTCTTGTTGTGATAGTCCTAAAGTTCTCAGCTTTTGCATGTCAAGAGCACCACTGAGTCAGTTTTATATGTTTTTACACAACTTTTGCCAAGGATTCATACTTTTTTTTCCTCTCTCTATTTGGATTCAATTGGAAAAATGTGTGAATCCTGGGTGATCATTGTGTGAAAATGCTTATAAATAAACCTATTACTGACATATGAGTAAGCTTGCCGTTTCCAAAATCCTCAAAAATTACGCTTCCTTAAAAGTTCATACAAAAAGTCTAAAAAAAAAAATAAGTTAAAGGGAAAAGAATTAAAAAATAATTAGTAAACTTGTTTTAATAAAAGCTCAAGTTCATTTTTTATTTCTTTTTTATCACCAGGTACTGCCAATGAGTGAGAAGTGTCCCTTGTGCTGGTGCTTGCTATGTTCATTGAAATCTTCATTCCTTTGCCCACCCCCCCTTTCCCAAGATATCCCCGCAGCTGTGATATTCTGGTGTTGCAAGGTTATTATGAGCTGTTGGACCTGTCAAAAGGCACAAAAGTGCCACCCATGTCCAATCTTTCTGCCCAACTTCTCCATTGATAAAAGCTGTACACTATTGCTTCCTGTAATGAAAGGCGCCCTATGAATAGAGGGCAGATAAATGAAAGGTTTCAATGAAGAGGACTGAAGATTTGAAGGAAAAGAGCAACCACCAGCACAAGCAGTCACTGTAAGTACCATCCCTGGTTTCCCGAAAAAAAAATACATTACAATACAATACAATACACACACTGGACTTCAAATCTTGTGCCCTTACATGTTGTGATTTTAAAAATGTGTAAGACGACAAAATGCTTACAAATGAAAATAATTTTATTTTTTGACAATACATTATTTTATTTTATTGTATTTTTTTTTACAATACATTAAAAAAGGTCACTACTCAAAGTCAAGAAACAATGTAAAACAAAAAACAGGTATATTTCTATATAAATATCCAAGCAATAAAAAAACATTTCTCAGTTTATATTATTTTGTGCAAAAGAGACTTAAGCAAATCTATTACTTTAAAACCCTGACATTCAGTATTAATCAAATCAAACTTACAAACGATTACCGTTTATTTTTAATAAGTGTTCAACAAGTGCATATTCATAACCGCAAAAAGATCACATGATGGAGCCAGTAACATTTTAATATGCATTAAAACAAAATCATCATCATTACAGATTAATTTTGAAAGAATACGAAAAAAAATCTCTCATCTTAGCCCTGGTTCCGACTCCTTTTTCCTATGCCAATTGTAGCAATATAAAGAGATCCACAAATAGGTTGTGGGCCATTATATAGGATTTTAGTTTTTCCATGAAGCGTACCGTTCTCAGATCATCACTGGGAAAATACCCCTGAAATCTGAAGCATTAACAAAACCAAACAAGACTGAGACAATTGGCAACTTACATTTAAGAAGAAATATAGCACTCGTCAGACCCACCAGGGGTAGAAAGGATCACAGCCCACAGGGGAGGTCTTGTGATTCAAAGGCACCCACTCAGATGGAGAGGTCGGCTGGATGGTGCACGTTGTGGGTGGCTCAGGTCTCCTGTGGCGCCATCCAGCCAACCTCTCCATCTGAGTGGGTGCCTTTGATTCAAAAGATCTTTGGGGTGCGATCCTTTCGAGCCCTTGTGCATTTCTGTTTCTACTGTACAGAGATTCTGTCATCTCTCCAGAGAGCTGCCTTCTGTTTGCTGATTTTTTGCCCAATTACAAGGTGGCAGTTTGGGGAGGATGGTATCCCATTTCTGGCTAGCTTGTTAAAAGTCAAGAAAAGCCCTTTCAAAATAATATGTACCTAAATTTGTCTGGCACGTGTCACATTTAATTTTTTGGTTATGGCTAATTTTAAAATACAATAAAAAATGCAATTTTGTGTATCAGACCATGATTGCTACAAAGAAATTGAAACACTACGAGAACTATTCCTTTTTACATCACTATACTACTTGCAGTACGGAGTAACATCTCATCTGTAATAGAGAAATGAACCACAACCAAAAAATAAATAATACTACAAAATGTTAAATTGTTGTTCACGCTTAGTCCAAGGACTCGCTCCTGAGGAGTAGAGTGGTGCTGCACCAGACACCAACTCCATGAAGTAACAGATTGATAAAACCAGAGGAGTGTATTTTTTAGGGGAGCTTTGGTGGTGCAGATAAAACATGTTGCATTATTTGGGGTGACTGTACCATTCAGTTCTCACTTTGGATGCTGTGTGAGTTGCATGGCAATTTTTCTGCAGAGTTCCATGAAACCCAACAGCTCAAGTGCCATCACAGCATCTTTTCACACCAACAGGTTAATTCACAAATTCAATGCAAGCACAAAGAGAATGTTCAAAATATCAAAATTGATAACATCCAATTCGATTGCAGATCACTAAAACGGATCAATGGAAATCTGAAATTTGTACTTTGTACATCATTCTTTGCCTTTTTGAATAACCAAGTATGCCCGAGCAACACTACACATATTTACATTGCCAGCTTACTAAAAATTATCATGATTGATTATTCTACGATGAGCATAAACCAGGTTATTACGGATGTTTAAAATAAACTAATACACAATTGAGATCAGACCAGCATTTACACAAAAAAAGTCTGCTAAATAAAGATGAAGATAACCGCTTTGAGTCAGTATATAGACCACATTGCAGAGTACAACCATTATAAGAATACAAATCAAACAGCACATGTAGCGAGTGCTGACTTACAAGAGTTCAGGTACAACCATTATCCCTGAAACACCAAGAATAAATTCATTTTGCAATGTTTATGCAGTTTAGAAAAAGGCTACATAAAAAAAAATGTAGAGGGTTAAGGCTCAGTTCACACTGCTGCGACTTGGGGTCTGACTTGTGAGACCCCAAGTCACATGACATGTGAAATCCCATGTTAGTCAACAACAGCTGTCTTAAAGTAGCACTACTGAAGTAGTTCTGACTTTAGAAAAGGTTCCTGTGCCACGTCAAATTAGTACTCTAGTTGCCTGGCAAAGTCACGGCCCTGTAAACTTAGCCTAAGGGGAAGAATGATCAAATGAAAAGATCATCTCCCTATACTGAATATAAGGTTTTAAACAGAGAACAGTTTTCCCTAAGGCTCCGTTCACACCTGAGTGATCCAAATCTCCGCAATTCTGCCCACGATTCAAAAACTGCGGCACGCTTTTGCTGCGATAAATCACGTTGCAATTGTGGAAAAACACAATGTGCAGCACTTATCGCTCTCTTGAGCGACAGTGTCACACGTTGTGGTTTATCGCACGACAATCATGGCAAAAATCGTTCTGCGGTTGCGATGCCATTGAGTACCACCCCACAAGCGCCCCGCTATATCAAAATCGAGGTGCTTCCGCCCACAATTCGAAACGCTCAGGTGTGAATGGAATAAAAACGGAACAAAATGCCATATGGGACTTTTTTTTTTTTCCAACATTTAATTTACAGATTAACTACTGCATATTTTTATATATTCGATCTTAACAGTATAAAAATGGACCTTTAAAAAGTATACGTTTTCCAACATAGCACAGCGGCACTCCGCTCTGTCAGCAACAATATAAGATATATTTGCACTCTGAGTGCCACTATATAGGTGACAGACAAAACAAATGTTACTAGACAGCTGCAAGAAGTAGAAGGTAATTTATAATCAAGACCCATTCACACTGAGGCGGTTTTCAGGCATTTTAGCACTTTCAGTTCAGTGTGAATTTTCACACTGGAGCAGTGCGCTTGTGGGACGTTTGGAAAAGTCCTGCAAGCAGCATCTTTGGGGTGGTTTGGGAGCGCTGTATTTAGTGCTCCCAAAATGCCCTGTCCATTGAAATGAATGGAGAGCGCTTCCAAAGCTTTTGAACCGGCCTTCTTTGGGTTTAAAAGCGCCCCGCTAGTGGCCGAAAAGTGCTGCTTGAACAGTGCCGCTAAAACGAGTGGCGCCTTAGCACTAATGCAGCCGCAGCCCCAGTGTGAAAGGAGTCTTGCTGAGAATACTTCTATTCACAAGGTGAAGTGAAATGGTCTGTGGTTTAGATTTCAGATTAATAGTATAGTTTAATTCTGCTCCATCTCACAACCCAGTGAAAACTCAGACTTTTCCTAGTCTACATCAAAAAACCTTAATTATGATTCCATTGTGTAATAATTTATTCTGCTGCCTTGGCAAGCAAATTCAAGACTCCTGTCCCACCAAAGGCTATGCTTGCTAGCAGATCCAAAGCTGTGCCTTCCAACATAATTATGGGAGTGTGATATTGCCATGGATGAAGAATACGATATTGGTTAACCCGAAGCACGTCTAAAATTGACATATCACTACATCTTGGTCAGTGGTAGCAGAGTGAGGATGGTGTGGAGTAGAGATCCTACATCCAAGGATTTGGATTAGGTTGAAAGATAAAAAAAAATTACAAGGATTTTATTATTAACAAAAAGTGTAAAAAAATGTGAACCTGGCCACAAACCAAGTGTGCAGATTCCCAACCATTGCATTATCTCAGACCACCTGTTATGCAGTGAACTCATCTCAGACTTCACCAATTATTATGCAGTAATCCAACAGCCCAGTAGTAGAATAGGATACAATAAACACACAAAAGATATGTTAAATGTCAACACAGATCATTCCAAAAGACAGCTTTGTAGATACCTGCAGGTCTGCAAAAATGTTCAGTGCTTTCTAGAGGCTTGGAACAGTCCTGCAGTATCCAAGTAGTGCAAAGTAAGTGACCTTGAAAATAAAGTCTCCACTTTCAAAAAGGGCACTTGGAACTGTGTACACTAAACATGGACATTATCCATACTAGGAAAAAAATTGCAGGCACTTTCTAAAGGCAAGCTGCCCACTAACATGTGCTCCATATGGTTTAGCTTTTCACCAACAAGCTCACAGCTTTCCATTTGCTTTGCTCTGTTGGCGCTCATATTTCACAGAAATGATGAGAAAGATTAGGAGTGTCACTGCCTGCACAGCAGCCAGCAGGAAGAAATAATAGTTCAGATGACAGTCATTGATGTTACCTGGAATTAAAGAGGAATAAAGTTAGCAACATTTATACAAACTTAAATCTATTAACCTATTCCTTAACATGAAACCAGGTATAAATTTACTCTTCCTCATTTCCTCTGGCCAATGGCATGTTTTAAGGTCGGATTATAACTAAACTTAAAAGGTGGTAGTAAACGGTTACATAAAAAAAAAAAAAAAAAAAAAATATTATATAAATAATAATAATAATAATAATAATAATTCTCCCTGCACGTTAATGTCATAACTCGCTAGTATGCATCACCTTCTAGCACAAGAAAGACTTCCCTGAAAACAAAGCCATCCACCGGGGCACTGTCACCGCTGACAGGGCTTCCATCTTCACCCGGTCTTTATTCTAGGTTGGCAGGCTCCAGACATTTGAATGGCCGAGTAGCAAGGACGTCATTCCCACGCATGCGCACGGGGGTCATAGCCTTCAGCACAGTGCACCCAAGGGACGGAATGAGTATGCGTTCCCTTCAGAGCGCATGCGCCAGTGACCTCAACGGCTGCAGAAACAGTGAATATATCCAAAATGGTGCACGTTTAGGAGATGTTCTTTGTACCTACATATAAGCTGTATTTTAAGCTTACCTGTAGGTACAAGTGTCCAAGCAGTGTTTACTATCAATTTAAAGTGAAACTAAACCCATCAATTTAAACAGTTTCAAAATTTACATTCCGGACACTTGGAATGTAACGGTGACATTGGTTGTGTACTCAACCAAACTGTCAATCAGATGGCTGGTGTCACATGTGCATCATCATGGCAATTGAAGATCAAACCGAGGCCAAGATTTCAGCTTCCGTGGCTGAATAAGTCGGGTTTAGTTCCTTTTCAACTTTTAAGGGAACCATGCTAGCAATCCTAGAAGAGAAGGAACTTCAGTACTCCAGGACATGGAAGGTACAGTGTGGGAAAATTAGTATTTGATCCATTGCCGATTTTGTACATTTGCCCACTGACAAAGAAAGGATCAGTCTAATTTTAATGGTATGTTTATTTTAACAGCGAGAGACAGAACAACAAAAATATCCAGAAAACACATTTCCAAAAAAAGTTATAACTTAATTTGCAAGTTAATGAGTAGGAGGAGGAGGGAGGAGGAGGATCAAAGGGACGATGGACGGGCCATGTACCATCAAATCTTAGTTAAGAACCTCCTTCCCTTAGCCAGGGCATTGAAAATGGGTCGTGGATGGGTATTCCAGCATCACAATGACCCAAAACACACGGCCATGGCAACAAAAGAGTGGCTCAAGAAGAAGAAAATAAGGTCCCTAGAGTAGCCTAGCCAGTCTCCAGACCTTAATCCCATATAAAATATGTACAGGGAGCTGAAGGTTCAAGTTACTAAACGTCAGCCTCAAAACCTTAATGACTTGGAGAGGATCTTCAAAGAGGAGTGAGACAAAATCCCTCCTGAGATGTGTGCAACTACAAGAAACATCTGACCTCTGATTGCCAGCAAGGGTTTTGCCACCAAGTACCAAGTCATGTTTTGCGAAGGGGTCAAATAATTAGTTCACTTATTAAAATGCAAATCAATTTATAACTTTTTTCTGGATATTTGTTATTCGCTCACTGGTAAAATAAACCTACCAATAAAATTCTAGACTGATCATTTCTGTGTCAGTGGGCAAACGTACAAAATCAGCAGGGGATCAAATACTTTTCTCCCTTCGCTGCAAGTGGTGTTTATTCATGTGAAACATTTAAACTATTTGGTTATTGTATGTGAATGCCGACAATAAATAAGAATTAAAATGTATGCTTAAACTGTATGTTGGTCAAAAAGCACGTATGCAGTATATGCTCATTTTCCAGAAATATTTCCCACAAAAAATGCCTGTCGATCTATAAGATATGCACTCAGGTCCCAATATCCTCCTGTAGAATAACACCACATCCTTTTTTGTGGACTGAATTAGCAAAATTGGGTGTCAGCCCTGCCCACTTGTTTGGTATTAAACTACCAAATTTCTCCCACTCTAGTTTTCTCTACAACTCGGGAACTAATAGTTCTCTAGTGCAGGATAGGAACTGGGACAACTACTTGAGTTAATACAGAATAAAGTGCACACAGTACAGCTCTGAATGTCAAAGTTATTAGGTACTTTTGGCACTTGAACAGATAACAATGCTTTCAATTGTATATGTAATAAACCAAAAAGGGACCAATAAGAGAATTCTATATTTCGGATTCACATGCACTTCAATTGACTAGCCTCATTAGCCAAGACATTTTCTTAAAATTGCCTAAGCAGCCTAAAACCCCTTTCACACCAGCGGACTGATTGGGTCCTCCTGTCAGTTTTTCAGGTGGACCCAATCGGACCACCCATGTGTTCTCTATGGGGCAGCGGATGTCGGCGGACATGTGTCCGCTGACACCTGCCGGGCATCCAATCTGATAAAAATAGACGTATGGCGATATGGTCGCCATCCATCCAGTGGATCTGATGACAACTGCATGTTCATTTCCATCTAACTGTCCCACAGAGGGGGAGCAGCTGTGTCCGTGTCTGCTCTGCATAGCGGAGCAGACAAAGGCTTGTCATCTGCCTGCTAAGCGGGGATCAGCAGAGAGATCTTATAGGTCACATGCATCAATAGGAGAAGAGGGAAGAATTTTCTCAGTCTGCTGCCCCCACAGCATTTAATCAACACGACCGGAGGCAATAGCCATCAGCTGACTCTGGGTGACAAGAGAACGAAAGTACTCATGTGACTCTTGAGAGAAGTACAGCCAAAAATCAGTGATAGCTACGTACCAAGCAGTCTTTAAACTGCTGGGTACACAGACACTGTACCCAGCCAATTCAAGCAGCTGGGTAGCAAATGACTGCTGAACACATAGTCTTGTTTAGCGCATTGATCCCTCCCCCTCCCTTTACAACAGGGGGAAGAAGAGAAATCAGTGTTTACGAATGAGCACAGAACGAATGAATGATCGGTAGCTGCTGATACCTTCATTCGGTTGCAGTGACACAGGAATTTTTGTAATCCTTTCATGCCCCCTCCTTTCCTAACCCTATTATCTCCAATGCTGTCTCTATGTGACCTGTATTTGAACCTGTTCACCTCCCTTATCCTACATAACTAAACATTAACCCCTTTACTTCCTCCACTCTGTGTACAACCTGTATACCCAATTGTGACAATATAAAAATGTATACATATCTCCTGTGTTATACCTCTCAGTACCAGCAGGTTTCTTCATTTCCCCCAAAAAATGTCTGCTTTGCAATAATGGGTCATTTTGAAGGGGGTGGGGTTGTATTATTTGGTTTTAAGTTAACAGAATGTAAGGGTTTTGGCAAAAAAAAAAAAAATTATTTTACTAGAAAAAAAAAAGGGGGGGGGGGATGGAGATATAGACTGTTTATATATATATTTTTTTTTTAATTTAATTTGTTGGTCAAATGATCACAGTGCTGAAAACTGAAAAAATGGCCTAGTGATGAAGGGGTAGTTAGTACTCAAAGAGCTATGGAGAAATGTGTAGGAGGAGGGGAAAGTGCTGGGAATAAACCTGAATGTTATTATAGGATCAAACATGGTGAGAGAAACTCCACTGAAAGGCTTACAAACCATTTAAAAACATACAGGCTAGCGTCCGATGTGTACGGACGGTGCCTTGTGTTGTTGCTATGCATGGTTTGCTTTTTTTTTTTTTTTTTTTTAAACCTTTTAGAAGTAGATTTTTTTTTTAACTTCTATGCACCGCAGCTGGTTTGGTGACCAGAGGTGTGATCCAGTGCACTGCAGACAAAAACACGTCTGCATTTTACACAACTCAGCAGCATTATGATGTGAACAGAGCATACAGAAAACACAAATGTTTTCTGTGTGCCCTTGTGTTGAGCCTTTGTTGATCTATGCAAATCAACCCAGCTCAGATGAACTAGTGAGAATAAGGCCTTAAATGAAACGGTTACCTTACTAGTATTTTGCAATAAAAGTAGATAGCTACAGCAGAAAACAAAATCCGCTCTCTCAGAGTGTAATATGTTTGCCCTGGCCCTTGTTATGGGAAGATCTTTGGTGGTGTAAGAAATGTTTCAACTGTCAATCATACACCACAGTGGTGTAGCGGGTAGCACTCTCGCCTAGCAGTAAGAAGGGTCGCTTGTTCGAATCCCAACCACGACACTACCTGCCTGGAGTTTGCATGTTCTCCCTGTGCCTGCGTGGGTTTCCTCTGGGTACTCTGGTTTCCTCCCACACTCCAAAGACATGCTGGTAGGTTAATTGGATCCTGTCTAAATTGTCCCTAGTATGTATGAATGTGAGTTAGGGACCTTAGATTGTAAGCCCCTTGAGGGTAGGGACTGATGTGAATGTACAATGTATATGTAAAGCGCTGCGTAAATTGACAGCGCTATATAAGTACCTGAAATAAATAAATAAAAATAAAATACACCTCAATCATATTTCTGAAGTGTTTATAGCTGTGAAACGCATATTTCAACCTTTTTACAAACCTTTAACAAAGGCTTACCTTGATCTACATGACTGCTCATCCATCCAATAGAGGGTATCGACACTAAGGCTAGCAGGCCAGAGCCCACAAACGATCCAATTCCAGAAAAGAAAAAGAAAAGGCCCATAATAGCACTCTGCATAGATTTAGGTGCTGCAGAGTAAGCAAATTCCAGCCCTGCAGAAAAATTAAGACACGCATTAATCTTTTCTAGATCACATTACTAAATATGTTCTATTGGCCTGGTTATGTACAGTACATTAACATGTAACAACCAACAAGAATTCCCTTTATTGAAGGTAGACCAGGCACATGACCTGTTGATCTGATGGCTTGTTATACACATTGCATTTTTTTCCACTTTGTTTATTCAACAAGACATGTCTTTAGAAAAACAAAAATTAAAGTAGGCTATATTCATACATTGTAAGAGAAGTGCAGTTCTTGGCAACAAATATAGTTCATAAATTATTGCAAAGCATAAAGCCACTGCAACAGGATAAAGAAAGAAAAAAAAAAAGGGGGAAGAAGGATAATCAGCTACCATTTATCACTAAAATGTCACTCTGTTAAGTGTTTTCACACCATTAACTGCTGTTTGTGTCCGAAACAAGCTAATGGCATGTTTGTAGGGAGTGTATCACTGAAATACTAATTATAAGAGCTGCATGCATATACACTGCAGAAAAATTAATGGACATTTTGACATTAATTGCAAGTACCTTCACAGCATTACATTTTCTGTTTAAAAATGTGCAGAAACATGTCACATTTATGTCTTTTCTATATATAGAGATTAGATAAACCTCTTTTCAGGGGAGAAAAAAAAAAAAAAACGCAAACAAGCAATGAAATTCACAGATGAGAAAAATACACATGCACTGGTAGAAATATTATTCACCAAACATGTTATCCACATGAACAGTTACATACTGTACAAAAGGTTAATAATTCTCAGTCCTTATGCCACACACACACACACACACACCAGTGTAAATCATAGGTATTCTCAATCCAAAAATTTGCAATCAGTTTTCCCCTCCTATGTACACCTCCTCCTTTAATTGGGAATTCAAGGCCTATAGAGAGGCTATATATGGGCTAATCTTTTGTTATTTTATTAACTTACTTAATTTACAAAATTAAGTTTGACAAGCACACATACATGTGGCATTTTAACGCAACGTACCACACTGCACATGATACCAGCGTTGTGGTGTGAACAGGACACACAAAAACAATTGGTTTTCTATGTGTCCTTGTGGTAACCTGCATTTTCCCAGTGAAGCAAAATGCAGGGCAGTGCAGTATGTGTGAACAGGGTCGAAAGGAAAGAGAAAGGAAAAAAGAAAAAAAAAAAAAACCCCACGCACAGAAAAAAAAAAAAAAAAAAGGGGTAAACATTACTCAGCACCCACATGCCTCAAGTTTCCAACTATTACAGAAGCAAAGAGTTGGGATCAAAATAGGGCAGCATATGGAATTCAATTCATGGTTCCCACATTTTATAAAAATGAGCCATCAGTCTTTTTTTTTTATTTTTTAAATAAATAAAGTGGAAGGGAAGTTGAGCTTTAAAGGGGTTGTAAACTCTCATGTTTTTTCACCTTAATGCATCCTATGCATTAAGGTGAAAAAACACCTGGCCCCCTAGCCCCCCCCCCCCGTTTTACTTACCTGTGCCCCGTATTTCCCTCGGCGAGGACACGCTATCCCTCTCTTCACGGGGTCCCGGCTCTTGATTGGATAGATTGATAGCAGCGCAGCCATTGGCTGCCACTGCTGTCAATCAAATCCAATGACGCGGGTGCCGAGTCCAGCATGCGCGTCTATGGATGCAAATGCTGGACTCGGGAGCGCGCCCGCAAGGTAACCCCCCGGGAGAGCACTTTTTCTACGGGGTTTGTCTGATGTGGGGAAGAACCACGAGAGCCGCCGGGGGACCCCAGAAATGCATGATCCAGGCCACTCTGTGCAAAACGAGCTGCAGAGTGGAAAGAAGTATAGGTTTCTTATTTTAAAAAAATAAAAAACAAGGTTTTACAATCACTTTACATCCTCTCCCACAGTCTTCTAGGACACATGACAGATCCCAGAAGACTGCAGGACCATTTACAAAGCGCAGTGCGGCTTGCACATGTGCAGTGGGCAGCCAGCTGTAAAGCTGACAACTGCATAGCCAGCTGCCTACAGTTATGATGCTGGTGCCGGGAACCCAAAGGCTAATAAGGAACTAGACCGGGTAAGGACGGCGTTGGATCGATGAACAGTTAGGTGTCCTTTTATTAAAAGTCAGCAGGATTTGTAGCTGCTGGACTTTTACATTTTTACAGAGTGAACCGCCTCTTTAATAATCTGCACAAACCGGAGTGCTTTTTCCTCTTTGCTTTAATAAGAGGATGTTTCATTGAATACTGAACCACAGTGCTGGGGAAAAAAGAAATGGGTGGAAAGCCCAACTCCTATGCTCTGTTGGGCCACATTTACACATGGAAACGTGAAAAATGCGCTACAAACATGTCACACTTGCAGTACCCATTAATGGCACGTGTGGTTAGCAGGTGCCTTACTAAAAACACATGTTGGAAAATCGAGTGGCGCTCCACACCTAAAAGGATTCTGGAGCATCTTTGGCATGTTTGTCTATGCACAAAAATGCATGTGGGAAAGCAGGTTTCCACTAGACTAAATGTGAATGGAACCTTAGACCTCCTTGGCAAAAGAGCTCTGGTAAGCAGTTTGGTGTGCCTTTTAAGATTTTTAAAGGAGTCCTGTCCAAGAATTCTGTGTTTCTAACAAGCCTGGAGATGCCCACTGACAGACAATTGACTTTCGATAGGATGTCTTTGGCATACTACACAATTGGGGTAGGGGATGGGATTTAATAAAACTGAAGTATGCATAATCTGGAACAACTGTGTGAGCCCAACAATACCCTCATTGTACTGCCGACTAGTACCTATGGTAGTCTTCAAATCTATACCAGTGGTGTGCCACTGGATCCTAGGCTCAAATTCTACATGACGATTTGACTTCTGCTCAAGTCGAGATTCAGGATTCCACTTTACTGGGTTCTAGGATCAATTTAGACTGTGCAGGGAACATTTTGAAGACTTTCACAAGTACTTGAAGGCACCACAAATTACCTGTCCTTTAGCACTCTTACCTGAACATTTTAGGCTCACTTTATAATTCATACAAGAGCCACTTATACACTGTATACTTTATAGGCGAATGTTAATTTACCAGCCACAAATGTGAGATGTTTCAATGGTTACAGTTTAAGCCCCCGTCCACACCAGTGCGATCTGACATGCAATTTGACAATTCCAAATGGGACAAGTTGCACCCCATAGCCAACAATGGCACTGTTCAAATCATTGCGACTGCACTCTTTATGCAATGAAATCAGAGGTCGAAATCACACTGATCTGCAACATTTAAATCACGCTGAAGTAATGCGATTTCAAAGCCACACTGGTGTGAGCCAGGGCTAAGTGATAGCTGCGACTAAGTGGTCTTTCTGCAAAAACCCACCATGTTTCAAAAAGAATTACAACATTACAAAGTGAACATGATAAAATATGCAGAACCACCATGTACATACAGTAAGTTTCACTTCCTCAGTCATTACATACTCTCCGCACATTTTGCCACAATTATGAACAAAGTGAATGTGGACTTTCTATGTGTTAGCATGTGATCCTGAGCAAAGGCTAAAGACGTCTAAGCAATCACACGAGGTTTACTTCTTCTATACGAGCTTGTGTTTTGTTTGTTTTTTGCAAGAAAGCAAAGAAAAAAAAAAAAAAAAAAATGTACACACATTTTATATTCAATCTCATATTTTTGTAAAGTAGTATAAAACCCATAACCAAAAGTAATATACTGCATTCGTTTTTGTTTTGTTTTTTATTTTTAAGGCTTTTCCCCCCGTTTTCACCTAGTGATCTGGCCACTAACACACCCACTGTATTTTTATATCCCCACTCTCAAATATGAAATGAGCACAAGGGGCACAGCAGACAGCAACATTGTTGATTTGGGGGAGGGGATAAAGGTCTTACATGAATAAAAGCTGATCATTGTAGGCACCCCTGTCAGTAGTAAATGGTTTGTTGCAACACTCTTAACTAATACATTTGCAGGACTGATTGTTCTATTGAAAAACCGACTTATGCCAATTTACACAAAGGCACTTTACAGGCACTATAGCACTAAAAATAGTGCCTGCAAAGCGCCTCTCCTGTCACTCCAGTGTGAGAGCCTGAGGCCTTTCACACTGAAACGTTGCACTGGCAGGATGCTAAAAAAAAAAAAGTCCTGAAAGCAGCATCTTTGAGGCGCTTTAGGAGCAGTGTATACACCGCTCCTAAAAGCGTCCCTGCCCAATGAAATCGATGGACCGGGCTGCTGAAAAGCGCCGCTAAAAATAGTGACGCTTTACTGCCGGTGCCCCATCGCCTCAGTGTGAAAGTGCCCTTACTGACCAGATCCCCAGGTGAAGATGAAGGAAAGAAAGCCTACAAAAGAAAACTAATATAGCTACCGCATCTTAGACTTGGTAAGCTGTAATATAATTAATTCTTGCTTTTAGATTTATTACGACTTTAAAGATTTCGAAAGAACACTGCTAACCACATAATGATTGCACAACAATGCTATTCGTGGAGGAAAAAAAAAAAAAAAATAAATAAGAATATTTTCTGTATAGGGTCCCAATGGTTATACAGTATAACTGCATTAAGAATTTTGGGACTCCTCGGCATGTCAAATTAAAAAAAAAAAAAAATGTATTAACCAATTGAAGAAGTCCATCCTGTTCAGTATATACATTATAGGGATGCAACTGGTGGGGATGGCACAAGAAGCTTGTAGGTATGTCACTGGATAGAAGCTAAGAGCTGCAGATGTTAGCCAACAGCATGAGCTGTGATCTCCTACTTGTTTTGTAGCAAAGTCCCCCTACTTGACAATAATGTGCAGGGCCTGTGACACGATCGTGTGAGAGGCAGGGGGATGTTTTTATGGCCATACAAACAGGAAATTGAAGAGTCTCTAACTGCATAGCCACTTCAGGTCAGCAGGTAACGCTATAGAGGGGCACCGATCCAAAAACAGGAGGTCACAGCAACAAGGTACGAACGTGTGAATTGTATCCACCAAGAACAGCTGATCCAGTGACCACCGATTGGATGTCACAGTGGTCACATGATTGGGAGCCAGTCCTACTGGCTAACGATCTTTAGCGGGGACCAAGAGCGGTCTTTCACTGCTCAGTCTTTGTGCTGGCAGCGCTCAATGTTCACGCTCTCAGCACAGAAACATTGGCTGCCCAGTGATGCATATGTGCGGCGTGTGGGCATTAAAGCCCACCCTTTTTGATACTAAACAGATCTGTTAGGCAGTGATAAAGGGGTTCATTTAAAAAAAAAAAAAAAAAAAATTAATAAAAAAAATTCTACCCAAATAGAAATGTTTGTTTGGGGAAAGAAAAAAAAAAAAAAAAAAAAAAAACAGTATAAAACAAAAATAAAATATACAAAGCCCTAATACTAACTCATTTCTGAAATTTGTGCTTTATTTTCTAGTTTATATGCCATTGTCAGCTGTTGATGTGAAGTAGCTTTCCACCAATTCCTATTGCACTGGGTAATTTTATAAAAATACCAGTGTTTCATATTTTGTCATTTATTACCAATACTGTCATTTACTAATAAATTTAAGTTTAGTGCAAGTTTGAATCCCGACAACAATGCCTTGCACAATGATGCAGCGCTGATTTAAAACTAGGTGACCCTACTGCAGTACCAGTCATAGCCTGCAGACAGCAATACAATACAGCACAAGAGCAGTCTGCAAGCAAAGACCTCAGTGCAGTTAGGTTTCAATGCAAAATGTGAAATTATAAGCAAAGCACAAACTCTCCACCTGTCATTTAACCATTTCATGCATGCTTTAATACAAGCAGAGTGAGGGGGGGGGGGGGGGGGGGAAGCCATGGCGTGCTAAAACATTAAGCTAAAAGCACAGATACTAGCTACCAGTGGAAAGAGGTTTCCCCTTCCACACCCATGACCAGGCCACATCCAGTTTTTCATGTTTCAGTTCACACTGAAAGAACACACACACACACACAGCCAATTACTTACCTGCTATACTTGCGAATATTTCGCTGACTCCAATGAGAAGGTATTGAGGTAGCTGCCACCATATGGCAAGTTTAGCAGCATAGTATGTGACACGTCCAATAACTTGGGTCTGTGTACCATCTTGTTTTACAATCTCCAGTCTTTTACTTTCCAGAATACCTGCACCAAGCACAGGAACAAAGTAAGCACATTACACTTATTTGGGGAGGTAATAGTCAATAAACCTGTACACCATCAAAGTCCTGCACAGAGCAGGCGAGTAGAACATGTTTATTATTAAGAAAAAATGTTACCTCTTTAGTAATGTTTTTAAAGCTTACAAATCTACCTTTTCAGACACTCTGCACAAAGTTCGCCATTCTAATTGAATCTACTTCTGGAGCTTGGGTGCTTTAGGACGTTGGTATTCACAAACCTGTTCATGAATTAAGAGTCAGGGTCTGGTGACTGGTAAATCTGGCATGCCAGAAACATGGGAGGCTACTAGTGAAAATATAGTTACCCCGCCTTGTTTGACTCACTTGTTACTTATCAATGTCCTTGAACAGGTATGTGGATCAAGAAAGTCAGAAAAGTCAGAAGTCCATAACTGCATACCTGTTCCAGGTCAATACTCAGAGCTGAAGAGGATAGGAAGCACAGCCAGATAAGCAGTATTGCTCCAAATCAATGCTCAAAGTACTAAAACAGGAGGGTAAAGGACAGCCAGGTAAGCAGCATTTTCCGAAGCTGCAATGAAAGTTATTTTACATTTCTTTCATTACAGGTTTATTACTCTAAAGTGAATTGAATCTGCAAGCCACCAAATGAAGAATGGGGAAATTTACTGTCAAAAATAAGATACATCCAGGAGCCTGCCACATCATGTTGCATCTTCTGACTCAGAAATCAAAGTCCCTCTGTTATGGACACGGTGATGGGTTTCTGTGTATGGCTTTGACCAATCATACGATTACTCATAGAGCCCCAAGTCTTTCACACTGGTGGTCAGTTAAAAGCTGCATTTTACCGCGCCCCGCGCCCCCCCCCCCCCCCCCCAAATCCGAGCAATACAAATCAGACAGGGCTGGTCACATGCTGCAGATGCCATGCTTAGGGACCTCTACATATTTTTTTTTCCCATAAGTTTTATTGAAAGGGTTATAACATACAAAGAGTATATAACACACGTATAACAATTATAGAACAAAAGGCATAAAACAATTGTATAATATGCGCAGACAAGTAAAGAAAAGATATAAAATTATATAATTGTAGAATAACAAAATATGGAAAACCAGTCTCTGATAGTAAAGTAGGCCAAACATTACTAGATGATAGAGGAATCCCGTTTTATTCTATATTTTTAACTCTGGGTGCAAAGTTTGAAAGGCACCACCACCTGTCAAACTCACTCATTTTGTTTTTTTCAGTGTTTTTTCAGTGTTGCAACTGTTGTCCAATATAGTGTGGCAATTACAGGTGCAAAATAAGCCTCCTCTCTCTGCCTGTCAAATGCTCTCTGAAAAGCAAACCAATCGCTCTTCAGAGGGCACCGCATCTATGAAAGAGCTCAAATAGGGAACTGCAAGAAATGGTTAGGGCAGAGCACAACAAAAGCTGATCGCTGTTTGATAGAAATGTCAGGTTCACTTCAAAGTTCATGTATAGCAAACAAAAAATAATAATAATAATTGGACAGAGCATGGAAAGATTAAACCTCATCAATTTCGCTTTTGCGGTCTGTTGCCTGCTGCGGTTTTCTTTTAAGTCCTGTCCTGGACACACCACAGGAAGTGAGAGGAAATCTCTACAAATCAGGGGAATTCCCCTTTTAGACAGTTGTCACCCATTGGAAGATTTCCCCTTTCCCTGGTGACAACTGTAAAATGATACAGAGCAGAGATACATTGACAAGAGTTCTAATCCCCCTCCACTCTTTTCAGAAGAACAAAGTTGTGGCTTTACATACACTTTAGAGAAGCACCTTAGTTGGTATAGTGCTGTAAAAAAAACTTTTTTTCAGGATAAAGATCATCTTTGCTAATGGAAGTGAAAAGCCATTAAATCCAGCACACAAAAACCTGTGTTATGCGAAAGAGCAACCAATTTTAGTCGCATGAAAAATGCCCTACAACTGTTCAGAGATCATAATGCGGAATGGAAGTGACCTGCACACATATGGGCACCCCATTCTTACCTGCAGCCAGGACTGAACAGGTTACAAAAAACATTCCCACAGCAATCCTCTTGAGTGATGATGGTAACAAGCCTTTCCTTTTCAAAACTGGGTCCACAACCTTATCTTTAAGCGGGATCAGCATCAGAATGAGAATCGCATCAAACATGGTGAGCCATGCTGCCGGAAACTGCAACACAAAACAGGTTAAAAAGGTTAAACTGGTTGTCTTAATGGAATACTAACAGTTTTGCAGACCCATTCTTAATTCAGTTTGTCAGCAGATGACTGATGGAGTCTTATGCCGCGTACACACGGTCAGAATTTCCGACAACAAATGTTCGATGTGAGCTTGTTGTCGGAAATTCCAACCGTATGTAGGCTAAGTCGGACGCACAAAATTCCACGCATTCTGGGAATCATGCAGAAGAGCCGCACAGGGAATTTAACTTAATTTTCCTGGGCTCGTCGTACGTCACCGCGTTCTTGACGTTCTGAATTTCCGACAAAATTTGTGCGACTGTGTGTATGCAAGACAAGTTTTAGCCAACATCCGTCGGAAATAAATCCAGGATTTTGTTGTCGGAATATCCAATCATGTGTACGTGGCATTAAGCTGGGATCAAACTAGTGCGAATTTGATGAGGGTGTCCCTGCATCCAATTCGCATGACAGGAGATTGTGACTGGCTCTCTATGGAGCCAGTTCACACATCTCCGTGGCGGCTGCGGAACAAATATCATAGGAGTCCTGTGCATCTTTGGCTCTGTTTCGGGGCCGAATTCAGGCAAAAATTGGCCCGATTCATTCCCGAAATGGAGAACAGGGACACACCAGACCCCTGCTGTGAGCCGCGTCCGCACCAAGTGTGAACCCGGCCTTAATGCATAAAAAGTGTCTGAAAGGGTAGATTTGTAAGTTATACTCACCTGCTCTGTGCAGTGTACTGCACAGAGTGGCCCCCAAAACACTTCTTCTGGGGTCCTATGCTGGCAATCCTGGCTCCTCTTCTTTGTGCGACTCCATAGAAAGCCACTTGCTATGGGGGTATGGCGTACAGCTATTGGCTCCTGCCAAGTCACTGTGTGCACAGCGCTAGATCTCATCTCCTCTCTTTCCCTTCACACAGGGGGAGGACAACATGCCAAAAAAGTTTTTTTTCTTACCTTAAGGCCCCTTTCACATGGGGCAGATCCGCTCAGCGGACTCCTCCGCTAGCTCAGCGGGGGATCGCTCCATTGACCCCACTGAGCAGGCGGATGACAGGTCCGTCTCTGCTCACTGTGCAGGGACAGACCTGTCAGAGCTCCGCTGTTCTCTATGGGAAGATTGGATGAAAACATGTCAGTTTTTATCAGCTGGACGGATGGCAAAACGTATCGCCCGTTTTCAGCAGATCATATCGGATCGGATCGGATGGCAGGTGGGTGTCAGTGGACACAACTACACTGGACATCCACCTGCCCATACAGGTCAATGGGTTGCCTGGTCAGATCCGCCTGAAAAACGGGCAGGCGGATCTTTGCGGGCCGAACGTGTGAAAGGGGCCCAATTTTTTTGGTTTAGCATTAGAACCACTTTAAGTTAGTGAAGTTTAAAATGTTAGCGTTTAGATTAAAGGATAAGTTCACCTTTAAAAAAAATAAATGCACATTCACACTTTTGTTTTTTGCAGGTAAAAGAAAAAAAGGGGGGAGTCATTTTTTTTCCTCTTGGGAGCTTGTAAAGCATTGCACCCACGATCAGCACCGTTTCACCCCTCTGTCTTCTGTATCTATCCTCTCTCCTCTTCGTACCATACATCTCACAGGCTCCCCTACCCACGGCACCTTGCAGACATGGATACTATCACAGATAGAGGTCATTACTGAATATGTTTAGGCACACCTGAGGACAGGGCTATTGAAACCCTTCCTTAGCTCCCATCACAGCCCAGCCTTGTAGCCACTTCTACTCTAAACTTCCAGGACCCCCTTTACCCAACAACCCTGGTCATAGAAATGCAGTTTCTGGGCTGCTTACCTCCCCAGTCCTCAATAACATGACTCTGTTGGACTATTGTGGTGTACTCTGATTGCACTACTATGTACCAATGTTCTATCCCTATACTGTTTAGTCATGTCATTACCTACTACCACCTATTGAGAAGTACCACTGGTGCTGCATTATGATCCGTCTCTTTTCTGGGTTTCCTCGTGTTTGTAAACTTCAGGTTATATTCACTACCTTTTAGTAAAATATTTGAACAAGAAAACTGTGCACCAATATATAAATCACACACACACACACACACACACACACACACAGCATCCTGGTAGTCTTTGTAAATACCAGTTCAGGTAGATCTACCCCTTTCCAAAAAAATAAATAAATCAAACAAAAAAAAAGGGTCCTCTGTGCTGAAAGCTATTGTATAAGCTTTATGTGAAACCCACTGAGTTAAATACTTAATGGATGAAAGTTAGATCCTTAGAATGATAAAAAAAAAAATTAATAAGTATTTGTCTACAGGGTCATTTTTCAAACAGCATTTTGTCTAGACACTGAAAAAAATACAATTATCCAAATTTAGAGGACACTTGGTGCCCAGACTCTTTTATCAAGGTGTAGTAGCTGACATGTCTCAAATGTTGGACTGGTATAGATTCTGAAACAGACAAATTGCAGCAAAATCCTAATTTGCCAGAATATTATTGACATGTTTAGATTTATGAATGGCAAGATCCAACATTTGCTATGTTGATTATTTATAGGAATGCCACTTGAATATACTTACAATAACTAGTCTAGGAATGTCCCAGATTTTACCCCGACTTGAGTCATAAAAGAAAAATTAGGTAAAATGCACTGAAGGAAAACCATCCAACACAAAACTCATTGCAATAAAATAAATGCAAAAGTGCTGAAAAGGGCTCCATCAGTACAAATTATAGCAACACTTTGTAGTACACTTCAGGAAGAGGTGGTGGTTGGGGAAGGGGGGCGCCGGGGTCCAGCACTTGACTCATCACTGTAAATGCCACCAATATCTGCGTTTTGTGGTTTTTGTGAATGACAAAACGTTGAAGCATTAGTCATCGAACATTCACTGCCATAATGCTTCAACTTTGGTTCCAAACTAACGTCCTTACTGATAACCTCAATATGGGCACTTTCAACCCCTTCCTGCCCAGGCCAGTTTTTAGTCATGCAACACTGCACCCATAAGGTTTGAAAAAAATCCTGTACAGCCGCACTCAAAAGCACTGTTTGCAGTGTGAAACGCATCAGCTCTTCTGTCCGTTCTGCTGTGGGATGTATTTTTGATTTTTACTCAATAAAGGCGAAAATAATTTTTTGAGTGCGGCTGTCCAGGATTTTTCTCAAACTTCATTGCTACAAGCATTGCCAGCACCTGTGTCTTCCAATCTAGAGGGGAGGTTTGTTCCTGATTGACCTGCCTTGACCGGTGATATTTCTGTACCCATGATGGAGCTTTTTTTGGTGGGATTTAATCCCCACTGAGGTTATTTTGTGCTAAACAAAAAAAAAAAAAAAAAAAAGTTATGAATTTTTGCAAATCAAAAAAGTAATTTTTCTTCTTCACTAGTGGGCACTGATGAGGAGGCACTGACAAGGCTGCACAGATGATCAATGCCTTGATTATCATCAGTGTCAATGCTGTATCCACTGTGCCCTGATAGAGCGACTCAACTTTCCTCAAACGCCGTCTCTGTGTGAGGAAAGGAGAGCTGATAACTGGCGTGTTCGTTTACATGTGACCAGCTCTGCTTGGACACAGCTAATCAAATGGCTGCTACGATTGGCCCTTTACCCCGATCTGTGATCCGCTGTGTTCAAGGGACACAGCAATCACAGACACTTCCCGGTGTGTGCCCAAGGGGCACATGGAAAGCGTGTTCTTTGGAGGACGTTCAGGGACACCCTCCCAGAACTGGAAAGCTACACTGTAGCCAGCCGTACATAGGCTATAGCCCAGTATTACAGTGGTTAAATTGAACCTGTGCTTTTCCCATGCAGAACCAACCAACAGGTTTACTTGAAACGTACATACTTTTTTTTTTTGCTCTCCCACCACCAGAGGCAAAGAGTGGAAGCCCTATGTAAATCGAAAGGCAAAACAAAGAACTTACACAGGGCTGTTGTCTCTCCCAGCCCCATGTAATAGCACTGGGTACCTGAGCGGCCAAGCACCAGCACTGTCATGTGGAAGTCACACGCCTCCCCCCTTTACCCAGTTGCAGCGTGTAGTTTCTTTGTGCACAGAAGCCAAATCAGAGCAGCAAATAAGTGATGTGAAGGTAGGTCCGTGCTGCAGGCGGGGCCAACATAAATGTTACACTGTTAATTTTCCCCTAAAGTAGACGTTCAGCCAAAAATTAATTAATAAATTATAAATCTACTAGCAGCCACATTCAGAGACCAATATAATCCTGTAAAGCAAAAAAACAAAAACAAACAAAAAAAACAGGTGTTTTTTCATCTTAATGCATGGGATGCATTAAAGGTGAAAAAACAAGAACCTTTACGACCCCTTTAAGGCCGGTGTCAGGGGTATTAGTCTAAGACACTTTTAAGATCATTCAGAATTCATCAACACGCGCATCTGACCTGCAGTTAACTTCCTGACCAGCACTTGATATGCTTCCCTTTAGATTTGTATGGGAATGCAAACACCATTTGAAGTGCACAAAATGCTGTGGCACGCACAAGAAAGAAAAAAAAAAAAAAACAAACACACACCACCATGGTAGTTACAGCAGAATGGGAGGATAGCAATATTTTTGGAGCTAGTTGATCCTTTCATTGAAAATCCTAGCAAAGAGCAATATTAAAAACAGAATTTTCAATGTTTTGTGGAACTGGCTCTTTTGTAAAAGCCTCCTATTAGAAACAGCTGAAGGTGAACAAAAGCTGGTCTGTATTCATCACCAAGAGGGGAAAATTTTCATGAAAAGACAGAAATAAGGGGCACAATGGAAGCGAGAAATTTAAAGAATTCAATAAAACACGGTTGAACGAAAACCACACATTGATTATAGTACGCCACTTGGAATTCTACAAATAAAACTTACCGTATGATCTTTACTTTCAAATATGCGTGGGATTAACAAATGGAGGCTCTGAAGGACGTATGTGGTTTGCATCTACAATAGAAAACATTTTTATACTTTCAACCATACTTTAGTATTTATAATGAAGACTTTATGTCAGACAACATTACATTGCGCATTTGCTAAACAAAGTTCAGTTTAAAATTCACAATCCCCTTATGATGGTCATATACATGCAACTGAATAGTTTGCTAGTACAGTTTTAATAAATTAACTTGGCTGAATGAAATGGGTTTTTGATTAACACCTTATAGGACATTAGGAGAAATTCAGGCACATACAGGTTTTCTGCACACAGCCCAAGTCATTTTTAAAGTACCCTAAAAAACTGTAGGGTACCCTTTTATTCAGCTAGAGGTCCATGCCTTATCCTGTCATTGCAGTTGTGGTTAATGATGATAGGCGGTTCAGCAGGGACCGGTCAAGATTCAAACCATGTATGGGCAGGCTGATTGTATCCAAGTTGATGTTGATCGAAAATCGCAACATCTATGGCTGGTTTTACTGACCTGTAGTGATCAGCAGCTCTCATGCTGTTCTAAAGATAACCAAGGGTGCAGGCACCTGTAGGTGTTATTGTAGGTGTATATGCGCTAAATTATGATAAAAAGGGCACCAATCTCAGAGGATGCTTAAAGGGTAAGTTCACCTTTACAGAAAACTCTGTAAGGTGAACTTACACGAGTCCCTCTCCTCGCCACCCACCTGGTCCCGTGGCAATCTCCAGTTCTAAGCCCGGTATATCCGCACCAGGTATCCGGGGCTTAGAAATCCCCTGAGCTGAATGTCTAAAATGTCCCTCGTCGGGATGGACGTTTTGCAGCATTCTAATTGGTCAGCGCTGACCAATCAGCAGCCGCATAGTCCGTCCGTCAGCTATGGAGAAGACACTTGGCTGCAGAGAGGATTTCTAAGCCCCAGACCCCTGGCGCGGACACACCGGGGCTTAGAACAGGAGATTGCCGCAGTCCAGGTCAGCGGGACTTGGGGGCAAGGAGGGGGAACTGTGTAAGTTCACCTTACACAGAGTTTTCTGTAAAGGTGAACTTACACTTTAAGTTGAAAATGTTAAATAGATAATGGCACACACCTTATGCCCCGTACACACGGTCGGACTTTGTTCGGACATTCCGACAACAAAATCCTAGGATTTTTTCCAATGGATGTTGGCTCAAACTTGTCTTGCATACACACGGTCACACAAAGTTGTCGGAAAATCCGATCGTTCTGAACGCGGTGACGTAAAACACGTACGTCCGGACTATAAATGGGGCAGTGGCCAATAGCTTTCATCTCTTTATTTATTCTGAGCATGTGTGGCACTTTGTGCGTCGGATTTGTGTACACACGATCGGAATTTCCGACAATGGATTTTGTTGTCGGAAAATTTTATATCCTGCTCTCAAACTTTGTGTGTCGGAAAATCCGATGGAAAATGTCCGATGGAGCCCACACACGCTCGGAATTTCCGACAACACGCTCCGATCGGACATTTTCCATCGGAAAATCCGACCGTGTGTACGAGGCATTATGCTGGACATGAAATGCATTTACTTACTTAAAAATAACATTAAATAGATCACAGGTATAAAAACAGGGGCATTAAAGTGACCCATGCCATTTAATATAACATGCCCACAGATGCTCCTGTAAGCTCATTATTGCTTACTCATTTAGGGCCAGTTCACACCAGATGCAGTTCCGTGCGCTTTTTTTCTGCACTAAAAATGCATGCACAGTGTTTTCCATGTATTCCAATGGCTCTAGTTCACACCATGCGGTCAGTTTCCGGTGCAGAAACTGACAGAAAACGGACTGCATGGTGTGAACTAGAGCCATTGGAATGCATGGAAAACACTGTGCATGCATTTCATGCAGAAAAAAAGTACACAGAACTGCATCTGGTGTGAACTGGCCCTTAATGCCAAAAAAGGAAGTACAGAAGACTGGCACAGAAAGTTTGCCTAGACAAAATTACCCTATTTCTCTTTTGCTTAATGGATGCAACGGTTTTATTTTATACTGGTAAATGGGATAGCAGGAAGAAGGATATGGGTAATGTAGGCTAGTATTAACCTGCCATCGCTATAATCAGTACTGGTTCCTCATTTCCATCACTATTAGTCTGGCACAGACCCAATCCCAATCAGCAATGGTAATAATGCCCACCCTTCGGGTGTGGTGGGGTGTTTAGGCAAGCCTGCCATTTTTATTGGATTTAAGTTAAACTGCTACTAATTGTAGTATAATAATTTTATTATTATTAATAATAATAGTACTAATAATAGTAAGTGTAGTTAGTGGATAGGTAGAGGCCCCAGAAGCGAGAGTATTACAATATATGACTTAATCAAGAAAATACTAACCTGGAAATACACAGTCCAGTAAGGAATTAGGGCCAAAAAGACTGGTATTATCTTCACAAGGGCTTTCACATCTTCTACCTGATCATCTCGAAACGGTCCTCCGCGAGAACCCTTGGCCATATCCAAAATGCTTTGTTTAGGCCGATGCGAACCGTTTGTTTGGCTACTTTAAATAAAAAAAATTTAATATAAAAAACACAATATAGTAGGTCACCTCCAAAGCAATCATTAGGGATTTCAAAATATAAACTACATCCACAGTACATAATGTGCAGTGTACACTTAAAGTGTTCTTAAACACACAACAGAAAAATTAGTTTGAATATGCAGTAAAGCATGCTTGTTATACTCTGTGGAACCCAAGAGGTTAATCCTGCGCATTGTGTAAAAAGGCTATTTGATCCTGTCTTCTCTGATCCTCCCCTTCTTCCACTGTCCTCAATCTACTGGCTGATAGAACAGAGCCTTGGAGCAAGCTGCACATGCTCAGTTTAGTGTGCATTGCTGGAGAGGTTTTTTTTTTCTTGGGGGAGTGCTTGTGATCAGCAGGGCCAATCAGCACTGTCCAGACAGAGGGTCAGGGGTTCTGCAGCCTCATAGGACAATCAGAGGAGAATGAAAACTCCTCCAAAAACCTTTTACCAGACAGACACTAATAAGAGTCACAAGACTGCTCTAACTGCGGGTGAGAGAAAGGTATTTAGCAGTTTATATTTACTAAAATAATTGCATTTCCATGCTGTGTGTACGGTGGGAGACCAGATATAATGAATGCAGGGTCCTGGACACTGATGGATTAGAAACTAGGCCTATAATTAAGCTACCACTGCCCACGTCTACCTGAAAATGTTAGCTGCCTGGCCATTATACTGGTCATCTGACTTCAGCATTTTAAGTCAATGAATAAGTCTGCAGATTCAGAGGTTGCTTTTTACTAATTGAAGCCATAGCACAGCTTTTATGAATGGGTCAGTTTTTTTGTCAAATTTCCCAGAGTTCAGCTTTAAACCAGTCCATTTTTCAGAAACTCAATATTGGAAAACGCACTGTAAATAAATGCATCTGCAGTGCATTAGAGACATGGACTATGGAAAACACAAAGAAGGTGTCTGAATGCAGCAGTCTTCATTAACAGGTTGGTTGAGGTACCTCAGAGCCCTGGGTACCTCAACCAATTAGGGTATGCATTTTTGGAAAAAAAAACAAAATAAAAAATAGGAGATTAGCCTGTCATTGCAGTTGTGGTTGCTTAAGGTGATAGGCAGCCTTAAGCCGGCCATAGACGGTTCAGCAGGAAACAGCCAACATTTGAACCATGTATGGGCAGGCTGATTATATCCAGTTTGATTCTCCACGTGAGCATGGAGGGATGAGGGGCGCTTAAAATCTTTTTGGAAATGTAAACATCCCTTGTAATAGAAATAAGGGATGACGGGTCCTATTAATGGAGATATACCTTTAAAAGCAAAAGATCAAAGAAAAAAAAAAAAAAAAAAAAGAAAAAAGAAAGGATCTTTTGCTTTAAAAAAATAAATCAAAAACGTTCACTTCCGCCCTACACGGAAAGTGACGTCATGACGTCGCTCCAGTCCACCAAGATCATAAAGGCGATCAGAGACAATCTGGTAACCTCTATAGGCAGCGGCGGGACCTGTCGGATCATTTTTCACTGCATCTGTAAAATTGGTAAGCCCGAGAAACGCCAGTAATCATCAGAAGGAGAGGGGGAAGACGTCAACTCCTGCAGCTTCTGAAAGCTATCCAGCGGCTAATTAGCCACTCGGACAATTTTTATGAGAAAGCTAGCTCCTGGCTGAAAAAAAAAAAAAAAAAAAAACGCACACACACACAACCACCAGGGTTATGGTCGATAGCTTCAGCCATAACCAAGGTAAACCACTTGCAAAGCATGTGTAAATATATATATATATATACACACACACACACACACACACACACACACACACACACACACAATATATATATATATATATATATATATATATATATACATACATACCTACATATATCACACACATATTAGTGAGAGAGAGGCTCTGTCGGTATAAGTTTATAGGAAAAGGTGACCCAGGAGTCTCATTAAGGGTTAATGCAAGGTTTAGAACTAGCATCCCTCCAGGTTCTGTAGTTCTGAAACAGAACATTCAATCCTGGGTCCAGGTTTTGCTAGAGGCCTGCAACCTGGCTCACTACACAGGTGTGCAGGGTCATTATATAGTCCGGTCTGAGAATTGCTCAAAGCTCTCATTTTGGAGACAGCTTCCAGTTTGGAGACGGAAGGTCTCACCCGGGGTCAGGGTGCCCCAGCCAGAAGCTGCGAGACAGAGGTCTCATCGAGGGATCAGAGGGACCAGCCCGAAGACACGAGACAGCAGGTCTCCGTTTCAGGAGTCAGGTCAGCTCCTATCAGGGGTGTCAGGAGAATCCCAATTCTTAGGCCAGAGGTGGGCCATGCAGCAGGGCACTGCAACTGAAGTCTAGAGAGCCAAGTGTTCTGAGAGAGCTGAATGACACATTCAAAGGACTGGTAAGAGGAACAGCCATGCTGCCAACATGTGAGCCAGGTGGCTTGGTATTTTCGTTAATTCATGTTATGTGGAAGAAACCCCTGCATGGGCAACTGATGTATAAGTGAACTTTCCTTATTTTAAATAAAAGTGGGCTACCACGCCCTTAAAATACAGTTTTGGACTGGCGTACTCACTGGAAACGCACCTACGGCTTCAGTCTGATCACCCCAATCTTTAAAATAATATATATACACTCACACTCACGTTAAGTAAGTGCTTAAATAGGTTATATTTATCTGCTCTGAGCAATGGACCTCTTCTCGTGTGCCCTCAAGAAGCCAGCTCTTAGGTTCTGAGCCACGTAACCTGCTCCCATAGACACAGACAGCGTAGCTAGGCCCCGCTCTGCTCACAGAATTTGGAGCTAATGGCTCCTGTTGCTGCCTCTGAACATAGAGCCTCTACAGACAGGCACAGCACTGGATCAAGAAAGGACTCCGGTAAATATGAAGTGTAAAATGTGAAGGGGCCATACAGATACAGGGACATTTTTTACCTTAATGCAGGGAATGCATTAGGGTAAAAAATGGCCAGCGTTTACAACCACTTTAAAGTGTTACTAAACCCAGGAGCCTGCATTCACCATCTGGTCCCCACCGTACACGAAACATGGAATTGCAATTATATTAGTAAATAAAATACTTAATACCAGCATATAGCAGTCTTGTGACTTCTATCAGTGTCTGGCCGAGCACTGGTTAAAGGTTGAAGGAGTTTTCATTTTCCTATAAGGCTGCATGACCCTTGACCGTGGGCAGTGCTGATTGGCCCTATGCCGATCACATACACCCTCCCAAGAAAAAAACCACACTAGCAATACACACCAAACTGAGCATGTGCAGAGTGCCCCAAGGCTCTGTATTATTAGGAGATGGATTGGAGACTGTGGAAAAAGGAGAGTATCAGTATCAGAAAAGACAGGATCAAAGAGCCGTCTTACACAATGTGGAGGATTAACCCCTTAGGTTCCACAGTGAGTATTACAAGCATGCCCACATGCTACAGTTTCCTTCCTCCTGTAAAACAGAAAACAAAATAGATTAACCCCTTAATGATCAGAGGTAACTAAAACCCAAAATGCAAAGAACAAATATTAGTAGCTACAGTTTGCATTGGTTAACATGACAATATTGTGGTTAGTTTAGCCATCTACCTTTCTGCATGTTATAATATATATATATAATATATATATAATTTTTTTTTTTTTTTTTAATATATATAGCACATATTTTTGCAGATAAAAGAATGTGCATTTATTATTTTTTATTATATTTTGAGCTGCAAACTGTGTGAATAAAATACAAGCGTGCTGATCAGCGCGCTTGCAGTTCATCAATACTGCAAGTCTGCCAAAGATTCATTCACCGATTTCACGTTACTAAAAAGGTGAACGTGTCCTTTAAAAAAATAAGGGGAAAGAAATTGAATTAAAATTATTTTAACCCCTTTTTGAGGGAAAAAATAAATCATCATTTACAGGGATTTAGCAAACTGAATGTCATTAGTTAGGGATTACAGCTACTTTAATGAAAGCAGAATATTTTTAAATAGCCAAAAAAAGCAGTGGGTCCGTGTCCTATGTGCAAAAAGACTGCTGTGTGGGTTATATTGGAAAGTAGGGGAATCTGAAAGCAAACTTATGAGTTAACCATTTACATTCCTTTTGTAGATCCTGTTGTCACACAATAGCTAGTGGCTGGCTGTTCCACTAATCTTTTAAGGCAATGAGCCAAAATACATTTGTTCATTGGGAGTTGAATTTCCTTCCACTTAACTAGCTGCATGTTTGTTTGGGGGGCAATGGCTATTCAGAGGGAGCTAGACAACGAGCATTTTCAGATGGGGGTCATCAAAGGAAGCCGCCGTATTCCTCTAAAAACATGCATCCTTTAAAAATACATAACAAGGTCTATTTCTATTCCAGAGTATTTTCTTCACTAACAGAATAAACTCCAAACATCTGAAAACTGTAACTATCCTTCAAATATTATATATATATATATATATATATATATATATATATATATATATATATATATATATATATATTTTTATGTACATATATTTCTATAGTCGCTACACTATACATACATTTGCCTTGGGTTATCCGTCGACTGTTTCCGCCTACAGCAGCAGTATCCAAATATTCTGAACATGTCGGAGAAGGCACTTCCATCAGCTGGTTTTGTAATAAAGACGGCATGTCCACACATAAACACAAGAAAGGAAACACCGATACAAACTGCAGGGATAATATATCCTATGAGAAAGCTCACATTCTGTTGAACATAAGCTATCCCACACAGAGACACGATTGCACCCAAGTTAATGCTCCAGTAGAACCAGTTAAAAAATCTACGTGTTGCTTCAGGTCCACGGTCTTTGACCTAAACAGAAAAAACAAAAAAAAACACAAGAATTCATTAGTAAAATGGTATTCAGTTGATTCCTATGTTAAAAGCAGATTACAACCAACGTACAGAGGGGAAACGAAGGACAGGTGAGCATCAGTTCAGCGCCTTTACAAAAAGACACGGGGTGATTTACTAAAACTGGGGCAGACAGAATCTGGTGGCAGCTGTGCATAGTAACCAAATTCCAACTTCAGCTTGTTCCATTAAGCTTTGACAAATAAAACCTGGAAGCTGATTGGTTACCATGCACAGCTGCACCAGATTCTGAGTGTACCAGTTTTAGCAAATCAACCCTGCAGTTAGAGCCCTTTCACACTGAGACGCTTCAAAAATGCCCTAAAAAGCCTTAGCGCTATTACCGCATTTTTGGGGCGCTAGCAGGAAAATTACTGAAATGCTGCGGGCGTTTGACATTTCAGCTTCTGACATTTCTGCCCCTGCATCCCGCAGCACTCCACATACCCCTACTGTGACTAAAGTAGAGCAAGCCCCCCCCCCCCCCCTCCAATTACCAGCTTCTGTCTCAAAAAATAAAATAAATAATTGGAGGGGGGGGGGGGGGGGGGGGGGGAGGAACACACACACACACACACACACACACACACACACCAAAACATAGTAAGGCCTCGTTCACAAAGGGTATACCACAGGTATGCCTCTGCAAGGCCATGTTTATCAGAACAGGGATGCACAGTTGTTCCGTGCATCCCTGTGCAGACAGGCATTGGTGTCATATGGGATGTAGCAACTGCATGAACACGGCAACTGCTCCAAAGCGGCTTCCTATGGGGGGTACTCAGAGAAGAGGAGGAACAGAGCGCTGATAGGCGACCCTGAAGAGGAGGTATGGGACTTCTCTGTGGAAAACTATTGCCACACAGCAGGTAAGCAGAACATATTTTTTTATTTGGGGGGGAATCAAAGTTTACAAGTTAAAATAAAGTTGTACCAAGATTTCTAAAAAACATGCAAGTGTGTTAGCAGGATAAGACCATTGTTTACTGCCCCCATTGTTAAGCTCAGTTCCAAGGCCACT
Source organism: Lithobates clamitans (assembly GCA_037952925.1). Lineage (NCBI taxonomy): Eukaryota > Metazoa > Chordata > Amphibia > Anura > Ranidae > Lithobates > Lithobates clamitans. The sequence continues at coordinate 12,797,561 of JBBGZY010000438.1, forward strand.
AAGGATCAGAAGACGGCTTGATCTTCCAAAGCCTCTATTAGCACATCTCCTGGGTCCCATGAAATGCGGTTGAGACATTTGGTTAAAAAAACAAAAAACAAAACAAAATAAAATAAAATACAATGGTGGTACAAAAACCAGACACAGCGAGATGCCCACCAGCAGAATAGTGAGGGGCTCTGCTCTACCATGATTAGACCCAGTAGCTGCTCTCAAGATTTGCACTACTGATACTACTGCCAATGATCAGGTATATCATACCATAATGAAAGAGGAACTGCAGTCTGCTTACATAATTTGTAATAAACATCTTTACCATTCTGAAGCTTCCCTCCAACCACTTTGCATATTATTTTATATATACTGCGATTCTGTACTTGCCAAATATGCCACTAAGTCTGGCTGCATCCATTTTAACTGTGGGCAGACGTCCATCACTGCAGCTCTCATTGACCCTCTTATGACTCATCCCTCCTCCCTTCCTGGCAGAGAGAGAGACAGACATGATGTCTTAAGCCTAGGCTAATGACCAGACAAGAAACAGGAAGGGGCTGTATAATGTATTTTCTGGCAGAAAATTTTTTTTACTATCCAAAGTTAAAACAAGGGCAGAGGATTTAAAACAAAACAAAAAAAAAAAGAAGTTCCGCTTGAAGGTATCTATTACCAAGGATTTAACTAAATCCTAGTCATCTGGTAATTACCCGGTTCAATACAGGGCATTTTCACCCCCTTCCTTCCCAAACCAATTTTTAGTTTTCAGCGCTGTCGCATTTTAAACGACAATTGCGCAGACGTGCGACGCTGTACCCAAACAAAATTGATGTCCTTTTTTCCCCACAAATAGAGCTTTCTTTTGGTGGTATTTGATGACCTCTGCGGTTTTTATTTTTTTGCGCTATAAACAAAAGAAGAGCGACAATTTTGAAAAAAAACACAATATTTTATACTTCCTATAATAAATATCCCAATTTTTTTTTTTTTTTTAATTTTTCCTCAGTTTAGGCCGATACGTATTCTTCTACACATGTTTGGCAAAAAAAAAAAAAAATTCGCAATAAGCGTATATTGATTGGTTTGCGCAAAAGTTATAGCGTCTACAAAATACGGGATAGATTTATGGCATTTTTTAAAAATTTTTATTTATTTATTTTTTTTACTATACTAGTAATGGTGGCTATCTGCGATTTTTCTCATGACTGCGACATTATGGCGGACACTTGGCACATTTTTGGGACCATTCCAATTTATACAGCGATCAATGCTATAAAATTAATTACTGTATAAATGTGACAGGCAGGGAAGGGGTTAACCATTAGGGGGACACGAGGGGTTAAATGTGTTTCCTAGGGGAGTGATTCTAACTGTGGGGGGTGGGGACTCACAAGGGGAGAAGACCGATCGGTGTTCCTCTGTACTGGGAACACAGATCGGTCTCCTCTCACCTGACAGGACGTGGATCTGTGTGTTTACACACACAGATCCAAGGTCCTGCTCGATTAACGGGCAATCGCGGGTGCCCGGCGGACATCGTGGCCGTCGGGCACACGCACCGGGTCCCGAGCAACACGGCACGCGCGCGCCCCCTAGACGGCCGGGAAGCCCAGGACGTCATATGACGGCCACCCAGGATGGGAGATCCCATCTGTGGCCATCATTTGACTATACGCGGGTATTGAAGTGGTTAAGCTTTGGGATGCATCTCCAGACCTCTGACATGACAAGGAATGCACCATCCTGGGCTTGGAGTGCAGACCACCACCAAAGGCCGCACTCTTCTCCATCTATTAGGCTGCATTGTACCACAAACACACAATAGGCCTCTCACTACAGTCACAGAGAGAGTGGAGGACAATGCTCGCCAGCTCTGGGACTTCAGGAGTTGACCCTACATGTTCCTGAAAAGGGGTAGAAGGGGCCCACCGAACTACACAGAAAAGCCAAACACAGGTATGTCCAGCAGATTTGCATCTGGGGGGGGGCGCTGACCCACCCAATGGTTGTGGGCACGACTTAGGTGAGGTGGAGCATGGATGGAACACAGTAATGTTAACATATGGTATCAGTTTCAGGATATATATTTCTGCAAACTCTACCATACCTTGTTCCCCTTCCCCCAGGGCTATAAGCCTCAAGCAAATTTGGCCAGTTGTCCGCCAAACCTTCATCATATGTCTGTCATCCTCCAAATCCCCTTTACCTTCCAACATCTGATACCTATACCAACTCTCCCCAAGCCGGGTCAGTCACTATTCAAACCTTGGCTGTTGGTCATCGCCAGCCCCCAGTACTTCTCCCAATCTAATTATCTGAAGAAACGCTGACAGAATTTAGGAGGAGGCTGGTGTAATGAGATTATGTTGAAGTACGTGGCAAAATAGACAGCATATTACTGTATACTATAATTCATACGGTCACTTCTGCAATTATTGAACTGTATCTAAAAGTATAAGTACATAAAAATGCCAAGTTGCAAAGATACTGAAATGGAAATACAGTGAGTATAGCAAAAAATTACCCCCTTTAAGTGTTGGGGTTATATGTTGCACTGAGTAAATACAGCTGGATAAAACAAAAACTATTATATATATATATATATAACAGAATGAATGATTGGAGATCTAAAATTAACTCGGGTTCCCTTTAGTTACCAAAAAGAAAGAAGGGGTGATTATTGCAGGTATACAATTACCGTATATACTCGAGTATAAGTCGAATTTTTCAGCCCTTTTTTTGGGGCTGAAAGTTTCCCTTCGACTTATACTCGAGTCCGCGCCGTCTGTCTGCATGATCAGCGTGTCATGCAGGCAGACGGCGGCCGGCGTGTGCTGATAATGCACGGAGGCTATTCCAGCTTTCAAAAGCCGCGCCTCCTGCTCTTCTGTGATAGGCTGAACAGCTGTCAGTGTACAGCCTATCACGGACATTCTCTCATCCTCGTCCGTGGTATGAGAATGTCCGTGATAGGCAGTCAGCGGTCAGCCTATCACAGACGAGAAGGAGGCGCGGCTTTTGAACTGTGGAATGGCCGCCGAACAGTATCATCACACGGCCGCTGTCTGAGGATGGAGATCGCCACAGGAAGGCTACACAGGACACAGGTAGGCTGCACATGCACACAGGACACACATGCACACATGCACACATGCACCCATGCACACATGACACACATACACACATACACACAGGACACACAGGACACACAGGACACACAGGACACACAGGACACACAGGACACACAGGACACACAGGACACACATACACATGACACACATGACACACATACACACATACACACAGGACACACAGGACACACAGGACACACATGTACAGGACACACACACACACACACATGTACAGGACACACACACATGTACAGGACACACACACATGCACAGGACACACATGTACAGGGTACAGGTAGGCTGCACAGGACACAGGGAGGCAGGCAGCTGCAGATGGACATTATTGACCCTCTGCATTTCTCACCCTCGACTTATACTCGGGTCAATAAGTTTTTCCCAGTTTTTTGTGGTAAATTGGGGGTCTCGACTTATACTCGGGACGACTTATACTCGAGTATATACGGTACCTAAAATTAGTATAGCTTTACCCCATTTACTAATATCAGTGAATATCTATTTCAGGGGTAGGCAACCCCCAGCACACAAAGCCTCTTGTTGGCACTTGACCCCCTCCCCATCAGCAGAGCAGCGCAGGGAAGTGTCAGTGGGACACTAAGACCCCTTTCACACTGAAGACGTTTTTCAAGCACTTTAGAAAAGCCTCATCTGCAATCTCAGTGTGAAAGTCCGAGTGCGTTTCCTGCACTACTTTAGTCCGACTTGGGCACGATTTCATCCCTTGTATAGGCTCCTAAATAGCATCTAAGTAGGAAGGAAGTTGCAGGGCAAAGTCGTACAACTTTTCCACTGCAGCAGTGTGTACCGAGCCTAAAACATGATTAGTCAACATTTTGTAAGTCATTACTGGATAGGACTGGACTGAATTTTTTTGCACATCCACCACATAAAGAAAAGAAAGAAAAAAAAAGAAAAACAGAATGCCATATTTTTGTTCCAAGTTGTTGTGTGGCTATCAGAACATCACTAAAAAACATTCAATTTATGGAAGTTTAATCCACATTACAATTTAGATGTGTCTGGAATGCCAACAGAATAGGCAATAACAGACAACCTCTTCAGCAGTACAATGTTTGGATGTTTTCTACACCGGAAGAAAAATTTGCTCACTGAAAAGAAATCGGCTCAAAGAATTATGAGGTGTTCTAAATAATGGTGAATGAAGGACCGAATATATAGTAAGATATAGTACATTCAGACCAGTCATCTGCTTTGCAATAGTTTGGTCACTCCAGTAACTACCTAGAATGGGAAGCTTTGCTAACCAGACAAGTAGGAAAGACATCTCATGATTGTGACGCTTCCTTTTATTACGTCTGAGTCAACATCATGTGCCTAGAACTATTCTGAGACTGATCATTCACCCCTTGCTACAATCATATTGCACAACTCATAATTTCCAAATTTGTTTTTACTCAAAAAGACTCAATTCATGCCTCCAAATGGAAGACAGACTAGGCTGACTTTACAGTAACCGCTACATTGGTATTGGCTATTCTATACATATTTACATGTATAGCGCACAATTCAACTTTCAGCTAAAGGGGTTGTAAACCCTCAGGTTTTTTTTCCCCAATTAAAACAAAACATGCCTTTACTTATCTGTCCTGTGCAATCCTTTTGCAAAGAGAAGCCCCGATCTTCTGCTGTGCCCCACCAGCGCTCCTGGCTCCTCCTCTTCATCAGGTGCCCCCACGGAAAGCAGATCTCCCTGGGGGTACCCATGCAGGCTCACTCCGTGTCCCGCTGCTGTGTCCAATGACACAGACAGTGGGACTGGGCCCACCTCCGTGTCACTGGATTTGATTGACAGCAGTGGAAGCCCATGGCTCCTGCTGCTATCAATCTGTCCAATGAGGAAAGACAGCGGCTGGAGCCACTGCGCTTGTGCACATTGCTGAAACGGACAGGCTCATGTAAGAAAAAGGTGGGGGGTGTCTGGGGGGAGCTGCAGCACAGGTTTTTCACCTTAAAAAAACTTCAGCCCCGGAAGGATTTGCCCCCTTAACGACCAGGCCATTTTTTGCGATACGGCACTGCGTCGCTTTAACTGGCAATTGCGCGGTCATGCGACGTTGTACCCAAACAAAATTGATGTCTTTTTTTCCCCACAAATAGAGCTTTCTTTTGGTGGCATGTTATCACCGCTGCGATTTTTATTTTTTGCGCTATAAAAAAAAAAAAAAATAGCGATAATTTTGAAAAAGAAAAATATTTTTTACTTTTTGCTATAATAAATATCCCCAATTTTATTTTTTTATTTTTTTAATTCTTCATCAGTTTAGGCTGATATGTATTTTTATACATATTTAAAAAAAAAAAAAAAAAAAAACGCAATAAGTGTTTATTGATTGGTTTACGCAAAAATTATAGTGTCTATGAAAATAGGGGAAAGATTTATAGCATTTTTATTTTTACTTTTCTTAGTAGTAATGGCAGCAATCTGCAATTTTTAGCGGGACTGTGACATTGCAGCAGACAGATCGGACACTTTTTGGGACCATTGACATTTATACAGCGATCGGTGCTATAAAAAAGCACCGATTGCTGTGTAAATGTCACTGGCAGGGAAGGGGTCAACACTAGGGCAGGCGATCAAGGGGTTAAATGCGTTCCCTGGTGAGCGTTTCCAACTGTGGGGGCAGTGTAGTGACTGGGAGGAGGAGACATATCGTTGTTCCCAATTACTAGGAACATCAGATCTGTCTCTCCTCTCCTGTCAGAACGGGTATTTGTGTTTACATACACAAATCCTCATTCTGTCTCTCAAATCGCAGTTGGCCAGTGGACATCGTGCCTGCCGGCCACACTCATTGGGTCCCCTGCCAAGCAGCGGGTGCATGCGTGCCTATGTCTCTCAAAAGGAGCCGACGTATAGATACAGCGATTCGCACAGGGGAGCCAACCTGCCACTGTAAATGTACGTGAGCCGGACGGGAAGTGGTTAATGCATAGAATGCATTAAGGTGAAAAACCTTGAGGCTTTACAACCACTTTAAGGCCAGATGTACACTGGGCATTTAGCCTGTGTGCATACAATTCTGGCGTTTTCATGAACCCAGGTGGCACAGGGGCAGCACCCAGATGCACCGCCTGCAGTCTATGACAGCTTGCAATCTGTTGCAGCTGGACTCTGTACCGAGTGATAAGTGTTTAGGGCTGTATGTTCAGGGACATATGACGGAACTGGCTACAATGCAAGCACCTCAGCTCTAGTCTCTTCTAGCACCCAAGAGACCTGTATGTAGCGCTGAAATCTGAAAAGTCTGACACTAATGTAGTGTGGAGGGCTGTCCTGACTAGTCTTCCCCAACTATAGAGCATTATTTATTTATTTATTTATTTCAGGTACTTATATAGCGCCGTCAATTTACGCAGCGCTTTACATATACATTATACATTCACATCAGTCCCTACACCCTCAAGGAGCTTACAATCTAAGGTCCATAACTCACATTCATACATACTAGGGCCAATTTTAGACAGGATCCAATTAACCTACCAGCATGTCTTTGGAGTGTGGGAGGAAACCGGAGTACCCGGAGGAAACCCACGCAGGCACAGGGAGAACATGCAAACTCCAGGCATAGTAGGAAGACACAGCCAATGCTCATTAAGGTGTTACTAAACACACTGTTTAAATTTACATTGTCCCTACTATTTCTGTATGTGGATAAGGCTTTACATTTCCTCAGTACAGATCTCTATTAAAGAAAATAAAAGTACTGTAGGTTATAAATGAAACATGGAGGCCACCATGCCAACCTGCCTTCTGAAAATACAAATTCCTTGGTTGTAAAGCTGGTCCAATGACAAACCATTTTGAGTTATTGACCTGGAACAAAGTACAAAGATAAGGACTGAACTTTTCAGGGACAGAAAATGCTTTAGCCCCCTTAAACACTTGTGCGACTTTTCCTGCGAGTTTGGACATCAGAGTCGCATGACAAGTCGTACCTTATGATTCCCAATGATAACCATTCATATCTGTGCGACTTCAAGTCGCACCAACTTCAAAGTAGTCCCTGTACTACTTTTATGCGAGTTGAGGTCCACAGACCTCAAGTTTACACAGGCATTCCCTGAAAATGGCGGCAAAATTGTGATTTTCAAGTCGTAGCCATGTGAAAGGGGCCTAAAGAGACACTTTTACGTTGACCATTTAAGCCTAGCTATTGGGAGGAAGTTGCATGCTCTCCCATATCCTGGAGCACTGGGTAAGTACAGTAGCTCCTCAAACAGTATCCCTTCAACCAGCTTCAGATTTTTTATTTTTTTAAACACTGCATGTTACTGCTGCTTAACCACATCCCACCTGGCCTATAGCTGAATGACAGCCGGGTGGGGGATCAGTTATCCTGACTGGGTGTCATATGACGTCCACCAGGATAAGCCTCTTGCGGGTGACACAGCATCCCTGACCTTGGTAGAGTGCCTATGACGTAGGCTCTTTACCATGTGGTCAGCTCATAACCAGGAAGTGCCGTTTATCTGCTTTTCCTCTATTCGCGCTGACAAGACGCAAGTAGAGGAGAGCAGATCAGAGGCTCTCCTGACGGAGGGGGGGCCAACCAGGGATGCCCATTTCAGGGATGCCAACCCGTGCCGCATATTAGTGCCACTTCAGCAGTGCCCGTCAGTGAAGGAGAAAAATGACTTATTTAGAAAATGTTATAAACCGAAACAAAGACTTTTTTTTTTTTTTTTAATTTTAAGTCTTTTTTTTTTTATTTGTTTAGCAAAAAAATAAAAAACCCAGGAGTGATTAAATACCACCAAATATTTGTTGGGGGGGGGGGGGGGGGGGGGGGACACACTTCATATGGGTACAGTGTTGCATGACCGCGCAATCGTCATTCAAAGTGCAAAAGCGCTCAAAAGCTGAAAATTGGCCTGGGCAGGTAAAAGTGCCCAGTATTGAAGTGGTTAAAAGTAAACCTGCCAAATAAACATGGCAATTACAGATACAGGCAACTAAATATATAAAGAAATCTTGACTTTTCATTTAGAAGTTCCTCTTAGCCTTACTGGCCAATAAGGTTACCCACCAAATTAGGTACAACTGGAAGCCTCAGGTGGGCAAAGATAGGTTTATAGGGGAAACAAAAAATGTTATATATATTTTCATATAGTCTGCCCTGGATCTATTAAAAAAAACAAACAAACAAAAAAAACACACACTGCAATCGCAAAATGCAAGTTAGGGTTCCATTCATTTTCAATGGCACCAAAAAGTCAGTGCGGTTTTGCTGCGATTTGCGCACAGCAATCTGCAACGCACGAAGCTGGTCACCCAAAAAAAAAAGGAGTAGGAGCTTGAGCTTCTTTTTTGGCAACAAGCTTCGCATGTTGCAGATTGCTGTGCAATAATCACGGCACAACTGCATCGCATTTTAGGTGCCAATGAAAAGGAATGGCACCGATTCTGTCCGAGATCCCAAAACTCCAAATGTGAACGGAGACTTCACATTGGGTTGCGAGATGGGGCCTCCACGGATTGAACTTTTTCCAGCACATGCCACAAATGCTCGACTGGATTGAGATCTGGAGAATTTGAAGGCCAAATCAACACCTCCAACCTGTTGGTGTGTTTTTAACACGTAGGTTTTGAACATTACATCTATATGCATTTTTGAACTGCCCAAGTACATGACAGGTTTACATTTCTACAATGACTGTGTAACGTGATCAAAGGTGATGTCTAATTGTGTATGAGCATGTTGCTCACAACCACACATTGTCTAACAAAACCTGAGCATGCTTCCTGAATGTGAAGCACTGTTGCACTTCAAGAGGAAATAGGACTAGTGAAGTGAAACAATGCCTCTCTTACTGCAGTTCATTTCCTCGGACTGAAGGAGTAAAGTTTTTTTTACCTCATCTACCTGGAATTCAGCTTCAGGCCTCATTTACACAGCCGTCCAGGAGCACATACTACTCAGATCAGCATATTCCTGTGGTGGGTATGGTCACCCCTGACAGAAACCATGGGGTGTGCATCTCAACCATAGGAATCCTAAAATGGAAGATTTCCACAAAAAAACATCCCAAACACCACAACCATTATAGGTCAGAGAATTGTGTTTTTTTACCCTCTTGTCCCGTTATTAAGCTTGCAGTATTATGCCCTGTACACACGGTCGGACATTGATCAGACATTCCGACAACAAAATCCTAGGGTTTTTTCCGACAGATGTTGGCTTAAACTTGTCTTGCATACACACGGTCACACAAAGTTGTCGGAAAATCCGATCGTTCTAAACGCGGTGACGTAAAACACGTATGTCGGGACTATAAACGGGGCAGTAGCCAATAGCTTTTATCTCTTTATTTATTCTGAGCATGCGTGGCACTTTGTGCGTCGGATTTGTGTACACACGATCGGAATTTCGGACAACGGATTTTGTTGTCGGAAAATTTTATAGCCTGCTCTCAAACTTTGTGTGTCGGAAATTCCTATGGAAAATGTGTAATGGAGCCTACACACGGTCGGAATTTCCGACAACAAGATCCTAGAACACATTTTCTGTCGGAAAATCCTATCGTGTGTACAGGGCAATAGACTGACAGCTCTGTACAGTACAGTACCACTCAATTGGCTAAAACTGCTCCCCACTTTTTTCCTGGAGAAAGTTTCCGAATCATTATAGCCAAAACATGATTTTTTTTTTTTAGCATACACACATTGATCAAGCTTGGGCCAAAGTAATCATGCATATACTTTACCTGTGTGATCCCTGGGAAAGCTGTAAATTCCTATAGTGTTCACCACAACTACAGTAATCGCTGACATCTTCCAGGTCCGGGGCCATCCGGCTGCCTTACTGCATAATGAACACAGGGGTCACCTACTCAGCACGAGCGCCAGTCACAGAAAACCTGGTTTTCTTTTTGAATGAAAGTTGTTGTGCGATTGGATAAAATGTAGATCGGGACGTCGCCACCCTGTCCAAGAAGAAAACATCTTGCATTCATTTAGAAAAATGCCCATGTCAAGCAGGTGACCTCCAGTGTTCACCAAAATGTACATTTCGACGCAGAAACTGAAAAAATGTTTAAAAAAAAAAAAAAAAAAACAACACACCCACCACGTATTATATATATATATATATATATATATATATATATATATATATATATATATATATATATATATATATATATATATATACACACACACACATATACACACACACACACACACACACACACACACTTGTATTATATTCCACTAAATTAAAATCATGAATTTAAAAAGGAGGCCACTATCGACACCTTTTGAAGTGGTGTTAAAAATCCCGTTTGCTGCATTTTTGGCAAACCGCACCTCCGCATTAAAAGAACAGCAAGAAATGTGTTGCTGTTTTGATGCATTTTGAGTCATATGACCTATGAAAAACACACCATAAAAAAGGTAAAAAAAAAAATAAAAATCACAGCACAATTGCGGGCATTTTTGACAGCCATTATCAGCCCCCCCCCCCCTTTTTGTTCCTTCTGGCACAATGCTGAAAACCCTATTTTCAGCTGATAATTTTTGGCGCATCACTACCAAACAGGAGGACAGCTACTAAGCACGGAACCTAGGGACTACTGCAATGATTTCCATCTTCCACAAGGATCCTAGGAATATGGAATATACATACTCACATTGGCCCAAGCTGCATCAATGTAAACTATGCAATAAAATCCATACCTGAAAGTAAGCTTCAAGTAAAATGGTGTTTTTCTTTCCATCTCCAGCTACCTAGAATTCTGCTTTAGGCTTCATTTACATGGGAAAAGTTGGGGACTTTAACCACTTCAATACAGGGCACTTATACACCTTCCTGCCCAGACCAATTTTCCGCTTTCAGTGCTGTCGCAGTTTGAATGACAATTGCGCGGTCATGCTACACTGTACCCAAATTAAATTTTTAGCATTTTGTTCCCACAAATAGAGCTTTCTTTTGGTGGTATTTGATCACCTCTGCGGTTTTTATTTTTTGCTAAACAAATAAAAAAAAAAATTTTGAAAAAAATAAAAGTTTTGCCGTAAAATTTTGTAAATAAGTACGTTTTCTCTTTCACTGATGGGCACTGATAAGGCGGCACCAATGAGCGGGCACTGACATGCGGCACTAATATGCAGCACTGATGGGCATTCATGGGTAGGACTGCTGGGCACTGAAAGGCTGAAAAGATGGGTTCTTATGGATGGCACTGATAGGAGGCACTGCTGGGCACTGATAGGCATCCCTAGTGGCACTGGCAGTGGTAGGCATTGTGAGTGGGCATTGATTGGCAGCTGCCTGGGCACAGATTAGAATTCCCTGGAGTCTAGGGGGCATACCTGGTGGTCCAGTGTGGATGGCTTCCCTGGTGGTCCTGTGCGGCTTCCCTGGTGGTCCTGGGTGGGATCCGAGGGGGGGGGGGGTTGTGCTTATAAAAAATCAGCACAGACCCCCGCCCCCCTGTCAGAAGAGCAGCCGATCGGCTCTCCTCTACTCGCATCTGTCAGACACGAGTGAGGAAAAGCTGATCACTGGCTCTTCCCATTTACATCGTGATCAGCCGTGATTACCACGTGATCAGCCGTGTCCAAAGAGTCTCCGTCAGAGACTCTTTACCTAGATCGGTGTTGCAGAGTGTCAGACTGACACCCCGCAACAACGATGGCCGCGATGCACGCCCTCGGGGGCACGCAGCAGCTCAATATCCCGCGGACGTCATACGACGCCCAGTCAGGTTATTGAAACCACTTTGCCGCCGTCATTCTGCTATATGGCGGGCGGCAAGTGGTTAAATGAGGCTCATATAGACATGTGCCTCCATCCCTATTAAATGCAGAAAAGAGGAGGCTTCATTTACACAGCCATTCAGGAGCACATACTACTCAGATCAGCATATTTTTGTGGTAGGTATGGCCCAGTGTTTGTAATCAGCTGCGGCCTTATGAACACATCCAGTTTTAATCCCGGGGGCACACAAATGAGGGTGACAAGGTTGCAACTCCACAGAGTCCATTAAAGAGGAAGCAAAACTTCCATCTTGAAGTTTTACCTATTAGGTAAGCCTATAAGGCTTACCTATAGGTGGTGTAAATATCTCCTAAACGTGCACCGTCTAGGAGATATTTACTGTACATGCAGCCAGTGAAATCACTGGCGCATGGACTCTGAAGGAATGGCCACTCGTGCCGTCCTTTCAGAGCCCTGTGCTGTGACTGCGGAGTCAGCGAACCCGGAAGCGGTCTCTAGTGATGACATCACATCGCTGGAAAGCTTAGTTTTCAGGCAAGTTTCCTTCCTGTAGAACAATTCTCCCTACTGAGCAAGCGGGGGCACCTCTTCATAGGGAGGCTACAGTATCTTGTAGGCTCCCTCCCTCAAGACCTCTGTGGTTAACCCTGAGGATTATGCTTTGAACCCCTGGCACCGAAGAAGGAACTTTGAAATAAAAAAAAAAAAAAAAAAAAAACACAATTAGTCCTTTATTTAAAAAGACAAAAAGGGGTATCCTTTTGCTAGAAATTTCTTTGGATATATCCCAAATAGCTGTCTTACCGCAAAAGGGAAGACTAGCTAGGAGCTTCTTGCATGACGTTTAGCGAAGATGCAATCTGTCATAGCAACTATTGCAAACATAAAGCTGCCTCCTGGACCTGCTGAGCAGGATAACATTAAACACCTGTTAAAACTGGTTTCCCAACAATTGGTTAATGAGACACTCAACCTGCCAGAGAAAAAAAAGGTTTTTCTTTGTTTTTTAAAAGGAATTCCAAACCTTTATTCATTGGATCCCTAAGTATTTGAGTAGGGGTGCAACGGATCAAAAAAACTCACGGATCGGATCGATCCTCGGATCAGATTCACGGATCGGATCATTTTCGGATCAGCAAAAAAAAAAAAAAAACACAAATCTTGTTACACCCACCGGAGTTTTAGATTTAAAAGCCATTTTCAACACAAAACCGAGCTTATATGCATAAATACAGTATTTGTAGTTGTAATGTATTTAACATTAAATGTGAAAATCAGAGGTGTTCTGTCACATTAGCAACCATGTAAGGTCAGCAGGTTTGCTGTTGCTTTTAAAATCTAACATGTAAACAGTCCGTCCGATCTACAAATACTGTATTTATGCATATAAGCTCGGTTTTGTGTTGAAAATGGCTTTTAAATCTAAAACTCCGGTGGGTGTAACAAGATGTCCGCTTGCCCCCTTCTCACTCTATCATTACTGTACTGTGCAGGAGTGTGGGGTGTAGCAAGATGGCGGCGACGAAACGTCACTTCCTGACAAGACAGCGGCAGCTTCCGGGTGTACCAAGATGGCCGCTGCTCCGGAGCTAGGCCAAAGCCGCGGCCTTTCCTATGGCCGAGGCCTCAGAGTGCTCCGCGGATCGCGCGTGTGCCGATCCGCGGAGGTTGATCCGCACGGATCACGGATCGGCGACGATCCGTTGCACCCCTATATTTGAGTAATGCCGGACAAGTCAAACTTACTCACAAAAGGATATAGTATGCTGGTATACCCCACTTAGTAAATTTTCTCTACCATAGGATAAAGTGTGAAAACTTTTTAGAATGGAAAATAATGCTTATCTGGGTGATCCTCCAGATAAAAAAAAAAAAAATTTCCCAACAAAGAATGGATAGGAAAAAGCATGCACAGCTTGAGGAGGCTTTCGTGAACCCAAACACTCAGTTAAGGGTACATAAATGTGGAGCAGATCATTCAGCAAGAAATTGTACCATCAATCATATAGGTTGTGAAAGTTGACCCTCCCACAATTGACACCTCAGAAGAGGAGTCATCAGCCTCACCACGGTCCCCTGAGGGAATCTTCTTCTCCTGCTCCTAGTTCCTCAGTCTGAGGGTCTTAGGAAAATGGAAGAGAACCTGTCGCATCTTGACCATACTGGGATGCGATTTAACCACTCTGGGATGCGATTAGTAGTTGCTAAACGTCTTTTAAAAAAAAAACTACCATGGTTGAGGAAAAAAAGAGTAAAACGAACATGGGCTGCAGTGTTAAAAACAGTTGCAAACATTTCATGGCCCCGATGCTCACTCTGACCAGCCACCCTCTCTTAGGGAAGGATGCCATTTGAAGAGTAGGCTTTCCAGAGCTTGAGGGAGAACCTTTTAGCTCCTTTTTTGGGGGCGTTTCAACCCCCCTTCTGAATATAGCCCGATGCACAAAGCAGAGGTACTACCATAAGAAATCGCTTCCATTGCTTGAGCAATAGTCAGCCGCTGCCATTAACGCTCAGCCTGATGCAATAGTAAATGTGTTCAAAAAGAATGCTTGTGTCACCAACCTCTTTCATGTCCTCTATGCTCGTGTCCCTCCGCAGTTTGCAGCAATAACACTAGTGCTTTTTAAAAACACTCTTTCCTGCGCTGGGCATTTAAGGATGCCAACGCCATGCTAAGACCCACCCCCCTGCTCGTTAAAAAAAAAAAAAAAAAAAATTTCCTGCGCAAGCACGGGCCTCTGATCCTCTAGGATCTTACAGAGAGGGGAGAAAATGGCGAGGAGAGCCTGGAAGCCACCGAGTAGTGCAGCGTGCCGTTCGTTTTTTTTTTTTTGTGTTTCTTCCTCTTGAAGAGGGGTAGCAAATAGCACAGGTGGGAGCGTCTGGTGGGGAGAAACCCCCCCCCCAGACTTACCGGGGGTCTACTGCTGCTGGAGGAAACGGAAGCAGCTGCTCTGGACACATTGTGAGCTCTCTGGAGGAAGCGTGAGAAGGTATGTGCTCTATACAGCCCCCAGTGGTGACACATAACCATGACAACATTTACTAACTTAAAAAGGAGACATTCATAAGAAAATTCTAACTTTTCTTAGAAAAACTCCACTTACCTTTCCCGCCGCAGGGTTTTCTGTGATAAAACCAACAGACCTAATCTTCACCCTTCACGGTGGGTTCCGTTAAACCTTCAGGAGCTGGGGATCCAAGGAAACCCACAATCCTGGACCTGTAATCGCACCGCAGTCAGTAAAACTTTATGGCCTTATTACCAAAAAGTACTGGATCCCCGGGTCCAGCTCTCTGAAAAGAGAAGCGTTTACAGGCAAGACCTCGTTTCTTTAGACACAAGGCCCGGGTACCATTCAATTCAGCCTAAAAGACACTTTGAATGGATTCGGCTGCATGGCTAGCCCCAACAAGGATTGCTCCAGTGGAGCTTAGCACAGCACATCACATCTTTACTCGTGACCAACACCTGGCGAAAAAACTGAGGTACTCCCAGTAGTGGGAGGGGTTATTTTTTTATCTTCGGGCGTGCCAGAGTCCATCCCCTGAAGTTGGCCTATAACCCACATAGTAACTACTATGGCTCTGTGTCCTGTGATGTACGATAAGAAAGATCTATTTCAATTACTTACTGATGCAATTACTGTGTGTGCTGTACTACTCTAAAAGCATCAGTCTGTTGAGCGGTGTTCCTCAGCACTGCAGGTGACTTCCCATCTTCTGCTGGAACTGAACTGAGTTCTCTCAGTAGAATCCTTGTATTTTATCAATGAATATAAAACTTCCTCTGACTGGCCAAAGGTGGCCTAGGTGGAAATTGTGAGGTAATCCACCTGCCTCTGTACCACGACCAATGATAGGAAGCCTTGTGCTTATTGAAAACCATTACACGGCTTCTCCTGAATGGCAGAGAACCATTCAGCCTGACTTGATTTCATTCCAGCAGTAGACAGGAAGTCATCCATACTGCTGCAGAACACAGCACTCCTTACTGTATGCAGCTGATGCTTCTATAGTAATGGAAACAGTTCATTTAGGTCAGCTAGGCCCAAAAAAATTCAAGTGAAAAAGGAAACTTCTACATTAAGCAATTAAGTTTCCTGATTCAATCATTCGGTCTCTTTTCCACCTTTTCCTCTAAAACCTCCTCTATATTTACAGAGATTCAGCACCATTATCAAGAATGAGTGGACCTAGGCACAGTGAAATTGTCCCAAGAAGCAGTAATACTGAACCAGGGAGCAGGACTGACCTTATTAAAAAAAAAAAAAACACAGGTGTGCACATTTCCTGGCCAATTCATTAAAAGGCCAAATCCACCTTTTGCCAGAAAATTAACAACAAATAATAAATAGCCACCATATATAACCAACTCTTTTACATCTAAAACCCCACTTTAGATATGAGGCCAGTACAGTACATCTAAAGTGGGGGGTTAGATGTATAACAGTTGGAGATGTTAGATAGATAGATCTATCTATGATTTTAGATTTATTTAATTTTATTGAAATAAAATTTGTGAACTAAGCGTTTATCACAATTTTAGTTCATATGATTTATTGTGTTCACCTGTTTATCCCTCATTAAAAATTGTTATATGGGATTACAGATGATTAATTAGGTTTATGGTATTTTTTTCTATTTTTTAATTTCCGTGGCTCCAATCCCATATTTATTATGGTCCTACTTTTTGGTTGGGATGTCAGACGCATTCAGGATAAGGAAAGTTTTAATTAACATCTGTAAGTATATTGTTTATATTAAATTGTTTAAGTAGTGTTCTTTAGATAGAATAATTAATGTACAAAACCATGACCCCATACCCGATAAGTAATATTTATGTGTCTCTCCTTGTCCTGGAAATAATATCTACTCGTATTACAACACTATTCAGTACAGCGTAATTGCTGGTGGGGAGGGAGTATAGGTGTATTATAGGCCCACAATAAAATGGGGCGGGCCAGGGCACATTTGAAGTACAGGAAAATGGCCGCCGGGCCACTATATATTCTAGTAACTTCAGCCGTTCAACAGAATCCCCCTGATGAAGACACGTGATAAGCACTGTGTCGAATATGTGTTGGGGAGGGGCTAGGACGAAGGAGAAGCCAGCTGAGACGCTGATCTCTCGGCGAGACGGCATAACTAACATTCCTATCGGATTGGGATTGTTTGGTTTTCCATGCTATGTATAGAGTGGTGCGCTGGTAGCACCTCTAAGATATGAGTACGAGAATGAAAATTATATAATATATATATATATATATATATATATATATATATATATATATATATATATATATATATATATATATATATATATATATATATATATATATACACACACACACACACAGTATCTCACAATTGTGTTTTTGAGCACAGGACATTATATTATAGTGGTCACACACTATTCAGTACATATATTGTCACTTTATATATATATATATATTTTTCTTTATCATTAGCATTTGCACTTTACATATGGGTACATCCGTGAATAGTATTTACACAGAGGTAGACACAGCGCAGCACAAGTTTATTTTATTGCCATTTAGATTTACTTTAGTTTTGTTGGGCAATAAGGACTATAAAAAGTCCTCATCTACTTACAAAAATTAAAAGGAGGACGATTTGTAAATAACCCAAATCTAAAGTCCATACACTATGCAGATTAGGGAAATTTGACATGGTGCTTCCTATGGAGGAAATGAAAGGTACTTAGTACATCCCCCACCCGCAGGATGGGAAAGACCCTTTCAATACCAAGCATGAGTTAGCAGCAGTAAATGACTACTGTATGAAACATCTGATCAGGGAAAGAGGAGGAGACACTGCATGTATGACAATGCCGGGGTATCAGACATGACTACTGGTAGGGGGGGGGGCGGGAAGGTAATGTACAGTTTTGTAATGTATGCTTTTCATACCTGTGAAAGATCAGCTGGATTCAGATCTTAAAAATAAGTAATAAAATGAATCCTTGTTTAAAAAGCTTAGGTGTATTAACAAAATAAAACACATCATTTGTAAACCAGCCACTACACAAGATTTACAGTAAGTGTTGTCGTGCCAGCCACACCAAGCCACTTTAAAGTTAATAAGTGACAGTTTCTATTACTTCCGATAGCGTGCACCTAAATAATCTAGCACTCATGTCAAAGTTACAAGTTAATTGTTCCAAAATGTACACCATTACCATGGTTTTGTATACTGTAGCAAGGGACGGAAAGCAAGGAGGGAGAGGAAAGAGGCGTGTATGGATGGACAGCAGACAAAAAAAAAAAAAAAAATAATAATCATGCAAAGCTTTATTGGGGCATACAGTGAGGGGAAAAAAATAAATAAAATGGTATTTGATCCCCTGCTGACTTTGTAAGTTTGCCCACTGACAAAGAAATGATCATTCTATACATTTTAAAAAGGTAGGTTTATTTTAACAGTGAGAGACAGAACAAAAAAAAAACAGAAAAACGCATTTCAAAAAAGTTATAAAATTGATATGCATTTTAAATGAGTAAAATAAGTATTTGATCCTATCAGTAAGATTTTTCTCCCAGGCGTCTTCTATCCAGGTAACAAGCTGAGATAAAAAAAAAAAAAAAAAAAAAAAAAAAAAAGGGAGAGCACTCCTAATGTGTTCCTAATCTCAGCTTTTTATACAGGTAACAAGACACCTGACCACAGGAGCAATCAACCAGATTTCAATCTTTCCACCAAGAACAAAATGGTGTCCAAGTAGGTCAGGGATAAGATTGTAGACCTGCACAAGGCTGGAATGGGCTACAAGACCAGCTTGGTGAGAGGGTGACAACAGTTGGTGCGATTATTTGCAAAAGGAAGAAACACAAAATAACTGTCAATCTCCCTCGGTCTGGGGCTCCATGCAAGATCTCCCTTCATGGAATTTCAATGATCATGACAACGGTGAGGAATCATTCCAGAACTACACAGGAGAATCTCGTCAATGATCCTAAGGCAGCTGGGACCAGTCACAAAGAAAACAACTGGTAACACACTACGCCATGAAGGACTGAAATTCTGCAGCACCCGCAAGGTTCCCCTGCTCAAGAAAGCTCATGTACAGGCCCGTCTTAAGTTTGCTAATGAACAGCTGAACGATTCAGAGGAGAACTGGGTGAAAGTCTTGTGGTCAGATGGGACCAAAATCGAAGGAGATGGAGGAGGAATGGTGCCTATGACCCCAAGAACATCATCCCCACTATCAAACATGGACATGGAAACATTATGCTTTGGGGGTGTTTTTCTGTTAAGGGGACAGGACAACTTTACCACATCAAAGGGGCATTGAAAATGGGTGGTGGATGGGTATTCCAGCATGACAATGATCCAAATCACATGACCGAGGCAACAAAAGAGAGGCTCAAGAAGAAGCACATTAAGGTCCTGGAGTGGCCTAGCCAGTCTCCGAACCTTAAAGTGATTGTAAAGCTTCGTGTTTTTTAAAATAACAAACATGTCATACTTACTTCCACCGTTTAGTTTGTTTTGCACAGAGTGGCCCTGTTCATCCTCTTCTGGGGTCCCTCGGCGGCTCTGGTAGCTCCTCCCGCATCGTATAACCCCCTAAGAGAGGCGCTCTCCCAGGGGGTTAACTTGCGGGCGGGCTCCAGAGTCCAGCATTTGCATCCATAGACGCAGAACGCCGGACTTGGCCCCGCCCCCCCGACGCCATGTCATTGGATTTGATTGACAGCAGCTGGAGCCAATGGCTGCGCTGCTATCAATCTATCCAATCAAGAGGCGAGAACTGAGCACGTCTCCGCCGTGGGAAATTCCAGGACTCAGGTGAGTAAAACGGGGGGGGGGGGGGGTACGGGCGGTCACTAGAAGAATTTTTCTCCACCTTAATGCATTGGATGCATTAAGGTGAAAGAAAAAAAAACCACAAGGGTTTGCAACCCCTTTAATTCCATAGAAAATATGTGGAGGGAGCTGAAGGTTCGAGTTACCAAAGGTCAGCCTCGAAAACTTAACTCAGAGAGGATCTGCAAAGAGGTGCGAGACAAAATCCCTCCTGAGATGTATGCAAATGTCTGACCTCTGAATGCCAACAAGGGTTTTGTCACCACGTACGAAGTCATGTTTTGCGAAGGGACCAAATACTGGATTTCACTCATTAAAATGCAAATCAATTTATAATTTTTTTGTGCGTTTTTCTGGATATTTTTGTTGTTATTCTGTCTCTCACTGTTAAAATAAAGCCAGCCATTAAAATTATAGACTGATCATTTGTCAGTGGGCAAACCTACAAAATCAGCAAGGGATCAAAATACTCTTTTCCCCTCACTGTACAATGCTAATAGATGTACATATACAACCATAATTTCATATACCCATATTTTATTCTCAATAGAAAACATATCAAATGCTTAAACTGAGAAAACTTAGAAATAAATTAGAAAGTTAGCCCATTTTTTTTTTTGTTTTAATGTGAAAGATGATTTTATGCCGTGAGAATCATGATCTATCTTCTAAGCAAAAAAGTGTCAAAATTCGGTATGGCAAGAGGCCCAATAAACAAAGAATTCAACGATGATCCAAAGTAATGCTGGGGAGAGACATAAAATCAGATAAAAAAAAAAAAAAAAAAAAAAAAGGGGAAGAAGAGGTGAGGCTGAACATATAGCAAAAAAGCCATCTCTGTCATCCGAAAAAAATAAACAAACCATCCCATGGGCAGCAATGGCTGCACCAATGAGAAAAGAGTACGTGGGAAAAGAGAAAGGCGGAAGACCTCAACAAATTGCAAATTTTTTGTGGTTGGACGAATAAGCAAAAGATTCTGTGATCAGCACATCCTCCGAGTTACTACCAACTGGGCGTTTGTCCTCGGTGACAATTTCACTAACCCTAAAAAGGTGCCAAAGAATGCCCAAGAAAAGGCAACTCGAAACGAGAGCCCTAAATGCAAAAACAGACAGGGCAAAATGGAGAGGATGTCATTTAAAGTTGTGCATAGAAAACACGTGCCAAGAATCAGGGAAGAAAGTCAGGACGTTTCAAAGCCTTCAAAATCCTCCGAATAAGAAAAAAAAAAAAAAAAAATGTGGAGATGTCCTCTTAGCCGAATAGTCCAAACCAAACAATACAGCAGAGGGAGAGGTAACCACCCACAACTATATCCCACAGGTAGGAGAGAAGAACCAAGTGCCTGTCCTGCATGGGCAAAGGGAGAACTCATCAACAGGTGGAGGCACTTGTTTGTCCCTAATTTGCCGGCAGGTTACCCAAGAGTTCTGGGAGGGTGAGGCATTGACTGGGGCCCAACAGGAGTCAGAAATGAGACTACACAAAAAAAGGAAGGACAAGGAAGACCCCACAGCCATTGAAACCAAAGAGCAGAAGCGGGTGAACTGTGAACAAGCGGACAAAATCAGCAATGGAATTAGCTACATACGAAACCAGTCAACTGAAGACATTCAAGCACCAGACCACCACAACAGGGAGAACAAATGTGGAGAGTGCGCAGAGAGGCACTTAACCACTTGCACCACACGATTCCACTGCCACTACATTAGGAAAGAGCTCTAACAGCATCACGTTACACAACAAATAGAGTTAGGCCAATGAGGCCGGCCAAGGTTCAGCAGACCAGTCATCCTGGAATAAAATGCCAAAGCTACAGGAGCTTAATGCAGCCCTCTAAAAACTCCAGCTGTATGTTTGGCAATTCCTCCATTTATAAAAGAATGACCAAGAGAGGAGTGCAAGAAGGACAATCGCGCTTCCAAGCCATCATGCATAGGGCTGATAATTTGTACGCAAGGATGTGTATCTGCTATACATTCCATAGACCCCCACAGAAGGCATTGCCCAATAGAAATACATGGAATGTGAAAACAAGATGGCCCAAAAAGATTGAAGCTGCTACAGCCATAGCTCACTAGAGTCCCTTGGGACTTTAACCAAGAAAAGAAGCCAATTAACCCCCAGGAAGTCAGCAGACCATGTACACAATGTAAATCTCAATGCCCAAAAGGACAGAAGATGGCCAGGACCTTCCATGTTGTTGGGATGGAACAGTTGCAGTGTACAGGAAGGAAGTTAAAGGCAGACTCAGAAAAGAAAGTGTTGTATTGGTCCCAGGAATTCTCCTGGTCAATACCACTATTACCTGACAATAGAGAATCTCTCCCTCCCTCTCTTAGGAGGGTGGAACCTGGTTTGGCAGGGGGTATATTCCCCATTCAGAAAGTCGATTGCTGGGTGGGAACCACCGCCAAGGAAAAACGCATGCACACACAGTGGCTCTCATTAAACAGTCAGCAGTTGCCTATTTGTTTACCACTGACAATCTGTGCATGTGTCTGAAAAGTTGGCCTGTGCTGGCACACGAATAACAACAATATGCAGAGTAAAAGTCAGAGCTAGAGTGAATAAAGTTGGCAGCTACCAACGCAGGTCAATATACATTTACCATAGACTAACATTTTGGCAGTCAAAATTTAGTTATTTCCAGGTAGCCAGTTTTAGGCAAAACTAGGTATCAAAAATTAAACAGCCATCCATATATTTTGTAGACCTCCCAACCGAGATCCACAGAACTGAATAGGGAATGGACCAATTCTGAAGTTTGTTTTTGTTTTTTTACAGAGCAATGCATAGGCACAGAAACCCTGCAGACAGTTCCCAAAAATACAAGGAAGCAGCTGTGATTTTTCACCCTCTGTATTATCATCAATATGTTTTTATTTGTCAACTTTCTGTGTATCAAAAAGCACCAAACTCACGATGCCATTTTTAAAATGTACCGTATAACACGCACTTTTTTCCCCTTAAAATCAGGGGAAAATCGTGGGTGCGTGTTATACGCCGATCCCCGCCGGTCTCCGCTGATTTTTTGCGATCGCGCCGACATACACATCCGAGTGTACAGATTTGAATATGGCGCCGGCGAAGGGCGGAGCCGAGATACGCAAAGCTGAGTGTACTCGGCTCTGCTCACAGTCCCGCCCAGTCCCGCCATTGGACCTGTGTTATGTCCATCATAGGGCGGGACTGGGCGTGACTGTGAGCGGAGCCGAAAAGAGCCGAGTACATTCGGCTAGGTGCATCTCTGCTCCGCCGAGTCCCTCTGCGGCGCCATATTTAAATCTGTACACTCGGATGTGTATGTCGGCGCGATCGCAAACATTCAGCAGAGATCGGTGGGGATTACAAGGCTGCACTGGGGCAAGGCTGCAATGGACACTGGGGAAGGCTGCACTGACAGTTGTCTAAAAGTTTTTTTCCTTAAAAATCCCTCCTAAACTTGGGGTGCGTGTTATACGCCGGCGCGTGTTATACGCGATAAATATGGTATTTATTTAATCCCCTGTTCTAAGTGCAAAATAGGGGAAAAATAGATTATAGAGGGCCACCCAGGTGAGAACCAGACCATGGGGTTGGGGTGGGTGCCACAGCTGGCATGACAGCCAAATAAAGTAAAATAAAATTGATTGGACTGCTGCAAAAATACAGTGGCCCTAAAACAGCTTCACTTGACTTATCCCAGGCCACCCCTTAAATCATATTTACCCAGCGGAGGTGGAGTAGGACTGATGATTGTTTGCAGAAAGAGCTGGAAGGAGAGTTTGGAGTCCAGAAGTTGACCCTGTGTGTCAGAGGTTGTGCTGGGACATGCATGATTAATAAGAAGGAGCCTCAAGTGACACAGAAGCCGTCAGAACCTGAGGCATGTCACTTGGGGAGGCTGTAACAATGAAAATCACATGTTGAGGAGGAGAGCTGGCTGGCATGCAGGCTGAGGCAGGGATGAGTGCCTCCTGCAGTATGGAGACCTGATCCCTCACACAAGCAGTGAGAGGAGCTGAGTGAAATGCCCTGTAGGGCACAGGGAGCTGGATCGCACAGAATTCAGGGAAGGAGATGCTGCAGGCATCCGAGGACCATTCACAAGTGATGGCAGTGCTCTGGGAATCCTCAAATGGGGAAGGCGGTGTCCCTTAACAGAGGCAGATGCTGTATTAGAGGTATGGCTGTGGTGAGAATAGCCAAGGGGGATGCGGGCAAAGTGAGGGACTAGCAGAGAAGGAGTAGAGCTAGCGTTCTCAGCGCCAGTAGCTCCAGAGGTGGTCCTGTGTCCGACTGTATTAGTAATGGCCCTTGAGGGGCTGGGGCTCAGTCTGGATGGAGGGAAATTGAACGGAATGAAGCCTAGCAGCAGCGGATGGATAACAAGTGTAGAAGCTGAGGGGACAGTCTCACCATAAGAAGAGCCAGTGAGCCCGACCTCTGGATAAAATTGTCCATGATGATACAGGAACCCTGGGGAAGGACAACTCTTGCAACTGCTGAATCTCCCCAGAGCAGTTGGATGTGCCTCAGCATAGCCTTTTCCTAAAGTTCAGGCTACACCCAGTCACCTCAGGACTTTGTAGCCAATCGTAAGGGAAGTCCTTAACTTCCCTTTTAGGTTCACACCCACAGTGATGCCATGCTTCCAGCAGTCAAGGCTCCCTTTCCCTAAAGGCAGTTCAAGGGGCCTTCATTATGCTACTCCTCCTAAGTATGGCGATGCCACCTGTGAGACGTTCACTGCCTGGCCACATACAGAGGCCCAACATACAGGGAGCACCATCATTCTAAAAAGGCATAAAATTACACATTTCCAGAGTACCCATCACATTTTTGAAGGCCCTGGAGCACCAGGACAATGAAATTAGATGTGCCAGATGATCCTGGACAGATGTGCAGTGGGACAGATGTTGGGGACACTAGCTGGGCGATCAGTGTGTAAAAAAACAGCTCATACACAGATTCCCAGCTCGCAGATCCGCTCTCCTTCTCCTCACCAACTGTGAGGAGAAGCAGAGCCGATCGCCTGGCAACGGCTCTCAGTTTACACTACATGGACACAGCCGTCATGTGATCAGGAGAGCCAATCACAGAGCCCTCCTGCCGAGCAACGTTGCCCTGTCTCTGGGGGACACAGGCACATAGGGATTGCGACGCTGCGTGGGCACACAATCCCACTCCTTGTGACATCCCCCCAGGCTGTGTTTACGTCACAAGATGTCTGTGATTGGACACATCATGTGATCAGGAGGGCAAATCACAGGGCCCTGCTGCAGATCCAAAATGTGGCGTGTCCGTGGGACACGTGCATCGGGATCGCGCGGCTCTCCTGAAGAACGTTTAGGAACGTCCACTCAGAAGCGCACACCCGGCCATTTATGTGCAGTGGTTAAAAAACAGGCATGATTCTGTGATGGACATCACTGTATAGAGAATACTGCCAAAAAGCACTGCCTGTAAACACAGTTCGCCATACCATCAAAAATGCAAGGTAAAGCTCTAGCATACAAAAAAGCCACATCTGAATGTGATCCAGAAACTCAGCTATCGTCTCTAGGCCAAAGCAAGTTGCAAAATGGAAACTGCTGTGTGATCAGAATTTAACATTCATGTTGGCAACCATTGGCACCGCGTCCACCGGACTTAAAAGGATAGGGACCTTACAGCTCGTTATCAGCACTCAAATAAAAAAGTTGTTTATAGTGTTGTTAAAAGAAAAGGGGATGCTACACCATGGTTAACATGACCCTGTCCTAACTTTTTTGAAACATGTTGCTGCCATTAAGAATTTGATATTTTATTCATAATTGAAAAAAAAAAACAAAAAAAAAAAAAAACATATGAGTCTGAGATTTGCAGGTCGTTGTATTCTGTTTTCATGCAGATTTTACACAGCGTCCCAATTTTTTTTTCTTAACTGAGGTTGTAGAAATTGGCGCATTTTAACTCCGAGCACCAATCTCTATTAATTCTCAGCTTTATTCAATGTATCTTCTGTAGCTTTATATTTACATGAATGAAGCCAAAATTATGAGTCAAGACTCATTAAAAACTATGCACTCCCTGCGGTGTGGTAACTCAGCTCTTCAGTAGTTAACCGGTTATGTGAGAAAAGAGCATACCTGACAATGCTAGCTTTGCCTGCCTGCCATGCACTCATCTTGCTTTAGAGGGAATCTGTCATGAAAGAACAAAAAGGAGGCCACCATTTCTTACCCGAGAATGCTAGTTTCCTGGCTGTCATGCAGATGCTTTACCTTTTTTCTTGTTCCTGGTCACACTCAGACAGCACTGAAAGCAAATAACTGACACTTTTCTGGCACTTATTTACAATGGGCCTCTGAAGCAAAGTACTGCAGTCAGACAGGCAGGCAACTTGCATTTTCAGAATGAGGCCAGCAATGGTAGCCCCACACTTCTGCCATGAGAATGATGAGAAATTCAAAGCGTTACCGGTCTTCCAATGGTGTCAACTGTCAGAGGGAATTCCCCTCACTTTATAGAGAATTTCCGGTCACTTCCTGCTATATATCCAGAACAGAATTTAGGTGAAATTAAAGTGATTGTAAACGATCACCTTGTAAAACATACCATTCAAATATATATATTCATTAATTTTTATAATTACCTTTTTTTATCATTTTTTTATAAAAAAGTGATCACCCTTTTCTGTTCTCAGCTGCATAAGAGCTGAGGGGAGGAGAGGCAACAGCACACTGAGCTTCCCAGTGAATGGCTGTGCACGGGGGGGAGGGGGGGGGTGTCAGGACAAGTCTGATTATTGGAGGACAGTACATGGAGTTCCCAGCCTAGCTAGAGAAATGACCATGGTGTGCTTTCTTGCTTAGTGTGGTTAGTTTTTGTTTTGTTTTTTTAATAGGAAAGCAGAGGGACTGGCAGGAACACCATGGATTTTACATAAAGGAAGCAATATAAAGAGAACGGGATACTTTCTCATACAAGCACATGGTACAGCAGGCACATTTCAAGAATATGAAATTTATATCAAAATGAAAAGAAAAACAACAGCAGCACGGGATCCCAATTAGTAGGGTTGCACCGATACCACTTTAAGACCGAGTACAAGTAACCGCCGATACACACACACACACTAAAAGAAAAAAAAAAAATTGAACACTGACTGCCCACTTCCCCCTCCAAAAAAGAAGGCCTTGTAATAAACACCTCGACAGACAGAGGCTCCTCTCCATTCATAAACTGAAGCATCATAAACACAGTTTGCGATGCTCAGTTATGAACAGTCAGTAATTACTGACTCTGAATTTAGAAAAGGAAGGAGCCGGTATAACGCTGCCAATTAGCATGTTAAAAAATCAATAAAAACACAAATATAGCACACTTCCATTTAAAAACTCTTGACATCAGCACAGGGATACCATCAAGTGTTGGAATGCAGCAGCAGTTTTGGAATCTCAAACCGGCATGTGTAGAAACTATTTTGACAGCTGCTAAGAAGCCCCCAGAACCTGGCATTCTGCAGCACTGTACATTGCCTCGTGGCAATCCCTATGTGATGCTGGGGGTAGTGGGTAATGATAGGGGCGGTAATGCGTTTCAGAGGGTACAATCCTCCTTTGTCAAAACCACCACCAAATACCAAAATGAAAAAAACATTTCAAAAAATGTTAAGACCCCCCCCACCTGCACATACAAGCAGGTAGGACACACACAAACCCATTACATGATACCATATATGTATCCCCACACAATCCACAGATAGAATTATAGTAGGGCCTTTATTTATATTTATGGATTATATTTTGCTTAAACAAAAAAATAAATTAAATAAAAAAATAAGCTGGAGGCCCTATAGCTTGGCCCAAAAAACTATGTAACCACTTGCCGACCGTGCTATAGCCAAATGACAGCTACAGCACGGTCAGCTAGTTCTGGGACACTGAGCAGAGAATGGCTCTGCACTTGTTACACGAATCGTGGAAATGCTGGATTAAGATTGTGTGGGCAGTTGAATCGAGATTGCAACTTTTTTTTTTTATGATTAATTGTGCAGCTCTATTGCATACCATGTCTGCTAAACTGTGTTGATCTGCAAAAATCAAATGCAGACTAAGGGCCAGTTCACACATGTCCCCATGTGGTCTGGTTTTGCACCCCAACATTCTACTGAAACTGCCCTACTAAAACTCACCAATGACCTACTAACTGCTAAGACCAATGGCCAATACTCCATACTCATACTCACACTCTAATGCCCTGTGATAGGACCTTGTTGTCGGAAATTCCGACTATGTGTGGGCTCCATCAGACATTTTCCATCGGAATTTCCGACACAAAGTTTGAGAGCAGGCTATAAAATTTTCCGACAACAAAATCCGTTGTCGGAAATTCTGATCATGTGTACACAAATCCGACAGACAAAGTGCCACGCATGCTCAGAATAAATTAAGAGACAAAAGCTATTGGCTACTGCCCCGTTTATAGTCCCGACGTACGCTTTTTACGTCACCGCGTTCAGAACGATCAGATTTTCCGACAACTTTGAGCGACCATGTGTATGCAAGACAAGTTTGAGCCAACACCTGTCGGAAAAAATCCATGGATTTTGTTGTCGGATTGTCCGACCGTGTGTACAAGGCATTAGACCTCTCTGCTGCCTTCGACACAGTTGACCACCTGCTCCTCCTCAGCAAACTACACTCCCTTGGCCTCTGTGATTCTGCTTTATCCTGGTTCTCCTCCTACCTATCTCAGCGCACTTTCAGTGTCACTTACAACTCCATCTCCTCTACCTCTCCCTGTTGGGGTACCCCAAAGCTCTTTCCTTGGGGCCCTCCTTTTCTCTCTCTATACCTCTTCCCTGGGCCAGATGATAACCTCCCATGGCTTCCAATAACACCTCTACGCCGATGACACCCAGATCTATCTCTCCACTCCTCAACTCACCACCACTATCTCCTCCTAACTTACTGAATGACATCTCAGTATGGATGTCACACCACTTTTTCAAACTCAATCTTTCTAAAACTGAGCTTGTAATATTTCCTCCTTCCCGGTCCCCACCCCCCATGACTTTACCATTAAGATCAACAACACAACCATTGGTCCCTCCACACATGCCAGGGTCCTGGGTGTAATCCTTGACTTTGACCTCTCCTTCAGCCCCCATATCCAATCACTGGATCATCTCCAGAATTCTACCTTTCCTGACTAATGACACCACAAAGCAACTTATTCACTCCTTGATTATTTCCTGCTTTGACTACTGCAACTCTCTCCTTAATGGCCTACCCTTAAGCAGGCTATCCCCCTTCAGTCTATTATGAATGCTGCTGCTAGACTAATACATCTCACTAATCGATCCGTGACTGCTGCTCCTCTCTGTCAATCCCTTCACTGGCTTCCCCTATCCCACTGTATAAAATTCAAAATGCCACATACATAACCACAACATCGCCCCCAGCTACATCACCAACCTCATCTGCAGATATCGCCCAAATCGTCCCCTTCTCCCAGGACCTCCTGCTCTCTAGCTCAATTATTACCTCCTCCCATGCTCGTCTTCAGGACTTCTCCAGAGCCTCTCCCATCCTCTGGAGCTCCCTGCCCCAGTATATCCGATCAACCCCTACCCTGTCCACCTTTAGGAGATCCCTGAAAACTCACTTATTCAGGGAAGCCTATCCCACACCCGCCTAACAACCCCATCAAATCATTCCCCACATCTATTACCTTTTGTACCACCACCCCCTCCCTTTAGAATGTAAGGTCTACGAGCAGGGCCCTCCTGTACCTTTTGTATTGTACTGTAATTATGCTGTCCCCCCTCTACATTGTAAAGCAATGTGTAAACTGTTGGCGATATATAAATCGTGAATAATAATAATAATAATAATAATAATAATAATAATAATAATCTGAGTGGGCTGCAAAAAATACACTGACACACGGAAAAAGTAGTGCAATTCCTACATTTTCAGAATGCACTGCATGAAACCGCATGGTACTGCGCTGCGTTTGTGAGCTAGGGGTACCATTAATAATTTCATTGCCACTGCATGCGCTCTTCCAAAGGCAACCTGTTACCGAGATGTGGGAAACGAGCACGGAATGTGGCAAGAGGCTTCCTCTTGGGGGCACAAGCTACGACTGCTGCAGGGGGAACTCAAAAACAAGAGACTCAGGGCTGTGTGCAAAACAATTTCACAAAGCAGGTAAGTATAGCATGTTTGTTTTGTTTTTTTAAATGACAAAACAAATACACCTTTAGAATCACTGTAACCCACTGGGGATTTGTTTCATTGTGATTATTCCTTTAGGTTATCATTTAAAAATAACCAGGGCAATCATCTAAAAGAATGAGGAAAAGTTTAGTACAAAATAAACAAAAGGTTGCAGCTAAAGATCGCGAAGTTCTTTGTAAATAAAATCTCTACTGGTTAGAAACTGACAAGAAGACAGGGCCGGTCATCACTGTGGAATAAGAGCTCACTTATCCTGGCAATGACAGACCTCCATTTATAGGACATTTCTAATCAGATGGAATTCTGTGTGTCCACAGGCAGAATAAATACAATGAACCCCTGGCGCCCAACCTGCAGCCCTTGGGTGTATGTTGTGTGGCCCTCAGCAGTCTGTAATGGGGCCAGTGATCAGGGGTAATATCATTGATCTCTACTAGCCTCGTGTAATATGTCCCCATTCTCGTATGGTATTCTGAAGCATATCCCCAGCCAGAAATGTAGCATGTCCACACTCTCTGACCCTCATTTCCTTTATTATGCCTGCAGTTCTGAGACTCCTCTCCTATATATGCCATTCTGGCACGACTGACGTCATTTCCGGTCTCGTAGAAAAAACGCCAACAGAGGTGATGTTTGCTGCATCCTTTTACCATTTCCATGCCTGATTTTAACTTACATTTGTAAGTATATCCTTTTATGTGCAATAAATAATCTTTCTTAGC
Source organism: Lithobates clamitans (assembly GCA_037952925.1). Classification (NCBI taxonomy): domain Eukaryota; kingdom Metazoa; phylum Chordata; class Amphibia; order Anura; family Ranidae; genus Lithobates; species Lithobates clamitans. Next base: position 12,828,217 of record JBBGZY010000438.1, read on the forward strand.
ATACTTCACTATTGGTCCCTCCTGTTTTCTTTTTGGGTACCTGTTTTGTATGGCTGAGTTTTAACGTTGAAGGATCGTTTACTATACAATCTCCTCAGTGAACCTGCCATCCTGTGACATTCTCTGGATAATCGCTATAAGCCTGTTTTGACGCCCAGACTGAAAATCTAGGTGTCATTGTGATCCGGTGAGTGGGGACACATGTGGGGTGCATTGGTACGCCCGAAAATCCTGTCTGCAACATTTTCTCTGCATTTTTTGCACACCAGATGTGAAGCATTCCCTACAACATTGCACATTAGATGTGAAGCACCTTTGTAGTCTTATATGGACTGTATGTTTTTGTTTGTGAGCGCTGTATTTCTATATATTTTCACATGCGGTTTCCTGCACTGCTGCTGTTTGAACCCAGGCTTCTCATGGTGACCAAAGAATGGGCTTACACAGGAGCAGTGCGGGAAACCGCATGCGATTCGGACAGGAATTGCGCCGCATCACATGCGATTCTTTGCAGTGGGGTTTGAGCCCATTCATATTTGCGCGGGCTCAAATCGTCCTGCAAAGGGTTATCAGTACTCAGTAACCAAAAGTATCAGTACTCACCAGTAAAGAAATGGTATCCGTGCATCCCTAATATACATGCACGTATGTGTGTGTTTGTGCTTTGGGGTGCACACGCTAATGCAATAGGCTGTTCTGTGGGGGTGGGGTGACTTGGTGCACCCAGATCAGTGATGAGCAGTCATAGCCAGGTGACTGGAAGCTCATAGGCGGGACACCCAACTGTCATCAGTCTGTGCCAATCACAGAGAGTATATAATGATAAGCCCCGCCTAGAAGTCCCCAGCATCACAGGAATTTAAAGGGCCAGTACAGGGGAGGGTTTGTAAATGACCTGAAGGCAGAAGTTCAGTCCTGTATATGGGGGGGGTGGATCTGCCCCCCCCCCCCCCAGAGAGGTGTGTACCTGATCGGCTCCGAACGGAGTGATGTTGGCCTTGACGGATCCGACTCCCAACGCTACGACGATCAGTCCTACGAAGACGGGGACGGCACAGTAGCGGTGTCCCTGGACCGGACACGGCACGTACGATCCATTGATGGCGGAGGCGTTGGCGGTGGTGCAGTTGTCCACAGTGATCAGAGGTAAGTCCCCGCAGAAGGCGGATTGGGTGGTGGAGTAGGTGATGAGAGGGAAGATCAGCATGCCCAGCATATAGAGCACCATACTCAGCAGGATGGTCCTGAAGCGGCCGATCAATGCGTCTGCCAGCCACCCCCCGAAGGGCGACACCAGGTAGGTGACTCCCATGAAGAGCAGCAGCGCCTGGCTGGCATCGGTGCCCTCCCAGTTGTAGACGGGTCCATTGAGGAAGAGCAGCAGGTTGGAGGTGATCCCATAGAAGGCCACCCTCTCCAGCAGCTCGGACAGCAGTACGGCGGCACAGGCCAGGCGGCGGCCAGAGAACACGGACGGTGGAGACGACTCTGATCGTCCGCCCAATAGCGGGCTCCGCTCTCCGGAGTCTTCCATGTCTGCGATCACCCGACCCGGCCCATACACACTTCTCCACCGGACTAGACTCCGCCCACCACACAGGAAGTCTCCGCATTCACCGCCACACCCACCTCACCTCTCTGCTCCAATCACAAGCGTCTCAATCCTCTACAGTACCGCCCACCCAGCGCAAATCTCAGCTGTCCAGCAATCAGGGGCTGCTGAGGTGGCTGTCATGTGACCGGGATCAGGCTGCCTGAAAGTACACAAGTTTCACGTGCTTGTAGAGGGGGGTGGTCACGATTTCCGGGGAGGAAAGAATGGTAACACCAACCTCGACCACGATCACAAGGATGTTTAAACAAGCTGTATTGATCAGCATTAAAGTGGTTGTAAACCTGAGACATGCAATATGAACAAAACACATCCCTCTTTAGCGTGTACTTGTCTCAATGCAGAGCTCCAAGTGTCTTTTCTGTCTGCTGTCTTCCTTCCTCTACCAGCAGCACAAGTTACTTCTGACACCAAGAGAAAAATGGTGACAGGGGAGATAGCTCCAGATGATTGCCAGCCTCAGCTCTGTTGCTGTGTGGAGGGTGTGTGTCTCTTCCCTCCAATCAGGGAGGTGAGTGTACCTGATCTGCTCCAAAACGGAGAGATGTTGGTCTAGATGGAGCCGAATCCCAGCTTTACAATAAATTCATCACTTTGAACGGCTGTAGAGAGGACAGCAAATAAACAGATACAACTGTAGCGCTGGTAGATTTTCAATCTACTGTTATAGGTAAATTTGGTGGGTTATCTGTTCATACATAGTCAGATTTGCCTCTGTTCCAGCTTGGCTGAGTTGCATGTAGTTTCACACTGTTCCTGTGGGTGTCGTTGTCACCATGGGTCGGTGTTGGAAAGGCAACATGCTGAAGCGTATGAGTGCTCCTCTGTCCCGGAGATAACTCGGTGGAGGTGGTCCTCCGAGTTGCATTCTGGGGGAGGGTTTTTATGGGTAAGACGCCATGTTTGGGGGTTCGTTTCGTTCCACCTGCTGGCCCTCCTGGCCGACAGGTATGTGCTAGGAGTACTACCTCATGGGCCTACGTTGCTGCAGCGTGTGGGTGGGCCCAGAAGCCTGACTGGGGCCTACCACAGCGGCAGAGGAATGGTCCTGGGCTGTATGTCCTAAAGGGAAGAAGCTGGACAACCGAGAAGATCCCAGGGGAGGACCCGTCATGGAAGGATCATGCAGAGTGCTGGTCTGGAGAGGGGCCTGGTGACTCAGTTGGAGGATGTATCCTAACGTTAACCTACCGCAGAGTACTGCCGGGTCGGCTTAAAGGTTCTAGTGCTGTGTTTGCTGTTCATCGTAAATCATTACATCCTGTGGCAGAGGACTATACGGGTTTCAATCCAAGCAAGTCTGTGGCAGAGACTTTTGTTCGTGTCGCGCACTGGCTGCTAGGTTAGTGTGAGAAACCTATCCAGGCGGGCAAAGATTCAACTCTACAGAGAGAGTACATTCATCTACAAGCTTACAGTTTCTGATACTACACTAAGACAAGGTATTTGAACTTCCCTGCAACTTTCCTTCTACCTCTTATCTGCTACTTCCTTCAATTCACATTTATTAAAGCATTGGAAAAGATACTCAAGTGTCCGGTGCCTACATTGTCTGGTATTAAACTCAACAGGACCCTAGACTCGGTTCTGGTGAAATAAAGGTAACGAAGGTGACAGTAACAGCCTGCTATAAACCAGCAGCTCCACCGAGAGTTATTGCTACACAACTTATGTAGCAGGATTTGTCTCATCTCTGTATCAGCTGAGGCCAGTCACTTCACTGGGTATATGAAAGGGTTTACAACCACTTTAGGCTGGGTTCACACTTCTGATGGATGAGGCTCACAGCAGGGGTCCGATGCGTCCCTGTTCTCCCTTTTAGAGATGAATCAGGATTGAATTTTTGTCTGAATTTGGAACTGAAATGGAGCCAAAGATGCACAGGATCTCTGTGAAAGCCGCCCTGGAGATGTGGGAACCGGATCCATAGAGAGCCAGTCACAATCTCCTGTCAAGCGAATTGGATGAAAATGTACTTTTTTCATTTTGGATAGAGGGAGGGTTCTAACCTCCATCATTTTTTTTTTTTTGCCATCTGTGGAGATTTCCTTTCACTTCCTGTCCCATGGCCAAAATAGGAAGTGAAAGGAAATCCCCGCAATGAAAGAATCCCTGGTTGTCACCAGAACTAGTGTCCCAATTGGAAGATCTCCCCCGCTATATGTATTCTGCTATCAACCCACAATTTGGGATTTTCTTTTACTTTGAATGATAACAGTAAATGGAACAAATAGAGAGGGGGGATCTCCCTAACACGAACAATAATAAAAACCTGACCTGTGTTCTAATCCATCTCTACTCTATCCAAAACTAAGAAAAATCACACACACGTGTGTGTATAAGTATATATATATATATATATATATATATATATATATATATATATATATATATATATATATATATATATATATATATACCTCCCAACTGTTTGAGATAGGAATGAGGGACACCTATCAGCAAAAATATGCAGGCATAGAACACACCCCTGGCCACGCCCCCTTAAAGGAGAATTGTACAAAAAAACAGGATTGGTTAAACCCACAAGTGCTTTTTTACCACTACTCTTCATTTATATTGGCTTTTGGAATTTACAAATGCAGCAATTTAGAAATTGGATAAAAGCTTTAGTGCTGGAAAACACTTTCTGATAGATAAAAAGTGCATTTTATATACAGCTATATAGATCAGACCAAAATGAGGGACAGTTGGGCGCTATGTGTATATATATATATATAAATAAATAAATATATATATATATATATATATATCAAAAGTATTGGGACACCTGCTTTTACACGCACATGAACTTTAACCAGTTGCTGCCCGCCCCACTGTCAAATGACGATGAGGCCGTGCGGCTCTCGTTCTACGTCCCAGAACATCCGCTCTCGCGGGGGGGCTCGCAGTGCGGTGATCATGGCCACGCCGTGTTGCTAGGACACAGCACAACCCCGATCTCTGTAAAGAGCCATGTCTGCGGCTCTTAAACCATGTGATCGGCTGCGTCCAATCACAGCCGGTCACATGTAAACACAGAGATGCCGGTAATCAGCGTTCCTTGCCTCACACTGACAGAGTGTGTGGCGAGGAGAGCCGATCAGCGGCATCTCCTCACAGGGGACAACAAAACATGTAATCAGGGCACTGATCATCAGTGCCCTGATTACATTATCGCGCTGACAGTGTCACCAATCAATGCCCACCAGTGCCAGCAATCAGTGCCCATTAGTGATGCCAGTCAGTGCTGCCCATCAATGCCCATCAGTGTTGCCTATCTGTGCCGCCTATCAGTGCCCTCCAGTGCCGCCTATCAGTGCCACCTATCAGGGCCACCTATTAGTGCCCATCAGTGCCGCCTAATAGTGCCCATCAGTGCCACCTATTAGTGCCCATAAGTGTGGCATATTAGTGCCTCCTCATCAGTGCCACCTAATCAGTGCGCATAAGTGCCACCTCATCAATGCCCACCAGTTCAGCCTATTAGTGCCCATCAGTGCCACCTCATCAGCGCACATCACCAAAGGAGAAAAATTACTTATTTACAAAATTTACTGACAGAAACTAAGTAAAAAAACTGTTTTTTTTTTTCAAAATTTTTGGTCTTTTTTTTTTTTTTTTTTTTTTTTTTTTTTTTAGTAAAAAATAAAAAACCCAGCAGTGATTAAATACCACCAACAGAAAGCTCTATTTGTGTGAAGAAAATGATAAAAATGTCATTTGGGTACAGTATAGCACGACCGCCCAATTGTCATTCCAAGTGTGACAGCGCTGAAAGCTGAAAAATGGCTTGGGCAGGAAGGGGTGTAAGTACCTGGTAGGCAAGTGGTTAAAGGGTTTGTAAACCCTCAAGGTTTTTCACCTTAATGTATTCAATGCATTAAGGTGAAAAACCTCCTGTCATGCAGCAGCCCCCCCGAGCCCCCCTTTTACTTACCTGAGCCCCATAATTCCCGCAACGGGAATGCGCACACCAACTCCGGCCGTAGTCTCATGTCCTGATTGGATAGATTTATAGCAGCGTAGCCATTGGCTCCCTCTGCTGTCCATCAAATCCGATGACGCCAGGGGCGGGGCCGAGTCCTGCTGTCTGTGTCAACAGACGTAGCAGCAGGACTCGGGAGTGCGCCCGCACGGGTGTCCTGAAGGGTGTCGAAAAGAGGAGGAGCCACCAGCACCGCTGAGGCACCCCAGAAGAGGAGGATCGGGGCCACTCTGTGCTAACCCAACTGCACAGAGGAGGTAAGTATGACATGTTTGTTATTAAAAAAAAAAAAAACAAGGGTTTAGTAACCCTTTAATGGCATCCCAGTCTTAGTCTGTAAGGTTCAATATTGAGTTGGCCCAATCTTTGCAGCTACAACAGCTTCAACTCTTCAGGGAAGGCTGTCCACAAGGTTTAGAAGTGTGTCTATGGGAATGTTTGACCATTCTTCCAGAAGCGCATTTGTGAGGTCAGGCACTGATGTGGATGAGAAGGCCTGGCTCCCAGTCTCCACTCTAATTCATCCCAAAGGTGTTCTATCAGGTTGAGGTAAGGACTCTGTGCAGGCCGGTCAAGTTCCTCCATCCCAAACTCCCTCATCCATGTCTTTATGGACCTTGCTTTGTGCACTGGTGCGCTCTGACTACCTGTAATAGGTGTCATGGTGGTCTGGTGAGTAGAATGTTTGCTTGATTCTGGTGGAAGATCACACTTATCTCACCTAGCAACTAAGGATTCATCACTGGTTCACTGGACTGAAGATATTTTGGTGGTGGTTTCTTATGGACATTTGATTTGATCTCATATGGACATTATAATTTAACTTTTTAGTAGGTTTCCAGGTGTATACTGTGTTCTATATATTTTTATTATTTATAGAGCATGGTATGAAATTATATATTTAGTTTAATTTACCTATTTAGACTTCGGTCTCACTACAAGCGGCTCTACATAGATTTATCAAGTTTCACATCACTATTAGTTAACATTGTTGATCCAGGGTGCGTGTCTGATCGAGTCCCCCCTTTTTCTTCCCTAAGCCTGATCCAATCCAGCGATGTGTACGAGCACAGCGGCTCCAGCCACTGTTGCTCTCCTCATTGGGCAGATTGAAAGCAGGAGCGAGTCTGCAGGGTACCCCCATGGAAAGCAGTTTTCCGTGGGGGCACCCGATGAAGAGGAGGGGCATGGAGCACCTGCGGGGGACCCCAGAAGAGGAGGATTGGGGCTGCTCTGTCAAAACAATTGCACAGAGCAGGTAAGTATGACATGTTTGTTTGTTTTTTTGTTTTTGTTTTTTTAAATCAAACGTTTACAACTACCACTTTAATTATTTTAACTTTGCTACCACTTTAATATTAATTTGATCTTGAAAGAAAATTGAAAGCTTTCTTAAAATGTTTACAAACGACAGAAAGAATTAATCAACTGAAAGAAACAAAAACTTTATATTAACCACTTTCCGCCCCCCTGCCCACAGTATATTTACTGTAGCAGGATGGTAGCTCCAGGCTGAGCGACACACTGGTATGTTGCGCAGCACATGAGCACTGGCGAGCCTCCTGGGACGAGCAGCTGCGCAATCCTGGTGGACACATCGGATCACAGGGGTCAGTACCTGGCCACTATCATGTTATCGCCATGACCAAAACAATCACATGAATAACAATAAGCAAAACTGTCATGAATGGCTTCCAATAATGACAGCTTCCTTACTGTTGTGATGCTGTGATTGACCCACAGCTATCACATGGTACCTGGCACCCTGTACAATGTGATTAACTGTAGCCAATCACAGCATCACAATAGTAAGCAATCTGTCATGAATGACTTTCATTCGTGACAGTTAAAACTACTGCTTATAGCAGTGATTAGCACTGTTATAAGCAATAACAGTGTAAAACAATCCTAATTACCCCCTGACTATGACATTGTTACGTTAACTGTTGAAAAAGCATTCTGAGAACATTATTTATGCAAAAAGGTGGGGCAGGAAAATGTGAGTACTGTGACAGGGTGGGCATTTGGCCTGAGTACGTAGGACAGAATATAGTGGAGTTTCTCCTAAAGTCAGGTATGTGCATACCTTTTATCATGATATGCTAGAGTGGAGTCCCTGGCCAGCTTGGCACGAAACAGCTGCAAATCCAGGTCACGTACAGGCTGAGAGCGATGGATAATGTCATGATCTCTGCCTCAGCATGGCGGGATACCTTGTTGGGGGGGTGGCCCCCCTGGCAAAGCACCTTTCCCTCATGAGGACAAGGGCCTCTTCCCCGCAACCCTGGCTGGGTGGCTGTGGAAGTTTGAGGGTGGGGGGGTACTTATTAGAAACTGGAAACCCCCTTAAAAATAAGAGGGCTCTCAAATACTGCCCCAACTCCAGTTAAATCTGAATGAGTAAGGGGTACTATACCTACTTATTAAAAAAAAAAATTGTAATAAATAAAAATACACAAAAAAAAGTCTCACAATGTAAATCCATTGTCAATCATGTTGTCCAGCAATGCAGATCCTTATCAGTCATAAAGGACAATACCCGCTGATATATTTGATTCACCCCTGGCAAGGTACCCTCTCCATATTGAGGTTATGGAATCTGCACGCTCACCCCTTCCTGCTTTCCTGACCTTATGGGCTGCATGCTTAAATAAGGGTCTGCTATGGAATATGGAGGAGACCACACACCATTTTTTTTTTAACATTATCCCTGCCCCTTTGTTTATATTCACTTGTCAGCTGAAAATCCCCAGCTGACCGGGGGAATGTCACTGGTTGTTAGGACAGCCTGAAGAGACCTGTCACATTAAGCAGTGATGTAAATTCTGCAGCTACATATTTGACCTCCTGCTGTAACCTGAGGTTTGGCTGAGATGAACACTCTTTTATTTTGACAGTCCCCTGAAGCAAGATTCAGTCCAAACATGAGAGATCATTCCTCAACATAATTGATGTGAATGTTACTGGGGAAAAAAACTAGAAGAAGAAGGATGGTGCAAATGTGGGCAGTCATAACAACAATGGTGATGTTGAAGAAAGCTTGCCCAAGGGGTTCCACGTGTTGTCCAGAAGCTAATGGCTGCTTCCTCAGCAATAAATAAATATTACCATTTTTTTCTGGAAACGTGTATATGGGACACATGCATCATGCAAGGTATTCTAAAAATCAATTATATAAATGTAAAATGTTGGCCAAACAAGATAAATTAAAGTGTAACAAAAGATATACAGTGTGTGTGTATATATTGTTGGAACTATGATGAAGAAATAACCATATCTCATAAATTTCAGATGGAGATGAGAGGGTGCAAAGGCCTCAAAACCGAGGTGAAGCCCAGGGCAGTCACATGAGAATTTTCTTCAAAGTAGAACACACTGCATTCTTATCACTCAGTTAGAGATCTGTAAATAAGTTGTCTGATCAATGTAATATGTAAAAAAGTAGATTTTATGATCTCTAAACAGGATTCAATTTAGAAGCCTTGAAGTAACAATAAAAGCTGGGGAAACCCAGCAAACGCCATTGTTTTCCCAGGTGAGACGAGCCACCAGGGGCGTTGCTAGCTCTACAAAAGATCTGGGGCTAGAGCCCATAGCAGCGTAGTAAAGAAAGTCATACGCTTGGGCAGGCATACACATGTATATAATATATGTGTGTGTGTGTTTATATTCCCAGTGAGCCCCCCTTACACCAGGGTCCCCAGAGAGCCTCCCCTTAAATCAGAGTCCCCAGAGAGCCCCCCCACTTACATCAGGGTCCCCAGAGAGCCTCCCCCTAAATCAGAGTTCCCAGAGAGCCCCCCACTTACATCAGGGTCCCCAGAGAGCCTCACCTCCCCTTGGGGACCCCTGCAGAGACTCGGGGCTATGGGCCCCAGATTCCGAGCTATAGCCCCAAAAGCCACCCCCTAGCGACGCCACTGCGAGCCACTATCAAACAAAGTCTTCCAAGAAAATTGTGGGGGATGTTTACCCGGCTGGACGCTTCTAATGCCCTGTACACATGATCGGACATTGATCGGATATTCCGACAACAAAATCCATCGGTTTTTTTCTGACGGATGTTGGCTCAAACTTGTCTTGCATACACACGGTCACATAAAGTTGTCGGAAAATCCGATCGTTCTGAACGTGGTGACTTAAAACTCGTACGTTGGGACTATAAACGGGGCAATAGCCAATAGCTTTCGTCTTTTAATTTATTCTGAGCATGCGTGGCACTTTGTCCGTCGGATTTGTCTACACACGATCGGAATTTAAAGGATCAGATTTTGTTGTCGGAAAATTTTATAGCATGCTCTCAAACTTTGTGTGTCAGAAATTCCGATGGAAAAAGTCCGATGGAGCCCACACACGGTCGGAATTTCCGACAACAAGCTCCGATCGCACATTTTCCATCGGAAAGTCCGATCGTGTGGACAGGGCATTGGAAGTGTAAATTAGACAAAGTTAATAGATATCGGGTTTGTCTACTTAAAATCCTAAACAATGTAGGAATCCAAATACATCACCTATAACCACTTCAGTCCCGGAAGGATTTGCCCCCTTCCTGACCAGGCCATTTTTTGCGATACGGCACTGTGTTGCTTTAACTGACAATTAGGATACAGTTAGGGTACTGACAATATGGGTACAACTTCATGCGAAGTTGTACCCAAACAAAATTGACGTTCTTTTTTCCCCACAAATAGAGCTTTCTTTTGGTGGTATTTGATCACCTCTGCAGTTTTTATTTTTTGCGCTATGAACAAAAAAAAGTGACAGTTTTGAAAAAAATAATATTTTGTTGTTTTTGCTATAATAAATATCCCAATTAAAAAAAAAAAAAAATTCCCCAATTTAGGCCAATATGTATTCTTCTACATATTTTTGGTAAAAAAAATCACAATAAGCGTACATTGATTGGTTTGTGCAAAAGTTATAGTGTCTACAAAATAGGGACTAGATTTATGTTGCTATGGGGGCACCCAAGCTGAGCTGCAGCTACGAGTTTCCATTCAGATATGGAGCTGCGGTTTGGCCCCGCCTCCTCTCTCTCCTGATTGACTGATGGACTTTGACAGCAGTGGGAGCCAATGGCGCCACTGCTGTGTCTCAGCCAATCAGGAGGGAGAGACCAGGACGGCCGAGGGACTTGCGGACATCACTGGATAGAGATGGGGCTCAGGTAAGTATTAGGGGGCCGAGGGGGCTGCTACACACAGAAGGTTTTTTTATCTTAATGCATAGAATGCATTAAGATAAAAACCTTCAGCCTATGTCGAGAGGCCCGTTTACATCTTTACGCCTCAACCCTACATTCTTTCATGGTATGTCACCTTCCTTTCTACGATTGGGCTGGCCTTACCGTGATGTTCTAGCCCAACACTTCTTTCAGGAAGGGAAATTACTCTCACGGGAAACTATCAATGACTTGATGTGCCTGCATCAAATTCCTTTTTGATCGTATCTCCAGATTAGGCACTTTCTGACTTCGCAAGGCTCATCTGATAGGTGGGGGAGACCTCTAAATCCAGTGGAAGCCTTTTGCCTTCGCTCACAGCCACAACGACATATAGTTTTCTATATTTATAAGTCACTTTTAGATCCAGCTCCTAGCTCCTCTACTCCTTCTTGTCAGGCATGGGCCCGGGACCTGAATTTGACTTTCTCGGATGTGGAGTGGGAGAACATGTGCACCCTTATTCATAAGGGCTCACTCAATGTGACAATGAAGGAAAATGGATATAAAGTTTTTACCCGGTGTTATCGGACCCTGTCCACAAATTCTACCCCATCTCCAATCTTTGTTGGAGATGTGGAATAGAAGTTGGCATCATGCTTCATGTGTGGTGGTCATGCTCTAGGCTTCAGGCCTTCTGGAAACAAGTACACAGTATTATTTGCAAAGTTACCTCTTACAATTTGGACTACTCCCCGGCGCAATTTGTCTTGCACCCCACTTCTCTTTCACAATATGTATGTAACAAATCACTAGCAATGTGCATGATTATAGCTGCTAAATTATGTATACCATGTCATTGGTGTTCTCCAATAGTTCAGTTGACTTGTGAGTGGTTTCACAGGATTACCCACATAGAGGACATGGAAGAATTTATCTACATGGATAATCACAGGACAAGATGTCCGCATTTACAAACACTTGGTACTCTTGGATTGAGTACGGTATATAGAATCTTTAGACTTCCAAACATATATAGTGGTCGGTCCGGGTAAGCCTGAATGGCTCCCTTTCCCTACTCCTGCCCTTTATTTGGTCCATTTTTTCAACTCCCTAACACCCCCCCCCCCTCCTTCACATCCCACCCTTTTCATTCTTCCTTATGTCTATCTCTCTCTCTCTCTCTCTCTTTGTATTCTTGGGGCTCCCACCCCTCTCTTTTAGTACAATACTCCAATCTCAGAATTTGGACTCCAGTCGTTTAGGCTTAATGTTTTTATTTGTTATCCTGGTTGAGGGTGAGTCAAGCATTTTAGGCCTTGTAGGCATACTATACCAATTTCTAGTATATGTTTCTTTTATGCCTCTTATGATGATCTCCCTGACATAGCTCATCAGTTTAAAGTTGTTAAGTTCTTGTTGGTCCTATTTTTTTGGAAGCCGTCATGCTGAAATCATTTGTGTATTGACTGTACCTTCTCTATTTGTATGGTTTGGCTCTTACTATGTGTCTATTCTTTTGCAATTAAAAAAAAATGTCATGCTACGTGAACCCAATGTTTAATATTTGAAATTTCATAATATTTACCTATATAAACCCTACTGTAAAACAATGAGCTTACTTTATAGATCCTTGTAAACTTACTTTATGTATCTTTATAACATTGTATACTCAATAAACTTCTTTTGACAAGGAAAAAAAATGTCATGCAAAAAAAAAAAACCCTTCTGCCTTTACAACCCCTTTAAGGCTTTAGCCTAGGTTCACACTGCTGCGGGACTGATATTGTGCGAGTTCCGCTGAACTCGCACAATTTCATTCCCGCATGTTAGTCTAACTTCGGGACGATTTCAGAGACATCTGTGTAGGTTCCTGCACAAGTGTCTATTGAAATCGCACCTGAAAGTCACAAAAAGTAGTACAGAAACTACTTTTAGGAATTGGTGCGGTGCCACAATAGCCGCCGATTTGACATGTCAAATCGCATCAATGTGAACCTAGCCTTACAACCACTTTAAACATTAAAGTGGTAGTGAAGTCAAAATGTTTGAATCCGCTGACGGGCAGGGTTTTTTATAACAAAATAGACCCTAGAGGTCTCTGCTGTCATAAATGTCCTTCTCGCCTGTCAGCGGTAATGTGATCTAAGTGTACGCATGTGCAGCTCAGACCACATTTACGGCCCATTCTGTGTGCTGCGGTGATGTGACTCCTGTATGCATGCACAGGAGTAATGTCACCACGCCCCGGCCATTCAAGCGACCAAAGATACGAAACCTGGAAGGAAGCCTGGGCGAAGATGGAAGGACCGGGGGAGCCATGACAGCGTTGCCCTAGAGAGCTCTGTTTGCAGGTAAGTCAGCATGGGCCGACTTTACTACCGCTTTAAACGGCACGGGACCCATAGGCCCGTGACCACTCTGCCTATTTGGTAATCTGGCATTGCACTTGCTTACAAGCCAATCAGAAGAAGCCTTGCATTCATTTATAAAATACAAAGCTTCCTGTGAATGGCAGTGCTGAGCACAATTTAATTTTTTTCTGGGAATAGGATGGAAAGTTGCAATCTCACTGTCGGAACAAAGTGCTATATACTGTGTACTGTGACAGTGGCTGCATGTGTTAGTGATGGAAATAGTTCGTTTAGACTGTTTATTTGGCTATTTTTTATCATATTATTAACAATAATAATAATAGACTTTACTTATTTCATAATTTATATTATTATAGGCTGTCTTGTTATATGCCGATTCTGTGTGTTGTGTTTTTTTTTTTTTTAGTTTATGTTTTTTCATAGTTTTATGGGTGTGTAAGGGGTAATTAATAAATATTAATATTTATTGATATTGTTGTGTTTTCTATTGTATTGATACACTTTGTGAGATAATTGTAATATCTGTGTTTGGCTGTCTGTATTTGATTGTCGCCTTCATATTTCTTTCAATAGTTTTCCTGGAAATTGGTGACATCAGTGTTCAGATTTTATTTAGACTGTTAATACTACTTACAGTCATTTCTTTTTCTTCGGACATATATAACCACAAAGTAACACGCTGTTGTGAAATTAGAAATGTATTTTGCATACAGTATTATGGTACTGGAAATGATTGGAACAGGACATGTAGAAATCACCACGCACTAGTGATGATGACGTATAATACTTTGTAAACAGAAACCTGTTTTGTGAAAGCTGAAATTCAATGGGAAACTCAATTCCAAGAGAAAAGTTGAGTAAGTACCCTTATGTCTCGAGGGGAAGACAGCGTAGAAGCACAAAAATGTGAAGTGGGAACCAAACAGACCACATCAGACAGATTCAATTAACCACTTGAGCCCCGGACCATTATGCTGCCTAAGGACCAGAGGTCTTTTTCCAATTTGGCACTGCGTCGCTTTAACTGCTAATTGCGCGGTCATGCAATGCTGTACCCAAACGAAATTTGCGTCCTTTTCTTCCCACAAATAGAGCTTTCTTTTGATGGTATTTGATCACCTCTGCGGTTTTTATTTTTTGCGCTATAAACGGAAAAAGACCGAAAATTTTGAAAAAAAATGATATTTTCTACTTTTTGTTATAAAAAAAATCCAGTAAACTAAATTTTAGTCATACATTTAGGCCAAAATGTATTCGGCCACATGTCTTTGGTAAAAAAAATGTCAATAAGCGTATATTTATTGGTTTGCGCAAAAGTTATAGCGTCTACAAACTAGGGTACATTTTCTGGAATTTACACAGCTTTTAGTTTATGACTGCCTATGTCATTTCTTGAGGTGCTAAAATGGCAGGGCAGTACAAAACCCCCCCAAATGACCCCATTTTGGAAAGTAGACACCCCAAGGAAATTGCTGAGAGGCATGTTGAACCCATTGAATATTTATTTTTTTTGTCCCAAGTGATTGAAAAATGACAAAAAAAAAAAAAATATTTACAAAAAGTCGTCACTAAATGATATATTGCTCACACAGGCCATGGGCCTATGTGGAATTGCACCCCAAAATACATTTAGCTGCTTCTCCTGAGTATGGGGATACCACATGTGTGGGACTTTTTGGGAGCCTAGCCGCGTACGGGGCCCCGAAAACCAATCACCGCCTTCAGGATTTCTAAGGGTGTAAATTTTTGCTTTCACTCTTCACTGCCTATCATAGTTTCTGAGGCCATGGAATGCCCAGGTGGCACAAAACCCCCCAAAATGACCCCATTTTGGAAAGTAGACACCCCAAGCTATTTGCTGAGAGGCATATTGAGTCCATGGAATATTTTATATTTTGACACAAGTTGCGGGAAAGTGACACTTTTTTTTTTTTTTTTTTCCATAAAGTTGTCACTAAATGATATATTGCTCACACAGGCCATGGGCATATGTGGAATTGCACCCCAAAATACATTTAGCTGCTTCTCCTGAGTATGGGGATACCACATGTGTGGGACTTTTTGGGAGCCTAGCCGCGTACTGGACCCCGAAAACCAATCACCGCCTTCAGGATTTCTAAGGGTGAAAATTTTTGATTTCACTCTTTACTGCCTATCACAGTTTCGGAGGCCATGGAATGCCCAGGTGGCACAAAACCCCCCCAAATGACCCCATTTTGGAAAGTAGACACCCCAAGCTATTTGCTGAGAGGCATGGTGAGTATTTTGCAGCTCTCATTTGTTTTTGAAAATGAAGAAAGACAAGAAAAAACATTTTTTTTTTCTTTTTTCAATTTTCAAAACTTTGTGACAAAAAGTGAGGTCTGCAAAATACTCACTATACCTCTCAGCAAATAGCTTGGGGTGTCTACTTTCCAAAATGGGGTCATTTGGGGGGGTTTTGTGCCACCTGGGCATTCCATGGCCTCCGAAACTGTGATAGGCAGTGAAGAGTGAAATCAAAAATTCACGCCCTTAGAAAGCCTGAAGGCGGTGCTTGGTTTTCGGGGTCCCGTACGCGGCTAGGCTCCCAAAAAGTCTCACACATGTGGTATCCCCGTACTCAGGAGAAGCAGCAGAATGTATTTTGGGGTGTAATTTCACATATTTCCATGGCATGTTTGAGCAATATATCATTTAGTGACAACTTTGTGCAAAAAAAAAAAAAAAAAAAATTTGTCTCTTTCCCGCAACTTGTGTCGCAATATAAAATATTCCATGGACTCGACATGCCTCTCAGCAAATAGCTTGGGGTGTCTACTTTCCAAAATGGGGTCATTTGGGGGGGGTTTTGAACTGTCCTGGCATTTTATGCACAACATTTAGAAGCTTATGTCACACATCACCCACTCTTCTAACCACTTGAAGACAAAGCCCTTTCTGACACTTATTGTTTACATGAAAAAGTTTTTTTTTTTTGCAAAAAAATTACTTTGAACCCCCAAACATTATATATTTTTTTAAAGCAAATGCCCTACAGATTAAAATGGTGGGTGTTTCATTTTTTTTTTTCACACAGTAATTGCGCAGCGATTTTTCAAACGCATTTTTTGGGGAAAAAACACACTTTTTTTAATTTTAATGCACTAAAACACGCTATATTGCCCAAATATTTGATGAAATAAAAAAGATGATCTTAGGCCGAGTACATGGATACCAAACATGACATGCTTTAAAATTGCGCACAAACGTGCAGTGGCAACAAAATAAATACATGTTTAAAAGCCTTCAAAAGCCTTTACAGGTTACCACTTTAGATTTACAGAGGAGGTCTACTGGAAAAATTACTGCACTCGATCTGGCCTTCGCGGTGATACCTCACATGCATGGTGCAATTGCTGTTTACGTTTGACGACAGACCGCCGCTTGCGTTCGCCTTAGCGCGAGAGCAGGGGGCGACAGGGGTGTTTTTTTTTTTTTGTTTTTTTTTCTTTATTATTTTTTTGCTTTTTTAATCTTACTTTTAAACTGTTCCTTTCATATTTTTTTTTTTAATCATTTTTATTGTTATCTCGGGGAATGTAAATATCCCCTATGATAGCAATAGGTAGCGACAGGTACTCTTTTTTGAAAAAATTGTGGTCTATTAGACCCTAGATCTCTCCTCTGCCCTCAAAGCATCTGACCACACCAAGATCGGTGTGATAAAATGCTTCCCCAATTTCCCAATGGCGCTATTTACATCCGGCGAAATCTAAGTCATGAAATACTCGTAGCTTCCGGTTTCTTAGGCCATAGAGATGTTTGGAGCCACTCTGGTCTCTGATCAGCTCTATGGTCAGCTGGCTGAATCACCGGCTGCATTCTCAGGTTCCCTGTTGAGACAGGAGAGCCAGAGAAAAACACGGAAGACGGTGGGGGGGGGGGGTCATTCCCTCCCACGGCTTGTAAAAGCAGTCTAGAGGCTAATTAGCCGCTAGGATTGCTTTTACATGAAAGCCGACCGCTGGCTGAAAAGAATGATACCAAGATGATACCTAAACCTGCAGGCATCATTCTGGTATAACCACTCAAAGTCGTGAATGGCGTACCTGAAGACAAAAAAATGGTTAACAATGGTTAACAATAAAGCACAGTAAAGTGTAAATAATTACACACCTGAAAAACAAACATGATAAAACATAATAACAATAACAATAACAATAACAATAACAATAACAATAAAACATTGCAGAATAGAATACAGTAAAAAAGAGCAGAACAATAGAGAGAGAGAATAGAGAGAGAGAGAGAACAATAAAACAACAACTATTTTTTTTTATTTCAGATTTTTTTTTTTTTTTACACTTTTTTTGTAACTAACTTTTATAACGGTAACCGGTTCCAGGTTCGGGTCTCTCAAAATGCGATGGCATCTTGGGAGACCCTGTGAAAGTGCGCCTAGTCTGTGCAATGCTGTACCCTACGCTAATACTCAACTAGTGCATGGTAGCGTTCAAAACATTCACCAATGCAAAGGCCAGGATTTTCAGGACAGGAGGGACAATAATAGCGGGTGTCACGCCTATATCCGCGCTTGCTGCAGACACAACATCTTTTTTGGGGGGTTCGTTGGGTAGGGGTACTCGGGAGGACATAAAAATGCCTCTCATGCAGCCGACTGCATTTGGTTGGGGATGTGAATGGGGGAAGTACGGGCGCTGCAGAAGCGGTGGGTTCCCAATTAGGATTGGCGAATGCAGCAGGAAGGGCACTATGGGCACGACGGGCCTGTGTTTGTCTTTTTGGTGGCGGCGGGACACTACTTGTGCTTGCCACCTCACCAGCTTCAACTGCACTTATGGGACTCGCCACGTCACCACGTGTTACTGCAGTGCTGGTTTGACTACGACCGGGGTGTACTAGGCCGCTGGCGCTTGCCAGTTCACCAAAACGCTACCAAAAAACTGTTAGCGATCGCAGGGATCAGGCCTGACTCTGCGAACGCTGCAGTTATGCGTTTAGTGTTTTGTAAGTGACAGTGATCGATCGATACTGCACTTGGGTGGGCTGGGCCGGGCGGAGGGGCAAAACGCAGGTGCTAGCAGGTATCTGGGCTGATCCCGCTAACACTGCGTTTTTGGGAACCCTAAACTGCTGGTGACGCTAGTATAGATCTGATCGGATCAGATATTGATGCGATCAGATACTATACCACTAAGGGAGGTGTACGGTGCGTGCGTGGGTGTTAGCGGTACTGGCGCTAATCTGACGCTGCCTGGGGCTGGTGCTTGCCAGTTCACCAAAATACTACCAAAAAAACTGTTAGCGATCGCAGGGATCAGGCCTGACTCTGCGAACGCTGCAGTTATGCGTTTAGTGTTTTGTAAGTGTCAGTGATCGATCGATACTGCACTTGGGTGGGCTGGGCTCGCCTGGGCGGAGGGGCAAAACGCAGGTGCTAGCAGGTATCTGGGCTGATCCCGCTAACACTGCGTTTTTGGGAACCCTAAACTGCTGGGGACGCTAGTATAGATCTGATCGGATCAGATATTGATCCGTTCAGATACTATACCACTAAGGGAGGCGTATGCTGCATGCGTGGGTGTTAGCGGTACTGGCGCTAACCTGACGCCTGGGGCTGGTGCTTGCCAGTTCACCAAAATGCTACCAAAAAAACTGTTAGCGATCGCAGGGATCAGGCCTGACTCTGCGAACGCTGCAGTTATGCGTTTAGTGTTTTGTAAGTGACAGTGATCGATCGATACTGCACTTGGTTGGGCTGGGCGGAGGCACAAAACGCAGGTGCTAGCAGGTATCTGGGCTGATCCCGCTAACACTGCATTTTTGGGAACCCTAAACTGCTGGGGACGCTAGTATAGATCTGATCGGATCAGATATTGATGCGTTCAGATACTATACCACTAAGGGAGGTGTATGCTGCGTGCGTGGGTGTTAGCGGTACTGGCGCTAATCTGACGCTGCCTGGGGCGACGCATATCACCGCCGGGCGATCGGGGGGCTAAACCTTTATTCGGTAATAAACGGCGGGTGCCCTGACACTATAAAAAATAAACAAACTAACCAGCGTCAACCGTAACGGTTATACGGTGATCAGTGGTGAAAGGGTTAACTAGGGGGCAATCAAGGGGTTAAAACATTTATTAGGTAGTATATGGGGGTCCCTGACGCTATAAAACGCTGACGGCGAACCTAAATATTTACCTCACTAACTAGCGTCACCAGCGACACTAATACAGCGATCAGAAAAATTATCGCTTAGCGACACTGGTGACAGGGGGTGATCAAGGGGTTAAAACTTTATTAGGGGGGGTTAGGGGGGTATCCTAGACCTAAAGGGGGGTAATACTAACTGTCCCAACACAGTAACTGTCACAAACTGACACCTAGCAGTAATCAGAAAAAAAAAAAAAAAAAAAAAACTGCTGGTGTCAGTTTGTGACAGGGGGGGGGGGGTGATTGGGGGGGGATCGGGGGGCGATCGGGGGGGGGATCGGGGTGTTTTGTGTGCCTGGCATGTTCTACTGTGTGTGTAGTGTTTGTGCACTCACAGTGAAGTCTTCTCTCCTCGGGCCGGAACGGAAATTACCGAGCCGAGGAGAGATGACATCATTTCCTTTGCTGCTGTTTAGCATACAGCAGCAAAGGAATGATTCGATTGGCCGGCGGCGATCGCGAGGGGGGGGCCACGAACGGATGGTCTCCCCCTCATCACCGATCGCCGCTGGACAAAAGACGACCGCCTCGGGCACCGGGGGGGGGTCCGATCGAACCCCCCACCCGCGGAAGGCAAATCACGTACCCTGTACGTGATTTTGCCTGTCCGTGCCACTTTGCCGACGTACATCGGCGTGAGGCGGTCGTCAAGTGGTTAAAGGTGAAATGTGGACACCAGCAAGTTTTTATTTTCATTAATACTTTTCAAGCTAAGACTACCCCAATTGTGATATTTTAAAGATGAATCCACCCAAAATGATTACTATGTCACACAGTAAAGTAGACAGTAAAGGCAAAACTTTTTTTTTTCCTTTTGGATAGATAGAGCAAGGGAGTGTTATCCCGTCAGATTTTTTTTTTTTGCCATCTGTGTCCCATTGCAGAGAAATTGCTTCACGTCCTGTCCCATAGCCAAACAGGAAGTGAGAGGAATTCCCTACAAATTAAGGGGGACCCCCAGGCCACCTGAACTAGTGTCCCTATTGGAAAGTGTCCCCTCTATTACCTTTCTGGGGACAACCCAAAAGGTGGGTTTTACTTTCACTTTCAATGACAATGGTAAACAGGACAAATAGAGAGGGTGAATCTCCCGGGGGCACAGACAGCAATAAGAACTAACAGGTATTCTAATTCATCTCCACTCTATCCAAAACTAAAGAAAGAAGTTATGCCTTTAGTTATACTTTAAACCACCTGATAGTTTGTTATATTTCTTAAGGACTCTATTGGTGAGAGATTTGCACTGAGGGTCCTTTTACACTGGGGCGGTTTGCAGGCGCTATTGCGCTAATAATAGCGCCTGCAAACCGACTCGAAAGTGCCGCTGCTGTGTATCCAGTGTGAAAGCCCCGAGGGCTTTCACACTGGAGCGATGCGCTGGCAGGATGGTAAAAAAAGCTTTGCCAGCAGCATCTTCGGAGCGGTGAAGGAGCGGAGTATATACCGCTCCTTCACCGCTCCTGCCCATTGAAATCAATGGGACGGCGCGGCTATACCGCCGGCAAAGCGCCTCTGCAGAGGCGCTTTGCGGTGGTTTTAACCCTTTCTCGGCCGCTAGCAGGGGGGTAAAACCGCCCCCGCTAGCGGCCGCATACCGACGGTAAAGCGCTGCTTACAATAGCGGCGCTTTACCGCCGACAACGCCCCCGCCCCAGTGTGAAAGGACCCTAACGCCAGGGTCTGCACACCTGTTGTGGCCAGTATGAGCGATTCCCACTCTTTCTGTTGTATTGTTTTTTTATGCTAGGGACATTGTAAAAAAAAAAAAAAAGGAGCAGGAATACATAAAGATAGGTGCGGACAACCAGAAGTCAACAGTGAACAGGAGCAGAATCAAAAATTAAGGACAGGGATCCCACTTTTGGAGTATGCAAGACATATAGGAGGAGTTACGGGGCTAATTTATGGTTTGGGGGGGGTCAATAAAAACAAATCAATAAAGTGAAATAATCCCTATGTGCTACCTCTTATTAGTGTTGTTGTTAGCCACTTCGGCCCCGGAAAATTTGGCTGCTGCCATTTTTTGCAATACAGCACTGCGTCACTTTAAATTGCGCAGTCGTGCAAAACTGCACCCAAAGAAAATGGACGTCCTTTTTTTCCCACAGTTTAGGCCGATCTGTATTCTTTTACATATTTTTGGGAAAAAAAATTGCAATAAGCGTATATAGATTGGTTTGCGCAAAAGTTATAGCTTCTACAAAATAGGGGATAGATTTATAGCATTTTTATTTTTTATTATTATTATTTTTTTTTTTACTAGCAATGGCAGCGGTCTGCGATTTTTATCGGGGCTGCGACATTATGGTGGACACAGCGGACACTTTTGACACATTTTTGGGACCATTGACATTTATACAACGATCAGTGCTATAAAAATGCAATAATTACTGTAAATATGTCACTGGCAGTGAAGGGGTTAACACTAGGGGGCGATCTAGGGGTTAACTGTGTTCCCTAGTACATGTTTCTAACTGAAGGGGACTGCCTAAAGCAAGTGACGGATCGTGGTTCCTAGCTAATAGGAACACACAATCTGTCACTCCTCTCAGAACAGAACAGGGAAGTGTGTGTTTACACACACACATCCCTGTTCTGTCTCTCGTGCTCGCGATCGCTCATGGCCGGCGGTTATCGCGACCGTCAGCCACGAGCATCGGCACACCCGCTGTGTAGACACTATAACTTTTGCGCAAACCAATCAATATACGCTTATTGGGATTTTTTTTTTACAAAAAATATGTAGCAGAATACATATTGGCCTAAACTGATGAAGAAATTTTGATTTTGTACATTTTTTTATTGGGTATGTTTTATAGGAGAAAGTAAAAAATATTGTTTTTTATGCAAAATTGTCGTTCTTTTTTTGTTTATAGCACAAACAAAAAAATGCAGAAGTGATCAAATACCACCAAAAGAAATCTCTATTTGTGGGAGAAAAAAAGGACGTCAATTTTGTTTGGGCACAGCGTCGCACGACCGCGCAATTGTCAGTTAAAGCGACGCAGTGCCGTATCGCAAAAAATGGCCTGGTCAGGAAGTGGGTAAAACCTCCTTCTGGACCTGAAAGGGTTAAAGGATAAGTTCACCTTTTTACAAAAAATAATAAATGTACATTTTTTTGCAGGTAAAAAGCGTGCATTTGTTATTTTTTTGTTGATCAGCAGATTGCTGATGCCATGCAGGACTCCTGCCAACCTGTCAGTGTTTCTGCTTGCTCGTACCTCATACAGGCAAACCAATACACTCTGACAGGAACAGAGAATGAACTACCACAGCACTCCACAGCCCAGTGGTAGTTCATTGAGAACTACAAGCCGACAGCTGCTAAGGCTGTGGGGATTTGTAGTTTTCCATTCACAGAACACTGTGGATGAGTGACGCGGCTGGGCGGGCAGAGCAATCTACTATGTAAAAATGTCCATAATGTCAGCAGACGGCTGAAGGAAGACTGGGTGAAGATAGAAGCTTCTGCTGCGGCGACAGTGCGTCACTGGAAGGCTTCGTTTTAAGGTAATTCTTTCATAATGTGCTAGTATGTGGTGCATACTAGCACATTATGATATTGCTTTGTAGGTGAAAACCCTTTTTTTTTTTTTTTTACAGAAGTTTACTACCACTTTAAGATGTAATGACAGCCCAAGCACAATGTGCATTTGCAGTGCTCTTCTGAAACGCATGGCAAAGCGTCCATTTTTTGTGCAGCTTGCCCTGCATTCAGAAATGCACACATGTGAATGGAGCCTCCTTTTTCTTGTGTAAACGCACCAATTTCACTTTTAGGCCCCATTCACACCTAGTGTAGTGGGAGCACACGATCGCTCATTTTTTCCGAGACATGCATAGGGCGGCCCGTTGATTTCAATGGGCTTCCCTACACTTGGCAAAGTAGCTAACGGGACATTTTGGCGTGTTGCAGTTTGTACCTTTTTACAGTGCGTATTGATGCATTTTTCACTTGGCAAAATGGATGTTTGCTCCTGTGTTTGCTGTGCCATTAATAATTAGTGGCACCAAAAGTGCAACTAGTTAATTTTAGGTGTATAAAGGTGGCCATACTCTATACAATCTGATTGTACAATCTCTGTACGATCTCCTTTAGATATACCATATTGAGAACAGTGATCACTGATAGATTGCACAGGAAATCCATACACCTGAGAAGGTGGGTGGAAGTGTTCTTCTGGTAGGGTGTGTGCTAATCAGGTCAGCTGGTAAACTCCCTTCTGTGTCTTAACACCTTCCTGCTCCGCCTATAGCAGAATGATGGCCAGGCGGTGTCTTTACCACTCTGAGTGGACGCCATATGACGTCTTCTTAGAAAGCGACACTCATGGGCGCAATCTGTCACCGGTTGACACAGCTGATGACTGATCAGTGAGCTTTCATGTCATCCATTGTGTATAATTGTTGTGCTATCTGTAATTGATCAGTTTGATCACATGGTACAGACAGGGCAAATCACAGTCCATCTATACCATGTGATTAGCTTTGACCAATCACAGCTATAAGCACAACAAAACAAACTGAATAAATCGGTCTCATTCTGTAAAATGCTGTAATTCACTACTATAAGCAATCATAATGCGTAAAACAAAAACAAAATTCTGATCACTTCCTCAAGAGGAGTACACTGTTACTATGGTAGCTTTATATTGCTCTGGTCACAGTGTGTTAAAAAAAAATATAATAGTAAATTAAAAAAGTAATATAATTTATTTTACATTTATTTAAATTTTTATCTATAGATCTACATATATATATATATATATATATATATATATATATATATATATATATATAGATATAATTTTCGTGCTGTCACCAGTCAGTGTCCCTGATCACCGCCACACCAGTTATATGATGACGCTGTACTGCACCGGTGACAGTATGGAAAAAAGGAAAGCGTGAAAAAAGCAGCCATGTCTCTTACTAAATACCTTGGACTGTCTACTTTCCAAAAAGGGGTCATTTGGGGGGTATTTGTACTGTCCTGGCATTTTATGGCCTCAAAGTATGAAGTATGAACTATGAACAGAGTATGAACAGCGATCTGTCATCTCCCCTGCACCGTCCACTCCTCCTCTTCAGTTAGAACACAAACTAGGGAACACATTAACCCCTTGATTGCCCCTTAGTGTTAACCCCTCCAATGCCAGTGACATTTTTACAGTAATCAGTGCATTTTCTATAGCATCGGTCGCTGTATTAATGCCAATGGTCAAAAATGTGTCAAAAATGTCCGATGTGTCCGCCATAATGTCGCAGTCCCGATAAAAATCGCAGATCGCCGCCATTACCAATAAAAAAAAAATTAATAATAAAAATGCCATAAAACTATCCCCTATTTTGTAGACGCAGTTGCAGCAGTCCCCGTGACGGCCCACATCTCTCCGGAATGTTACCTTTGAGTTTGCGGGCTCCAGCGCTGTGATTGATCGGAGCTGTGATTACATCACTCCCGCGCCGGTAACAGCACAGCAGCTGAAGACGGCGTACGCACCGTTTCTTCAGTGCGCATGTGCCGATGATAGCGGCACATGAATATACAGTGAATATCTCCTAAACTGTACAAGTTTAGGAGAAATTCACAGTACCTACAGATAAGACTTATTATAGGCTTACCTGTAGACAAAAGTGGTTGTAAAGGGTTTATAACCACTTTAAACAGCTATAGCAGGCGCGATGTCCGCTGGCCATCCGCGATTGCTCAACAGAGAGGCAGAACGGGGATCTGTCAATGTAAACAAACAGATCCCCGCTCTGTCAGGGGAGGAGAGAGTTCTGCTGTTCCTAGTGATTACAGTGACAGTGCATTTTTATAGCACTGATCGCTGTATAAATGTCAATGGTCCCAAAAAAGTGTCAAAAGTCTCCAGTCTGCCGCAATGTCGCAGTCCCACTAAAAATCGCTGATCACCGTCAATACTAGTAAAAAAAATAATAATAATAATAATAAAAATGCCATAGATCTATTCCCTATTTTGTAAACGCTATAACTTTTGCACAAACCAATCAATATACGCTTTTTTTTTTTTTCTTACCAAAAATATGTAGAAGAATACACATTGGCCTAAACTGATGAAGACATTTTTTTTATTATTTTTAATTTTGGGTTATTTATTATAGCAAAAAGTAAAAAATATTGTTTTTTTTTTTTGTTCAGAATTGTCTGTCTTTTTTTGTTTATAGCGCAAAAAATAAAAACTGCAGAGGTAATCAAATACCACCAAAAGAAAGCTCTATTTATGGGCAAAAAAAGGATGTCTATTTTGTTTGGGTACAGTATCGCAGGACCGCGCAACTGTCATTTAAAGTGATGCAGTGCCTTATCGCAAAAAATGGCCTGGTCATTGACGGGGAAAATCTTCCGGTCCTTAAAGCGGTTGTATACCCGCAAATTTTTTTTTTTTAACCCTGTAAAGCAAAAGGCATAATGAGCTAGTATGCACCGCATACTAGCTCATTATGAAATACTTACCTTAGAACGAGGCGTCAGTATCTTACCTGGTCCACGCCGAGGGAGCTGTCATGTTGCCTCGGCGTGTCTTCCGGGTATCGCGGTTCCAGCGCTGCGAGTGGCTGGAGCCGCGATGTCATCACTCCCGCGCATGCGCACGGGAGATTTCTTACTCGGCCAGGTCCGGCAGCTGCCGGGCTTCAGCCGAGAATCCCCTGTGTGCATGCGCCGCTGCAGTCAGCGGCGTATAGCAAGGGGAATATCTCCTAAACCGTAAAGGTTTAGGAGATATTTTTTTTACCTACAGGTAAGCCTTATTATAGGCTTACCTGTAGGTAAAAGTAAAAAAAAAGACTATACAACCGCTTTAAGTGGTTAAAGTGAAATAGGAAAGTTGAAAGTGAAGTTTATAGGAACATTGGAATTCTACTTTAAAAGGTGGGTAAAAGTAATTAAAATTGGCACAGAATTGTGTGAAGTCTTCAGAGTCTGGCGTGTCTCACGGTGCCTTGGGTGACGCAAAGTAGCAGACTGTTTATGGCTTTATAAGCAGTTGAAGCAAATAGTATCATGGAGAATATTAATTCAGACAACATACATTTTTAAACTAAAAAAAAAAAAAAAAATCCCAGCTGGATTCAGATTACCTTCAATGGGCACAGTGCCACTTTCATTTGTTTTATGCATCGCTTTGTTGCAAAACGAGTCTTTGCCTACCATGCACCACATCTAGATCGATACATGAGTACGGCAATGTGCAGTTTACATGAGCTTCTCTGTGCTTTTACAGAAATAATGACATAAATCATGTGTAAACAAAATGTTTCTGACAGTAGAATGTGTCAGCAAATAATGCTCTCGATGGTTGGCAACTCCAACCGCATACTAGAAGCTGTATATTGGCAAGCATAATCCAAACAATAAAAGTGATTAAATAAAAGATGAAAGCTCAAACAATGAACAAGCCAGGCTTCCTGATGGCCTGGAAAAGGGGGGACAAAAGATACATTTGTTGAATAGACTCAATTAACATAATTACATTTTGTATTAGGGATACAAAACACTGTGAATACTAATTATACTTTAAGTGAAAGCCATTAGTAACACTTACAAATACAATGTGTATCCAGATGTAGCGCTACCCTCGTGAGGGCCGCTGATAGAATCTGTACCCCACTGGTTGCCCCGACTCTGCAAGTCCCCTGACACCTCTGACACCCTGGGTTTTGTCATTTTTACCGCTGACACCAATAACAAGAAACCTACACGGTATTAGTGAAACAGTTCAGGTTTGTTTACTGTGATAAACTTGACACATAAAAGTGAACAACATAACACTATAGGTAATGAAGATATTTTATCTGAACAACGTAGCACTAATATAAATTCTGTTTTGCAGTTTAAAGATTTATGCTAGCAAGGTAAAATACAAAAAACACAGTGCAACTAAGTTCAATCACAGAAACCTATGTGAACAGGCAGCAAAGAGGCAGGGGACTGACACTTAATAGAACTATGTCAAGCAACTCCTCTTTATCCCCTCAGCCCACAGGCACTTAACAACAAACAATCATCAAACATTAGCAAATTGTTGTAGTTAAATTGTCTGGCTCCTTTAAGCAGAGTTCCAAAGAATAAGAGCAGGTCCCCTTGTGTTAAACAACACTTAGTCACTCGTGACACTAAGGAGGGTGTAAAAGGGGATAATGGCAACCCCACCGAATCCGGCCTTGAAAAAGTCACGTGTCGGATGACGCAATGCCTAGGAGGAGTCAGTGGCGCATAGTATTGCGGCTGGTCAGCAGCTTGTAACGAGCGGTGTGAGGATTCACCGCGCCCCAAGCGGCCGATTGTTATCTTCCATCCAGGCATTTGAATATTGTATTGTAATGTAATGTATTCTTTTGTTTCCGAGCATGGGTAGACTTGGTCACACAAATTTATTTGTACAAATACCATACTAATTACATGATAATTGTTAATCCTGTTATCATACGAGAAAAATATTTGTGCTTGTCCCTTCGGATATTTTCATATGAACTGTCATGATCGGCTCTCCAAAGTTGTGTACTAATGATCAGATTATCGGATGATTGCTCAGAGTTCTCATTGTGTGTATGGCCCATTACACATACATCACTGTGGCACTGGCCTTACCAAGGCCCTTGTCTGTCTCCTACAGATCATCCTCTCACAAACGCTTGGACCATACTCTTGATCATCTGGCTCCCACTCTCCTAGCTGAGCTCTCCTGATTCCTGGATGGTGACTATCTCTCTCTGCCGGGGTGGAGCCTAGAACCATGGTTGGTTCTCTACAAAAAGCGTAGCACAATCAACATGCCTGTTATTCACAAAACACGGACCCAGGATTATAGATTTCATCTCTCCCGGATCTCTAGGAAATCTCCAGTCTCCAGGTCCCAAACCGGGTTTTACCAACTGAAGAGCTAGTTTCCTCTGAATGGCACAAACCCCCTGGAGCCCCTCAACCTGCCGGGATGAGAGTCCTGGGTCATAAACTTTTTACACCAGTATTCAAAAAAATTCTGCGCTATGGTTAAATGGCTAAAATTATAATGAGTATCTGCCAGCACCTCAATTATATCTCCTTGAGATATAACTAAATTAAAAAGCCACTCCTGATGACGTCAAACTGACAAAACACATTGGGCGAAGCTTCCTTATGTCACCTATGGCAGTTTTGATTTGGTCACTTCCGTTCCGTGGAACACAGGAGCATCCCTGACGTACTGTCATGTGTTCTTAGCTTACAGTTAGCAAGCATATCATTTGTGTAAGTGTTGTAAATGTTTTTTTATCATAAAAAAATAAAGTGGTAATACATTATTTGGAGTAGCCCTTTGGTCTGTTTCATGTATTTATGTGACAGTCCCTGGAGAAAACGAAACACTTGGGCACAGCCCAAAAGGAGACAAAGGAGCCCTGGATGAGAAATCCTTTAAGCACTATTAGATCCACTTAGTAAGTGTGACGATGAGTGTAGGAGTGACGGTGACAGGGCCGTCTTTATTATTGATTGGACCCTGGGCAAAACTTTTCTTGGGGCCCCCCCCATGCAGTTTTGCTCTCCACCTGCTCGGAGACATACAATAAATAGCAGCTAGACTCAAAATCAGTTTACTGAATTAGATCAGGCAGCTATTGCGATTGGTTGCCAGAGGTTACAGTGTATCATTAACGCTCACTGACTGGTTGCTAGAGGTTATAGCACATGATTTATGCTTGTTGATTGGTTGCTAGAGATTACTGTGGATATGACCTCAGGGGGGTATGATATACATATAAATGCCGCTGGCCGCCCCTATTTACATATGAATCCCGGTAACTTACATGTAAACACAGGGTCTGCAGGTGAGTCATCTTTACACAACAATAGAGCAGAGCTGGGCAGCATTAGTAGCAGCACTTCACACTGAGATATTGTGACACAGCACAGGACTAAACCCTCAAGGGACGAGGGAATTTAAACCAGGATAGTTAGTTGGCAAGTATGAGGCAGCTGCTTTGGGCCCCACAACAATGACAGGGCCCAGGGCAGCTGCCCCTTTTGCCCTGCCTTAAAAACGGCCCTGGACGGTGAGTGTGGTGTTCAAAGGGGGGAAACACGTGGACATGGACACTGGAATTGCACTTTGATTTACTGCAAAAAACACAAAAGACACATTTCGGGCACTATATAAGCACTTTGTTGGAATTTTATAATTAAATGAATTTACATGTATGCACAAAGCACTTTTAATGCTATAGTAGCACAAATAATGTCATAGAAATTAGGGGATTATAGTAATATATATATATATAAATATATATATTTGTAATTTTTTACAACTCACATTCTATCATCCTTTTTGGATTTTTGATAATAATGAAGTGATATTGTTTTGTAGGCATTACATTGGAGAGGGGGAAGTGTATTATAGAGTTGCATTTGTTTTTCTGATGAACAGGAATTGAGGTGGTTCTTACTTTAGTGGTACAACATTGTTTGATCAAAAAATTGAGGAGGTGTATTGTAGCGCCACCCCTTTATATATTTTTTTGTTCTTACCCCATGGGAGGGCACAGAATTGCCACAGAAGGTATAAAAGACAAATAAAAAATAACAGACAGCCAAGTTTACACAGATCATGTCCGACATGAGGTGGGGGGGGGGCATTGGGGAGAGTTAAAAGTGGAACCATTGCCAAGAGAGCCAAACTAATTTGATGGGTGCTGCTCAAGGCTCCACAGGTCCTTTTATGTAGCAACCACTTGGAGTGCAGACAAGGACAGAGCTCTCAACATCTAATGGAAAAGGGAGAAGGCCTGGAACTGTACAGCAGGCCGTGGCCATCTTAAGTGTGGGCATCTGAAGCCAGACTGTATTTCTTCCTGGATCTCATCCTTGGAGATCTCGCACATGCTCAGTGCAGCACAAGCAGTGTAATAGGTTTCAGGTCAGGTTTCCATAGCAACGGCAGTGTCAGAGGAAGTTGCCGCCCCTTCCCAGAAGGCATTGCAAACAGGAAATGATGCGATGGGCCACGGCCAGGGAGGAGGAAGTGAAAAATGAATACAGCAGATATACAGTAAGCGCTGAGAATTTTTTTTTTAAAATATCCAATTCATTTACAGTGCACAGTTTAGTGAGGGATGCTGAAGAGTTGTAAAAGTGGGTGGAACTCCACTTTAAGCTGTAGTTTAGTATATAGATCTATCTCTATCTATATATACTAAACTACAGCTTAAAGTGGAGTTCCACCCACTTTTATCAAGCAAGGTGTTGGAAACATTCCACAGAGATTTTGGTCCATATTGACATGATAGCATCACATAGTTACTGCAGATTTGTCGGCTGCACATCCACAATGCGAATCATCCGTTCCACCATATCCTAAAGGTACTCTATTAATTGAGAGCTGGTGACTGTTGAGGCCATTGGAGTACAGTGAACTTTCATTGTCATGTTCAAGAAACCAGATTTGATTTGAGCTTTGTGACATGGTGCATTATCCTGCTGGAAGTAGCCATCAGAAGATGGTTACACTGTAGTCATAAAGAGATGGACATGGTCAGCAAAAATACTCAGGTAGGCCGTGGTGTTTAAACGATGCTCAATTGGTACTAAAGGGCCCAAAGTGTGCCAAGAAAATATCCCCCACACCATTACACCACCAGCCTGAACCAATGACACAAGGCAGGATGGATTCATGCTGTCATGTTGTTTACGTCACATTCTGACCCTACCATCTGAATGTCACAGCTGAATTCGAGACTCATCGTTTTTTCAATCTTCGATTGTCCAGTCTTGGTGAGCCTGTGCGAATTGTAGCCTCAATTTCCTGTTCTTAGCTGACAGGAGTGGCACCTGGTGTGGTCTTCTGCTGCTGTAGCCCATCTGCTTCAAGTTTCGATGTGTTGTGCATTCAGAGATGGTATTCTGCATACCTTGGTTGTAACGAGTGGTTATTTGAGTTACTGTGGCCCTTCTATCATCTTGAACTTCAGCAAGTCGTCTTCACCACGTCTACCAAGCAATTGGGCAGGTCTACCTAATAAAGTGGGTGGGAAGTGTATATGTGTATATATATATATATATATATATATATATATATATATATATATATATATATACACAGTTGTGCTCATAAGTTTACATACCCTGCCAGAATTTATGATTTCTTGGCTATTTTTTAGAGAATATGAATGATAACACAAAAACATTTCTTTCACTCATGGTTAGTGTTTGGCTGAAGCCATTTATTATCAATCAACTGTGTTTACTCTTTAAATCATAATGAGAACAGAAACTACTCAAATGACCCTGATCAAAAGTTTACATACCCTGGTGATTTTGGCCTAATAACATGCACACAAGTTGACACAAAGGGGGTTGAATGGCTATTAAAGGTAACCATCCTCACCTGTGATCTGTTTGCTTGTAATTAGTGTGTGTGTATAAAAGGTCAATGAGTTTCTGGACTCCTGACAGACCCTTACATCTTTCATCCAGTGCTACACTGATGTTTCTGGATTCTGAGTCATGGGGAAAGCAAAAGAATTGTCAAAGGATCTGCGGGAAAAGGTAGTTGAACTGTATAAAACAGGAAAGGGATATAAAAAGATATCCAAGTGTAGCACCAACTCTCGGTGGAGCTGCTGGTTTAAGCGGGCTTGTTACCTTCACTCTCCTTCCCTCTGTTTTACTGGCACCGGGTCTAGGGGTTCCGTTGAGTTTACCTCTGGACGATACACGCCCCAACACTTGAATACGTTTTCAATGCTTTATTAAGCGATTTACTAAGGAAGTAGCAGGAAAGAGGCAGAAGGAAAACTGCAGAAGAAACTCAAATATCTTCTTGTAAAGTTCTTGACAAATGTCCTGATAGAATTTGGATATTACAATAGAATGCGCTCCCCTCGTGGGACACACTCTTTGCTCGCCTGGATAGGCCTCTCTCACTTGCCTAGCAGCCAGTACGTAGCACGAACAAAAGTCTCTGCCACAGACTTGTTTGGGATAAACCCGTACGATCCTCTGCCATAGGATGTATCGGTTTTCTGCAATGAACATCAGTCACAGTGCTTGAACCTTTAAGCCAACCCGGCAACACTATGCTGTATAGTTACTTTTAGGATACGTCCTCCAACCGAGTCACCAGGCCCCTCTCCAGACCAGCACCCCTGGGATCTCCTCGGTTGTCCAGCTTCTTCCCTTCTGGGTAGACAGCTCAGGACCATTCCTCGGCTGCTGTGGTAGGCCCCAGACAAGCTTCTGGGCCCACCCCTGCGCCGCAGCGGCGTGGGCCTCCGGAACGGAGGACCACAAGATTGCTCTCTAACGCATACCTGTCAGCCAGGAGGGGCAGCAGGTAGGTGGCTGTAAAACGAACCCCCTAATATGACGTCTGTCCCATTAATACCCTAGCCCAGAATGCAACTCGGAGGACCACCTCCACCGAGTTGTCTCCGGGACAGAAGAGCATCCATACGCTTCAACTCGTTGCCGTTCCAACACTGACCAGTAATAACAGCGACACCCACCGGTCAGTCTGGAAACACACACAACATCAGCCAAGCTGGAACAGAGGCAAACTTAACCTATTTAATGAACAAGTTACTGAATTTACCTAACATATGGTAGATCGCAAATCTACCAGCGCTACACAAGGAATTGAGAATGCCAATCAGCAGTGTTCAAGCTCTAATCAAGAAGTGGAGAATGGGGGGTTCTGTTGAAACCAAACCACGGACAGGTAGACAAACTAAAATTTCAGCCACAATTGCCAGGAAAATTGTTCGGGATGCAAAGAAAACCCACAAATAACTTCAGGTGAAATACAGGATTCTCTGAAAACATGTGGTGTGGTTGTTTTAAGATGCACAATAAGGAGACACTTGAAGAAAGATGGGCTGCATGGTCGAGTCACCAGAAGAAAGCTATTATTACACAAATGCCACAAAGTATCCTGCTTACAATACGCCAAACAGCACAGAGACAAGCCTCAAACCTTCTTGGAGTGATGAGACCAAAATTTAGCTTTTTGGCCACAACCATAAATGCTACATTTGGAGAGGATTCCACAAGGCTTATGATGAAAGGTAGACCATTCCTACTGTGAAACACAGAGGTGGATGGCTGATGTTTTGGGGATGTGTGAGCTACAAAGGCACAGGAAATTTGGTCAAAATTGATGGCAACATAAATGCAGTATGTTATCAAAAAATACTGGAGGAACATTTGCATTCATCAGCCAGGAAGCTGCACATGGGACGTACTTGGACATTCCAACATGACAATGATCCAAAACACAAGGCCAAGCTGACCTGTCATTGGCTACAGCAGAATAAAGTGAAGGTTCTGGAGTGGCCATCTCAGTCTCCTGACCTCAATATTATTGAGCCACTCTGGGGAGATCTCAAACATGCAGTTCATGCAAGACAGCCTAAGAATTTACAGGAACTGGAGGCTTTTTGCCAAGAGGAATGGGCAGCTTTACCATCTGAGAAGATAAAAAGCTTCATCCACAAATACCACAAAAGACTTCAAGCTGTCATTTATGTTAAAGGCAACACACGGTGGAGTTCCACCCAGAAATGGAACTGATCCGGTTCCTCCGCTCCTCCAGTGTCACATTTGGCACCTTTAGGGGGGGAGCAGATACTTGTCTAATACAGGTATTTTCTCCCACGTCCGATGAAAGATCGTTGCAGTATCTGCAGCGATCTATGCCACGTCCGACCCCTCCTTCGTCCCCCTGCTGTCTTCTGGGAAACACACAGGTCCCAGAAGACAGCAGGGACCACTCAGAACGCGCAGCAGGACTCGCGCATGCGCAGTAGGGAACCAGGCTGTGAAGCCGCAAGGCTTCACTTCCTGATTCCCTTCCTGAAGATGCCGGCGTTTCCACCCAGAGCCAAGGGATGGGTCAGCTTCGGGTGAGCACATTGTGGGCTCCCTGGACAGGTAAGTGTCCTTATTATAAAAGTCAGCAGCTGCAGTATTTGTAGCTGCCGACTTTTAATTTTATTTTTTTTCAGGTGAAACTCCGCTTTAAGAACTGGGGTGTGTAAACGTTTGATCAGGATAATTTTGTTTGTTTCTGTTGTTATTATGATTTAAGAAGAGTAAACACAGTTTATTGATAATAAATGGCTTCAGCCAAACACTAACCATGAGTGAAAGAAAAGTTTTTGTGTTATCATTCATATTCTCTGAAAAATGGCCAAGAAATCATAAATGTTGCCAGGGTATGTAAACTTGCAGCCTCACTGCTCATCAATGCTACCTCACCTGTGCCCAACAATGCAGCCTCACTGCTCATCAATGCTGCTTCACCTGTTCCCATCAATGCAGCCTCACTGCGCTTCAATGCAGCCTCACCTGTGCCCAACAATGCAGCCTCACTGCTCATCAATGCTGCTTCACCTGTTCCCATCAATGCAGCCTCACTGCGCTTCAATGCAGCCTCCCCTGTGCCAAATAATGCAGCCTTACCTGTGCCCATTAACTCTGCCTCATCTGTGCCTGTCAATGCAGCCTCACCTGTGCCTATCAATGCAGTCTCACCTGTGTCCAACAATGCAGCCTCACCTGTGCTCATCAATGCAGCCTCACCTGTGCCCATCAATGCAGCCTCACCTGTGCCCATCAATGCAGCCTCACCTGTGCCCATCAATGCAGCCTCCCCTGTTCCCAACAATGCAGCCTCACCTGTGCCCAATAATGCAGCCTCACTGCTCATCCATGCAGCCTCACCTGTGCCCAATGATGCAGCCTCACTTCTCATCAATGCAGCCTCACCTGTGCCCAACGATGCAGCCTCACTGCTCATCAATGTTGCGTCACCTGTTCCCATCAATGCAGCCTCACTGCTCTTCAATGCAGCTTCCCCTGTGCCCATCAATGCAGCCTCCCCTGTGCCCAATAATGCAGCCTCACCTGTGCCCATCAACGCAGCCTCACCTGTGCCCATCAATGCAGCCTCACCTGTGCCCATCATGCAGCCTCACCTGTGCCCATCATGCAGCCTCACCTG
Source organism: Lithobates clamitans (assembly GCA_037952925.1). NCBI lineage: Eukaryota > Metazoa > Chordata > Amphibia > Anura > Ranidae > Lithobates > Lithobates clamitans. The sequence goes on from JBBGZY010000438.1 coordinate 12,863,546, forward strand.
TACCCATCAATGCAGCCTCACCTGTGCCCAACAATGCTGCCTCACTTCTCATCAATGCAGCCTCACCTGTGCCCAACAATGCAGCCTCACTGCTCATCAATGCTGCTTCACCTGTTCCCATCAATGCAGCCTCACTGCGCTTCAATGCAGCCTCCCCTGTGCCCAACAATGCAGCCTCACCTGTGCCCATCAACTCTGCCTCATCTGTGCCTGTCAATGCAGCCTCGCTTGTGCCCATCAATGCAGTCTCACCTGTATCCAACAATGCAGCCTCACCTGTGCTCATCAATGCAGCCTCATCTGTGCCTGTCAGTGCAGCCTCAACTGTGCCCATCAATGCAGCCTCACCTGTGCCCATCATTGCAGCCTCACCTGTGCCAATCAACTCTGCCTCGCTTGTGCCTATCAATGCAGTCTCACCTGTATCCAACAATGCAGTCTCACCTGTATCCAACAATGCAGCCCCACCTGTGCTCATTAATGCAGCCTCACCAGTGCCCATCTACGCAGCCTCACCAGTGCCCATCTATGCGCCTCACCAGTGCCCATCAATGCAGCCCATCAAAACGGGTGGAACTCCGCTTTAAGTAACTACTGTACAATGGTGCTTGACATATACAGCTATATACATCTGCCAAACACTGACTTTGTTCTGTAGGGAGCAATAAAAGACCAGTATAAGCAGCTATCAGTGTGCTCTGATTCTCCATACACAATACACATACGCAATCCTAGTGCCAGTGGACAGTCATTCTCTGTCACTAAGGGGAAAGCGGCAGCTAGGAACCTCAGCGGCAGGGTGCAGTTTCTGGGGGAACACTTTGCGGAACGGAGCGATTCTGTGTCAGAGATAGAGGGGGTGTGATCGGTGTGCAGGTGTCCGGTGTCCCCCCTCCCCATACTCCACCCATGTGTACTCTGCAGATGTCACAGCTCCGGACACTGATAGAGACGTGGAACACAGACAGGGGAAAGTGACAGCTCACAGCCGGACTGACAGCTATGAGAATCCTCTTCCTGGCCCCACTGAGAGCACACACCGGGAACTCCACCACTGCCCTCCGGATCAAGTAAGAGCACCCACACTGTCCTCACCCCATACATCACCCAATACATCCTATAAAGGGGACACGTCACCCCATACATCCTATATAGGGGACAAGTCACCCCATACATCCTATATAGGGGACAATTCACTGTCCTCACCCCATACATCACTCATACATCCTATATGGGGGATAATTCAATGTCCTCACCTCATACATCACCCTTTATAAGGGACAATTCAGTGTCCTCACCCCATAATCCTATATAGGGGACAATTCACTGTCCTCACCCCATACATCACTCCATACATCCTATAAAGGGGACACATTACCCCATACATCCTATATAGGGGACACATCACCCCATACATCCTATATAGGGGACACATCACCCCATACATCCTATATAGGGGACACGTCACCCCATACATCCTATATAGGGGACACGTCACCCCATACATCCTATATAGGGGACACGTCACCCCATACATCCTATATAGGGGACATGTCACCCCACCACATCCTATGTAGTGGACAATTCAGTGTTCTCACCCCATACTTCCTATATAGGGGACAATTCACTGTCCTCACCCAATACATCACTCCATACATCCCATATGGGGGATAATTCAATGTCCTCACCCCATACATCATCCTATATAGGGGACAATTCAGTGTCCTCACCCCATAATCCTATATAGGGGACAATTCAGTGTCCTCACCCCATAATCCTATATAGGGGACAATTCAGTGTCCTCGTCCCATATATCCTATATAGGGGACAATTCACTGTCCTCACCTCATACATCCTATATAGGGGATAATTCACTGTCCTCACCCCATATACCTTATACATGGTAACAATTCAGTGTCCTCACCCCATACATCCTATATAGGGGACAGATCAGTGTTCAAATACCATACACCCCACAGAGGGTAACAGATCAGTGTCTTCATTCCATACACCCCATACAGGCGAACAGATCAGTACTCTTGGTTCATACATCCCATATAACAGAACACCCCATACAAGTTCAGTAACAATGTCTTCACCCCACGCACTTCAAATAAGATCAGTGACTGTATCTTCACCCAATGCACCCCATATAAGATTGGTGACTGTGTCTTCACTCTATGCACCCCATATAAGATCAGTGACTGTGTCTTCACCAGATGCACCTCATATAAGATCAGTGACTGTGTGTTTACTCCATATAAGATCAATTACTCTGTCCTCACCTCATATACCCCATACAACAGGGATATGCAATTAGCGGACCTCCAGCTGTTGCAAAACTACAAGTCCCATCATGCCTCTGCCTCTGGGTGTCATGCTTGTGGCTGTCAGAGTCTTGCTATGCCTCATGGGACTTGTAGCTCTGCAACAGCTGGAGGTCCGCTAATTGCATATCCCTGCCATACAAGATCAGTGACTGCACCCTCATCTATGTACACCTCATACACCCCATACCAGATAAGTGTCTGTGTCCTCACCCATGTACACCCCATGCAAAATCACTGTGTTCTTACCCCATACAAGATCAGTGACTGTGTCTTCACCCCGTGCACCTCAAATAAGATCAGCGACTGTGTCTTCACCCCATGCACCTCAAATAAGATCAGCGACTGTGTCTTCACCCCATGCACCTCAAATAAGATCAGCGACTGTGTCTTCACCCCATGCACCTCAAAAAGGATCAGCGACTGTGTCTTCACCCAATGCATCTCAAATAAGATCAGCGACTGTGTCTTCACCCAATGCACCCAATATAAGATCAGTGACTGTGTCTTCACCCCATGTACCTCAAATAAGATCAGTGACTGTGTCTTCACCCAATGCACACCATATGGGATCAGTGACTGTGTCTTCAACCCAAGCAGCCGATATAAGATCAGCGACTGTGTCTTCACCCAATGCACCTCAAATAGGATCAGTGACTGTGTCTTCACTCCATGCACCCCATATAAGATCAGTGACTGTGTCTTTACCCCATATAAGATCAGTGACTGTGTCTTTACCCCATACAAGATCAGTGACTGTGTCTTTACTCCATATAAGATCAATTATCTGTCCTCACCTCATATACCCCATACAAGATCAGTGACTGCACCCTCATCTATGTACACCTCATACACCCCATACCAGATAAGTGTCTGTGTCCTCACCCATGTACACCCCATGCAAGATCACTGACTGTGTTTTTACCCCATACAAGATCAGTGACTGTGTCTTCACCCTGTGCACCTCAAATAAGATCAGTGACTGTGTCTTCACCCAATACACCCCATTTACGATCAGTGACTGTGTCTTCACCCCATGCAGGTCAAATAAGATCAGTGACTGTATCTTCACCCAATGCACCCCATATAAGATTGGTGACTGTGTCTTCACCCAATAATGCACCCGATATAAGATCAGTGACTGTGTCTTCACCCCATGCACCTCAAATAAGATCAGTGACTGTGTCTTCACCCCAAACAAGATCAGTAACGTCTTCACCCCACGCACCTCAAATAAGATTAGTGACTGTGTCTTCACTTTATGCACCCCATATAAGATCAGTGACTGTGTCTTCACCCCATATAAGATCAGTGACTGTGTCTTTACTCCATATAAGGTCAATTACTCTGTCCTCACCTCATATACCCCATACCAGATAAGTGTCTGTGTCCTCACCCCATACAAGATCGGTGACCCTGTCCTCACCCCATGCAGGGGAACAAATCATTATCTTCACTCCATACAAGGGAACAGATCAATATCCTTTCCCCATACACCTTATATAGGGGAACAGATCAGTGACTGTGTCCTCACCCCATACTGTACATGGGAACTGATATGTAATCATGTGCTGTTTTCTCTAAGTGAATGTGCTAGCTCAGTTGCTGATTGCAGTCTAATGCTGATACACATGCACTTAGATGTCCTTGTCCTGACTATTGTATGAATTTTTGCTGGCTGTTTTTGTTTTTTATTTTACAAATTATTTATTGGGTTTTCAGATTTTTTTATTATGGCTGTACAAAACAATTGTGTGCACAATACAGCATACACTAAATAACAAAGGCAAGGACAACAACGTTCAGGGTTTTTAATGATTGTTCCTGGACATCTGTGCAAAATGTCCCTTCCTTTTAAAAGGCAATAGATACTGAGGTTTTAAAGATGAAGGATAGCATCCTTATAGCACCCCGGTAGGGATGATCACACTTGTCAAAGGTCAACAATGAGGATAAAAAACTCATATCCTGGATCAGGCTTATGCTATATTGAACTGAACTCTGTGAATCTATATACAGTGGGGGAAATAATTATTTAATCCCCTGCAGATTTTGTAAGTTTGCCCACTTACAAAGAAATGAAGGGTCTATCATTTTTATCATAGGTGTATTTTAAATGATAGAGACAGAATATCAACCAAAAATCCAGAAAAACCACATGATACCTCACGGAATACAAGTTGAGTTGCAGTTCAGTGAGTAAAATGAGTATTTGATCCCCAAGCAAAACATGACTCAGTACTTATATATTAGAACAAAGGGGTTGGTTGGGACTTTATATGGAGCACAGCTAAGAAGATAAAGATATGCAATCACATGTTATTGGATTTCAAAGAAATATACATTGAAAAAAAAGGATAACATGATAGAAAAAAGTAGCACCTTAACAATTTATTATACATAATGGTAACATGATTCACGATCAATATAATAGTAATAGATACATTAGTATATAGTAATAAAATTGCTCCAAATCATAATGCACATAATTATGTTAATGATGATAATGATTAATGATAAAATTCATATTTATTGAATCTCAGAATCACATGATTGCGTTTATGTAGCATAAGGCTGGGGCTTTACGCGTTTCGTGGAGATGTACACTCATCGAAGAAGTTACATTGGGATAAATCTATAATAGAACAAAGGATTGCAGAATGAACAGATGTTTGACACAAGGGGAAAATAGGACAGAGGAGGGATGGAATATTCGCAAGCACTCTTACTTACCTATGAATTGGATATATAATTTAATAATGTTTACGACTGGAAAACAGACATCTCACGGGAGCTGAGGCCGCAAGTCCATGGCCGCACTCCGTCCCAAGGAAGTGATATAAGAAACATCAGTGCTAGTGTAGTCCCCAGTTAACAATTGGGTATTGATACAGACTGTGTGACCGTTCCAGTGGGTATGCTGTGAAAAAGAACATTGTGTAAATATATATATATATATATACACACAAACAGCACAAGGGCAGATTAAGGACTACTACCTGAAGGGCGAACGTGGGGAATTGAACGAGTGGATCCAGTGAGTGAACCATAAACCAATGGAAAGTTACCTTAAAACTCAGAAAATCGTGACAGCCAGTGTGTTGGGGTCTCGGGGGGATAAAGTGTGTGCTCCACCTGCCTGCAGTCTTTGTAGCCTCAGGCAGCCATGGTATGCTGCCAACGTCACACTGCATAATCAGGGGGGAGGGGGCGTCAATGCCCAGACACCTAGTGTCGCTCGGCAGTTGGCGCTCAAAACCTCCCCTCGTGTTGATCGCAGTTCGGAAACAGCACGTCTGCGTGTGACCCAAAGTGTAATGTTTCCACCTCCATGCTTGACTGTAGAGATGGTGTTCTTGGGGTCATAGTCAGCATTTTTCTTCTTCCAAACACGTGAGTCCCCCTCCTCAAGAAGGCACATGTATAGTCATGCTAATGAACGGCTTGGGAGAAAGTGCTGTGGTCAGATGAGACCAAAATTGAGCTCTTTGGCATTAAAGCGGAGTTCCACCCAAAAATGGAACTTCCGCTTTAAGGGGAGGTGACCCCCTGACATGCCACATTTGGCATGTCATTTTTTTTGGGGGGGGGGGAGCGGATACATTCTTTTTAGAGGGTCCCAGATCCCACTTCCTCCCGGCGCACAATGGCACCAGAAGGGAGATCACCTCTCCGCCCCTCCCTCTTGGCAATCATCTGGGACACGTCACAGGTCCCAGATGATTGCCCGGCCAGTCAAGGCGAGCTGCGCAGATGCCCGGCTGAAGCCACAGCCGGGCGCCCACAGTAACAATGCCAGCGCCACAGAGAGGAGGGGAAGATTAGTGGGGCTTCGTTCCCCCGCATTGCTGGACCCTGGGACAGGTAAGTGTCCGATTATCAAAAGTCAGCAGCTGCAGTATTTGTAGCTGCTGACTTTTAATTTTTTTTTTTTTTTTTCAAACGGAACTCCGCTTTAAATCGACTCGCCATTTTTGGAGTGCTCTGGAGCAGGTTTTCATCAGTGATGTCTCTGTACATTGCTGTATTCATCTTTAACTCGATCCTGACTAGTCTCCTAGTTCCTGCTGCTGAAAAACATCCCCACAGCATGATGCTGCCACCACCATGCTTTACTGTAGGGATGGTATTGTCCAGGTGATGAGTGGTGCCTGGTTTCCTCCAGACATGACGCTTGCCATTCAGGCCAAAAAGTTCAATCTCTGTTTCATCAGACCAGAGAATTTTGTTTCTCATGGTCTGATGCCGCGTACACACAACCGGACTTTACGATGGACTTTCTGAATGAACGGACTTGCCTACACACGATCAACCAAAGTCTGACAGATTTGTACGTGATGACGTACGACCGGACTAAAACAAGGAAGTTCATAGCCAGTAGCCAATAGCTGCCCTAGCGTTGGTTTATGTCCGTCGGACTAGCATACAGACGAGTGGACTTTTCGACCGGACTCGAGTCCATCGGAAAGATTTGAAACATGTTTCATTTCTAGGTCTGTCGAACTTTTGGGGAAAAAAAGTCCACTGGAGCCCACACACGATCGAATTGTCCGACGGACTTCGGTCCGCAGGACCAAATATGCCATAAAGTCCGGTCGTGTGTACGCGGCATGAGAGTCCTTTGGCAAACTCCAGGTGAGCTGTCATTTGCCTTTTACTGAGAAGTGGCTTCAGTCTGGTCATTCTACCATACAGGCCTGATTGGTGGAGTGCTGTAGAGATGGTTGTTCTTCTGGAAGGATCTCCTCTCTCCCCAGAGAAATGCTGTCAGAGTGACCATCGCATTTTTGGTCACCTCCCCGACCAAGGCCTAGTTATTTATGTATTTATTTTTAGTTGGTTGCTATCACAAAGGGTTAAAAAACTCCCATGTGATAGCATTGGACAGGCGACAGGTACTCTAATATCTCCCCTTCACACCATCTATACGAGATCTGCTCAGTTAGAGCCAGGAAATTGTGTATCTCAAACCGGAAGTGAAAAAATCATTGTTGCTTCCAGTTTCTTTGTACATGTGAGATCAAGGCGTGGATATGCCTGCTCTCTCACCGCTCTCCATCCTTAAATCGGTACTTCAGTCATTTTTTTCAACGTTCCATTTAATCTTCTGCCTGTGTTGTTTTAACTTTGGATAGTAAAACATTTTTTTTTCTGCCAGTAAATACCTTATATAGCCCACTTCCTGTTTCTTGTCTGGTCATTAGCCTAGGCTTATGATATCGTGCACAGCTCTCTCTCTCTCACTCTCCTGAAAGGAAGCAGGGGGGATAAGTCATAACAAAGCCAATGAGAGCTGCAGAGCTGGAGGTGTGCCTCTTTATAAATCTAGGAAGTGAACAGGCAGCAGCTTCAGCTGCCCACAGTTAAAATGGATGCAGCCAGACTTAGTGGAGGGAGATTTCTGCAGCATTTTTGGGAAGTAGAGAATCACAGTATATATAAAATGATATGCAAAGTGGTTGGAGGGAAGCTTCAGAATGGCAAAAATGTTTTTATTACAAATTATGTGAGCAGACTGAAGTTCCTCTTTAAGCTGGTGGTTGTGGTCCCGGGCTCCTGGTATGAGCGGGAGAGCCCCGAAACCACAGGAGGGGGTAGGACGCTGTTGGCTGTTTGGGGTAACTGCGCCTCCCGCTTCGTGAAAGTGATTGTCAGCGACTGCATCACTTTCACTTTGAAACCGGGAGTCGGCTAAACAAAACAGACACAGGCATGTTAAGCCATCAGCGTGTGATTAACAGTTCACTACGAACATCCAAAAAGGAAACAATATTTTTAAATTGTTAGAGAGTAGTGAGGTGCTGATAGTTAACTCTAACCAATATGTGATTGTGGTAGGTAAACCTCTTTAATGACTCCTAATAGATAACCATCAAAACAAATATAAATATAAAGTGACTTCAGTGCATAAACCAATTGAACGATACTGGGTGTAACCTCAAGGCTAAAAGCAATCACTCTGCGATGCCCCTAGTCATCCAACGATCACCACACTCTTCACACTGAAACTAAAAAAAAAAAGAGTTTTAATATAAATGTTAAATATATTGCAATTATTAATTGCAATTGCTGATACCTGTAAATTAAAATTAAAGAGCCTTGGATACAGATGCCGTCTGAACAAACTAAAAGTTTGTGTCAGTCATCTCTGACTGTGCCTTCACCATATTAATGCACAAAAAATAAACGTTTGATGTTTAGTAAAGATTTATTGGGAGCTGTAAAACAGTTATATGATATTTATAATCTAATTAGAATTGCTGTTCTGTTTTTTTTTTTTAGTCATGTGATCGGCACAGCACCAATCAGGGCAGGCTAGACACAGACTTACACTGTAGAGAGCATACATCAGCTGAGTAATAGCAGCCCCTCCCAAAGATCTCTCCCTGCAGATGCCAAAGAACAGGGAAAGATCATGTGACCACATAATAGCGCTGCAGGAATAAGGTCCCCGGAAGAATTTACCCCCTTCCTGACCAGAGCACTTTTTGTGATTCGGCACTTCGTTGCTTTAACTGACAATTACGCGGTCGTGCGACATTGCACCCAAACAAAATTGACGTCCTTTTTTCCCCACAAATAGGGTTTTCTTTTGGTGGTATTTGATCACCTGTGAGGTTTTTATTTTTTGCGCTATAAACAAAAAAAAGCGACAATTTTGAAAAAAACGCATTATTTTGTACTTTTTGCTATAATAAATATCCCCATTTTTTTTTTTAAAAGCAAGTTTTTTCTCAGTTTGGGCCAGTATGTATTCTTCTACATATTTTTGGTAAACAAAATCGCAAAAAGCATATATTGATTGGTTTGTGCAAAAGTTATAGCGTCTACAAAATAGGGGATAGATTTATAGCATTTTTATTATTATTATATTATTATTTATTATATCATTACACTAGTAATGGTGGCGATCTGCGTTTTTTATCGCGACTGCGACATTATGGCGGACACATTGGACAATTTTGACACATTTTTGGGACCACTGACATTAATACAGCGATCAGTGCTATAAAAATGTACTTGTTTATAGCATTACTATAGATTACTGTAAAAATGTCACTGGCAGTGAAGGGGTTAACACTAAGGGGCGATCGAGGGGTTAACTGAGTTCCCTGGCAGGTGATTCTAACTGAAGGGGGAGGGGACTGACTAGAGGAAGTGACAGCTAATAGGAACACACGATCTGTCACTCCTGTCAGAACAGAACAGGGAAGTGTGTGTTTTATATATATATATATATATTTAGCAAACACTCTGGAGAATAAAATGGCGGTCATTGCAATATTTTATGTCACACGGTAATTGCACAGCAGTCTTTTAAATGCAAATACACTTCACTGAATTAAAAAACAACTAAACAGTAAAGTTAGCCCAATTTTTTGTTTATGGTGAAAGATGATGTTACGCTGAGTAAATAGCAACATGTTACAGTTTAAAATTGCGCACACTCGTTGAATGGCGACAAACTACGGTACTTCAAAAACCTCCATAGGCGATGCTTTAAAAAATGTTAACGGTTACCTGTTTAGAGTTACAGAGAAGGTCTTTAGCTAGAATTATTGCTCTCGCTCTGACGATCGTGGCGATACCTCACATGTGTGATTTAAACACCCTTTACATTTGCAGGCGCGATTTGCCTATGCGTTTTCTTCGGTGCCTGAGCACACAAGGAGGGGGCGCTTTAAAAAAAACTTTATTTTTTTACAATGTCCTTTAAAAATAAATAAAAATCTGATCACTTTTAATGCTGTCACACGGAATGTAAACATCCCTTGTGACAGTAATAGGCAGTGACAGGTACTTTATAGAGGGATCGGGGGATCCCTCCTTTTGCAGTTAAAAGTATTCAAAATGCCAAAATATGCGTTTTTGAATACCTTGGATTTTTTTTAAATCGGCGCCATTGGCAGCTGAGTAAACCAGAAGTGACGTTGTGAGGTCGCTTCTGGGTTACTACATCGGAGACTCGATCGAAGCCGACTCCAGCCAGCCAGCGGAGGTGCCTGCTGGTTGCTCACCGGCAGACCCGGGCGGAGTGGCAGAAGGCAGCAGGGGGGTGTCCCCTCCTATGCCTTGTGACAAGGGGCGAGCGGCTGCTGAACCACATCGGTTGTTATCACTAGAAAGCTGACTGCCAGCTCTAAAAATGGACCTGATACAAGCACTTCCTCAAAGCGACGTAGCATCCTCCTAAAGACTCTTGGGATGTATGACATCATTTGCCCATGCATGGAAACCAAGAAATAACTAAAGAAATGTAAAATAAAAAGTTTAAAACAAGTAAATATAATATAATTTCCTATCTACTTAGTAATGCTAGCAGTATAAGGAATACAAATAGTCAATGTTAATTAAGGCCCGGTTCACAGTGATGCGACAATCGCTCCGAGCACTTGTTGCATCAGAAGTTAGACCCCATTCTGTGCAATGGAACCGTTCTAATCTGTGCGACTTGAGTCGCTCCCTCTTGGAAAATGTTTTTTGCACTACTTATGGTTCAACTTTGGTACGACTTGCATTGACTTCTGTTAACCACTTAAGGACCACGCCACGTACATATACTGCATGCGCCACCGGAGCCCCCCTTTCGCTGTGGTTGGACACAGCGGGAGCCAATCAGTGGGTCTGGCAGAAGCGATGTGCGCCGGCGATGGTTCGAAGAGAGGCAGAACGGCGGTCTGCCTATGCAAACAAGACAGACTGCCGTTCTGCCAGAGAGGAAAATTGAGATCTCGTGTTTCTGCTAAGCAGAAACACAGATCTCTGTTTTCCTTTAGTCAAAGCACTCCCCCTACAGCACAAAAATCACACATAGGGAACATATTTAACCCTTTAACTGCTCCTGATGTTAACCACTTCCCTGCCAGTGTCATTTGTACAGTGACATTTATCTTAGCCCCTCTAAAAATCGCTGATCACCGCCATAACTAGTAAAAAATATAAAAAAAAATAAATCTATCCCATAGTTGTAGACGCTATAACCTTTGTGCAAACCAATTAATATACGCTTATTGTTATTTTTTTAACAAAAATATGTAGCAGAATGTGTCCTAAATTGATGAAGAAATTAGATTTATTACATTTTTTTATTGGATATGTTTTATAGGAGAAAGTAAAAAAATATTGTTTTCTTTCAAAATTGTTGGTCTTTCATTGTTTATAGCGCAAAAAAAAAAACAAATACTACCAAAAGAAAGCTCTATTTGTGGGGAAAAAAAAGAACAACAGTTTTGTTTGGGTACAGCTTAGCATGGCCGCGCAATTGTCAGTTAAAGCGACGCAGTGCCATATCGCAAAAAATGGCCTGGTCAGGAAGGCGGTAAAACCTTCCAGAGCAGAAGCGGTTAAATAAATTGCATGCAAGTTATGCCGAGGTCACGCTGGGCTCCGACTTCTAAGTAGTGCGACGCTGAAGTTGCGGGCAGACTGAGATAGCGAAGTTCCACTTTAAAGAGAGAAGGTGCCAATAGCGTAATATATTTTTATTGATAAAATAATATAAACAAGCATTTAGGTTATATTCCATAGTACTATCTTAGCACCAGATACTGCACCCAATACTCATGCTCCCTCGTTCCCCTGGCAGTGGAATGTGTTGCAGCCAGAATTACATCACTGACACCACCCTATGCATTTTGTCACTTCTGGACTTCCTCAGGATAATCTCAGAAGCAGGAGTTCTGAAGAATATTCCAATGAAGAGAAATCCTCTGCTGAATTCTTTTTTAGTAAATGCCACTTCCGGAACTGTTGATACCATTGTTTCCTTACAGCTCTTGGTGGTTTCTCCACCTGACCTTCATGTCACAACTGTGGCCTATAATGACTTGGGTGTTGGCAGAAGGAACCACAAAGCTTTGCAAGGGGCCAAGGTGATCGACACCCCCAGAAGTGTCTGTTTCTAAATAAAGTCCAACAAAAATAAAGCACTGCTGCAGGTCGATCGAGATCGCTTGGCTCGCAACCAAGGAAACTTAACTGATTGCCGACCAGCGCACGCCGATGTACGTTGGCAGAATGGTACTGGCAGACTGGTATGTCCCCATTAAGAAGTGTTGTTGCGAGTGCACCGCTGCGGTCTCCGTGACCGCGGGTCCTGCGGACTCGATGTCTGCCGGGTGCCTGTGATCGTGTCATGGAGAGGAAGAACGGGGAGATGCTTTTGTAAACAAGGCATTTGCCCTTTCTGCCTAGTAACAGGACAGAGATCTACTGCTCTCTGTCATCGAGAGCTGTAATCACTGTCTTGTGTGTTGAAGCCCAGCCCCCTCACAGTTCGAATCACTCCCTAGGACATACTTAACCCCTTCACTGCCCCCTAGTGGTTAACACCTTCCCTGCCAGTGTCATTTACACAGTAATCAATGCATTTTTTATAGCACTGGTTGCTGTATAAATGACAATGGTCCCAAAATAGTGTCAAAAGTGTCCGATGTGTCCGCCATAATTTCGCAGTCCCGATAAAAATCGCAGATCGCCGCCATTACTAGTAAAAAAAAATAAATAAAAATGCCATAAAACTATCCCCTATTTTGTAGACGCTATAAATTTTGTGCAAACCAATCAGTATACGCTTATTGTGATTTTGTTTGTTTTTTTTAGCCAAAAATTTGTAGGAGTATACATATCGAAAGAAACAAAAGTGTGGCACTATATATCACATCCACAGCCGTGTGTATTACAATAAAGACGTATAAAAATGGTGAATACTACCAAAAAATGTATGACCATAAAATGGATAGTGTCAATTAATTAATCAGTGTTGATCACATATAAAGTAAATACACAATAATACTTAATCATCAGATGTGCCAGTGATTAGTAGAAACCCGTGCTGGTTCCATGAGCCAGACACCAAACATAAAAAACATGAAACTTTAAAAGTCCATAAAAAATGTGTAGAAAAATAGTGAAGAAAACATCAACAGAGTTCAAAGGGGGTGATGCATGGCCAGATGGTATTCACAGAATTTTAATCGCACCAAATCTGGCGAGTGGGCAGAAGGGAGACCACAAGTGTGCATAGATTGTACATCAGTGCCAGGGCCAACACCAGGAGTAGAGGAGGCTTACCGGAAAAAAAATGACCTGAAATGGCGTACGCCAGACAAGTCAAAAAAGCATAATAACCACTGGTTCTGGGAAATGCGTCTTGTCAGATGTCATCAACAGATGGTGGAAAGAAAAGGGGGGGTCCGCACGGCTTCCTCTCCCATAGGTAATCCAGCATAAGCCAAACGTGTAGTTTCATATGCCATGCAAGGAGCAAACAAAACTCACATAGCGTAATAACGTTTTAAAACACTAGTTTATTAAATAATAAAAAACAGACTCACATTTTGGAAGAACGAAACAGAGCTCAAATATCAAATAGCGGCGATTGTGAGGGGTCCACCCCGTGAGTTTATGTGTAGCCAAAAAGAGTTTTGATTATACAGTACATATTTTAAAATGGTTGTAAAGGTAAAAAGGCTTTTTTACCTTAATGCATTTTCTGCATTAAGGTAAAAAAAACCTTTCAATTTCAGCGCCCCCCCAGTCGCCCCATTAAATTTCTGCCTGAGCCCGATCTCGATTCAGTGCTGTGCATGTAGGCAATAGCAGTACTCTTCTCTCACCTCTCTTACAGGAAGCTTAACAGAACCAGGAGCCATTGGCTCAATCAAATCCTATGAGGAAGGAGGGGACGGGGCTGAGCTACACCTACACTGTGTGTTTCAATAGATGTACGCAGTGTGGCTTAGAATCAAGCCCCCATGGGTGCCCCGTAGCAAGCAGCTTGCTATGGGGGCACTTGAGGAAGAGGAGGAGCCAAAACTACCAGCGTGGGACCCCAGAAGAGGAGGATTGGGGCTGATCTGTGCAAAACCATTGCACAGAGCGGTAAGCATGGCTTTATTATTTTAGAAAAAAAAAGATAAACCTTTACAATCACTTTAATATGCATTCAGTTTGGTAAGCTATTTCATTCCTCGACCATCTCGCATCATTTTTGCTTAGAAGCAACTCGTTTTTTTTTTCACTCATGTTTAGTAGCAAACCAAGGCCAAAAGCATTAGTGGCAGTTTGTCAGTTACCATGGTGACTAATTGCCTTTTAATAGGAAAAATAACATATCATGTAATATAACCTGTTATTTCACAAAAAAGTTATTTGTACCTGTTCAAAACTTTTCTTTTTTTATGACAGTGCATTTGGTAGGTCTACTTTTATTAAATTTAGCACACCACGTTAACAGAATTGTAATTGGATCCCGCAGGTTTTTGTACATACAGTAAGTGTTTGTTGTAAGTTATTTCTTCCACAAACATCCAAAAAAAAAAAAAATGAAAGCGGAGTTCCACCCACTTTTTTAAGTTTCCCCCTCTGCATTGGTGATGATATTTCCATTACTCATTGGAATTTTTTTTACCTTATTTGTCCACCAGAACGGTCCTCTTCCGCTGTACCTCACCACGGCAAGGTATGTCATATCTGGCCACCAATTGGCTCCTGGGATATGAGTGTCACCAATTCCAGGAGGTAATGGGCAGCCTCCGTTTCTATTTCTATAGCCACGCTTTGCACGCAATGCGCGTGTGCGAGATCGGGAGGTCCATGCTGGGTAGCCAGCAGCACCGTATCCTGGAAGGAGCAACGAGTGGGCTTCAGATGCCCACACTGAAGATGGGAGCAGGCTTGCTAAGGAGAACACGGTGAGAACAACCTAATAAGAAAAACTTCATTTAGTACAAATGCTGGAATGTAAGATGGATCCATCATGGGGGTGTTTTTTATTAAAAACAAAAAAGGATGGAACTCTGCTTTAATCTTTATGTATTCATCATATTAACCACTTCAATACAGGGCACTTATATACCTTCCTGCCCAGACCAATTTTCACCTTTCTGTGCTGTCGCAGTTTGAATGACAATTGCGCGGTCATGCTATACTGTACACAAATATTTATCATTTTGTTCCCACAAACAGAGCTTTCTTTTGGTGGTATTTGATCACCTCTCCGGTTTTTATTTTTTGCTAAACAAATAAAAAAAAAACGAAAATTTTGAAAAAAATAAAAGTTTTGCTTTTGTTTCTGTTAAAAAAAAAATTGTAAATAGGTAAGTTTTCTCTTTCACTGATGGGCACTGATAAGGCGGCACCGATGAGGTGGCACCAATGAGCAGGCACTGACGATGGGCACTGATATGCGGCACTGGTAGGCGGCACTGATGGGTGAATGAATGAATGAATAATTTGTGGAGCGCTGCAAATGAGAACTGAATCGCTTCAAGGCGCTTGATGCATTCTCTGTTGTCAGCTTCTTAGAAAAGGAAGGTCTTTAGTTTTTTCCTGAAGGCCTGGTGGTTTGCTTCCATGCGGATGTTGGTTGGAAGAGCATTCCATAGTCTAGGTCCTTGGACTGCGAATCTTCGTTCTCCCTTTGCTTTGTAGCGGTATTTGGGAATGATGAGGAGGTTTTGGTTAGCTGATCGAAGACTGCGATTCGGTGTGTAGTGTTTTATATTCTCCTGGAGATATAGCGGAGCATTTCCTTGTATGCATTTGTGGGTGAGGCAGAGGGTCTTGAATATGATCCGATTCTTCATGGTTAGCCAGTGTAGGCTCTTTAGGGATGGGGAAATTGATTCCCAGGGTTTTTTTCCTGTTAACAGTCTTGCCGCCGTGTTTTGGATGAGTTGCAAGCGCGCATGCTGATATTGGGGTAATCCTACGTAGAGCGAATTTGCGTAGTCGAGTCGGGAATTGATGATTGTTCCCACAACTGCCGCTTCTGGGATGAAGGGGATGTGTCTGCGTAGCAGGCGGAGGGATTCGCTAACTACTGACCCTATTTGTGCATCCATTGTCATTCCTGAGTCAAAGATGACTCCGAGACTCTTGGCTTTGGTGCTTGGATAGATGGTCTGTCCGAGGATGGTGGGAGGTGTCCACGGAGTCTTTATTTTGGAATTTTTGTTAGCTTGTAGGAGAAGAAGTTCTGTTTTTGATCCGTTGAGTTTAGGGGGCTAATGGTCATCCAGTCATCTATTAAAGTGAGGCATTTCTGTAATTGCTGATGAAGGTCTTTTTGTCCGTTGATGCGAAGGTAGGTTCGTGTCGTCAGCGTATGAGTGGAAGCAGAGGTCGGTTTTCCTGATGATATTGAGAAGTGGGCGGATGTATATATTAAATAGCACTGGTGACAAGGGTGAGCCCTGAGGGACTCCACAGGAGATTGCCCGGGTTTCAGAGGTGAATGTTCCTAGTTTCACTATCTGGGAGCGATTCTCTAAGAAGGATGCAAACCATTTTAGAGCAGAATCTGTAGCTCCTGCAACTTCTGTGAGGCGGACAAGTAAAGTATTGTGGTCCACTGTATCGAATGCTGCGCTGAGGTCTAACAGTGCCAGGAGACTCGATTCTCCGTCATCTGCTGCTTCAAGGGCGTCTTCCCATATTTTGAGAAGTGCTCTTTCTGTGCCATGACCTGGGCGGAAGCCAGATTGCAGAGGGTCCAAGAGTTGGTGTGTGTCCAGGTGGCATTGTAGCTGCTGTACTACTGCTTTCTCTATAATCTTGGAGATGGTGTTGAGGCTTGTTATTGGTCTGCGGTAGTTAGGGTCCTTAGGGTCGAGATTGGGTTTCTTTAGCAGGGGTTTGATGATGCCTTGCTTGAGGGAGGTTGGCACAGTCCCTTCTTTGAATGATTGATTTACGAGATGCGTTAGGGTAGGGACCAAGATGTCGAAGTATTCTTTAAGCAGTTCAGTGGGGATGATGTCGTTTGGTGATGTGCTGTCTTGAAGGCTTCTGATGATGTTTTTAGTTGTGTCAGTGGTGATTGGAAACAAAAAGAAATTCGGTGGTTGAGTGATGTTCGGGTCGATATCCTCTTTTTGCTTTGGTTGAGTGAGGTTGGTTGTTATTTTCTGATGAATTGATTTCCGAATGTTGTCGATTTTGTCGATGAAGAAATCTGAAAACTCATTGCAGAATTCTTGAGTATTGTTTGCTGGGGGCTCTAAGCATGGGTGGCACTGATATGCAGCACTGATGGGCGTTGATAGGCGGCACTGATAGGCACTCATGGGTGGCACTGGGTGGTATCGGTGGGCACTGATAGGCGTCACTGATGGGCACTGAAAGGCTGCAAAGATGGGTTCTTATGGGTGGCACTGATAGGCGGCACTGATGGGCACTGATAGGCGGCACTGATGGGCACTGATAGGCAGCACTGATTCGCGGCACTGATATGAGGCACTGATAGGCATCCCTGGTGGCACTGGCAGTGGTAGGCATTGTGAGTGGGCATTGATTGGCAGCTGCCTGGGAACATATTAGTATTTACCTGTAGGTCTAGGGGGCATACCTGGTGGTCCAGTGTGGATGGCCATCCTGGTGGTCCTGGGCGGCTTCCCTGGTGGTCCTGGGTGGGATCTTAAGGGGGTGCTGTGCTGATAAACAATCAGCACAGACCCCCCCTGTCAGGAGAAAACAAAAAAAGAGCGACAATTTTGAAAAAATGCAGTATTTTTTTACTTTTGCTATAATAAATATCCCCCAAAAATATATAAAAAAACAATTTTTTTCCATAGTTGAGGCCGATATGTATTCTTCTATGTATTTTTGGTAAAAAAAATCGCAATAAGCGTATATTGATTGGTTTGCGCTAAATTTATAGCATCTACAAAATAGGGGATAGTTTTTTATGGCATTTTTAATTATTTTTTACTAGTAATGGCGGCAATCTGCGATTTTTATCGGGACTGCAACATTATGGCGGACACATTGGACATTTTTGGGACCATGGTCATTTATACAGGGATCAGTGCGATTAAAAATGCATTGATTACTGTGTAAATGACACTGGCAGTGAAGGGGTTAACCACTAAGGGGCAGTGAAGGGGATACGTGTGTCCTAGGGAGTGATTCTAAGTGTAAGGGGGCTGGACTTCAAGTCACAGGACAGTGATCACTGCTCTCGATCACAGAGAGCAGTAGATCACTGTCCTGTCACTAGGCAGAACGGGGAATGCTTTGTTTACATAAGCATCTCGCCATTCTTCCTCTCCGTGACACGATCGCGGGCACCCAGTGGACATCGAGTCCACGGGACACGCGGTCACGGTGACCGCGGCGCGCGTGCAGCTCCGGCGGCGTGCACACGCTCGCAACACTGCTTCTTAAAGGGGGCGTACCTGTATGCCCTTTTGCCTGCCAGTGCCATTTTGCAGACGTACATCGGTGTGCGCTGGTCGGCAAGCGGTTAAAACATGCACTAGTAAATGTTAAAATCCTCTTAAAGTGGGACTATGTCGGCACAGGCTCAAAAGGCATATTACAAGAGTAAAGATATGAAAAAAACATTATTTGTATTAAAAGACGCACTATTAAATTATTACAATTGGAGAATGAACCCTTAAAGTAGAACTACCCGTAACAACCTGATAAAAAATATTTTCTTTAGCAAGAAACATACATTCCACATGAATAATTGTGCTACCAAAATGAGTGTGTGCTGTAAATTGACTACAGCATTTTTACTGTTTCTTCTTGCCGGAGGCTGCCATTTTGCTGAAGCCCAGAGCCCCTGAACAGCAGAAAATCTTTGTGCTGTGAGCAGATTGGCCTCTACAAATTCAGCAGTGCCTAAAAATAGAGAGCAACTGAGCATGTGCAGAGCAGGGTAAGAATGTGTATTACTGGATTTTACATAGTGTAGGGGCCAGCTAGATGATCTAGCAGGACTTAAAGCAGAACTTTACCCATAACAACCTAATAAAAAATAATGTTCTTTAGCAAGAAACATACATTCTACCCTAACAATTATGCTATCAAAATGAGTTTGTGCTATAAATTGCCTCCAGCATTGCTCCTGTTTCTTCTGGCTGGAGGCCGCCGTTTTTACCGGTTTAAAAAAACTGTTACATTCCTGGATTGTTGGAAATGCAAACTGTTACATTTGATTGTGTTTTCAACCAAACTGTCAAACCATCTAATGTCTTGTGTCAGAACTGATCACATGTGTAGCACCATGACAGTTACAGTTCAAATAGAAGCAGCTTCCTTGGCTATAAGGGATAGGAGGGTTTAATTCCGCTTTAGGGCTGTCAGCGGATCGGCCTCTACAAACTCAGCAGTGCCTAAAAATGAAGAACATTTGAGCATGTGCAGAGCAGGGTGAGACCGTGTATTACTGGATTTTAACCACTTCAGCACTGGAAGAATTTGCCCCCTTAGGCCCCTTTCACACTGGGGTGGTTTGCAGGCGCTATTGCGCTAAAAATAGCGGCTGCAAACCGACCCGAAACAGCCGCTGCTTTGGCTTTCACACTGGAGCGGTACGCTGGCAGGACGGGAAAAAAGTCCTGCTAGCAGCATCTTCGGATCGGTGAAGAAGCGATGTATACACTGCTCCTGCCCTATGAAATCAATGGGGCAGCGTGGCTATACTGCGGTGGTTTTTAACCCTTTCTCGGCCACTAAAGTTCCACTTTAAAGTGATTGTAAAGTCTCGTTTTTATTTATTAAAAAAAAACAAAACAAACATTTTATACTCACCTGCTCTGTGCAGTTGGTTTTGTACAGGGCAGCCCGGATCCTCCTCTTCTCATGTTCCTCTTCGGCTCTCCTGGCCCCTCCCTCCTCACGAATGCCCCCACAGCATTGCTATGGGCTCACCCGAGCTGAGCTGCAGCTCTGTGTATCCAATCAGACACGGAGCTGCGGGCTGGCCCCGCCCTGTTTCTCTTCTCATTGGCTGACTGACTGACAGCACAGGGAACCAATGGCGCATCGCTGCTGTCTCAGCCAATGAGGAGGAGAGTCTTGGGCAGCCAGGACAATCCTACAACATCGCTGGATAGAGAGAGTTCTCACTTAAGTATTAGGGGGGCTGCTGCACACAGAAGGCTTTTTATCCTAATGCATAGAATCCATTAAGATAAAAAACCTTCTGCCTTTACAAACACTTTAAGTTTGCTGTAGGACAGGGTTCTCAAAGTACCGTCCCGGACCGGTTATAAAACGGCTCACAGGACTGGTCCACCAGGATCAGGGCCGGACTAGCCTACCGGGATAGTGGGAAATTTCCCATTAGGCCACCTGCCCTGGGGCTGCTTTGAGCTGTGGCTGCAGTGGTGCCCACGGCCGATCCTGGGCGGGTGCAACACGCCCAGGCGCCGCAAGCTGGGGCGGGGAGGGGGGCGCTTCCAAAGCTCAAGTGCCATACTCCTCTCCCTCCTCCTCTCCTTGTTTACGTCACACACAGCAGGGATCTCCCGCTGTGTCACGGAGCTTGGGTCTGAATTGTTTTAGTGGAGCTGTAACAAAGTACCGCCTCCTAGACCTGCTCCTGTGATAGGTGGAACACTGATCCAATTCCTGGGAAATTCAGTGTCAGTGTGATGTGTATCATAGGAGCCAGTCTAGGAGGTGGGTCTTTGTTACAGTGGCCAATTAAAATCCAAGCTCCGTGATACATCGGGAGATCGCCGCTCTGTGTGATCCAGGCACTGGTGGACTGCATTTGATGGGCACAGTGAGGCAGCATTTGATGGGCACAGTGAGGCAGCATTTGATGGGCACAGTGAGGCAGCATTTGATGGGCACAGTGAGGCAGCATTTGATGGGCACAGTGAGGCACAGTGAGGCAGCATTTGATGGGCACAGTGAGGCAGCATTTGATGGGCACAGTGAGGCAGCATTTGATGGGCACAGTGAGGCAGCATTTGATGGGCACAGTGAGGAGCATTTGATGGGCACAGTGAGGCAGCATTTGATGGGCACAGTGAGGCAGCATTTGATGGGCACAGTGAGGCAACATTTGATGGGCACAGTGAGGCAGCATTTGATGGGCACAGTGAGGCAGCATTTGATGGGCACAGTGAGGCAGCATTTGATGGGCACAGTGAGGCAGCATTTGATGGGCACAGTGAGGCAGCATTTGATGGGCACAGTGAGGCAGCATTTGAGGGGCACATTGAGGCTGCATTTGATGGGCACATTGAGGCTGCATTTGATGGGCACATTGAGGCTGCATTTGATGGGCACATTGAGGCTGCATTTGATGGGCACATTGAGGCTGCATTCGATGGGCACAGTGAGGCTGCATTTGGTGGGCATTGAGGCTGTACAGTGAGGCTGCATTTGGTGGGCACTGATAAGGCTGAATTAGATGGGCACAGTGAGGCTGCAGTAACTACCACTGTATATAGTTTAATGTTGTTTTTGAAGTTTGAAAGTTTGCATGCGGCCCCCATGGGATATGAAAACTTGTCCAGTGGCCCAGTGGTAATTTGAGTTTGAGACCCCTGCTGTAGGATAAAATAGAGCATTTATATCCTTTTATTTATTGTTGAACAAGGCTGAATGCTGAAAGCTTTTTAATGCAACATTTTAAAAAGAAATATTCAGAAAAAAGTTGGGTCACGGTAACCTGTCAAAGGTTCGTTTTTGTACTGTAAGCTGTGTTGGAAAGTGACCTTAAAAACATGATTGTTTTCATGAAAGAGCAAGTCCTGTCTAAAAGAAAAAAAATGGCAACAATATTTTCAAGCAATTAAAACGGCCTCCTGGAAAATACATTCTTGTGTACGTCCAATCATGATCTTATCAGTATTAATTTTAGACTAGTACAAGGCTCCCTTTTTATAATGCTGTAGTTATTCCTGCGGGAATTGAAGCGTGTCTGAGCCTGTCACTCCTACTGATGTGGAAAATGAAGTCTTTGTCCTCTTGCTGCAATCCCCATAGTTTAAAACAAAGGTAGAGTACAAGATAAAAGGAGGAGACACCTGCTCATTGTTTGTGACAATTAGAAAATCAAGGTGGTGAGATCCTGCCACCATATGCCTATTTTCACTGCCAGTGTTAACTTTGCCTTAGGATAGGTTCACACTGCTGTCATCTGATTTTGATCCACCTTTCAATATGATTATGTAGTGCAACTTGGATCCTGCTTTGAAGTTGTTTGCATATTCTATGGGGCCAAAATCATTATAAAATGGCACCAAAGTAGTTCAGAAACCTTTTCCAAAATCACACCATGCTGAGTACCATGTGATTCCATTGTCATGTGATTCTGTGGGAATCAAGTCACATCTAAAATCGCACTAGTGTGAGCAGAGCCCTAGATCTGTCTAAGTTGTGATATTATCTGTTTTCTTTGCCATTCAGGAGTCATCTTGAAGCTGCAGGACATGAATGTGATCTCCGCGACGCCTCTAGTTTGGAGAGCCCATTAGAAGTGGCAAAACTTATTTCCCAGAAGAGGTTTGATGCTGGGCTGGTCATCCATTTGTACAAAGCTGGAAAATTATTGCTGGGTAACATATTGTGTTTTTTTTTAACTTGCTAGAAGTAGAGATGGGCTGAACACCCCCCTGTTCGCTTGGCACAGAATTCCTGAACAGAGAAAAAGTTCTGACCTGAATGGTGAATCCCATTGAAGCCTATGGGAGCTGAACTTGAAAAAGCAAAAGTCTCCATTTTAAAGGCTTATATGCAAGTAATTGGCCATTATAAGTGTATATGGGGTCCAGGTACTGCCCTGGGGGACATGTATCAATGTAAAAAAAGTAGTTAAAGCTAAATAGTTTTTACAGGAGCAGTGATTTTAATAATGCTTAAAGTGCAACAATAAATATGAAAAAAACCCTTTAAATATAGTGCCTTGGGGGTTCACTTAGTCTGCCTGTAAAGTGGCACATCTGTAGCATGTACAGAATATGCTGCAGCAAAAATGACATTTAAAAAAAAAAAAAATGAAAAAATACAAGATATGACATTTAAATTGCTAGCCGGCAATTGCTGGCAATAGAAAATGTAAAAAAAAAAACCGTCATTTGGTCCCCCCAAAATCAATACCAGACCCTTATCTGAGCATGCAGCCTGGCAGGCCAGGAAAGGGGGGGAGCGAGCGTCCCTCCCACTCCTGAACCAGGCCACATGCCCTCAACATGGGGGGTGGGTGCTTTGGGGCAGGGGCCCCCCCAAAGCAGCTTAGCTTCCCCACAACCCTGGGGTGTGGGCTCCAACCGCCACCACTGACCCGAAAAAGAAAAATAAGTCTCTCCACTGTAAACTAAGGCAAACCGTCGAATGCCAGGCTTGCTGTTTGACAGTTCTTATATAGGTAAAGGTGGGGCCACCTGGTGGCACCACCCCCTTGTGACGTCACCAACCCAGCATGCATCTGTCTGTAACGTCACAAGGGGGTGGTTCCACCAGGTGACGTCGCCAGGTTGCTCCGGCCCGTACATATATAAGAACCGTCAAACGACAACCTTTTTTGGTAAATGGGTAGGGGTACTATGTACCCTATACTTATTCACATGGGGGGGCAGGGTCTGGGGGCCCTCTTGTTAAAGGGGGCATCCAGATTCTGATAAGCCCCCTGCCTGCAGGCTTCCATAGCTCAGGGTTGTGGGGTGCAGGATGGGGCGCTCGCTTGTCCCCCCCCCCTTCCCATTTGACTACCGGAGTGCAGGAGAGAAGAGGCTGCGGGAACCTTGCAGTATGGAGGATCAAGTAAGCAAAAATGTGCTTTTCCTGGTCTATCTATTCTGCACTGGTCAACACTACATCTGTGCATTTCTGCACTGATAACCACTGTATCTGTGCTTCTCTGCACTGATCACTATTGCACGTATGCATTTCTGCACTGATCACCACTGCAGCTGTGCATTTCTACACTGATCACCACTGCAGCTGTGCATTTCTACACTGATCACCACTGCACCTGTGCATTTCTACCCTGATCACCACTGCACCTGTGCATTTCTACACTGATCACCACTGCACCTGTGCATTTCTACCCTGATCACCACTGCACCTGTGCATTTCTACCCTGATCACCACTGCACCTGTGCATTTCTACACTGATCACCACTGTACCCGTGCATTCATCCATTGACCACCACTATATAAATGCATCTCTGCACTTATCTGCTCTTGTGCATTGCTGTACATATAACTGCAATTCAGCACCGATCACCACTGCACCCAGGCATTTCTGCACTGACCACCACTACATCTATGCATTTCTACACTGATCACTGCTGTATCTGTGCTTCTCTGCACTGATCACTATTGCACCTGTGCATTTCTACACTGATCACCACTGCACCTGTGCATTTATACACTGATCACCACTGTATCTGTGCTTCTCTGCACTGCTCACTATTGCACCTGTGCATTTCTACACTGATCACCACTGCACCTGTGCATTTCTACACTGATCACCACTGCACCTGTGCATTTCTACACTGATCACTTCTGTATCTGTGCATTTCTGCACTGATCACCACTGTATCTGTGCATTTCTGCACTGATCACCACTGTATCTGTGCATTTCTACACTGATCACTGCATCTATGCATTTCTGCACTGATCACCACTGCACCTGTGCATTATTTCTGCACTGACCACCACTACATCTATACATTTCTGCACTGATCACCACTGTATCTGTGCATTTCTGCACTGATCACCACTGTATCTGTGCATTTCTACACTGATCACCACTGCATCTATGCATTTCTACACTGATCACTATTGCATCTGTGCATTTCTACACTGACCACCACTACATCTATGAATTTCTACACTGACCACCACTGGACCTGTGCATTTCTACACTGATCACTACTGCACCTGTGCATTTCTGCGCTGATCGCCACGATATCTGTGCATTTCTTCACTGATCACCATTGTATCTGTGTATTTCTACACTGATCACCACTACATCTATGCATTTCTGTACTGATCACCACTGCACCTGTGCATTATTTCTGCACTGACCACCACTACATCTATATATTTCTGCAGTGATTACCACTGTATCTGTGCATCTCTGCACTGATCACTATTGCACCCGTACATTTCTACACTGATCACCACTGCATCCTGTATATTTCTCCACTGACTGCTTCTTTACCCACACAGTACTCCACTGTACCTCACATGTCTGCGTTGACCACCAATATACTGTTACGGTTCTTCAGTGACAAAGAGGTGGCTTTCAGATTGATGCGGTGCAGGAATAGTGCAGTGTACCCGTGGATTTGGTGCTGGTTAGCTTTGCTTTCCCTTAGAGTTATATTAGGTCCTGTGGCTTTGGTGCACTTTCTGAAAGTACCAAAACTCCTGCATGCTGCATGCTTTCAGAAAGCACAATAAAGCCCCATACACTCTATCAGATTTTCTGCTGATTTTTGTCTTCAGATTTACCAAAACCATGTAGTGCAAGGGGCTGCCTGATTGCATACAAATTGAAACTGAGGTTTGACCTCATATTATATGGTTTTGGTAAATCTGAAGGAAAAAAATCAGCAGAAAATCTGATAGTGTGTATGGGGCTTTAAACTGCAGGAACTAACCGAACTCTTTGAGAAAGTGCAGATAATTCAGCCTTTTGAGGGATCAGAAAGGAGTTTTTCTTTTTCCTGCTGGAGCTAATTGAATCATGCTTTATTGGGTGTTTTTTTTTGCCTTGCTCTAGGTCAGCTGTGGGTATAGAATTGTGTATATGGAGGTTTGTGTATGTGCTTTTTTTTTGTCCTCCGTGAGTTGAACTGGATGGACTTTTGTCTTTTTTCAACCTGACTAAATATGTAATTCGCACCAAACCCGTGGTTACACTGCACTGCTCCTGTGGTACCAACACATCAGTCTGAAGGCACTATAATGGCATAATTCTTCACCATATTGGTGCACTACAAAACTACATACAGCTGCAAAATGTAAACTGTGTTAGGGCTCTTTCACACGAGCGCTCCGCCTGGTGGACTCCGCTTTGCTCAGCGGTAGATCGCTCTGCTGATCAGGTAGATGGCAGGCCTGTCTCTGCTCACTGTGCTGAGATGGACCTGTCAGAGCCCCGCTCTCCTCTTTGGGGTGATCGGATGAAAACGGACCACCTGATCTGATCCTCCAGATGGATGCAAAATAGGGTCACCATCCGTCTGGATTTCACAGACTGGTTCGGATATCGGTGGATGTCAGCAGACGTGTCAACGTTGACATCCACCACTCCATAGAGGTGAATGGAATGTCCGATCAGGTCCGCCTGAAAAACTGACAGGCGGACCTGATCGTAAAGCCCGCGTGAAAGGGGCCTTATACATTTTTTTTACCCAGACTACATTGTATTTAACATTTGTAACACTAGAATTTTTTGTAAGAATATAGACATACTTTTGCTGGAAGTCTTATAAAGAAATGTTATGCTAAGCTGCAATTTACAAATGAACCTAAATAAGCAAGGACAAAATAAATAAATAAATAATTTTAATGAACACGAAGGCCTGAATTCGATTTATTCAGATTTCTGTTTGCTAAAGAAAGCCTATACCATTATAATTATATTAAATATGCATGGGATAAATGCTTTGGTATACAAAGTGGTCAGGGCACAAACAGCTAACCAACACAAGAATGTATTAATGACATTACTGCTCTCTTAATTGTGATTTACAGCCTGTCCTCATGTCTATAATCTTGTTTTGTCTCTATATTTGCTAAACAGTCTCCCATTAATGTGCTTGATGGTGCTAATAACTTTTAACATTTCTTTTCTGCATGAGTACTTAAATCAACTCTTTTGTTTGCCAATTCTACCGCCAAATATAAAACAATCCACTCATAAATAACTCACCCATGCAAAAAGTGAAAAAAATAACCTTGCTCTAGTCTGTCCCGTAAGACTAGGGCCGAAACAACTAATCGATTAATCGACAACTAATCGATTATGAAATTAATCGATTACTATTTTCATAATCGATTAATCGGCCAGTAACATAATGGGGTTAAAAAAAAATAAAAGTAGGCCTTTATAGTACAAAAAGAGCAAATCGCTACTGTAAATATTACTTTCCATGTTGCACAGTAAAAAATGAACCCCTTACAGTAGCGATTATTTGCTCTTTTTATACTATGAAGGGCTATTTTTTTTTTTCTTTAACTTCATTATGTTACTAAATGTCTTAGGCCTGGTTCCCGTCCATGTGTTGTTTGGTGCTTTTTGCAGAAATGCACTACAGTTCATTTAACGTTCACATCTATGCTTTTTTCAGCTGCTGCGTACTTGAAAAAGGTCCTTGACCCTTTCCAATGCAAAACAGTGCTTTTTTTTTTCAATATACTTCAATGGAGAAGCTGCAGAAAAGCATGTAGTACGTTTTTGCAGCAATTTGTATTTTTTAATCTGCCCAACAACAAATTGGCCAAAAAAAAGGCATAGAAAAAAAAAAGCAAAAACGCAAATTGCAGCAAAATCACGTGTGCAAAAATCAACATGCACAGCAAAAAGCACTGCATAAACTAATTCAAAAACAAACTGCATAGGTGTATACCGAGCCTTATGCTGGCCACATGGATCAATTTTCAGATGAGAATATTCATGCAAAAAATCTTTGTACATTCGCTGAAGGAAAGAATGTTCGAAATTTTCACTTGCTTATAACATTCTGTTTTAAAATGAATGTAATTTTTGAAAGAAAACCACATACACTGTCTATAAATTCCTTTGACCAAGAAATTTTCTATTATTTCTAAATTTTCCCATCACTGTGGTTGAAAACAAACGTCGATTCGACCACACAAACGATTAGAAAATCGAACAAAGTTCTTAAAGTGACATTTTTTTTTGAAGGAAGACATGTGTATTGCCAGCACATAATATTACAGTTCTGTTTGAAAATCTGCAAAACAGTCTTTAACTTTTTTTTTCTTTAAATAAAAAAAAATTGATCTGAGTCTGATGATATTTACCAGAATAACCCTTTAAGTATATAGAGTATATCCCTTCTGTCTGTTATTCTCAGAGTGGATAAGAGATTTTGCTCTCTAACCATATAGTTGGTTACTTATATTTACCCCTGCGTTTACCCCTGCGTATAGAGATATTAGAGAGGAATAAATTGCCTTTTTTTAAACTTTACATATTAACTAAATTATACACCACACTTTTTTTTAAGGTTATTAACCGATTGTTAACCGGGTCTGTCTATTTACTGGTCTGAGGCCATCTCTTTTCTGGTCTGGGGCTATCGAAACAACAGTCGGCCAACTAATTGATTATGAAAATAATTGTTAGTAGCAGTCCTACGTAAGACCCAGCTATCCTTCTTGGTGCGCCATCTTGCTCTTACATAGCATAGGGAAGGTAAAATCGGTAGTAGCTTTGCCGGTCCAAACTTGCTTCTCTCTCTGTTCCTCCAGCTCGCATCAGGTGCATCCCCACACAGCTGTGCCACTTGTCTACATGCCTCTATGATTAAGCCCTTAATGGGGAGACACACATTGGAGCAGGAGGTGGACAGACAAGACTATATGTTGTGAATCCTCTAGTTATATTTATGCTGGTTTGGGCATCAGTGTGCGGCCCATGTATTGCAGAAAGGAAAATCGTTAGATTAATTTAAATCCCTCCCGCGGAGCCATTGTATTCTCCCAGTGGGAGAACACAGTGATTACTGCTAGCGATTATAGCCACTAGCAATAATCTCATGCAACATTCGGCAGGCTGGTTGTACCCAGGGGCGGATCCAGAGCCTAGTCTCGGGAGGGGCACTGCCAGTAAATAAGTTTTTTTTGCAGACAATTTATCAGGGAAATGGCTGTTGTTGGTGCTTTAATCATCCCGGCACCATGGTTGTTAGAAGAATCAGTGGGAACCCCGAGCGTGTCACTTGCCACCGTCGCCTGCCACATTTTGTGGATTGTCACTTGCCTGCCACCAGATGCAGATTAACACCTGCCACGTGTTGCGGATTGTCACTTGCTACGTCAGCTGCCACTAGATGCGGATTGTCACTTGCCACGTCATATGCCACACATTGCGGATTGTCACTTGCCATGTCACCTGCCACTAGATGCGGATTGTCACTTGCCACGTCATATGCTACACATTGCGGATTGTTACTTGCCACGTCACCTGCCACTAGATGCGGATTGTCACTTGCCACCAGATGTTGATTGTCACGTGCCGGGTAAGGTGGTGTTTTGCTAGTCTCTTGTTTCTTTGTCCCAGAGACAGGCAGCAGGGAGATAATGTAATCTCCCTGCTGCCCACGCTACCTGCACAGTGAGGGTGGAAGTTACTGCAGAGATGTGGGGGCGGTGAGAGATGATGTCATCTCTCTGCTCCCCTGCCCGTCGGCTCACTGATTGGCCAGCCGCCCCCACACACACACCTAGCCTGCTCAGTCTCACCCGACCATCCACACACGGAGCCACTTGGCAGCCCGGCCAAACCGCTTTCTCACCCGCCTGCCTGCCCGCCCTCAAACGGAGCTGCCCAGCCCTCCCGCAGAGCCGCCCGCTCTCTTATCCGCCCGCGGCAGGGCCGCCCGCTCTCGGAGCCGCCCGCGGAACTCACCCGCCCGGCCTACAACAGATTTCTCGGGGGTGGAAATTGCCCCGTTGCCCCCCCCCCCCCGGATCCGCCTCTGGTTGTACCCATGTTAGGCAATCCATCAACTTGGGTGCATTCAATCTGCCCATGCATGGTTCGAATCTCTGCCGATTCCTGCTGAACCGACTGAGATTCAAACCGTCTATAGCTGGCTTAATTGAACAAGCTGAAGTTAGAAGCTGATTGGCTAGCATGCAGAGCTACGCCACATTTTGTACTTTCTAGTTTTAGTAAATCAACCCCACTCTGTTTGCGTACAAAGTTGGACATCTCTCCCGAAAGCAAAAAAAAAAAAGTAAATACTGTCTTTCGTTAACAAATGAATAGGCACCAACCTGGACTCTAAAACAGATCATTTTACTGTGCGGATTGGTGTGGACATGGTATTAAAGTGGTATTAAAGTTTTTTGTTGTTTTTTTAAAAATAACAAAGATGTTATACTTACCTGCTGTGTGTAATGGTTTTCCCAGAGCAGCTTTGATCCTCTTCTTTTAAGGTCCCCCTAGAACAGTGCCCCCAGAGAAAGCCACTTGCCCAGTGCACCGCTGCGTGCTTACTCCCAACCCGCTGCTCTATGCAACCATTGCAAAGAGCTGCGGCTCAGCCCCGCCCCCCACTCTCTCCTCATTGGCTCACTGGCTGTGATTGACAGCAGTGGGAGCTCCCACTGCTGTCAAAGCCAATGAGGAGGGAGAGTCCCGGAACAGTTGCACACAGAGGCTTTTTACCTTCTTGCATAGAATGCATGAAGGTGAAAAAGATTCAGCCCTTAGACCCACTTTAAACTGAACTCTAGCCACATGTTTTTTCTCCCTTTTGCAGCTGTGTGCCCTTCTGTAGCACTCATACTTCTGCTAACTCTCCCCACTATGTGCCCTAGAAGTGCTGTGGATCACAGCAGTAGTTGCTTCACCGCTGGGTTGTGAAGCCAACTGCATTCATGGTGCCCAAGCTAACATAGATTGCCATTGTTTGTTCTCATCACACCCTCTGGGACCCGCATGAGTGCTAATAGCAGACCTCATTATTGAAGAAGCCAATATACCTGCTAGATAACATGGTGGTGGTGATGGTGGTAGCACTCTGTCACTATTGGGTGACGTGTAGATGCCGCTTTAATACTCCTACTGACCAACAAGGGCTAGGAAGAAGATGGAGTTCTCCAGGTCATATGGTTACTATCCTCAATTGTCAATTTTGTAGGTACTTGGAGACAAAATTTTTCATTAACAGATATGCTGAAAGTTGTTGCATGTGTTTGTACAGCTAAGGTTACCAAATAAAATGTTTTATTGTTGTGTTAAAGGAAATGGAATTCCTTTTGGGGCGGTATTTGGTGGGACAGACATCAATGAAGATGTGAAAAATGAAGAGAAATACAGGGTTATGGGAGCTGTCCTTGAAGATGCCAGGTAATTTAAGAGTTTTTTATTGTTGACTCAGTCCAATGGCTATGCTTCATGTTCAGCTAGAACATGCTATGCAGACTTTCCTCACGCCGGGAATAAGCTGTGACACGTTAATTTCCCATTCTATGTGAAATGTCAAGTTCACTGCTGGTGGCGACATTGTTCACCTAGTCACTTGTGCGCGTCCCCATCCTGTTTTTTCAATGCATTGATTTGAATTTTATTATTCTTTTATTAAAACTTAAAGCTGCACTCTAGGCAAATGACTAAATACACAATTGAGGGACATACAGTATATAGGATTTGTATTACAAATTGTATTTGGGGCGGCACAGTGGTGTAGTGGGTAGCACTCTCTCCAAGCAAGTCGCTGGTTCGAATCCCAACCACAACACTACCTGCCTGGAGTTTGCATGTTCTCCCTGTGCCTGCGTGGGTTTCCTCCGGGTACTCAGATTTCCTCCCACACTCCAAAGACATGCTGGTAGGTTAATTGGCTTCTTTCCAAAATTGGCCCTAGTATATGAATGGGGACCATGGATTGAGGGTAGGGACTGATGTGAGTGTGTGATGTACAGGGTTAGGGACAATTGTAGACACATATCCACACTCACTCAGGTTGAACTGGATGGACTGGTGTCTTTATTCAACCTTACTAACTATGTAACTATGTATTACCTACTAAAGGATTTGTATTTCTGTCAATCCAATCCTTAGATTTACAACACAGCACAGCCAGTCTGGACATTTTGACTTTTTTCTTCTGCAGTTAAAGTGGTTGTAAACCTCAGACATGAAATATGAACAAAGCATATCCCTCTATAGTGTGTACTTGTCAATCCAGAGCACTAAGGCCCCATTCACACCTGAGCGTAGTGGTTTCAGGCAGAAATTTGAGCGATTTTACAGCGTTTTTGCCGCAATTTTTTACAGGTCAAAAGGTCGCCAATGTAAAAAGCAGAAAAACGCCCAAATCTGCCTTAAAAAAAAGTTCCAGAACTTGTTTGAGCTTCAGGCGTTTTGGAGCTTCTGGCTGCAGGCATTTTGGAGTGGAGATGTGGACCATCTCCATAGAGAATAATTGATTTTTTCCCCTCCAGCGTTTTGTAGCTTCAGGCTTCAAACTACAAAACGCTCAGGTGTGAATGGGGCCTAAAAGTAATTCCTGTCTGCTGCTTCCCTCCTCTGCTATCAGCATGAATCACTTCTGACAAGTTTTCCTGACACCAAGAGAAAAATGGTGACAGGGGAGGGATCTCTGATTGACAGCCTCAGCTCTGTTCCTGTGAGGAGGGGGTGTGTTCCTTCCCTCCAATCAGCTCACAGAGTGAGCCCTGAAGTGGGCTTACGTAGGAGGATTTGTTTCAACTTATGTAGGAGGATTTGTTTCATCTCCTGTGTATCCACAGGCCAGTCACTTCACTGGGTATATGGAAGAGCTTACAACCACTTTAAACTACAAAGCTATGTAACCTCCCCACCCCTACCTTGTGAACAGACAATGCAGGAGCAGCAAAAGACTGATAAGGTCTTCTCTCTGCTCGCTCCTTCTGTCAGCATCATATTTTCTCAGGACATGTGAACGTAGAACACCTGACTGACCCCATGTACTAAAAAATAAAATAATATCTGTATCTCGAGGGGTTAATGTATGACCTAAGGAGGTGATTCTAACTGTGGGGGGAGGGGACTGACTGGGGGAGGTGACCGATCGCTGTCCCTATGTACAAGGGACACGCCATCGGTCTCCTCTCCTCTCTGACAGGACGTGGATCTGTGTTTACATGCACAGATCCACGCTCCTGCTCTGTTACTCCGCAATCGCGGGTGCCCGGCGGACATCGCGGCCGCCGGGCACGCGCACCGGGTCCCGGGCGACGCAGCGGGCACGCGCGCGCGCCCCCTAGTGGCTCGGGAGGGCGAGGACGTCATATGACGTCCTCCCAGAACAACAGAAGCCTCGTCCAGCCGTCATATGACGGTGGGCGGTGGCTTAGTGGTTAATGGTTGTATTAGTTTTCTTTTTTAGGCTTTCTTTTCACCTGGTGATCCTGCTAATAAGTCTGTTGTTCAGCAGAACAAGCTCTCTTCCAGATGTATCAGTTAAGAGTGTTGATACAAACCAGTTAGCACTGACAGGGTGATTACAATAATCAGCTTTATTCATGTAAAACCTTTATCCCAAAACTGTCGCTGTAACTGCTTGTATAACTGCAGTGAGCTGGAGTTTGGCTTCAATTTGTTAGTGTATATAAATCTGCTAGTACATCTAACACTCCCCTCCCCCCGCACTGACAATACTGCTGTCCAAAGGTGCCCCCTGTACTCCTAAGCCTAGAAAAGAAAACTAATGCAACCACCACATCTAGGATTTGGAAGGTTGCAATATAATCCATTTTTGTTTTTGGGTTTAATACCGTTTTAAGTCAAATACTGGTCTTTACAGGTAGTAATTGCATTTAAAAATACATTGAATTATTTTGATAAATAACTGTGTTCAGTTGTGTTTTTTTAAATATCTAAGTGGAGTTCAGCTTTAATACACTAAAACAAGTTTGACGTATGTCTTTCTGTATGTGAAATGTCTGCTTGCTGTGAGAACATCAAGAGGTCCTTTTTATTCATTTAGTTACTCAGTTTTCACTATATATAATAACTTCCCCTTTTTTTAGCTTTTCGTCATTTCAAAAGAATTTAAATGCTTCTGCTTTTAGTGGCAGCGTGCGCACTTCAAGTGGGAGGGACTGTATGTCAGTTTTTTAATAGACTCATTCAGAAGCACTGAGAGCTTTTGAGTTTCGTTTATTTGTCCCTAGAAACTGATAGCGGTCAGCATTTGCCTTCTTTAAATTCAGTTTTTTTAGGCTCGGTTTCCACTAGTGTGACTTGTCATGCGACTTGGCACTGCAAGTCGCATCCTATGATTTCCAATGAGTACCGTTTATATCTGTGTGACTTCAAAGTAGTCCTTGCACTACTTTGGTCCCACTTTGATGTGACTTGCGACGGTATTTAACCTGTTAAGGACCACCTCACGCATATATACTGCGGCAGTGCAGCCCTCCGCTGTGATTGAACCAATCAGCCTCTCTGGCAGACGTGATGTCCCCGGGGACACACCGATCATTCTCAGAAGAGGCAGAATGATGGTCTGCCTATGTAAACAAGGCAGACCACCGTTCTGTGAGAGGGGAGGATGGAAATCTTGTGTTTCTGCTAAGCAGGAACACGGATCTCTTTCTTCCCCCAGTCAAAGCATCCCCCACACAGTTAGAAAGCACTTCCTAGGAGCAGATTAACCCTCTGATTGCCGATGTTAACCCCTTCCCCGCCAGTGTCATTAGTACAATGACAGTGCATTTTTTTTAACACTAATCACTGTATTCGTGTCACTTTGTGTCAGATTTGGCCGCCGCAATGTGGCAGTCCCGCTAAAAATCACTTATTGCTACCGTTACTAGTATAACTAGTATAAAAATAAATAAAAATGCAATAAATATATCCCGTAGTTTGTAGATGCTATAACTTTTGCGCAAACCAATACATATACGCTTATTGGGATTTTTCTTACCAAAAATATGTAGCAGAATACATATTGGCCTAAATTGATGAAGAAATTAGATTTTTTTACATTTTTTTTAGAGTTGTCCCGATACTGATACGGAGCATTTGTGTGAGTACTTGTACTCGTGCAAAGGCTCCCGATGCTCCCGATCTGATACTTGGGCAGTCAGGGGTGATCGGTGCGGCGGTGGGGGGAGTTACAAGAACCGATCCCCAGGATAGATTTCAATATAGCAGCTTCTCCTCCTTCCCCCCTGCGGCTTTCAGCTGCTATATCGAAATCTATACAGGGGGATCGGTGCTTATAACTCTCCCCACCACCAAACAGATCATCCCTGACTGTCCCCGTAGCCTCTTCCAGTCCCCCTCTATGTCCTACTCCGTGCTCCTCCGCTACCACCTCTGTGCTCGGCTCCCCCCTCTGTTCTCCTGTCTGCCTCTGTGCTCCGCCCCCCCCCGTTCTCCTGTCCCTCCTCCGTGCTCGGCTCCCCCCTCCGTTCTCCTGTCCCCCTCCGTGCTCGGCTCCCCCCTCCGTTCTCCTGTCCCCCTCCGTTCTCCTGTCCCCCTCCGTTCTCCTGTCCCCCTCCGTTCTCCTGTCCCCCCTCTGTGCTCGGCTCCCCCCTCCGTTCTCCTGTTCCCCCCTCCGTGCTTCGCTCCCCCCTCTGTCCTGGATCTTTCAGTATGCGGAGGAAGGAGTCGGTAAATCTGTAATTTACTGGCTCCTTCCTTTTCCGAATGAACAGTCTCTGTAAAATCTGTTTATGATGCTTCGGTTTATGAATGGAGAGGAGCCACTCTCTCCTGTCCATTCATTTCCAGTGCAGCTAAGGCTACAGAGAAAGGGACTGGGGAATCTGTGTCCTCAGTCCCTCTCCCTGTTTTAAAGGGGAGATGTCAGGTGTCTGTTAAGACCCCTGATATCCCACCAACAGGGCTGATAAAAAAAAAAGAATTGTAATAAATATTAATAAGGTTAAATTGTAAAAATAATATTAATAAAAAAAACACACTGACAACCCTAGTGTTATAATAATAATGTTTTATAGCAAAAAGTAAAAAATATATTTTTTTCAAAATTTTCGGTCTTTTTTGTTTCTAGCGCAAAAAATAAAAACCGCAGAGGTGATCAGATACCACCAAAAGAAAGCATTATTTGTGGGAAAAAAAGAACATTAATTTTATTTGGGTACAGCGTCACATGACCACGCAATTGTCAGTTAAAATAATGCAGTGTCTTATCTCAAAAAATGGCCTGGTCATTAAGGGGGTAAAACCTTCCGGGGCTGTAGGGCTTAATCACCACTGGGGTTTTTATTATATAAACAAAAAAAAATAATAATAAAAAAAAATAAATAATATATATATATATATATATATATATATATATATATATATATATATATATATATAGATATATATATATATATATATATATATAACTATATTTTCTACTTTCTGTTTTAAAACATATCCAATAAAAAAAAAAAAATTCGTAATAAATTTAGGGCAAAATGTATTCTGCTACATGGCTTTGGTAAAAAAAATCCCAATAAGCGTATAATAATTGGTTTGTGTGAAATTTATAGCGTCTACAAACTATGGTTTATATACTGAAATGTATGCAGCTATAGAGGCTATACTGTAATGGCAGTGATCAGAGATTTATAGTGTTAATATGATAGTGTGGCTGGCAAGCTGGCGCTAACAAACACTGGCTGGGAGGGTCACTAATCGACACTGACTTTGCTAGTGACACTAATACAGTGATCAGTGATAACACTGTACCCTGACACTGTACTAATGACACTGGCTAGGAAAAGGTTAACATCAAGGGGCAATCAAAGGGTTAACTGTGTGTCTAACAAGTGTAATGTGTGCTGCTTTTACTTATTCTTCTGGCTGTTTTTTCTCCCTGCTTTTCAGGAAGAGGTTTTGTGTGTTTGTAAACACAGAACTCTGTGTGTAATTGGACAAAGCTGATCAGCAGGTTTCAGCCAAAATCATTGGCTGAAATCTGCTGCCAAACTTGTGCTTTGTCCAATCAAACCCAGAAGCAAGCTAGCAACGTACATGTACATTGCCGAGCTCACACCTGCCGCCCACACGCAGTATATTTACTGTGAACAGTTGGCAGGAGGTTACAGTGGAGAGTCAGTCAAAGCTAACTATTCTTAAGCCTACTCCCATCCCCAGTCTAAGCCTATTTTATCTGCCCTGCGAAAGGAAAGATCCGTACACTTACCTATTCTGAGGGCACTCCGATCCGGTCACCTGATCAGCACTGTCTTCAGTGTAGAGGAGGGACAGCCGACAATGGATGCCCCATAGTAAGCCTATGAGTGAGTTGGCAATCTCTCCTCTTCACTGCCAGTGCTGGGACTTAGTCATGTGTCCAGACCGGAGCGCCCTCAGAATAGGTAAGTATACAGATCTTTCCTTTCCTAGGGTAGATAGGATAGGCTTAGAAGGGGGGGGGGGTTAGTAGATTTAAAGTGATTCTAAAGGCAGAAGGTTGTTTATCTTAATGAATTCTATGCATTATATGACTCTGCTGTCTGGTACACTCTCTCCCGATTGACTGGGGCACATTGGCCATTGGCTCCCGCTGCTGTCATAGTCAGTGAGCCAATGAGGAGATAGAGGGAGCGGGGCCGAGCCGCGGCTCCGTGTTTGAATGGACACACGGTAAGCTGCATGCTCTGGGGACACTCGACAGGAGGGAGGGACCAGGAATGCTAATGGGGGACCAAGAAGAGGAGGATCAGGGCTGCGCTGTGCAAAACCACTACACAAAGCAGGTAAGTATAACATGTTTGTTATTTTTAGGCAAAAAAAAGCAAGACTTTAGTATCACTTTAAGTATAGTTCGTAATTTGACTGAACTTCCACTTAACTCTGTAACTGTAAGTTGAAACAGGAAGCCTTGAGCTGCACATATAAATAGTGGGTATGGATGAGGAACTGAAAGTGATTTAGTTATTTAGTTCTAGAAGGGACATCCCTCACCTATTGTGGGATGACATGTTTTCATTTTTTTTCATTTTTCTAGTTAAGTCATATCTAGCAATCTAAAGATATTCTTCTGTCTAGTAAATTTGTGACCACTCTAGATGCATCTGTCTGCAGGAATGGCTGTGTTCACTTGTGATTCAGTTTACATGTAATGAATTAGGCAGAGACATGCTTATGTCAATACACCGCTCCTCCACCACTCCTGCCCATTTAAAGCAATGGGGCAGCGCCACCATACCGCTGGCAAAGCGCCACTGCAGCGGCGTTTTGCGGGCGGCTTTAACCTTTTTTCGGCCGCTAGTGGGGGTTAAAATCGCGCCGCTGAAACGACAGAAACGCCCGGGGCGGCTCAGTGTGAAAGAGGTCTAAGATTCA
Organism: Lithobates clamitans; assembly: GCA_037952925.1. Lineage (NCBI taxonomy): Eukaryota > Metazoa > Chordata > Amphibia > Anura > Ranidae > Lithobates > Lithobates clamitans. Next base: position 12,901,634 of record JBBGZY010000438.1, read on the forward strand.
CTTTCCCACATGGCCACAGACACAAGTATATTTTCAGAATAACAAAAGGTAGGAATCTGCAACAAAGTTTGTTAAAATCCTTGTCACCCAGAGGGGAATTTTTTTTCTCTTGTCAACAGAAGTGGAGTTTCTCTTTAAAGGAGTTCTATGGTCACATCACACACTTTCATTTTATAATATCAGCATTGTAATAATAACAATACAGATATTTATTTTTGACAGATCCAGGATAGGTTTACTTAAAAAATCTTCTTTTGTGTTTTGAGTTTTGCCTGTCTGCTGGTCATCTCTTACCACAACATCCTGCATTCCATGCATGCTTTGCAGCTTCTCCTCTATTGTTTACTTTTAATTTCTAAGGACTACATGTCCCGTGGTACCTTACTACCTGCATGCAGTGATTGCTGTACCGACTCCATCTCCTGAAACTCCTCCTCTCAGCTCCTCTGTAGTTCAGAAGGCGGGCTCTGTGAAATGTGTGACACAACAGTGCCTATCAGCAGGGCATAGTGCATTGAGCAGGGCATAGTCACAAAATGCAAAGAAACAAATATGTGGGAATCTTCACAAAGTAAATTTCTAGACTTCAGGATCATTCAGAGTAATAGCAGTAGACTAGAAATATATGAAATACATTGTGAAAATGAATTTATGATTATACACTTTAATGTAGTGGACCATGTAGTGAAAAAGATAGCGGTAGACTAGTCTGACGTGGTTTTTAAGAAGCAACAGAAACGTATGTAAATAGCAGAACATTAAATTGATGGAAACCTGAAAGCGTATTGATAAATGGAAAATAGGATTACACTTCTGACACCACAATTTTTCAGCACATACAGCTTATTGTTACATTCATTTCTCCAGTGCTGTTTCTGATGTTTATATATGAATAGTGGCTTTTGAATAGCTGCAGATTGCTTAAAGTGATTCTAAAGTTTTTTTTTAAACAAACATGTTCTACTTACCTGCTCTGTGGAATGGTTTTGCACAGAGCAGCCCAGATCCTCTTATTTTTGGGTCCCCCATCAGCTGTCCTGGCTCCTCCCCCCTTTTGAGTGCCCCCAAATAGCAAGCCTCTTGCTATGGGGGCACTCGAGCAGGCTCGTTCCCGGGCCACGCTCCTGTTAATGAGTATTGTCCATTCACATACAGAGTGTGGCTTGGCCCCTCCCGTCTGCTCTCTCCTCATTGGCTCACTGGCTGTGATTGACAGCTGCTGTGTGAGCCAGTAAGGGAAGAGAGACACAAGAGAGCCCATGCTCTCATGCACATCGCTGTAAGTATTAGGGGGGACTGGGGGAATACTGCGTTCAGAAGGTATTTACCTTTATGCATACAATGCATTAAGGTAAAAAAACTTTCTTCTTTTAGAACCTCTGTAAAGTTGGGCTCCAGGGTAAGCCCCCTTATACTTAATTGAGCCCAATCTCGATCCAGCGCTGTGCCCAAGAACAGCAGCTCTTTCTGCTCTCTCTCTCCTCACAGGGCAGATTAATCGCATCGGGATCCATTGGCTTCCTCTGCTGTCAATCAAAGTCTGTGACGAGGAAGCAGGGGGTGGGGCCAAACCACTCTGTCTGTGTATATAGACGCAGGCAGGGTGGTTTTCGGGGCACTCGTAAAAAAGGAGGAGCCAGGAGCACTGGTACAGGACCCCAGGTACTCCTATGTCGGGACTACTCTGTGCAAAACTGTTGCACAGAGCAGGTTAGTATAACATGTTTGTTATTAAGAAAAAAAAAAAAACAGAAAGCTTTCAGTCACTTTAAATACAAGAGGTGCATGTGTTCTTTTTTGAACTCCTGCTTTTGTGCAGGAGTTTCTTTTAATAAAGACCAGTCATTGCTGCTCTCTCTCATTGTGCAGAGTGACTGGTCTTGTCTCCACCCCCTCCTGTAGTTTTTTGCAGGCAGCCTGTAGTGAGTGGGGTCTACTGGGCTCCTTCCACAGCTCTGCTGTCTGCACAGGCTACGTACAGCACTGTGATGATGTCACTTTTACAAGCTAAAAGGGGGGTTGCAAAGGCATTTGGTGCACATAAAGTAAATGTATATCTGTTGTGTCTATTGATAAATATATTTAAATGGAGGTTTTTGTTCCTGAAGTTCAGCTTTAAGCATATGCACACACTTCTGAAGTGTCTAGGCTTAAAGATCGGTGATCAGGTCACATACTTTGCACTATATGCGATGGGAGCATGGAAATGCATATACTTCACGAGGGAGGGAAGAAACTGCAGGGTGCTTTGTATGGTGCTGGAGGGGGTAATGTGAAGGTATCTGCTGGGAGGCTTTAATGTAAACTGACTGACTCTGCTGCTTGTTATTATGCAGTTTAAAGTATTAACAGTAAGGCTGGGTTCCCACTGTTGCGCTATGGTGACACAGGTATTACCATAATATAGAGCTGCACGATTCAGGAAAAAATTAGAATCCCAATTATTTTGTTTAGAATAAAGATCATGTTTTTCTCACATATCTTGGCATAACATCATCTCTCACATTATTCATAAAAATTAGGTTAACTTTACTGTTTAGTTTTATTTTTATTCATTGAAATGTATTTTTTCCCCAAAAAATTGTGTTTGAAAGACCGCTGCGCAAATACAGCGTGACATAAAATATTGCAATGACTGCCATTTTATTCTCTAGGGTCTCTGCTAAGAAAATATATATAATGTTTGGTAGTTCTAAGTAATATTCTAGCAAAAAATACTGATTGTTAACTTTGTAAGCAACAAGTGTCAGAAAAAGGCTAAGTCTTTAAGTGGTTAAACTGACCTCATTTACAGACAGAAGTGCATCCCTTTGATCTAAAAGAACTTAATGTTACAATGTTTATAGTTATCTCACAATGTTGATAAACGTTTTGGAGGCTCTGTTTTTTTTTCTTTCTTTTTGACAGCCGTGAGTGAGCAGAGAACAGCTCGACACTGTTTACAAAGAATCCTGGAAATGCTGGATTAAGATTGTGAGGGGGGTTGAATCGAGATCATAATTTTTTAACAATTAATCATGCAGCTCTACCATAATATGTGAAAATACATTTTGTCTAATGTGGCGCCATTCATTTTCAGTGGCACTCCCAACACATTTTGCTGACAGATATGTGTAGCAGCATACAGCAATGCAGAGTAATGCACTGTTGTGCAATGTTAACCACTTAAGGTGGTTAACATTGCCCATAGCAGTTTTACTGCTACAGGGCGGCACCTGTGCGTCGGATCACGTGTACATATATGTGATCTGACACTTCTGGGTACGGGGTGCACTTACACTGTGATAACACAGAGGAAGCCGATCAGTGGACGCATGGTACTCAGTGTTCTCCCACACCCGCCGATCATTAGGCAGAGAGACAGAATGGTGATCTACCTATGTAAACAAGGCAGATTGCCATTCTGACAGGAGGGGGGAAGGGATGGAGTTTGTGTCCCTGCAATGCAGGGAATACATTCCATCTCTTCCCCTAGTAAAAGCACCTTCCACAGTATAGTAAAACACTGGCTAGGCACACAGTTAACCCTTTGATCGCCCCTGATGTAACCCTTTCCCAGCCAGTGTCATTAGTCCAGTTACTGCATATTATTTAGCACTAATCACTATTATGCCCTGTACACACGGTCGGACATTCCGACAACAAAGTCCATGGATTTTTTCCAGTGGATGTTGGCTCAAACTTGTCTTGCATACACACGGTCGCACAAAGTTGTTCATTCTGAACGCGGTGACGTAAAACACGTACGTCGGGACTATAAACGGTGCAGTAGCCAATAGCTTTCATCTCTTAATTTATTCTGAACACGCGTGGCACTTTGTGCGTCGGATTTGTGTACACACGATCGGAATTTCCGACAACGGATTTTGTTGTCGGAAAATTTTTATAGCAAGCTCTCAAACTTTGTGTGTCGGAAATTACGATGGAAAATGTGTGATGGAGCCTACACACGGTCGGAATTTCCGACAACAAGGTCCTATCACACATTTTCCATTGGAAAATCCGACCGTGTGTACGGGGCATAAGTGTCACTGGTCCCCGAAACATGTCAGTGTCGGAATGTTTGCCGCAAAATCGCAGTCCCACTATAAGTCACCATTACTAGTAAAAAAACAATATCCCATAGTTTGTAAGCGCTATAACTTTTGTGTAAACCAATCAATATAAGCTTATTGGGATTTTCTTTGCCAAAAATATATAGCAGAATACATATTGGCTTAAATTGATAAAGACATTTGATTTTTTACATGTTTTTTATTGGATAGGTTTTATAGCAGAAAGTAATAAATATTGTTTTTTTTTTTTTTTTTAAATTGCCAGTCTTTTTTTTGTTTATATTGCAAATTAAAAAAGAGGTGATCAAATACCACCAAAAGAAAGCTTTATTTGTGGGGAAAAAGGACATAAATTTTATTTGTGTACAGCATTGCATAACTGCACAATTGTCAGTTAAAGTAACGCAGTGCCGTATCACAAAAAATTGCTGGGTCCCGAAGGGAGTAAATCTTCCAGAGGTCAAGTGGTTAAGCAAAAAATGATTAAGCACCTCAACAGTGTGAAGGCAGCATAAAGATTCTACCAGGTATGCTTAGTTATATTTAGCCTCTTTGGTAAAAAAGCATTAGGCTATTTAGTCTTCTCTTAGGTCTGACCAAATTCCCTTTAGTAGTTATGTGTATGGAATCTAAGTATAAGTATGTTGTCTTTCTCATTAATAGTTTTTCTCATATGACTAATGTTAAAAAAAATAAGTGACTTGAGTTTTGTTGTATCATTTAATAATTTTTTGCTTACTCTTCTCTCCAGATTTGCTGTGGCATTTACTAACGAGATTAAAGACATTGCAGCAAAACACTGGGTATGGCAAAGTATGCTTTTTTGTTGTTGTTTGTGATAAGCTGTAGGCTCCTAAAGAGAACTGTTTAGAACCATAAGGTGTTATACCTACCACTTAGGCTCGGTTCACACTGCTGAGAGCCCATGCAGTGCGACTTGCTTACAACTTTCATACCACATCTATGTGGTCTATGGGACTCTAAGTCACATCAAAGTAGTTCAGGAACCTTTCAAAAGTTGCTGTGACTTGAGTCGCATTTACTCTAACGACCGCCATTGAAATAAATGCTTTAAAGCAAAACAGCACCCAGCAATAGACCCTTGGTGAAATGCTGCCAGTAAGCATACAGATTGACTGTTAGTGTGTTGTTCAGCAAGATCCATGTGCTGTACATTCAGTGCTGTCCTCCTTTTCACTATAAAGTATATACTGTATATACTGTATACAGTATATAGTATAGAATATACTGTGTGTGTGTGTGTGTGTATATATATATATATATATATATATATATATATATATATATATATATATATATATATATATATATATATATATATATGTGTGTTGAAGTGTAGAGGAGAACTGCACACAGCTTTCAATCTAGTGCCAGCAAACAGGTCCTGTCCTCCCACCGACCTTGTATATATAAGAATAAAGTTCCAAAGGTTGCTGCACTTAAACAGTTGTTGCTTTATTCCATCAAATCTTTGGAAAAAGATTACAAAGTAAGTAGAATTATTCCAGACAAAATCGTTACAATCATCTGTTCAGACAAAGATTACGTTTCGGGCTGATTTGTGACATGTATCCATTACTAGGGTCCCTATATGTAAATTCTATAAAAATAAATATAGATCATAGTCTCTGTGAGAGACTATGATCTATATTTATTTTTATTTTTATAGAATTTACATATAGGGACCCTAGTAATGGATACATGTATATGTTTTACGTTTCTCTTTAGATCCAGTGGAATGAATCCCCGTTTGAGAAATTGGCCAACCAATTATTTGTTCAGTATGTAAAGAAGTCTGAGACCGCACTATTGTGAACTGGATTGATAGCGTATGAATGAAACATTTGATGATATTGTATGCTGCTGATTTGGACATCCTGTAAAATTTAAATATTTTTTGTAATTAGATGTATATAGGTCTTTTTTTTGTTCTCTTTAATATGGAGGTGGTGATGACTAGATTGTATACATGTGTGGTAACTTGTTGGGTGTGGATAAAGGAGAGGGATTGTATCAGAGTTTTCACAAACAGCCAGAGAACTCTGCCTGAGGAAGAGCGATCTATGCTCGATACTGTACAGTTGCTTGCACGTTTGCACTTTCATGTTTTTTGGAAACTTCAAGTAAAAGAAAAATTGTATCAAAGCATCCACATTATCTCACAAAAGTGAGTACACCCCTCACATTTTTGTAAATATTTTATTATATCTTTTCATGTGACAACACTGAAGAATTGACACTTTGCTACAATGTAGTAGCAACAAAAGTGAGTACATCCCTAAGTGAAAATGTCCAAATTGGGCCCAATTACACATTTTCTTTCCCCCGTGTCATGGGACTCATTCGTGTTACAGGTTCTCAGGTGTGAATGGGGAGCAGGTGTGTTAAATTTGGTGTTATCACTCTCACTCTCTCATATTGGTCACTGGAAGTTCAACATGGCACCTCATGGCAAAGAACAAAAAAAAAAATTGTTGCTGTACATAAAGATGGCCTAGGCTATAAGAAGATTGCCAAGTCCCTGAAACTGAGCTGCAGCACAGTGGCCAAGACCATACAACAGTTTAACAGGACAGGTTCCACTCAGAACAGGCCTCGCCATGGTCGACCAAAGTAGTTGAGTGCACATGCTCAGTGTCATATTCAGAGGTTGTCTTTGGGAAATAGACGTATGAGTGCTGCCAGCTTTGCTGCAGAGGTTGAAGGGGTGGGGGGGTTAGCCTGTCAGTGCTCAGACCATACTCTGCACACCTCATCAAATTGGTCTGCATGGCTGTCTTTCCAGAAGGAAGCCTCTTCTAAAGATGATGCACAAGAAAGCCTGCATAGAGTTAGCTGAAGACAAGCAGATTAAGGACATAGTCCTGTGGTCTGATGAGACCAAGATAAACGTATTTGGTTCAGATGGTGTCAAGCGTGTGTGGCGGCAACCAGGTGAGGAGTACAAAGACAAGTGTGTCTTGCCTACAGTCAAGCATGATGGTGGGAGTGTCATATTCTGGGGCTGTATGAGTGTTGCCGGCACTGGAGAGCCACAGTTCATTGAGGGAACCATGAATGCCAACATGTACTGTGACATACTGAAGCAAAGCATGATCCCCTCCCTTCAGAGACTGGGCCGCAGGGCAGTATTCCAACATGATAACGACCCCAACACACACCTCCAAGACGACCACTGCCTTGCTAAAGAAGCTGAGGGTAAAGATGATGAACTGGCCAAGCATGTCTCCAGACCTAAACCCTATTAGGCATCTGTGAGTCATCCTGAAATGGAAGATGGAGGAGCCCAAGGTCTCTAACATCCACCAGCTCTGTGATGTCATCATGGAGGAGTGGAAGAGGACTCCAGTGGCAACCTGTGAAGCTCTGGTGAACTCCATGCCCAAAGGGTTAAGGCAGTGCTGGAAAATAATGGTGGCCACACAAAATATTTATACTTTGGGCCCAATTTGGACATTTTCACTCAGGGGTGTACTCACTTTTGTTGCCAGCAGTTTAGACATTAATGGCTATGTGTTGAGTTATTTGGAGGGGACAGCAAATTTACACTGTTATACAAGCTGTACACTCACTAGTTTACATTGTAGCAAAGTGTAATTTCTTCAGTGTTGTCACATGAAAAGATATAATAAAATATTTACAGAAATGTGAGGGGTGTACTCACTTTTTTGAGATACTGTGTGTGTGTATATATGTGTGTATATATATATATATATATATACACATACATACACATACATACACATACATACACACACACACACACTGCATAGGGAGCTGTGCTCAATGCAATTATATATTATACATTAGTTTATTGAAAAGAAGTTTGGGGCAAAAGGATTTTTCTTGGTACCAACAAGGATATTACAACAGAGGGTTAAAAACATATAATTTTTATTAGAAATATCTTTTAATTATTTTGTATGATATTTGTAATAAAAAGTGTATGTTTTCAAACCCTCTATTTGTTGTAATGTCCTTGTTGGTACCAAGAAAAATCCTTTTGCCCCAAACTTCTTTTCAATAGACTATAGTACATGGTAGTAATAGGTAAGGTAGTATCTCTGTTTTTTTTTAGATAGTTACATAGTTTCTAACATAGTCTATTTTTTTCTAAATATTGCTACCTCCTCCCTTTTGAGGTTCAATAATTATCCTAGGATATATACTCACACTTGGGTCAGTTTAACTGAAACGTGCCCAAGTTAAATTCTCCCCCTGCTCACTCCCTCGCTGGTTTGCACAGAAGTGTTCCCGGGAACCAGACCTGCGATCCCTGTATCACTGTATAGTTCTCTATGGAGAGGACTGTACTCCAGCACAGTTTTGTACTCACATTGCAGCAAACCGCATTGGCTCACAAGTGAACCACACTCGGGATCACCTAGTCCAAGTGGTTGCGGGCACAGTGTGCTTAACTGGGCCCAGGAGTGGTTTGGAGCGCTCACACTACAAGTACATGCCCAAGGGGCTGAACCACACCTGGGACTGGTTGAAAGTGCTAGTGTGAGTGCACCCTTATGCCGCGTACACACGAGTGGACTTTTCTACCGGACTGGACCGACAGACTTTCGGCGGACTTCCAACAGACTTTCCCAAGGAACGGACTTTCCTACACACGATCACGCCAAAGTCCGACGGATTTGTACGTGATGACTTACGACCGGACTACAATAAGAAAGTTGATAGCCAGTAGCCAATAGCTGCCCTAGCGTCGGTTTTAGTCCGTCGGACTAGCATACAAAAGAGCGGATTTTTCGACCGGACTCAAGTCCGTCGGAAAGATTTGAAACATGTTTTATTTCTAGGTCCGTTGGAATTTTGGGGAGAAAAAGTCAGCCTGAAAGTCCGCTCGTGTGTACACGGCATTAGTCCTAGTCTCTATTTAATATTTTATAATGTATTTTTGATCCTACCTTTTTCACTTATGTTTATAATACAATTTGATAAGATATAGGCATCATGGACACTGGATGTTTTTTAAGCTGCTCCTAGGGGCATCAGACGTTTTTTTTCTTGCCTCTAAACTCCCCTGCTTGGTATCCTATGTCTCCATGCACACATAGGCTTTTAGCAGTGTTTAGTGGCAGAGGCTTTTAGAGACAGGAAAAAAAGTCCACTGCCAGTGCGTCCAGGAGCAGTAGAGTTTTGGCAGATAAAACACTTGACGCTGCTAAATGCATTTAAATGTGACTAAATGCTAGGCGCCTTTAGCACTTGAGCGTTTCTTCATTTCACTAGCCAGAAAAATTATTCTGGCCAATTAAATTAATTTACGTCCAAGCTCTTGAGGCCTGTAAATGCACCTAAAAACTTGTAAAAGCTTTAGACACTTTTACAAGTGCCAGGCTTTTTTTCTGCCAAAACGCCAAAAGGAAAAGCGTCTTGGAGAGTTTGCAAACCATCCTGTGTACACGAGGCTTAAGGATTCGTTCTGGGTAACATTTTAGGAAGCCCAGTGCCTGGTGATTGGATTTTATGATTTAGGAAGGTTTTTTATTTGGCTGCCAATTATAAAATCTTTGCACATGTGCCGAGTGCCATAAAATCCAAGACCTGAATGTTCTGTTGTCATGGATTGCAATGTTTAATGCCAGGGGAAGCACAAATTAACTTTTTTAGGTTTATTAGGTTATTATGAATTTTCTGCTGTTTGATTCAACCGTTAAAGATAGGTCACAAATCTGCAGTTTAATGATGGCTTTTATTGTAAGCACAATAATAAATAATAATATCAATTTGCTGGATGTAATTACAGATTATAAAAGGGAAAAAGGCAATAAAGCTTAGCTTCAGTAAAGATTGTGGTCTAAATCTTCAGCTTTATGTATACAGGTGGGACTTTACTACAGCTAAATCATTAAAATCTGGCAGTGTTGCTACAACAAATTTCTTCTGATCCAGTGTCAGTTAACTGTCTGCAAGCTATCTCAGATCTGTTCACAGAGTTGCATTGTAGTTTTCTGGTAAATAACAATTACATCTGTTGCCTTTTCTTTAGCCTCGTACACATGATGAGAAAATCAGACAAAAAATTATATATTTTTAAGTGATTTACGATAATCTGATCTTAAGTACACAGCTTTCCAGATCGGATCACGACAGTTCATGTGAAATTATCCGAATGGACAAACAACCATTTTTATTTGTAAGATACCAGATAGAACAATTTTAATTTAATCAGTAGATTATTTGTGTGAAAAAATTGGAAAACCACGACCACGCAAGCATGGAAACAAAAGAATACATTACAATTCAATACAACACATTAGATCACTTCTGAAATTGTATTCTGTCGTACGAGAATTTTTGGAACTTTAGTAACCTATTGGATTTTGATATGAGACTAGCATGCTTAAAAAAACAATAAAACCGACAATCATTCATCCGATATTCTCAACGTGTGTAGGAGGCTTTAGGCAGAACCTCTAGTTTCACATTTTAAAATTGATGATAGGTTTCCTTCAAACCCCAGATGAACTCTCAGTTTAAATCAGCTATACATAGTCTAGGTGCTCAATGTTCTACAGTTTGCTTTGTTTCTAAAGTAGCTACATCTTGAGTGGAAAAGCTTAATCCCTTCCATCAGCTGCAGAGTAGAACCCTTGCCTTGTGTCTGTAAGCAGTGGTCTCTCTGCAGAGGTCAAACAAGCCCTCTGTTCAGTGAGACCAGTAGCTCACTTCATTTAATGTTCATAGTGTTCTGGGATCCTTGAGTCCTTGGGGCACTTACATATACTGACTTATGAAAGAAAAGTCAAAACTGGGCTGCCCACTCCTGTACCTAGTATTTTGCCATTGGACACTGATGCTTCCCCTCATTTTGAACAACCGATAGGAATTGAAGAATAAAGAGCTTGTGTAAGGAGTGGTCTCTCTGCAGAGGTAAAACAAGCCCCCCCCCCCCCCCCCCTGTTCAGTGAGACCTATAGATCACTTCATCTAACTTTCAGAGTGTTTTGGGATCTGTGAATCTTGGGGCACTTACATATACCATTAATGTGATTGTGTGATCCAGTGCTAATCACAAAAAAATATGCAGTCAAATCTTAATTACCACATATCTAAATAAGACACGAAAAGTCCATAAATGTTTTAAGATGTGACTTGATATAAGAAATCCACAAAAATGATCCACCAAAAAGTGCAAAAAAATTCCAAAGTGCTTGTGCTCGCCTTCACCAGTGTATTATGGCCACTCACCTAATGTTTTGACCCCTGTTTCACCAGCGGGTCAAAACCAATGGCTCCCCTCTGGAGATAAGAGATGAATCTGGTCTGCTGCTGGCGCTTTGATCCTCTGTCACTCACACTTCCTCCAGCCGGCTCAGTGAGCCCCGATAACTCCCACCAATATTGGATATTTGAAGGAAAGAGATGTCAGAATCTAGTACTCTTCGTAAATTAAAATATTATTTTACACATAAAATGAATGGTAAAAGACTCACAAGTGTGGCACTTAAAGCAGTGTTTAGCTGATTGGACATAAAACAATCGGTTTCACATAGACAAGATGGTCGCGACATGATGTCAAAACGTAGGCTCCGCTCCAATACACGTTACGTCAGGGGCACTTACATATACTGGCTTTAAGAGAGAAAAGTCAAGGCCTGGTCTGCCCACTCCTGTGCCTAGCAATTTGACATTGGACACTGAGGCTGCCCCGACCAGTAGATATTGAAGAATAAAGAGCATGTGTAAGCAGTGGTCTCTCTGCAGAGCTCAAACAAATCCTGTTCAGTGAGATCTATAGCTCACTTCCTCTAATGTTCAGAGTGTTCTGGGATCCATGAATCTTGGGGCACTTACATATACTAACTTATGAAAGAAAATGTAAAGGCTGGGCTGCCCACTCTTGTGACTAGCAATTTGCCATTAGACACTGAGGCTTCCCCTCATTTTGAATAAGCAATAGGAATTGAAAATTAAAGAGTCAAGAACTGGCCTGCCCTCTCCTGCATCCTTCCACATTCTGATGGACACTGAGGACACCTGTCATGCTAAACAACTGTAAGGAGTAGTTGGGAGGTGAAGGGGCAACATTTGACTGTTCATTCTGTGGTTGATATTTGCATGATTTTGAGCCCCAGGATTTAGGTTCCCCAAGACCTCATGAAAGCACTTACAGTAGATGATAAATCTCAGGCTGACTTTTTATCTAATGTTGGGGTTGTGAAGGATCACTTTAACCCCTTCTTACCTGGCCCACCATCCCTTTCAAAAGTTGTAAACACCCGAGGGGCAGGGACCCCTGTGACCACTGTGATTGGCGTTCACAGTGGACACATAATCAGGAGCTGGTCCCGCTGGCTGCCAATAGTTAGTCAGAACTGAGAGCTGTCTCTGTGCTGAGAGTGCGCAGTGAGTTCTGTCAATATTGGCTGCCTAGCAAAGCATATGTGCGCCGTGTAGGTCTTAAAGCCCACCCTTTTGCTGACGCATATGTTACAAGATGGCAACAGGTTAAACATGTTATTAGTAAGGCCTCTTGCATACAGTGTCTGAGCCCATGAAATGTAAATTCTGGTGTATTTCCCCACAAGGGAAGCCCAGGTGCTATGTGCATGGGTGTATGCTGATGTCCGTGTAAACATGAGTATAACACTTTTCTTCAAAAAATAGTGCAATTTTAGTCACATAAAAAAAACCTAAACATTTTCTGAAAATGTGAAAAAAAACTGTCACCATCACATTTATTGTTGCAGGATTCAAACTTCCTGCATGATTGGCTTTCACTGCGGTACTAGTGGGAGAGTACGCTCTCCAATATATGAATTATGATGTTTTTATTCTGTAATAAAAAAGGCTTCTTTCTCTTTTGTCATTATTTTATAGCCACAAGCAATCTATAAAATACACATCCAACCTCAAGGTAAGAATTTCCATTGTTATTAAATGCGACAGTGCCTATATAATGAAAAGATGCTTGTATTTAACCAGGATTGGAAATACAGTAACATTTGTATTAGCGCATTTTGATGCTTTCATTTTTTATTTGCTAGTTCTGAGCGGAGATATTAATAATGCACCTTCAACTTGCCATCTGCTTTACTACCAAACATGACTAATCAGAAAGGATTAAATAGTAATGTAAAAACCTCTCAAAGTTAGGAATGTTAGAGGAGGGGATTCTGTCTTTTTAAGTGCTTTTTCAATTTTGCTAATTCATATGAAGTGTTCATATTATTTGTCAATTTTAGATCTTTTTTTTTTTTTTTGTCTTTGCAGGAATAATGACAATGCCAAATGTATTATTTAATTGCGAAGACTTTCTTCAAAATGCAGGTAAACCAAAAGTAAGTTTATCATTAACCTGTCAGCCAATCAATGTAGTACAATTAATATAGGTTCTGTATAGCAGGCGTCCTCCATAACCGCACCATACCTTATCAGGGTCACCATGTTGCCCCAATATGCCCCAGGAGCCTAATGAAAAACATAGCGGAGTACTTTTCAGTTGGCATTTGCGTATGATTTTTAGGGGGCTCGCTGGGAAAGCATTGAGGTACCGTTGGCCTAAATTTTGCTTTTAACCAGACAAATTTTCCAACCTCAAGTGCATTTCTGGGCAAAATACAAAGAAACGTGTAGTACATCTCTGTAATACATGTACATTTTGCCATGTTTTATTGCATACAAAGTAATATGTCAGTATTACTAATAAGTAAAAGTAACATAAAACTACCTGTTGCTCCTGCCAGGAATCCAGTGATCTCCTTGTTTCCTGTTATACAGTACCTGACAATGCTACCTCTGTTGGCTATAAATACCAAGCAGTGTGGCTATTGCTGCCTGAGTTCCCTCCTGCTGGACTACAGAACCCACCCTCTTCCCATTCTCTCCCAGTAAAAAAATATTGCTGCCTCCCAAAAGCCTGCCCACACAGTGTGTGTAGGAAAGTGGCTCATGGGAGATGTACATCAATAGGAACTGACCTAGGGCACCCTGCTAATACCTCCTCCCAACAGCTGCACCTGCAAGAATCTTACAAGCTTGGAAAGCATCCAGTCAAATCCAGACCGATTTCACTGGAAATAATACAAGTTTTTTTTTTTCTGCAGGAAAAAGAAAACAAAACTTAAAGTAGAACTGTAGGCAAAACTTGTTTTTTCATTTTGGATCCATGTGAGGATTTTTTTTCCCCTCTTTGTCCCAATGGGGAGATTTCCCTTCACTTCCTGTCCCATAGCCAACACAGGACGAGGGAAGAAATTCCTGAAAGTTAAGGGAATCTCTTGGGGAACCCCAGCTCACCAGAACTAGTGTCCCCATTGGAAGATTTCCTCTCTATTATTTTTCTGGGGACAACCCAAAATTTGGGATTTTCTTTTACTTTCACTTTCAATGATAATGGTAAACAGGACAAACAAAGAGGGTGAATCTCCTTAATGGGGGGCACAGACAACAGACAGGTGTTTTAATCCATCTCCACTCTACCCAAAACTAAAAACATGGGTCATGTCTATACTTATCTTTGAATTTATTTGTTTCCCATTTTCTAGTAATAGAATAATTTAGGTGTTGCATAATTCAATTGAAACCACTGTAGTGCTAGTCAAAGGGCATTTTTAAAATAATTTCAATGGCATGTTCAGTCATTAGCCCACCCGAAAATCAGAAACTATGGATAGCTGTTGGAAAGCTGCAGAAATGCTAGGAAAAAGTGCCAGCGATATGACTTGCAATAAGATACAGTGGGGTACTAGAGGGTGTTTAATATACAGAACACTCCATCTCCTCGTTGGCTGAGACAGCAGCAGGAGCCATTGGTTCCCACTGCTGTCAATCACAGCCAGTGAGCTAATGAGGAGAGAGCGGGGGGGCAAGGCCGAGCCACAGCTGTATGTGTCTTATGGACGCATAGAGCAGGGCTCGGGAGCAAGCATGCACCAATGCCCCCATAGCAAGTGTCTTGCTATTAGGGGGCACTGGTGAAGGGGGAGGAGCCAGGAGCACTGACCCGGGATGAAGAGGATCGGGGCTGCTCTGTCCAAAACCATTGCACATAGCAGGTAAGTATAACATGTTTTGTTATTAATTTTAAGAAAAAGCTAAACCTTTAATACCACTTTAATTCATAATTATAGTTTGGTCATCCAGTGTAGTTCATACATTTATGGTAAATCTGTATGTCCATTGCGATGGGGTACCTCATGTACCTATACAGTATGTACTGCAAATAATATAACTTTTTTTTTTTTTTAACATAAAATGTACTATGTGTACATATCCAGTTTCATTTAGCTACATACAAGCACTGCCGCACTTACCCAGTTTTTCTTGTATTATGTAGTTGCCGCATTTGATTATCAGTGAAACTGGGAGGGCGCCATTTTCTTCTTTATTTCCTTTTTCTGCTCAGAAGTCTTGTAAGAGAACTGTGAACATAGAAAACCATGCCGCGACTTCTTGCCTGCCCTGGGCTAAGGTTGCTGATATCACATGTCGTATGGCCAATATGTTTTCTAACTTTTTCCCTGCTCGGCTGAGTCTGTGCTGTCTTAATGTTTTAGAATCCACTGAAGTGATTAGCAGCATTTTGTTCTCCACATTTCAATTACTTTGCAATCATAAGTGTGAAATCAAAATTATACACTTGAAATACAATTACATTTTTTTTTTTTTTTTTTTTTTGTGCAGGGTCTGTATTTTGTGTTGGTAATGTGTTCGCATTTAGGCGTGCTTTATCAAGTGCCTTGGTTCGCCCAAGCATTTGCTACTCACATGAAAGAGTGGGTGTAGCAACAGCGGCAGAATAATGGCACGTCTGAAATTTCCAGAAACCCTACTGTTCTGCTGGTTGCAAAATTTGTCATGCAAAATAAAGGTGAAGTTTATTGCTAATTCCCAGTCGGTGCTGTGGATTTTAATTTTGTCTACAGAAGGGCTATGCTAGTTTTTGGACAGTGAAAGAACTGAACTGCTAACTATCAGGAATGAAGTTGTTAAAGGATGACTGCATAAATTTTCCCGTAATCTGCCTGACTAGCATTCCTGCTGTGTCTAACAAATGAACTGCTGCCACAGAGCAGGTTCATCACATTTTTAAGTACATGTCATTATTCAGTACGTGCGTCCCAGTTTTAAACAGAGCAGTGCCAGGTTATAACATCCATCATAAATCACTGCACATGACACTACCGATTTATTCTTGGATTGAAATAATCTTTCCCTATGAGAACATGATTCTGCCAGGCTGACTTGGTTTTAACTATTTACGATCTTGGATGTACAGTGCATCCGGAAAGTATTCACAGTGCTTCACTTTTCCCATATTTTGTTATGATACAACCTTATTCCAAAATAGATTCAATACATTATTTTCCTCAAAATTCTACAAACAATACCCCATAATGACAACGTGAAAAAAGTTTGTTTAAAATCTTTGCAAATTTATTAAAAATAAAAAACGAAAAAATCCCATGTACATAAGTATTCACAGCTTTTGCTCAATACTTATGTATGAGTATGATGCTACAAGCTTAGCATACCTATTTTTAGGCTTTTTCTTCCATTATTCTTTGCAAGACCTCTCAAGCTCCATCAGGTTGAATGGAGAGTGTCAGTGTACAGCTATTTTTTAATCTCTCCGGAGATGTTTAGTTGGGTTTAAGTCTTGGCTCTGGCTGGCCACTCAAGGACATTCACAGAGTTGTCCCATAGCCATTCCTTTGTTATCTTGGCTTAGGGTCATTGTCCTGTTGGAAAATAAACCTTCGCCCCAGTGTGAGGTGCAGAGCGCTCTGGAGCAGGTTTTCATCAAGGATGTCTCTGTACATTGCTGCAGTCATCTTTCCCTCAATCCTGACTAGTCTCCCAGTTTCTGCCACTAAAATGCATCCCTATAGCATGATGCTGCCACCACCATCCTTTACTGTAGGGATGGTATTGTCCAGGTGATGAGCGGTGCCTGATTTCCTCCAGACATGATGCTTGCGATTCAGGCCAAAGAATTCAATCTTTGTTTTTATCAGACCAGAGACTTTTGTTTCTCATAGTATGAGAGTCCTTCAGATGCCTTTTGGCAAACTCCAGGCGTGCTGTCATGTGCCTTTTACTGAGGAGTGGCTTCCGTCTGGCAATTCTACCATACAGGCCTGATTAGTGGAGTGCTGCGTAGATAGTTATTCTTCTGGAAGGTTCTCCTCTCAACACAGAGAAAAGCTGGAGCTCTGTCCGTGTGACCATTGGGTCCTTGGTCACCTCCCTGATTAAGGCCCTTCTCCCCCGATCGCTCAGTTTGGCCAGGCGGCCGCTCTAGGAAGAGTCCTGGTGGTGCTAAACTTCTTCCATTTATGGATGATGGAGGCAACTGTGCTCATTAGGACCTCCAATGCAACAGACATTTTTCTGTACCCTTCCCCAGATCTGTGACTTGATGCAATTCTGTCTCGGAGGTCTACAGACAATTTGTGTATAGAGCAGAACATACTGTATATACAACTTGTAGTTGCCTTTTCCCTGGAATCAATGCAGTTAAATTGGAACTTTAGTCTGAAAGTTAAGTCCTCATAGATCACTTAAGACTGACCCCTTTGCTTGTATAGCTTGTAAAACACTAAAAATAAGTTAATTTACTCTTTAGAATCCTGTAATGCATTGTCTCGTCCTGTTGTGCACATGCTCAGTTGCTCTCTATTCTCAGCACTGGGCCTAAAACTAGAGTCACTAGTGGACAATCAGCTGACAAATTTAAGATTAACTGTTGCTAACGGAGGAATAAAGCAACAGGAATAACACAGACTGCATGGAGGGAACACATATGAGGGAGAGAGAAAAAAAAGTGAGAAGGTGACAGGATAAACTCTGCTGCCAGGGAGACACAAAAGTTAAACTTTCTTATCTCCCTAATATCATTTCCTTTCTCCCTCTTGGCAGCACGTGAACCTCAGCACTGTAAAGTTTCTTTCAGCCTGCCTCTATATCTGAGCCAAGACATACAATCAAGGCTGGAATTGTACATATTTTAATTACAGAAATTGACATTGTGGGGTTGAGATACTAAAACTGGAGATTGGGAAATCTGGTGCAGCTCTGCATAGGGACCAATCAGCTTCTATTTTTTTTTTTGTCAAGACTTAATTAAACAAGCTAAAGTTAGAAACTGATTGGCTACCATGCACAGCTGCACCAAATTTTGCAATCTAGTTTTAGTAAAACAACCCCGGGGTTTTTGAGACAAAGGAGATGGGAACTGTTTGCAATAAGGTAGTGACTGCTCTGGGCTTCAACAAAATGCTGGCCTCTAGCAGGAAGAAACAGGAGGAATGCTGCAGGGAATTTACAGCACGTATTCGTTTTGGTAGCATAATTATTAATGTGGAATATAATGTATATTCTTTTGTTAAAGAACATCAATTGTTATCAAACTGTTATGGATAAAGTTCCCCTTTAATTGCTAGTGTTACAGGGAATTGGTAGCAAATATTAGAAGCGAAACAATCACCTGGCCTGAGTACAATTTGTATCAAATACAGTAAAACCTTGGTTTGAGAGTAACTTGGTTTGAGAGCGTTTTGCAAGACAAGCAAAATTTTTAAATAAACTTTGACTTGATATACAAGCGATGTCTTGATATGCAAGTAGCGTCAAGTCACAACTGAGTATAAAAGAGAAGAGAGGCGCCTCTTATGCCCCGTACACACGGTTGGATTTTCCGATGGGAAATGTTTGATGTGAGCTTGTTGTCGGAAATCCCGACTTTATGTAGGCTCCATCAGACATTTTCTGTCGGAATTTCTGACAACAAAAATTTGAGAGCTGGATCTCAAATTTTCTGACAACAAAATCCGTTGTCGGAAATTCCAATCGTGTGTACATAATTCCGACGCACAAAATTCCACGCATGCTCAGAATCAAGCAGAAGAGCCGCACTGGTCCCGTCATACGTGTTGTACGTCAGCGCGTTCTTGCCGAACGGAATTTTCTAAAACATTTGTGTGACCGTGTGTATGCAAGACAAGTTTAAGCCAACATCCGTCGGAAATAAATCCACGGTTTGGTTGTCGGAAATTCCGATCGTCTGTACGCGGCATTAGTGTAGCAATATGGTTACAATTATTGAAGGTACAACATTTAGCAACATGTTGCTACACTTAGAGGCGCCTCTCTTCTCTTTTATACTCTCTAGCTCCTGCTGGATTTTGCTTCTAATCCCTTTGTGGATGGACATTTTATGGTTACACAACCTATCACATTGCTATAATCTCTTTATATAGACTATAAATTGAAGGACTTATGAATAAATGGTTGTGGAATGAATCATTTGAGTTTCCATTATTTCTTATGGGGAAATTTGCTTTGATATACAAGTGTTTTGGATTACAAGCATGTTTCTGGAACGAATTATGCTCGCAATCCAAGGTTTTACTGTACAATGATTTTATACAACTATATCTACAAAAACATACTTAGAGTAATGGCGTCATGCTACTGATTCTCACATCCAAGTTTTGAAATCCTATCTTTAATCTGTTGCAGTTCCTCTTCTTCCAGGACATGTTTAACCACTTCAATACCAGGCACTTAGACACCTTCCCGCCCAAGCCAATTTTCAGCTTTCAGCGCTGTCGCACTTTGAATGACAATTGCGCGGTCATACAACACTGTACTCAAACAAATTTTTTATCATTTTGTTCCCACAAATAGAGCTTTCTTTTGGTGGTATTTGATCACCTCTGCGATTTTTATTTTTTGCACAACAAATAAAAAAAGACTGAAAATTTTGCAAAAAAACAAGTTTTTCTTTGTTTCTGTTAAATTTTTTTGTAAATAAGTATGTTTTCTTCTTCAATGATGAGCACTAATATGGCTGCACTGACGGGCACGGATAAGGCGGCACTGATGGGCACCGATGAGTTGGCACCAATGAGGTGGTACTGATGAGGTGGCACTGACGGGCACTGATGATGGGCACTGATAGGTGGCAATGATGGCCACTGATAGGTGGCACTGGTATGCAGCACCGATGGGCACTCATAGGTGGCACTGAGGGGCACTCGTAGGTGGCACTGATGGGTACTTTTGGGTGGCACTGATAGGTGGCACTGATGGGCACTGATAGGTAGCACTGATGACACTGATGGGTGGCATTGCAGGGCATCACTTAATTTAATTTGGTACATGATGGTGCCAGTCAGTGCCCATTTGTGGGCACACTGGCACAGATTGGGCATCATTTGCACATGTGGATGGCCATGGGGTACATACCTGGCCATCCACATGTTGCCCACTTCCCTGGTGGTCCTGGGGGCTTCCCTGGTGGTCTAGTGTGGGCACTAGAGGGGGGCTGCGCTGATAAACAATTAGTGCAGACCCCCCTGTCAGGAGAGCTGCCGATCGGCTCTCCTCTACTTGCGTCTGTCAGACGTGAGTGAGGAAAAGCCGATCAACGGCTTTTCCTATTAACATCGTGATAAGCCGTGATTGGACATGGCTGATCAGTTCCTTCAGAGTGCATGTGCCAGTGACGTCATCAGTTGCATCAAAAGTAAATATCTTCTAAACAGTGCAGATATTACTATAGACTTATCTTTAGGTAAAAGTCATGCATGGGCGTTTACTCCCACAGTAAATGAACATCAACATCATGAACAAGCATCATCAGCAGCCTAGAGACATTAGATGGAGACTGGTCATGCATGTACTCCAAGCAACCAGCTAAATATACAACGGAATCACTTATATGTGAGATCTGTAATAATTTGTAATTCTCTTAAAGGAGAAGTACGGTCAAAGCTCGTTTGGCTGTACTTCTGAGGGTCACAGGAGTGCAGTGCGTTCTGCACTCCTGTGACCCATTTTCAGTAGACAGTGGCTAAAGCCTGCTGTTGGCTGACGTTTAAGTGCCTTTCCAGGCTCGGGAAAGATCATGACCATATGGTTTGGATCCACCCACATGCCTGGGCCAGCACCCAGAGAAGAAATGGTCAGCTCTAGGTGTCAAAAAGGCATTTTGAATCAGTGTTTATGACCAACACTGCTCAGACTGTGATTATTCAAAGATACAAATATTGTTACATTTATATCTTTTTGATCATTCATCTGCAGATCAAGGAGATGAACTTAGATGATGCAAGTTAAAGCAACCTGACCAGTAAATACATTTTTTTTTCTAAATAAAATGTTCCTCCGTTTAACCCCTTATTAAGGCTGGGTTCACACTATTGTGAATTGGATGAGGGTTTCCCCGCATCCAGTTTACATGTCAGGAGATTGTGATCGGCTCTCTATGGAGGCGGTTCACACATCTCCGGAGCGAATTGCAATGGAGTCCTGTGCATCTTCTGATCTGTTTCAGGTCCAGATTCAGCCAAAAATTCAGACTGGAATTGAACCTAAAATGGTGAACAGGGACGCATCGGACCCCTGCTGTGAGCCATTCCATGCTTCATTGTGAACCCAGCCTAAATCTTAATTTACTCGAATCAGCTCAAATTAACTCCTTAGTCTTCTTCTCGCCTCAGCTATTTTTTTCCTGCTGATGTTTTTTTTTTTTTTTTAATATTTTATTAACTGTTAATATCGTTTTTTGTTTTGTTTGTTAATGTTTTTACACATTTAAGATATATATTTACACATTTCCCAATTAAAGTGCAAAACTGAAAAACAAAAAAAAAAACAAAAAACTTTATTTCATTTGTAAATAACTTTGCAATGTTTTGTACTAAAATCATAATTTCAATGTCATTTTAAACAGGACACATTTCAGAATGCATGCATTTTATGTGCAGTAACCTTATTTATTTTTAAACCAACACTTATCAAAAAAAAAAAAAAGAAAGTGTGTTTTGTTTAGTTTTGCTGTGTTTTTATTTTTTTTTGTCTAAGGATTGTGAAAAAAAATCATAATAAGAAAGCCTTGTTCTTTAAAAAACATTATACAGTGGGTATTGAAAAGAATAACCCCCTTTAAAATAATCACATTTTGTTGCTTTACAGTCTATAATGAAAACACAGTTTTTGTTTTATCCAGCTGTATTTACTCAGTGCGACTTATAATATCCAAGTGAAAGATATAACACCAACATATCAAAAAAAAAAAACAGAATCAATGAGTTGAAAAAAGGATCACCCCCCTTTTGTCAGTATTTTGTTGGACCACATTTTGCTTTAATTACAGCCTTTAGTCTGTTGTGATATGTCGCTACTAACTTTGCACATCTAGACTTTGCAATATTTGCCCACTCTTCTTTGCAGAACTGCTCAAGTTCAGTTAAATTTGATGGTGACCTTTATTGGACTGCAGTCTTCAAGTCATTCCACAGATTTTTAATGGAGTTTAAATTTGGGCTCTGACTAGGCCATGCAAGGACATTCACCTTTTTCTCATTCAACCATTGTATGGTCATTTTTGCTGTGTGCTTTGTCATGTTGGAAGGTAAACCTTCTTCCCTTTGACAACTTTGCGGTAGAGGGCAGCAGATTTTCCTCAAGAATTTGGTGGTATTTTGAAAAGATGGACTAGGTTTCCGCGCTTAGGACAAAACTGGTATGCAGCCTCCCCTGAATCACACCTCCCTAGGGGGTGAGATAAAAGATTTAAGAGAAAATAGAGGTAAGTGGTGCTCCCTATGAAGGGGGGGTAACGCTATGTAAGTGTATAATCAAAACACCTAAAAGTGTGGTGCTGGGACCTCATAAATATATGTGAAACAGAACTTATGTAAATATGTGTGTACCTCAATACCTTGTCAAATAAACATAGCATCAATACCTGTTAATGAGAAAATGTGAACCAATACCACTAAAGTAACATAAATAGCCTAATATAGCAGTGGGAGAAAATGTGACCATCAAAATCTACCCCTGCTGGCCCACAATATATGCCTTGGTCAAAAACTATAAAAATTAAGAGAAGTCAAAAATAATATAAGCTAAAAATAATAATAATATAAGCTAAAAAATGTATATAAATTATATAAGCTAAAAATAAAAACTAAAAATTAAAACTAAAAGCTAAAATAATATAAGCTATAAAAATTAAGAGAAGTCAAGAGAATTAAGAGACCATAAAAATTAAAACCATAAAAAAATGTATTTTTATTTTTTATTTTTAGCTTATATTATTTTTGACTTTTCTTAATTTTTATGGTTTTTGTTCACATATATATTTGATGTGGAGTATTCTATATAATACTTACTTTTACTGGAGTGGACACTCATCACGTGGACTTATTATTATTATTATCACATGTTCTATATTGTCTGCTGACCAAGGCATATATTGTGGGCCAGCAGGGGTAGATTTTGATGGTCACATTTTCTCTCACTGCTATATTAGGCTATTTATGTTTCACTAATGGTATTGGTTCACATTTTCTCATTAACCGGTATTGATGCTATGTTTATTTGACAAGGTATTGAGATACACACATATTTACATAAGTTCTGTTTCACGTATATTTATGAGGTCCCAGCACCACACTTTTAGGTGTTTTGGTTATACACTTACATAGCGTTACCCCCCCCCTTCGCGCCACTTACCCCTATTTTCTCTTATATTGGTGGTATTTTGCCCCATCCATTTTTCCTTCAATCTTGACAAGTCCTCCAGTCCCTGCTGCAGAGAAACACCCCGATAACAGGATATTACCACCTCCATGCTTTACTGTTGGAACGGTTATTTGGATGGTGAGCGGTATTGAATTTCCGCAAGACATATGGTGATGAGGCCAAATAATTCAATTTTAGTCTCATCTGACCAGAACATCTTTTTCCATGTGACCTCAGAATCTTCAAGGTACGTTAAAGGTGGTCAGATGAAACTAAAATCAAATTATTTGGTCTCAACACCAAATATGTCTGGCGGAAATCCAATACAGCTTACCATCCAAATAACACAATTCCTAGAGTAAATCACGAAGGTGGTAATATCCTGTTATTTGGAGTGTTTATCTGCAGCAGGGACTGGAGCACTTGTCTGCTGCCCTCTGCCAGAAAGTTGTCAATGGGAAGAAGGTTTACCTTCCAACATGACAATGACCCAAAACACACAGCAAAAAATGACCACACAGTGGTTGAAGGAGAAAAACGTGAATGTCCCTGCATAGTGTAGTCAGAGCCCAGACTTAAACCCCATTGAAAATCTAAAATGACTTGAAGATTGCAGCCCACAAACTATCACCATCAAATGTAACTGAACTTGAGCAGTTCTGCAAAGAAGAGTGGGCAAATATTGCAGTCTGGATGTGCAAAGTTAGTAGAGACATATCCCAACAGACTAAAGGCTGTAATTAAAGTAAAAGGTGGTTCAACAAAATGCTGACACAAGGGAGTGATCCTTTTTCCAACTCAGTGATTCTGTTTTTGAATTTTTTTTCTGACATGTTGGTGTTTTATCTTTCACTTGAATGTTATACATTGCACTAGTGAATACAGCTATTTTTTTTTTTTAAAAAGGTGCCTGTCTTCATTTAAGGCTGCAAAGCATCAAAATGTGGTTATTTTAAATAGGGGTGGGGGTGGGTGGGTGGGTTATTTTCTCTACCCACTGTATGCGTATTACCTTGTTATCTTTAGCCAAGTAAACAGGTCCATAGCAGAAATGTAAAAATAATTCCTATCCATAGGGGAGTGAGCAGGTATGAGAGGTGAAGTGGTTAAGAAAATATAACTCAATATATTATTTAGCTTTCTGGAGTTCAGCACTGATAACCTTTTATAGAGTTACCAAGTCCTTATAACATACTTAAGTCCTGAGACAGCTGAACAACAATATTGTTGAGAGTCTCCTTGCATTGTTTAGCAGATCAAACATCTCCTGTCATTTCCCTTAAGCTGGCTCTTCATTCAGACTCAGTACACAATTCTACATAATCATTATATCCTGTTTATGTTTTACTTTTATTTTTTCAAGCCATACATTTTGTTAACTTCAATCAGGTAGTCTTTTAGTGTTTAGGTTTGAAGTTCTGTGAACTCTCTTACCTCTTCATAAACAATGAAATATTTGCAGATCAAAGTTCCGTGTACATGCCAAACAAACTGTTCTCCTGTTGCTTGCAGAAGTATGCAGGCATTTTAATGCATGTGATGTCCGAGGAAGCACGGATGCTTTATTTGAATGCTCTGTCACAAAGTAGATATAACAAGGCAGACTGGATGGTTTACAAATGTTCAATCTAAAGCAGTGGTCATCAACTCCTGTCATCAGGGCCCACTAACAGTTCAGGTTTGCAAGATAGCTGAAATACATCACAGGTGATATCATTTGCTGCTCAGTGATTGCAGTATTCTAGTCTGCATCTCCCCATCTCCCCAAGGTAATACATAAAATCTGGCCTGTTAGTGGGCCCTGAGGACAGGGTTGATGACCACTGATCTGAAGACATGTAGGCTCAAGGAGGTAACACACTTGTCAGTTTTAATCTAAATTAATGGTTGTGTTCATTAAATGGCAACTCCATATTAAGCAGCGAAATAAACATTTGCAAAGCAAATACAGCGTAAAAAGCACAAGTCATTTTGTTTTCTCATTTTTTTAAACTAAAATTGCTGCCTAAATGCAAAAGAGCTGATCTTTTATGCAGAAAACTAGAAATAATTTGTTTGTGCCTACCACATTACTCATTGTGCTGGGGACAACCTTTTTCCCTCAACATTTTCTCCAACATTAACACAGACATTAAAGCCCAAGTCCAGGAAATGTAAAAAAATATCCCTAGCAGTGGACCTACACCAGCACTGCAAGGATTAACTGCTCGTTTAGTCTAGGGGAGAAGAGAAACACTTTAACTTACCTTATCCTGTGCTCCCCGGCAGATGGCGCTCCCTGATGTTCTGGCGCTGGACTGTCCTTAGGCATCATCACGTCCAATCCATGCCTATGCATATTAACAACTTGCGGAGAGTCTGCCCACAATGTACTGTGGATAGGCGGTCCATAAAGGCAAAGCGACGTACCCGTACAGCACTGACTATGCCTAAAGTGCGCACCCCCCATCTGCACTCGCTGTACACAGCAAGAGCCTGTCAGCAAGTCCCGGCCAATGATTTATGCCTGGGACCTTTTGATCGGCTGTGTACAATCACAGCCCAGAGTTATGTGTTAAGAATCAACACAGAGTTCTGTACAGAGGAAACAACCTCTGTACAGAGGGATGAGAAATTAAGAGATCTTTTAGTAAAAGCAGCACTCTGTACACACATTACACATAGTTAGGCTCACACATTTAACCCCTTGATTGCCCTAGATGTTAACCCCTTCACAGCAAGTGTTATTAGTACAGTGACAGTGTATACTGTAGCATTATCACTGATCACTGTATTAATGTCACTGGTGATGTCAGTGGCACTTAGTCAGTTCCCCCCAGCATCAGTGTCAGATTGCCCGCCGCACTATCGCAGTCCCATTATAAGTCGCTGATTTCTGCCATTACTACTTTAAAAAAAATTAAATACAAATTCCATTATATACAGTGGGGACGGAAAGTATTCAGACCCCCTTAAATTTTTCACTCTTTGTTATATTGCAGCCGTTTGCTAATATCATTTAAGTTCATTTTTTTCCTCATTAATGTACACACAGCACCCCATATTGACAGAAAAACACATACTTGTTGACATTTTTTGCAGATTTATTAAAAAAGAAAAACTG
This sequence comes from Lithobates clamitans, assembly GCA_037952925.1. Lineage (NCBI taxonomy): Eukaryota > Metazoa > Chordata > Amphibia > Anura > Ranidae > Lithobates > Lithobates clamitans. The sequence goes on from JBBGZY010000438.1 coordinate 12,928,307, forward strand.
AAATATCACATAGTCCTAAGTATTCAGACCCTTTGCTGTGACACTCATATATTTAACTCAGGTGCTGTCCATTTCTTCTGATCGTTCTTGAGATAGTTCTACACCTTCATTTGATTCCAGCTGTGTTTGATTATACTGATTGGATTTGATTAAGAAAGCCACACACCTGTCTATATAAGACCTTACAGCTCACAGTGCATGTCAGAGCAAATGAGAATCATGAGGTCAAAGGAACTGCCTGAAGAGTTCAGAGACAGAATTGTGGCAAGGCACAGATCTGGTCAAGGTTACAAAAAAATTTCTGCTGCACTTAAGGTTCCAAAGAGCACAGTGGCCTCCATAATCCTTAAATGGAAGACGTTTGGGACGACCAGAACCCTTCCTAGAGCTGGCCGTCTGGCCAAACTGAGCTATTGGGGGAGAAGAGCCTTGGTGAGAGAGGTAAAGAAGAACCCAAAGATCACTGTGGCTGAGCTCCAGAGGTGCAGTCGGGGGATGGGAGAAAGTTGTAGAAAGTCAATCACTGCACCCCTCCACCAGTCAGGGCTTTATGGCAGAGTAGCCCAATGGAAGCCTCTCCTCAGTGCAAGACACATGAAAGACCGCATGGAGTTTGCTAAAAAAACACCTGAAGGACTCCAAGATGGTGAGGAATAAGATTCTTTGGTCTGATGAGACCAAGATAGAACTTTTGGCCTTTATTCTAAGTGGTATGTGTGGAGAAAACCAGGCACTGCTCATCACCTGTCCAATACAGTCCCAACAGTGAAGCATAGTGGTGGCAGCATCATACTATGGGGGTGTTTTTCAGCTGCAGGGACAAGACGACTGGTTGCAATCGAGGGAAAGATTAATGCGGCCAAGTACAGGGATATCTTGGACGAAAACCTTCTCCAGAGTGCTCAGGAACTCAGACTGGGCCAAAGGTTTACCTTCCAACAAGACAATGACCCTAAGCACATAGCTAAAATAAAGAAGGCGTGGCTTCACAACAACTCCGTGACTGTTCTTGAATGGCCCAGCCAGAGCCCTGACCTAAACCCAATTGAGCATCTCTGGAGAGACCTAAAAATGGCCGTCCACCAACGTTTACCATCCAACCTGACAGAACTGGAGAGGATCTGCAAGGAGGCATGGCAGAGGATCCCCAAATCCAGGTGTGAAAAATTTGTTGCATCTTTCCCAAAAAGACTCATGGCTGTATTAGATCAAAAGGGTGCTTCTACTTAATACTGAGCAAAGGGTCTGAATACTTGGGACCATGTGATATTTCAGTTTTTCTTTTTTAATAAATCTGCAAAAATGTCAACAATTCTGTGTTTTTCTGTCAATATGGGGTGCTGTGTGTACATTAATGAGGAAAAAATGAACTTAAATGATTTTAGCAAATGGCTGCAATATAATAAAGAGTGAAAAATGTAAGGGGGTCTGAATACTTTCCGTCCCCACTGTATATGATAGTTTGTAGGCACTATAACTTTCAATAAAACTAATTAATATACACCTATTGGGATTTTTTTTATAGCGGAATACATTTTTTTGTAGCGGAATACATTTTGGACAACATTTATAAAGAAATTTGATTTTTTTTTTTATTGGATATGTTTTGTAGCAGAAAGTAAAAATATTGTTTTTTTTTTTTCATTTTATTTTGCAAAAAAATAAAAAAAAAACAGTGGTGATCAAATACTGTAGCTCTATTTGTGTGAAAAAAATTATACAAATTTAGTTTGGGTACAGCGTTGCGTGACTGTGCAATTGTCAGTTAAAAGTGCAATGCTAAATATAAAAAAAAAAAAATGAGCTGGTCATGAAGATCCAGGTAAAACCTTCCGGAGCTTAAGTGATTAATCTTGATGACATCAGGAAGCTGCGGGGGACTAGTCTAGAGTAAGGATGGGCTCGGGCGTGTTCGCACACACCACATGCAGAGCCAGCCAGGAAGTTGACACGGCGCTGCGGTAATCACAAGCAGTGAGACATTTTCCCGATGTGCGGCTGCAGAGATTGGGAAATGTCTCACTGCCTGTGATTAGCGCAGCGCCATGCCGACTTCCTGGCGGGCTCTGCATGTGGTGCGTGCGAATACGCCTGAGCCCATCCTTAGTCTAGAGGTGTGGAGGATTGAATAAATAAAGAATTCTTGTAGACCTAAACAAGCAGCTAACCCTCAGTTCGGGAAAAGCCCCACTTAAGGGGATCAGTTATACCTTTCCTGGAGTTTGGCTTTAAGTAGGGAAATGCTAGAATCTCTGTTAGATTTTTATTGTGGTCTGCTTATTTTGTGCAGATTTTTCCCCAGAACAGAAAACGAGGGAAAATCTCTCTAATGGAGCCCTAGATAGCAGTAATATCTGACAGGGCATATGACCTTTCCCATTCTATCCAAAACAATAAATAAAAAGTTGAAAAAAAAAAGAAAAATAGCAGCGTCTGTATGGATGCAAACGCTTAGATGTGCAGGGAAATCCGTGCAGCCGCTCCTTTCAGTGATTATTAACAGGCTGCTGCCAGTGACTGCATGGCACATCTATCCATGCCAGGCACATAAACACACACTGTATGGGTCCCTGTACTCCAAGTGAACGAGCCCAATGAGCCCTCAATGAGTTCTTGGTTGGCAGCCAAATTATTGGCTGCAAAACATGAACTTCTGCCAGCTTATCCACAAGTATAAAGGGAAGGAATTTGCGCTAACCAAACAAAATAAATTAAATTAAATATAAAGTGCAGCTGCTTGTGTTAGTCAAAAATACAAAAGACCCAAAAACAGTTCATATATAGTGACAAGCGTGCATCCTAACGTAGTGTATATTATACTGTGTATACAATCACTGATGGTTTTGAACCCTAATAATGTGAAATTACATTACATCCTATCATACTGTGTATACAATCACTAATGGTTTTGTTGTGAACTTAAATTGCATGTGTCAAAAAACTCATGTGAAGAAATTACTATAGTCCATCTAAATATTTAAGAACCATTATCTAATGAATCACCATGCTCCAAATAATATTGTGAACATACAATAGTGACAGCAGCCACAATGTTGCAAAAAAGAACTTTTGGTCAGCAACAATGTAGCATCCACTCAACACCTCAGATTAGTGCTAAAAAAGAACAGTCTATCAGTGGGAACTTCTCCTCCCTGACTATCCCGTATAAAAATATGAAAAGTGAAAAAAATATATATAGTAAAACTCAGTCCTCATAAGAAAATATTATGCTGATGATGACATGAATCTTCTACTGGAATACAGCGACGATCTTCGCACTGCAAAGTATAGTAGAAAAAGCCGCTTACCGGATCAGATGGATCTCAGGTTAAGGAGATCAAATGAGCTTGTTGCATTAGCCTGCCGGCTTCTCTGATTGCACCTGGATGTCGGTCGCGGGATCCTCGTCCACTTCACCCGATCCACATACAGGCACCCTCAGTTTGGTACTTCAAAAGTGCACAGCAAACGGGAACTGGATAAAATACAGCTAAAAAAAATATAGCAGACATGCAGCGAGGGAGCAAACCATTTAACTGCATGAGGAAAAAACAGAAAAAACGTGATGGCGTCACAGCCCCTAACTCCACCCGACACGTTTCCCCTAAACAGGCTTCCACTGGGAACGGAGACATGTCTGGTATTACGATACAGACTCATACAAACTGAATGTAAATGAAGCAATGTTAACACTGGCTTTGTCCCCACTGAGGTGATCGTTTTATCCTATGGATGATTGAAAGATTTAAAATTTCTCTGGAGCTGTGGAAATTAGCTATACCAAACTGAGGGTGCCTGTATGTGGATCGGGTGAAGTGGACGAGGATCCCGCGACCGACATCCAGGTGGCAATCAGAGAAGCCGGCAGGCTAATGCAACAAGCTCATTTGATCTCCTTAACCTGAGATCCATCTGATCCGGTAAGCAGCTTTTTCTACTATACCTTGCAGTGGGAAGATCATCGCTGTATTCCAGTAGAAGATTCATGTCATCATCAGCATAATATTTTCTTATGAGGACTGAGTTTTACTATATATATTTTTTTCACTTTTCATATTTTTATACGGGATAGTCAGGGAGGAGAAGTTCCCACTGATAGACTGTTCTTTTTTAGCACTAATCTGAGGTGTTGAGTGGAAGCTACATTGTTGCTGACCAAAAGTTCTTTTTTGCAACATTGTGGCTGCTGTCACTATTGTATGTTCACAATATTATTTGGAGCATGGTGATTCATTAGATAATGGTTCTTAAATATTTAGATGGACTATAGTAATTTCTTCACATGAGTTTTATGTCACATGCAATCTAAGTTCACAACAAAACCATTAGTGATTGTATACACAGTATGATAGGATGTAATGTAATTTCACATTATTAGGGTTCAAAACCATCAGTGATTGTATACACAGTATAATATACACTACGTTAGGATGCGCGCTTGTCACTATATATGAAATGAGCTTATCCACAAGGTAAGTGTGCCCTATCAAACATGCAAGAACCTAAAAGAGACTAATTGATTCTTGTGACATCAAAAACACCGACATTTCTAGGGGGCAGGGGGCTAACACCAATTAGTTACAGCATAAAATATATCTTACATTCATTTGAAAGTGACATTGTGACTGTGACTGTGCAAAAAGAAGCAAGCACATACCTCCCCATTGCTCCTCCACTACGCTTTTAAGCCACTGGAAACAGAAAGAGGAGGCCTCAAGTTGTGATAGCATTGGGCAAATCAAGCAAAGCTGACACGTTGGAGAAATGGGAATGAGTCACATGGTCCACAATACCTAGAGATACACAGTACTATTTTTTCTCCCAGTGGCTGGATGAAGCAGCAAAGAAGTGAAGTTTGGGTGAGTATTATCTACTGGGGAGGAGAGTAAACCTGTTGTTTTGCCCTACGCAGAAAGAAGATATGTTCACTATAATTTAGAGATGAATTACTCACCCAAACTCCTAACTTTGTGTGAATAGAGAATTGTATTTTTAGCTTTTTGGAAAAATCATATAACCCTTAAGGGTACATTTATGACTTGCATTGCGTTGTGATACAGCATTACTTGTGTTTCATTAAGGAAACCTATTCATATCGAATAGGCTGGCAATGCACCACAACACAGCCAAAATGAGTCATGTCTAATTATTTCAAACAAAGCACGGCTTATGTGTTGTGGTTCAATGCAGTAGGGAAGCATTGTTTTTTAATGAAGTAGTGCCTGAGAATGCCATTCAAAATAAATGAATGAACTTGCTAAGAAAGTGTGGATATTCAGATAGGAAGTTTATAAAAAACAATCCTAAAAATGGTGTAGTCTAGCACTTCACATCTTTATGAATAGCCTCCTTAGCATCAGTAATGTGTGGCAGTAAATGGAACATTTACAAAACACTTAAATGTGGTTAATCATTCACAGTAATTTAAAATACAAGTGATCAAAAGATCCATTTGCAGTGATTAGGTGAATGTCACATTCACTGCTATGTAAATATGTTGTTTCGTTTTTTTCAGCTGTGTTATTTTTTTTTTAATTACTCTCATGGTAACTGAAGTTTGATAAAACGTGCTGTCTGGGGAATCTCTATAGGCTTGAAGCAGAGCTGTACACTGTGACTCAAAACATATACATTAAGGATCTCTCAAAGAATAAAACCTCTCTTGTTCTCTTATATTCTTATAATGTTCATTTCAGTCTATTTTTCCCTTTGCATTCACTCACGCCCTATATTGTATTGTAGCATCTTGTTTTATCTTCTGCTCTATACCAGTGTTTCTCAACTCCAGTCCTCGAGGCGCACCAACAGGTCATGTTTTCAGGATTTCCCTCAGATAAAACGGCTGTGGTAATTACCAAGGCAGTGAAACTGATCAAATCACCTGTGCAAAATAGTGGAAATCCTGAAAACATGACCTGTTGGTGTGCCTTGAGGACTGGAGTTGAGAAACACTGCTCTATACAGTAACTCCCCATTTGCTCTTTTATCAGCTTTGCTGCTCTTTCTCACTCTTTCAACTTCACTTCACTTTTATTCACTCAATTAGCCACTCTTCCCTATTCGTTCCCCCTTCATCACCTTTGTTTTCTTCTCTCCTTCAGCTGTTCTTTGCTTTGTTACTTTGTTTTGTTACTTTTTTTTTTCCCTTTTCACCTGTTTGAGTTTTACTAAAAGCACATCTGTACTTTAAAACCCCATTAGCTTTTTGTGAAGGAATATTCAAATTTATATCCAAATAATAATTTATAATCTTTGTCTTCCCTGTTCATTGAGAACCATTATATTATATCCAGACCTAAACAGTTTATTGCTATGTTTAAATAAAGCGTGTCTGCATTTGCAATGTGACTGCAGACAGGGAGTGAAAACAAGTAAGGCATCTGTTCTGCATACCGTTTTGATTCCATTTCTTAACTGCCAGGAGCCATAAATGATTTCTGTGCTGCTCTGCACTCCTGGAGATGACAAACTGCTAGAAGCAAGCTGCTGTATGAGTCTAACTACAGAGCACATCTTCAGACCAACACAGAGAACAAGGAAGGCACCAGGATTCCCCCTCCAGGAATCTACTTTGCACAGTTGGCTTTCGGAAAGTGTATTTATTGGGAAGATGGAAATGGCTTAGCTAAGCTTATCTGTCAAACTTTGGTCTCCAGTATTCAAACAAGCCATGAAGCAATGTTAACACTGGCTTGGGTCTGTGATGATAACTCATGGGACAAAAATATAAAACAGGACATTATATTTGTACAGTTTCCTGGTATCTTTGGATGAATTAGAAATCCTAGTTTTTATTAAGGCTTGGGTGGTAAACCCCAAAACAATTGAATATATGGCAACTTACTTGTGGCATCCTTAAATGTAGTGGCTGCATTTGTTTTTTTTTAGGCTTTTTTCACCGGATCTGGCTTGTAACACACTTTTTGTCCCCATGAGTAAACTCCAGTGGGCAGAGTGAAACACGTTGGGAGTGTAGCCTGGCGGGGGGTCCAGGCTGAGATTGACACTTGTCTACACACAGCAGGTCTTTTTCTGATGTGCGGCTCCTGGGATCTTCTGCTCTAATCTGTCCTCGTAACACATGTTTTGTCTTAGGGTGTCTCCACTCTGGAAATAGGGGCAATAAAGACACCTTTGGACAGCAGCACTATCAGTCTCGGGAGAGGCAATTGTTAGATATACTAGCTGATTTAGATGGATTTTACATACAAATTACAGATGAATTACAGCAAACGCTTTTTAAAGCGGACCTGAACCCTCCTACCCTTCATAGCCAAGGAAGCTGCCATCCTAATCTCTGCTTGATCCACAGTTGCCATGGGTGCTGCACATGTGACCGACTATGACTCCAGCCATTTAATGGCTTGACAGTTGAGAGCTGACATATAGTAACTGTAACAGTTATCATTCAAGGCTTGTCTTGATTCTGTTTTTGAAAAAAATGGTGGGTTTAGTTCTGCTTTTAAGTGGAATTTCACTTTAAAAAGTTGCTTTTCTGCCTGCACAAAGCTCAGTGTAGAATTCCAGCAATGCCAAGATGACTAAACTCCTACACATGTGCGGGAGTGACGTCATCTCACCTCCGCCAATTAAAATGGCCGGAGATCTATACCTGGAACCTGCTGGACTGCAGATGTCAGTGACCTACAGGAAGCTTCAGGACATTACGGCACTGGTGAAAAGTATTGGAAAAGTGAGTATAGCTCCGCTTTAAATAGTTACAGCGAGAGTTTTTTTCCTTTTCGGGGTGAAAATTTTACATATATGAATAAAAGATAAACATTGTATTCACCCCTGTCAGTGGTATATGGTTTATCTCAACACTTTAAGGGCTCGTTTACAGTAGCAGTTGGGGGGGCGGTACAACCGCGCAGTTGAGTTGTAGCGGCAAAGGCTGGGGGTGTACATCCTGTCTTGTTTAGCGGGCACTGCAACCTGCCAAACCTGAGCCATTCAGGTGATTGAATGTGATTGCCAGGCAGTAGTGCGATCTTTAGAGGGTTAAAACAATCAGTGAAGGGGGGGGGGCATACTGTATCACCTCCTCACTGCCTGTCAAACGCCCAAGAAAAGTGATCCGAATGCTGAATCTGAATGCATGTGCAGTAATATCAATGTTTTCAAACCACCCTAGTTCACATCGCTGCGTTTGGTTCCAGCGCTTTAAAAAAAAAAAAAAGAACCAGAATGCATGTGAATGCACCAGAACACATATGAGCGCGTGCAAAGGGGAGAAAAAAAATCAAGTTAATTAAAAGGAAAAACTGGAATGAACGTCAATTTTCAGAGCACTTCCTGTTCTTGTGTAACTTCTGGTTTCAAATTGTGCTCCTACCTTGTCACCCATGCACACTTATTTAACAACCGTGCCAGCATACATTGAGCAGGTATGGTCCACAATTGTCACTGTCAGCATTTATTCATTTTATGTAGCTTGATATTTTTTTATATATGTCACTTTAAATCCTTTGTCTGTATTTGTTGTATGCTTGAAAACCAATTTCTTTTCTATTCCTTTGGATACACTCTCATTTAAAGGTATCTATGCACATGAGATGATCATTGCCCAGTCTGGCTAAACTCTTTAGGATTAGGAGATACTCCTTGTTTGAGGCCAGTAAAATGCAGTGGCCAAATTGTGACTGCTCCTGTGTCTATAGACACTGGACTGTAGCCGAACCCCCCCAGCCAACAGTTCATGAGCTGCTATTGTTTTATACAATTTTAGGCCAGCACCCAGGGTGTTTCTGTCACCCTGTTTTAATAAGCATGAACTTGAATTGCACACAGTCCTCTAAAAAAACAAAAAACAAACAAAACTATAAAAAAAAAATATAGCATTTTGCTTAATTAACCCTTCGGTATTATTTGTTTGGCATTTGCCATATGTACTGGGCTAAGTTGGGCAGGATTGCCTTGAACTTTTATTTTTTATTTTTTAGCCACCTGAACTCATTCTTTTAATCTGTTTTTCAGCTGCAAGCCAGAACTCATTACAGAAGCTTATAACCAAAATTGAAATCTGTTTATTCAATTCTCTGCCTTGACACTAAAATAAATCCTTTTGTTCTGCAGGAATTCAAGAGATTTCAGAAAATTTACATATTTTCCTCCTGATATGTGGTCTCCGCAGAGTTAAAGACCCCCTCTATCTGGTTGATACGTTTGCAGGTAAGCTCCATTCTGTACACAACTTTTTTTTAAGGAGAGGACACCTAAGTAGTTAATGCACATAACATATTAGGAATCACACTCTATTATTAATAGGAATAAAAATATCTTCCGATTTCTGTATAGGTTTTGAATTGCATTTATAAGGCTTTATTTGTTATTGGTTTATATAGCAAAGCTGTAATTATTTTGTAAAACCCCCTTTTTTTTAAATCATTTTCAAATGCATTACTCATCTAACAATGTACAGAGTAACTTGGTTTGAGAGCGTTTTTCTAGACAAGCAAAATTTTTTAATACATTTTCATTTGATAAACAAGTGATATGGTTTAATGAAGGTACAACATTTAACAACTCACATGGTTGATGTTTAAAAGAGGCACATCTAAGTATGCAAGCATCCGGGGTAAAGCTGTCCACCTAGGCCATCCTCCACACCGCCACAACGCCATCCCTTCCACGCTGTGCTCCCTGGGCGATTCCAGCTTCGCTTTCATATCGCTCTACTGCAGGGTAGTCTTCCTGGTCACGGTTGCAGACTGACAGCGGTGAGAGTCGGCTATGGTCTGTGTGCTTTTACCCCGGATGCCTGCATACTTAGATGTGCCTTTTTTAATCATCAACCATGTGAGTTGCTAAATGTTGCCATATTGCTACACTTAGAGGCGCCTCTCTTCTCTTTTATACTCTGTAGCTCCTGCTGGATTTTGCTTCTAATCCCCTTGGGAAGGCTTCCATTTGTGGATGGGCATTTTATGGTTGTACAACCTGGTCACATTGCTATAATCTATTTATATGGATTATAAACTGAAGGACTTCTGAATAAATGGTTGTGGAACAAATCATTTGAGTTTCCACTATTTCTTATGGGGAAATTCGCTTTGATATGAGTGCTTTGGATTACAAGCATGTTTCCGGAACGTATTATGCTTGCAATGCAAGGTTTTACTGTACAGTGAAATGAATTGCTCCACATGACTTATTATTAAACCCTACATAGCTCCAATTTAGAAGTACTCACCTGTCACAGGCTAAAAACATCATTTTTGCTATGAATGACTGGTGCTATTCTCATTATAAAGCCCTCAAACATTAGACAGCACATATTGCAAGGGACTGTAATTCCCACAGACAAAACCTAGGAAATTAGGAACAGTTGGAGAGCAGAGAAGAGGTGTTCATTTGTCATATTAAGCGCATGAGTGTCATTTTTTATAAGATAGCTGAAGCTGACTGTCAGTAAATTAAGAATTTGTCTGCTGCAGTTTAGAGGTTGAAGAGTTCTTAAGCTGGCCATACATGTTACTTTGTGAATGCACAATCTATTCAGCTTAGATAGAATTGTACAGAAATCCTAATGTACAAGTGCTCACATAAGATCCCTTGTAGTCATAAAAAACATGATGAGGTTGATGAAACCGTAATTGATAAACTGGATTTTTCCCATTACAAAGGCCTATGTTAAAGTGGTTGTAAACCCTTACATCTAACCAGTGAAGGGACTATCCTCAGGTAATGCACAGAGATGAAACAAATCTCCCTACATAAGTGGTATCTGTCTATCTGCAGTCTAAAAATGCTGAATTTATAAAGCTTGTCTGAGGGTTCAGAAAATAGGGGAGCAGAGAGCTGAAGTTACACTCTGCAAAGCTCAGTGAGCTCTGAGAGCTGATTGGAGGGAAGAGGCACACCCCCTCCACACAGCACACAGGAACAGAGCTGAAACTGTTAATCTGCTGGAGGTCTCTCCAATCACCATTTTCCTCTTGGTGTCAAGAAAACTTGTCATAAGTGATTCATGCTGATAGCAGAGGAATGAAGCAGCATACAGAAATCTCACTTAAATTGAGACAAGTACACACTATAGAGGGATATGCTTTGTTCATATTTCATGTCTGAGGTTTACAACCACTTTAAGTTTACATATGCATTGTCAGCCATCATGTTCTATTTTTCTGCTTCTTTTGCTATGTACGTTACTTTCTTCCTCTCCCCTCTACTTGGCTCCTATCATTGATCATAAATACAGTCTCAACAACCAACTACTAACCCGTAATCTATTCCCTTTTATGTATATCAGACTTCTGTTATTTCTGTTTTACAGATGCTTCATTCATACTTATTACTTGTAGCTTTCCTAAAGTATACCTTTTCTTTTTTTTTCACAACCACAGCCATATTTATATGCATGTAATTTGTTAGAATAACTGACAGATGTTCAGTTGCTAAGGCTGGTATCCAGTTCCATAATTTTGCCTGTATGGATTTCCATCATCTATCCTTAGCGAAAACCTTGCAGCATTGCGTTAATGTCCATAGAGAGTTTTGAGATTTGTATTTAGTTTTACTATGTCTGCATGTTTATATTTCAGTTGGTGTAGGGTCCAGCTCTGTCCAGGTGAGATCTGATGAATAATAAAAATTTGGCTGAATTGCCAACTGCAAATTCAATTGCTAAAATCAACCCAATCATCATCACTAGTATGATTGCTGTATTCTACGGATGATGGATGTGAATGTTGTTCCCAAAGTCACATAAAAAGGCTCTCTCCATACTGTTATGTGCATATTTATATTTGTTTATTTTGCCCTTGGTATATGTCCCCTATGGCTGTCAGTCAAAGCCTGTGAGATGGCCGAGCCACGCTGTTTATGTCTATGGACGCACACAGCACGGATCAGGAGCATGCCAACACGTGTGCCTCCATAGTAAGCGGCTTCCTATGGTGGAGTGGAGAGCGCTGGCGGGGGACCCCAGAAGAGGAGGTTTAGGGATGCTCTGTGCAATACCCTTGCACAGAGTAGGTATGTATCTCTTTTTCACTTTCAAAGTTTTTATTAAGAAACAAAAAAGAACAGAAACATAACAGGTTGTGTGTAGAAATTGTATACAGAATAAATTGACAAATAACAGCCATAGCAACAAGCACAAAATATGAATGTACTATCAGCGCCAGAATAATCTAATATAACCAAAATGGATCAGGAACTAAACAAATACCCAGGGCATCAAATACCTATATAGAGTATGTACTGTGAACATAGATCCAGGATTCAGAGAGGACATCGGTAAACATATAAGGAGTAACGTAGACTCCCGGTGGACTCATGTCATTTAGTAACCTTACTAAAGTTTTATAGGAGTGAATAAAGCAGAGAAGTGAAGACCAGAAAAAATAAGGGGGTTGAGGAGAGTGGGCAAGCATAGTGAGGGGGAAGCCCAGAGTCCCGACCTGCATCCAGCTCCGCGGACTGGGCAAATCACAGTAGTGGCCGAGGGCCTGATTTGCTCATGGAAGCAAGAGGGTTTCATCAAAGTGAGTAGGGAGAAAGTGTTGTAACCACGGTAGCCACATTTTGGCATAGTAATCCACTATATTCAGAAGGACCGCATCTAATTTGGCATGGATCATGTAGAACATCTTTTTTATTTTAGTTAAAAAAAAAAAAAAAAGACCTACAACTGCTTTAACTTGCTTATGGCTGTAACTTGCAGTGAGAATTGACAGCTTTGCAAGGTGCAACAAGTGTTATTATCACTTATGCGTTGGGTATATAAGGCACAAAACCTTCTAGTAACCAATCATTTTCAGATAGGTTAGTGGTTCTCCAGGCCATTTATAGAGCCAAGTAAGGAAATCTTTGAGTAACTTTTAGGCTCAGTTCACACTACTTTGACCTGAAAGTCGCATGACTTATGGTGTGACTTAGCCAGGCAACTGCTTGCCAATTTGATGGCGACTTGAGTATTACTTTAATGTGACTTTGAAGCGAGGGAGGGGCTACACCGCAGGGAATGCCTGGGTAATCTTTCTGTAATGTTGGATCCAAATCCGTTTAAAGTCTATGGGCACAAATCGGATATACAATATCTCACAAAAGTGAGTACACCCCTCATATTTTTGTAAATATTTTATTATATCTTTTCATGTGACAACACGGAAGAAATTACACTTTGCTACAACGTAAAGTAATGAGTGTACAGCATGTATAACAGTGTAAATTTGCAGTCCCCTCAAAATAACTCAACACACAGCCATTAATGTCTAAACTGCTGGCAACAAAAGTGAGTACACCCCTAAGTGAAAATGTCCAAATTGGGCCCAATTAGCCATTTCCCCTCCCCCGGTGTCATGTGACTCGTTAGTGTTACAAGGTCTTAGATGTGAATGGGGAGCAGGTGTGTTAAATTTGGTGTTATCGCTCTCACTCTCTCATACTGGTCACTGGAAGTTCAACATGGCACCTCATGGCAAAGAACTCTCTGAAGATCTAAAAAAAAGAATTGTTGCTCTACATAAAGTTGGCCTAGGCTATGAGAAGATTGCCAAGATCCTAAAACTGAGCTGCAGCATGATAGCCAAAACCATACAGCAGTTTAACAGGGCAAGCTCCACTCACAACAGGCCTCGCCATGGTTGACCAAAGAAGTTGAGTGCACATGCTCAGCATCATATTCATAGGTTGTCTTTGAGAAATAGACGTATGTGTGCTGCGAGCATTGCTGCAGATGTTGAAGGGGTGGAGGGTCAACCTGTCAGTGCTTAGACCATATGCTGCACACTGCATCAAATTGGTCTGCATGGCTGTCGTCCCAGAAGGAAGCCTCTTCTAAAGATGATGCGCAAGAATGCCCAGAAACAGTTTGCTGAAGACAAGCAGACTAAGGACATGGATTACTGGAACCGTGTCCTATGGTCTGATGAGACCAAGATAAACTTATTTGGTTTAGATGGTGTCAAGCGTGTGTGGCGGCAACCAGGTGAGGAGTACAAAGACAAGTGTATCTTGCCTACAGTCAAGCATGGTGGTGGGAGTGTCATGGTCTGGGGCTGCATGAGTGCTGCCGGCACTGGGGAGCTACAGTTCATTGAGGGAACCATGAATGCCAACATGTACTGTGACATACTGAAGCAAAGCATGATTCCCTCCCTTTGGAGACTGGGCCACAGGGCAGTATTCCAACATAACGACCCCAAACACACCTCCAAGACGGCCAGTGTCTTGCTAAAGAAGCTGAGGTTAAAGCTGATTGACTGACTGGTGAAGCATGTCTCCAGACCTAAACCCTATTGAGCATCTGTGGGGCATATTTAAATGGAAGGTGGAGGAGCGCAAGGTCTCTAGCATCAACCAGCTCCGTGATATCATCATGGAGGAGTGGAAGAGGACTCCAGTGGCAACCTGTGAAGCTCTGGTGAACTCCATGCCCAAGAGGGTTAAGGCAGTGCTGAAAAATAATGGTGGCCACACAAAATTGACATTTTGCGCCCAATTTGGACATTTTCACTTAGGGGTGTACTCCTATTTGTTGCCAGTGGTTTAGACATTAATGGCTGTGTGATTTATTTTGAGGGGACAGCAAGTTTACACTGTTATAGAAGCTGTACACTACTTTACATTGTAGCAAAGTGTAATGTGTTGTCACATGAAAAGATATAATAAAATATTCGCAAAAAGGAGTGTACTCACTTTTGTGAGATACTGTAAATGCCTTAAAGTAGTACAGGAACTTTTTCTAAAGTCAGTGCAACTTCAGTAGTGCTAATTAAGATAGCTCTGATTGACTAACATGGGATTTCACATGTCATGCGACTTGGGGTCTCACAAGTCGGATCCCAAGTCGAGGAAGTGTGAACTGAGCTTTAACATGGCCCTGAACAACTTCTTTGAGGAATAGAAATATGGAAGCTACTATTGTTGACTGGGATACCTGATTTTGAATACAGACTTATTCTGGGTATAATAGGAACAATAATGACTTTTGTTTGTGATTTAACTATATAGTTGGGTAGTTTATGACAAATAAGGAGAAAAATTAACAGCATTGCATTTGTTGGACCCCAATCAGCAATGACCACCTTCAGGCCTCTTGCACACAGATGTAATAATGTACTGATGTTTATACTGAGAATCTTGTTAACAGGAAGATCTTGAGTAAAATGATTTGTAAAGACCTTGTCTATGCACATACAGTCAGGTCCATAAATATTGGGACATCGACACAATTCTAATCTTTTTGGCTCTATACACCACACCGGAGTTGAAATGAAACAAACAATATGTGCTTTAACTGCAGACTTTCAGCTTTAATTTGAGGGTATTTACATCCAAATCAGGTGAACAGTGTAGGAATTACAACAGTTTGTATATGTGCCTCCCACTTTTTAAGGGACCAAAAGTAATGGGACAATTGGCTGCTCAGCTGTTCCATGGCCAGGTGTATGTTATTCCCTTATTATCCCATTTACAAGGAGCAGATAAAAGGTCCAGAGTTCATTTCAAGTGTGCTTTTTTGCATTTGGAATCTTGCTGTCAACTCTCAATATGAGATCCAAAGAGTTGTCACTATCAGTAAAGCAAGCCATCATTAGGCTGAAAAAACAAAAACCCATCAGAGAGATAGCAAAAACATTAGGTGTGGCCAAATCAACTGTTTGGAACATCCTTAAAAAGAAAGAACGCAACGGTGAGCTCAGCAACACCAAAAGACCTGGAAGACCACGGAAAACAACTGTGGTGGATGACCAAAGAATTTATTCCCTGGTGAAGAAAACACCCTTCACAACAGTTGGCCAGATCAAGAACACTCTCCAGGAGGTAGGTGTATGTGTGTCAAAGTCAAACAATCAAGAGAAGACTTCACCAGAGTGAATACAGAGAGTTCACCACAAGATGTAAACAATTGGTGAGCCTCAAAAACAGGAAGGCCAGATTAGAGTTTGCCAAACAACATCTAAAAAAGCCTTCACAGTTCTGGAACAACATCCTATGGACAGATGAGATCAAGATCAACTTGTACCAGAATGATGGGAAGAGAAGAATATGGAGAAGGAAAGGAACTGCTCATGATCCAAAGCATACCAACTCATCAGTAAAGCATGGTGGTGGTAGTGTCATGGCGTGGGCATGTATGGCTGCCAATAGAACTGGTTCTCTTGTATTTATTGATAATGTGACTGCTGACAAAAGCAGCAGGATGAATTCTGAAGTGTTTCGGGCAATATTATCTGCTCATATTCAGCAAAATGCTTCAGAACTCATTGGATGGCGCTTCACAGTGCAGATGGACAATGACCCGAAGCATACTGCGAAAGCAACCAAAGAGTTTTTTAAGGGAAAGAAGTGGAATGTTATGCAATGGCCAAGTCAATCACCTGACCTGAATCCGATTGAGCGTGCATTTCACTTGCTGAAGACAAAACTGAAGGGAAAATGCCCCAAGAACAAGCAGGAACTGAAGACAGTTGCAGTAGAGGCCTGGCAGAGCATCACCAGGGATGAAACCCAGCGTCTGGTGATGTCTATGCGTTCCAGACTTCAGGCTGTAATTGACTGCAAAGGATTTGCAACCAAGTATTAAGAAGTGAAAGTTTGATGGTTGATTGTTAATCTGTCTCATTACTTTGGGTCCCTTAAAAAGTGGGAGGCACATATACAAACTGTTGTAATTCCTACTCCGTTCACCTGATTTGGATGTAAATACCCTCAAGTTAAAGCTGAAAGTCTGCAGTTAAAGCACATCTTGTTCGTTTCATTTCAAATCCATTGTGGTGGTGTATAGAGCCAAAAAGATTAGAATTGTGTCGATGTCCCAATATTTATGGACCTGACTGTATATAGACGGGTAAATGTGTGTATACATGCATACAATTCTTCTTTCTTTTCTTCAATGGTTCTGTATTCATCGTTGTATAACTAATCTTTGGGAAGCTCCCTATTCTCCACTGATAAACAAAGACTAGTGTAGAGCGAGCAGTACCATTATTTCTGGTCAGATGCTTTACTGAGTATGGCTGCGTTCACATACACAAAGGGGGCATGGAGAACGAATGTAGCCACCCTAGAACCGGAAGTATGAGAATAAAAAAATGCTTGCATTTGAGAGATGAAACTGTAACTCTAGTTATATTTAAACATATCACATTTATTTCATTTGATAAAAAATGTGAGTTTAGTCACTTTAGAAGTCTAAAAGTAATGGCAGCTCTTTCTTTTGGGGCAGGTTATCAGCAAATCTCCTGCAGTATTTATAGCAATATGATTTTTATCATTAAATGCAGACTTCAGTTATTTTATTCTTTAATCCATGTCCTAGGTTAATCCATGTCAAAGCTTATGAATATTTAAACCTGAATAAAGAATTTGAACTACACTTACTTTGCTTTAAAATTCCCAATGGCTAATATTAAAGGTACATTTAAGTTCCAATAAAAATTTTTAAAAAAAGTTAGCCTTAAAATTAACACCAGAAATGCTGCTTCGCTGCCCAGAACGTCTATTTTTTTTATCCTGGCATTGTTATGCATCAGCCCCCCTAATTTCCAAAAATTATCCTGTTGTCAATAGCCTAGAACAGGGGTCTCCAGACTGGGGCCTGAAGGCCAAATGTGGCCCTTTGCTAGCCTTTATCCGGCCCTTGGGGGACTATTCCTCCCACTGGTTTGAGGCACTATTCCTCCCACTGACACCAACATTGGGGCACTATTTCTTCCACTGATACCAATCATTGGATACTATTCCTCCTACTAATATGGGCACTACTCCTCCTATTGACCACCAACCCTGAGGCCATATTTATTCTCACTGATGCTGGATCCAGGACATTTTCTGCCCCTGCTGGCCTCAATACGGCCCCCCTAAAGTCTGAAGGACACAAAACTGGCCCTTTGTTTGAAAAGTTTGGAGACCTCTGGTCTAGAAAAGAGAATACACCGCTCCAGGTGAGACTGCCGCCCACATCACACGATCTCTATAGTGGGTGCTCGCCACTGTCACACAGCAAAATAGAGAAGATTGGCCGCACACCATTGCTGTAGATGCTAAGTCCTTTATTCCATAATCAGATGAAGAGACAGCACAAAGAACAAGGATTATGCTGTGGCTTGTTCTCCTACAACTGTTTGAACAGTCATATGAGAACAACAAACCACAGCATACTCTGTGTTCTTTGTGCTGTCTTCATCTGTTTATGGAATAATGGATTTAGCATCTACAGCAATGGTGTGCAGCCAATCTCCTCTATTTTGTCAATAGACTGGTGGTCCTCCTGCTGCAATTTTCTTCATGCAGTGGTGGAACATGCGTCATCATATCTCAAACCAACTGTCCTCGCTTCCCAACAGCCCTTCTGGTGCCCTTCACTGGCTGCCTAACCCAGAACAAACCCACATTTATAGGCTGCTATAAACACATAATCTTGTGGTAGTAATCAAGTGGTAGTCAACTCTGCCAAAAAAAATGTTTAAAAAATTCCCCCTCTGCAGCGTTATGCCATAATGTGCTAGTATGCACCGCATACTAGCTCATTATGGCAGACTTACCTGTCAAATGCAGCCCTCCAGTGCTGTGCTGTAACTGAACCCCCGGTCCCCTATGCTTGCATCTTTGCCAAGTCTTCCTAAGGGATCTGTCTCGTTGGCCGCTTAAATAGTTGGGCCACAGCAGCATCACTCCTGCACATGCGCATGGGAGTCACATAGCCACAACACAGCAAAGGTGCCGTAAATGTGATGGGGGGGGGGGGGGGGAGCGGCAGACGAGAATGCTGTGTGTTGTATAAATGGTTTTTTGTATAAGGTAAGCACAATAAATATCCAGACTTCAACATAGTTGCAGGGTTTTGGACCAGTGTTAGCAATTCATTGAATTATTTTACTTTTCTGCACTGAATAATAACTACAATCTTATATTGCACATTTTGCATAATTCATAAAAAATGCAAAGGGTGCTTCCAGTATTGATTTGTGTTACCTATCAGAAATGTACCATTGCTATCTGTAAACCTGGAAAATGAAATCTAGTTTATGTAAAATTAAGCACAACAAAATTCACATTATCTAAAGTTTTGATTGTAATGATAATTTAATTATCTTTTGCACCTGTTGAGAAAATTAGGTTTTTTTTTTCTGTGACTGCTCTAGTGACAAGCTAGATAGCTGTAATACATATGTATAGTATGGAAAATCATAAACATTGGAAGATTGTTTTCCATCTTAAAATTTTTTTACTAAACTTTTTTCATACGGAGAACAGAAGCAGGCCTTACTCAGTTAAAATCTATAAGAGCAATAGCATACTACATTTCTTGCATGGACTGTAAGCAGTATACTTGAACAGGTGATCAACAAACACCAGGAGACCTAAGGAGGGTGTTGATCTCTCTTTAAAGAAAGAAAATGTGTTGTATACTTTCTGAAAAAATATGTTGGCCCACTTCACAAGTTCATAATATGATTGGTGACAAGTTATGTTATATCCCTTTCGAAGTGGGCTGACAGTTGTTTCAGAAGGTATGTAACACAATTTCTTTTTCATTTATTGAAGGACACAGGATTCAGAGACCGTTGTTTTATACTGCCACCTAGTGGAGGATATTGATACCGGTTAACCAAAAAAACACAGACTGGCCTGGTATATATTCCCACTCCCACCATGCCTTTTTGCTAGTGTCCTAGAAGAATGGACACCTTTTCTCTATTGAGAAAAATGTAACCATGTTTGCTAGTCCTTTTTCCTGCTTTCAAGATTTTTTTTTTTGTTCATTCAAGATTTCCTTACAGTTAGGTCCATATATATTTGGACGCAGGCACAATTTTCATACTTTTGGCTCTGTATGCCACCAGAACAAAACAAAACAATCCAAATAAATTTGAAGTGTAGACTATTTAGCTTTAATTCAAGGGGTTGAACATAAATACAGTTGTGCTCATTAGTTTACATACCCTGATTTCTTGGCCATTCAGAGAATATGAATAAGAACGCAAAAACATTTCTTTCACTCATGGTTAGTGAAGCCATTTATTATCAATCAACTGTGTTTACTCTTTTTAAATCATGATGATAACAGAAACTACAAATAAGTCCCTGATCAAAAGTTTATATACCCTGGTGATTTTGGCCTGATAACATGCACACAAGTTGACACAAACGGGGTTTGAATGGCTATTAAAGGTAACCATCCTCACGTGTGATCTGTTTGCTTGTAATTAGTGTGTGTGTATAAAAGGTCAATGAGTTTCTGGACTCCTGACAGACCCTTGCATCTTTCATCCAGTGCTGCACTGACATTTCTGGATTCTGAGTCATGGGGAAAGCAAAAGAATTGTCAAAGGATCTGCGGGAAAAGGTAGTTGAACTGTATAAAACAGGAAAGGGAAATAAAAAGATATCCAAGGAATTGAGAATGCCAATCAGCAGTGGTCAAACTCTAATCAAGAAGTGGAAAATGAGGGGTTCTGTTGAAACCAAACCACGGTCAGGTAGACCAACTAAAATTTCAGCCAAAACTGCCAGGAAAATTGTTCAGGATGAAAAGAAAAACCCACAAATAACTTCAGGTGAAATACAGGACTCTCTGAAAACAAGTGGTGTGGCTGTTTTAAGGATAAGAATAAGGATGCACAATAAGGAGCCACTTGAAGAATGATGGGCTGCATGGTCGAGTCGCCAGAAGAAAGCCATTACTACGCAAATGCCACAAAGTATCCCGCTCACAATACGCCAAACAGCACAGAGACAAGCCTCAAACCTTCTGGCACAAAGTCATTTGGAGTGATGAGACCAAAATTTAGCTTTTTGGCCACAACCATAAATGTTACATTTGGAGAGGAGTCAACAAGGCCTATGATGAAAGGTATGGAGGTGGATTGCTGATGTTTTGGAGATGTGTGAGCTACAAAGGCACAGGAAATTTGGTCAAAATTGTTGGCAAGATGAATGCAGTATGTTATCAAAAAATACTGGAGGAATATTTGCATTCATCAGCCAGGAAGCTGTGCATGGGACGTACTTGGACATTCCAACATGACAATTATTCAAAACACAATGCCAGGTTGACCTGTCATTGGCTACGGCAGAATAAAGTGAAGGTTCTGGAGTGGCCATCTCAGTCTCCTGACCTTATCATGATTGAGCCACTCTGGGGAGATCTCAAACGTGCAGTTCATGCAAGACAGACCAAGAATTTCCAGGAACTGGAGGCTTTTTGCCAAGAGGAATGGGCAGCTTTACAATATGAGAAGATAAAGAGCCTCATCCACAAATACCACAAAAGACTTCAAGCTGTCATTCATGTTAAAGGGGGCAATACACTGTATTAAGAACTGAGGTATGTAAACTTTTGATCAGGGTTATTTGAGTCGTTTCTGTTGCCATTATGGTTTAAAAAGAGTAAACACAGTTGATTGATAATAAATGGCTTCATCCAAACACTAACCATGAGTAAAAAAAAAAAGTTTTTGTGTTATCTTTCATATTCTTTGAAAAATGGCCAAGAATTCATAAATTCTTGGCCATTTGTAAACTTATGAGCACAACAGTTGATTGATAATAAATGTCAGCCAAACACTAACCATGAGTGAAAGAAAAGTTTTTGCGTTATCATTCATATTCTCTGAAAAATTTCCAAGAAATCATACATTTTGCCAGGATATGTAAACCTATAAGCACAACTGTTTATATGGACCCAACTATATATGCTGCATGTATTGCTATACCCCACTGCACTGTACGATTGCGGGCTTGGCTGAAATTAAAGGGCTCCGTATTGTGGCACTTTCCAGACATGAGTCTACTGTGTTAGTTAGCCACAGAGCCCTTTCTGAATCTAGAGCATTGGAACAGCCATCTGGGGTGACCATGTCTATAAAGACTCACTTTCTGAGTAGGCAGAGCACGTCGCTAAGACTTTTGGACATCATTATTACCCTTCTTTTTTTTTTTTTAGTTTACTACGGAAAGAGTTAACAGTAAGGGACTAACCGCTTTGTTATTAGGTAGAGTGTCGCACACAAATATACTCTGCTCTCTAGTTTCTTGTATTCAGCGCGAGGTAGCATCTTTCCGCTACTGCTTCTAATTGCAAGAGGCGCGTGGTTTTTCCACAATTGGACTTTGCTGTCCACCTACAGGGATCTGGTCACCTCTGACCGTCTAAACCTCTCCTGTTACCAGCAGCCAGTTTGTGAGTATGCAAGACTTATCCTTGTACCCTGAGCTACATTGTCCCTGCTTGACAGTGTGACATGCAGTGGTGGCCCGTCCATTAGGAGTGCACAGGCGCCACCCCCCCATCCAAGCGTCCTGCCCCCTAATTTTCATGCAGGCCGACGGATGCATGGATTCCAATGAAGGTTTTTTTTTTAAGCACCTGATTAGAGCCAGAGGCTCTAATAGGCTTCAACAAAGGGGGGGCTCGGGGTGCAGGGCACTGCGTTCCGAGCCCACCCAGTTGTGTGACAATAGCAAATGAATATTCACGATTCTCACACTGATCCCCCTCCCGGCCAATCAGGGACCCGTCACTCGATTTGCTGAAAGGACAGGCGATCCTATTGGACGCCTAAGAGGAGGGAGGAGATGCATGGCGGAAGCCGCTGTGATGCAGAGGAGGAGGAGACAACCGTTCGCCTTAGGAGCGCTGCCCGCCCGGAACTTAGATGGGGTAAGTGCAGGGCTGACCCGACGAAGCGAGAGCCGGGGGGGGGGGATGTGTGTGACCTGACGGCACGGAGGGGGGAGTTGGTTGTTTAAGGCCCCCCCCCCAAAAAAACGCTGCAACTGATTATGTTCATGATCCACTAACAGTTCTGGTGCTGCCTGCAGTGCAGTCTTCTGAAGTGTCAGGCGTGGTCCCCTCTCTAGTTCTATCCTGATAGAAAATGACTGCTGTTATGCTGGATTTCTTTGACCAAGCTGCATCCTTGAATGCTGAACCTGATCTCAGAGGCTGTAAGTGTAATGCTAAGTCTTCTTCTGCAGGATCATGATCTGATCTGCTTGCAGCCTTTGAGCCTTCTGCCAGAGGCTTTGTTTGATGAGGAGGCTCAGAAATACTTAATGTATGCAGTTTTCCCTGAAAAGTCTCAGGCTGTTGTCATTGCTTTCAGGTTTAGAGAGACCATTTCAGCTCTTTTGAGTGCTTTCAGCCCGTTTGAGGTCCTAAGACTACTAAAACCTTTTCGGTGCAACTACTAGTCCCAGATGTCCTTTTAAAAGACTTCTGATAAACTGTCCACACCTTCAAAACATTTCTCAGCCTTATACCTATTTAAAGAATCTTTTATTAGGCCCCGTTCACGTGTGCAAAAACATTTCTCAGCCTTATACCTATTTAAGGAGGCTTTTATTAGGCCCCATTCACATGTGCAAATAGGGCCATGTGCAATCATATGCGGGAGTTCACAGCGATTACTTGCGGAAGGCAACCTTATTAAAAGTAATGAGAATCTGACAGCTCTTGCAGCTAATCATAGTGGCTTACATGTGATTGCTTATGCAGCGATCGGCTCTAGATTTTGTCAGTCTGCACCCAGGGCCAATCACACGCAGGTAATACCTGTGAGAAATGTAAGTGGGGATCCAGGAAAGAGTCACAGAGGCCCATGGAATGGAGTTTTTTTTGAGGAGGGGGTGGTCAACTACATTAAAGGTATCAGAGAGGTCTAACGGTAAAAGTACTGAGTAGTTACTAATGGTTTTAGTTAGTGAGTTTTAGGAGAGCAGTGTCTGTGGAGTATTGCAGATGCAATTCAGACCGAAGATGGTTATTGGGGAGGTGGTAGCTCAGCCGGTTGTAGAGTAGGGGTTCTAGTTTTGTAAACAGGAACAGATGGTCTTAGGTTGTGAAGATTTGTGGGATCTAAAGATGTTTTTTTTTTTTAAGTATGGGATCACCAATAGTTGTTTATTGGGAACAGGAAGCAGGGCCACTTGGTTAGGTGGGCATTAAAAAAAAAAAGTTACGCAATCTCGTCTATGGTAACAAGGTTAAAGGAGGGAAGTATTGAATGTGCAGGTGGACATGGAATGTTAAGTGGGAGAGATCTTTACAATTGATATCTCATCATGAAATGTATTAATCTTATTTTGTAAATGCTTGTCAATTTCCTGGGCAAAGAGTGCGTTATTGGGTTGAGGAAGTGGAGGACAAAGTAGAGTTAATGGGTAGTAAAGAGCTGCAGGGAACTACAAATTGTCACTTTCTGGATATCTGCTTTAACTCTAACCACTTGCATTTATAAAAGGTTCTAGGACAATTGCAGCGCACTCCCATTCACTTGAAAGGGTCACATTTGCTGGCAGTACTGTCTACCGAACGAACATGACCTGCAGCAGTGTGTACTAGCATGGCTCATAGCCATATTTAACTGAAAGGAAGGGTGGCGGGGTATGTTGGGGTTGACAGTAAACGTGTAGGTCAACCACCTGCTTTTAATACTGCCAATGTAAGCAAGGCCTTGATAAATTAGCCTGAATATGCGAGACTGTTAGCAATCATTGCTATTACATCTCCTTTTCCAAATCAGTGCTTCCACAGTCCACTTTAAAATAACTTGCATCACAGCAAGATCATTTATAAAAGTTTAAAGGAAAAAGGTGATAAGCAGCACAGAAAAAGGTAAGAGCGTAAAAGCAATAACTTTAGCATATTAGCAAAAAACATTATCTACTAGAAGACAGTCTAAAAAATATTTTTTTTACAGTTGCCTGAGGGGACTCTGATGGCTGCACAGTAAGTGCCAGAGGACTAAATGTAGCATCGGGCTGCAGGTTGGGCACCAGGGGTTTAAACAAATTCTTCCATAAAAATATGATTGCGTTAAGTGCTATTATGTATTTTTTTACGATTATTTTTTCCTTATGATTTAGTGAAAGATCAGGTCCCATTTTAGGAGCCATTCATTCAGGGATAATGCCTTAGGGTTCACATCCGTTTTTTTTTTCCCCTGTACACGCTGCTAGTAAGATTGCGAAATTTCAGCATCCGCTACCTCTGTGTTACAAGAGCATAAAATATTAAAAGTGCATGCTGTACTCGCTGCCCCTAAGCAGCAGTAACATGCTTCGCTGCACAAATATTTGCCTAATCTGAATAACAGTTCTCTTGATAATATTCTGCTGTTAATTAAATTGCAATCATAGCAACTCACTGTAAGCTTTACTAATTCTAGATGCTTCCGCTCCATGCACATTATATTAAAATCACATTAAATCATTTAGTAGCAATCTAATGCAAATCCTTTATCCTAGAGTGGCATAAAAGGGAACCAACTGTTCACTTGGCTATTATTGGACCAATGGTAAGTACAGCTTTACATTTTTCTAGATAATTTACTAATCTGGGATTTAAGTGCATATATTTTAATACCATTTTATTGTTTTGACTGCTAATACATTTTTTTGTATTGATTCTGCAGTGGTTTTTATATGTTTGGCTGTTTATCTTACCTTTTTTGCTGGGAACAATTAGTAGGTCTGGGTCATGGACAGGCTTATACTCAAACACAACCCCAGTAATTACGCTGGCACTGAGCTCCTCAAAACTCTTGTCGTATGAAACATGTTTCCTGTAACCAGCATAATTTAGATTTACAGGTGTTCTATATATATTGTATATGACTTCTACTGCCACCTTGTTTTATCTCATGACTTCTGGAGGACCTGGTATGTGAGCAGTGTCACAACATCATAAAAAATAAAAAGTCGTTTGTGATGCTGGATTGGTGTTAATGAAATTCAAATTTACATAAACACAGTAAAATCCAACATGGCATATGCATCATGTGGACAAGTCATGAGGCAATAGGGATGTAGTAAGAGTAGTTCTAGCAAGTTATGTACAGTAATCACAGCTGCAGCAATAAGTTTAGTTTTGAGAAAAAGTTGTAGCCTCCTAGTTTGTTTGTAGTGTATGAGTGTAATTTCATAGACAGAATGCCTCCTTAGACAATTGTGAATCAAAAAACATTTAACTAAAGTGATTTATTCTGCATTAAATGCTAAGCCATAAATATCTGTTGGCACAGCTGAAGGGGATAGTGGAGATCATCCAGGACAATTATCTTCGTAGGCACCTTCTACCTAAAAATGTTGGCCCAGTCAGTTTACAAGAATGACTTGGCAGGAGAGTCCACTGAACCTTTGGTTGCAGGTCATATAGTGAGGTCTTATTCTAGAAAAGCTTTTTTGTAACTCAATAAAAATGATTACTTCAGCAGTTTGCTTGAAACTTGCAGGAAATGTTCTCTCTTCCCTTTCTCATTATTAAAGCCTGGCAAGAGCTACATTTTTTTTTTTCTAGTTTTGGATAGAGTTGAGGTTGCCAGAATTCAGACAGCTGTTTACTGACAGTGTTCATTGATAGCACTCCTGCATATGCGTAAAAGTCACCAGCTTGCTAATACAGGAGCGCTGTCAAATTGTGTGCTCACCTGCCCCATGCCCACATCATTCTGCTGTCCATTTACATCCTTGGCCACCTCCTCCTCAGACTGCTCCTGTTCCAGCAGCAGAAAGATGCAGGTATGGTGTGAGGTAAGCATAACCCGCAAAGTCTCAATCTGACAGCGCTCCTGTATTAATGTGATTGTAAAGACTGAAGGTTTTTTACCTTTATACAGTCTATGCACGAAGGTAAAACCCTTCTGAGTGCAGTTCCCCCCATATACTCACCTGAGCAGATCTCCATCCAGCAATATTCAAGAGAGCTGAGGCTCTCTCGCTTCTCATTGGTTTAAAGATTGCAGTGGAAGGCTAGCTAGCCCCAGTTTGCTATGGTGGGCACTTGGCGAGAGGGGGCCTGGAGTGCTTATGGGGGACCCAAGAAGAGGAGGATCGGGGCTGCTTTGTGCAAAACCATTGCACAGAGCATATAAGTAAGTTTGATATATTCATAAAAAACAAACAAACCTTTAGAATCACTTTATCAAGTTTACCGTGTCTTGGTTATCCCTCCTCAATTGAAACTCCTTAAGTCTTGGCCAGTCTTCCCCCAGTGAGACCTCTCCAGAAATGGCCATCTACCTTGTCAAACTGTAGGCCATCTACCCTGCCGTCGGACCACTCCTCTCCAATTAAAGCTGTATACACACTATAAGAAAAATTTAGTATGTGGAACCATCGATCAGTAATGTGATCGTTAGTATTGAGCTTTCGACAAGAGATTCTGATTGTTTGGACGAAAAAAAAACCCCAATGTGCAAGCTCTAAAATTTTTATTGTACGTGAACACTACGTCCAATTTTTGCTCAGTGTCTGCAGTAAAACATACAAGTTAATACCATTGTGTTAAAGAAAGCAAATAAATTTCATACCACGCTCTAAGTACTCAAATATACATACATAAACAAATAATAGTGCAGAAAAATCATAGGTGAATTCATAAAACATATGTGTGAAGCACTAATGATAAATGTCCATATCATTTCCGCAGAAAATTAAATTCAAATTAAATGTCCGTGAACCACCACCAAAATATTGATATAACGTCTTACACCACCACCAGGCAAACAATCTACTCACCAGAAGAAATTGACACCCATTACATATAGTCAGACCAAGTGCAGATACGAATAGGAGTGTGCCTTCTGAAGGGAGACTGGTCCACAACCCAATATGCTCCAACGATTGATCATGTATTCAGAGATAACAAGAAAAAGGGGCTCCTCATTGTGTAGTATAAAAAAATCCCTTTATTCCATACGGGGCATCAGCATAAAACATAGTAAAAACGATTTGCCCAATTCAAAAAGCATGCAGGTATGCCGTTTATGTTCCACCTGTGTTCCAACTAGCAGAAGTGACGTATCACGTGCTCTACAGCCTGACGCGTTTCGTCAGTAAGGTCTGACGTTATCAGGAGAAGATTTGGTGGTGGTGCATGGACATTTAATTTGAATATAATTTTCTTTGGAAATTATATGGACATTTAACATTAGTGCTTCAGCACATATGTTTTATGAATTCACCTATGATTTTTCAGCACTATTATTTGTTTATGTATGTATATTTGAGTACTTAGAGCACGGTATAAAATTTATTTGATATTATTGCTTTAACACATCATTAGACCCTTGGTCTCACTACCAGCTGCTCCTTAAAGTTATTTAGCACAATTCACATTTATTCACGTAAATCATTTTCCAGGGTGAGTGGCTTATAGGTATTTCTTAAGTTAAGTTAATACCATTGTCAGTTATATCATGATACACAATGTTCGTCCGATTTTTCTTGTAGTGTCTATCCCACTTAACACAGCTACAGTCTCCGGGGATCACTGTTATCAATGGCTTTGTTTATCTTTTGACCCATTCATGATGTGTGAATGTGTTTTAAGGTAAATAAAAAGCCATTCATGTTAATATAAGAAAGTGAAGTGAGGATAATTGTGTCTTATCACTCTATTCAGAGATCAGTATTATGAAAAATCCAAGCAGAAATTCATTCATAAATCTAAAAGAAATAAATTATGAATACAGAAATATAAAATAACTTTTTTGTCAAAGTCAGTCAGCCAATCAGGAGAGAGAGGGGGCAGGGCTGGGCCACAGCTCCATGTCTGACTGGATACAGGAAACTGTGACTCGGCTTGGGTGCCCCATAGCAAGCTGCTTGCTGTGGGGGCACTTGACAGGAGGTAGGGGCCAGGAGTACAGATGAGGGACTCGAGAAGAGGAGGATCTGGGCTGCTCTGTGCAAAACCAACTGCACAGAGCAGGTAAGTATTAGGCCTCATTCACACGGGAACCGTCAGTTTAGCCACGTTAAAAACATTTCAGTTCTTATCCATTGTTTCATCCGTCTTCTGTTCCGTTAATCTCCGTCTTCATCCATCTTCTGTTCCGTTAATATCCATTGTCATCCATTAATGTATACATTTACATCCGTTTTTTCATCCATTTTTCTATCTGTTTTGATCCGTTTACAGCAGTTTCTGTGCCTTTAGGGAAATTACCCAGAAAGCATTGCTCCTCCCATGCTGCATTGCAGTTTTTCAGTGAGGTTTAATAGCTCCTCATGGGAGACATCTCTTGCCATGTTTCTCCTTGGGGATGTACTTCCTATGTCCAACTACTGCCTGGGTCATAGGTTGAGTTCACAGATAAACAAAAATCAAACGGATCTTAACTGATCAGACATTGACGGACATTGTCTGTTAACGTCAGTTAATATCCGTTTTCACGGATCTGGACATAGCCTTGTACGTTAAAAAAAGTGGATACAATCGGAAGCGGAGGGTAACGGATGGTCATCCGTTTGCCCATAGGAATGCATTGTCGTCCGTTGACAGATGGAAGAAAAACGGATAGACGGTCTGTCCGTGTGAAAGGGGCCTAACATGTTTGTTATTTTTATAAAAAAAAAATGACTTTACAATCACTTAAAAAAAATAGACATCATGGTCAGCATGCAGTATATACTTTATCATGTGATTGCGGCGTGATAGTACGGCAGTTGTAGCGCTAAATCAAGCAGTGAGGAGGTGACACATCCAAGCGTGGACCACGTTTCAGAGGGGCCGCCTGTTGCACTTGTAAACAAGCCCTTAATCGTAGAGATCTATGATTAAGTGAAATATTTTTGAGACGGTGGCTCCAGGGTGGGGATTGGCAACATGTGTTGTCCATTTGAATAAAGTTTGATGGAAGGAAATAACATCATTATTGTGCGGCCTCTCTGTTTCCTGTACACGGAGAGAGGACAAGCTTCCCGGGTCAGCGCCCAGAGTACCTGCAGCTGAGGGGATTTATGGAGATTGGGATGGAATATATCCTCCAGAACTGTACTAGCAAATCCAATAAAGTTTGAGAAGCAGTTATACTCAAGTTTTATTGCATTCTTCTTACTTCTAGAACACGCAGTAGGAGTAACATTTCCTTATGAGGTGGTTTGATACATTATGTATAACTTCATTTACCCACATGTTTTTTTATTATAAGATAAAGGATATCCATTGTTCTATATGCAATTTATACTGCTCTGCTGCACAAAAACATTTGTATGTCAAGCAGAGTGGAAGACAAATGTGCAAGCCACACTGACACAACTTTTGATTTGAATAATATGCTTTTCTTCACAAGTAACCATTGTAGATATATTGTACGTTAAATATTGAATATCACAAAAATAAAAATGCAGAGTGCAATTTTCATTTTATCTATGGGGGCATATTGTTGAAATCAAATATTATGCTGGTCATTGTGGAATAAACAAAATTCATACAGAACGTGTATATGTATATGCTGGCTTTCGAGTACAAAAAACATGACCTTTATCTTGACACATTTGTCTTCTGATATGAGGCCATGCTATGACAGCAAAAGTGTTTACTAAAAAATAGCATGCTGGTAGTTGTCTGGCTTTCTCTTGTCCTTTTCCTACTTTTTTATTAAGTAAAACCTTTTTTATTGTAAAACAATTTTGTTGAGAAAGAAAATCTCCTGTCAAGGTATGTTACAGTGCCTTGAAAAAGTATTCGTACCGCTTGATATTGTCTATATTTGTCATGTTACAATCAAAAACGTAAATGTGTTTTATTGGGATTTTTTGTGATAGACCAACACTAAGTGGCACATAATTGTGAACTGGAAGGAAAATGATAAATGGTTTTCCAAATTTTTTACAAATAAATATCTGAAAAGTGAGGCATGCGTTTGTATTCAGCCCCCCCCCCCCCAGTCAATACTTCGTAGAACCACCTTTCACTGCAATTACAGCTGCAAGTCTTTTTGGTGATGTCTCTACCAGTTTTGCACATCTAGAGAGTGAAATTTTTGCCATTCTTCTTTGCAAAATAGCTCAAGCTCTGTCAGATTGGATGTAGAGCGTCTGTGAACAGCAATTTTCAAGTCTCGCCACAGATTCTCAATTGGATTTAGGTCTGGACTTTGACTGGGTCATTCTAACACATGAGTATGCTTTAAATGAAATCATTCCATTGTAGCTCTGGCTGTATGTTTAGGGTCGTTGTCTTGCTGGAAGGTGAACCTTTGCCTCAGTCTTCAGTGTTTTGCAGACTCTAACAGGTTTTCTTCTAACATTTCCCTGTATTTGGCTCCATCCATCTTCCCATCAACTCTGACCAGCTTCCCTGTATCTGCTGAAGAAAAGCATCCACACAACATGATGCTGCCACCACCATGTTTCACGGTGGGGATGGTGTGTTCAGGGTGATGTGCAATGTCTGACCAGAGCACCTTCTTCCACATGTTTGCTGCGTCCCCCACATGGCTTCTTGCAAACTACAAATGGGGATTCTTAAGGCTTTCTTTCAACAATGGCTTTCTTCTTGCCACTCTTCCATAAAGGCCAGATTTGTGGAATGTACAACTAATGCCCTGTACACACGGTCGGATTTTACGACAGAAAAAGTGCGATCGGATTGTGTTGTCAGAAATTTCGATCGTGTGTGGGCTACATCGGACTTTTTCTGTTGGAATTTCCGACACACAAAGTTTGAGAGCAGGATATAAAATTTTTTCGACAACAAAATCCGATCGGTTAAATTCCGATCGTGTGTACACAAATCCGACGCACAAAGTGCCACGCATGCTCAGAATAAATAAAGAGATGAAAGCTATTGGCTACTGCCCCATTTATAGTCCCGACGTACGTGTTTTACATCACTGCGTTTAGAACGATCGGATTTTCCGACAACTTTGTGCGACCGTGTGTATGCAAGACAAGTTTCAGCCACCATCCGTCAGAAAAAATCCATGGATTTTGTTGTCGGAATGTCCAATCAATGTCCGATTGTGTGTACAGGGCATAATAGTTGTCCTGTGGACAGATTCTCCCATCTGAGCTGTGGATCTCTGCGGCTCCTCCAGAGTTACCATGCGCCTCTTGGCTGCTTCTCTGATTAATGCTCTCTTTGCCTGGCCTGTCAGTTTAGGATGGCCATGTCTTGGTAGATTTGCAGTTGTGCCATACTCTTTCTATTTTTGGATAATGGATTGAACAGTGCTCCGTGAGATGTTCAAAGCTTGGGATATTGTCTTTATAACCTAACCCTGCTTTAAACTTCAACACAACTTTATCCCTGACCTTTCTGGTGTGTTCCTTGGCCTTCATGATGCTGTTTGTTCACTAAGGTTCTCTAACAAATCTCTGAGGGCTTCACAAAACAGCTGTATTTATACTGAGATTAAATTACACACAGGTGGACTCTATTTACTAATTAGGTGACTTCTGAAGGCATTTAGATCCACTAGATTTTAGTTAGGGGTATCAGAGTAAAGGGGCTGAATACAAATGCACGCCACACTTTTCACATATTTATTTGGAAAACCATTTATCACTTTCCTTCCACTTCACAATTATGTGCCACTTGCCACTGTGTTGGTCTATCACATAAAATCCCAATAATTACATTTACATTTTTGGTTGTAACATGACAAAATGTGGAAAATGTCAATTGGTATGAATACTTTTTAAAGGCACTGTATATACACTGCAAGGGTTTTATCCATTTTGCAGTGTCTGACCTGCTCCAGTTTTCACTCTCCGGGGTTTTTGGGTATGTAAACTCCAAGAATAAACCTCTCCTCTTGAAACTGTTACATAAACAATTGAAACTGTTTTGATAAATCTGTTCAATAAATGCAAAAAAAGGCTTCTGCTGATCCTGGCAGAAGCCTTGTAAACTGATGAATGTGCCCTTTGTTGCTGTCTTAGTTACATTATTATCTCTGATAACTATAGAAACCTCCCTTTTATGTTATGGAGAAGAGGAGAGCTGTAGATGTTCTGTGAGGATGAAAAGCCCAATGTTTTTGGAATGTAAGAACCCCCTTTCTCAGGATATGGCATACTTATATTTAACTACTGTATAATTGTATGTATATGCCTGAAACAACTTTAGCACACAATACTATAGCGCCTCCTGGAGGGATTCCCCCATCAACACTGATTGCGTTGATGGGGGAATTGAGCCATTTTCTTTCCTGCAACCCGTGGAAAGAAAATTGCATCATCTATGGCTTGCCTTAAGCAGCCCATACATGGGTTGCAGGAAAGAAATTCACTCAATTCCCCCTTCAATACTGTGTTGATAGGAGAATCCGGCAGGCTGGTTGTACCCAAGTTGATCGATCCATCAACTTGGTACATTCCTGCTGAACCGTCTGAGATTCAAACCATCTATGGCCAGCCTTATTGACTGTCCCACCCCTGGCACTGTCCTCCCACACTCTTCACAGCCAACATTGGTGACTTTTTAAGTATTGATTATACAACTCCATTCTCACCTAGGCTGTGTGCTAGAGCTTCCTCCCTTGTCACCTCCCAGAAGTGACTCATATAGATACCAGAGGAATGAGGCAGCAGACAGAAATAATACTTAGTGCTCAGGTTTGAGAGTAGTACACTATAGAGAGTTATGCTGTGTCAGAGGTTTCAACCACTTTAGGATTTTCGGCCATCTTGGTTAGATTTCCCACTTTTATTTTTGTAGGTTGACCCACTGTTTACAAATGAAGTCAAAGCCAAGCTCAGCAAGTAAGTATGTTATGCCTGGCACACACAATGAGATTATTTGACAAATGATTTTCCGTTTTTTATTTTTTCTTACATGCTAATCTCACATCGAAAAAAAAGAGGTTACTAAAGTTACGTAAATTCTCTTGTGATGGAATAAAAACTCAGAAGTGATGTAATGTGTTGTATTTTCGGACAACTGTACTGGTTAAGCTAAAATTGTACGATTTGGCATCGTACGAGAAAAAAGTTTGTGCTTGTCGCATAGGATAATTTTGCATGAACTGTTGTGATCAGCTCTTGAAAGCTGTGTACTAACGATCAGATTATTGTACGATCAATTCGAACACAGTATTTTTCGTACAATTTTCTGATCATGTGTACGGGCCTTTAAACTTTCCTTCTTTATTTAATTAGTCATGTACAGTGGGGATGGAAAGTATTCAGACCCCCTTAAATTTTTCACTCTTTGTTATATTGCAGCCATTTGCTAAAATCATTTATCATTTTTTTTCCTCATTAATGTACACACAGCACCCCATATTGACAGAAAAACACAGAATTGTTGACATTTTTGCAGATTTATTAAAAATGAAAAACTGAAATATCACATGGTCCTAAGTATTCAGACCCTTTGCTCAGTATTTAGTAGAAGCACCCTTTTGATCTAATACAGCCATGAGTCTTTTTGGGAAAGATGCAACAAGTTTTTCACTCCTGGATTTGTGGATCCTCTGCCATTCCTCCTTGCAGATCCTCTCCAGTTCTGTCAGGTTGGATGGTAAACGTTGGTGGACAGCCATTTTTAGGTCTCTCCAGAGATGCTCAATTGAGTTTAAGTCAGGGCTCTGGCTGGGCCATTCAAGAACAGTCACGGAGTTGTTGTAAAGCCACTACTTCATTATTTTAGCTATGTGCTTAGGGTCATTGTCTTGTTGGAAGGTAAACCTTTGGCCCAGTCTGAGGTCCTGAGCACTCTGGAGAAGGTTTTCGTCCAGGATATCCCTGTCGTCCTGTCCCTGCAGCTGAAAAACACCCCCACAGCATGATGCTGCCACCACCATGCTTCACTGTTGGGACTGGATTGGACAGGTGATGAGCAGTTCCTGGTTTTCTCCACACATACCGCTTAGAATTAAGACCAAAAAGTTCTATCTTGGTCTCATCAGACCAGAAAATCTTATTTCTCACCATCTTGGAGTCCTTCAGGTGTTTTTTTTTTAGCAAACTCCATGCGGGCTTTCATGTGTCTTGCACTGAGGAGAGGCTTCCGTTTGGCCACTCTGCCATAAGGCCCCCACTGGTGGAGGGCTGCAGTGATGGTTGACTTTCTACAACTTTCTCCCATCTCCTGACTGCATCTCTAGAGCTCAGCCACAGTGATCTTTGGGTTCTTCTTTACCACTCTCACCAAGGCTCTTCTCCCCCGATAGCTCAGTTTGGCCGGACGGCCAGCTCTAGGAAGGGTTCTGGTTGTCCCAAACGTCTTCCATTTAAGGATTATGGAGGCCACTGTGCTCTTAGGAACCTTAAGTGCAGCAGAAATTTTTTTGTAACCCTGGCCAGATCTGTGCCTTGCCACAATTCTGTCTCTGAGCTCTTCAGGCAGTTCCTTTGACCTCATGATTCTCATTTGCTCTGACATGCACTGTGAGCTGTAAGGTCTTATATAGACAGGTATGTGGCTTTCCTAATCAAGTCCAGTCAGTATAATCAAACACAGCTGGACTCAAGTGAAGGTGTAGAACCATCTCAAGGATGATCAGAAGAAATGGACAGCACCTGAGTTAAATATATGAGTGTCACAGCAAAGGGTCTGAATACTTAGGACCATGTGATATTTCAGTTTTTCTTTTTTAATAAATCTGAAAAAATGTCACCAATTCTGTGTTTTTCTGTCAATATGGGGTGCTATGTGTGCATTAATGAGGAAAAAAATGAACTTAAATGATTTTAGCAAATGGCTGCAATATAACAAAGAGTGAAAAATTTAAGGGGGTCTGAATACTTTCCGTCCCCACTGTACAGGCCAGATCTGCTTAGCTCTGTAATCATTTGCCAGCACCTATCAGGATTAGGTCATATACCTGCATATTTGAACATGAGAACTCAGCTCGATAATGCAGGAATTATAAACCTACTTCCACCAGTTAGTTAAACAGTTGTGGCATAGACTCAATTCACAAAGTATTAACACATGCGTACGGAGGTTTGTTTAGGCCATGTGATTGTCATTTTCAAATCTAACTGGATTCGGCTAAAAAGAAAAACTGCCCCTTTTTTTTTAAATATTGATCCTTCTACTGGTGTGTTAGCTTTGTGAATTGAACCTATTAATTAGCTGCTTGAAGTGTCCAATATGCTGGGCTTGTTGGCATTACATTATTAATAGAACTAGGTCATAATCAATATTAGTCATCCTTTCTTACAATATATACTGTGAATTTAACCAGTTCGATATCTAGTGAAGCAGCTTCAACTTAAAATTGCAACCTTTGGGAACACTTTGGCAAATAATGAATAGCTGTACTTCCTTTTTTAAGTGTTTCAACCTTAAAGTTAAAGTATAGGAAAAACGTTTGTTTTCATTTTGAATAGAGCAAGGGAGGGTTATAACCCCTGTCAGATTTTTTTTTTCGCCATCTGTGTCCCATTTTGGAGATGTATACTTTTCACCTTGCAAAAGTATTCACCCCCTTGGCATTTTTCGTGTTTTGTTGCCTCACAACCTGGAATTTACATGGATTGTTTGAGGATTTGCATCATTTAATTTACAGAACATGCCCACAACTTTGAAGATGTTTTTTTTTTTTATTGTGAAGCAAACAACAAATAAGACAACATAACAGAAAAAGTCCAATGTGCATAACTATTCACCCCCCTAACGTCAATACTTTGTAGAGCCACCTTTTGCAGCTATCACAGCTCCAAGTCGCTTTGGATAAGTCTCTATGAGCTTGCCACATCTTACCACTGGGATTTTTGTCCATTCCTCCTTGCAAAACTGTTCCAGCTCCTTCAAGTTGGATGGTTTGCGCTTGTGAACAGCAATCTTTAAGTCTGACCACAGATTTTCTATTGGATTGAGGTCTGGGCTTTGACTAGGCCATTCCAACACATTTACATGTTTCCCCTTAAACCACTCACGTCTTGCTTTAGCAGTGTGTTTGGGGTCATTGTCCTGCTGGAAGGTGAACCTCCATCCTAGCCTCAAATCACACACAGCGTGGTACAGGTTTTGCTCAAGACTATCCCTGTATTTAGCACCATCCATCTTTCCCTCAACTCTGACTAGTTTCCCAGTCCTGACTGCTGAAAAACATTCCCACAGCATGATGCTGCCACCACCATGTTTCACTGTGGGGACGGTGTTCTTTGGGTGATGTGTTGGGTTTGCGCCAGACATAGCGTTTTCTTTGATGGCCAAAAAGTAAAATGTTAGTCTCATCAGACCAGAGCACCTTCCTCCATACATTTTGAGAGTTTCCCACTTGCCTTTTCGCAAACTCAAAATGTGCAATTTTGTTTTTTGCTGAGAGTAATGGCTTTCTTTTGGCCACTCTGCCATTAAGCCCAACTCTATGGAGCATACGGCTTATTGTCATCCTATGTACATGTATGTATGTATGTATGATACTCCAGTCTCTGCTGTGGAACTCTGCATCTCCTCCGGGGTTAACTTAAGTCTCTGCTGCCTCTCTGATTAATGCACTCCCTGCCAGGTCCATGGGTTTTGGTGTGAGGCCATCTCTTGGCAGGTTTGCTGTTGTGCCATGTTCTTTCCATTTGGTTATGATAGATTTGATGCTGCTCCTAGGGATCATCAAAGATTTGGATATTTTTTTATAACCTAACCCTGTCTTGTACTTCTCAACAACATTATCCCTTACTTGTTTGGAGATTTCCTTGGTCTTCATGGCAGTGTTTGGTTAGTGGTGCCTCTTGCTTAGGTGTTGCAGCCTCTGGTGCCTTTCAAAACGGTGTGTATATGTAATGACAGATCATGTGACACTTAGATTACACACAGGTGGACATCATTTCACTAATTATGTGACTTCTGAAGGTAATTGGTTGGACCAGAGCTTTTTATGGGCTTCATGACAGGGGGTGAATACATACGCACATGCCAATTATCATTTTTTTATTTCTGAAAAATAGTTTCATGTACCGTATATACTCGAGTATAAGTCGTTCCGAGTATAAGTCGAGGTCCTAATTTACCACAAAAAAAAATGGGAAAAACTTGTTGACCCGAGTATAAGACGAGGGTGAAAAATGCACAGCTACTGTAAGTGGAAAAGAGGGTCAACAATGCCCATTTGCAGCATCACTGTGCCCATTTGCATGCTTCACTGTGCCCATTTGCAGCCATAGGTCCCCTGAACTTCAAACTCGGTAGTTAAGGGTTCCTAGATTCCCCCTAGCTGCAGCCAAAATTTGGGGTCTCTGAACCCAAAGGGTCTCGAAATGACATTGCTGCAGATGGACACAGTTGACCGAATTTGGGGCCCCGTATCTCCGGGCCACTTAGTGCTAAGAAACCCAAATTTGGTGTGCAAACCCAGTGGAACTAGCACTTTAAAATTTCCAAAGCTGGGGTTTCTAGCACTAAGTGGCCCCGAGATACAGGGCCCCAAAAATCAGTTCAGAAAATGTCAAGCACTTTTCTGTAGCAGAAAATGACATTTTCCGAACCAGTTTTGGGGCCCCGTATCTCAGGGCCACTTGATGCTAGGAACCCCAGCTTTGGATATGTTATGATACCAGTTCCACTGGGTTTGCACACCAAATTTGGGGTTCCTAGCTCCAAGTGGCCTTGAGATATGGGGCCCCAAATTCGGTTCAGAAAATGTCAAGCACTTTTCTGCAGCAGAGAATGACATTCTCCGAACCGATTTTGGGGCCCCGTATCTCGGGGCCACTTAGTGCTAGGAACTTCTTAGTGCTTTGGATATATTGTGGTACCAGTTCCACTGGGTTTGCATACCAAATTTGGGGTTCCTAGCACTAAGTGGCCCTGAGATACGGGGCCCCAAAGTCGGTTCGGAAAATGAAATTTTTTGCTGCAGAAAAGTGCTTGACTCAAGTATAAGTCGAAGGGGGCACTTTCAGCACAAAAAAATGTGCTGAAAAATTCGACTTATACTCGAGTATATACGGTATATATTTTTCTAATTTTACTTCACCAACTTAGACTATTGTGTTCTGATCCATCACGTATAATTCAGATTAAAAAAAACATTGAACTAAACTCTGTAATGTAACAAAATAGGTAAAAAGACAGGGGGGGGGGGGGTGTGAATACTTTTGCAAGGCACTGTATATCATTATATTGATACTAAGGAACAAAGAACTGCATGCTTATTAAAATGTTGAGATATTCTGAAATGTTCTTCATTGATCTAACCCACTCAATGAGGCCTTTGCCGAAAGTCACCCCCTGTCCTCAAGGTTTTCAAAATTTTGTAAAGAGTAGTTTTGTGTGAATGAATGCCTAATGATTGTATTTAAACTAATTTTTTACTTAAAAAAATAAAAATGTAAAATATGTGGTATGAAGAAAGATTTTATAGTTGGTCAGTTTAAAAGATCAATGAGCCTGTGAGTGGAACTGTATTCTTATTTTTTCAGCCTTGATGGAGTTCATCTTATTGAAGAAATTCCACAAGCAGATCTGCAGGCTGTAATAAAGAAAAGTTTTGCGGTAGTAAATAGTTCAGTGTCTGAAGGGATGTCGGCAGCAATACTTGAGGTAAGAGGTATCATATTTTATGTGCGGAGTAGAAAATGAATAAAGAACACATTAAATAATGTGTACAAAGTATTTTTGCAATATTGGTGGTGT
Source organism: Lithobates clamitans (assembly GCA_037952925.1). Taxonomy (NCBI): domain Eukaryota; kingdom Metazoa; phylum Chordata; class Amphibia; order Anura; family Ranidae; genus Lithobates; species Lithobates clamitans. The sequence continues at coordinate 12,967,581 of JBBGZY010000438.1, forward strand.
CATTAAGCGTTCAGATGGAATTTTTTAAGCATGTCTCGTATTTTTTTCTTAATACATGGTTGATAGCACCAAACTGTAATTAATGGCTCACAGATACTGTTAATATGGCATATGCTGGGCTTTCTAAAAAGTAAGGTCAGCACTCCTTAATTCAGCAAAGACCTAAAGCATAGGTAAAGGTAAAACTTTTTTTTTGTTTTGGATAGAGTGGAGAGACACTTGTCAGTTTTTAATCCTGTCTGTGCTCCCATTAAAGCGGAGTTCCACCCAAAAAAATAATTTAAAAGTCAGCAGCCACAAATACTGCAGCTGCTGACTTTTAAAATAAGGACATTACCTGTCCAGGGTGCCCGCGATGTCCTCCCCCCAAGCCGACCCATTCTTCGGCTGCTGGGTGGAGGCGCCGGCATCTTCAGTAAGGGTTTCCTACTGCGCGAGTCGCGCCTTCTGAATGGTCCCTACTGTCTTCCGGGACCTGTGTGTCTCCCAAAAGACAACAGGGGGGGAGGAGGGGCCAGACATGGCATAGATCGCTGCAGATTCTGCCGCGATCTATCATCAGAAGTGGGAGCAAATACCTGTATTAGACAGGTGTCTGCTTCCCCTACCCCTTGAAAGGTGTCAAATGTGACACCGGAGGCGGGGGGGACCTGATAAGCGAAAGTTTCATTTTTAGATGGAACTCCGCTTTAAGGAGATTCACTCTCTCTGTTTATCATTATCATTGAACGTAAAAGAAAATCTAAATTTTTGGTTTGTCTCCAAATCTTCCAATGGGAACACTAGTTCTGGTGACCTGGGGGTCCCCAAGGAATTCCCTTAAATTGCAGGGATTTCCTCTCACTTCCTGTTTGGTTATGTGACAGGAAGTGAATGGAAATCTCCACAGTGGGACACAAATGGCGAAAAAAGGGGTTATAACCATCCCTTGCTCTATCCAAAATGAAAAAAAAAAACACGTTTTGCTTAAAGTTCTACTTTAACTTGTTAATCCACAAGTCATTGGCGTCTTAGTGTTTTAAATAGACAGTTCAGTTACCTCCAGGCTAGAGTACATAAGTGGGTGCTTTTACTAATATTGCTGCACTGTATATTAAATTGCACAGAGCTGCCCCTTACCGCCTCTTCTGTGGTCCCCTGTTAGCGATCTTGGCTCCTCCTCTTCTGTGTCTGCCCCCATAGCCATGTGCTATGGTGCAGATGTGCAGGCTTGTTCCTAAACCAGGCTGTGTGTCCATAGACACAGTGCAGGTTGGCCCTGCCCCTCGCTCTCTGCTTCATGGATTTGACTGACAGCAGCAGGAGCCGCTGTTCTCAGGAACAGCCTGTGGGACCAAGAAGTGAGGAAGAGAAGACCTGCAGCTGGGCACAGCACTGGATCCATACAGGAGTCAGGTAAGTGTTGGGGAGGGGAAAACAGTGGAAGGTTTTTTTTACCTTAATGCAGAGAATGCATTAGGGTTAATAAATCTTTAGACCCATTTTATTCACTTTTAGGAACAAAGATCTTGTGACTAAAGAAGAGCAGTCATTGTGGCTGTTCAGGTCATGCATGCCATTTCTTCACTAAATGCTGTCTTTGTATAATTCTGCACACATTCTGTGATGTAATATGCTGGTTATCACCATTGAAAACAGCAGTAAGTAACATGAGCTGGCACCAAGGTTTAAAGTCCTTTTAGGCAAAAACATAGCTAGAATATATTTAAATCCTGCTTTAGTTTTCTATGCCCCATTATTGTCATTGTCATAAATGACTCCCTTAGCACGGGTTTTGTACCAACAATCACCAAAACTGCCACTATCGCCCCGGTACCAAAATAACCCATTATGACTCTGGACAGTTTAAACAACTTTCGCCCAATATCTAACTTGCCCTTCCTTGCCAGGATCCTTAAACACTTCAGCCCCGGAAGGATTTACCCCCTTCCTGACCAGAGCGTTTTTTGCGATTCGGCACTGCGTCTCTTTAATTGACAATTGTGCGACGTGGCTCCGAAACAAAATTGACGTCCTTTTTTTCCCACAAATAGAGCTTTTTTTTGGTGGTATTTGATCATGTCTGCGATTTTTATTTTTTGCGCCATAAACAAAATAAGAGCGACAATTTTGAAAAAAACTAATTATTTTTTACATTTTGCTATAATAATTATCCCCAAAAAATATATAAAAAAACAGTTTTTTTCCTCAGTTTAGGCCGATACATATTCTTCTACATATTTTTGGTAAAAAAAAAAAAATCGCAAAAAGGGTTTATTGATTTGTTTGCGCAAAAGTTATAGCGTTTACAAAATAGGGGATAGTTTTATGGCATTTTTATTAATAATTTTTTTTTTTACTAGTAATGGCGGCGATCAGCGATTTTTATTGTGACTGCGATGTTATGGCGGACATGTCGGACATTTTTTACACATTTTTGGGACCATTGTCATTTATACAACATTCAGTGCTATAAAAATGCATTGATTCCTGTGTAAATGACACTGGCAGTGAAGGGGTTAACCACTAGGGGGCGGGGAGGGGTTAAGTATGTCCTAGGGGAGTGATTACTAACTGTAGGGGGGATGGGCTGGTGTGTGACGTCACTGATCTCTGCTCCGATGACAGGGAGCAGAGATCGAGTGACACTTGTCACTAGGCAGAATGGGGAGATGCTGTTTACAACGGCATCTCCCCGTTCATCCTCTCCGCGAGGCGATCGCGGGTATGCCCGCAGCGATCGAGTCCGCGGGACCCGAGACCCGACTCACGGAGACCGCAGCAGCGCGCACGCACACAGCGGCAAATTCAAAGTAACGTACGAGTATGTTACTTTGCGCAGCCATGCCATTCTGCCGACGTATAAGTACAGGAACCGGTCGGGAACCGGTTAAATGGGTTGTGATAACTCAGCTACATAACCACCTGACCCTAAATAACCTATTTGAACCCCTCCAATTTGGTTTTTAACAACTGCACAGCACAGAACTCGCTTTGGTCAAAGTCACTAACGACTTCCTTTTAGCTTCTGATTTTGGCTCACTAAGTATTCTTATTTTACGGGATCTTAGTTCTGCCTTTGATACTGTAGACCACAATCTTTTAGTCTCTCACCTTGAAACCATATTTGGAGTCCCAGAATTGGCTCTGAAATGGATTAAGTCATATCTTGCTGAACGCTTTCACTTTGTTTCTCTTGGTGGATTCCAGTCTGAAGTCTGTCCAGTCAAGTTCCTCAGGGCTCAATCTTGGGTCCCTTACTTTTTAGCATTCACATGTTTCCACTTGACCAACTGCTTAGATCACATGGGCTCAATTATCACTTCTATGCTGGTGACACTCAGATATACATCCACACTGAACCGTATTCTACTTTGGTTGTTTCTTTCCTATCCAACTGTATTTGTGATTTAAAAACTTGGATGCCCCATAATTCCCTGCAATTAAACAGTGACAAGACTGAAATCATGCTTATTAGCACCCCCTAACAATTACGTAAGTGCAGTCTTAATAGCTTATCTATAGATGGCACTGTACTTGAGCTTCAGTCTAAATTAAAAAAACTAGGGGTGATATTTTGTGCTAGCTAGCTTAACCTTTGATCCACATGTACAAAATGTTGTCAGAACATCCTTTTTTCCGTGTCCGCTGGCCACAAAAATCCCCGTTCTGACAGGAGAGGAGAGACAGATCTGCTGTTCCTACTAATTAGTCCCAACACCCACAGTTAGAAACACACATGAGGGAACATATTTAACCCCTTGATCGCCCACTAGTGTTAACCCCTTCCCTACCAGTGACATTTACACAGTAATCAGTGCATTTTTATAGCACTGATCGCTGTATAAATGTCAGTGGTCCAAAAAAAGTGGCAAAAGTGTCCGATATGTCAGCCGCAATGTCACAGTCTCGCAAAAAAATTGCAGATCGCCGCTATTACTAGTAAAAAAGAAAATAATAATATTGAAAATGCCAAATACCAAAAATATGTAGAAGAATACATATTGGCCTAAACTGATAAAGAAATTATTTCTTTACATTTTTTGAGGGACATTTATTAAAGCAAATAGTATAAAATATTGTTTTGTTTTTTTTCAAAATCGTTGTCTTTTTTTGTTTATAGCGCAAAAAATAAAAACTGCAGAGCCGATCAAATACCACCAAAAGAAAGCTCTATTTGTGGGAAAAAAAGGACGTCAATTTTGTTTGGGTACAGCGTGGCATGACCGCGCAATTGTCAGTTAAAGCGACGCAGTGCCATATCACAAAAAATGGCCTAGTCATTAAGGGTTGAAATCTTCCACGGCTGAAGTGGTTAAGGTACTCTTGCTCACCTATAAAGCTCTTCATGGCTTGGCACCCCATTATCTCTCTGAACTTTTCTTAACTTGCCTACCTCCACCCCCCTACTTACCTACACTCAATGGGAGACAGAGCCTTCTGTAAACTCATTCAAATAAAATCTAAAAACGTTTTTCTTTAAACAAGCTTTCATGTAATTGTCATTTTTCCTTTGTTTTATCCTGTGTATTTCTTATGTTTTATGTTTAACCACTTAAGGACCGGAAGAATTTCCCCCTTAATGACCAGGCCATTTTTTGCGATCACTTTGACTGCGTCGCTTTGACTGACAATTGCACGGTCATGCAACGCTGTAGCCAAACAAAATTGGCATCCTTTTTTTCCCCAAAAATAGAACTTTCTCTCCTCTGTAACTCAAAACATGTAACCAGTAAAAAATTTTAAAGTGTCGCCTATGGGGAAGTTTGGTGCCGTTCCACGAGCGTGTGCAGTTTTTAAGCATGACATGTTAGGTATCTATTTACTCGGTGTAACTTCATCTTTCACATTATGCAAAAAATTGGGCTAACTACTGTTTTGTTTTTTTAAAGCACAAAACATTTTTTTTTCCAAAAAAAAGGCGTTAGAAAAATTGATGCGCAGATACCATGCGAGATAAAAAGTTGCAACGACCGCCATTGTATTCTCTAGGGTCTTTGTTAAAAAAAGCATATACCGTATATACTCGAGTATAAATCGACCCGCATATAAACCGAGGCACCTAATTTTACCAAAAAAAACTGGGAAAACTTATTGACTCAAGTATAAGCCTAAGGTGAGAAATGCGCAGCTACTGTAAGTGGAAAAGAGGGTCAACAATGCCCATTTGCAGCCTCACTGTGCCCATTTGCATGCCTCACTGTGCCCATTTGCAGCCATAGGTCCCCCGAACTTGCAGCCAAAATTTGGGGTCTCTGGACCCAAAGGGTCCCAAAATGACATTGCTGCAGATGGACACAGTTGACCGACTTTGGGGCCCCGTATCCCGGGGCCACTTGGTGCTAGGAACCCAGTGGAACTAGCACTACAACATATCCAAAGCTGGGGTTCCTAGCACCAAGTGGCCCCGAGATACGGGACCCCAAATTCGATTCGGAAGCACTTTTCTGCAACAGAGAATGACATTTTCTGAACTGAATTTGGGGCCCCATATCTCGGGGGCCACTTGGTGCTAGGAACCCAGTGGAACTAGCACTACAACATATCCAAAGCTGGGATTCCTAGCACCAAGTGACCCCCAGATACGGAGCCCCAAATTCAGTTCGGAAAATGTCAAGCACTTTTCTGCAGCAGAGAATGACATTTTCTGAACCGATTTTGGGGCCCCATATCTCGGGGCCACTTGGTGCTAGGAACCCCAGTTTTGGATATGTTGTAGTGCTAGTTCCACTGAGTTTGCATGCCAACTTTGGGGTTCCTAGCACCAAGTGGCCCCGAGTTTCGGGGCCCCAACTTCGGTTAGGGAAATGTCATTCTTTGCACCAGAAAAGTGCTTGACTCGAGTATAAGCCGAAGGGGGCACTTTCAGCGCAAAAAAATGTGCTGAAAAACTCGGCTTATACTCGAGTATATACGGTATAATGTTTGGGGGTTCTATGTAATTTTCTAGCAAAAAAAATGATTTTTACATGTAGGAGAGAAATGTCAGAAGTGGTGGCAAGTCAGTGACCGATGCCATCTTCACTGTGTAATCAAATACATGATAAGTATATAGCAATACCATGGCTAACCAGTTAGCAGTCAATCATTAGTCCCCAGGGGGGAAACATTCTTCTATTACAAGAGTTATGGACTCCAGAGAGAGAGACGTAATTTTTCACCTGTACCAGTCATTCATAAGACCTTATCTGGAATAAGCAGTTCAGCTTTGGGCCCTAGTTCATTATATATTTTCTAAAATCGGAGGTCCTGTAGAATAAAAAAAATGGTATTTGCGTTTTTTTTATGTTGCATGCTATTTGTGCAACAGTTTATCAAATCTACACTACTGTGCAAAAGTTTTAGGCAGGTGTGGATGTGGTATATCTGGATTTTGCAAAAGCATTTGATACAGTCCCCTACAAATGCTTAATCTACAAGCTATGGTCTGTAAGTATGGACCATAGGGTATGTACCTGGATAGAAAACTGGCTAAGGGTGCGTGTCCAAATGGAGGGGTTCCCCCACAGGGTTTTTAAGCAGCAAAAATATCACAATTTATTGAATGTATAAAAGGGTCTTTATTAAGAAAGAATTAGAAACACTTGTTTAACATTAAAATATGAGCTCTGCTCATGAGGCAAAAATACATATACCATAATACAGCGATGTGAACATGGATATATAATATTACATTACAATGATAGTCATGCTAAAAGACCGACGCGTTTCAGTCATGGTCTTTTTCTGGGGGTCAAATTGCTCTAGAATAAATGCAATCAAATTTAGACTTTTCAAAACAACATTTTTCAACATGCACCAATTTGTATGTACATGGACATTGATATATTTGCCACTGAAAACTGGAATGGATGGCCTCATGGTTAGTAATCTAAAAATCGGCTGAACGATCCGTGGGGAACCCCTCCATTCAATATACAGTTGGAGTGTGCAGCTACCTATTTCTCACCTCAGTGTCATTTTTCACGTGATAAATAAGGTATACTCAGAATGGTCTAGAGTGGTTAGTGGGGTACCCCAGGACTCTGTCCTGGGACCAATTCCGTTTGATTTAATTATAAATTATATAGAAAATGGGATATATAACTCAACCTCAGTTTTTGCTGAGGACACAAAAATATGCAGGCAATAACACAGCAGGATATAGAAACTTTACAAGAGGACTTAAATAAATTATTGGAGTGGGCTACTGCATGGCAAATGAAGTTTAACATTGAAAAATGTAAGGTAATGCACTTGGGGGGGGGGTAACAATATAAACGCAATTTACTGTTTAGGGGGAGAATCCCTAGGGGATTCCAGGATGGAGAAGGATCTAGAGCCCTAGTAGAAGACAGACTGAGCAAAAGCATGCAAGTTGCAGCTACCAAAGCCAGCAGAATTTTAGCATGCATTAAAAAGGGAATTTACTCCAGAGATAAAAAGATTATTCTGACACATTATAAAACTCTGGCCGCATCTGGAGTATTCCATCCAGTTCTGGTCATCAACCCTGAGAAAGGATGTGCTGGAGCTGAAGAGAGTCCAGAGAGGATTGGAGGACCACAATTATGTGGAAAGACTACAAGTGCTACATTTATTCTCCCTGGAGAAGAGACGCTTGAGAGGAGATATGATTGCGATATACAAATATCTCAATGGTGATCCCCGCGTAATTATGAAACTTTTCAATCTCGGAGAGTGTAAGAGGATACAGGCCACATGATAAGACTGGAAGAGATGTGGCGTAACCTTAAGCTGCATAGGGGTTTTTTCACTGTCAGGGCAGTAAGGACATGGAGCTCTTTTCCACAATCGGTGGCGTCGGAAGGAAGTATGGATAGTTTTAAAATACTCTTGGGTGTGTATCTTATCGAAAACTATTTAAGGGGGTATGGGAAATGATTTTTCTACACACACAAAATTACACAGGTTGAACTGGATGGGCTGTTGTCTTTATTCAACCTTACCAACTATGTAACTATGTACAGTATCTCACAAAAGTGAGTACACCCCTCACATTTTTGTAAATATTTTATTTTATCTTGTCATGTGACAACACTGAAGAAAATACACTTTGCTACAATGTAAAGTAGTGAGTGTACAGCTTGTATAACAGTGTAAATTTGCTGTCCCCTCAAATTAACTCAACACACAGCCATTTATGTCTAAACCGCTGGCAACAAAGTGAGTACACCCCTAAGTGAGAATATCCAAATTGGGCCCAAAGTGTCAATATTTTGTGTGCCCACCATTATTTTCCAGCACTGCCTTAACCCTCTTGGGCATTGAGTTCACCAGAGATTCACAAGTCCTCTTCCACTCCTCCCATAACTACATCACAGAGCAGGTGGATGTTAGAGACCTTGCGCTCCTCCACCTTCCATTTGAGGATGCCCCACAGATGCTCAATAGGGTTTAGGTCTGGAGACGTGTTTGGCCAGTCCATCACCTTTACCCTCAGCTTCTTTAGCAAAGCAGTGGTCGTCTCAGAGGTGTGTTTTGGGTCGTCATCATGTTGGAATACCACCCTGCTGCCCAGTCTGAAGGGAGGGAATCATGCTCTGCTTCAGTATGTCACAGTACATGTTGGCATTCATGGTTCCCTCAATGAACTGTAGCTTCCCAGTGTCGGCAGCGCTCATGCAGCCCCAGATCATGACACTCCCACCACAATGCTTGACTGTAGGCAAGACACATTTGTCTTTGTACTCCTCACCTGGTTGCCGCCACACACGCTTGACACCATCTGAACCAAATAAGTTTATCTTGGTCTCATCAGACCACAGGACATGGTTCCAGTAATCCATGTGCTTAGTCTGCTTGTCTTTAGTAAACTGTTTTTTGGGCTTTCGTGCATCATCTTTAGAAGAGGCTTCCTACTAGGACAACAGCCATGCAGACCAATTTGATGCAGTGTACGGAGTATGGTCTAAGCACTGACAGGCTGACCCTCCACCCCTTCAACCTCAGCAGCAATGCTGGCAGCACTCATACGCCTATTTCTGAAAGACAACCTCTCAATATGACGCTGAGCACGTGCACTCCACCTCTTTGGTCGACCATGGCGAGGCTTGTTCTGAGTGGAACCTGTTAAACCGCTGTATGGTCTTGGCCATCGTGCTGCAGCTCAGTATCAGGGTCTTGGCAATCTTCTTATAGCCTAGGCCATCTTTATGTAGAGCAACAATTCTTTTTTTCAGATCCGCAGAGAGTTCTTTGTCATGTGATGCCATGTTGAACTTCCAGTGACCAATATGAGTGAGAGCGATAACACCAAATTTCACACCCCTGCTCCCCATTCACACCTGAGACCTTGTAACACTAACGAGTCACATGACACCAGGGAGGGAAAAAGGCAAATTGAGGCTAATTTGGACATTTTCACTTAGGAGTGTACTCGCTTTTGTTGCCAGCGGTTTAGACATTAATGGCTGTGCCTGTCACAGGGAGGGGGGCATCGAGGGGAGGGCTGCAGGAGCTAGAATATGTTACATGTTCCACCCTAGGTTGAACTTATCCTTTAAAGTGGTAGTAAACTCTGTACTACCACTGTACTACAGCCTTACCTGTAGATACTGTGAATATCTCCTAAACTTGCACAGTTTAGGAGATGTTTAGAGTGCATGCAGCCGATGACATCATCGGCGCATGTGCTCTGAAGGTCAGGCTTACAGTGTCGGACCTTCGGAGCCCGTGCCGGAAGCGGCGACCGCCACCCCAGAAGAAAGACCGGGGGAACATGTCAGCCGTCTCAGCATTGACAAGATTGATGTCCTATCCTTCCCACAAATAGAGCTTTCTTTTGGTGGTATTTGATCACCTCTGCGGTTTTTATTTTTTGCACTATAAACAAAAAAAGAGCGATAATTTTGAAAAAAAAAAAAACAATATTTTTTACTTTTTGCTATAATAAATACCCCCAAAAAAATATAAATTTTTTTTTTTCCTCAGTTTAGGCCGATACGTATTCTTCTACATATTTTTGGTAAAAAAAAATCGCAATAAGCGTTTGATTGGTTTGCGCAAAAGTTATAGCGTCTACAAAATAGGGATTAGTTTTATGGCATTTTTATTAATATATTTATTTTTTTTTTACTAGTAATGGCGGCGATCTGTGATTTTTATCGTGACTGCAACATTATGGCGGACAGATCGGACACTTTTGCCGCTATTTTGAGACCATATACAGCAATCAGTGCGATTAAAAATGCACCGATTACTGTCTAAATGTGACCGGCAGTGAAGGGGTTAACCAGTAGGGGGTGCTGCAGGGGTTAAGTGTGTCCTAGGGAGTGATTCTAACTGTAGGGGGGTGGGCTACGTGTATCACGACACTGATCACGGCTCCTGATCACAGGGAGCTGTGATCAGTATCCTGTCACTAGGAAGAATGGGGAAATGCTTGTTTACATCATATTTCCCTGTTCTTCCTCTCCGTGAGACGATCACGGGCATGCCCGCGGACATCGAGTCTGCGGGACCCACGATCACCCTCACAAAGCTTGCGGCGGGCGCGCGTGTCCACAATGTCGCACCTTAAAGGGCAACGTACAGATACGTTAATATGCCTGTACGTGCCCTTCTGCCGACGTACATCGGCGTGAGCTGGTCGGCAAGGGGTTAAAGCGGTATCAATCCCAAAACAAAAAATATAATGTGTTGCAGCGTACCAATTATTAAATTTGGTGGCTTCACAAATTTCACCTTTTTAGGCTCTTTTCCCTCTGTTTTCACCTGGTGTTCTGACCAGTAACACACTTATTGTCTTAAGGTGTCTGCATTCTGAATGTAGTAAAAGCAGACATCTTTGGACAGCCGGATTGTCATTTTAGGGGTAGAAGAGTGTTAAGGCCCATAAACACGATAGGACTTTTTGACAACAAACATGCAAATTAGCTGTTTTAAGGCAACATCCTACCTTGTGTACGCTCCATCGGACAAACTTTTTCGGTTTTCATCAGACAAATGTTGGCTGTGCAAACAAACTTTCCGCCAACAAAAGTCCTATGGTGCAAAATCCTATCGTGTCTAGACAAGTCGATAGGACTTTAATCCAAATTACAAACACGCATGCTCGGAACCAATGCAAAAGATCAGACAACAATACAGAAGTTGACCCCATTGTGGCGGTAAAGAGCTGAAAAACCACGTGATTTGGTAAAAGTTGGCTGAAAAAGTCCTGCCGTGTGTATGTTTAATTAGTTTACGGCCGACGCCCTTTGCACAAAAATCCACGGGAAAGTTTGTACAAAGTCTGATCGTGTGTATGAGGCTTTAGATGTACTAGCAGATTTAGATATACTATCACATTTAAGCTAAACGCCAGCTAACACTGTTTAAGCAGTTACAGCAGCAGTTTTTTTTCCCCCCTTTTGGGATAAACGTTTTACATAAATAAATAAAAGCTGACCATTGTGAGCACCACTGTCAGTTGTAAATGGTTTGTCTCTACCCCCTAACTGCTACACCTGCAGGATGGCTTTTTCTGTTGAAAGACAACAGACTCACTGGCCTTTATTATTTTATTATTATTTTATTATTTCACTTATTTCAAAATAAAAGAAAGAAAGCCTAAAAAAGAAAACAAATGCATTACATCTAAGAATCGGTAAGCTGCAATTTATCAAAGGTTTGCTTTTGGATTTAATACCGCATTACGTATTGCACACCACTGAAGTACTTGGACTGACAATCACCACTACATTTGGATTGGAAGTTAAAGCATAAGGCAGTTTAATGTGCAAATATAGCTGAAATTCATAGTGACTTTTCTAGTTTGAAACAAATTACCTAGGAATATGTCAAAGCCATCATATTCCACATGCTTACGCCTCCATCCAGAACACATTAGTTGATGCCTTGTTTACTGGAAAAGACAAATGAATGTTTGTCAAGCTTTGAAGTGGGTTTTGTTTGCTTATATGACGGGATTGCAGGCAGACTTTATGTGAAAATATATGCATACGGTGTGTTCAGCTTTTAAACTAGTTTATACTGTAGAATATACAACATAAGTAAAGTATGGGCGGGAGTTTAAGTGTTGTGACATTAGCTGCCACTTTTAAGTACTTTTATTTGGTCTGCTTGTTTAATGTCTGTGTTCATTATTGGCTTAGCCCATAGACATTATTTTTGCAGATAGCATACAGTAACCCATAACAGCCAAGGCACATTTATCTTTGGCTGACCAAGGTAATGGTCTTTATTTGCTATGGATTTCTGCACTTTGCTTATTAGCCTAAGTAAATCAGGCTGTTAGCATTGGGCCATTCACTGCTATCAGCAGCAATTATTTCATAATCCAAGCTTGAAGACTTGCTGCTAAATGTAATTTTTATTCTACAATAGTTTTTTTTATTGACTACATTTCAGTATGTATTATATTTACTTTGAAGGTTATCCATTAAATGTTCCTCTTTTTAATAATAAAAAAAAATCTGTCTAAAGGTCATAAAATATTAGTTGCCATAGAGATACTTCCATAATACAGTAAGGGACTGTTCAGAAATAGAGATTTGATTGAGCAGTGCCTTCCTGCTGCCAGGTGGAAGTATGCTAGATGATACCACGCTAGGTGTTAATACCTTCAGTCTCTTCTAAATGCCAGATGCTTTACACTGATACTGAAACATCAATAAGTCCAGCCGCTTTCTCAACTGCTCAGTCCACTTTACTGTATCTAGCCTGTAGGATCCTTGCCCTGGTATAATTAGCAGTATGTAAGTTTACTGCTGTAGCATCTGCTGGTGATTTTAGAGTCCAGCAGGGAACCTAAATCAGTGTGCAAGGCATCAAAGTATGGTACATTTCCAAAGCTAAAATCTGAGTGGGACATTAGTCATCTCCGGTCTAACAGGTTCTGAACTAAAAGATATAATCTGTTACAGTGGGGACACCAAATATCTGTTAGAAAGCTGTTAATCACATATGAAGAGTCGCTGAGCAAAGCTTTCATCGCACTTATATTAGCCCCGGGTATTTTTTCACATTATAGGCATAAACTGCCTTTAGAGTAGATTTATCATTACCTTTTATAAAGCACAAAGTATCATAAACACCTGCCATATTTTGTATCACATAAACTGAATCATGATTTTTTTTTTTTTAGTACGTATTTTAGTGCTGCTGACCTCCTCTAGCCTATTTCAACCACTTCCTGTCTATATGCACGTGATCCAGAGCACATCAATGCTATGGACCAGCTTCCTGATAGGGACAACGGAGGATCCTGCACACAGAGTGTCAGCGCAGTTGTGTGTAGTCTCCTTCAGTAGAGCATGTGGCAGGGTGTGAAAATGTAGGAGTACAATTGAAAGCCAGTGGACATCTCCATAAATGAAAGTGCCTAAACAAGGACCTTTACATTGGGTCTCTAGGTATTTTTAAGCTGCATATTTAAAGCAACAGTAAACCGTATCCTTTAAAAAAACAAAACAAACCCTGCAAGACAGGGCTTTCATCTTCACCCGGTCTTCCTTCCGTTTTCACTTGCCCTGGCTGCCTGATTGGCTGAGCCGCGATAACGTCATGCCCGCAACACAAATCTCTGAAGGGTGCATGCGCCGGTGACGTCACTGGCTGCATGGAGTGTGAATATCTCCGAAACAGTGCAAGTTTAGAAGATATTCACTGTACCTACGGGTAAGCCTTATTATAGGCTTACCTGTAGGTACAAGTGAAAAAATAAAGACTTTAACATGTCGTTAAATGTAACGGCCGACATTCGGTCGTGTGCATGTCAATCTCTTCGCCAGAAGCCGGCCAAACTGTCGGACGAGCATGCTGTAAAACCATCAGCCGACCGATTCCCGATCAGTGCTCATAGCCAATGGCAGAGAGCGCTGATCGAAGTGTCCCCGGCCCCCTGACGGAACACAACAGTTCAGCGGGGCAGATGTCTTAACTAACCTTGCATGGTTAGTACAGCGGCCCTAGAGCTGACAGTTTTTATTTTTCGTTCAACCAGCAGGGTTGTACGAAAAAAAAAAAAAAAAGTACATGAGCTACTTTTCAGGCAGAATTGAGTGCTTTTGTCTCCATAGGCTTCAATGGAAACGTCTGAAAAGCCCGACATTTTTTCAAGCGTTTTTTCAACAGTTTTGTTGTACGTTTTCTACTCAAATAGCAGCTCTCCACCCTTTTTTCAGCAGCACTCCCCACCCACCTTTTAGTTGAAAAACCCCTAACAAAAGCTGCAGAAACCTGCAATTCTGCTCCAAAAGAACGCTTCAAAAAATGCTTGAAAACATGACACTTAAGCGTGAATGTAGCCTAATCATCTTTAGTTATCAGTTACAGTATTTCATACTGAAATTTAATTGTGTACTGCAAATCATAGTACAAATTTATTACTAAAATGTGTTTATTACTTTCAGGACTCAAGAGGTGGGCTTGGGTGTTCCAGACCTCCGGAAATATTATCATGCAACCCATATCAGGCAGCTATCTCAAATATATACTAAATATATTCCTACAGACCTGACTGGGTGACGTTGGAGGCTCAGGCTTGTCCACCCCAGCCTATCGACCTCTTGATGTAGAACCAAGTTAGACATCAGTGGGCAATTCTCTGTCCTACATTATCTAACTTGTTGCATCTGTGGGACACTCTGTCTAAATCAGTGTGACTTCAGTCCCCCCATACCCCCATTGCACCTGTTTTTAATAACCCGACATTTCCACCCGGCCTGTGACCCCAGGAGTTCCAATGGTAGCGTAACAAAGGACTGTATCGTATTGGACACTTTCTAGAACACCAAGGACTTCATCCTGCTTCGTATTTTACCCCACAGCTTGAGATGCCGGCCTTTGTAGCTTACCACTTACAGCAAATTTTACATTTTCTTAGGTCTGTGTGCAGACTCATGCTTGATATTACGTCTCATACTGCATTTGAAAATAGATTTTAGCGCAGTGAGCATAGGAGAGGCAGTTCCTCGGAGCTGTATAAACTTTGTGTCAAATCACAGATAAACTGCCCTAGATGCTGGCCTGGGAAAAGGATTTGGGAGTGGACATTTTGGAAAATGAATGGAAGGAATGGTCTATGCGAGCCAGTATCATGAATGTCTCCCTAGTTGAGGCTGGTTTTAAAGTGGTCTCTCTGAGTACACAGAATGTACCCAGATTCTTCGGCTCTTTGTTTTCAAGCTTAAGGACAAGTGGGCTCAATGTGTCACACGTGCTTTTGAAAATAGATGTTACCGCAGTGAGCATAGGAGAGGCATTGTCTCTGAGCTGTATAAACTTTGTGTCAACATCACGGATAAATGAAAAGCTGGTCAGCATACTTTGTGATACTTCTGTCTGGTTCGAGAGAGTCTGGAATCCATGGATACAATATCTTCAAATTCATAGGTTGTACTCTGATGGTGGACAAGGGTGCGGACAGCATGGATCTCGACTCCTTTTCTCTGTTTCTTTCTGCTCTCTCCCTCTTCTTTCTCTACTTCTCCTTTTATTCTTCTTCACCCTCTCCCTTTCTCTTCTCTTTACAGCTCTGCTTGCACGTTCCCTCTATTTCCTGAGGATATTTTGAATGATTGAAACTCGTTTCTCCGCCACTGAAAAGCCTATAATTTAACCCACGAATTGGGTTATCTTTTTTTGTTTGTCAATGTTTGTAACGTTGATGCTAATTCCTACTGGTGATCCTATGACTGTCAATATGTTATTCCCAAAGCTCATTGTTGTCATTATTTCCATGTTGACACTTCATGCTGCCTGCATAGCGGTTTCAAACTTATGTTTACTCTTTGATAAATTAAGCAGGGCTGACTATAGGCTTTATCCTTTCATGTTAATATCTGCTTTTCATACTTTTGTAAAAACACTTTCAGTATATTTTATTGAAACAGAGAATGTGTTGATTACACACATCTAGTATAAGTTCCTATAAAACTCCTTATTCTCCTCTGCAAAGGCAATATCAGGCTGTGGGTTTAGGGCCAAGACTTGGAGCTAATCAGGCTGCTCCATATTCCTTAGTGCTTTCTCTCTAACATTTTTTCAGGCTTTGCTACAGCAGAGATTGGAAAAGCGAGATTTAGTGTAGTGATGATTCTTCATTGTCTATTCAGCAGGGAGGTGATGTAGCTGTACAGTGAGGTTTTCAAGCATGCAGAATGGCCAAGGTACATGAGTCACAAAAGTGAAGCTATCTCGGCAAGTAAAATAACTTGCTGGATTTCCCTTGCAGTCACGTAGCCCTAGGCACTGAATGCAATACCTCACTACTAGGATCCCCTACTTCACACCAAGAATGTTCTTGTTGTACTGTTCCAAAAAGGCTTGGAATAGTGTGACAAGATGCCAATATCTATACAGTAAAAGGTTGCCTTGTTGCCTCTGCCCCAAATAGGCACAAGCCTACTGAGCCCTATGCTCTAAACCAGGGATCTCAAACTGGCGGCCCTCCAGATGTTGCGAAACTACAAGTCCCAAGATGCATTGCAAGGCTGACAGTTATAAGCATGACTCCCACAGGCAGAGGTATGATGGGACTTGTAGTTTTGCAACAGCTGGAGGGCCGCCAGTTTGAGACCCCTGCTCTAAACTTTGTAGATGTTTGTCCAGATTTTAGCTTCATTGTAACTTCTGTTTCATAGTCTATGTAAATCAAATCACTAAAATCTCATATAATCTTTACTATGTGTATTGCTCTTTTCTGTTTTTTTTTTTTGGAGAAATGTCCCTCCCCAAAAAGGTTATTGCATTTAACCCATAGGTAAAAAGGAAACCAGAACTAAATCAAAAAGAAGTATCCTGCGCTAACCATATACAAAATATATAAAACGGTGCAGCTGCTCGTGTAAGCCAAAAATAAAAAAAAAGACTCAAATCATAAAAAGTGACAAGCGCGCATCCAAACAGAGTATATAGTGATACAATGTATGCAACAAATATAACAACGTGATTTCAACACTATTGCTGTGAAAAAATATTTTCATATATGTGAAAAAATGTGAAAGATATAAATATAGCCAAAATATATCCCAACCTGATTCAAACACTGTTGTTGAGAGAGAGAATATATAAAAAGAAATATATATATATATATATATATATATATATACATATATATATATATATATATATATATATATATATATATATATATATATATATATATATATATATATATATATAAATAAAAGATACTAATGTAACCACCTGAAAATTGTGTTATGTGACACAAAAAAAGGCAACAATGTTACTCTAATGTGAGACCTGCAATATTATTGCACCCACTTCACACATCAAATCGTGTTGATTAATTAGTCAACTAGTGAAAGCTTTCAAACATATAAAAATGGAAATGAACATCCTAGTGATTTCCACGTGTAAAAAAATCGTTATAAACCAAAAAAAGTCCACATAAAAATATATATGTTGAGGATGAACCACAAATCTTCTACTTCTGGATAAATTGATGTTCCTCCCGCTAAAGATATGGTAAAATTAACCGCTTACCGGATCAGTTGGATCTCAGGTTATAGAGATCTTATGGGCTTGTTGCATTAGCCTGCCGGCATCAGTGAATTCCACCTGGATAGCGATCAAGGGAGATGTCCTTATCCACTTCTAACGATCAGCAAGCAGGCACTTTCCTTCTTGTTTAGATCACTGATTTCCACAACTACGGAGGGGAGGGTTAATTATCTCCCCTAGACCATCTACAAATCCAGACCCCTCAATAGAAACAAAACGGGGGAGACTCCATAGTGCAGATGTATAACATTGGTTTATTAAAAAGTCACTTAAAAAACTCCACAGCAATTGGTCACAGAAATAAAACACAGCACACTGGAAACTGCAAACCAAAAACTCAAATCGCACAGCAAATAGGAACCGGATAAAAATTTTGCTAAAAATAGCACACAAGCAGCAGAGGATCAAACCGACTGACTGCATGGGGAAAAAATTGAAAAAAACGTGATGGCGTCACAGCCACTTGCTCCACCCGATGCGTTTCCCCTCAACAGGCATCCACTGGGAATGGAGAGCAAGTGGTCCAGGACAGGACCTCTGTGATCAGAGGGATTCCTTTCCTGGGAAATTAACCAGGAATCTATTCAGAGTAATGCGAAGCAGAAGGACTACTGCAACCAGCATATAACATTAATCGCTTGAGTGCATACATATAGACAGAAAATGGCTGCAAATAATGAGATCAACAGCCCCAGGATGCAACTAAGGATGGAAAAATTTGAAAACAAGTATTTTGTTTAAAAATAAAAGGGGAGGTTGTTTGATATACAGTACAGTGCTTTAGAAAACAAAACGTCATTCAAGCACAGCTAGAGCTGTGTTTTACACACCAGCAGATAGAGATTTATGGTAGAAGAGGCTCTGAATTAATCTTCTGCCATTAAAATCTCTTCCTCCTGTATACTACAGCGGCATATCTACTGCGAAGCAAACAAGGCGTTTGCCTTGGGCGGCATTTTTCAGGGGGTGGCGTCTGTACCGGGATGATGCCTGCAGCTCCCACCGGGAGACCTGAGGGACCAGCCATCACGTCTGCCAGCTGGTTGGACAGCAAAGCCAGGATTGCTGTTGCACAGACATGCACAATTTTAAAGCGATGGGAAAAATTTAGAGGGGGGGCGCCTGATTTTAGTCTTACCTAGGGCAGCACAAAACCAAAATAGACCCCTGGTCTGCTAGCAATTTTTTGCAAAGCATACTGACAGCCATGCACGTGCAACTAAAACAAAGAACAGATCTGGATGAGACGTTTTAGGCATTCCACATATGTACACATAGACCTTGATAAAACATTGTTTATTTTGAGCACACCTTTTGGGATTGCACCCCTGTGATGTGAGTGCCTGTTAAGCCCCTCTTGAAATTCTAATATTCTGTGGTTTCTCGTAGTTTTGGAACTCCTGTTTGATGCAGCAAATACATAAGAGAGCTGACGCCCATAGGTTTTTCTGAGTAATATGGCAGTGATTTTAATAGCTGCATATCTCTGTGATTATTTGGGTTTTTGTCCATACATTTTTATTTCCCCCAAGGAAGAAAGCAGTTTTGAAATGCGTTAGGATGAAAGAGATTTGTACCCAATAGGTCTTGATCACACAGTTCTATTGGTACATTGTTTTAATGTTTCTGTTTTTAAAGAATGTGCTCTAAATAAATGATTTTATGCAGTTCTATGTATACATTTGTGGCACGCCTAAAAAATGGCATCCAGTTATATGTAAAATCCCAGATGCTGAGAATTGGTACAGTTGGTAGAGATAAAGTAACTTGTGTCCACGTGCACGGAAGTTACGTCTTACTAGCACAGTCATTTAAGACGGGTGAAGTTTGTGGACCCAGAATAAAACAAAAAGAGGAAAGACATCACTTGATGAGAGCATTTTGCAAGGTTAGCGTGCCATAATGTGCAAATAGGCTGTGCATGCTTGCACATCATTGTAAGAGCTTCCGGGGGGCCCAAAAGTTTAGTTCCACTTTCATTTACGGTTTATACTTGCTTTAATGGCATGGCAATGATTTTGTTTTGTCATTTTGATGAGAAATCATGTATATGTGCATGTAGGGAACATTTGCAAATAGAAAGCATCATATGCAAATGTTGCTACTACAACTGCATTTTACAAACACAGAAAAACAATCTGTTTACAAATTAGTGAATATTGAAGTACATTTCTCAATGGCTTATTTTTAATTTTTTCCCAGGCTATGGATCTTGAAATTCCAGTACTGGCAAGGGATATTCCAGGCAACAGTGCAATAATAAAACATGAAGATACAGGTTTACTTTTTTCAACCCCTAAGGTAAGGTAGATATTGACTTGTGCTTGGCAGCAATACTAAACCCACAAATGACACCTGATAACCTATCTATGTAGGAAACTTTGTTTGATATTCTATCATCCCTTTTGTGTTAGTGCAGGAACACATTTCAGTATAAATATCCTGCCTCTCTTGGCTCATAGGTCTTGCTTAAAGAGGTTGTAAACCCCTGAAAAAAAAAACTGCAAGACAAAGGCATAATGAGCTAGTATGCATTGCATACTAGCTCATTATGAAATACTTACCTTAGAACGATGCCCTGCAGTGCCGCCCGCACTCCGCTCCCACGGCCGCCTTCTTTCCCGGAGTTACTTTCGGGTTTGGGGTCTCCAGCGCTGTGATTGGCTGGAGCCACGCTGACTTCATTCCCACGCATGCGTGCGGGTGCTACCAGTCACTGCATGGGTACTGAAGAAATGGTACCAGCGGCCTGTTACTTTAGTGCGCATGCGCCGATGACGTTGGCAGCAGCGCATATAGTAAATCTCTCCTAAACTGTGCATGTTTAGGAGATATTTACAGTATCTGTAGGTAAGTTTTATTATAGGCTTACCTGTAGGTACAAGTGGTGTAACAGGGTTTACAACCACTTTAACCGCTTGCTGTCCAGTGCATGAAGATATACGTCGGCAGAATGGCACGGTTGCGCAAATGGGCGTACCCGTACATCCCCTTTAAATCACGGGCACCTATTAAAAACACAAAATACTAATGCACGCATTACACAAGCAACAAACACATGCAATGGTGTCTCCGGTAAATTACATTCATCTGCGTTGCCTGTTTACATCTTGAGCCCACCTGCCCTTCTTACAACAGAGAATGGGGAAAAAATAGGAATGAATGAATGAGCACTGTACACAACACAACAGCAGCAGCTGCAAAGAAAGTTTAACCCTTTGACCTCCACCTCCTACACTACCAGTCTCCAGTGTGTCTCTGTGATCTGCAACATTCACCCCTTTGTCGCCATCAGGGACATGATTAGGATTGAGAAAAATCTGGGGCATCCTTGGAAACACTCTCTCCCCTAAATGGCTAGCTGACTTTGACAGCAGCGGCAGCCAGTGGCGTCGCAGCAGTATCCCGGCCAATCAGGAGGGAGAATCTCGGTCGGCTGAGATACTTTTGGACATCGCTGGACAGAGAGGGACCTCAGGTAAGTGTTAGGGGGGCTGCTGCACACAAGGCTTTTTATCTTAGTGCAAATAATGCATTTAGATTAAAAAAACCTTCTGCCTTTATAACCCTTTTAAGTAAAACCCGAGCCTACTGTGCTCTGGGTCAAGAAGTAAGTAGGAGTACAAAGTAAGTAAGAGTAAGTAATGCAAGCCAACAATGCCCACATATGCCACAGTCCTTATAAAGACAAAATATGCCTTATTACGCAAAAAAGTTATTGCTTTATCTGAGCCAAACATAAACAAATTCTTAACAGTATGTGGGTGTACACACTCAGCTGCTGTATTCTGTTCCTGCCTAGCGGACCTAATGTACAGATTCGCCAGCACACCACGGATTGTCAAATACTTCCAAATCTTTATCTTTAACACAGAAGACGCAGTCCAACGTTTCCGAGCCACACAGGACCCCTTTATCAGGCTTGTGATCATCACACCATCACATGCCTGATGAAGGGGTCCTGCGTGGCTCCGAAACGTTGCACTATGTCTTCTGTGATGTGATCGTTCTTCGATAAAGATAAGGATGTATTTGACGATCCGTGTGAATATTTACATTTGATCTTTGATGTCTCCAGTGCCAGCTGTTTTTTGCTGCAGCACCCTTTACTCCTAAAGCCTTATTCAAGAAAGTGTGCAATGGGAATATTGTTACTGCCTAGCAGACCTGCCGAACATATATACTGCCCCCCGCCGAGGAGGGGGGGTATAGAAAAAATGATTAGCGGCCGCGTGCGTTGTGGAAAGTAATACATTGATGTGATAAATTTAAAAAAAATTCCATGACTCATGTACCATTTGCTTTATTCTGTGTCTTTTTTTTTCCGCTCAATTCTTGACCCTCTAAATTGTAAGCATAAGCTGGAAGGAAGGTTCGGTAACACTTTGCAACAGGAAGAAAATGTTCTTATCAATTTCACTTAGTCTCGAGAAGAGTACCAAAAAAAGTTGTATTGATCTAATGCTCTTGCCAAAGGAAAACTTTGAAATCAAATAAAAAATGCACTTCAAGGCATGTTCAGGAGGAAAGGTCAGAAAGCTGTCTACATATCTAGAGTAAATATGTTTTTCATGAGATCTAAGCTATTTCTAGTGAAGAAATTATACCTATTGAGTACATCCAGTTGCCATAATTGAAAATGATTGACTGTTATTGTTCGTGGAAACATTCACAACCTGATGGAAATATCTTGTTTTTCTCCATTGTAACAGAAAAATATATTGGAGGTGAAAATGCACCATAGTTTGTCTCTGCAAGGTGCATGCTGTGCCTTTGATAGAAGCTGTAAATTGACACGCCAGAGAATGTTCTTGGAGCTTTCACAATAATCACCTTCTTGTTGAACACTTATAATTTAAAGCCCGAGTCTAGTTTAAAAAAAAATAAATTCCAAACATGTTTTAAAAAATGCAATTTCTGATGCAATACTCACCTTTCCAGTGCTGACCTCCATAGTCTTACTGCTCCAGTCATCATATTCCTTTCTTCTGGGTTGAATGACACCCAGTGTTATCTACTTCTCTCATTGTAAGAACAGAGTATCAAGGACCTGCTTTACGGAGGAACAACAGAAGACCTAGGTCTTAAAGTGGTAGTAAACCGACAAAAAAATAAATTGGGTCCTCTGCAGTTTTATGCCATAATGTGCTAGAATGCACCGCACAGGTAAGTAATGATAGCACGTTTACTACCACTTTAAAAGACAATTTGGTAAAGAACAGCACCACATCATGATGTGCTTCTGCTCCGCAACAGTTAGGCTTAATGTACACAGGACGTTTTACAACCTCCCCTGAATGATTTAACTTAATAGATAGTAAACAATGTTTAAAAACGTCAGTTTTGCCGCGTTTAAATGCCACGTTTAGCCGTGTTTGCGTTTAGAATCGTTTTTTTTGCAAATAGTCAAAAATGAAAAATGTCTGTAAATGAAACACGGCTAAACGCAAGTTACCGCCTTTACACGCGTTTACAAGCTGTTACAGGCATTTGGCGTTTCAAATTCCTCTGAACATCCTTTCCAAACGCACCCTTTGTACATGTACTGATAAGATAACATAGAGGAGGGTTCAGGGGCTGCTGAAAAAAATACTCAACTGCTCCCAAACGTCTGTTTACCAGCAGCAGTGTACATGAAGCCTTAGGGCCCGCTCATAGCAGGAGTAACATGAAGAAGACTTGTAATGTAACACGACTGGAACAAAGACTGCTGGAAAAAAAGTTAAGTATTTTGTGCAGAGGTAGGAGGGGTGGCTGGAAACTGTCAGTAGAGGTTGATTTTGGTTTTAGCTAAAGCAAATTAAACTGATTCATGGACCTAGAAGCAGCATGCAGAGAAGTCAGAATCCTTGATCTGCATGCAATCACCGATTTAGAAATTGTTGTAGCAAATGCATCAGCCTGACTTCCAGACAACCACCATTTTTAGAAGGTTAACTTAAAAAATGGTAATTAGTTCTTTCAGTACAGATTTCATTTAGTAGCGTACTGTTAAAACTGTTGGCGCTGTAGAAATCCTTAATATAATAATAATTGAAGGCCCCTTTCACACTTGTACGACACGACAGTAGTACGGCTGGATCCGACTTTGCCCTGCGACTTGAAGTCCGATATGCGTCTGACTTCAATGAACAGGGATCCGACTTTGATCCCCGACAATACCAGGCACTGTCTGGTATGAATCTTTAGGGGGGAAGTCCACGCACAATGTAAAAAAAAAAACAGCATGGTTCCCCCTCCAAGAGCATACCAGGACCTTTGGTCTGGTATGGATTTTAAGGGGAACCCCCACGCCGAAAAACTGCATGGGGGTCCCCTCCAAAATCCATACCAGACCCTTATCCGAGCACACAGCCCGGAAGGTCAGGAAAGGGGTTGGGGACAAGCGCCCCCCCCCCGAACTGTACCAGGCCACATGTCCTTAACATGGGGGGGTGGGTGCTTTGGGGCAGGGGGGGCCCTGCGCCCCCCACCCCAAAGCAACTTGTCCCCATGCTGATGGGGACAAGGGCCTCTTCCCGACAACCCTGGCGGTTGGTTGTCGAGGTCTGCAGGTGGAAAGCTTATTGGAATCTGGAAGCCCCCTTTAACAAGGGGGCCCCCAGATCCCGGCCCCCCACCCTATGTGAATGAGTATGGGGTACATTGTACCCCTACCCATTCAGCTAAAAAAAAGTGTCAAAAATAAAACACAGTACACAGGTTTTAAAAGTAATTTATTAGGCAGCTCCAGGGTCTCTTCTGACTTCTCCCCGCTCTGGCTCTTCTCCCTCTTCTGGCCACGTCTTCTGCCTCCTCCGCTGATGTCTTCTGCCTCTGCCGGTTTTTTTCCCCTCTCCGGGTCTTCTCCGCTGATGTCTTCTAGCCCTCTCCGGTTCTTCTCCCTCTGTCCGCTGTCTTCTGCCTCTGCCGGGTCTTCTGCGCTGTCTTCTCGCTATTTTGCCAGGTCTTCTCTGCTGCCTTCTCCCTCTGTTCTTCTTCCGATGTTGACTCAACGCTCTCCCGCTCCAGTGCTGGGTGCTCGGTGTGCACTTACTTATATTGGCATGGAGCAGGGTCACTGGAGGTCTGCCCCTTATGATGTCACCGCCCATCATTCCCCGGGAGGTGATGTCATAAGGGACGGGCCTCCGGATGACGTCACCTGGTGACCCCGCCCCATGCCAATATAAGTAGTGGCACACCGCGCACCCAGCATCAGAGTGGGAGAGAGAGTTGAGTCAACATTGGTAGAAGAACAGAGGGAGACAACAGTGGAGAAGAGCAAGCAGAGGCAGAAGACAGCAGACAGAGGGAGAAGAACCGGAGAGGGCTAGAAGACATCGGCGGAGAAGACCCAGAGAGGGAAGAAGAACCGGCAGAGGCAGAAGACATCAGTGGAGGAGGCAGAAGAGCCAGAGAGGGAAGAAGTTGTCAGAAGAGACCCCGGAGCTGCCTAATAAATTACTTTAAAAACATGTGTACTGTGTTTTATTTTTGACACTTTTTTTTTAGGTGAATGGGTAGGGGTATAATGTACCCCATACTCATTCACACAGGGTGGGGGGCCGGGATCTGGGGGCCCCCTTGTTAAAGGGGGCTTCCCGATTCTGATAAGCTCCCCGCCCGCAGACCCCAACAACCAACTGCCAGGGTTGTCAGGAAGAGGCCTTTGTCCACATCAACATGGGGACAAGGCACTTCGGGGTGGGGGGCGCAGGGCCCCCCCTGCCCCAAAGCACCCACCCCCCCCCATGTTGAGGGCATGCAGCCTGGTACAGTTCAGGAGGGGGGGGGTGCTCGCTCGTCCCCACCCCCTTTCCTGACCTGCCGAGCTGTGTGCTCGGATAAGGGTCTGGTATATATTTTGGGGGGGGGCCCCACACATTTTTTTCAGCGTGGGGGTTCCCCTTAAAATCCATACCATACTGAAGGGCCTGGTATGCCCTTGGAGGGGGAACCCATGCCCTTTTTCTTTTTACATTTTGTGTGGAGTTCCACTTCACTTCGCTGTGATGATCAAATACCACCAAAAGAAAGCTCTATTTGTGGGGAAAAATAACATACAAGTACCGCAGTGCTGTATCGAAAAACGTGGCCTGGTCGTGAAGGGGGTAAATCTTCCGGAGGTCAAGTGGTTAAGTATAACTAGTTTTGGAGTAGAGAGGGATTAGAACACCTCCCAGTATTTTTTCTGTTTGTGACCTCTTTGGGGATATTCACCCTTTGTCCTGTTTACCGTTCTCATCGAATGTGAAACTAAAAGAAAATCCCAAATTTTGGGTTGAAACCAGAACAGTAATAGAGGGGAAATCGTCCAAAGAGGACACTAGTTCTGGTGACACACAGGGATTTCCTCTCACTTCCTGTTTTAGCTATGGGGTAGGAAGTGAGGGGATATCTCCCCAATCGGACACAGATGGCAAAAAAAAACTGTCAAGGGTTATAACCCTCCCTTACTCTATCCCCCCAAAAAAACAAGTTTTGCCAATAGTTCTATTTTAACCCTTTCGCTGCCAGGTCCGGCATACAGATTTGACAACGGAGGGGAAGGTTCACACAAAATTCGATGGCTGCAGCCACCTGGATTGTGTGTAAATCTGACAAGCAGACTCCTGCCTGTCAGGTGGAAGCATTTGGGCGGCTGTGCTACTGCACGATTGCTTCCACATATTCCTGGTAATGTGTCCCCGTCATATATTCCAGGCTCCACTTGCCCATCTGTGGGCCCGGGACCGACATAGAAGCAAAAACATGTATGACGTCACTTCTGGGTCACTCTGTCACTTTCCCTGGCTAGCACAGCTGGGAAGGTATCCATTACAAAGTGATCTGCATTGCACTGCATTCAGTGGAGCCCAGAGGTACTCACAAAAATATACAAGCATATACATATACAAACATATGTACATTAAAAGACTTCACTGCTAGTACTCAGGGTGGCTGTGTTGACGTCACCGCTATTCTTCGTCCGACATACGTTTTGTTCAGTGGAACGTCTTCCTGGGGCATCAGTGAATGAAAACTACTAATCTTTTTAGAGTACAGACTAATCTACACCAGAGGGCGCTCATCCTCTCCTAACTCTTCACAGAGCAAATGCTCCTGGAAAGATTACTCCGGGGGTCAGCAACCTATAGATCACGATCAGGTGACTGGTAGATCGCGGTCTGGGCTTGCTGGTATCAAACAGAGTGCAATGCAGAGGGACTACTTGTAAAGTTGGAGCTGTAGTAGGGAGCAAGAGCCACATAAACTGATGCCTCCTCTGTAGTGTTGGTTCCTGTCCTATGCGGAGTACCAACTACACTCCACCTCTTATCCCGGCTAGTGGTCCCCAGAGTGGTGCCAGCAGCAGGAAAGAAGAGATCTTCAGGTCAGTGTGAACCAATACACTGGGCATATTAGTATATGGCTGCTTTCACAGTGAGGTGCTGTGGTTTACCCACATCGTGGCTGCAGGGCAGTGTACCCGCAGCTTTCCTGTGGGTTTGCTGCACTTAGCCATAGACCTCTATTTTATCTTGCTGTTTTACCACCACCCAACTTTATGTGTGAATGAGCCCTAAGGGTGCCGCTGCTGAATGCAACTAAGGGCTCATTCACAAGTGCAGCAGGCACTGCTACTCCTCTGAAAAGCAATTTGAGTGTGTGTTGACAGGTGGTGAGGATGCGTTGCCTCCACACCACCTGATTTAAGCCCATTATTGCCGTGCAATGCACACGATTGCGACACAGTAGTCCGGCACTTAGTGGTTTAAATCAGGTGTGAGGAGTTGAGACTGTGCCCGGTGATCTTTGACTTCTCCCGTGTTGTTCGGGTAGATCTCAACCTTTTAAGGTTGCCTACTCCTGGATTAATCAGTGCAGCTGCCTCAGACAAAAGTCCACAAAATAAATCAAGTAACTGGGTTTCCTCCTTCTACCTTACTTAGTACATTGTGGGGGTCATTTACTAAAACTGAAGAGTGCAAAATCAGGTCTCTGCATAGGAACCAATCGGCTTCCAGGTTTTATTGTCAAAGCCTTATTGAATAAGCTGAAGTTAGAAGCTGAGTAAATAATCAATCTGCGCAATCCAATACTATACAATACTATATCAATGAAATTTATTTAAAAAGTTGCTAGCCAACACTCAAAAGTGATTCAAACCTTAGTGAGCTAATATGTACAACAGAATGATGTAGTTCAACTTACAAAAAATAACCACAATATAATAAAAGTGCAAACAATTGTGCAAAAAATGTGTATAAAAAAATATATACATATATGTAATCCAATGTATATTTAAAAACATCAAAGAAGGAAACAATAAAAGTGCAAACAATTGTGCAAAAAATATGTATGTACAAAAATAGTCCAATGTATATCCAAAAATATCAAAGGAAAGAAAACAATATCCAATTTGAATTCACTCCAATCACCAATGTGACATGTAATCCAAAGTGTGAATCCTCCACCCTTGTGAAGAAGCCTCTCACCTCACTGCTGTGACCCAGCATTACCAGTAGGTCTCACCACATGTTTTTCCCTCTCTGGAGATGAAGACAAACTGCTGCTGCTTCAAATGCCCTTTCCTTCTTAATTTCCTTGTATGTGATTGGGTATTCTTTGCAAAGTGAAGCTTTACCTAATTTACTAAGTTCTGGAGCAACTGCACTTACAGAGTGCAACTGCACTTTTCTAAGTGCACAGTCTATTTGCTTTTAGTAAATCAAACCCTTAGGGGTTGATTTACTAAAGCTAGAGAGGGAAAAATTAGTCACAATTCTGCATTTTAACCAATCAGCTTCCAGGTTTTATTACCAATGCTTAATTGAACAAGCTTAGGTTAGAAGCATATTGGTGTGCGCAAACCCTTTCTTAAAGTGGATATGAATTTGTATGCAAAGTCGAACAAATTGTGTTATTTAATCACTCACTGCTGTGTCAGCAACTAGTGCAGTGTCAAGGCTGGAATCTTAAAAAATCCTGGTAATTATTTGGCTCCATTTGATTTACCTGTGTAATCTTAAGGTCATTGTTCATTGCACACAGCTTGCAAATAGTTTAAACTAGACATCTGTCTATATTATGTTCCATACTGCCATCTCCATCAATATCAGACACACTTCAGTAGCCACTTGTCATTTTTTACACAGTGCTAACTGATTTCCTGCTATCATCTTTCCAAGCCAAAGTCAATGTTACAGCCCTGTGACCTGACTTTGTTAGGTTAATGAGTCTGAATATTTTTATCTGCACAGATATTGTTTCCAGAAGAGACTTTTCTCCCTTAAGTGCCATCACATGAAGCAAGCCAATAAATCAGCAAAATAATGTAGTGGAACAAGCACCCTTATTTGATTAAGGAAAAAAAGACTTCGGTGCTGGAGTGTATGTTTGTGCAATATCCTTTGAATAATTCTAACTCTTTCTGCAGGTAGCCAATTACATTTACAGTGCCTTGAAAAAGTATTCATACCACTTGACATTTTCCACATTTTGTCATGTTACAACCACAAACGTAAATGTATTTTATCGGGATTTTATGTGATAGACCAAACCAAAGTGGCACATAATTGTGAAGTGGAAGGAAAATAATAAATGGTTTTTAAAATGTTTTACAAATAAAAATCTGAAAAGTGTGGCATGCATTTGTATTCATCCCCCCTGAGTCAATACTTTGTAGAACCACCTTTCATTGCAATTACAGCTGCAAGTCTTTTTGGGGATGTCTCTACCAGCTTTGCACATCAAGAGAGTGACATTTTTGCCCATTCTTCTTTGCAAAATAGCTCAAGCCCTGTCAAGTTGGATGGAGAGCATCCGTGAACAGCAATTTTCAAGTCTTGCCACAGATTCTCAATTGGATTTAGGTCTGGACTTTGACTGGGCCATTCTAACACATGAATATGCTTTGATCTAAACCATTCCATTGTAGCTCTGGCTGTATGTTTAGGGTTGTTGTCTCGCTGGAAGGTGAACCTCCGCTCCAGTCTCAAGTCTTTTGCAGACTCTAATGCCCTGTACACACGACCGGTTTTGCCGTCGGAATAAACTCTGAAGGTTTTTCCGACAGAATTCTGCTCAAGCTGTCTTGCATACACATTGTCACACCAAATTCCAACCGCCAAGAAAGCAGTGATGTACAACACGTACGATGGGACAACACGTATGACGTCTCGTACTTGCTTCAGAGGATGCGTCATTTTTGGTACGGCGGAACAGCATACAGACGAGAGGTTTTCCCGATAGGAATTTGTTCCGTCGGAAAAATATAGAACATGTTCTCTATCTAAGTCCATCTGAATTTTCAACGTAAAAAGTCCGATGGAGCATACACACGGTCAGAATATACGAAAAAGCTCCCATCTGACTTTTTCTGTCGGAAATTCCAACCGTGTGTACGGGGCATAACAGGTTTTTCCTTCTTCTAAGATTGCCCTGTAATTTGCTCTGACCAGCTTCCCTGTCCCTGCTAAAGAAAAGCATCCCCACAACCTGATACTGCCACCACCATGTTTCACGGTGGAGATGGTGTGTTCAGGGTGATGTGCAGTGTTAGTTTTCCGCCACACATTTTGCTTTTAGGCCCAAAAGTTAAATTTTGGCCTCATCTGACCAGAGCACCTTCTTCCACATGTTTGCTGTGTCCTCTACATTCTCAGAAACTGGACTTCTTATGGCTTTCTTTCAACAATGGCTTCTTGCCACTCTTCCATAAAGGCCAGATTTGTGGAGTGCACAACTAATGGTTGTCCTGTGGACAACTTCTCACATCTGAGCTTTGGATCTCTGCAGCTCCTCCAGAGTTACCATGGGCCTCTTGGCTGCTTCTCTGATTAATGCTCTCTTTGCCCGGCCTGTCAGTTTAGGTGGACAGCCATGTCTTGGTAGGTTTGTAGTTGTGCCATACTCTTTCCATTTTTAAATTATAGGTTTGAACAGTGCTACGTGAGATGTTTAAAGCTTGGGATATTTTTTTTTTTTTTTTTTTATAATTGCCAATTTTTATTAGATTTTTCCAATATACAACATAACAAAAGGTAGAAAATAAAGCATACAAATTTATATCAAACAAGGACATCTGATAGAGTTCATGTCAGACTGATGCAATGTAACAGCAACATACAAGAAAAAATAAGTGTTGCAACTGCATGCCATTATGAGTGACTATGATGCCATTTAACTTAAATAGTAAGCCTTCTGGCTTTAGAAGGGATATTTTTATAACCTAACCCTGCTTAAACTTCTCCACAACTTTATCCCTGTCCTGTCTGGTGTGTTCCTTGGCCTTCATAATACTGTTTGTTCACTAAGGTTCTCTAACAAACCTCCGAGGGCTTCACAGAACAGCTGTATTTATACTGAGATTAAATTACACACAGGTGGACTCATTTACTCTTTAGGTGACCTCTGATAGCAATTGGTTCCACTAGATTTTAGTTAGGGCTATCAGAGTAAAGGGGGCTGAATACAAATGCACGCTACACTTTTCGAATATTTATTAGTAAAAAGATTGAAAACTATTTATCATTTTTCTTCCACTTCACAATTATGTACCACTTTGTGTTGGTCTATCACATAAAATCCCAATAAAATACATTTATGTTTATGTTTATGTTGTAACATGACAAAATGTGGAAAATTTCAAGGGGTGTGAATACTTTTTCAAGGCACTGTACATTCATGCCTCCTCGAATATGGCCAAATTTGAACCGTGGATGCAAATTTTTCATGTTTTGGTTTAGGCAGCTAAATGCGAAAATGTGAAAAAACAAAACCAATATTTCGTAAGAGTCAGAGAGGGAGAGGACTTAGCTGTCTATTCCAAAGACTTCTTCAGCTCAGGAAAACGGGACGTTCCTTGAAGACTATGTGGAACAAATTCTTTTTATGTAAGAACTCCACAGTTTAGCATGTTAACCAAGATGCACGCATAGGATTACTAACAGGAGAAATGTGATAAAAAGGAAAGACTTTGGTTTCATGGGAATAGAGCTGACCACCACAAGAAGAAGACAATAAAATTTGCTGATTTGGGTGATCTAGCCACAGAAAAAAATGTGTCTAAAAGATTCTTCCTACAGAGAGGGCATTGAATATTTGTGATCCTTTCGGACTTGGAGAAGTCCAGGGAGTTTATGTAGGATTTGGCGGCGGAGGGGGAAGACGAAAATGAGCAACCATGGGCTCAGAAGACAGTGTAACTTTATCATGTCTATTATTTTTCCAGGGACTATACAACAGACTCCCTGTGTGAACATAAGTAAAACAATATCAAACACAGGGAATACAGGAGTTAATAATTTACCAACTACTTATTAATTTTGTTTATTGCTTATAAATGTAGAATAAAACAAATATATTTCCATTTCTTCCACACTTCAGAATAAAAAAGCTTTCCCATAGTGGTAGTTGAGTTGCAAAGTAGTCCTGCTCTTGTGCACTCCCTCTAGAATAGAGCTCAATTATGCAGGCAATAGATGGATCAAAATTTGACCAATTCAGCAGGGACTGGCTAAATTACAAAATTTGACCGATTCAGCAGGGACTGGCTAAATTTCGATCCATCTATGGCCATTCCCATTGAACAGGAATGAATCTAATGATCTACTCCTCTCAAATGGCTCTGTTGGTATATCTTTGTTCGATCAGCGCTTTCAGCCAATTGGCTGCAGCGCTGATCAGTGTATTCCTACAGTGGAGGAGTGTCAGTGTCAGAATACAATAGCGCAGCAGGGAGGATTCCCCATCCAGCTTGCTTGTGTGGATAGGGGAATCTGCTCTGTTTTTTTTTCGATCAGCCTCCTGGCTGATCAAAAAAATGGTTCGTGTATGGCCAGCTTTAGAGACGTGTCATTAAACTAGCTTTAAAATAGGGGCGCGAAAATTGAAATAGCAATGATTCCCATAGTATAGCCTGAGCAGAAATATGAAGGGGGGCTCCCTATATGGCCAACTTGAAAAGTACATAACATATGTGCAAGGCCAGAAACCAAAGGAGAATTTTAACTCTCCACAAAATGGCCATCAGAACAACAGAGAAATCATAAGTTCTCAACAATGAGTTACAGGGACAGGGAAACTGACATATCTGTGGACCGATAACTCCATAGGGAATGCCCAGACATACTGGCATGACCTGAATAGCGGCGGCCCGTGTGAACTACAACCCAGACCGATAGTCACTGCCAACTGCAAACTGTCAAAGAGAGAACACTGGTATAAAATAATCAACTGGAAACCTGCACTGCTTGGCTAACTGGTGAGCTGTCCAGGATTTCCATATCTGGCCTGAATCTTTCAATAGCTGTAGATGACCTGAGGAAATTTGCAGAAATTATGGTCTGTCACCAACACCAATATAAAACTAGGAAAACTAGGAAAGCTTTCAAACAAACAGAACAGTTGGTCCACTCTCCTGAGGAAACTGTCAAAAAACAGAGCCATTCCAGTTTTGGGCAAGGTTATCCTGTGCTGGCTGTTTTTTTTTGTTGTCAGTGTATAGGCAGCAGTGAGAATTCCTGTGTCACTCAAAGGATGAGAAATGTAGATATGTAGTAATGATTTCAATTGTATTCAATTTTAAACTAATGTTAAAATTACTTAGTTAATGGACAAGTGGTATATCTGTATAACTGTGTTTAAACACAAAGATGTTGTTCTTCACCATGTACTCTGACAAAGCACTGAGTACCCCAGGAAATGGCCTTTATTTTGCATTGTCTGCTAATTTGAACATCTTTTGTGTACAACAGCACTACATATACTGTAAATGCAAATGGAATATACAGGGATATGGGAAATTACAGTAACATAAACACACACCCACACAGGTTGAACTGGATGGACTGGTGTATTTATTCAACCTTACAAACTATGTAACTATATGAAAAAAGGATAAAAAAAAAGTGTGAACAAAGTGTTTTATATCCACTTGCCAACCGGAATACGTATATATAAGTTGCGGCTTTCAAATGGTTTACCAGGGTTATGGCTGAAGCAATCAGCTATAGCCCCGGATTTTTTTTTTTTTTTTTTTTTCAGCTGGCAACTGGCTTTCTCATCAAAGCGGTTCCAGCAGCTAATTAGCCTCTGGGTCGCTTTTAGGAGCAGTGTTTTTATCAGCGCGCCCGAGAAAGGATCTGACGGGTCGTGCGGCTGGCCGTAGAGGTTACCAGATTGTCTCTGATCGCCTCTATGGTCTAGGAGGACCAGGGCAACCTCATGACGTCATT
Source organism: Lithobates clamitans (assembly GCA_037952925.1). NCBI lineage: Eukaryota > Metazoa > Chordata > Amphibia > Anura > Ranidae > Lithobates > Lithobates clamitans. Next base: position 13,001,234 of record JBBGZY010000438.1, read on the forward strand.
TCCGATCTAGAGCAAAAGTAAGCCTTTTTTTTTCAAGTGAAAGATGATTTTATTTATTTATTTATTTATTTTGCTTTTAAAGGTAGAGCAGAGATTTGGGGTCTTATTGACTTCAAATCTCTCCATAAAGAGGACCTGTGATACCTTATTCATGATGTATACATTCCTTGTAATAGGAATAAAAGTGATAAAAAAAAAATTAAGGGACAGTGTAAAAATAAAATATAAAATAAATAGGACATTTTCTTTTTTAAAAACGCCCCGTGCTCGTGTGCAGAAGCGAACGCATACGTAAGTCGCGCACGCATATGTAAATGGTGTTCATACTAACATGTGAGGTATCGCTGCGAACACTAGAGCGAAAGCAATAATTCTAGCACTAGACCTCCTCTGTAACTCTAAACAGGTAACCTGTAAGATTTTTAAATTGTTGCCTATGGACATTTTTAAGTATCTTAGTTTGTCTCCCTACGCGTTTCATCAGAGTTGACGTCAGGGGCACCTCTGACAATACGCATAGGGTGGAGCCACGCACACACGCTACAGTGCATGTGTGATCGTTGGTCAGCCATCTTTGATGCTGGAAATGGACCTGTTTGGATAAGATAAATGCTGTTTTACTGCTATTGCCATGTAAGTGTAATATATATTTTTTAATACAAAGTGCAGTATTGTAAAAGCTTCAGTGTGGAACCTTTTATCTTGTATACAGTATCTCACAGAAGTGAGTACACCCCTCACATTTTTGTAAATATTTTATTATATCTTTTCATGTGACAACACTGAAGAAATGACACTTTGCTACAATGTAAAGTAGTGAGTGTACAGCTTGTATTACAGTGTAAATTTGCTGTCCCCCCCAAATAACTCAACACTAATGTCTAAACCGCTGGCAACAAAAGTGAGTACACCCCTGATTGAAAATGTCCAAATTGGGCCCAAAGTGTCAATATTTTGTGTGGCCACCATTATTTTCCAGCACTGCCTTAACCCTCTTGGGCATGGAGTTCACCAGAGCTTCACAGGTTGCCACTGGAGTCCTCTTCCACTCCTCCATGACAACATCACGGAGCTGGTGGATGTTAGAGACCTTGCTCTCCTCCACCTCCTGTTTGAGAATGCCCCACAGATGCTCAATTTTACCCTCAGCTTCTTTAGCAAGGCAGTGGTCATCTTGGAGGTGAGTTTGGGGTTGCTATGTTGGAATACTGCCCTGTGCCCCAGTCTCTGAAGGGAGGGAATCATGCTCAGCTTCAGTATGTCACAGTACATGTTGGCATTCATGGCTCCCTCAATGAACTGTAGCTCCCCAGTGCCGGCAGCACTCATGCAGCCCCAGACCATGACACTCTCACCACAAAACTTGACTGTGGGCAAGACACACTTGTCTTTGTACTCCTCACCTGGTTGCTGCCACACATGCTTGACACCATCTGATCCAAACCTAATAAGTTTATCTTGGTCTCATCAGACCACGGTTCAAGTAATCCATGTCCTTAGTCTGCTTGTCTTCAGCAAACTTTGCAGGATTTCTTATGCATCATCTTTGGAAGAGGCTTCCTTCTGGAATGACAGCCATGCAGACCAATTTGATTCAGTGTGCGGCATATGGTCTAAGCAGTGACAAGCTAACCCCCCCACTCCTTTAACCTCTGCAGCAATGCTGGCAGCACTCATACGTCTTTTTCCCAAAGACAACCTCTGGATATGATGCTGAGCACGTGCACTCAACTTCTTTGGTTGACCATGGCGAGGCCTGTTCTGAGTGGAACCTATCATGTTAAACCACTGTATGGTCTTGGCCACCGCTGCAGCTCAGTTTCAGGGTCTTGGCAATCTTCTTGTAGCCTAGGCCATCTTTATGTAGAGGAAAAATTCTTTTTTTCAGATCCTCAGAGAGTTCTTTGCCATGAGGTGCCATGTTGAATTTCCAGTGACCAATGTGAGAGAGAGAGCAATAACACCAAATTTAACACCCATGCTCCCTATTCAGACCTGAGACCTTGTAACACTAACGAGTTACATGACACCGGGGGAGGGAAAATGGCTAATTGGGCCCAATTTAGACATTTTCACTTAGGGGTGTACTCACTTTTGTTGACAACGGTTTAGACTTTAATGGCTGTATGTTGAGTTATTTTGAGGGGACAGCAAATTTACACTTTTATACAAGCTGTACACTCACTACTTTACATTGTAGCAAAGTGTCATTTCTTCAGTGTTGTCACATGAAAAGATCTAATAAAATATTTACAAAAATGTGAGGGGTGTACTCACTTTTGTGAGATACTGTATATATGATCCATTGATTGCGGGGGAGGACCCAGTGGATTGCCTAGGGTCACCTGATTTGATGCTCAAGTTTGAATCCATTGATTGATAAAGCACTCCTTGAACTCCCTGAATAAGGGGGTTCGCTGGCTTTCTGGTAAGCCCCTAGTATGAATACTTTTTGGGTGTCACATTTGCTGTCTTTGGATCCCTTTTTCACTTGGCACGGAATTTCTTTAATTCATAATGTTTTCACATTTTTTATTGTACAGTTTTTTTTATAAAATTTTTTTTTTTTTTTTGCCCACTTCCACATATGTCTTCACTGGATATATTTTGGATTATAATATTTATCTGAATCATATGTTGTTCATTAATTATTTTCATTTATTACACTGTTTGATATAGCGCTGCACTCTTTTGTTCCACTTGTTATATGCCTAGTATCAAATGTATAGTGTTCAGCTGCTGAATATATGATCCAATCGCAGATATTCTTTTTCCCTTTCTTTTCATTTGACATGTTAAGTATCTATTTACTCAGCATAATATCATTCATTATATTTTATCAAAAAATTGGATTATATTGTGTTTTTTTTGCATTAAAAAAAAGAAAGTGTATTTGAAAAAAAAAGCGTTTGAAAAACCGCTGCACGAATACCATGTGACGTAAAATATTGCAACAATCTCCATTCTATTCTCTAGGGCAGGGGTAGGCAACCTGGGGCCCTCCAGCTGTTGCAGAATTACAAGTCCTATCATGCCTCTGGGAATAATTGTAACTGCCAGCCTTGCAATGCCTCATGGGAAATGTAGTTCCACAACAGCTGGAGGGCCTTAGGTTGCCTACCCCTGTTCTAGGGTTTCTGCTACAAAAAGTATATAATGTTTGGAGGTTCTAAGTAATTTTTTAGCAAAAAATACCGATTTAAACTTGTAAACAGTGCCAGAAAATGCTTGGTTAGCAAGTGGATAAAAAAAGGCAATTGCTTAAAATACAGCACTTAAGTAAACTAAATGTCATCCAGTCAATGTGAAAAACTACTTTAGACACCTTGAGTCTTTAACCTTTAAAATAACTGCCATATTGCGACAAATTGTTCAATGTTGTAACTCATTGAAACCACTTAACAGATAACCCTCACCAATTTTATGAATTGTGTTTGTTGAACTAACCTTTAGGTTGTTCAGAGTGTTTTTGAATGCAGAAGATTTATAAGAAGACGTGACATAAGTTGCTTTTATATACTGTTTATGATGTGCTTCTTCTGGCACTCGTACTGTATATAGAAAGTTATTAATGTTGAACGTTGCGCAAGGACAGTTATGCGCAGCATAAATGCTCTGTGTACACTCTTGACATGAAACCATTAGCCATTAGTTGATTCCTGGAAAATAAGAGCTGCTTATATATGTGGTATTTGTAGCTTTCCCTTCTTTCACGCTAATGTGATATGTCACCAGCCCTCTAAATTTTCATTCACCTGCCCTCATTTTGTGAGTGAAAATTTGCTGGGGGCGAGTGGAGAGGGGGCGCTGAGAGCAGATGAGCTCTCCAGCTGCCGTCACTCCTATCATTCCGAGCACCACACAGTGCAGGCTCCGATGGCTGCTGGAGGGTGGATTTTGCTCCTCCTCCCTCCTGCTCCGAGACTGGCAGTTTCAGGCTCTGGCTGCTTGTTGTGTGGGCGGGATGTGAATGCAGCAATCTTCTGAGATCCCGCCCACCTGCCTAAATCGTCCGCATGCTGACTCGCCCACTCGCCTGTTCATCTCTCTGAACAACCCGCCTGCTCACCCGCCCATCTGCCTGAACCGCCCACCCGTCCACATGCCTGCCTGCACTCCTGAAAGAGGGAGATGTGAACTTATTAGGAGCGAGTGTGTGCTGAGGTAAGCTCAGCTAACTACTTGTTTCATTGTTCTGGCTCCCTGTCCAGCACCATAGCATTAGGGCAATGGGACTGGAGCAGGCTGAAATTGAGGAAGGGGTTAGCATTGCTATGTCCGCCAATGCAGGTGGGGGGGAGGTCAGTGGTAGTGAAAGTTAACCCCCCCACATGCATTGGTCCTCACGGCAGTGAAATTTTAACCCACCACCCCCGTCTACATTTGTGGTAATGTCAGTGAATGTTAACCCCCTCCCCCCACATTGAGGGTCATGGGAGGGGTTACATTTCAATACCACTAACCACCAACATGTAGGAGAGGGAGATATTAATACTGACACCTGTGCTAGCGGTTATCAATGCTTCCATTGACTTCAATGCTGGGAGTTACTAATGCGTCCTCTGATACCAATGTTGGGGGACATGATGTCCACTGACATCAATGCTGGGGGTTATAATTGCATTGTAATTTAATTTGAGTTTAGGGGCGGGGCAGGGTAGGGGTTGGGTGGGGTAACTGGTGGCGAGTAACTCTTAAGGCCTGGCTAGTAGCTCAGGACTTGAAATTTTGAGCCCTGATGTAACCATTATTGTCTACATTGCCAACAAAAGTAAGAGTAGTTTTACTATTAGTTTTTGAATATAGTAAAATCTGGTATATCCATTCAGGCATAATAGTATTCACATAACCTTCAATAAATTATTTAAAACCCTTCCAAATTCCCTGGATTCCAGAAAAAATAGCTTCTAAAATGTGCTCTATTCAAATTAGGCACAGTAAGACCCCTTTCACACTGGGGCGGGCGTTAATGGTAAAATGCCACTAGTTTTAGTGGCGCTTTACCGTCATTTTAGCGCCTTTAACCCCCACTAGTGGCCGAATAAAGGGTTAAATGTGCCGGTGTAGTGCCGCTGCTGAAGCGCTTTGCAGGCGCTTCGGCAACAGTGCCCATTCATTTCAATGGGCAGGAGCGGTGAAGGAGTGGTGTGTACACTGCTCCTTCACCGCTCCAAAGATGCTGCTCGCGGGAATTTTTTTAACGTCCTGCCAGCGCAGCATCCCAGTGTGAAAGCACTCTGGCTTTCATACTGGGACTGCAGGGGAGGTGTTTTTCAGGCGCTATTTTTAGCCCAAAAGCGCCTGAAAAACGTCCCAGTGTGAAAAGGTGTCTAATAGCTTAATGACTTTAGCCCTGGAAGATTTTACCCCCTTAATGACCAGAGCATTTTTTGCGATATGGCACTGCGTCACTTTAACTGACAATTGCGCGGTCATGTGACGTTGTACCCAAACAAAATTTACATCCTTTTTTCCCACAAATAGAGCTCTCTTTTGGTGGTTTTTATTTTTTGCGCTATAAACAAAAAATACTTTTTGGTTTAATAAATAATAAATATACCCCAAAAATATATAACAAAAAGTCTTCCTCACTTTAGGCCGATATATATTCTACTACATATTTGTGGTAAAAAAAATTGCAATAAGCGTATATTGATTGGTTTGCGCAAAAGTTATAGGGGATAGATTTATAGCATTTTTATTATAATTTTTTTTTTTTTTTACTACTAATGGCGGTGATCTGCAATTTTATCGGGACTGCGACATTGCAGCGGACAGATCCAACACTTTTGACACTATTTTGGGACCATTGAAATCTATACAGCGATCAGAGCTAAAAATAGCCACTGATTACTGTATACATGTCACTGGCAGGGAAGGCGTTAAACACTAGGGGGCGATCAAGGGGTTAACTGTGTTCCCTCAGTGTGTTCTAACTGTAGGGGGGATGGGCTACCTAGGACATGACGGAGATCACTGCTCCCGATGACAGGGAGCAGTGGATCCCTGTCATGTCACTAGGCAGAACAGGGATATGCCTTGTTTACAGGCAGTTCCCTGTTCTGCCTCTCCTTGCCACGATCGCAGGCCACCAGTGGACATCGAGTCCGCGGGACCCACGGGCACGCTCCTGCAGCACATGCGCGCCTGCTTTGCGGCTATGACGGAGGGACATACGGGCACGCCCTTTTGTCCACCCGTGCCATTGTGCCGATATACATCATCGTGTGCTGGTTGGGAAGCTGTTAAAGTGATAGTAAAGGCTTGTTGTTTTTAAAAAAAAAACAAAAAAAAACAAACATGTCATACTTATCTGCTCTGTGCAGTGGTTTTGCACAGAGCAGCCTACATCCTCCTCTTCTCAGGTCCCCTGGCGGCGCTCCAAGCCCCTCCTTCCTGCTGAGTGCCCCCAGAGTAAGCAGCTTGCTGTGGGGGGGGGCCAAGGCAGGCGCGTTCCCAACCCACAACAACCTGGATCCACAACGAACTGGATCGTCTGGAAACGTCCTTCATACTGTGATATGTATTCCGGAAATTCAACTGATAATTTATGCTCCTTGAAAGCCCAAAAGTGCTTCTTGGATTTTGGGCCCCTTTATGCATCTAGGCTGTAAAACATTCTTGCACATATGGTATCCTCAGGCTCAGGTGGCATAGCAGAATGTGTTTTGGGGTGTAATTATAAGTATGCCCATGCTGTTTAAGAAATAACTTGTTAAAATGACAACTTGGAAAAAAAAAAAAACTCACCATGCTTCTTACTAAATATTTTGCACCATCTGCTTTCCAAAAAGGGGTCATTTAGGGGGTATTTGTACTGCCCTGGCATTTTAGGGCCTCAAGAAATGAGATAGGCAGTCAGTACATCAGGATTGATAAAGTTTCAAATATATATACACTCTATAACAGGGGTTTTGAAACTATGGCCCTTCAGTGATTCCGGAACTACAATTTCCATCATGCCTAGTCATGTCTGTGAATGTCAGAGTTTTACAATGCCTAATGAGATGTGTAGTCCTGCAACAGCTGGAGGGCTGTAGTTTGAGGATCCCCGCTCTATAGTTCATAGACTCTATAACTTTCACACAGACACTGATTTGGATTGCTTTTACCAAAGAAATGTAGCAGAATGCATTATGCCCTAAATTTATGAAGACAGATTTTTTTTTGCAAAATTGTATCGGACACTAAGAAAAAAGTGTTTTTGTTTCAAAATGCTAGGTATTTTTTTCATTTATATAGCAAAAAAAAACAAACAGTGGTGATTAAATAAAAATAACAATTTCATTTTGGTACAGTGTTGCATGACTGGGTAATTGTCACTCAAAGGGTAAACTCACTGTCACTCAAAGGGTACTGCACTGTAGGGGGAAGCAGGGAGACTCGGGAAGATGCTTCCCCTTCACTTAGACCCCTTTCACACTACCGCAACTTCAAAGTCTTGTTATTTTGACGTGATTTCAGGGAATGCCTGTGTAACTCGCATCAAAGTCGGACCAAAGTAGTGCAGGGACTACTTTGAAGTCGTACTAATATGAATGGTTGCCATGGGAAACGACTTGTCATGTGCGAAAGGATCTTTACTGTCAGACTAAGCTCCCTCTGTGAAAATATAAAGTTCAGCGGAGGAGCAAGAGCTTGGTCTGATGTGCCTCTCTGAACCAGAATGCCACAGCATCCCTGACGACCTCAGATGCCAACCCGGTTGGGAGAGGCTGGTAATGTATGGGATAATAAAAGTCTAGTTAAAATACAAATATACAGTTAAGATACATTTTTTTTTCATTTTTAAAGAATACACAGCCACAATAATTCGTTTTTTATATCTACTTGGGAAAAGTGAATACTGAAATTATTACAAGAAATAAGGGGAGCTGTTTTTACTGGAATAAGACATGAAAAGCGGCAGAGGTTCTAATCCTTTGCCCATTTTACTGTTAAAATGCCTGTTCCCACTGGTGAGATTTTCCATTACAGGATAAGAGGGAAAACTCAGTGGGTGCACATACCGCAAGTATAAAACACTCTCCTCTATCTCCAAAACTAAAGAAATAAACAAATGTTTTGCTTGGATTTGCTAATCCAAGCTTTATAATGTCCTTGTTACAACTGGTTATATAATGTAAAGGCGAGCATGTTTGAAAACATCCATTAACATTCAATTGCAGCCAGTTCCTAACAAAAAGAAAATGTTTTCCATTATTACATCTCACAGAGCCATAATGAGAGCAGGTAGGTTTGTTTGTATGTCATTTTGACAATAAAGCCAAGTGCTTGATCTTTCCTGCAAATACATTATTGGGTAATATGCATTAATCTATTGAAGACCATTTGTTTTATTTTTATTTCCCATTGGGATATATTTGTTAGCTAAGAAAAGTGTTATAGGGGTGTACAAAATCCCCTTGAGCACTGCATACACCTTCTGTCAAGCCTTTCCTGTCTGACAGCCAGATGCACATGCAGATTTTTTAACCCAAGTTACTAATAAAATTCTAGCTTCTGCACACTTTTGAACCCTCTATTCATTGAGTCCTCCCACACAATCTCTGTTTCTCTAGGACAAAGTATGCCTTAGACAGTTGCAAAACCACTTGTACCTTGCCTTTCTCCCTTAGACCTCATTCACACGTAAGAATAGGACCAAACGGTGAATTTCTATGACTGGAATGACAGGTGTTTGCAAACATCTGCGGATGCTCAAACTGAACAAAGCAATGACAGACTGACAGGAGCCACAACAGACTGCTGCTGTTTGCATGTATCCACATCTCCAGCGGTTACCAGTGGTTAGAGACAGATTGCATCCAGAGCAGGTCATCTTTCCCTAGCTGCAAGTAAACTACCATACATATGGATATATGTGTACAGTCGTATTTCCTGTCAGCCTGTCATTGCTTTGTACAGGCTGGGAAGCCACAGCTGTTTGCATACTTGTGATCCACTGTCCAACCCTATTCTGACATGCAAATAAGGCTTTGCTGCTTGTTTGCTGTGACATCCAATTACTTATTCAGGAATGGCTTGTACTTTTTTTTGTATAATTTTTATTTATTAGGTTTAAGAATTAGACATATCCATAAGCGATGAAACAAGTACATCAGTACAAGTACTCAGGGCATCGTTTATGTTCAATTTCTCTGGGACAGGCATATGACCAAAGCAGACATATGTCATGGATAAAGAACAAATAACAAGAAGCAAAAAAAAAATAAAAATAGTAGACAAAACCATGTAGGGGGTATATAGCAATTTACCATAGACTGTCAATGCATGGGTAAAATATCCTGATATATCAACCAGGAAGACTGAAAAAAGCAAGTGCACTACAACCAGTAGCAAATCATAATAAGCAAGCACATTACAACCAGTAGCAAATCATAATAAGCAAGCACACTACAACCAGTAGCAAATCATAATAAACAAGGTTAACCATGGCCTGCTTCAAATCTATAATGTATCCAAAATGCCCAGATTTTATAAAATGTATCATATTGCAGGTGTATACCCATAATCTGATTTACTTTTTTGGCTCATTTGCCTATAGTGGGCACCGTTGGATTTGTCCAATACAAGGGGATCAGACTCTTTTCCTGAGTTTAATAAAACTTTAACTACATACTTTCCATGGCCTTTAAGAGATGGGGGCAGGGAATTCAATAAACAAAAAGCTGGATCATCTTGTATTAAAATGGTTGTCATGTCTGAGATTAGCTTTCTGATCTCATTCCAGAATGGCCTAAGGATGGGTCAACACCACCAAATGTGGATCAGATAACCTTATGACCCACAGCCTCTCCAACAGCAAACTGTAGCTGAAGGATATATCAGTGCTAACCTCTTTGGGACCCTGTAACCCCTAGTTAGAAGCTTATAATTTGTTTCTTATAGTTCTGAGTTGCTTGTACTTTTTTCAAGAGATTATTTAGCAGAGAAAAAAAACATGCTTTTTCACTTGTTTAGAACTGTTGGGTTTAAATATTAATTGGGATACAATAAAACGTACGTATCCATGATAAACAAAATTAAGATTTCGAAGGCCGTTATGACTTAGAGCTTAGAAAAATGTAATATAGAATGCATAATATTATGCAGAATTTCAGGGGAAAAGGGTTTAGCATACGGTAGGTTAGGACTTGGGACATGAAAAGAAAATCCCAAGAATTAGATGTTTGTAGATCAGGTTTGCACTCCTACTGCAGCCATGATGTGGGGTCCCACTGCTGCTATTGGGTCTTTAAATTATTTTACAGTATATTATGTAAACTTCAATTGGAAAAGTTACACTCAATGGTGGGTAGAAAAAAAGCCAGGAGAGCCCACTTTTGGTTGAACTGAGCCTTTTACCAAATGTTGTTATGGGGTTGATTTACTAGGTGCAAAATCTAGTGCAGCTCTGCATAGAAACCAATCAGCTTCCATTTTTTTTTTTTTTTTGCCAAAGCTTAATTGAATAAGCTAAATTTAGAATCTAATTGGCTACAATGAACAGCTGCACCAGATTTTGCATTCGCATGTTTTAGTAAATCAACCCCATAGAGTGGGAGAATAATAATGAAGGTTCCCAGAAACTGATGAGGTGTATTTCATTTTATCATCAAATCCCCATCAGATCATTCTCTGCAGCTATCAAATCATTCTCTGCAGCTATTACCTTTTGTACCACCACCTCCTCTCTTTAGAATGTAAGCTCTATGAGCAGGGCCCTCCTGTATCTTTTGTATTGAACTGTACTGTAATTGTGTTGTCCCCCCTATACATTGTAAAGCGCTGCGTAAACTGTTGGCGCTATATAAATTGCGTATCATAATAATAATAATTTTATGCTTAGCTTCATCAGTGAAGATTGGTTATTCTTTATACAGAGCATCAGAGTTTCGTATTCCCTCCTCCAAGAATATATGATGTAAAATATTCATACTTTCCATATATCTTGAGTTCTTTTAATTGATATTCTATGTTCTCTTTTAGGAATTTGTCCAGATGTCCATAAGACTGATGAAGAAACCAGATCTAAAAAGGAAAATTATTCATAGAGCTAAACAATATGTCTGCACTAACCATTCTTGGGAACTTGAAAGAAAGACATATCAAAAACTTGTCCAAAAACTGACTGGACTGTGATCCAAAAGAACGCCATCACAAAATTTTGTTCTGGACTTATTTTATTTTATTGTATTTTTATTATGCGATGTTAAAGGGAGTGCTGTAATGTTTTTATTTCGGGAACAATGGACTACTTTAAACAATTACCTCATTGTGTTCCCTCTTAACAGTGAAGCTCTTTTCTTTTTTGGTGTTTTTCCTTTTCCTGTACTTTATTTCCTAAGCTATATTTTAAATTGTAATGGGTTCTCATGTTTAACTTCTTTCAAAAAAGATTAAAGTCATGTATTTTTGTATTGTTGTGTATGAGCGATATTGTAAATAAGTGATGCTGTTGATACTGTGAGATCAGGCTGTACTGGGAAGGATTTCTACATATGCCTGCACTATGTCTTAAGGCTAGATGAAACTGCCCTTACTTTTGTATAGCCATGTGAAAATGAATGCACACCCTATGGAAATTGTTGATTTTGTTCAACATATTTGAACACTCATATATTACATCTTCATTCAAGCAGTGCCTACAGATAAAAGGTATATACTTGAAATTGATAAAGGTATATACTTGAAATTGTATATTCTCAATTCTAAGTAACAAAGATGCAGTTTGCCACATGTGGAAAGTAAGTTCATCCTTACATTTACCACCATTTAAAATCCACACAATTAGAATCAGGTGTTCCAGTTTGGGTACCAATGGTCAGAACCTCTTTAGAAGGTATAAAGGTGGAACCTGTTTTGTTTAATCATTTTTGTACCAGACCCATTTTTTTCAGGTATTGCACACATATTGTTAAAAATGCACATTTTAGGCCTGAAATGTGGGTGTCTTGCAATGAATTTATAAAAATCACTGAATTATTTACTATCAATAATTCCAATGTAATAAAAATAATCAACACGTGACATCAATTTTAAATGACTGCCCAGGTCTAATTGGCCCAGCAAATTTAACACAAGAGGTGTTTATTTGATGCTAAAAGAAATATCCAAGATCACCAAAATTTCATTACAGCATCTGCAGGTAATTCTTGCAATGGTTGTTAATGAAGTGCATACACCTATAATCAGAGATTACATAAATTTACCACACATGATGGGGGAGTGGTAGGAAAAAAATATTTGCTGTCCAAATAGAACATTAGACCAAGACTATAGTTTGCCTTTGAACATATACAGTAGGTAAAGACAAGGCCTTCTGGAACAATGTGCTGTGGATTGATGAAACAGTCCCACCATCTCCCGCCCTAAGTTGATGAAAGGCCATTTAATGGGTACACATGAATTGGTTCTCTGGATTCCAATGAGAGTAAGGAACTTTTCCTGGATGATGTGCTTTACTTTTACCAGCTCAGGGTGAACAAGTGTGACTTCTGCTCTGGTGTGTTGGAAGCCAGTTATGGTTCTGTTACTTACAGTGAAAGGCTGTAGGTTAGTATTGTTCTCTATGAGTAAGCTCAGGTGGGAGGAGTGAAATGTGTTGGGAGCATGGCCTGGCGAGTGTCTAGGCTACGACCTGAGACTGCCATACATTATCAAACAGCGGGCTTGATGTGTGGCTCCCGGGAAACCTATCACTCTCTAACATTTCCTGGAGCAGTGTTTCTCCACTCCAGTCCTCAAGGCGCACCAACAGGTTGTGTTTTCAGGCATTCCATTAATTTGCACAGGTGATTTGATCAGTTTCACTGCCTTAGCTATTACCACAGCTGTTTCATTTGAGGGGAATCCTGAAAACATGACCTGTTGGGGCTCCTTGAGCACTGGAGTTGAGAAACACTGAAACACTGGCCTGGAGCATAGATAAGCTCCATTCCCATACAGCATGAGCGTCTCACACACATATCTTAATTTGCAGTTAGTATTGTAGCCCCTCACTTTTCCATGGACAAATGACACAGAGAAATAGAAGTTGGCCAGCTAGCCAGGTGATAGCCTTTTCTGCTCATGAACATTTTTCCTGAGGTATCCAGGCTTGCTACAATTATAGCTTCTATGGGTGTCAGCCGATACTGCCTTTTTCTCAGGAGCTCCATATGCTTTTGCAGAGAGGCTTGACTCACAGGTGCAGCAGAAGATGCTGGTGATTTCCTTCCTTTCCAGCCACTAGGGGGAGCCATTCAGTGGTTAGAAGCCCAAGTGTTAATGTAGATATCTGCCAACTCTGTTGCCACTTTGGCAGGCTCAGACTTGTGTTCAAACACAACTGTCAATTTTCAGCAGAACAGATATGTAGACGTTGATCCTGGAATGTCAGGTTCATAGAAATCCTTTCTCAATCTGTTAGTTCACTGCTAAAATGTTGTGTGCGTAAGTGGCCTACCACCTCTATTTAGAAGTCTGCAGGTTTTTTTTCTGCAGTGACCTGAATTTCTTGCGGTATTCTTCTGGTGTCAATTGATCATTTCCGATTATTGCATCGCTTATGGCCTCATAGTCCTCATTCTGCTCAGTTGGCGATGCCATATAGGCCTCCGGGGCTTTGCATCTCAGCACTGGCATCAGTAGATTTGGTCCCCTGCGTCTGTAGCAAGTGGTACTGATATGTTTTTGAAAAAAAATACCACATTAGTATTAACATCTCTGTCTTTCTCCATGACTGGATATTTGGTTACATTGCTCATAGCAAAAAGAATTCCCCTGTATCCAGGGAAACTTATAATGATTATGATTCTGTCATTGCTTGAGCTTAATATGTTCAGTTCATGTTGACTGGCAACTCCTTCTCAACCCGGCACCCTCACTCTTAACCACAGCTTGATGTACAGGTATTCCATGCAGTTGTGTTCAAAATAATAGCAGTCCAACATCACTAACCAGATCAATCACTGTTTTATTTTATATAATTATATTTCTACATGGCAAATAATTTACTAGTAGGTGTAGTAGAGTAATAGAAAACCAACAGATCCAACAGTTATGACATGGATGCTGCTAATTCTGTGTAATTTATTCAGTTTTTGAAAGGGACGTGTTCAAAATTATAAATAACAATTTATTAACAACAAAAATTTAACAACAAAGATTAATACAGGTGGCCCTTATTTAAGGACGAAGGCAGCAAATGTTGTACATGCTGGGTACAGTGCATTTCTCTCTGAAAATCTGAGTAAAATTGGTTGTTTCAGACATTGTTCAGACCAACAGCATACTTTGATTAAAAAGTTGATTGGAGAGGGGGAAACATATAAAGAAGTACAGAAACTGATAGGCTGCTCGGCTATAATGATCTCAAATGCTTTAAAATGGCAACCAAAACCAGAAAGACCTTGATGAAAATTGGAACAGGAACAGGAAAACTACCATTCCAATGGATCGAAGTATAGCCAAAATGGCAAAGACTCAGCCAATGATCAGCTCCAGGGTGATCAAAGAAGGTCTAAAGTTACCTGTGTGTATTGTAACAATCAGAAGACGCTTATGTGAAGCCAAGCGATCGGCAAGAAGCTCGCCTAAGGCCTGCAGGTCGCCCACCTAAGGCCTCACAAACAGCAAACACGTGGCAGCGTTGCCCTGGAGAGAAAGATTTATTTAATTTATTATCCACTTCTCTAAAATGAATGGAGACTAGTGCTATGTAGACAGGGACTCCTGGGGGGTTTGCCATAATTTTTTTCTTCTGGTGATAGGTCTTGAAAATGTGTTGGCTTGAGATCAGGTTTAATTTGCTAGTTAAGTCCATCTAAATTTGGTAGTGCATCTAACTCTTCCTTCTCCCCAAATTCAAAATGCTGCTGTCCAAAGGTGCTCCTCAATCCACAGTGGAAAAACCGTAAGACAGGAAGTGTGTTACTGGCTGGATCTCCAAGTATAAAATAAAGGAAATAAAGTAAACTAATGCAGCCACCATATCTAAGGATTGGTGAATTGCAATATATTAAATGTTTTGTTTAACCTCCCTGGCGGTATGATTATTTCGGATTTTAGGTGCTGAAAGCGGTACAATTATTTTGCATGGAAATTTGGCGTTTTATATTGTAGGTCTGTAATTCTTAACAATAACACACTTAAATCTGTCCAAACAAGAGTCTAGTAGATATCCCGGGTATGATGAAGTTATATAATATAATAAATAAATAATTTAAAAAAATAAAAATAAATAGTAATAAAATAAATTTCCCCACGATTCACTATCGCTCAATTCTGCAAGTGTTCTAATTTACTATCGCTGTTTTCTAGCTGGTCTAAAGCCACTTTTGACGTAAAGGGACACTTTTTGGTTGCTATGGACAATCTCCAGTTTCCAGGCAGAAAGAACAGTATATATCAAATAAAACTGCATGCAGGGCATGGGCTAAAGCACTGGGGACAAAAGGGATGTGAAATCATTTCATACAGTACTGTAATCTGTAAGATTACAGTACTGTATGTGTTATGATTTTGACATTTTTTTGAATTTGCCCCTTGGCTCCGCCCCCGTGCGTCGCGACGCTTGCAGGGAACGGAGCCTGGCAAGGAGAGGCTTCGGAGGAGACAGAGCCCGCAGACACAGCGGGGGACATCGCAGGATCCCGGGGACAAGGTAAGTAAAGCCACACCAGGATCCTGCGATGTAATGGCTCGGGGTTATCGCTAATGGTGGTTAACACCACTTTATTAAATTGTTAATAAATCGTTTTTTCAATCAGTGACGGCCCGTCCATTAGGGGTGCCGAGGCACCGCCCCCCCTAAACCATGCGCCTGGCCCCTAATCTATATGTAGGGCGCCAGACGCATGAATTCCAGTGAGGGTTTTTTTTTTAAGCAGGACCCACTTCCTGTTTAGCATTGGAGGAGAAGCGCTGGCTCTTCCTTCATCAAGCTCATCTCTTCATCTCGGCTCGGATCCCATCTGCCTCCTTATGGTAAGGCCTCTGATCGCGGCCTCCCCACCGTCTCCCACGCGGGCAGGATCGCAGCCTCCCATCCGTCTCCGCCAGGGGGGGGTTGGAGTTGGTGGCGTTGGTGCAAATGAGGGGGGATGTTGTTTGCTTGAAATATAAGGTGCTAACTTACTCTTTTTCCTGCGTATATAGTACTTGTGCCCGCGCTAATAATGTCACATATAAAATATCCCATATAAAAAAGATATGCCGTGTACAAAAAATATTATTTTTAAATAATAAATATGCATAAAACAGTACATATAAAGTGCAAATATTTGTATACAATAATAGATCACCAAGTGCATATAAAAAAGTGCAATCGTGGTAATAATTATGGAAAGTGCAACGTGCTAAAATATAAATGCCAAACACTTTCCTGTGACATTTAAGTGTTCAACCTAATCAGCAAATGCACATCACAGAAAACAAACGTGAATAAATAGTGTCCATAAAATAAGTATTCATCATGCTTCTTCTGATGGGTGTCTGAATCACAACAAGCAAAATGTGCTCTCCCGTGACACCCCACATGTGCTTGCGCTCACCTTTGATAGTATGACACAGTAATTAAACGGTGTCAAAATACGCATTGGGGCCACTCCTGGGCTCACTCAGGATACAATGATTCAAAACACTCCTCACAGGTAAAGCTAAGATCCACATTTATAGAAGAAACAAACAGAAGGACTCCATAGTGTAATATAGCAAGGACATTTATTGGATGAAAAAAGTCCTCCAGGAGGGTACTCACATTAGATGGGTGCTACAGTGCACCAAACTGTACAGGTATAAAACGAAAGCGGCTATTGGTATGGCGTGCGGTGTGGCATGTAAAAACCTCCTCCACTGCTGACAGCTCCGTCCTACCCCTCCCCGACGCGTATTCGGCACAGGGATCACGTGCCTTCCCCCAGAGGGAAGGCACGTGATTTCTGTGATGTGCATTTGCTGATTAGGTTGAACACTTAAATGTCACAGGAAAGTGTTTGGCATTTATATTTTAGCAAGTTGTACTTTCCATAATTATTACCACGATTGCACTTTTTTATATGCACTTGGTGATCTATTATTGTATACAAATATTTGCACTTTATTTTATATGTACTGTTTTATGCATATTTATTATTTAAAAATAATATTTTTTGTACACGGCATATCTTTTTTATATGGGATATTTTATATGTGACATTATTAGCGCGGGCACAAGTACTATATACGCATCAGATTACACGCAATGAAACGTGGTTTAGTGCTTGCAGCTTAAATAGTTTACTCCTTGGAGGCATTAGTCCATTTGTGGCTCGCAAGAAACCTATATTTCGTTACTCTTTTTCTTGTTTTTGTTCACACATGCTTCCAAAAAAATCTCCATATATATCCGAAGGGATTTAAAATTTGAAAGCCACTCACCAATTTATTTACCGTCAATGCCCAACTCCCCATTACAGAAAATTGAGGTCACCAATATCTTTGCTTTTATGTTCGCCACATGTACCCCATGTGGTAAAAAGATGCAGAGTAAACCTTTGGGGAGAGGACAACATGGAAGAGATCAAAGATTCCTGAAGTGCTTCACTCTTTTTTATATGAAAAAGAAAACTTTTGAGCCCACAATAAAAAGAAGGCATGAAGAACACATAGTGTGTCACAATAGTGTCCTCTGCCCCCCTTCACATCATCCCTTCCACATTAATGTACTCTGCGTCACCCCCCTGATAGCAGTGTATTCTGCCGCCTTCACCTCAAGCCCCCACTGTAGTGCCTCTGCCCTCCCATAGCAGTGTCCTCTGGCCCTTCATAGAAGTGTCCTCTACCCCCTTCACACATCACCATTACCCCCACAGTAGTGTCCTCTGCCCTCTTCACATTATCTTCCCCACTTTAATGTACTCTTACCCCCCATAACAGTGTTCTCTGCCCCCCTTCACATCACTCCCCACTGTAATATCCCCTGCCCCCCCCCATTAGCAGTATCATATGCCCCTCCATAGCAGTGTCCTCTGCCTTCACATCACCCCCACGGTAAAGTCCTTTGAGCCCCCTACTAGTGTCCTGCGCCCCCCTTAAAGAAGCATCCTCTGCCCCCCTTCACATCACCCTCCACAGTAGTGTCCTCTGCCCCTTCACATCATCCCCCCACAGTAATGTACTCTGCCCCCCTGCACAATAATGTCCTCTGCCCCCCATAGCAGTGTCTTCCCCCCGTCCCTTCACATCTCCTCATTGTAGTATACTCTGTGCCCCCTTAGCAGTGTCCTCTGCCCCTTCATGTCACCCCACATAGTAGTGTCCTCTGGCTCCCCATAGTAGTGTCCTCTGTCCCCCTCACATCACCCGGTCACATAAATACACAACAGTGCCTGAGCTGTTAGCTTCACTCTCCTACCTTACATAGGTGCAATGTTAATTTTGGCGTCAAATTTCAGTCATAGTCTTTTGACTAAAATGCCATTTTACTTTTAGTCATATTTTAGTAATCTGAACTGTTTTAGTCATATTTAGTAGACTAAAATCTGTAGCACATTTTAGTCGACTAAATTTTCTACATTTTAGTCGACTAAAATATTCTACATTTTAGTTGACTAAAATCGAATGGGTTTAGTTAAATTGTAATGTATTAGTTAAAGTGTTACTAAACCCACAACAGTAAAATCAATCTGTATATGCAGTAAAGCATGCTTATTATACTCGCGGTGGAACCTAAGGGGTTAATCCTCTGCATTGTGTAAAAAGGCTGTTTGATCCTGTCTTCTCTGATCTTCCCCTTCTTTTACTGTCCCCAATCCATCTCCTGATAAGGCATGGCCTTTGGAGTCACTCTGCACATGCTCAATTTGGTGTGTATTGCTAGAAAAAAAAAAATTCTTGGGAGGGTGCATGTGATCAGAATAGGTATTTAGCAGTTTATATTTACTAAAATAATTGCATTTCCATGTTCTGTGTACTGTGAGAAACCAGATATAGTGATTGCAGGGTCCTGGGTTTAGTAACACTTTAAGAATTTCTCTAGAATTTTCGAACTCATTATATGCTCCTGGAATAAAAAAAAGTAAATAAATCTAATATCATGTTATTATTTATGGTATTAAGGTTTGAACAAACTACTGGACAGTCTGAGATGGCCTGTTATGCACAGTGAATGCTCTGGGCGGTCTGAGGAGGCCTATAATGCTGCATAGTGCTCTGGATGGTCTGAAGAGGCTTGTAATGCTGCACAGTGCTCTGGATGGTCTGAGGAGGCCTGTAAGGCACACAGTGCTCAGGACAGTTGGGAGGCATGTAAATGCTGCACAGTGCTCTGGACAGTCGCCTGAGGAGGCTAATGCACACAGTGCTCTGGACAGTCATCTGAGGAGGCCTGTAATGCTGCATAGTGCTAAGCACGCTACACCACTAAGCACGCTGTGGTCTCTACCTTATTTGCTGGGAGGGCAAACACCCAGGGGCTTTACAGGCAGAGCTCTGAGGAAACCAGAAGTTCATGTGGGTAATTGTCCCTCCCTCACATTTTCATTCAGTTTTTGTTCGCTGACGAAAATGGGTATTGATTTTCATCAAAGTTTTTGTCAATTGACGAAAATGTGGGGTCATTTTCCTTTAATTTTCATCACTGGAAACATGCTACTGATGAAAATGATGACAAAAATGTTTTCGTTGACAAAATCAACAAGCTAGTAGTTGGTTGCTAGGACTGCCCTGTGTCTTAGCAACCAATCACCTGTTGGTTAATTTAAAAGGTTAAGTGGGGCAGCTTCCACTCCCACCTTTCATCAAGAACTGTGCTGCCTCCTGCTCTGCACTCTGCTGTGAGGATGAGAGCTGCAGAGTCTGAGGTCAAGGACTGGCAAAGCAGGGGCATGTTCGCAATCTACCTGCCGCCTGCTTGCGGTCAATGGCTAGATTGCAATTGGCGGATTACCGACCCCGGGTTAATTCATTTTACCCAAAAAATAAAAAACAAAAAAACAACCACTCACAGTGCTCAACAACACTATGAAATATTGCTCTTTTAGCTCCAATCTGGATACACCTTCATCTAATGCGTTTTGTCAAAAGTGTTGACTTTTTCAAAGAACATTTTTGCAAAAACACAAGCCGACAGTAACTAACTTTAGTCCATCTCCCTGCTGTGATCTGTCAGCTGGGCTCAGTATTTCTTTTCAATATATAATTACATATATTCAGTACAAAGTAGGTGGTAGAGGAGGCACAGGGAAGCAAGATTAGATGAAGGGCTGTAGATGATCCTGGCAGCTTTTAGAGGGGATTTTGTAGGCTCTGTGTACCCTATGATTCACAACCCCTCTCCTACAAGTATTTGTTGTGTTAGTCAGAACTAATCACGGTAATTTATTGTCTCTTCGTAAGCAGTACGATTGAACAACAGTAAGGATGGAGGGCAAACTATTGACCACGCTACCTCAACATCCAATGCATAGATTTAACTGGGCCAAGTGCTATGTGCACCGAGTCACCTGGGGAATTGAGCAGTGCTTTTCTACTTCTGGCAATACTTCCAAAACCTGGTAGTGACGCTTGATTTAAAGGCTTTAATTAATTTATTGGAAGCTTTGCTATCTCTCTTACATAAGCTGGATAATAAGACTGACCTACTTGACCTGCATATCCAGTGAAGGGTTCAGTCTGATGCAATCAATTTTTGTCCCAAGAGCTGATACATGTCACATGAGGCCATCAGAGGTAAAATGATAACTTTCAGCTCTTTAAAGGTAAAATTCAAGATCACACTTCACCTTTTCTTAAGAACAACACAGATAACTGCTAACACGCAATGCTCCACAGAAGGGATTCCCCCATCAACACTGACTATGTTGATGGGGGAATTAAGCATTTATCTTTCCTGCAACCCGTGGTTGCAGGAAAGAAAATCACATCATCTATGGCATGCCTAACTATGCTCAATATGCAGGATCCTATTCTTTGTAATTGTCTCTGTTCAGTTGTATATTCAGTTGCTCAATCCTTTATGCTCAAAAGAATACATTGCATTTTTGCTCCTATAGACTTCAATGGGAATGCCTGTAAACATGCGATAAGTGTGGTCTTGCACATTTTCATGCACATTTTTATGCCTTAAGAACTCATCTCCTCCTATAGAACTGCTGTCTTCCCCTTGTCCAGCCCAGGAAACAAACTTTTGAAGCTTGACACATGAAAAACACTTGTAAAAATGCCTGAAAATGCACTTCAAAGTCGCTAGGAATATCCTCTGCTCAGATATGAGTGCAGGGTGCTGCCCTTCCTGCTGTTCATGGGATAATGGAAGAATGACTATACACACAGTTAGGCTGGGTTCACACATATGCAAATTGGATGCAGCTTACACCGAATCCAATTCGCAGAACATTTGAAAATATGTTCTTTTCAATGGGCCTAGTTCACATATGTGCGTTGTATCCGCACTCCGCATTGCACAAAAAACGTGTGCGTTTTCTAGGCAATGTGGTGCAAATTGCAGGCCCATAATCTTCAATGGGAACGCATCTGATTCACAGATGTGTTCCGTTCTGAACACGAATGCTCTTCCCCTCCTCACTACACCTCCCCCCTCTCCCAGGTCAGCTGATCCACACCTACAACGGAGAGGAACCTCTGAATGGATAATTTTTATCTTTGCAGGGAAACCGAAGCTGCAGTTCGCATCAGACTAGTGTGAACCCAGTCTTAAAGGCTTTAAAGTGTTACTAAACCCACAACAGTAAAATCAGTCTGTATATGCAGTAAAGCATGCTTGTTATACTCACTGTGGAACCTAAGGGGTTAATCCTCTGCATTGTGTAAAAGGGCTGTTTGATCCTGTATGTAAAGATCCTCCCCTCTTATATTCCCCAAAACATGTCCGGATAAGACAGAGTAAATGGAGTCAGGCTGCACATGCTCAGTTTGTTGTGTATTGCTAGAGAATTTTGTTTTTTTCATGGGAGAGTGCATGTGTTCAGCACAGGGCCAATCAGCACTGCCCAGACAGAGGGTCAGGAGTCCTGCATCCTGATAGGACAGGCAGTGCAGTATGAAAAGTCATAGTTACATAGTTACATAGTTACATAGTTAGTCAGGTTGAAAAAAGACACAAGTCCATCCAGTCCAACCATAAAAAAAACAAAAAAAAAAAACGTACAATCCAATATACCCAATACTATACCCACAGTTGATCCAGAGGAAGGCAAAAAACCCCAGCAGAGCATGCTCCAATTTGCTACAGCAGGGGAAAAAATTCCTTCCTGATCCCAGAGAGGCAATCGGATTTTCCCTGGATCAACTTTACCTATAAATGTCAGTACCCAGTTATATTATGTACATTTAGGAAAGTATCCAGGCCTTTCTTAAAGCAATCTACTGAGCTGGCCAGAACCACCTCTGGAGGGAGTCTATTCCACATTTTCACAGCTCTTACTGTGAAGAAACCTTTCCGTATTTGGAGATGAAATCTCTTTTCCTCCAGTCGTAAAGAGTGCCCCCTTGTCCTCTGTGTTGACTGTAAAGTGAATAACTCAACACCAAGTTCACTATATGGACCCCTTATATATTTAAACATGTTGATCATATCCCCCCTTATTCTCCTCTTCTCAAGAGTGAACAAATTCAGTTCCTCTAATCTTTCCTCATAGCTGAGCTCCCCCATGCCTCTTATCAGTTTGGTTGCCCTTCTCTGCACTTTCTCCAGTTCCCCGATATCCTTTTTGAGAACTGGTGTCCAAAACTGAACTGCATATTCCAGATGAGGTCTTACTAATGATTTGAACAGGGGCAAAATGATATCTCTCTCTCTGGAGTCCATACCTCTCTTAATACAAGAAAGAACTTTGCTCGCTTTGGAAACCGCAGCTTGGCATTGCATGCTATTATTGAGCTTATGATCTACCAAAACCCCCAGATCCTTCTCCACTACAGATTCCCCCAGTTGTACTCCCCCTAGCATGTATGATGCATGCATATTCTTAGCCCCCAAGTGCATAACTTTACATTTCTCAACATTAAACCTCATCTGCCACATAGTCGCCCAATTAGACAGAGCATTGAGGTCAGCTTGTAAATTGGAGACATCCTGTAAGGACGTTATTCCACTGCATAGCTTGGTGTCATCTGCAAAGACAGAAATGTTACTTTTGATCCCAGACCCAATATCATTTATAAAGATATTAAAGAGTAAGGGTCCCAGCACTGAACCTTGGGGTACACCACTGATAACCTTAGACCATTCAGAGTAAGAATCATTAACCACTACCCTCTGAATTCTGTCTTTTAGCCAGTTTTCTATCCATTTACAAACTGATATTTCCAAGCCTGTAGACTTTAACTTACACATGAGCCGTGTGTGCGGAACTGTATCAAACGCTTTTGCAAAATCCAAATAAACCACGTCCACAGCCACCCCTCTGTCCAAGGTTTTACTTACCTCTTCATAAAAAGAAATCAGGTTTGTCTGACAACTTCTGTCTTTCATGAACCCATGCTGTCTGTTGCTTAAAATGTTTTTTTCCAGCAAGAACTCGTCTATGTGGTCTTTTATTAAACGCTCCAGTATCTTCCCGACTATAGAAGTTAAACTAACAGGTCTATAGTTACTTGGTAAAGACTTTGATCCCTTTTTAAATATAGGCACCACGTTCGCCCTGCGCCAATCCAGCGGTACTATTCCCGTCATTAACGAGTCCCTAAAAATTAGATACAATGGCTTTGAAATTACAGAGCTCAATTCTTTTAGGATACGTGGGTGGATGCCATCTAGTCCAGGTGCTTTATCCACCTTTATTCTGTCTAAATATTTCTGGACCATATCCCTTTTGAGCCATTGTGGATCATTGGGGGCTGTGTCAATACCACCCCCATTATGGACATGAACTTCCCCATGCTCTTTTGTATACACAGAGCTGAAGAAAGTATTTAATAAATTAGCCTTCTCCTTGTCCCCAGTCACCCACTCTAGATTATTTTGTAAAGGGCCTACATGCTCAGACCTGACCTTTTTACTATTGATATATTTGAAGAATTTTTTGGGGTTTGTCCTACTATTTTTTGCGATCTCTCGTTCATTTTGAATTTTTGCACCCTTGATTTCCTTTTTACATATTCTGTTAAATTCTTTGTAGCATTTAAATGACACTAGTGTTCCTTCATTTTTATATTTTTTAAAAGCTCTTTTCTTATTGTTTATAGCTTTTCTAACTTTGACCGTGAGCCACATAGGTTTTCTTTTTAGCCTTTTAAACTTATTGCCCATGGGAATATACTTTGCAGTGAGGTCCCAAACAGTCTTTTTGAAGAATTCCCATTTCTGTTCTGTGTTTATCGCTGCCAATATTCCCTCCCAGTCTAAGTCCTCGAGAGCAGCCCTCATCCTTGGAAAATTTGCTCTCTTGAAGTTAAGTGTTTTTATCTTTCCCTTATGTATTTCTTGTTTACAGCTAACATCAAATGAAATCATGTTATGGTCACTGCTACCCAGGTGTTCCTTTATCTGCACATTAGTAATAAGCTCTGCATGATTTGAGATTACCAGGTCCAACAGAGCTTCATTCCTAGTTGGGGCCTCAATAAACTGGACCATAAAATTGTCCTGTACTAGGTTTATAAATTTTTGCCCTTTAACTGTCCCAGCAGTGCCATTACTCCAGTCAATTTCTGGGTAGTTAAAATCTCCCATTATTATCACTGTCCCAGCCCTTGCAGCCCTTTCCATCTGTGCAAGGAGCTGAGTCTCCACCTCCTCGTTAACATTGGGTGGTCTATAACAAACTCCAATGATTAACTTTGAACTACGCCCATCTATATGTAGTTCCACCCATAATGCTTCAGACTCATCACACTCTCCATCAATCAGGTCCTCTTTCACACTTGCTTTGAGATCACTTCTCACATAGAGACAGACCCCGCCACCTTTCCTTTTTACCCTGTCTCTCCGAAAGAGTGCATAGCCAGGAATAATAATAGCCCAGTCATGTGAGGATTGAAGCCAAGTTTCAGCAATACCGATTACATCATAGTTCACTTCATGCACCAGAGCTTCCAACTCACCTATTTTGCTTGGCAGACTTCTGGCATTGGTGAACAAACACTTTAATGCATTATTACATTTTGGTCTGGTGTTTTTCATATATTTTTTAGTAGTACAAATGGCACTACAGTTTCCAATGGCTGTTTGCAACATGGGAAATTTCTTGTCACCTGCCATAACCCTCCCCCCATCTGTCCCCATTCCACCCTCCATTAATGTCTGACCCCTAACTGACCTGTCTTCTTGATGTAATTCTAGTTCACCCTCCCCCCTCAATCCTAGTTTAAATACTCCTCCAGCCTTCCTATAAACCTCTCCCCCAGCACAGCAGACCCCCTTCCATTCAAGTGCAAACCGTCTTTAGCATATAGGTTGCACCCCAATGAAAAGTCAGCCCAGTGCTCTAGAAACCCAAATCCCTCCTCCCTACACCAGGTCTTGAGCCATGCATTCAGCTCTCTAATCACCCACTGCCTTTCCTGTGCACAGGCAATATTTCAGAGAATATCACCTTGGAGGTCCTTCCCTTCAACTTGCAGCCTAGTTCTATAAATTGATTCTTAAGGAGCCTCCACCTTCCATGTATACTGTCATTGGTTCCAACGTGGACCAAGACAGCTGGGTCATGCCCAGCCCCTCCCAGTAATTTATCCACCCGGTCCACCACATGCCGAACCCTAGCACCAGGGAGACAGCAAACCATTCGGTTGAGGCGATCCTGGCGACAAATTATTCTATCAGTCCTTCTGATTATAGAATCCCCTATAACCACCAACTGTCTAGGCCTACCTGCACTCCCCTCACCACCTTTACTAGATGGGCTGCTCTCCCGGCTGTTAGGGATAGCAGTGACATCTAGGGCTGCCACCTCTGTGTTTGCCACCTCCACATCTTCACCCAACTTGGCAAATTTGTTTTGATGCACAAACACAGGACTGGCCTTCCTATTCTGCGAGCCCCTTCCACTCCCTCTAACTACATTAACCCATCTTCCTATCTGATAATCCTGACTTGCCCCTCCACCCTCCACATCAACCCTACTGACCACCTGCTCAGCGAGCAGAGGACCCCCTTCAAGGTTGTCCTTTCTGCCCAGTGTTGCAACTTGCTCCTCCAGATCTCTAATGTGAGCTTCCAGAAGGGCAACCTGCTCACATCTGTCACAGCGGTATGCATCCTGGAGCTGTTGCACCAATTTTGCATACATGTGGCACACTGTGCACTGAGCAAAACCTTCAACCCTGCTAGCACTCATTTCCCAGTTACAATACAATTACTTAAGGGAAGTTTAAGATGTTACTTACAGATTTGAAGACTTCTGTTTAAACTCCTGTTTTCAACTCCTGGTTATTAACTCTCCCACTTTAGTTCAAAAATTCCACTTGTGTTCACAAAATCCACATGCAAGCCACCATCAGCTGGGAGCAAGAAGTCCTTCTAGAAGCTTTAACCAGGCACTGATAGAAGTCACAAGACTGTTCTAACTGCTGATGAGAAAATGTATTTAGTAGTTTAGTAGTTTATATTTACGAAAATGATTGTATTTCCATGTTGTGTGTACTGTGAGAGACCAGATATAGTGAATGCAGGGCCCTGGGTTTAGAACCACTTTAATGCTGGTTCTATGTAAAAATACATTTACTTTTTTCTTTTTAGTTACTTTGTGATATATTTAAATGAAGGTAAAAAAAAAAAAATGCAAGGCACCCAACCCTCTTCTCTTTCCTTCTCTACCACCCATACACAGCGTATCATCTTTAGCAAGGAGGCTGGTGTGAACAAAGCCGAATAGCTGATTTAGAGGGCTCATGCTTATCATCACGTTACTCATACTTGGTTTAATTATATTATGTATTAAAATCTTTTATCAGCGTGTCTATGTTCCTTTATAGCCACCAATGAAAATATTATTGTCATTTTTTGACACTTTCTATTTGAATGCTCTATCTCCCAATACAGTTTTGTTTTGTTTTTATAGTCATTATATTATATGCTTTAGGCCAGCAAATCACAGTGAAAAATACAATTACATCTGCAGATGATGGGCTGTTTCAGTTTTTATAAACATTTTTTCTTCTTTTATCTGAATTTGCAAGTTTATGAAACTTGGGATGATAAAATAAATTATCCTTAAAGAAAGCTGATGTTTACAATTCACAACAAGAAAGCTTTTGATCATCCTTTCAATTACATTTGAAGCGGTTTTACACAAAATACAGAAATGGTATGATTATGTTCTAATAAAACACACATCCTTATTCATCTATCAGCATAGATGCAACAGCAGCTCACTACGTTGGCCCAAATCTTCTCAAATCCAAAAATAGCTATGCTCCACATTTATGACTACCACCAAACACCTGCATTCAGGGGTACTCACTGACTCCTTGTGACCACACACATAGGTTGGTCATTTAGCACTCATGTAAGCTTATGTAGCAATAACTCATGGTGGAGCTGCTGGTTTATTATTGGGCCTGCCCTCTATTCTCTTCACCCCTCTTAATTTGTTCAATCCCCTTGATATTAGTACCAACTTTAACCCACAATATACACTTATATTTATATTTACCTCTACCTGGGTGCTTGTAGCTCCACCTGCAGGAGAAATAACAACACTGCACACAAACTTCTGTAATAACCAAAATAACTTCTTTCTTTGGGTAAATGATATATTTATATAAAGAGTTATTACAGTGACTACACTATCACACCAAAGTAGTGCCACAGTAAAGTAAAAAGTTATGACAGTCTTGGTAACAAACACAAATATACCTAAATATATATTTGTACCAGGGAGTTCCCCCTGCTCTAAACCGTAAAGTCACTACCCTTTGTAACTAGATGCAGGGCCCTGCAATAAAAGAGATAATCTTGACGTCTTCAATCTTCGCTAGCTAAGAAATGGTAATTGTAATCCACAGAGATTTCTTCTGAGGTGTTGCACGGTGTAAGGTAATACACAAGGGCAATTATAATCCAGCAAACTGATTAAGTGTTCTTATATGAAGAAGACAGACATCTAGTGTCAGCTCTTGAATATTGTAGTCTATGCAAATGTAATATTCTCCAACTCAACTTGTTCCGTGGGACTATCTGTCCCAGCAACAATCGGTAAAAGTTCTAAGTGTGTGTGTAGTATTAAACAAACTTCCGGGTGTTAACCCTCTCACCACACGGGATCCGGGCAAATGGATGTCTCCGTCTCAGCAGTTCTCAGTCCGTATGGAGCCACCACCACGCCGTCACACTGTTCCGTTTACTAACGACCAGGAGTCCTCAGTTACCTCCCCCACGGGTCTCCAGAACAATCACTTCTGCTGCTTCAGCACACTGTGATACGATGGCAGGATCCATGCTGCTGCTCCACTCCTTCACAAGGTAGGCCGCAACCCTGTGGGACACACACACCCACAGAGTCCTGCTGGCAGGCCACGCGTCCCAGGAACAAGAGACTTAAGATGGCCGCTCCCAGCCCTTTTATAACCTCCCACAATGCAGTTCAGTTCTTCTCTTGTCCAGGAGCATTGTGGGTAGGTCATAGTTAATGTTCAGAAGTAAACAATCAATCACTTCCATGTCACTTCTCTTAATCATGAAACATAAAAGTGTTGTACCTTTTCAATTGTCCGCTAGATGGCACTAGATCAACTTATACCTTTATAACACACTTATGACTAAAAACAAAAGTTGTCAGCGCTACACTTACTTAACCTACTTCTCGGCCTTGCATATCAGCACTGATTTCTTGCTGTTACTATCCACAGAAAGCTCTTGAACTGTCTCCCTAAGTTGCTGGGGGAATGACTAAAAGTGAATGACCATCTTCAGCCCAAGAGCTGCATCTGAGATTTATGCCACAACAAAGCAACACTCCCTGACCTCCACATGTGTCCTGTACCATTTAGTTTGGCAAACAATCAGTCTCAGGGTGGAGGGGCTGATGGGTATTTCGAGGTGTTTAATGGCAACCATGACTATTCTGTTACCTTTCCTTTTTATGCTTGTGCCCATTACAGTTAGAGTTGCCTTTAATGTGATGTGTTTCTTGGTTGAAGCTGGATAATAATAAATATTAGCCCATTGTAGGTTAGGAAATTGCTTTACTCCCTTACTGCTGGCCATCTCTCTATGAATCAACAAAATAATCGGTTTCTGGAGCATGGCTCCTTTGAGGGGTTGTTTTGTTGAAGTGTGGTGCTGCACGTTTAACCACTTCCCATCCAGCATACTTTTATAAACATCCTGGATGGGAAGCGGTTATACAGCCATCCTACACAATCTGGCAGCACTGCCCTACAAGTGCTAGCAGCTGCTATCTCCTCTGCACCTCTGCAGTATCTGCTGCCAATAGCACCATTGAGATCTGAAGCCCCTGCCTGTGGTGTATCATGCATGATAAAAGTACCAGCTCTTTGGGTACCACATGCATAAGGAAACAAATAAATATAAAAGAAAAAGGTTTGGCGCTCACACCATACTTACCATCAAAACCAGTGCAAACCATAAGGTTCGGCGCTCACACCATACTTACCATCAAATCCAGTGCAAACCATACTTATAAAAAATATATTATCTCAAAAATGTGAGTACACTCCTCACATTTTTGTAAATATTTTATTATATCTTTTCATGTGACAACACTGAAGAAATGACACTTTGCTACAATGTAAAGTAGTGAATTTACAGCTTGTATAACAGTGTAAATTTGCTGTCCCCTCAAAATAACTCAACATACAGCCATTAATGTCTAAACCGCTGGAAACAAAAGTGAGTACACCCCTAAGTGAAAATTTCCAAATTGGACCCAAAGTGTCAATATTTTGTGTGGCCACCATTATTTTCCAGCACTGCCTTAACCCTCTTGGGCATGGAGTTCTCCAGAGCTTCACAGGTTGCCACTGGAGTCCTCTTCCACTCCTCCATGACGACATCATGGAGCTGGTGAATGTTAAAGACCTTGCGCTCCTCCACCTTCCATTTAAGGATGCCCCACAGATGCTCAATAGGGTTTAGGTCTGGAGATATGCTTGGCCAGTACATCACCTTTACCCTCAGCTTCTTTAGCAAGGCAGTGGTCGTCTTGGAGGTGTGTTTGGGGTTGTTATTATGTTGGAATACTGTCCTGCAGCCCAGTCTCCGAAGGGAAGGGATCATGCTCTGCTTCAGTATGTTACAGTACATGTTGGCATTCATGGTTCCCTCAATGAACTGTAGCCCCCAGTGCTGTCAGCGCTCATGCAGCCCAGACCATGACTTTCCCACCACCATGCTTGACTGTAGGCAAGGCACACTTGTCTTTGTACTCCTCACCTGGCTGCTGCCTACCATCTAAACCAAATAAATTTTTCTTGGTCTCATCAGACCACAGGACATGGTTCCAGTAATCCATGTCCTTAGTCTTCTTGTCTTCAGCAAACTGTTTGCAGACTTTCTTGTGCATCATCTTTAGAAGAGGCTTCCTTCTGGGATGACAGCCATGCAGACCAATTTGATGCAGTGTGCGGCGTTTGGCCTGAGCACTGACAAGCTGACCCCCCACCCCTTCAACCTCTGCAGCAACGCTGGCAGAACTCATACGTCTATTTCCCAAAGACAACCTCTGGATATGACGCTGAGCACGTGCACTCAACTTCTTTGGTCGACCACGACGAGGCCTGTTCTGAGTGGTATCTGTCCTGTTAAATCACTGTATGGTCTTGGCCACCGTGCTGCAGCTCAGTTTCAGGGTCTTGGCAATCTTCTTAGAGCCTAGGCCAACTTTATGTATTCTTTTTTTCGGATCCTCAGAGAGTTCTTTGCCATGAGGTGCCATGTTGAACTTCCAGTGACCAGTATGAGAGAGAGCGATAAATCCAAATTTAACACACCTGCTCCCCATTCACACCTGAGACCTTGTAACACTAACGAGTCACATGACACTGGGGAGGAAAATGGCTAGTTGGGCCCAAGTTTGACATTTTCACTTAGGGGTGTACTCACTTTTGTTGCCAGTGGTTTAGACATTAACGACATTAACCACTTCCTGACCGTACATATACATCGGCAGGTTGGCAGCCCTGCGCAAAACGACGTACAGGTACGTCAGCTTCTTTAGCAGCCTTAGCAGGCACTCCTGCTGTACGGCAGGGGACCCAATGCGCGTGGCTGGCAGTCGCGATGAACGCAGGCCACCCACGATCGCGGGCACGAGAGACAGAACCGGGATCTGTGTGTGTAAATGTGTGTTCCTTTTAGTTAGGAACAGTGATATGTCTCCTCCTGTAATCACTCCCATCTCCCCACAGTTAGAACACACACTAAGGGAACACATTTAACCCTTTGATCGCCCCCTAGTGTTAACCTCTTCCCTGCCAGTGACATTTATACAGTAATCAGTGGCTATTTTTAGCTCAGATCGCTGTATAAATGTCAATGGTCCCAAAAAAGTGACAAAAGTGTCCAATCTACCTACTGCAATGTTGCAGTCCCGATAAAAATCACTGATCGCCGCCATTACTAGTAAAAAAAAATGAAATAATAAAAATGCCATAAATCTATGCCCTATTTTGTAGACGCTATAACTTTTGAGCAAACCAATCAATATTCGCTTATTGCATTTTTTTTACCAAAATTATGTAGAAGAATATATATCGGCCTAAACTGATGAAGAAATTTGTTTTTTTGAAAAAAACAGTTTTTTTGTTTTTAATTTTTTTTTTTCTAAATTGTCGGCTTTTTTGTTTATAATGCAAAAAATAAAAACTGCAGAGGTGATCAAATACCACCAAAAGAAAGCTCTATTTGTGGGGAAAAAAAAAACGTAAATTTTGTTTGGGTACAGTTGCAAACAAAGCCTGGGGAATGCCCAGGAAAAAACCAAAGCCTACTTACCACCAGCTCGCAGACAACCAAATTAACCTGTCTAATGCCCCGTACACACGGTCAGATTTTCTGACAGAAAATGTGAGATCGGAGCGTGTTGTCGGACATTCCGACCATGTGTGGGCTCCATCGGACATTTTCCATCGGATTTTCCGAAAAAACAATGTTTGCGAGCAGGCTATAAAATTTTCCGACAACAAAATCCGATTGCGTCAATTCCGACCGTGTGTGGCCAGTTCCGACACACAAAGTGCCACGCATGCTCAGAAGAGATTCCGAGACGGAACAGCTCGGTCTGGTAAAATGAGCGTTCGGAATGGATACAGCACTTTCGTCACACTGCAATGTTTTAAATAGTTTAATACAGCGCACTCTGTTCATCTTTATAATATAAGAAGAATGATGTAGTTCTGCTGCTCATATTCACACAGACTTCTCACAAACTTATCTCTTTATTCTTTTTCAGGATTCCTTCAATATATTTTGATTTGTCACATCTGACCAAATTGCTTTTTGGTTGTTTTTAAAAAATTTTTTTTTTCAAGGCTGTTTTTGTCTTTTTTTTGGGTTTGTATTTTTTTCAAGGCTGTGTTTTTATTGTTTTTTTTGTGTGTTTTACTCCATAATATTTTTGTGTGTGTTTTGTGTGTCAAGTTACCACAACACCATTATTATCTTGTATTATTTAATCTCAAGGAGATTGTTTGGTGTTGGTGTCTCTTGTTAATTTCACATTGTATTTTTGAAATGTACCTGCCTCCTCACAAACAAACTGTCCATTTTGAAGGAAAACACACATAGGCGAGTATAATTGAAACAAAAATTCCTTTATTAAGAACCAAAGAGGGAGGCAGCGCTGGATAAACATCATAAATTGGCGAAGCCTTTGACCCCCAGGGCAGTCATCAATTCTTTTCCAGCAAAATTGGTGGCCTGAGGAGTCCATATGTAAGGGAGTGCAGTCTGGTCCAGAAGTCCCAGAGATCCGGAAAGCAGCAGATGACATGTATGTTCTCAGGCTGTGGTCCTACAAGAGGCTGCATATTTTGCCAGAGCAGACTGAACCCAGGTCATCACTCTCTGGTCTTCCTTCCACGCTTCCTTCCCGGCTGTGGCTCCGGTGTTGGAGATGTGGCAGGAGGAGGAGGAGGAGTAGGACCTGGAGGAGGAGGAGCAGGACCTGGAGGAGGAGGAGGAGTACCATGGGTGAGGTCACAAATGTGGGTAGCACATGTTATTTGGCCCCTCAACCCCTTATTGAGAGCTTCCAAAATTAGGAACTCACATAGAAGTCGTTGACCCTCCTCCATCTGCATCATTTTGCAGGCAGTTATGCCAGCAAAGTCCTCCTCCACAGTGTGGGGGGTTCTCAGGGCCTCTGTAGCCTTCCAAAAGGGGCCTATGGCAGCCTCCTCCAGGTTACTCCTCTTCCTGGCACTTTCTCTTTGCAGGTGTAGGGGAGGGACATGGGTATCAGGCAGCCTGCTCGGCCCGGCCACCTCCTGGCTGAGACTTCCCTGTGTATGAAAAAGGGACATGGTTTTAGTTTTTGTTTCATCAATCACAATCAGAAATTAGTACTCCAAACTAACATCTAGTTAACATCATTGATTGGACAACCAGAAATATTTAGAGGAATGCTATACCTGGCTCAATCTGGGCTCCTCCACATGTTGCTGCCTGGAAGGCCCAGGTTAGGCGTCAGAAGCCTCAGCTGGGGGGGAAGGAAGCGTGGAAGGAAGAGTGGAGAGTGCTGGCCTGGGTTCAGTCTGACCTGCTAGAAAATGCAGTCTGTCATAGTACCAGAGCGTGGGGACATAAATGTCATCTGCTGCTCCTGTTCTCTGGGAATCCTGGACCTTCTTGTGCTCCCTTAGATAAGTGCTCCTCAGGCCACCAATTAGGATCTTCAAATAGGTCATGTCTGCCGTGGTGATCACCGTCTTCACAAATTCCAACAAATTATCCAGCGCTGCCTTCGTCTTTGTTTGGTTCTTATATTCAGGGTGATTTATCTGCCACAGACAAGGCAGCTCCCTGAAAATATCAATGAAGATTGGCATAAAGTCCTTATCTTTCAAGATATCCATTTTCACTGCAAGACGCAACACAAGACAAACCCTAATGTCAGCCTAAAGTCTTCTAAACTTGTGCAAATACAGGCCTCAATCTAGAAGCAGTATAGGCCCAATGTTAAATCTTACCTTCGCTATCACGATCGGCGCCTCTGTTACTCCTTCCTCCGCTCACAGATCATACGTACTACGCACGCATGTTATGCTTTATAGACACTGCACATGTGTGAAACTCCGCTCGCCCCTGACGTTCTTTCTAGTCTATTCCCCGCCCCTTCTCGTTCAGCGCAGTGGGGAAGAGCACATGGCGGAGTCAGAGCAGGTGTCTGATAATTACACCAACGAGGAGGTGGAAAGCCCGGAGGCAGAAACGTCCCGATCCAGAAGGAGATGATTTAGGGCATCAAATATTTCCTTTGGGGAGATGTTGGAGATGGTCGACATAATGAAGAGGGCCGACTATGACGGGAAGTATGGACCTTACCCCAACCCCAATGTCCGAAAGGCCAAGATCATGGCGAAAGTGGTCAAAAGTCTGCACCGGAATTTTGGGGTACGTCGATTGAAAGATCAGCTCAGGAAGCGGTGGTCGGACCTGAAATTAAGAGAGCACGAGCAGTACAGAAAGATCCGGAGAGTGCTGCAAAAAAGTAAGTAGTTGTGCTGTGTTCCTATACTTTTTATGTTTATTACGTTTCTTGCTGCTCCATGTGCTTTTCTTAACTGTTGTCCAGTTTAAACTTTCATGTTCATGGGCACAATATTCGTTCGTATCAAACATTGTTCGTTCGGCCTAGAAAAGACCATGGTTTTGGCCATATGCATTTGGCCAAATTTTTTAGGGCCTACTTGTCTGAAACTAATTTGGTTGTGTAGATGTGTTTGTAACTAGAATGAAATGCAAACTAGATTCTGTGTAAGGAGAGGACACTCAGCAGCAGTTTTCACATCTGGATGCTGGAGCACTAGTGTGGGACATAAGAACACCCTTTTTTATTAGGGGGTCCCACACAGGTGCTCCAGTGTATACTATAGGGGTGTCTCCATCTGTGAAGCTTGTGCAAGACAGGTAAAGTATTCAAGCTTGACAAAGGACAAGAAAAATGCTACATCTTGGAACTCTGGCCACACAAAAAATTGTACCCCATTTACAAACAATGTTTCATATTCATAGTTCTGCCATCAAATATCTGTGTGCTAAGTATACCTTTTTTTTTACATAGGGGAGAAAAGACTCGGAAGACACCCCTCATCCGAGGAGACCAGAGACCCCCCACCTCTGGAAGAATGGGAAATCCACCCCAGACAAACAGAGCAGGAGGAGGAAGACGTGGTGGAAATTGGCACTACAACAGGTGAGT
Organism: Lithobates clamitans; assembly: GCA_037952925.1. NCBI lineage: Eukaryota > Metazoa > Chordata > Amphibia > Anura > Ranidae > Lithobates > Lithobates clamitans. The sequence continues at coordinate 13,036,522 of JBBGZY010000438.1, forward strand.
GTCTGCGACCACAGGCTCAGTTAAGAGATGGATGCCTGCATATTTATAATACATGTTTTTTTTTGGTTTCTATCTTTTTAGGTGATCGTGATGTTGTGGATCCAGATCCTTTCACCTCGGAAAGTGCACAGATCCTGATCCGGGAGATCATGGGGTGTAATAGGGACTTGGAAAACATCAAGAAAAACATCAATGATGTTCTTCAAAAAAATAAGAACATCATTGATGTTTTGGGGAGAGTTTAAAACCCCTCCAAATCCCTTTGTTTTTTGTTGTGCTACAATTTTTAAAAATTTTTGTCAAATTGTAGAAAAGCCAAATTTTGAAGAGGCACACAGTGTGTCAACATGTGCTATCTGCCATCACGGGAGATCAATGGACGCGTTTTGGGGGTGCAACCCCTTCCTCAATAATAAAGTAGCTGAGAGGAAGGGGTTACTCCCCCAAAACACGTCCCTTGATCCCCCGTGATGGCAGCTAGCACATGTTGACATTCGTACATTTGTGTGCATCTTCAAAATTTGGCTTTTCCTGGGGTGACTTCACCCCATCTGAACGCAATATCAAACACAGTTCCTAAATACTCATGTCTGATATTGCCTTCAAGTTCTACCTAATGTGAACTTTGTAAGTTCAAGATTTGTGTCTTTCTTGTTGGTTTGAAACATGCCTGTTTTATCTTAAATGGACATTTCTACTTTTTCTAATGCCACCCCAAAAATTGTTATACAACAAACATGTTGGTTTGTTTTACAAACATTTTCTAAATGCACGTGTGATTGTGCTGGTATTAAAAAGATTGTTAATCAAGAATGTGTGGATAATTGTCTCAACGCTACAACACTTTTGTGGTGCTCCAATTGCTGCTTTCTGTGACAATGGGTGTTATTTCATAAGGGCAAATCCACTTTGCACTACAAGTGCAGTTTCAAGTGCACTTATAGTGCAAAGTGTCTTTGCCTTTAGTAAATAACACCCAACAGTACTTTGTAAGATTACACAATCACACCATTTTCAGGACTCACTACATTTCTGTCAGGGTCAGCTAAAACAAACACAAGCAGTAAATGTGTTTGTACTCCGCCATATGTATGGGTGTAAGAAATAGGCGGAACCGGCTGGCCATGATTCCAAACGTGTTCTCCACCACTCTTCTGGCTCTGGCCGGTAATTAAAAACCCTCTGGTCCAGGGTGAGGGTCCTCATCAGGAATGGCTGTATAAGATGGTCCCCCAGCGCAAAAGCTTCATCCGCAACGAAGACGAATGGGAGTTCTTCCACATTGTCTTCTGGAGGTGGCAAGTCCAAGCTGCCATTCTGGAGATGCCTGTAGAACTCCGTCTGGGCGATGACTCCACCATCGGACATCCGGCCATTCTTCCCCACGTCCACATACAGAAATTCATAAGTAGCCGACACCACCGCCAACATCACAATACTATTGAATCCCTTATAATTATAATAGTACGACCCCGAGTTGGGTGGTGGGATGATGTGGATGTGTTTCCAATCAATTGCCCCTCCACAGTTAAGAAAGTCCCACCGCTGGGCAAAGTGGGAGGCCACAGTCTGCCATTCCTGTGGCGTGGAAGGAAACAGTGGAGTAAAAAAAAAACAAATTAGTCTTTTTGCACATAAACATGGAAAGCAGATTAGATACAAACATTCTTGGCCAACAGCAAGATACCATTTATTTATGGGAATTTTTAAAGACCAAAGTATAAGGTACACCTATCAGATTCCCCCTCCCCCCCTCTCATGGGCCATTTCTAACATTATGGGGGGGGGAACTCTTGGACAGGTAACCTTGTCCACTTCATTGAGAGATAAATGCCTATATAATGTGTATTACCTTGAACAGACCCTCCTTAGTTACACTATTGGCAGCCCACTGGACAGGTAAGAAGTGTCATAATACAAAGATATAAATACACACTGTACACATTTGAGCATATTTGGACACTCTGCTATTACCTATTAAGATAATAATAGGATACCAAAACTTTAAACAGTACCATTTGAAAGTATACCGGCAGGCCCTTGCACTACATGCTTTGGGGAATTCATCCATAAATCTGACCACAAAAGATATGGGTATAGTGTGTATGGGTTTGGCAAAGTCAGCAGATAGATGATTGAGGATAGATAGAGAATTGTTATCAGCTGACTTAGCAGTTGGGGTGAGGGAGGGTTCAAAATGATTTGGGGACACCCAAAAACAGCCTCTGGCACTCTGCCTGAATTTGAAGCACCAATCGCATTTCAAAACATTTTAGGGGTGTTTGGGGTAAAGCACTACTATGGAGCTGATAAAATACATTGTTAAGTGACTACATGAGGTGAATATAGGGCACGAGACCATGCTGGGGAGGTAAGTGAAGGCAAATATGTATGAAGGCCAACAAAAATAATTTGTCACGGACAAATACTCACCGAGGCCGAGATGCCGAGAGCGGCTCGCCCTTACGACCACGCGCACCCAGACCCCCGAGATGGGTACAGGAGGCTGAGGGCACGTGGAGGCACGGGCTTCCAGGAGGATAATAGGCTCCGGGTTGGAAGCGGGAGTCCTGGGATCCGTAGGGAGCAGGGCTGAAAGTACAAGCAGAGGTTAGGGTACAAGCAGGTGATAATCAGGGTATCACAAGATCCAGCAGTGCCGTGGTTAAGTTGGCCAGGGTTTGGTGCACAGATCAGGCAACTAGAATCAGTATAGTCCAGCAGAGTAGTAATTAAACAGGCCAGGGGTTTGGTACACAGGTCAAGCAGGTTATAGGTAGGATTGTCCAGCGGAGTAATGGTTAAACAGGCCAGGGGTTTGGTACACAGATCAGGCAGCAGCACAAAGGGTTAATCCGGGAGAGTAGTAGTAAAACAAGCAGCAGGGGTTCGGTACACAGATCAGGCAGCAGCACAAAGGGTTAATCCGGGAGAGTGGTAGTTTAAACAAGCAGCAGAGGTTCGGTACACAGATCAGGCAAGTACAGGGTAAACACAGGCTCAGGGAACAGGGAGAGCTGACGACAAACCAGCAACCCGACTGGGCGCTGGAGCCGTCAGATATAGTCCCCCTGCCCGGCGAGCGCGTCAGTGTGACGCGCTACCGGGCACCCGCACGGGCTACGGCGCGCACACGGGGACCGCCGTGCACCCGCGCGCGCCGCACCATCAGGCCGCGGACGGCTGTGCGGCGAAGTGCTTGTCCCGTGCGCATGCGCACCGGAGCCCGGCGAGCGGAGACGCTCCCTGGCTCCTGACAGTGCCCCCCTCCTAAGGGCGGACACTGGACGCCAAGGCTGGTCATCAGTTCCGGATGATCTTGATGAAACTTTCGAATTAACTGTGGAGCATGCAGATTCCTGGCGGGCTCCCAGGAATTATCTTCGGGAGGGTACCCTTTCCATTGAATCAGGTACTGTAGCTGTCTGCCCCTCTTTCTGCAACCAAGAATGGATTCCACTTCGAATTCAGTCTCGCCATCGATTCTGACTGGCGGAGGAGGGGGTTCTCCTCTTCCCGGGAAAGGACTGGGCACCACAGGCTTCAATAGTGACACATGAAAAACGGGGTGAATCCGGTATGTCTTGGGAAGTGTCAATTCCACAGCCACAGGGTTGATAATCCTCCTGACTTGAAAAGGTCCTATGAATTTAGGCCCGAGCTTTCGAGAAGGCAGCGGTAATCTCAGGTTAACGGTGGACAGCCAGACCTCGTCTCCTACATCGAATTTTGGGTTTGCCTTTCTGCCCCGGTCGTACTGTCTCTTGTAGTCCTCCTGGGTTTTGCGTAGTGTGTCTTGTATTTTTTGAACGTTAGCTTGTAGTGAATTTATCCTATCCTGGACTGCAGGAACTGCCGTTTCGGGGATGTTGTTAGCGAAGGATGTGGGATGGAACCCACAATTGATCCAGGGTCTGGTTGGTGGAGGCATGGATAGAATTATTGTACGCAAATTCAGCGTAGGAGAGGAGGCTCGCCCAATCATCCTGGGATCCCGAGCAGAAGCAGCGGAGGTATTGCTCTAGCGTCTGATTGGTCCTCTCTGTCTGGCCATTGCTCTGGGGATGATAAGCCGACGAAAGACAAATGTTGATACCCAAGGCCTTGCATAGTTCCCTCCAGAATTTGGACGTGAACTGGACGCCTCTGTCCGACACGATGCTCCTTGGTATCCCATGGAGCCTAACAACCTCCTTAAGAAAGATGTTGGCCGTGTCTACGGCAGAGGGAGTACCCCTCATGGGCAGAAAGTGAGCCATTTTGGAAAGGCGGTCGACAACAACAAGGATGGTGGAGAAACTCTCTGAGCTGGGTAGATCTACGATGAAGTCCATGGAGACATCAGCCCATGGTCGTTCCGGAATGGGCAAAGGTCTGAGCAGGCCCCAGGATTTGGTGTTTTGGCCCTTGTTTCTCTGACACAGGGAACAGGAAGCCACATATTCTTTACAATCCCTTCTCCATCCCGGCCACCAAAAAGAACGAGAAAGGAGTTCAGCCGTCTTCTTGTTCCCAAAATGTCCTGCCATCTTATGATCATGACACATCTGAAGGGTTAAGGGCCGAGTCACTTGTGGTACGAATATTTTTCCCTTAATCCAGAAAAGATCTTCGTATCTTCTCAGGGAATGCACAGTTGGTTCTGTACAAGTGCCTGATGAAGATTTGATGGAGGATATCAAGTCTGCTTGAGTTAGTCCGAGAAAATTTTGAGGAGAGAGGATCGTGCTGGGTGTTGGTATTTGGGAGTCTGCGGAAAACATCCGTGAGAGGGCATCAGCCTTCCCGTTCTTCGCCCCCGGTCTGTACGCTATATGGAAATTAAAGCGTGAGAAGAAAAGTGCCCAACGGGCTTGGCGGGGTTTTAAGCGTCTTGCTGTTCTGAGGTACTCGAGATTCTTGTGATCCGTAAAGATCATCACCGGATGAACTGCCCCCTCCAGCAGGTACCTCCATTCCTCCAAAGCAAACTTTATAGCCAGCAGCTCTCTGTCACCCACGTCGTAATTGAGTTCTGGTGGGCTGAGTTTCCGAGAAGCGAAAGCTACTGGGTGTAGAATGGCCTTTGGTCCCTGTCTCTGGGAAAGAATTGCTCCGGTTGCGATTTCCGATGCGTCTACCTCCAGTATGAAGGGCTGAGTCGGGTCAGGATGGCAGAGGATTGGAGCGGAACTGAATAGTTCTTTTAACTTAAGGAAAGCCTCTTGAGCCGCTGTGGACCACTGAAAAGATTGATGCTGCCGAGTTAGTTGGGTAATAGGTGCCACAATGGCCGAGAATCCTACGATAAATTTTCGATAGAAATTGGCAAATCCTATGAACCTCTGTACACCTTTTTTATTAGATGGAGCCGGCCATTCCTGAATTGCCTGAATCTTCTGAGGGTCCATGGCAACCCCATTGGTAGAGAGTATGAACCCCAAGAATTGTATGGTGGATCTCTCAAATTCACATTTTTCGGCTTTCAGGTATAGCTTGTGTTGTAGCAGGATAGCAAGAACCGTTTTAACGTGCCTTCTGTGCATCTCTAGCGTAGGGGAGAAAATAAGGATATCGTCCAGATATACCACGAGAAAGTCATCTAGATATTGTCGAAATATATCGTTCACTAGATGTTGGAAGGTGGCTGGGGCGTTGCAGAGACCGAAAGGCATCACTAAATACTCGAAGTGACCGAATCTAGATCTAAAGGCCGTCTTCCATTCGTCTCCCGCCCTGATCCTGACGAGATTGTAAGCCCCTCGGAGGTCGAGTTTCGAGAACACCTTGGCTGATCGGAACCTCTGGAACAATTCAGGGATGAGCGGTAACGGGTACCGGTTCTTAATTGTAATGTTGTTTAGTTGTCGGTAGTCTACGCAGGGTCTCAGGGTACCATCTTTTTTCCCGACGAAAAAGATACCCGCTCCGGCGGGTGAGGATGAAGGGCGGATGAACCCCTTCTCAAGATTTTCGTCTATGTACTGCTTCAGGACCTCCAACTCGGTTTCAGACAGGGGAAATATCCGGCCAAACGGAATCTCAGATCCAGGAAGAAGGTCAATTGGACAGTCGTAGGCCCTGTGAGGTGGTAGGCGGTCAGCCATTTGTTTGCTAAAAACTTCTTGAAACTCGAGATACTCGGAGGGGACGTGTTGCAGATTGCCTGGTGGTACCGCCATTGTGGCACAGACTTTGGAATCCGGGAGCAGGCAGTGCTGAGAGCAATACTGCGAAGAGAAGGATACCGACTTGGTGCTCCATTTGATTAGTGGATCGTGAGCTTGTAGCCATGGTAGGCCAAGTATGATGGGGAAGATGGGTGAACGGATTAGGTCAAGCCGTAAGAACTCCCGGTGGCCGGAGTCTGTGACTACTGGAATAGGTTGGGTCTCCTGGGTGATGGGACCAGAGCACGGAAGGGATCCGTCGGCCAAATGGATTTGTAAATTCTGCTCTTTGGTTTGTAGAGGGATCTTCAATCTGTGTGCCAAGGTGGAATCTATGAAACAGCTGCAGGCCCCGGAATCAACGATGGCCTGCAGGCGAATCTCCCTTTCCGGAAGCTGTAGAGAAACAAACAACATCACATAAGCCTTGGGAATGTTATTGTTTGGAAAGTTCAATACGTTTGATTGAGGGAACTTACTGGGCCTGATCGGACAGCTGCGTAGGAAGTGTCCAGTTCCTCCACAATAGAGGCAAAGGTTAGACTGCCGTCTACGTTGCTTCTCTTCGGAGGTTAACGGACCTCGGACCAGACCGAGCTGCATTGGTTCGGCCTCAGGGACCGATGCAGAGGAAAATGAAGATGCATTTGGAGGTACTGTGGAGTGAGGTCTAGGTGACGCCCAGACAGGTCGAGGCAGCTGAAACCGTTCTGAGCGCCGCTCCCGAAGACGCCGGTCGAGCTTGGTAGCTGCTTGAATGAGTTCCTCTAGGGAAGCAGGGGTCTCCATCCTGGCTAACTCGTCTTTGAGTAATTCAGACAAGCCTTGACAGTATTGATAACGTAAGGCCGGCTCATTCCAGTTTGTGTCAGCCGCCCACTTACGGAACTCCACTGTATAGTCCTCAACAGGTCTTCTCCCTTGGGACAGGTGGTGCAAGATAGCTTCGGCTGTGGCCATGCGTTGCGGATCATCGTAGAGCTGGGTCATGCTCTCAAAGAAGGCCTCGATGGTGTTCAGGGCAGGATTGCTTTGTTCCATCAGGCTGTGGGCCCACGCCTGGGGTTCTTCGGATAGCAGGGAAATCACAAACCCCACTTTGACGATTTCTGAGGAGAAGGTTCTCGGCTGTAGAGCGAAGTAGAGGGAACATGCGTTTTTGAAAGCCCTAAACTTCTTACGGTCCCCCGAGAACCGTTCAGGTGTAGGGACCCTGGGCTCAGGAAGAGCCATGACCACAGTGGGGTTGGCCGGAGCTTGGGGAAGTGGACCCCCACCGCTGGGTGCAGGAGCTGCGGCTGCGGAAGGTAGTAACCCGGTGATCTGCTGCAGACGGTTATCAATTTGTGTATAACCTTCTTGTAACTTCTGTACGGAGTCCGCAAGGGTAGATACTTGTTGACACAGGATCTCCAGAGGAGAGCGCGCTCTGTCGGCCTCAGACATCTGGCTGGTTTGTACTGTCACGGACAAATACTCACCGAGGCCGAGATGCCGAGAGCGGCTCGCCCTTACGACCACGCGCACCCAGACCCCCGAGATGGGTACAGGAGGCTGAGGGCACGTGGAGGCACGGGCTTCCGGGAGGATAATAGGCTCCGGAGCTGGAAGCGGGAGTCCTGGGATCCGTAGGGAGCAGGGCTGAAAGTACAAGCAGAGGTTAGGGTACAAGCAGGTGATAATCAGGGTATCACAAGATCCAGCAGTGCCGTGGTTAAGTTGGCCAGGGTTTGGTGCACAGATCAGGCAACTAGAATCAGTATAGTCCAGCAGAGTAGTAATTAAACAGGCCAGGGGTTTGGTACACAGGTCAAGCAGGTTATAGGTAGGATTGTCCAGCGGAGTAATGGTTAAACAGGCCAGGGGTTTGGTACACAGATCAGGCAGCAGCACAAAGGGTTAATCCGGGAGAGTAGTAGTAAAACAAGCAGCAGGGGTTCGGTACACAGATCAGGCAACAGCACAAAGGGTTAATCCGGGAGAGTGGTAGTTTAAACAAGCAGCAGAGGTTCGGTACACAGATCAGGCAAGTACAGGGTAAACACAGGCTCAGGGAACAGGGAGAGCTGACGACAAACCAGCAACCCGACTGGGCGCTGGAGCCGTCAGATATAGTCCCCCTGCCCGGCGAGCGCGTCAGTGTGACGCGCTACCGGGCACCCGCACGGGCTACGGCGCGCACACGGGGACCGCCGTGCACCCGCGCGCGCCGCACCATCAGGCCGCGGACGGGTGTGCGGCGAAGTGCTCGTCCCGTGCGCATGCGCACCGGAGCCCGGCGAGCGGAGACGCTCCCTGGCTCCTGACATAATTACATAAAAATCCAGCATGAATGAGGACAAAGGGGACCTTCACAGCATATTCCAATCATGGTAATTAGGGAATGAGGAACGAAATACAAAATATTAGCAAACATTATATACAATAAAATGTGATATTAAAGGATAAAAATCTTACCTTCATATACTCCTTCTGCAGAACCTGGATGATGGCAGAACAGGTCTCTGGGATAATGATCCCCAGAGCCTTAGGGGAGATGCCTGTTGAGAACTTCAAGTCCTGCAGGCTTCTCCCTGTCGCCAAGTACCGCAGGGTGGCGACGAGCCTCTGCTCAAAGCTAACAAACGGTGAAATACAAGGTCCATCATTCGGAGAAAATTCCTGAAATCATCAGGATTATTCTCACAGATCTCACGGAGCAAAGGCATATGACAGAACTGGCCACGCTGAAGCAACCAATTCTTGGTCCATGAACTCCTCCCCACCCTGTTCATGGACTGTGTCAAGGTCAGGACCTCAACACCAAGCCCCCGCACAGCACGAACTCTATGAGGAGAACGTATACGCAACATGGCTAGAAAACGGTCGGCTGCTCAGAACGAAGTAACAGAAAGCACTGAAGAACAGCAAAGCATGTGAAGAGCGACCTGAAAAACAGTAACGAACGAACAAGAACAGAATGACAAGAGTCACACGTCACTTGCTGCACGCACTGAAGAGCAGATACAAACCCACAAGCACAAACTGAACAGCAGAAAACGAGTCGGAAAAAGCGCAAATCATCTCTCACCAAACTTTTACTAACACAAGATTAGCAAAAGGAGCCCAAAGGGTGCCGCGCTTGGTTCTGAACTGGCCTTTTCTAGTCTCGTCGTATACGTGGTGTACGTCACTGCGCTCTTGGCGATCGGAAATTCCGACAACTTTGTGCGACTGTGTATACGCAAAACAAGTATGAGCCAACATCCGTCGGAAAAAATCCATGGATTTTGTTGTCGGAATGTCTGATCAATGTCCGATCGTGTGTACGGGGCATAACAGTATGCGTTAAAAACAGGGGTTTAGTCCGCACGCATTTGCAAATGCATGCGTAAGCCACAGAGCCTAGTCACGGCACCCTGATATCTGTGGTCCTAACACTAAAATATGAGTGTCCCCACAGTGGAGGCACATGCATTCTAATGGATAAATGCTGGCAGGTGGACTGAAGGGCAGCCCATCCCTTCTAAAAGGTACAGAAGCACACCAAACACCCAGCAAATAGCACTATGGCTGCAAAGGTGCTGGTGCATTTCTGGACCAATAAACACACCAAGGTGATCTCAAAAAACTTGCCACCGCCTTCATTTATAGCTTGCTATCGCAGTAAGCGGCTTTGGAGGGCTACAAACAGATGCAAACAAAGCCTGGGGAATGCCCAGGAAAAAACCAAAGCCTACTTACCACCAGCTCGCAGACAACCAAATTAACCTGTCTAACAGTACGCGTTAAAAACAGGGGTTTAGTCCGCACGCATTTGCAAATGCATGCATAAGGCACAGAGCCTCGTCACGGCACCCTGATATCTGTGGTCCTAACACTAAAATATGAGTGTCCCCACAGTGGAGGCACATGCATTCTAATGAATAAATGCTGGCAGGTGGACTGAAGGGCAACCCATCCCTTCTAAAAGGTACAGAAGCACACCAAACACCCAGCAAATAGCACTATGGCTGCAAAGGTGCTGGTTTCTAGACCAATAAGCACACCAAGGTGATCTCAAAAAACTTGCCACCGCCTTCATTTATAGCTTACTATCGCAGTAAGCGGCTTTGGAGGGCTACAAACAGATGGAAACAAAGCCTAGGGAAGGCCCAGGAAAAAACCAAAGCCTACTTACCGCCAGCTTGGGTACAGTGTTGTACAACCGCGCAATTGTCAGTTAAAGCAACGTAGTACCGTATCGCAAAAAATGGCCTGGTCAGGATGTGGGCAAATCCTTCCAGGGCTGAAGTAGTTAATGGTTGTGTGTTATTTTGAGGGGACAGCAAATTTACACTGTTATACAAGCTGTACACTCACTACTTTCCATTATAGCAAAGTGTAATTTCTTCAGTGTTGTCACATGAAAAGATATAATAAAATATTTACAAAAATGTGAGGGGGGTACTCACTTTTGTGAGATACTGTATATTTAACATATAATGAAAGTCCCACACAACCATTGTATTGAAGATTCTGATGGTTCCCTCAATAAAGGACAAACCAACTACCAGAGGTTCAGTGAAAATCTTGTGCCTTTATAATGTGAACACAATGAATTCACCACCATGCTTACCAGCTGCACAATTTTAAGCACTTGTGGCTAATACCCAACCAGGTCCTTTTCCTCCAAAGACTGCAGATGTTTGGTCTGGTCAGATGACATAGTAAGCCGTTTTGGTCAGGAACGTAATTGGTGGTACAGCTTATGGACCCATGCACAGTTCAAGTAGCGATGAGGCGATGGTAGCTCAAAACGAAGGAGCAGGGAAAATTGCCATAGGCAAAACCAGATGGTTATTAATTTAAAAAATAAAAAAGCAGTATTGCTTACAAAGCGTATACAGATTCAGTAAAAGGTTCTAATAAAAACATGCGACTGGCTGGCAACAATACAAACGCCCCTGCAAATGGGACGTATAACGCGGTGATGTCAGCACGTTGCTCTACCTGATGCATTTTGTCGCTAATCTGACGTTGTCCTGGGGCACGTGCGGCATACTGATGCACCGCTTAATATAATAAACACATACAACCAAGCCTAGTTTTGAATCCCAGGTGGCTGATGCTAGAAAACGTTGTTTTGAATGTGGGAAAGGAAAACTAAAACCCAAACTAGGAGCCCTACAGAGTGGAAAACGCTAGGATAAACATCAAGCGCAACAATCAAAGCACTCACCGCTATACCAGCATATCCACCACACCTGAAACACCAAATTGAGCTCACAGGGTGACTTGCATACTCAATAAATAAAGATGGTGCTGGAAACTATAATACTCAGACAGCCAACTTTAGATGCAGATGAATGGTGCTAAAAACTAAGATACTCAAACAAGCACTTTTAAGTGGAATCTAGCACACAAAATTGGCAAACAAAATATAAAAATATCATAGCATGCCATCTACACTGGTACTAGACAGTAACCCCCATGGATAACAAAGGATCTCCATGTCAATATCATAAATGGGGAATGGGCGACCAATCAAGACAAAATCGGTCAGCCATCTCCACTGTGAATAAAAAGATAGGTGCCAATACACAGGGCAATTATCCATCACAATATAAGAAGAAGATGTTTCCTTTAGTGGCCACATCAAAAAGGATGTTTCCCTTAGGGGCCACATCAAAAAGTAGGTTTCTCATATAGCACCTAACATGAAGGGTATTATACCCCAAAGGGGACATTATAGCCCATATGGACAGATCGGCCAATATCATTGAAATCAATTGAAAATCTCCACAGTAGGTATTCCTAACAGATGGTGTTTATAAACCCAATGTACCATATCAGTGTATATATTATGATACCTCACATAGAAAACTCACATTGAAATTGTCAAACCCTCTAGAGGGCAATGTAGCCAATGTGGACAAATCAACCGATATCATCAAAATCTATGAAAAATCGCCACAGTGAAAGCTCCTAAGATGATGCTAGAGAACTTGATTCTGTATTCTGTATAACAGTATTCTGTCATTGCCTAGAATGTTTCAGTGATTGTTAATGATATGCTTGATGTTCTGATGTTGATTAGAGAAACCTGTGATGAATGGGGTTTTGAGGATATTATCCCTACAGAAGATCAGAAGTACAGAAGATCTTTATTTCAATAAGTCTGCCCTATCTAACAGCATAACCTGATTGAGACAAAGACTCTTGAGGGTACCCCATGTCTAGAAATCTCTGTGTAAGGGTCTCGGCTTGCACTAAAAATTCATCAGATTCAGTGAAATTATGGTTTAGCCTCATATATTGGCTCTTGATCTGAGCCAAGGGGGCATGGTGGCAACTATCCACCAGAATCTAAGAATTTCTGTCAGTAGGTTTAAAGAATGTAGAGGTGATAAACAAATCACCCCTGACTGAAACTTTAAGGTCCAGAAAATTGATCTCCCTGCAGTTTGCCTCATATGAGAGATGTATCCCCCTGTTGTTTAAATTAAGTGAATACATGAATTCACATAGGGCGGCCTTACTTCCATCCCATAGGAGGAGGACATCATCTATGTAACATGCCCATAGGGCCACCTCCGGTCTCCTCTGAGCATAGACGACGTCCTCCTCTCACTGAGCCATGAATAGATTCGCCAAGCTCAGGGCATATTTAGCCCCCATAGCTACACCCCTATCCTGGCGAAAATACTGACCATCAAACCAGAAAAAGTTGTGGGTAGCAGCAAACTCAAGAAGTTCCATAATGAAGTTGACCTGTTCTCCCAAGAGACTAGAGTCCCTATCCAAAAAATGTCTGACAGCACCCAAGCCCAATCCATGAGGGATGATCGTGTACAGCGAGGTGACGTCCGTTGTCACCAACCACATCTCTTCACATGGTTTTAATTTGGATAGGAGATTGATAACATGACATGTATCCTTAACGTATGAGGGCATGGTGCGTACCAAAGGTTGTAGGAAGAAGTCTATATACTTGTCCACCTGGGGCGTAAAGGAGTCAATACCGCTAACTATTGGACGACCCAGGGAGCAAGTAAGATTCTTGTGGATCTTTGGCAAATAATAAATAATAGGTACCCTTGGTGACTTAGGAACCAAGAATATCCTCTCTTTCTTATTCAGGGTGCCTTGATTAAAGTCTCTCTGAATGATACTCTCAAGTTCCTCTTTATATCTCATGCCCAAATTAGAGGGCAGAGGGGTGAGGAATATGGCAAAAGATCCAAAAATCTTTTAAAACTTCTGGAAAAGAAAGATAGAGAACAAAAAAATAAAAATAAAAAGAAATACAATAGGGATATGGCTGATTATCAGTCTCAAGTGGTGTTTGAGTGGCAGAAGAAATTATTGGTAGAACAAACTGCTAGTGTCAATTCTGCCATGCACACCACTCCACAGATTGGTAGCCAGTCAGTAGAAGGCCAGTCTATGGCTGTATCGAATCAGGGTAGCCAAATTAACGATCACACTAGATTCCCTTATAGGGGACCTACTGCCCCTAGAATATCCAGAGGGGGGAGACATTCATCTTACCAGTCCCCACATAGAGGTCAGGGGGGCAATAGGGGTAAGAACCAGGTAACTGTCCCCCCTCCCTCCATGTACGGTCGTGGCCAATATCAGAATTGGAGTCATGGCCCTCCCCGAGTCCAAGGTCAGGGTTGGGTTCAGGTCCACCACCAGCCCATGGTCGAGATAATAGATATGGCCCCGATCAGGCATATGGATATAATGGTGGTCCATATGACCCGGTTGTGCATTATAACAGAGAGTATGATAAAAATTAATTTGATTACAACATTCCCATTCAGAATAACGTTTTCCCCTGAGAGATATGGGGGGTCCAGCAGATGGAACCAACTACGGTGGTAGTTGTGGACACCAAAATGGCCCACATGGTTCTAACCATGTGGAACAGAAGGCTAGAAATGCCATTGATAACCAGGACCTTCAGATGTGGGGTTTTCCCAGGTCCAACCAATGCGTCAAAAGAGCCGTCGAATTAAGAGAGGGATGGGAGGAGTTGGTGACGACACTTCCGGTGTCTCGTTACTCTGATTGTGTAGTGAGGAGGAGACCTGTCCTATCCAATACCGTTTTATATGGTTTTATCTCTGCTCAAATGTGAGTGTATACAATGTTATTTATTAAAAGCAAGTATTTTTAGACAATCTTGCACGATGATTATGTTTTATTTGCTTTGAGAAACTATATTGTGGAGAAAGAAATTTTCTATGGAAAGGTCCTGCCATTCCTGGAGCCATTAGCCAAAAATTCGTGTACGACCGAAAACTTATGTACAATGGAGCGGACCCATCTGTGGATTAGTATTAAAAGTGCCAATAGAGCCAAGTGGGTCTTTGATTGAGGTGAGCAGGCATTGCACACAGAGGTGGTGATGATTACCTACCAGCACTTTTTTCTATAGAGACTGTCACAGAGCATGGATTGAGTTTATTCACGTTTCTTCAGCAATCAAGAGTTTTTATTTATTTATTTCATTGGGCATATGGACTTTTTGCATATTTATATATATATATTAGATCACGGTTTGTCACATATTTGTCACATATTTACTGGAGTTCATTATTAAGTTTATATTCAAAATTTAGCGCAGTATTATTATTATCTTTATTATTCACTTTATATGTGGTTCCAGAACACATTTCAAATAGTTACAGCTGTTTTTCATGAATACAATTAGTCACATTATTTATAGTTTGCAGGTTGTTTTTTACTCATATCAGCGCTTTAGTAATTTATTTCACAGAATTAAGAGAGGAACTAGAGGGGGAGGCGTGTTCATTCCAAAAAGGAAAAGGACATAAAGGGAGCTGGGATTTATAATCTCAGTTCCCAGGTGCTGACCGACTCTGAGTTAAGGGTATTGGACAATGGTCTGAAGTTTGCTCCGCCTAAAAGTTTGAGCAAACTTCAGACCTACATGGATGTCCATAAGTATGTCCGTAAACTAAATATCCAAAGGTATCTGATTTATAATCCCATCAAGGATAATAGGGTAATCTCTATTCAATAGCAACATTCCGGTCTCTCTAACTAAATCACTGTTCAACCCACTGGGGGCCCTTGCCCCTCCTTTAAAGGGTTTTCAGAGATATGGTGTTGAGAGATTTGGATAACATGAAATTGAAACATGTAAAGATGAAAAGGGATCTAGAGAAAGGCATTGAGTCATTATGTGCCAACAAGGAGCTGGTTATACGATCAGCGGACAAGGGTGGAGGAATAATTACCCTTGACAAAAAAGATTACATGAAATAAATGAATAGGATAGTAGGGGATGTGGATACATATACCCCTCTTCCGTCTAATCCGGGCAGGAGATATGAAGAGGAACTGGAGAGCATTGTTCAAAGAGGCTTTAATCAAGGCATCCTGAATAAGAAAGAGAGGATATTATTATTATTATTATACACGATTTATATCGTGCCAACAGTTTACGCAGCGCTTTACAATGTAGAGGGGGAACAGCACAATTACAGTACAGTTCAATACAGCCCTGCTCATAGAGCTTACATTATAAAGGAAGGGGGTGGTGGTACAAAAGGTAATAGATGATATGATGGGGGTGGCTCGTGGACAGTTATTAGGTGGGTGTGGGATAGGCTTCCCTGAATAAGTGAGTTTTCAGGGATCTCGTAAAGGTGGACAGGTTAGGGGCTGATCGGATATACCGGGGCAGAGGTTGGGAGAGGCTCTGGAGAAGTCCTGAAGGTGAGCATGAGAGGAGATAACAAGGGAGCTAGAGAGCAGGAGGTCCTGGGACGAGCAATGGGGACGATTTGGGCGATATCTGCAGATGAGGTTGGTGATGTAGCTGGGGGCGATGTTGTGGATGTTCTTGGTTCCTAAGGCACCAAGGGTACCTATTATATATTATTTTCCAAAGATCCACAAGAGTCTTACTTGCCCCCCGGGTCATCCAATAGTTAGCGGTATTGATTCCGTTACGTTCCGGGTGGGTGGGCAAGTATATAGACCTGTTCCTACAACCTTTGGTACGCACCATGCCCTCATACGTTAAGGATACACATCATGTTATCAATCTCCAACCGGATTAAAACCACGTGAAGGGATGTGGTTGGTGACAGTGGACGTCACCTCGCTGTACACGATCATCCCTCATGGATTGGGCTTGGTTGCTGTCAGACATTTTTTGGATAGGGACTCTAGTCTCTTGGGAGAACAAGTCAACTTCATTATGGAACTTCTTGAGTTCACTGCTACCCACAACTTTTTCTGGTTTGATGGTCAGTATTTTCGCCAGGATAGGGGTGTAGCTATGGGAGCTAAATATGCCCCCAGCTTGGCGAATCTATTCATGGACGTTGTCTATTCTCAGGAGAAACCAGATGCCCTATGGGCATGTTACATAGACGATGTCCTCCTCCTATGGGATGTAAGTAAGGCCATCCTGTGTGAATTCATGGATTCACTTAATTTCAACAACAGGGGATACATCTCTCATATGAGGCAAACTGCAGGAAGATCAATTTTCTGGACATTAAAATTTCTGTCAGGGGCGATTCGTTTATCACCTCTACATTCTTTAAACCTACTGACAGAAATTCTTACATTCCGGTGGATAGTTGCCACCATGCCCCTTGGCTCAGATCAGTGCCTAAGAGCCAATATATGAGGCTGAAGCGTAATTGCACTGAATCTGATGAATTTTTAGTGCAAGCCGAGACCCATACACAGAGATTTCCAGGACCATTTTCTTAGGGATAGGCAAATTTAGTCCCCAGACTCCCCACTGGAGGAGAAGCTGTCTTGTAAGGAGTATCTCCAAACTTGAGATGGCGTGGGTACACAAATGAAAGACTTATGTCCCCTATGGTTTAAATGTGGATGTCAATGCTTTTATAGATAACTCCTGATTACCATTTTTCCATTTTACAGTATGGTCAAATACATTGAATTATATTTATTGGATTGACTGTTGCTATGGTTACTTGTGATGTAAACTTGATTTGAATTCTTGGTGGCTACCCCTTTATTCTCTATTCACCCCATTGGCCCATATGACCCATCTGGATTAACAACATTGAGGTTGAACTGCGATATGCCCGTGTTAACAGATATCAATACAAGAGAATTATCCAATGCAGTGAATGGCTCATGTATATTGCTCTGATTAGGGTAAGATATATGGATATGTCGAGTGGGTACGAGATAGGTTAAAATGTTTATTTCTGTTTTCACCCTTGTCCCCACATTTTTAATGTGTCCTATCAAGTTCTCTAGCATCATCTTAGGAGCTTTCACTAGGGGGTTTGACAATTTCAATGTGAGGTTTCTATGTGAGGTATCATAATATATACACTAATATGGTACATTGGGTTTATAAACACCATCTGTTAGGAATACCTACTGTGGAGATTTTCGATCGATTTCAATGATATCGGCCGATCTGTCCATATGGGCTATAATGTCCCCTTTGGGGTATTATATCCTTCATGTGAGGTGCTATATGATAAACCTACTTTTGATGTGGCCCCTAAGGGAAACATCCTTTCTGATGTGGCCCCTAAAGGAAACATCTTCTTCTTGGCGATATTGTGATGGATAATTGGCCTGTGTATTGGGGCCTATCTTGTTCATTCACAGTGGAGATGGCTGACCGATTTTGTCAAGATTGGTCGCCCATTCCCCATTAATGATATTGACATGGAGGTCCTTTGTTATCCATGGGGGTTACTGTCTTGTACCAGCGTGGATGGCATGCTATGATATTTTTATGTTTTGTTTGCCAATTTTGTGTGCTAATTGGCACTTAAAAGTGCTTGTTTGAGTATCTTAGTTTTCAGCACCATTCATTTGCTTCTAAAGGTGGCTGTCTGAATATCATAGTTTCCAGCACCATCTTTACTTATTGAGTATGCAAGTCACCCTGTAAACTCAATTTGGTGTTTCAAGTGTGGTGGATATGCTGGTATAGAGGTGAGCCCTTTGGTTGTTGTGCTCGCTGTTTATCCTAGCATTTTCCACTCCTAGGGCTCCTAGTTTGGGTTTTAGTTTTTCTTTCCCACATTCAAAATGACGTTTTCTAGCATCATCCACCTGGGATTCAGAACAAGGCTTGGTTGTATGTGTTTACTATATTAAGTGGTGCGCCCGTGCCCCAGGACCAGTGTTAATTTTGGCAGCAAATTTTGATTTAGTTTTAGTCTTAGGACTAAAATGTCATTTTAGTTTTAGTCCCATTTTAGTCTTCTGCAATTGTTTTAGTTTTAGTTGTATTTGGTCGACTAAATCTCCAGTACATTTTAGTCAACTAGTTGTCTAAAATCTAATAGGTGTAATTAAATTGTAATGCATTAGTTAACATTTCTCTACAATTTCTAAACTCATTATATACTGCTGGAGTGAAAAATCTAATATGTTATTTATTATGACATTGAGGTATGAACATGCACTACAGACCAATGTAATTTTGAAGTCAAATTTCAATTTAGTTTTAGTCTTAGTCCTTTGACTAAAATGCCATTTTAGTTTTAGTCGTATTTTAGTCATCTCAGTTGTTTTAGTTTTAGTCGTATTTTAGTTGACTAAAATAATATTCATTTAGTCGACTAAAATGTTTTAGTCAACGAAATTAACACTGCCCAGGACGACGTCACATGAGTGACGAAAGGCGTCGGAAGGAGTGACGTGCTGGCGTCACTGCGATACAAGTCCCGCTTGCACAGGCGTTTGTATTGTTGCCGGCCGGTTGCATGATTTTATTGGAACCTTTTACTGAATCTGTATACGCTTTGTAAGCAATACTGCTTTTTTATTTTTTTAATAAATGACCATCTGTTTTTACCTATGGCAATTTTCCCTGCTTTTTCTTTTTGAGCTGCCATTGCCTCATCACTACTTGAACCGTGCATGGGTCCATAAGCTGTACCACCAATTACGTTCCTGACCAAAACAGCTTATTATGTCATCTGACCAGACCAAACATCTGCAGTCTTTGGAAGAAAGGGCCCTGGCTGGGTGTTAGTCACAAGTGCTTAACCACTTGCCGACCAGCCGCCGTCATTATACTGCTGTAGATCGGCACGATCCCGAGAACCGTCGTAGCTCTTCGTTGGTACATTTAAGCGGCATAGTAGGGGGTGCACAGCGGGGGGCTGCACAGCAGGGGTGCTAAAGCTCGTTACCGGCTGTCACGATGAGCGCTGGCCACGAGCGATCGCGAGCACAAGAGGCAGAACAGTTCTGTGAGGAGAGAGATATTGTGAGTTCCAACGAGCTGGGAACCACAATCTCTCAACTCCTCCTCAGTCCCATCCCCCACAGTTAGAACACACACATAGGCAGCACAGGTAACCCCTTGATCGCCCCCTAGTGTTAACCCCTTCCCTGCCAGTGACATTTACACAGTAATCAGTGCATTTTTATAGCACTGATCGCTGTATAAATGCCAATGGTCCCAAAAATGTGTCAAAAGTGTCCGATATGTCCGCCATAATGTCGCAGTCCCGATAAAAATCACAGATTGCCACCATTACTAATTAAAAAATAATAATAATAAAAATGCCATAAATCTATCCCCTATTTTGTAGACGCTATAACTTTTGCGTAAACCAATCAATATACGCTTTTTGCAATTTTTATTACTAAAAATATGTAGAAGAATACATATCGGCCTAAACTGAGGAAAAAATTAGCTTTTTCAAAAAAAAATTGGGGCTATTTATTACAGCAAAAAGTACAAAACATTGTGTTTTTTTCAAAATTGTCGCTCTTTTTTTGTTTATAGCGCAAAAAATAAAAACTGCAGAAATGACCAAATACCACCAAAATAACGCTCTATTTGTGGGGAAAAAAGGACATCAGTTTTGTTTGGGTACAGCATCGCACAGCCACGCAATTGTCAGTTAAAGCGACACAGTGCCGTATCGCAAAAAATGGCCTGGTCATTGAGCAGCCAATTCTTCAGCAGGGGCTGAAGAGGTTAAACTTCTGCAGCTGGTAAGCGTGCACTTTGCACTTTGCATGGTGGTGGATTCACTGTGTTCACGTTATAAAGTCACAAGATTTTCACTGAACCTGTGGTTGCTGGTTCGTCCTTCATTGAAGGAACCATCAGAATCTTCAATAGATATTGGAGGACTCTACATAAGTCACATGTTTCACTGTTTGGGACTTCCTTAACATTTTCAATCACTTTTTATTTTTCATTTTTTTGTTTTGTGTTCACTTATTTGGTTAATATGTCACTTTAAGAGTGCAGCTTACTTTTTATCTATTGTTGTTTTGTGTGTATTTCACTTTTGAGTTTCAGCTACAATTGTTAGGTTTGTTTCCAGCGCAGTTTTCTTTTTTACATTGTGAAAAAGTGCTTTGTGCTCTCTTCCTTTTTCTTCTTAGTTAACCACTCCTAAGCTCCACCACGTGTTACACACCAATGCACTCACTGCATGTAATGTGACCCTTCGGTATAGGAAGTAATTTAGTACTTAATATAGGTCTGGGGTGAACCTTCATATGATCTTGTAAATGATTGGTTCTTCCCTCCAATGGATTATCCTCAATTTTCTCCCAGGTAATATTAAATCAGCACCAGAAAAGAAATACTATCATTGTGCAATATTTATTGTATAAAAATCATGGACATAAAAGTTGAAAACATATACACTTACATTTATTGGTGCCCAGTATCTCGGCACCAATACACACAGCCTGTCTCCACTAATACCGTCGCTGTTCGGCTCACTGGAGTCAGTGTGCATTACAAAACCCGGAAACCGGATGTGACATCAAAATGTACTCGAAATCTGGCGTGCGTAGTCCTGCCTCCACCTGTTTTGCTGTAATAGAGTTCTCAGGAAGCTCTCGCCACTATCTTACTGAAGCCTAAAATTCTCTCCCCTTAATCCTGATTGGTGGACTAATCCCGGCTCCTGGCCTGGAACGCCAGTGGACTACAAAAAAAATTGTCTGCGAGCTGTGTGGGTAATGATGAGACCTTTACAGAACACCTGTTTTTTAACAGTTAATTACAATTATATATATAAAAAACATAAAAAATGTATATGTGTAAAACATAAGAAAATAAGAAATTATAATACACATAAAACAAGGTGTCACCTCCTTGGCCGATGATGACAGCACATTGACCTGTACACCTTTGTCCTCATTGCTCTTATCCTTTGACTCTTCTGAATCAACTTTTACTCCCTGCAAGTGTCATATATGCAATGTACCAGGCTAAATACTGCTGGGAAAGTGATGAAATAAGACAGGCTTCAAAAGTGATGTTTTACCCCTTCCAAACTCTGGGAGTTGTGTGTGAGTGGGGTAAGATTGTTGAGGACTGTGTGTCCTCAGCAATATCATGGATCTTCTGCTGCAGAAAATTTGTGGCAAATTGAGTCCTTTATGTTCACAATGCCTGCACAAACACCCCAAGATTCACACCAAGAGGTGGACCACCATATTAGATCCCCAATACTAGGGCAAAATGGTTGTTCTACAGCCAACATAACAGGGGGTGTCAAAATGTGGCATTTTGAAAGGTGCTGCATATAAATCTCTTTTCTACACTTGCTGATAATGGCGGAATCCTTTCTGATAACCAACGTGACGCTGATCCTCTGATCCTGAAAAGATCTGCAGCAGTTGCAATGGCTATCTTAGTGTCCCTTTTAAGTGTTTTTTTTTTTAAACTACAACAGCCAGGCCTGGCTGCACTCATCAGTCAAGGACAATCCACATGATTGCTGATTACATGGGGCCCAGGACTATTTAGAACATCCTCAGATTGGCTGTCAAGGCAGGGCCACTGGGCTGTGCTTGCAAAGTATGTGCTAGAGATTTGGACTTGCTCAGTAGTTCATGTGTTATCTAAGGGGGTCTTCAGCACAGCAAGGGTTTTTGTTACATAGAGGTTAATTCACCAGTCCACCGATAGCGTGGACAGGCTCACTGTCATTAAAATGAACCAGTCTTGTTTGTAGATTACCAATGACTGCAAAACACCTGCTGTTTATGTTACAGATTAAACTTTGTTTGTCATCAGCCCTCCCCCCCAAAACTAAAACAAAATTCTTGCCACCAATATCAACTCCCGTCACTTTAGGTGGTCTATTTCAGTGCTCTAGATTACATTATATTTCCACAGCTGGACTTCAGCTGCCAAATTTCAAATGTTTGCTGCAAGAAAAATCCTGATTTTTGCTTCAAAGTTGGTGGTGTATAGCAATGCTTCAGCACTGTTAAGGAGCCACACAATGTTTCTGCAGCTGTACCTCTGGAACCAAACTTCTTATTTTGCTACAGGGTAGATGCTTCCCTTTGCTTCATAGCAGCCTATTCTGTTGCCAAGGTGCTGTAAAGGTACCACACAATGTTTTCACAGCTATGCCTCAGCTGACAAAGGTCTAATTCTAATCTATGCTGCAGAGTAATTAGTAATTCCTGCTTTGTGTCTTAACGTTTTTGTTTGTTCAAGTGTTCAGACACACAGAAATATTTCTGCCTATTGTCTATTAAATACCACATTCTGATGTTTATTTCAAGATAAAACCTGTCTCATCTCTCCTTCTTATATTATTTTCTAAACAAGCTGCTTATATACTGTTCATGTAAGGTCCAGATGCAGATACTTAAGTTCAAGTAAATTGTGGGTGAGTGTAGCATCAGCTTTAGCAGCCCCCTGCCGCTAAGGCAAGTAGAGCTACCGGTACCAGGTTGCCTATGGGGCTTAAAATACCAAACAACATACTCTGGCTGTAGAATGTTGCTAGCAGACCCAAGTTAGAAGAGATTGGACTTACCATAGAATGATGGGGGATAGAAGATGGAAGGCATGCTAGAAGAGTCTGGGCTGGTGACTAGTCTCAGGGTAAACCGTGAACATAGCAAGATTAGGACAGGCGGCACAAAGTATCTGGTGATGTAGAAAAAGTGAGGGCAGTCAGCAGGCAGTAGCCGTAACTGAAAATGTAGCAGAAGTCAGCAACAGGAACAAACAACTCAGGTGCACTTGGTCAGCAGGAAAAGCTATCACAAGCACAGAGGCACGGGCTGATGTACTTTAAATAAGGGGAAGCAAATGACAGCAGCAAGTAACCGCTGAGAGGAGCTTGGAGGGAGCGTCCCGTTGCAACTGGGACGGTAGGTAAACAGAGGAGGAGTGGCACTGCAGCTCATTGCCAAGCAAGCAGGATGAAGGCCTATACTAATAGGGGAGACACTGTGTCCCATTGCCTAGCAACCAAGACACAAGCAGCCACTGAACAATATTTGTGGCTAATACACTAAATTTTATGCAAGATAAAACCTGCCTCTTCTACCATTCTTTTAACCAAGCTTAAGAACATTATTGTGACTGTTCATGATACAGAAAACAAGGGTGGCATTGCTATAGAGATCTTGTCTGTTCTAACGTAGACGATTTCTGCAGAGCTTCAGTAATACTGGGCACTAACTGTATAGTATGCCTTCCTGAAGTTTCTTGAAGGATGTCAAACTGTTTCTTCTGATCAAGTTGATATCCTAAAAGAACTTGAAGAGCTCTGTTAGTTATTGGCATGGTGAGTGGTGTACCCCATTATTACCCCTGAGCTGCTTGAGAATTAGAGTTATGTTCTCATGGAAACTCTTGAGGAGTTATCTACAGTTGTGACTGAAAATGTGTTCTTCCCATTCTGTCACAATTGATCCTCACTAAGTTGTAGCTAACTGTAACCCTGTGCTGGGTGTTAATCCACATGTGCTACAGTAGAAGAGTTATTGAAATATTCAGCCGACAAGTGCAAGTTCTGCTGGTCATCAGTTACTTATGTGGGTCACATTGTTTCTGCTGAAGAATTGGCCACTGCTCCAGCTTAAGTTGAAGCAGTGGTGAACTGGCCTCAGAAAATTACAGTTACATTATTTCTTTGGAATTTGTGGATCCTACCGCTGATGTGTAGAAAGGTATTCAAAAGTGGCCAAAGTTCTTCTTGACCTGCGGAAGATTGATATATGCAGTTGAGGGAATCAAAAGAGGTCTTTCAAAAGTCCTTTTGGTCTTTCAAAAATATTTTTGAAGCTAACAAAAGCACCAGTCTTATGCCGTGTACACACGAGCGGACTTTACGGCAGACTTTGCCCGGCGGACTTTTCGACGGACTTTACGATGGACTTTCTGAATGAACGGATTTGCCTACACACAATCAACCAAAGTCCATCTAATTCGTATGTGATGACGTATGACCGGACTCAAAAAAGGAAGTTTATAGCCAGTAGCCAATTGCTGGCCTAGCGTGGCTTTTTGTCCGTCGAACTAGCATACAGACGAGCGGACTTTTCGACCGAACTTGAGTCCGTCGGATAGATTTGAAACATGTTTCAAATCTAAGTCCGTTCAACTTTTGAGAAAAAAAAGTCCGCTGGAGCCCACACACGATCGAATTGTCCGACCAAATCCCATCCGCCGGGCAAAGTCTGCCGTAAAGTCCGCTCGTGTGTACGCGGCACAAGTATATACTAATGCCCAGAGGCAACATGTGCTGCTGTATATGTGGATGCAAACTTTGAAAAATTGGGTGGAGTGCTGCACCTAGTGTATCTAGCTGGGCTACATCCAATAGCCTTCATCAGCTGAGGTCTCACTCTTAGTGGCGCAACTATCCAGTCAACAAATTAGAGTTCCCGGTGCTTAAACGGGCATCATTAATATGTTTCATGATTATCTGTATGAAGCTAAAATTGAAGAAAGAATGAATAATAATCCTTTGATGTATGTCCTAGCCTTAGCCAAACTAGATGCCATGGGACATCGATGGTTGGCTGCCTCATCCAACTATCAATTCACCCTGAAGTACAAACCTGGCCCAAAGAACATGGGGTGGATGCTCTAGACATCCAGGATTAGCTACACCGAAAATAGTGAATGGGAAGATATCCCTGGTCCCAGCATGAGTTCCAACGAGCTGGGAACCACAATCTCTCAACTCCTCCTCAGTCCCATCCCCCACAGTTAGAACACACACATAGGCAGCACAGGTAACCCCTTAATCGCCCCCTAGTGTTAACCCCTTCCCTGCCAGTGACATTTACACAGTAATCAGTGCATTTTTATAGCACTGATCGCTGTATAAATGCCAATGGTCCCAAAAATGTGTCAAAAGTGTCCGATATGTCCGCCATAATGTCGCAGTCCCGATAAAAATCACAGATTGCCACCATTACTAATAAAAAAATAATAATAATAAAAATGCCATAAATCTATCCCCTATTTTGTAGACGCTATAACTTTTGCGTAAACCAATCAATATACGCTTTTTGCAATTTTTATTACTAAAAATATGTAGAAGAATACATATCGGCCTAAACTGAGGAAAAAATTAGCTTTTTCAAAAAAAAATTGGGGCTATTTATTACAGCAAAAAGTACAAAACATTGTGTTTTTTTCAAAATTGTCGCTCTTTTTTTGTTTATAGCGCAAAAAATAAAAACTGCAGAAATGACCAAATACCACCAAAATAACGCTCTATTTGTGGGGAAAAAAGGACATCAGTTTTGTTTGGGTACAGCATCGCACAGCCACGCAATTGTCAGTTAAAGCGACACAGTGCCGTATCGCAAAAAATGGCCTGGTCATTGAGCAGCCAATTCTTCAGCAGGGGCTGAAGAGGTTAAACTTCTGCAGCTGGTAAGCGTGCACTTTGCACTTTGCATGGTGGTGGATTCACTGTGTTCACGTTATAAAGTCACAAGATTTTCACTGAACCTGTGGTTGCTGGTTCGTCCTTCATTGAAGGAACCATCAGAATCTTCAATAGATATTGGAGGACTCTACATAAGTCACATGTTTCACTGTTTGGGACTTCCTTAACATTTTCAATCACTTTTTATTTTTCATTTTTTTGTTTTGTGTTCACTTATTTGGTTAATATGTCACTTTAAGAGTGCAGCTTACTTTTTATCTATTGTTGTTTTGTGTGTATTTCACTTTTGAGTTTCAGCTACAATTGTTAGGTTTGTTTCCAGCGCAGTTTTCTTTTTTACATTGTGAAAAAGTGCTTTGTGCTCTCTTCCTTTTTCTTCTTAGTTAACCACTCCTAAGCTCCACCACGTGTTACACACCAATGCACTCACTGCATGTAATGTGACCCTTCGGTATAGGAAGTAATTTAGTACTTAATATAGGTCTGGGGTGAACCTTCATATGATCTTGTAAATGACTGGTTCTTCCCTCCAATGGATTATCCTCAATTTTCTCCCAGGTAATATTAAATCAGCACCAGAAAAGAAATACTATCATTGTGCAATATTTATTGTATAAAAATCATGGACATAAAAGTTGAAAACATATACACTTACATTTATTGGTGCCCAGTATTTCGGCACCAATACACACAGCCTGTCTCCACTAATACCGTCGCTGTTCGGCTCACTGGAGTCAGTGTGCATTACAAAACCCGGAAACCGGATGTGACATCAAAATGTACTCGAAATCTGGCATGCGTAGTCCTGCCTCCACCTGTTTTGCTGTAATAGAGTTCTCAGGAAGCTCTCGCCACTATCTTACTGAAGCCTAAAATTCTCTCCCCTTAATCCTGATTGGTGGACTAATCCCGGCTCCTGGCCTGGAACGCCAGTGGACTACAAAAAAAATTGTCTGCGAGCTGTGTGGGTAATGATGAGACCTTTACAGAACACCTGTTTTTTAACAGTTAATTACAATTATATATCTAAAAAACATAAAAAATGTATATGTGTAAAACATATGAAAATAAGAAATTATAATACACATAAAACAAGGTGTCACCTCCTTGGCCGATGATGACAGCACATTGACCTGTACACCTTTGTCCTCATTGCTCTTATCCTTTGACTCTTCTGAATCAACTTTTACTCCCTGCAAGTGTCATATATGCAATGTACCAGGCTAAATACTGCTGGGAAAGTGATGAAATAAGACAGGCTTCAAAAGTGATGTTTTACCCCTTCCAAACTCTAGGAGTTGTGTGTGAGTGGGGTAAGATTGTTGAGGACTGTGTGTCCTCAGCAATATCATGGATCTTCTGCTGCAGAAAATTTGTGGCAAATTGAGTCCTTTATGTTCACAATGCCTGCACAAACACCCCAAGATTCACACCAAGAGGTGGACCACCATATTAGATCCCCAATACTAGGGCAAAATGGTTGTTCTACAGCCAACATAACAGGGGGTGTCAAAATGTGGCATTTTGAAAGGTGCTGCATATAAATCTCTTTTCTACACTTGCTGATAATGGCGGAATCCTTTCTGATAACCAACGTGACGCTGATCCTCTGATCCTGAAAAGATCTGCAGCAGTTGCAATGGCTATCTTAGTGTCCCTTTTAAGTGTTTTTTTTTTTAAACTACAACAGCCAGGCCTGGCTGCACTCATCAGTCAAGGACAATCCACATGATTGCTGATTACATGGGGCCCAGGACTATTTAGAACATCCTCAGATTGGCTGTCAAGGCAGGGCCACTGGGCTGTGCTTGCAAAGTATGTGCTAGAGATTTGGACTTGCTCAGTAGTTCATGTGTTATCTAAGGGGGTCTTCAGCACAGCAAGGGTTTTTGTTACATAGAGGTTAATTCACCAGTCCACCGATAGCGTGGACAGGCTCACTGTCATTAAAATGAACCAGTCTTGTTTGTAGATTACCAATGACTGCAAAACACCTGCTGTTTATGTTACAGATTAAACTTTGTTTGTCATCAGCCCTCCCCCCCAAAACTAAAACAAAATTCTTGCCACCAATATCAACTCCCGTCACTTTAGGTGGTCTATTTCAGTGCTCTAGATTACATTATATTTCCACAGCTGGACTTCAGCTGCCAAATTTCAAATGTTTGCTGCAAGAAAAATCCTGATTTTTGCTTCAAAGTTGGTGGTGTATAGCAATGCTTCAGCACTGTTAAGGAGCCACACAATGTTTCTGCAGCTGTACCTCTGGAACCAAACTTCTTATTTTGCTACAGGGTAGATGCTTCCCTTTGCTTCATAGCAGCCTATTCTGTTGCCAAGGTGCTGTAAAGGTACCACACAATGTTTTCACAGCTATGCCTCAGCTGACAAAGGTCTAATTCTAATCTATGCTGCAGAGTAATTAGTAATTCCTGCTTTGTGTCTTAACGTTTTTGTTTGTTCAAGTGTTCAGACACACAGAAATATTTCTGCCTATTGTCTATTAAATACCACATTCTGATGTTTATTTCAAGATAAAACCTGTCTCATCTCTCCTTCTTATATTATTTTCTAAACAAGCTGCTTATATACTGTTCATGTAAGGTCCAGATGCAGATACTTAAGTTCAAGTAAATTGTGGGTGAGTGTAGCATCAGCTTTAGCAGCCCCCTGCCGCTAAGGCAAGTAGAGCTACCGGTACCAGGTTGCCTATGGGGCTTAAAATACCAAACAACATACTCTGGCTGTAGAATGTTGCTAGCAGACCCAAGTTAGAAGAGATTGGACTTACCATAGAATGATGGGGGAAAGAAGATGGAAGGCATGCTAGAAGAGTCTGGGCTGGTGACTAGTCTCAGGGTAAACCGTGAACATAGCAAGATTAGGACAGGCGGCACAAAGTATCTGGTGATGTAGAAAAAGTGAGGGCAGTCAGCAGGCAGTAGCCGTAACTGAAAATGTAGCAGAAGTCAGCAACAGGAACAAACAACTCAGGTGCACTTGGTCAGCAGGAAAAGCTATCACAAGCACAGAGGCACGGGCTGATGTACTTTAAATAAGGGGAAGCAAATGACAGCAGCAAGTAACCGCTGAGAGGAGCTTGGAGGGAGCGTCCCGTTGCAACTGGGACGGTAGGTAAACAGAGGAGGAGTGGCACTGCAGCTCATTGCCAAGCAAGCAGGATGAAGGCCTATACTAATAGGGGAGACACTGTGTCCCATTGCCTAGCAACCAAGACACAAGCAGCCACTGAACAATATTTGTGGCTAATACACTAAATTTTATGCAAGATAAAACCTGCCTCTTCTACCATTCTTTTAACCAAGCTTAAGAACATTATTGTGACTGTTCATGATACAGAAAACAAGGGTGGCATTGCTATAGAGATCTTGTCTGTTCTAACGTAGACGATTTCTGCAGAGCTTCAGTAATACTGGGCACTAACTGTATAGTATGCCTTCCTGAAGTTTCTTGAAGGATGTCAAACTGTTTCTTCTGATCAAGTTGATATCCTAAAAGAACTTGAAGAGCTCTGTTAGTTATTGGCATGGTGAGTGGTGTACCCCATTATTACCCCTGAGCTGCTTGAGAATTAGAGTTATGTTCTCATGGAAACTCTTGAGGAGTTATCTACAGTTGTGACTGAAAATGTGTTCTTCCCATTCTGTCACAATTGATCCTCACTAAGTTGTAGCTAACTGTAACCCTGTGCTGGGTGTTAATCCACATGTGCTACAGTAGAAGAGTTATTGAAATATTCAGCCGACAAGTGCAAGTTCTGCTGGTCATCAGTTACTTATGTGGGTCACATTGTTTCTGCTGAAGAATTGGCCACTGCTCCAGCTTAAGTTGAAGCAGTGGTGAACTGGCCTCAGAAAATTACAGTTACATTATTTCTTTGGAATTTGTGGATCCTACCGCTGATGTGTAGAAAGGTATTCAAAAGTGGCCAAAGTTCTTCTTGACCTGCGGAAGATTGATATATGCAGTTGAGGGAATCAAAAGAGGTCTTTCAAAAGTCCTTTTGGTCTTTCAAAAATATTTTTGAAGCTAACAAAAGCACCAGTCTTATGCCGTGTACACACGAGCGGACTTTACGGCAGACTTTGCCCGGCGGACTTTTCGACGGACTTTACGATGGACTTTCTGAATGAACGGATTTGCCTACACACAATCAACCAAAGTCCATCTAATTCGTATGTGATGACGTATGACCGGACTCAAAAAAGGAAGTTTATAGCCAGTAGCCAATTGCTGGCCTAGCGTGGCTTTTTGTCCGTCGAACTAGCATACAGACGAGCGGACTTTTCGACCGAACTCGAGTCCGTCGGATAGATTTGAAACATGTTTCAAATCTAAGTCCGTTTAACTTTTGAGAAAAAAAAGTCCGCTGGAGCCCACACACGATCGAATTGTCCGACCAAATCCCATCCGCCGGGCAAAGTCTGCCGTAAAGTCCGCTCGTGTGTACGCGGCACAAGTATATACTAATGCCCAGAGGCAACATGTGCTGCTGTATATGTGGATGCAAACTTTGAAAAATTGGGTGGAGTGCTGCACCTAGTGTATCTAGCTGGGCTACATCCAATAGCCTTCATCAGCTGAGGTCTCACTCTTAGTGGCGCAACTATCCAGTCAACAAATTAGAGTTCCCGGTGCTTAAACGGGCATCATTAATATGTTTCATGATTATCTGTATGAAGCTAAAATTGAAGAAAGAATGAATAATAATCCTTTGATGTATGTCCTAGCCTTAGCCAAACTAGATGCCATGGGACATCGATGGTTGGCTGCCTCATCCAACTATCAATTCACCCTGAAGTACAAACCTGGCCCAAAGAACATGGGGTGGATGCTCTAGACATCCAGGATTAGCTACACCGAAAATAGTGAATGGGAAGATATCCCTGGTCCCAGCATTGGGGATCTATGTTCTATGGCTGCAATAAGTGAAGATGAAGTGGCCTTTTCTGAAATGCAGCTGACATATTTGCCTACCCTGCAGCATTGGGGTTGTTTGAGAACTGGGGTCATTTGAGAACTGCTCTATTGGGGTTGTTTTGGGACTGCTCCATATTTCTACAGTAGATGGTCAGAAAATCAAAAAGAGTCAAAAAGCTAACCCCCTAATTGGACCTCTGTATAGGGCCATCAGTGTCCAAGGAGTGCTGAGGAAGGTCTCACCTACCAAGTATGGTATGTTCCTAAGAGATAGGGAGAAGTTTAAGGTAGACAAAGGCCTTCTTTATTATGTGGTGATGTATCAAGACCACTCTGAGAGATGACAACTGGTTCTCCCATATTGTTTCTGAAATATGGTTTTCTGTTATGTACCTGGGATGTGAGCCTGACGTGTAGAGGAAGGCCTCTCGTACAACCCCGGCTCGCGGACTACTGGTAGTGATACAGCAGCCACAGGAGCACAGTGGGGTATGAGTGCCTGTAAACAGCTCAATAACCCGTGTAGTAGCGGTGATCAGCAGGCAGATAGTAGATAAGCTGACACAATGCTTGACTGGTGGCAGGCTGGGATGAACCACAGAGCAGTACCAGATGCAGGCTTGCAGGGCTGGGAGCTGTAGCAGGCTGGATGAGCGAGATGCAGGGTCAGACAGGCCGGGTCGGTAATAATCAGGCAGATCAGGCATAGATGGTAGGCAGAAGAGAGGTCAGGTCACAAGCCGAGTAGTACCGGAAGATCGTCAGACAGAATCAGCAGGCAGGATCAGAGTCTATGGGAAGCCGGGATCAGAACAGGCAGCAGGCAATCACAGATAACAACAAGCTGGATCAGAATCAGAGGTCACACAGGAAACAGGATACAACACAAGAGCTGCAGACCAAACATCAACAAACCTCTGTAGGAGCCCTGTTTAAATATCCCGCCTGACTTCAGTATTAGTGACAGGTGTGTGTCTTAAAGTGCTAGTACGCATGCGTGCACGCCGGGTGCTTACATGGAAAGCCTGTCTTCCCTGACAGTTTTCAGAAGTCTGCCTAGTCACCATGGCCATCATGGTCTTCAGAAAACGTATGACCAAGTTCAAGACCATTTCTATTGGTCCAAGATGAGAGATTCCATGACTAGTGTATGTAGATGTTGCCATAGATGTTTACAGAGGAAATACCTGCCAGTTGGAACTGCTCCAATAGAGCACTTACACAGTTCGGGCCTTATGGACTTATACAGTCAGGTCCATAAATATTAGGACATCAACACAATTCTAATCTTTTTAGCTCTATACACCA
Source organism: Lithobates clamitans (assembly GCA_037952925.1). Classification (NCBI taxonomy): domain Eukaryota; kingdom Metazoa; phylum Chordata; class Amphibia; order Anura; family Ranidae; genus Lithobates; species Lithobates clamitans. Next base: position 13,068,572 of record JBBGZY010000438.1, read on the forward strand.
CCACAATGGATTTGAAATGAAATGAACAAGATGTGCTTTAACTGCAGGCTTTCATCTTTAATTTGAGGGTATTTACATCCAAATCAAGTGAACGGTGTAGGAATTACAACAGTTTGTATATGTGCCTCCCACTTTTTAAGGGACCAAAAGTAATGGACCATTGGCTGCTCAGCTGTTCCATGGCCAGGTGTGTGTTATCCCCTCATTATCCCATTAAGAAGGAGCAGATAAAAGGTCCAGAGTTAATTTTAAGTGTGCTATTTTCATTTGGAATCTGTTGCTGTCAACTCTCAATATGAGATTCAAAGAGCTGTCACTATCAGTGAAGCAAGCCATCATTAGGCTGAAAAAAACAAAACAAACCCATCAGAGAGATAGCAAAAACATTAGGTGTGGCTAAATCAACTGTTTGGAACATCCTTAAAAAGAAAGAATGCACCAGTGAGCTCAGCAACACCAAAAGACCCGGGAGACCACGGAAAACAACTGTGGTGGATGACCGAGGAATTCTTTCCCTGGTGAAGAATACACCCTTCACAACAGTTGGCCAGATCAAGAACACTTTTCAGGAGGTAGGTGTATGTGTGTCAAAGTCAACAATCAAGAGAAGACTTCATCAGAGTGAATACAGAGGGTTCACCATAAGATGTAAACCATTGGTGAGCCTCAAAAACAGGAAGGCCAGATTAGAGTTTGCCAAACAACATCTAAAAAAGCCGTAACAGTTTTGGAACAACATCCTATGGACAGATGAGACCAAGATCAACTACCAGAGTGATGGGAAGAGAAGAGTATTGAGAAGGAAAAGGAACTGCTCATGATCCAAAGCATACCACCTTATTAGTGAAGCATGGTGGTGGTAGTGTCATGGCGTGGGCATGTATGGCTGCCAATGGAACTGGTTCTCTTGTATTTATTAATGTGACTGCTGACAAAAGCAGCAGGATGAATTCTGAAGTGTTTCGGGCAATATTATCTGCTCATATTCAGCAAAATGCTTCAGAACTCATTGGACGGTGCTTTACAGTGCAGATGGACAATGACCCGAAGCATACTGCGAAAAGAGTTTTTTAAGGAAAAGAAGTGGAATGTTATGCAATGGCCAAGTCAATCACCTGACCTGAATCTGATTGAGCATGCATTTGACTTGCTGAAGACAAAACTGAAGGGAAAAAGCCCCAAGAGCAAGGGATGAAACCCAGCGTCTGGTGATGTCTATGCGTTCCAGACTTCAGGCTGTAATTGACTGCAAAGGATTTGCAACCAAGTATTAAAAAGTGAAAGTAGGGCGTGGCTTGGAGCCGGAGCTGAATGGCCGCCTAGATCCCGAGCTCCCGTCCGCCGAGGCTAAAATTATCAGCACTCCGGAGCCATCCTAGCACAATCATGGGGAAAACATCCAGGGAACCATCCCCAGCCAGGTCCCGCTCCCCCAGGGGGTCCGGCACGCAAATCAGCCGCAATATACCGGACATCTTCCGGACCCAGGCACGCGAGGCCCCGGCTTCAAATCGGGCCTACCCGAACGCTGCGCGCTCATCCAGCCTCAGCCCCTCAGGGAGAAGCCACACACAAACTCAGCCTCCAGCTGAAGCAGCATCTACCCCACAGCCCCTCTCCATGCAAGACCTGCGATCTGTGGCAGAAGATATTAAAGCCACACTCTCTGCAGCCATCACGGATCTCAGGAGAGATGTCCAGGTAATGACAATACGCCTAGATGATCTGGAGGAAGCAACCAACCGCCATGACACCTCCATTCAACACTTACAGACCTCTTCTCAGGCACAATCTTCACAGCTCAGAGACATTCAGAGGCATATGGAAGATTTAGACAATCGCGGCCGCCGCCATAACATACGGGTAAGAGGTATCCCTGAGTCAGTTGAAAATGCGCAAATTATGAAAGCTACTATCGCCATATTTAACGATCTCCTGGGCAGACCTCCTGAAACACCCATTGAGTTTGAACGATTGCATAGAGCCCTGAGGCCCAGAGGCAGAGAATCTGATCCTCCCAGAGACGTGATTTGTTGTCTCATTAACTTTCAACTGAAGGAGGAAATTCTTCATAGGGCCAGGGATCGTCACTCCTTACTCTACCAAGGAGCCGATATAAAGCTGTTCCAAGACCTCTCGCCCATTACCCTTCAAAATAGGAGAGACTTGCGCCCCCTTCTTGACCTACTGCGCACCAAAGGCATTCAATACAGGTGGAAATTTCCCTTCTGCCTCTCTGCCTCATTCCAAGGTCGCACTGCAAACCTACGCCTACCAGAAGACTTGCCAGGTTTTTGTGAAGCACTAAATCTTCCACGCATCGACATCCCGGATTGGTACACCACTCTTCGCCCACAGCGCATGAGAAGGTCAGCCTCTACTGACGCCATTCCAGTCCGTGATGACTTCCACATAAGACGTCGCAGACACACCCCATCGAGGGAGCCTACCATGCCAGATACCCGGAACGCGCCTCCCAACAGCCCTACGGCCTCCCCGGCCCACAGAAGGGCCCGCCATGACAGATCCAACTGAACAACCTCAACCCTTCCGTCCTGTATCGCTCAAGACTGAATATGTCTCCTCAAGATAGGAACTTGCCCGCAACACCCATCAACAACACCCAGGACAGCAAGCGCTTCCCAAAAACGGTTTCCTCACAGGTGACTTTTCTTTTTCCCTTTAAGTAACAATTATCCTACATTGCTTCTGAAAACCCACCGTGAAAACTGGTCCCCGAGCAAGTGGAATTACCCCCAGCAAAACTGTGAGTCGGACCTTCCCCTTGGGAAACCCCTGCACAATGTATGACCCCTCTAGAAACGCTGAAGGTATCTATGCTTTACATATGAGACTTTCACTTAAAATACCGTTCAGCTCCCCTCCCCAAGCCCTTCCCTCACCCTCATATACCCCTCTCCCTTCCCAACTCCCCCCCCTTTTTCCTCGCCACCCTCCCCCAATCTCATCTGCCCTAGAAGGTATGCTACAGGTGAGCCTCATAGTCCGCTCGGCTTGCAACAATTTCTGATGCCAAAGCTCAATAATTTTTATGAATGTAGTTTCTTACACTCTGGTCGGGTGACTTGTGGGGGGTGACGCCACACAGATGCCAACCCCCCTTCCAGGTCCAGCAACGGACCTATTCCGCTCTGCTAACTCTCACCCCTCCTATAATGAGGCGAATTTAAACTTTCAATCACCCCTAGAGTACTCGACAGCATTAGTCACTCTAATGAACCTCCGAAATGCGGCATCTGTGGGGGCCTCACCCTTCCTCCTGGCGCCTTGCGTGGGTAAAAAGTTAAGGTTATATGTTTGTTCATGTTTAGAAATTGCAGTATGTTAGAAAGTCCATGCTCCTCACTCAGGCAATATCCTCAAATCCTAGATATTTAACCAAAGGGATTGTCTCCAATATGTTTCAAACATGTTCTGATTACTTATCTATCGCCGTCTCAGGGGGAGCGGGTGGCTTACCTGCTTCCTCTGAGATGGTTAATTCATATTTGGGTTGGAGGGGTCAACTTCCCAGCTCAACTTAGAGTATACTCTGTTGAAATACCGACCATAACCTGTAGACTGCCCGAACACACACACAAATGAGAAGGGTTATTTTCAGATAATGAGTCAGTGGTAACCCGATGGTGTAGAATACTTCGGAAGAATATAATTATCAGGGCTGTTATGTTTAAATGCTAGAGTCCCTCCTCATCCCCATTCCCTTGATGACACAATGGGGCTTACTGTTACGTTTAAGTTTAGAGGACCCCTGTTAAGGTCCTGGTTTTAGCACCACTCTACGTGATATACAATGTAGTGCAAATTCTGTTTATACAATGTTGATTCAATATATCTGTTAAATGACCTGTCTAGTTTGTCGCATGCTTGACCCCCATGAGATTAGACCCAAGGGTATCTTATTTAACTCTTAAAACTCCGTTGGCTCCCGCCTATACTCACAGGCACGAGCCTTGGTGGACGGGTGATACTAAATCTCGACAGTCTCGATCCGACACTTTCCACCCCCTCACAAGACAGGAAAGTAAGTATTCCTGTCAAAACAAACCGGACACTTTTCGATCTGTAGGGTAGGTTTTACATAACCTCCCTCACCCCGGAATATCATCCATCTTACTTTTTTCTAAATCCCAGTTAACTTCTCCCTCTCTCTCCCCATCTCTCTCTCGCGCTCCCTCTCTCTTTCTCTCTCTCTCTCGCTTCCTCCCTTTCCTTCCCCTCTTCCTCTACTCGTCTTCCCCCCACCTCCCTCCCCCCCCTCTTTTTTTTTTTTTTGTTTTCTTCCTCTCTTTCTCCTTTCTCCCTCCTTTTCCTTCCTTGCAGTCTCCGCCACCTCCACATCCCGACTAAGGCAAAACTTGCAAACTGACCTTTCCTCCGAACCTTTCTAAATTCCCACGGGAAGGTTGAGCTATTACCTGTTTCTCGCTCACTCGCTAGCATTCTAACTGAACGACTGCCCACCATGGCACACATACACTCCACAACAAAACCTTCTTTACTCAAAATAGTTTCGCTAAATGCAAAGGGATTAAACATCCCGGAGAAGCGTAGTCAAGTTCTTGATATGATGTCTAAACTTAAGGCTAATATAGTGTTCCTACAAGAGACACACTTTCACACAAACAAAATACCCAAACTCTTGAACCGCATGTTCCCAACAGTTTACCATGCCACAAATTCTCTTGCAAAGTCCAAAGGGGTCTCAATTCTCTTATCCAAAAACCTAGACTGGCAACTCGAGGACTCACTCATAGATACCGAAGGCAGATACCTCTTTTTGAAAGGACGACTCCAGGGACGACCAGTGACCCTGGCCAACATATATAGCCCCAATTCTGCACAAGTAAGTTTCTTTAGATCAATCTTGCGACTACTCTCAGATTTCCATGCCGGACTGACCATTCTAGGGGGAGACTTCAATATCGCTCTTTCCCCAATCTTAGACACCTCCACAGGCACGACATCTCTACCATACAAAGCTATTCGACAAATTAAAATACAAATCCAAGACCTTCTTTTACATGATACGTGGCGTGCCCTTCACCCCGATGAGAAAGACTTTACTTTTTTCTCGGCCCCACACAACAAATATTCGAGGATCGACTATCTGTTCCTGTCCCAGAAAGATATTCCCTTTCTCTCGACTGCCACCATTGAACCAATGGTGCTGTCAGACCAGCATCCAATCACAATGACCCTGACGTTCCCTGACAATCACGTTCCCAAACAAAAAATTTGGCGCCTAGATGCGTCTCTGCTTACTTCGGAAGAAATTACCAATGATATCAATAATTGCATACACACCTTCTTCTTAGAAAACGACATGCCAGACACTGCCCCTCTCTCACAATGGGAAGCCCACAAGTGCGTAGTCAGAGGCAAACTCATTGCTCTTAAAGCTTCGCGTCAAAAGGCCCAACAACAGGAAATCACAGAGCTCCTTGACAAGATTAAAAGACTTGTACTTGCCCACAAACAATCACAAGTACAGCAAACTTATCACGAACTCACCCAAATTAGGAAGATGCTACGAGATAAACTAAACCGTAAGACGCAACGTAAATTTCTGTTACATCAAAAGATCTTCTATGAATATGGCAATAAAGGTAGTAAATACCTTGCTAAAGCCCTCCAGACCAGGAAAGCACAGGCAACCATTCATACTATTAAAGATCACCAGGGTAAATCACCACACCTTGACAGACATAGCAGCCCAATTTGAGACTTACTACTCTAAACTATACAATCTCCCGAAACAAGATACAAGCCAGCATGGATCTGAGAACAGACGTAAGGTAATCAAGTCGTTTCTCACCAAATTTGCCCCCAAACCCATAGATAAAGAAGATGCAGCACACCTTGAAAATCCTATATCAGAAGAAGAGCTAAAAGCAGCTATTAAACAACTTAAAAATGGGAAAAGTCCAGGCCCAGACGGGTTTACAGCCACTTACTTCAAAACCTTCACAGATACACTCGCCCCACATTTAATTAGGACCTTCAACTCCTTAACATCATCCACTCTACCCTTCCATAGATTCCTTGAAGCACACATAACAGTGATCCCGAAAGATGAAAAAGACCCCACCTCAGTAAGTAACTATAGGCCGATATCCTTATTAAACGTTGACGTAAAACTTTATGCCAAAATTCTGGCCTCCCGTCTCTTGCCTCTCTTGCCTTCCCTGATAAGGAGGGACCAGGTGGGGTTCATCCCTGGAAGAGAGGCCAGAGACAACACAATCAAAGCGCTGAATATACATCACTGGATCACGAACCAAAAACACAAGGGATTCTTCCTGTCCCTGGATGCAGAGAAGGCGTTCGACAGGTTGGCATGGGACTACCTTGGAGCAGTTCTGAGACGCATTGGTCTCCAAGATCGGATGTTTAACGCTATCATGTCCCTCTATACCACTCCAACCGCTAGGGTGCGTGTCAACGGCCACCTGTCGAACGCCTTCTCTATTAATAATGGAACAAGACAGGGATGTCCACTTTCCCCAATATTATTTGTCTTAACCCTAGAACCCTTTCTCCAATGTCTCAGATCCAACGACAACATCAAAGGCTTCTGCATTGCCGACCGCACCTACAAGATCGCTGCATTCGCTGACGACATATTACTATTCCTGAGAGAACCACACATATCGATCCCAAGCCTCTTAAAAGAAGCAAATACCTTTCACACCATTTCCAATTTTAAGATCAACTTTACAAAATCCCAGGCCCTAAATATCTCCCTCCCACAGGAACAGGTAACACAATGCAAAAGCAATTTTCCCTTCCATTGGAGGCATGACCAGATTAAATACCTTGGGATACAACTAACGTCAAAGCTTTCAGATCTTTACTCCAAAAACTATCAACCCATCCTCAAAACCATTACGAACGACTTAAGCAAATGGAACAATCCCCATTTTTCCTGGTTTGGTAGGGCAGCAATCCTAAAGATGAATATCCTTCCCCGTATCCTCTATATCTTACAAACTATACCTACTAAACTCCCCCCAACTTTCTTCCAACTCTACAAACGACTATGCACTAAATTTCTATGGAGACAGAAAAGACCTAGAATAGCCTACGACCAACTAACGCACCCTAAGACAAAAGGGGGCATCGGCCTCCCGGATCTCAAGAAATATTATTGGGCGTGTCACCTCTCTAGAATTATAGACTGGTCAGTACATGACAAATGCAAAGACTGGGTCACCCTTGAACATACATTCTCCCCATTACCACTACGATCCTTGCCTTGGACTTTATCCAAACACACCCCGAAAATACTAAATAGTCATCCTCTCATCGCCCCGACACTCCAATTCTTTAAGGAAGCCTGTCGGAAGCTACACATTTCCTCCAATCCAGGACCCCTCACTCCGGTAAAACATAACCCAGCATTCCCTCCCGGCATGTTCACTAACTTCCTGACGGGTACTTGGCAACACTCAACGGTTCTAGCCCATCACTTCTTTCGCTCGGGCACTCTTCTAGAGCGCTCCTCCCTACCGATTAATGCAAAAAATACTCCCCTCCCACTCTGGACATACTTCCAGATCAGACATTTTTTAAAAGAAATGGACAGTAGCTCCTCGGTCTCCCGTCCACTCACGACTTTTGAACAACTATGTGCTCACTCTACACCCCAGCAACATATGATCTCAAACGTTTACAACCTGCTCTCCGCAGGAGGCTCAATGAAAACTATCAAAGCGTGCGTAAACTGGGAAAGAGACCTACATACAGAATTAACTGAGGCACAATGGGAACACATTTCTATGATAGCACATAAAGGCTCCCTTAATGTCTCGATTCAAGAGAATAATTATAAAATTTTAATGCGTTGGTACAGAACCCCCGCAACTATCCACAAATACTATCCTACCCTATCTGACAAATGCTGGAGATGCGCCAATGAAGTAGGTACACTAGAACATATATGGTGGTCCTGTCCCCTAATCCAGCCCTTTTGGACCCAAGTCAGGGAACTGACCTCACAAATATCCACGTATACTCTAGAACACACCTCAGCACAATGCCTCCTTCATCACTCGGACATTCCGGTACATCAATATCGCAAAACGCTAATACCACCCTTACTAAACGCAGCCAAGTTGTGTATCCCTCTCCACTGGGGAACAACAAATGCGCCCACTATCCCAGAATGGCTCAAACGAGTAGAAAAAATTGCGGAAATGGAGGAATTGATCGCCATAGCCAAAGATTGCCCAACCAAATTCTCATTCACATGGGCATGCTGGTCCCACTTTTGTACCACTGATCAATATAAACAGTTGACCAACCAAACTCACACAAATCGCGATCCCTAAAAAGCTGGCAACCATTATTAACTTCTTTATATCATTCAGAAGCTAAATCTAAAAGGGTTTGTGGTGGCCGACCTCCCCCACCTAAACAAGGGTTGAATGGGGGAGGTCGCCTGGCGCATCTTAAACGTACCCATCTAAGGACCTGTCAGTTGGGCAGTCCTCCCTGCGAGATTACAAACCCTTAAATATGGTGGCGGAGACTACAAGATACTACTGACCCTATCCTCTTCCCCCCACTCCCTTCGCCCTCCCCCCCCTCCACTCTCTGTCTTCTCTTCCTCCCTCGCTCCCTACCCCTCTTTATCTCTCTTTTCCTATAAATCTAGGTCTACACCATAAGCTAGATTTCCTGCAGACAGAATCTCTTCTTTGTATACACTGATGTTCAATCTTCCTTAGCTGATCAAATATTGAACGGAAATAGACTCTTAACATTAACCACTGTATGAAAACACAATTTCAATTTTATTAAAGAAATACACCCAAACATCCGTAAACACCAGACAGAATTAATAGCAGTGGAACATATGCATTTATATAAGTGACCTTTCACAACTATATTTCATTGTTTTTTATAAGGGTACACCTCACCAAAGTCAGCGGAAGAAAGGTCCCCTTCTCGTTTGTTTCTATCTTTATTACAAGAGTTATTGTCTGTTAACTTTGAATGTCAGTATTGCCGAATACTCTGTTATGACTCAATTTCTGTAACCAAAGGCAATGTAAACCTTATTTTTATTCTACCAATAAAAGATTATGGAATAAAAAATTTGGATGTAAATACCCTCAAATTAAAGCTGAAAGTCCACAGTTAAAGCACATCTTGTTCATTTCATTTCAAATCCATTGTGGTGGTGTATAGAGCCAAAAAGATTAGAATTGTGTCGATGTCCCAATATTTATGGCCCTGACTGTATATATATAGATTTTCCCTGCATTGACAATGATTTAAGAGGAATTGGAAATGTACTGGTGGTGACTGACCACTTTACCCAATATGTCCAAGCTTTCCTGCGAAGGATCAAAGGGCAGTTACAGTCATGAGTGTGCTTTGAGAGTATTTTATTCATTGCAGCCTACCCCGCAGGTAACTGAGATTTTGAAAGCAAGTTAAAGAGTTGCTTCACAAAATTCAAACCAACCCTTAACATTCTGAAGTTGACGCTCTCCCTGAGAGATTCAACAGGGCTTTGCTTTATATGCTAGGTGCCCTACAGACTGAAGACAAGTGTACCAGGAGCTGCAGGGTTGAAGCCATAGTCCATGCTTATAACATAACCAGCCATGAGAGTACAGGAATTTCTCCCTTTTTATTAATGTTCAGGAGGGAGCCTAAATTGCTCATTGACCTTCTTTTAGCAGTAGGGATGCACCGATACCATTTTTTTAACACCAAGTACGAGCACTGATATTTTTTTAAGTACTCGCCTATACCAATTACAGGTACCTATCACCTAGGAAGAGTGGGCAGAGGAGTTAGGGAGTTGGATGAGAGCAAGGTGGGGGGAGTATGAGGGTAAGTGAGGGCAGTTTGGGGGGAGTAGAGGGCAAGTGAGGGCAGGGTGAGGGAAATAGGGGGGTGAGGACAGGGGGGTGAGTAGGGGGGTGAGTGAGGGCAGGGTGGGGGGAGTAGGGGGGTAAGTGAGGAAAGGGTGGGGGAGTAGGGGGGTGATGGCAGGGTAGTTGAGAGTGGGGTGGGATAGGGGTTGAGGGCAGGGTAGTTGAGGGTGGGGTGGAATAAGGATTAAGGGCTGAGGGGCTGGGGTGGTTGGGATACAGCTTCTCATGCAGGTGGATCCTCTGGAGCTAGGAGCCTGGGACCAGCTGAGCACTGCTAATACATCTGGTCCTGTCCCTTCCTCGTGGGCAACTGGGGCTAGAGGGAACTCAGTGGGGGGCCGGAGGTAGAGAGGGTGGGGACTCTAAACTTCTGTGTAGCAATGAACTAATCATCCACTGTGCAGTTATGTAAAAAAAAAACTCTGCATCCCCAGTGTTCAGTGGGTGCCAGGGGACAGAAAGAGAACTATTTAACCACTTTCGGGTTTAGGAGAATTAATCCGTAGCAGCGCTCCCGACCGGCCCTCCCGACCGGACTGATATAGAAGAGGCCGGTCTTCAATGTAATTGTGTGGAGCGCTGCTGCAGTTTAATCCGCCTAAACCCTAAAGTGGTTAGTCTGCTTTCTGTCCCCTGACACCCACTGAACATAGGGGACCGAGAGACGGTTTCTTTTTTTAATAGTTGCACAACAGGGGATTAGCTCATTGGTACACAGAATTTTGAAGTCCCCACCCGCTCTACCTCCCCCCCACCCGCTCTACCTCCCCCCCACCCCCCACTCAGTTTTCAGAGTCAGGACAGGAGGGCTGGAGACTGGTGAAATGTTATTGGTTGCTAAGAACGCTGCAGCCCCGCTCCTTAACAACCAATAATTGCTGACATTCTTTTCTTTACATTTCAGCTGTTAGCAGGGAAATCCCACTGACAGCTGAAAGAATCGAGCCAGAAAGTATCGGTTTTGGGTATCGGAGCATTTGCACGAGTACCTATACTCATGCAAATGCTTAGTATTGGCACAGATACTGGTATTGGTGCAACCCTAGTTAGGAGTAGGGATGGGCAGAACAGACCCCTGTTCGGTTCACACCAGAACTTCCGAACACTGCGAAAGTTCCGCGAAAGTTCGGGCCCGAATAACGAACCCCATTTAAGTCAATGGGTCCCGAATGTCAAAAATCAAAAGTGCCCATTTTGAAGGCTTATATGCAAGTAATTGGGTATTCAATGGTTATAGGGGTCCTGGAGGACATGTATCAATAAAAAAAGTATGTGAAAAGCATGATTTTTAAATTAACAGTGATTTTTTTATTTTTAAAGTGAAAGCCTAAAAATTAAAAATTCCTTCCAATATAGTGCCTGGGGGAGGGGGTCCCCTTTGTCTACATGTAAAGTGGCAGACCTGTACCATTTCTAGAATCTGCTGCAGCAATAATTGCATTTATAAAGACATTTTCCCTGCAAGCTGACTCAGCAACAGCTGGCGAGCCAGTGTGTATGATGAGCTCACAATGTAGTACACTGGGAACAAGATTAGATATTTTCTGGATACATTCTGGTGTCACTTTGACTTTGTATAGAGGTAACGGGTGTGTAAAAATTGGTCTTTGGGTGTTGGTGGCGCCTTCCCACCGTAACCCTATAGAGGTACTCTTGAGGAAAGCAAGAATTGGCCTTGCTGTAAAAAATTGCAATGATATGCACCTATCAAACAGGTGCAGAAAAATTACTCTTTGGGTGTCGGGGGGCGCCTTCCCACCATAACCCTATAAAGGTGCTCTTGATGAAGGCAAAAAAAATTGCAATGATATGCATATGGTTGGTGTTTTTGCCACATTTGATGTGCCTGAGACACAGTTTGCAGATAGCAACAGTGCGATCTGCTGCGGAAGTGCTGAAAAAGGCCCAGACAGCTGAGCTTTGGGGAGTGGGCCAGGAGATAACAGCTGCAGAATGTGATGGAATAGGGTGGCTGCTCTCTATTCTTTCTGGATGTCGGCCTCCTTGGGGTTGTGCCGCCTCACCTTCAGTTTCCTCCTCTGCTCTATCTGGCACCCAAGTCGCATCAGTGACCTCATCATCATCATCTCCATCTCCTCCATCTTCATCATTACCACTGGAGACAACTTGGCAATATGCTGCGGCTTTGGCTAATATGAATATCAATTTGTCTACCAGTGTTCCTCCCTCTCTCTAGGCTCATGTTCCTGTCAACCTCAGAACCAACATCTGAATCCAGTAATGGCTGGGCATCATCAAGGAGCAAGTGGCTGACGCTGTGGTCAAATAACTCAGCTGACTCCCAATAGCTGATGTTGGGGCAATGGCAGGAATAGATGTGGACAAGGCGGCAGGTTTATCCACTCTGGCAACTGCAGGGGACTGCACACTTGTCTCTGCTTGCGTGACAGAGGATGAGGAGGATGAGGAAGGTTTAGTAAGCCAGTCCACCACTTCCTCTGCATGCTGTGGCTGGATAGCATGGGAAAACTCACTAAACAGAGGAAATGATGCCCTGCCTGAGGACTGACCACCACATCCACCTTTGCCTGTTGACACATTTGTTGCTGGCCCCCTTACAGTGCCAAGGGAATGTCTGCCTCTCCTTGTTGTCCTCCCAGACATTATTGGGAGGCAGAGGGCTGTGCTTATAAGCAAATGTAAAGAATAAGCTGAAATCTGTATGTAGATGCACTTTAATCAATGTAAAGAGGTGTTTGGTGCACTTTAATTTAAGTATTCACACTACACAGACACACTCCACGGATACACTATAATATACTGCAATATAATGCGCCAAACGTACAGTGGCGCACAGAACTATATGGTGGTAAACTGGCAGTAACGCACACAGAACTATATGGCATTAAACTGGCAGTAACACACACAGGAGTAAATGACGTTAAACTGGCAGTAACACAATCAAATAGATGGGGTTCACTACACTGACCCTATCTCAACTGCCGCTACTCTAGCTATACACTAATGTAAAGATTACTGACACGGTCTCACTACACTACACTGAAACTATCTGTGCTGTCTGTACTCTACACAAATGTATGTATGAATGACACGGTCTCACTACACTACAGTGAAACTATTAGCTGTCCCTACTCTAGCTGCACACTATGCAAAGCTGAATGATGGTCCTCCTCACTACACTCACACTATCCCTAGACTGACACTAAACTAATATTCTACACTGAAAAATCTGAATCACCCCTAAGGTCAGGACACAAGGAGATGAAGAGTGGCGCTGCCCCCCTAAAGTGGGCTTGAGGTAAGTAATCACACCCCCTCTAATACAGTGAAAAAATCCTAAACCACAGTATTTAAAAGTGATATAGAATGTGTAAACAGAACATACAATCAAAGTGCTGCAAAAAACGTATAAAGTCAGTGATAATGACCACACAAAAAAGCATCAATTGCTAGTGTGATACACATGTGAATGAACTGATAATATTAAATAAATTCTAGCATAACATCAATAGGAGTAATATATAAAATAACTAAAATAACTCCTAATAACACCCCGTGAACAGTGAATAAGTTCGGTATCGTAATACCAGAAACACAGAACCCTTCCAAAATGAAGTGAGATGAATAAGTATTAAAAAGCGTTTCAAAAAAACCATATACAAAATATGAAACAGCAAAACAAGTCCACATGAATGTGAGATGATGAAGAAAAAAGTTAGATGATGAAGAAAAAAGTTCCAAAAGTGCAAGTGTCTTCAATCTACAAATACTGTTGCACCGTGTACACCACACCTCAGTGAGGTGATTCCACTCCCTTGTGAATTGCAAACTCACCAGCTGATAAGGCCTCACACTCTCATGCTTGGCCGGCAAAACACCTCAACCCACTATCATGGGGGTTAACATGCGACCACCGGTATCCACTGCTAAGTGCACCGAACACTTTCCTTAAGATAGTGACTCCACATATAAAGGAAAAAAAATGCTCCAAATGGTGTAATAATGTTTTAAAACATTTAATTAAAACTAAAATCCACACATATGCACTCACATGGTAAATAAAATAAACTAGGCACTTCACAGCAAATGGAACTGTATCACAGCAAAGCACAGCAGAACATGCAGTAACACTGGCACAGGACGGCCACAGCGGACCAAGGGAGTGTGAATGCCGGTGATCGTCTCACCCATTCGCAGCTCACGTTCCTCAGCTGGTCCCTGCTCCGTCACTTGTCAAATCTCCCTCTAACAGACGTCTACGATTGCCGTGTAGCCATTATACTATTCATTATACAGAGCGCAGTGGTGGTAGGACGAGAATTGGCGGCTTTTTTTTTGTTCACTCACAGTTTTATAATATTCTACATTGACAATTGAAGCAAAATAGCACAGTATAGCACACTAACTAATAGCACTGAACAGAGCCCTGTTCTATCTCTCTCCACGCCAAAATCACACTGAAAATGCCTGCCATTGAAAGAATACTTTTATACTGTGGGGTGGAAATGAGCCATGATTGGATAAAGTCATGATGACAGTGTCCAATCATGACTCTGACAGTGCTCTGTCCCCTGATTGGCTTAAGCTTTCACTGCTTCAGCCAATCCGGGCTTGTAATGCACTGTTCAGCGCCGCGATGCATTGTGGTTGGTTCGGGGGGGCGAACAGACGGTTGAACAACCCGTTTGTTTGGCTGTTGGTCGAACGTCCGAACAGCGAAATTTCGGCCCGAACTTATGCTCGGGCCGAACCGTTCGCCCATCCCTAGTTAGGAGTCAAAGTCATAAACAATATGTGGCTATCCTGAAAGATACCCTTAGGTCTGCTTAGCGTTTAGCTGAAGAAAACACAGCTAAAAAAACAAATGGAAGATCTGACCTCCGTGTGAAATACTTCACAGGCAAAAGATCTTTACAGTGGTGAACAAACTGCCCGGGATCACAGTATACAAGATAAAGGGACTAGAAGGTAGGTTCAAAACCTGGCAAAGAACTCATTTGTTGCCTATTCCTCAAGTCAGTGATAAAGATGGCTCAGATGACATTTTGGATTATTACCCACTCCAGCTTCACACAGAACTCTCATCTGATTTTTCTAAAACTCATGGGAGTGATAGGACTGTAGTTCCTGAGGCCTCTAGTTCAACAGCACTCAATCTTCCAAGAGAGCCATTGAACCCAGAATCTCAGATGTCTCAGAGTTTGTGCCTCAACTAGTGAACGTAAAACTTGATGCATTCAGAATCTGGTGCAGCTGTGCATGGTAGCCAATCAGCTTCTAACTGCAGCTTGTTCAATTAAGATTTGACAATAAGACCTGAAAGGTCATTGGTTTCTAAGCAGAGCTGCACCAGATTTTGCACCCTGTGGTTTTAGTAAATAACCCCCATAGTCCTAGTTCGGTGCCTTAAAACACAGCATTACCTCAAAGGCAAGTGCAGGGAGGGCAGACATCCTCCCCCCGTTTTGATATTAAACATTTTGAAACATTTTGATCATTTAGTGGACCCCAGGTTCATCACTAAGCTATAAGTGTACCATACTTGGGTAGGAGCAGTCTCCAATTGAATTAACATGCTGCTTGTTTTTGCTTCACCTGGCATGTGTTGCTACTAATATGTTGTTTTTTCCTCAGCAAGCCAGTGTTAATGTGGAGAGGACAACACCATTTCTTAAACTTATGTTTAGTATGCACGTTGTGCAAGGTTTAGGAGATATTTACACAGGATGCAGCGGAAAGTTTTGTTTTTTATTACTGTAGCGGTTTACAACCGCTCTATTTAACAGGTCACATACAGTGGGAGGATGGAGACGAGGGGGTTAATGTGCACGCTAAGGAAGATGAAAACATTAATATACAGGTCAAAGAGAGGTTGGAGATAAAATATACTGCTCACGCTCAGAGGACAGGAGGACAGGGGGGGTGAAAAGCAAAAAAATCAATCCCACAAATTATTCATCAAATGATTGAAACCACCTCAACGCTGTTGCCGTCTAATCTCCATGTTTTAAATATTCATTCTGAAATACCACTTCCTCCCCATCCTTCCATTGTTAAACGAGGGAGGGCTCTCACTTGCAGTATTTACAGTTGTGATTACTGTGATTGGAAATCACAAGGCACAGAGCCAATCCGATCTGACAATGTCAGATTGGAACCCCTGTCAAATTTTTAATTGCTGAAAGTGGTAAAAAAAAATCCAAAAACTTGTCACTAGAACAGAAATAAAGGAGAAATCGTCTAATGGAGGCAATAATCCTGGTGACAACTGTATAAGAAGGTATTTTCCTCATGCTAGAGATTTTTTTTCTCACTTCCCCTGGAATCTTCCCTATGTTACACAGATTGCAAAAAAAAAAAGGGGGGTATTAACCATTCTCTACTCTATAAAAAATAACGACTTTAGATGTACGTCATAAAATATAGCTAATCTTCTGTACTTTTAAAGTACCATTTAGATCTAAATTTGCGATTCAGTTGAGTGTACTTCATTGTACTTCATTGAATGTAATTTTTCTATACACTTTTGCAAAATGTGTTTTTTTTTCACCTATCCTTTCCTTCTCCAGTTTTTTCAAATAAACATTGAAACTTCTCTTTGCATTTTGTATTATCTAAGACCACAAACTCTAAGTTTGGCAGATTGTTTAATGCAGGGTTCTTATGCCAATTTTCCTTGTTACTGCCAACATGTAATGGTTGTTTAGTGTTATAATTTTCTGCTATTGTTGTGCAAATCATATGATTATAGCAGATGCCATATGTCCCATTTTATTGTCTGACAGAATCAAACAAGATGACTCAGTTTCTGTAAATCTATTGTAAAGTTCAACTTATTTTATTTGCAATGCAAGATATATTTATTCAAAAGAAAATAAACCATTCCAGCCTGAGAGGATTTTTTTATTTATTTTTTTATATAAAATGATCTGACTACAGTAAAATGGAAAATTGTATACTCACCTTTCCGTAATTTTTCTCTCCTGTTGCATCTTCATGGCAGCATACATTTGGGTTGTGACTCCGCCCCCATAACCTGATAGGACTAAATAGCTATAAATTGTAAGGAAGGACCCACCGCAGCATTCTCTGTAACTATCACCTCAGAAGGGTGGGCATTTGTATGCTGCCATGAAGATGCGTCAGAAATGGAAAAGTACAGAAAGGTGAGTATATGGTCCCCCTTCATGGTCCCCCTCCTGTGACTTCACCATTAATATCAACAACACAACCATTGGTCCCTCCACACATGCTGGGGTCCTGGGTGTAATCCTTGACTCTGACCTCTCCTTCAGCCCCCATATCTAATCACTGGCTGAATCCTGCCGCCTTAACCTCCGCAACATCTCCAGAATTCAACCCTTCCTGACTAATGACACCACATACAAACTTATTCACTCCTTGATTATTTCCCGCCTCAACTACTGCAACTCTCTCCTTAATGGCCTACCCTTAAGCAGGCTATCCCCCCTTCAGTCTATTATGAATGCTGCTGCTAGACTAATACACCTCACTAATCGATCCGTGACTGCTGCTCCTCTCTGCCAATCCCTTCACTGGCTTCCCCTACCCCACTGTGTAAAATTCAAAATGCTAACCATAACATACAAGGCCATTCACAACATCGCCCCCATCTACATCACCAACCTCATCTGCAGATATCGCCCAAATCGCCCCCTCCGCTCCTCCCAGGACCTCCTGCTCTCTAGCTCCCTTGTTACCTCCTCCCATGCCCGCCTTCAGGACTTCTCCAGAACCTCTCCCATCCTCTGGAATTCCCTGCCCCAGTATGTCCTATCAGCCCCTACCCTGTCCACCTTTAGGTGATCCCTGAAAACTCATTTATTCAGGGAAGCCTATCCCACACCCACATAACTATCTCTGAGCCACCCCCATCAAATCATTCTTTGCAGCTATTACCTTTTGTACCACCACCCCCTCCCTTTAGAATGTAAGCTCTACAAGCAGGGCCCTCCTGTACCTTTTGTATTGAACTGTACTGTAATTGTGTTGTCCCCCTTATACATTGTAAAGCATTGCGTAAACTGTTGGCGCTATAAAAATCTCGTATAATAATAATAATAATAAGTATACAATTTTCCGTTTTCCTGTCACATCATGGCAGCATACATTTGGGAAATAACTCACCAAATGGGTGGGTTCAAGAAGAAAATACGTTTATTTAACAAGCAATTGAGGTATTGGCTTGGATGATTGACCTCCCGAAATCCATAGTCGACAACTGTGCGAAATCTACTTTGTAGTGGGTCATAAAGGTATTTTTGGATGACAAAGTTGCTTTGTTTCTGCAGATTCTATGCAGTATGCTGCCCACCAGGGAAGTTGCCACTGCCCTGGTGGAGTGAGCTTTTAGGCCCTCAGGTATTTGAATCTGTTGTAAGAAATAGGCTTTTTTGATAATCTTCACCAACCATGAGGAGATGGTCCGAGGTGAGGCCGCCTGTCCCCTTTTGAAGCCATGCAAAATGACTAGAAGGTTATTATCTGTTTTCCTAAATGTGCTAGTTGCTGTAAGGTACGAGGATTTGTGTTACCTCTGGTGATGATGTGTCCCAAGATTGTTGTTGTGCAAATGAGATGAAGTTTTTCCAAATTCTCTTGTAAGTGTTGTTGGTAGTGACCTTCCTGGCTTGGAGTAGAGTTTCTACCACTCTTTGAGAACATCCCTAGACTAGAAACCTAGACCTTTCAGCCTCCATGCCATCAGATGTAGTTTCTCTGGAGACCGGTGAAGAAATTGGCCCTGGGATAATAAGTCTGGTGTTATCAGATGAGGCAACGGATTTTCCGTGTTCAACTGCATAAGCGTTGTGCAATATGGTCTCCACGGACAGAAGGGAATCACTGCTATCACGTTCATGTTGATCGTTTGAGCCAGAGCAGAAATCTCACTATCAGCGGTGTTGGAGGGAATATATAGCCTAACAGGAAGTTTCAGGAATGTTGCAGGCAGTCTATCCCTTCCGCCGATGGGTAAACACTGAGGCAAGTTCTGGCCGGTAGCTGCTGCTAGCAACTTTTTCATTTTCTGAATTAGAAGGGTTATCTTCTCTTGGGGAAGTTGCACCCTGTTTAACCAGGTGTGCAGTTCTGCCCCTAAGAAGACCATTTTCTGTGTGGGTTGGAGATTGCTCTTTTCCCAGTTTATCAGCCAACCGAAAAGTTACAGTGTGGAAATCAGTGTCTCCCGATGAACGATAAGAGATTCCTGACTGTCTGATAGGAGAAAGATGTCGTCCAGGTAATGATGGACTCTTAGGCTCTTCTCCCTTAGGAGGGCTATCACTGGTAACAGAACCTTCATGAAAGTCCTGGGTGCGGTAGGGAAGTATCCTGAACTGAAAATGTTGATGGTTTATCGTAAACTAAAGGAATCTTTGGAATGTGACTTGTATGGGTATGTGAGGATATGCATCTGATAAATCGATGGATAGCATCCAGTCTTCCAGATTTATCATGCAAGGTATTGACTGAAGACTTTCCATCTTGAATGATTCGACCATGATTCTTTTGTTGAGCTTATTTAGGTCTAATACTGGGTGTAGGTCTCCTGTCTTCTTTACGAGGAATAGTGGAGAGTAGAAGCCTTTCCCCCTCTGGTGCAATGGGACTTCTACTATAGCCTGTTTTTGAAGCAAATCCTGAATGTACTTGACTAACAGCATTCTCTTCTCTCGTGATGCTGGTAGCCCGGTTGCGCAAAACTGGTCCTTTGGATTTTGTTTTTTGAATTTCCACCTGTGACCAAACGAAACGGTACCCACCATCCAAGGATCTCTTATGTTCTCTGCCCAAACCTTTGTGAACTTCTTGAGTCTTGCCTCCTACCACAGCCATCTGGGCGGGCGCACCCTCAAAATTACTTCTGCTGGTCTCCTGTGGCAGGGAGTTTTGTTTTTTGAAATTTAAGGAAGGAGGTCTGGGGATTCCTCCTGTTTCTCCTATATTCTTTCCCGGGTCTATATGACTTGGCCTCTCTGTACCATTCTGGGAGATAACTTTTGGTGGTTTTTGTTGTTTTTGTCTCCTGTCTGAGGGAATGAGTCCTGATTTTCCCCCGGTAACTTTAGATATGGCCGTGTCTAGTTTTTCTACAAAGAGGTTTGCTCCTTCGTACAGAATCTTACACCAATTGGTCTTTGAGGCGGCATCTGCTGTCCATGGTTTTAGCCATAGGGCTCTTCTAGCGACCACAGAAGCCAGCATTGCCCTTGAGGAGGATCTGATTGTGTCCACCGAGGCCTCTGCAACAAAATCGCCTGCAAGACTGAGTTCCTAAAGGGCTGTAATCACTTTCTACTGTTCAGCCCCTTCCAAAATCATCTAAATCATCTTCTTGATGTTAGAAGTCCAGCTGGAGATGGGTTTTCCCACAGCTGCTAAGGCAATGGCTGGCCTACATGCGCCGCCTGCTGCTGAATAGGCTCTTTTTAAATCGAGGGCGATTTTCCAATCTAACACCTCTCTGAATGTCACAGTATCCTCAAGAGGTAGTGTTACATGCCTGGCCAAGCGAATTAGTGATGCGTCTACCACTGAAGGTGACACAGACGGATTTACATTAGGTTCTTTTAGTGGGTAGAGTGTTGACAGTCTGTTGTTAAGACCGTTTTTTTTCTCCGGCTTTTGTCACTCTTCCCTAATCAGATCTTCCAATTCATCAATGAATGAGAAAGATTTCCAGGTCCTTTTTCAGATTTGGAAAATATTTTTTCGTTTTCCGAGGAGCTTCTTTAGGCTCCTCCCATCCAATTGATTCATTCACAGATTTAACAAATAGTTTTATCAGAGTGAAGTCGAATCCTGCTGAGGTATCCAAATCTTCACTGTCAGATGAATTATCCGCTGTTTTTGATGTGTTAGGTGGAGCCGCTGAGGAACTCTGGGCGGATATGTCTGATTCAGGTGTTGATATTTGCTGGATCGATTCTCTGACCAATTCTTTAATGATGTCTGTCACCTCCCTGGCATCCTTCTCTTTCTCTCTTGTGTCTTCGTTGAAGCACGTACAACATGCCAATTTTTCTGGTAGAGCTATGGCGCCACAGACCCAGCAAGCGTTTGCCATCGGGCGGGAGCGATGGTTGGCCGATGATGGTCTGTGTGAGGGAGACCTTCTATGGTATGAATGACGGTGCCGCAAGGATGATTTTGAGCGTCTTCTACTGCGTCCTGAGCGGCTCCTTTGCCCTGAGCGACTTCTTCGGTGGCCTGAGTGACTTCTACGGTGACATGAGCGGCTTCTACGGTGATCTGAAGGTTCTCTTCTTGAGTTCGATGATCTTGCGGACCTGACAGGGCTGTCCAATAATGCAGCATTAGTGGCAGGCTCTCTTTTTCTCAATCTTCACTACTTATCAATTCCTCCCCTTACCTATTAGGCTGTGGATGGTCTGCTTGGGCAGCGGTCTCCATGAGGAGTGAGAGATAAGCTTCGACCTGGAATATACATGCAGCAGTAATCAGCAGGCATAGAGGAGGAAGAGACCTGGCACCCATAGAAAGAGAGAGAGAGAGACCAGCTCAACTTGGTGAGGAAGCAGTAGTAAGGATGATAGCAGCCAGAAAAGGGAGCTGACGGATGTATCCCGGTTGGTGCATCGTTTAATACCGCAGTATCAGGGTATTACAGAAACTGGGGAAATTTTTAAATCCCCGCCATCGTGCTGGAAGTGATGTCACGCTCGCGCACGTGCAGACGTGCGCCGAGGAGCCCCGTGCCATATTGGAGACTGGAAAATGGGCTCCCAGCGCAGAAGTGACCGGATGCTCGGGCACCATCTTGGAATTGGCTGTATGGGAATACAGAGCCCAGAGGAACCATAGGAGTGTCAGAAAGGAAAAATGGAAACCGCTGCAAACAAACTAAGCCTGTTTAAGGCTTGTATGACACCAGGAAACATACACCTGAGACCATCAGAGTGGAGTTCCTTCCATCTAGCTCGTTTAGAGGCTGTACAGGCAAGGACTTCCACCCAGGAGAGGCTTGAACCTGGCTGGGGCGAGAGTGGTAAGGGGTGCTGAGCGTTCCATTCAGTCCTGGACAGGTGAGGAAAAAAAGGAGAATGCTGTGGTGGGTCCTCCCTTACAATTTATAACTATTCAGTCCTATCAGGTTGTGAGGGCGGAGTCACCACCGAAATGTATGCTGTCACGATGCGAAAGGAAACAGAAGTGTAGGGCCTTCATGGTCAGAAATAGAAAAAAATGACAATACCGCCCCTGTGACTCCAACTACCAATGCTAGAGGGAATGTGTTCTTCCCTGTCCCGAGGATGTAATAGGAAGTAAAAGGAAATAACTACAAAGTAAGAGGAATTCCTCTTGTAGAGGAATTCCTTTTTTTTCACAAGAACAGGTGACCGCACTGGAAAATGCACCCTCACCTTTTGCAGGGACACAGACAACAATAAAAAAAAATTACATGAATTCTCTTCCTTTCCTACTCAATCTGAAAATTGGAAAAAAAAAAGGTTTAAAGCTATACATACACTTTAACACACCCCTCTTTAGACAGGGGCACAATATAATCTGGTCCAGGATTCTATTTTAATTTATCGATACTGCACTGTTTTTTTCCTCTAAAATTATACACAGCACATACTGTCATCTAAGTATAAGTATACTCTAACAATTAACTTCTAGAATTTGCTTCCTTTTAGAGATACAGTACACAGAGTGAACATGATCACCCTAGGGCAAGAAAAAATGTAATGCTTGTAAATCAGCATTGCTAAAAAAAAACAACAGCAGATAATAAGTAATGACGGGCAAGTTACTTTACCTAAACTTGGAATTGTCAAATATGGCAGACCCAGCGATCAGATGTATAGAGTCCAGGAAATATGTGGGCCAATAGGGCGATCAGATATTGTATCAGAAGATAAGTCATCTTGATGTTAGATGCCCTTACTTAAGTTGGCAATACATAGATCAAAGTTTGACCAGTTACACAGGGACTGGCCAAATTTCCATCCATGTATGGACTAGCTGGTTGTACACAATTGAATCTATAAATCAAGTTTTTCCCAAATGATCAGTGCCATCAGCTATAGCCAGGAACACCGATCAATGTATTCTGCTGTCAGGGAAGGCTATCCGCCGACAGAATACAATAGCTCAGTGGGAGTGATTTCCCCATCCACACTGAATTTTTTTTTTTCTTTAACCTGCGTTCTGTGAATACTTTTTAACAATCTGATCAAAGCTTTGTGGCACGATTGTCTATTAATTAAAAACTACTGCTGCATTAAGAGAGCAAGAGAGCAGGAAAAGGAAAAAGATGGATGGTTTCAGGTAAATATTTATTGCTGTTTGTATGGGTTACAGAGCCTAGCAGTACGGTTTTTATGCAGTCTGAAAAAAGATATTTATATATATTTGGTTTCCAAAATGTGTTATTTGATATTGAATGAGGAAAAATTAAGCATGATGACCTATTGCAGATTTATATCTGCCAATGTTCAACTGTTACATGAATATATATGCATAGCATATACTGTACATGTAAGGAAGTCTGAACATTCCTTTCTTTTATCAGAATTTTCACACTTTGCGTGAGTCGCCCACAATACTTCAGCAGGGTGCCTTAGATGTTATTCATATTTCATAATTACAAAGTACATTGCCATATAACCTTGAAAAAGTACTAGTTGCCCACATACAGTCTCATAATATTTTATTGTTATTTCTGTTCCTTTTCCTTATGTAGAAGTATATGCAGGATAAGTTTCCTTTGTTAAGTGCTGCTTGTGTACACAGTGATAATATTATTTTGACTGAACAGGTAAGCAGTTAATAGTTTACCACATATATAATAGGTAATGGTTTGTGATCTTGTGTCATGGACTAGTAAAGTGTTTATGTTTTTTTTTTTTGGATGATTGCTCATTCCACTTTTATCAGTTTAGACTTAAGGATCATGACCACTGACGGGAAAAAAGAAATATGAAGAGTTAATAGGACACCGATCTTTCTCACAATACCCCTATAAAAACTCAATAAATAATGAAAATACTGGTTTCCCTTGGAAATTAATATTGCTCTTCTTCCTTGAGTGGATCACTTCTTACCTTTTATCTGCATTCATTCATGTACTTTTGCACCATTGAGCAGTTATCATAAGGTTATCAAAATACAACCTTCACCTTTAAGACTTTTTCGTAAGCCAGCCATACACGGAGCGAAACTTGGCTGGTTCAACAGGGACTGGACGGATTTCGATTCATGTATGGGCAGACTGGTTGTACAGAAGTCGATCGATTGACTTGTGTACAACTAGCCTGTTGGAGAATCTTCTCTTGATCGGTGACACAGGCTATAGCCAATAATGGTCATGAATGTATTATGACGGAGGGGAAGTCTCTATGCTGTCAGAATACAAAGGCTCAGTGGAAGGGATTCCCCCAGCCACATCTAGTGTGTGAATGAGGGAATCAAGTCATTTTCTATTGTTCAACCTACTGATTAAATGAAAAAAATTAATGTCATATGGCCAGCCTTACTTCTATAAATTGTCTCTATTATAATGGATTAGTGTGAAGGTTTTTGGCTTCTGTTTCTGCTAAGATCGTAGCATGTTGTTGTGAACACAACAGGCTAATGTCTATGTTGGTATAGGTCAAGGGAGCTCAACCTTTTGAAAAATGAGGGCCACTTAAGTGATTTAGTAACCAGCTGGGGGCCACAAAAAAATTAATTGGTTCAAAATGTAACTTTTTTTAAAACATTTTTGTATAGCATAATGAACATTTTCCTTCTGCAGCCACTAAATGCCAGCAGGTGGGAGAAGAAGAGAAGGCGGATTTCAGCAGTTGCAGTAGGAAAATGGAAAGGATTGGTTCCTGTATATGCCGCCCATACCTGTCCATATGTAAAAGAGAATGTGACAGGAAGGCTGCAGGGCCCCCTGGAGAATGGGGTGGGTCGCCATTGTGACCCCTGATGCTACAACATTGATTGGGGGGTGTGGTAAAAACACATCTTAACTATGGGGTTTTATCAAACCGCCAAAAGTAAGCAAGCCCTTACTGTCCTGAGCCACCTATAGGGCTGCTTTCACACTAATGCTCTGCAGTTTACCCACACCGCAGGTGCAGCACAGTGCACCCGTGGCTTTCCAGAGAGTTAGCTGCACTTTGCTATAGACTTCTATTATATCTTGCAGGTGTGGTGCACTTTATGAAAGAGCACCAAACTTGCAGAATATAATAGAAGTCTATGGCTCAGTGCAGCTAGCCCACAGGAAACCTGCAGGTGCACTGCACCTGTAGATCAGTGTAAAAGCAGCCTAATAGTTGTTAACCCTTTTATAGGTGCTAATATGCCCATTAAAAAAAAGAAGTGTATGTGTTGTTTAATACATTGACCTTCTTTTTCTCTTCCAGCTTCTGGTGGCATTGCTCTTCAGGCTTCTAGAAAGGTTCCAGGTGAAGTGCACATGGCTTCATCCACCTGGGACAGGAACCTGTGCTACAAAGGAAGCATTGGCTTATGCAGCTCCTGTTCTCTTCATGGCTGTCTGCTTTCCTCAGAGCTGCTGGCGCCAGCTTGATGCACTCTGACGCCCTGGGATGCTCGGGTCCGCAAGCCCAGATCGCAGTCAACGGGTTGCCGACCCTGAGCATGTGCTTCCCTGGTTTGAGGCCGAGGGCCACATCAGAGGGCTGACAGGTTGAGCACCCCTGGTATAGGTAATAGTATTTTGGGACTTTTCAGTTAAAAGGTGTGGCTAAAGCTAGTTAACAGTCTGCTAGAAATGCCGTTTTGACATAAGCATGACTATTGTGTCATGATTGTTCTCACCCACTTGAAGCAACACACTTTCTAGTGCATATCCCTTATGCTCTCCTTGTCTCCCCTTGCAGCCACTTCTCCACAGCAAATACCAGCAAATTATAGCTGCAAAATGACAGCCAGGACTTCAGACTTGTGTATCCCATAGCAAAAGCAGCTGTCAGAATGCAGTTGCACCTGTGTAAAATGACACTTGCATAAGGGTCCTTCCACATGGCCATTCAGTTTTTTAGTTCAGCTCAGACTTTTTTTTGTAAGAAAACGGATCAAAAAGGGATACGGATGTCAATTTTTACATCCGCTTTCAAGTCCGCTGACATCCGTTTTTGATCTGTTTTTTTACAAAACAAAAAGTGACTGAACTAAAAAAACTGAATGCCCATGTGAAAGGACCCACACAGCTTGTATTATTTCTGTACCCAACATGAATGGCATATAGCCATGAAACGCGTTGAGTTTCCATGGGGTGCTCAGTCAAGTCTGTCTCATGATCTAGTTACTGGCCCATATATACCTTTCATACATTGAAAATTCATTGAGTACTATGTAACTATCTATGTGTATATGTATCTTTGTTTGTTTTTATAGCAGCTCTGTTGCATATGGTGTACCATTGCCTGTCAATAGGAAACATCCTATATTATATCTACAATTTATTATGCCCAAGATTGATATTGCTCACCTTTTGCCAAATGCCATTTCTATAACATGTTACATATTTGTATCTTACCTTTTTATCAATATTAAATACTTCTCATGTGCTGCCAAGCTGAAACATTTGTATCCATCATGTTCATGCCATGTGTGCATGTGTATGTATATATATGAAAATACTTTTTTTACTTGTTTCATACTATTGTTACTAAATAAACTATGCTTACCAACTACTCTACCCCCACAAGTCAATTGCCTCATTTAAAGTCCCACATTTCTTTCTTATTTACCTGAATCAGGGATGGAGGTACATTTATTGTGCCTCATTCAAAGTCCCAAACTCCCCCCTTTTATTGAAACCATGTATGTACTTGACTCAGTGTTACATGCCATACTATTTACTTCATAATCTTAAAATATGACAAAGTTATTGCTGAAAAAACAGGATCACAGTGAAAATGTAAACATTGCTGGTCTATAAGGGGTACATAGCTATGAGAGCTGAAGTGGTTAGACATTCAAAATAAAAAACAACTCTAATGCCTGTTTCACATGGGTGTTCGGGGACTGTAAAAATAAGTGGTTGAGCTACAGTTGTACTGTAAGCCACTGACTATCTCTCTCTGAAAAGTAAAGCAAATGCAAACACGCACCCAGGTCCCGCATGCACGGAGATCGTACCACACATGTGAGGTATTGCTCCGAACGTTAGAGCAAGAGAAATAATTCTAGGGCCAGACCTCTTGTGACACTTGTAATCTGTAAAGGCTTTTAAAGCGTCACCTTTGGAGTTTATTAGGTACTGTAGTTCGATGCTGTTCTATGAGTGTACACAATTTGACATGTTAGGTATATACTTACTTGGCATAAAATTATCTTCTATATTTTACCAGAAAATTGGGTATTATGTTGTGTTTGTGTTCAGTAAAACTCAATAAAAGGGTATTTTTTCCTGAAAATGTGTATTTAATAAACTGCTACGCTGCGACAAAAAAAAAAAAAATTGCAACAACAATTTTGTTCTCCAGGCTCTCTGCTTAAAAAAATAAAATGCTTTGGGGTTCTAAGTAAATCTCTAGCAAAAAAAAGGCAGATTTTTACATGTATGAGAAAAAAGTCAGAACTAACTCCCGCTGTGTTTACACTTTTAAGCCAACTGTTGGCTTTTTGCTGGAAGGGCTCCACTGCCCTTCTTACGAGTCTGGGATGGCCATGCCAGGTGTCAGTGGGTAGTCCCCTGAAGTCTCCTTAAAGATGACTTGTCCATTATGCTATCACAAAGGGAGCTCAGTAACATCAATTGCTGGAAATTTGATAAAAACACAGTTTTTGGAAAGAAAAAAAGCACTCCGAAGTATTTGCTAAGAGGCATGGCAAATATTTTGCAGATCTCATTTGTTGCTACAAGTTTTTGGAAAATTAAGAAAGCGGAAATGTATTTTTTTTTTCAAAACCTTGTGACAGAAAATGATATCTGCCAATAACTCACCATGCCACTTATCAAATTCCTTGGGGTGTCTACTTTCCAAAAATGGGTCTTTGGGTGGGGGGTGGTGGACTATCCTGGCATTGCAGGGCCTCCAAAACTATGATAGGTAGTGAGGAAGTGACATGAGGAAATTACGCTCTTTGGAAGCCTGAAGGTGGTCATTGGATTTTGGGGGCCTATACATGGCTAGGCTGCCAAAAAGTCTCTCGCTTGTCATCTCCCCATACTTGGGAGAAGTAGCAGAATGTGTTTGTATATTTCTCACATATACCCATGGTATGTGTCAGAAATATAGAATTTAATGACAACTTTTGTAATTTTCCAATAACTTGTCGCAAAAAACAAAATCTTTCATGGACTCAGTATGCCCCTCAGCAAATTCCCTGGGGTGTCTAATTTTCAAAAAGGGGTCATTTGGGGTTTTTTTGTACTGGCATTTTAGCACCTCAAGAAATGTGATTCCAGTATACTGTATATACCATAGATTGTAGATGTTCTAACTTTCACACAAACCAATTAATTCACACTCTTTAGGATTTTTTTCTTACCAAAGACATGTAGCAAAATAAATTTTGGTCTAAATTTATGAAGAAATGCGATTTTTTTAATATCTTTTATAACAGAAAGTATAGTGTTTTTTTTTTCAAAATTTTTGGTATTTTTTCGTTAATATTGCAAAAAAAAAAAAATTCCAGTGGTGATCATATATCACCAAAAAAAAGCTCTATTTATGTGAAAAAAATTATATAAATTTTGTTTGGGTACAGCATTGCATGACCGCACAATCGACAGTTAAAGTAGCGCAGTGCCGAATAGCAAAAAAATGGCCTGGTCATTAAGGGGGTAAAATCTTCCGGAGCTGGTTAATGAGTCATGAGTCTGATTGTACTCTAAATGGGGCATTTGATTTTGCAAGAACTCATTAGTGTGGCATGTAACATTGAGTCAAGTAAGTATAACTAAAGGCAAAACATTTCAGATTGGGATTGAATGGTGAGGGCATACAACCACTGTCAGGTTTTTATATTTGTCTGGGTCCCTGTTGGGGAAAATGTGCTCCTCTAACTGTCCTGATTACCAACATCACAGACAAGAAAGTGAGGGTAAAATATTGAGTTGGCACTAGAACTAGAATGTAGGAAAATGTTGCAATGGGTACACTTGTTCCCATAACAGCTGTTTAAAAGGAAATATATCCTGTCACTTCCTGTTAGGTCTACAAAATGAAAAAAAAAGTTTTGGCTTTACCTATTCTTTATTTGAAATAGTTACCACTGCTAGTAAACTGTTTGCCTTTGTACATTCTATCAAAAAGCTGATTTGATTCTGGTATAAACCTTGAGGGAGGAACCCCACACCAAACAAAAAAGAAAACTGCTTGGGGTCCCCCCCAAAATCCATACCAGACCATTATCCGAGCATGCAGCCAAGCAGGTCAGGAAAGGGGGGGATATGAACGAGCACCCCCTGAACCATACCAGGCAACAGGCCCTCAACATGGGGGGGGGGGTTGGGTGCTTTGTGCTTTGGGGTGGGGGGCACAGAGCCACCACTGCTCCAAAGCACCTTGTCCCCATGTTGCTGGTTCCTGACAACCCTGGGCTGTGGTTTTGGGGGTCTGTGAGCAGGGGGCTTATCAAAATCTGGAAGCCTTCAGATTCTGATAAGCCCCCTGCACGCAGACCCTCACAACCACCGCCCAGGGTTGTCAGGAAGAGGCCCTTGTCCCCATCTTTGGGGTGGAGGGGGCGCAGGGCCCCCTGCCACAAAGCACCCACACCCCATGGTATGGTTCAGGGGGGTTGCTTGCTCCCCCCCACCCTTTATGACCTGCTGGGCTGCATGCTCAGATAAGGGTCTGGTATGGATTTTGGGGGGAAACCCAATGCCATTTTTTTATTTTGGCGTGCTGTTTCCCCTCCAAATCCATACCAGACCCTTATCTGAGCATGCAGCCTGGCAGGTCAGGAAGGGGGAGGGAGAGTAAGCATCCCCCCTCCTGAACCATACCAGGCCACATGCCCTCAACATGGGGTGTGGGTGCTTTGGGGCAGGGGGGCTGCAGTGAAGTAAAGAGAAAATTTGCAGGAACAGTATGGAAAAATGTTTTTGGGGGTTTTCATGCAGTAAAATCTATTCATTCCAAAATCAAATGTTAAAAGCACACAAAATCTTTCAAACGATATTTAAATGTTTTCCTAAGGCTTTTCCTACAATTTTTCTATTTTCTATCCATCTATGGTCAGCTTTAGACTTGGACTCAGATTAGACTAGAAGTCAGGAAAGTCAAGTTTTTTTTTTTTGAAAATCTTTTTATTGAGTATAAGACATACAAACAGAAAACAACAATAAACCTGCTACAGCATTGGGACTAGACCCACGCAGGGGCCAGTGCCAGCCGGAGGAAAGTCAAGTTTTTAGTAGGTAACCAGGATCAAAAGCTTTTCTGGCTGATAAAGTTAACAGAAGGCACCTTGTTGTCTTCAATTTTAGAATTGCTTACACTTAAAAATGTAAAAAGACTGATAGGTTCACTTTAAAGTCCCCTGTCATCTGTCATTTTATGTACAAGAAAATCCTGATGTATGATTCATAATCGAAATTTATGAAGAGAAACTAGAATGCATTTTAGAGAGTACTATTTCTGAGTTATTATGGCAAAGTTTCCCTAAAAGCAATTTTTATGTGATTTTCTAGTATGTGTGCTTGCTCTGTTATATTTTCATAATTATATTTTGCTTATAGATTACCCTAGTAACTGTTTTTATTTTATGTACTATAGTCATCATCTTTGATAAATCTGTTTTCAAAACCATCTAGCCAGAGAGTAAATATACTGTATGTGCCAGCGTTGGATGGGTGCTACTAAGTGACTTAAAGTTATTGTAAACTCTCACTTTTTTCAAATTAAATTAACAAATATGGTGTATTTACCTGCTCTGTGTAATAGTTTTGCAATGCTCTTCTTCTCTGCTCCCTGCCAGCACTCCTGGCTACTCCCCCACCGAATGTCCCCATAGCAAGCTGCTTGTTTCTGAGCCAGGAGAAGCCTGAGGAGGGAACGAGCAGAGAGAGCCTCTGCTCTCCTGCACATCGCTGGATTGAGATCGAGCTCAGGTAAGTAAACATTAAGGTAAAAAGCCTTCTGCCTTTAGAGCCACTTTAACTTTCTTCATTGAAAGCTCCTTGACAGATCTGTACACAAAAATTAACTTTGATCTTTTGTTGGCTGTTGTTGCAAGCCTGTAATATAGCAGTCAAATCTGGCAGCTTCCTGAGGTAGTGCTGTGTTATGTGTGGAGCACACTATTCTGCTCAGATAGAATCCTTGTTTATTTTTGACCACTACCTACTTGGGTCTGTACCACATGAGATATGTATCAATCACTAACAAACTGCCACTCTTTCAAATATGCATAGTTGAGACCCCTGCATACAGTTCATCTATACTACCTCTTAGGAATGTTCATACATGTGATAAATATAAATTGTGGGGTAAACATCCCCAGAATGTCCACTACACAGAAATAATTTAAACAATCTAACTGTGGTGCATGTGGCTCAGATAAAACTGTGGTCATCTAGTGGAACATCAAGGTTTCATTATAGCAGTATTGGTAGATAGCCTAACTTATACTTCATGGCAATTTAAGTGAGCTCTACATGGGGTAAATATTTAAGGAAGGGTCAGTTGAGGGGCAGAAAATGCCTAAAACCCACTGGAGGGTCATTGCTGAGAAGAGAGATCCCCATAAGACTCTAGTGAGCCAATACTGGAAATAATAACATTTCTAAGAACCCAGAAATCATTGCTGAGATAATATAGCCTTCTAAAACCTTATGAGTAATTGCTGAGAGAAAGCGTCCTAAATCCCTCAGGCTGTTTCTGACAAAAAGCTTCCTGAGACTCCAAGGAGTATTATTGGGAACAATCAGCCCCCTAAGACCCTAGGTTGGTCATTTACTATAGCACCTCGGCACTAATTAGCGCTAATTGGAGCGATTTAGCGATAATTATCACTAATCACTGTAATTAGAGCTAATTAGTGCTAAAACGATATTCACTATAGCGTTGGTGAGAAAGTACTCCCAAAATCAAATTTACTATAGTTCCCTGAAACCAAATAGCACCCAAACCCTTACTCTGCTAAAACCTGGAGAATTGCACATGGAAATATTGTTTTAGGTATGATATAATTGCTTAAATAGTACTGAAATATGCGGTATATTATTTAAAGGTAATCTGCTTTTAAACTGTGTGAAAAAGTTATTTCTACACTGAAATATCTTAAAAAGTCTGAGAAGTGATAAATTCCCAGTTTTTGTACGACTAGGTGCCAACACAACTGAGCATGCTCAGGCCTGCAAAAAGGTCTAATTTTAGCTTGTGTCTTTTTTACAGGGCGCTATAGTAAATACGAAAATGAGACTGAGTTAAAGAGTATTTTCCTGACGGCTCCATGGCAGCACAGCTGGGTATAGGCTCCGCCCCCTCATGCCTCCAGGACTTAACTCATATAAATGTGAGCCCACCTACAGCCTCAGCATTCTTCTTTTTTCCTCCTATGTGCAGGACCTAGGTGTGCTCCTCTACTTGGCTGGTCTAAATGGCTGGCCGTCCGTCCATGTGTGGATTAGACTGGACGCAGTCCCTGGTGTCTCAGGTAAATGACCCATAATCCAGGGAGCCCCGCTGCTGGTCCTCGGGGCCGCTTTTGTCAGGGCTAACAGCCTTGTCTGGGGTCCGCTGGGTCCATATAAAGTGGGCAGCGGTGTTGGCAGAGAAGTCTCCGCTATGCACGCACACCCGCGCTGTGCTGGTGTTTACGGTCGGATGACAGAGGATGGGTGAGCTAAATTTGAAAAATGTTTTGTATCCAAATGAATGCTGCATTGCTGGGTATTGTAGTGCCTTGCTCCCTGCAGCCTCTATGCATAGCCTGAGCTCCTCCACAGGGAGTACTCTGCATAACAGGTACACAAAGTAACACTTTGTCTGTTCACAAATGGCAATAACCTGTTGGTGGCTTCTCATGTTTGCTTTACTGTTGCCATTATGCCAACCCCCTTAAAAGACCAGCATTTCCAGATAAGGTAGAGGAGTCACCTGTGGATGACTGCTGGAGACAGCCTTGGCCTGTTGAGATATGGGATATCCTTTTATATTTCTATGTGCTCTCCAGTTTTTTCAAGCAAAAAAAAATAAAAGTGGGGAGAAGCATGTTTATGATGTCTACAATTCCCTTGGTTTGTGTACATTGCAGAATATTACTGTAATTCTGTTGAAAATTCCTACCTTTTTTTCACTGTTCTGAACAAACTTTTTTCATTATGCCCTGATTCCTCGCAGGGCTAGGTTTAGCTCATGAACCATCTGCTGAATCAGGGCTGTAGATGGAGGCTTCTAGCAGTGGTTAACCCTATTATCTGTTGGTAATTACCAGTCTCAGAGCAAAACGGCCCTCTTCAGGCTCTTCAATAAAGAAGATGTGGATAAACATAGCTGAGTCTTGCTTTTATATGGTTATTAGGGATGAGCCGAACACCCCCCTGTTCGGTTCGCACCAGAACATGCGAACAGGAAAAAAGTTTGTTCGAACACGCGGACACCGTTAAAGTCTATGGGACACGAACATGAATAATCAAAAGTGCTCATTTTAAAGGCTTATATGCAAGTTATTGTCATAAAAAGTGTTTGGGGACCCGGGTCCTGCCCCAGGAACATGGATCAATGCAAAAAAAAGTTTTAAAAACGGACGTTTTTTCAGGAGCAGTGATTTTAATAATGCTTAAAGTCAAACAATAAAAGTGTAATATCCCTTTAAATTTCATAGCTGGGGGGGTGTCTATAGTATGCCTGTAAAGGGGCGCATGTTTCCTGTGTTTAGAACAGTCTGACAGCAAAATGACATTTCGAAGGTAAAAACCCATTTAAAACTACTTGCAGCTATTGCATTGCCGCCCGACAATACACATAGAAGTTCATTGATAAAAACGGCATGGGAATTCCCCACAGGGGAACCCCGAACCAAAATTTTAAAAAAAAATGACGTGGGGGTCCCCCTAAATTCCATACCAGGCCCTTCAGGTCTGGTATGGATATTAACCTCCCTGGCGGTTTTCCCGAGTGTGGCTCGGGGTTAAAATTCAGCACCATTAGCGGTAACCCCGAGCCACACTCGGGATTACATTGCAGGATCCTGGAGCGGTGCACTTACCTTGTCCCCGGGTTCCTGCGATGTCCCCCGCAGTGTCCGTGGGCTCCGTCCTCCTCCCGAAGCCTCTCTGTGCCAGGCTCCGTTCCCTGCGAGCGTTGTGACGCACGGGGGCAGAGCCTGGCGGCAAATTCAAAAAAATTTAAAAATCATAACACATACAGTACTGTAATCTTACAGATTACAGTACTGTATGAAATGATTTCACATCCCTTTTGTCCCCAGTGCTTTGGCCCATGCCCTGCATGCAGTTACATATACTGTTCTTTCTGCCTGGAAACTGGAGATTGTCCATAGCAACCAAAAAGTGTCCCTTTACGTCAAAAGTGGCTTTAGACCAGCTAGAAAACAGCGATAGTAAATTAGAACACTTGCAGAATTGAGCGATAGTGAATCGTGGGGAAATTTATTTTATTATTATTTTTTATTTATTTTTTTTTAATTATTTATTTTTATTTATTATATTAAAATTGATGTTTTTGTGTTTCAAACTTTATCATACCCGGGATATCTACTAGACTCTTGTTTGGACAGATTTAAGTGTGTTATTGTTAAGAATTACAGACCTACAATATAAAACGCCAAATTTCCATGCAAAATAATTGTACCGCTTTTAGCACCTAAAATCCAAAATAATCATACCGCCAGGGAGGTTAAGGGGAACCCATTTTAAAAAAAATGACGTGGGTGTCCCCCTAAATTCCATACCAGACCTTTCAGGTCTGGTACGGATTTTAATGGGAACCCCGCGCCAAAAAAATTAAAAAAATGGCGTGGGGTCCCCCCAAAAATCCATACCAGACTCTTATCCAAGCACGCAACCTGGCAGGCCGCAGGTAAAGAGGGGGGACGAGAGAGTGCCCCCCCCTCCTGAACCGTACCAGGCCACATGGGCACAACATTACGAGGGTGCTTTGGGGTAGCCCCCCAAAACACCTTGTCCCCATGTTGATGAGGACAAGGGCCTCATCCCCACAACCCTGGCCGGTGGTTGTGGGGGTCTGCGGGCGGGGGGCTTATCGGAATTTGGAAGCCCCCTTTAACAAGGGGACCCCCAGATCCCGGCCCTCCCCCCTGTGTGAAATGGTAAGGGGGTACTTACCCCTACCATTTCTTAAAAAACTGTCAAAAATGGTAAAAATGACAAGAGACAGTTTTTGACAATTCCTTTATTTAAATGCTTCTTCTTTCTTCTATCTTCCTTCATCTTCTTCTTCTGGTTCTTCTGGCTCTTCTGGATCCTTCCTCTGGCATTCTCGTCCAGCATCTCCTCTGCGGCGTCTTCTATCTTCTTCTCCTCGGGCCGCTCCGCACCCATGGCATGGGGGGAGGCTCCCGCTCTTCTCTTCATCTTCTTCATCTTCTTCTCTTCTTCTTTTCTTCTCTTCTTCTCTTCTTCTCTTCTCCTCTTCTTCATTTTCTTCTCCGGGCCGCTCCGCATCCATGCTGGCATGGAGGGAGGCTCCCGCTGTGTGACGGCGTCTCCTCGTCTGACGGTTCTTAAATAACGGGGGATGGGGCCACCCGGTGACCCCGCCCCCCTCTGACGCACGGTGACTTGATGGGACTTCCCTGTGACGTCACGGGGAATGCCACAGGGAAGTCCCTTCATGTCCCGTGCGTCAGAGGGGGGCGGGGTCACCGGGTGGCCCCGCCCCCATTATTTAAGAACCGTCAGATGAGGAGACGCCGTCACACAGCGGGAGCCTCCTTTTATGCCAGCATGGATGCGGAGCGGCCCGAAGAAGAAAATGAAGAAGAGAAGAATAGAAGAAAAGAAGAAAAGAAGAAGAGAAGAAGATGAAGAAGATGAAGAGAAGAGCGGGAGCCTCCCCCCATGCCATGGGTGTGGAGCGGCTCGAGGAGAAGAAGATAGAAGACTTGTTTGACTTTAAGTATTATTAAAATCACTGCTCCTGAAAAAACGGCCGTTTTTAAAACTTTTTTTGCATTGATCCATGTCCCCTGGGGCAGGACCCAGGTCCCCAAACACTTTTTATGACAATAACTTGCATATAAGCCTTTAAAATGAGCACTTTTGATTTCTCCCATAGACTTTTAAAGGGTGTTCCGCGGCATTCGAATTTGCCGCGAACACCCCAAATTGTTCACTGTTCGGCGAACTTGCGAAGAGCCAATGTTCGAGTCGAACATGAGTTTGACTCGAACTCGAAGCTCATCCCTAATGGTTATATATTCTGACAATGTCCAGTCTTCTATTTAGGGCTTTCTCAAGCCAATCAATCCTCTTTAGTCTCTTCTGAACAGGAAGATGAGGATGAACTTTGTCCAGATTGGTAAGGTTGGTGAAATGCCTTTAAATAGAAGTGAAGCTTTGGAAATATTTGAAGTACCTCCAGAGGACAGCTTGACAATTCTCTTATGTTGGATGGATCAAGTGCTCAGATTACAAGATTGGAGTGTGTTGTCACAGCAGGATGTGAAAGTTATGCCCTTTTGAACTGAAATATGTCCAGGGGTTGAAATCATCCCTCTGGTCAGTGTGTGTCTCTTGTGGGATTGGCCATATACATGTCCTTGCCATCAGAAGATGTTGTGGCCTTTAAGGACAAACGCTATCACTGCATTTTTCTAGATGGTAGAAGGTCAAGCCTACATTTAATAGTGTTCAGTTTGGCTTCCTGCCCCAAGATGAATGTCTGCTGATTTAAAGGAAACCGAAAAACTCAAGAGTCAGTTTCCACGCTCACTCTCACTCCAGAGAGGTTAGCTTCTGCATTTCTGGCTGGGAGTCCAGGAAAACTGGGAAGCTAACGCATTAAGTCAGTAAAGAGTTCCATGTCAGGATCCTTTCTGTTATTTTGGATTGGGCCTCCCAAATACATGCCTTAGGGGCACTATGTGGCTTCTCTGTGAACATAGGTACGGCTTTGGTGATTGACACGTGGTCCATTAAGGCAAGCATTTTAGGCCATATTTGGAGATCTTTCATCCTTCACGTCTCAGATTGAGCCATAAAAATCTCCTTGTTATAGCAGCTCAGGTAGGCTCAGTTTAACTCTCGCTCCCATTCAAGTCGGGTTTCTGGACCAGTGACCTAAACTGGTGATGAAGAAACAAAATCGTCTGCAATGCTCCGGGGGAAGCCTGTCCTGGTAAAGTTGGACAGCGCAACGATTTAGACCTACATCTGGAAACAAGGCTCAGTCTCTCCCTTCTGAAGCCTTAGAATCTGTCCAAGTCAATCTTCTGCAGCTATCTGCGGCCTATGTGCCTGGTCAGAAGAATCTTCAGGTAAACTATTTCTCCAGGACAAGTCTAGACGACAATAAATGGTCCAAACTACTGCGAGTCTTTCGAGAACTAACAGAGCTTGGTATTTTTCTTCCAGAGGTAGACCACTCACATCCTCATTCAACACCAAGTTGCTGAAGTTCCATTCCAGGGCCCAGAATCCATAAGCAATTGAGGGGGAGGTCCTGACTGCAGAGTGGATCTCCAAGACAGCTTATGCCTTTTTGCTGCTCCCTCTGATTCTCAGCTTCCAGCTGAGGCTGTGGTGGGGGAAGCTGACAGTTCTGGTGATGATTCCAGATTGGCCGAAGGGGCCGTGGTAACCTTTGCTCATATAACCTTTGCTTTATAAGTGCCAAGGATTAACTCCCTCTGTAAGATCAAATCTTCTCTGAAGTCCTATTCATCCAGCATCCGACAGGCTCAGGCTCATGGCCTGAGTCTAGAGAGGCAGAGGCTAATGGATTTTTAGGCACACATTTCGGCTATCTCTGCCTTCACCGGCATACAGTGGGCATCCAACACTTAGAGGGGTTGCAAAGGTTCACGTTTTTTCACCTTAATGCATCCTATGCATTAAGGTGAAAAAACATCCGATGCAAACTGGCCCCCCAGCCCCCCCGTTTACTTACCTGAGCCCTCGAAAGTCCCGCGTCGAAAATGTGTTGGATTTCGGCTCGGTCTTCTCAGCTCTTCATTGGATAGATTGATAGCAACGCAGCCATTGGCTCGCGCTGCCGTCAATCAAATCCAATAACGCAGGCCCTGGGGTGGGGCCGAGTCCTGCACTCGGCGGCTATGGAAGCCGAATGCAGGGCTCGGGAGCATGCCCGCAAGGTAACCCCCCAGGAGAGCGCTTCTCCCAGGGGGTTATCTGAGACGGGGAAGGAGCTGGGAGAGCCGCCGGGGGACCCCAGAAAACGCCATTCGGGGCCACTCTGTGCAAAACAAGCTGCACAGTGGAGGTAAGTATGACATGTTTGTTATTTTAAAAAAATGAAAATCGAACCTTTAGTGTCACTTTAATTATACTGTTTTTCAAGATGCAATTTGGTTGTAACCTCGAATTGTTTCCTAAATGGAATCTCCCATTGCTGTTGGACGTTATTGCATCAGATGCCTTCAATCACCCTCTGGTACCTCTCACTGAAAACTGCTTTACTGGTGCCAATAACATCAGCCAGAAGAGTCAGCATTGGTGGCCTTGGGGTTTAAAGAACCCATACTCGCGTACTTCCAGACAGGGTGGAACTCATGCCAATGCTCAAATTTTGTGCCTGAACTGACCTTCAGAGTCCATATCACACAAGAGGTTGTCCTCCTACAATACTTTTGGGGAGTACTCAAGAAATTAGCCCATTGGATGTGGGCTAAGCTTTAAAATGTTAAATCAAGATGACTTCTGCCATCAGGAAGTCGGAGAATCTGTTTGTCATTCCATGATTTTACGGCTTCCAGCAAGATTATTGCCTCTTGGTTGGTAAAGCTCATCTCCTTGGCCTACAAGTTGAAAGGGTTGGACATGCCAGGAGAATCATAGCACCCTTCACCAGAAGGGTCTCGACCTTGAGAGTTGCAACAGGATGAGTGTCTGAAACTATCTGCAAGGCAGCTACGTGGGCACCAAAAAATTCAGAATTGAGGAGTGTGTAGCATTATTCCTCCCCTGTTTTGGCTAGTTAGTTCACAGCTGTGCTGACATGGAGCCATCAGGAAAACAGAAAATTGAATTCAAATACTTACCATAATTTTTCTTTCCTGACAAGCTCCATGGCAGCACAGATCTCACCCAGCTTGGTAGTTGTTAGTTACAGAACGCCAAGGCTGTAGGTGGGCTCAAATTTATATGGGTTAAGTCCTGGAGGCATGGGGGGGCAGAGCCTATACCCAGCTGTGCTGCCATGGAGCTCGTCAGGAAAGAAAAAGTACGGTAAGTATTTGGATTCAATTTTTTTGGAAGTGAAAATCTGCGCTATTATAGTCCAATGCAAGTTTTAGCCATTGATTCTAATGGTAAAATTGTAACTTTCACAAATAAATCCTTTTAATATTGAGATGAAAAGTATCTTTCTCTGAAATAAAATTTCCTTTGCAACATTGTTGCTTCTACTTAAAATATATTTTTTAAGAATGCTAGAATGTGGAATGTTTTGATGTTTTGGTAAAATATATTTTTCTCTGTCACTTTTATTTGTTACTCTCCATCTCATAATCTTTACCCAAACTCACACAGGTGTCTTTACAAAGCACAAACAATACCATTGCTGATGCAAATTTAAAATGAGTCACTTTTTTGTGCTTTTTATTATTTCCAAATAATCATAATTTGAGCCCAAAAAATGTGATATGTGTACCGACATCAGAAAATCAAAATGTAATTCCCCAAAATTTGAGGGTAATATCACTATTCTACACTAACCCACAAAAAGCCACCAAATATCACAAAATAAATCAAGAAGAATAACTTTTGTGTAATGTAATTCCATCACCTGTATGTCCAAAGAAATGCAGTATTTATGTGTAGGAGGTTTTCACATGTGGCAGCTCTGTGGCTTAGAGGTTAGAACTTCTGCTGATCATCTGGGTTTGATTCCCAAACATGCTGCTTCATGTAGAGAAGTTGTCTCAATTCCCAGGTCCTAAAACCAAATGTAGTATTTATGTGTGAGAGGGTTCCACCACCATTGTAATTCTTGCCAGATATACTATCCAATCAAAAGTACTGGGACGCCTGCCTTTACACACACATGAACATTAATGACCAGCCCAGGCTTAGCCCGTAGGGTTAAAAATTGATTTGGCCCACCCATTGCAGCTAGAACAGATTCTGGGAAGGCTAGGAAAGCTGTCCATAAGGTTTAGTGTGTCTATGGAAATGTTTGACCATTCTTCCAGAAGTGCATTTGTGAGACCAGGCACTGATATTGGATGAGAAGGCTTGGCTTGCAGTCTCTGCTCTAATTCAGCCAAAAGGTGTTCTATCAGGTTGAGGTCAGGACTCTGTGCAGCCGGTCAAGTTCCTTCAGCCCAAACTCTCTCATCCACGTCTTTATGGACCTTGCTTTGTGCGCTGGTGTGCAGTCATGTTGGAACAGGAAGGGGCTATCCCCAAAACTGTTCCCACAAAGTTGGGAGCATGAAATTATCCAAAAAGTCTTGGTATGCTGATGTCTTAAGAGTTCCCTTAACTGGATCTAGGAGGCCAAGCCCAACCCATGAAAAAAAACCCCACGTCATAATCCCCCCTCCACCAAATGATTTGGACCAGTGCACAAAGCAAGGTCCATAAAGACATGGATGAGTGAATTGGGGGTGGAGGAACTTGACTGGCCTAGACAGAGTCCTGACCTCAACACAACAGAACACCTTGGGGATGAATTAGAGCAGAGGCTGTAAGCCAGGCCTTCTCGTCCAACATCAGTGCCTCACCTCACAAATTCACTTGAAAGAATGGTCAAACATTCCCATAGACACACTCCTAAACCTTGTGGACAGCCTTCCCAGAAGAGTTGAAGCTGTTATAACTGCAAAGGGTGGGCCAAATGAATTTTGAACCCTATGTATGAAGCCTGGGATGCCATTGCAGTTCATGTGCGTTTAAAGGCAGGCTACCCAATACTTAGGCCAATATATTGTATATTGCTTGTGACACTGAACATGGCTATGGACTTAGGGCTGGTTCACACCACAGAGATGCAGAAAAATGTGTGAGGCTGCCTGCTGGCCAAGTGGGTAGCAATTCTGTCTAGCAGCACTGGGGTTGCTGGTTCAATTCCCCAACATCCTAATGCTTGTGTCAAAGTTTATATGCTCTCCCTGTGTGGGTTTCTCACTACAATCCAGAAACATGCTGGCATCTTATTTGTCTCCCGTTGAAATAGTCTCTAATGTAAAAAAGTTCATTTTGAACTTTATATTGGAAGCTCATTGCAGCCAGGGACTGATGCTAATGTTTGTTAGCACTAATCATGCCCAGGGACTTGGACCTTTAAAATTGTAGGGTTTACACTGCACAGGTACATATGCTTAGAAGACTGTTGCTTTGTTTATGTGCATGCAAATGGACTTTGATCTTTGGCCTGTAGTTGGAGATTTGATGCACATAACCAAGGGCTAACTGTCATGGTTATGCAATAGAGTTTTGTCTGTCAGCTTATCTGTCTCCATGTGTTCATCTCTAAAGACCAGCTGACTCTCACCGGACTGCTTTTATAAACTCTCCTCTAGCATGGCTCCACCCCAGCTCCTATCAGGGAACCCTATATTAACCTGTGCACTGCAAGCCAGCAGTGCTGATCAACCATTGTGTGTTAGCTCTCGTGTGTACTTGCTGTGTTTCCTGCGTCTGATTCCAGTTACCGACTTTGGCCTGTTCTCAACTATTCCTGTCTGCTCGTGTCCCCGACTATCCCTGTTTGCCTGTGACCCCGAACCTTGGCGTGAACTCTGTTGTCCTTGTCTGCTTGTGGTCCTGACCTTGGCTTATTCCCTTACTATCCCTATCCTCCTGTTACCTACTGTGGGTGTGAGCTGGGGGACCCTGGGGGTCGCGACCTGGAGCCAGTTGCAGCCCAGTCCATCCTCACCACTAGAGGCTCTGGTAAACACCTGCTGGCTCTTAGACTCCGCGCCCTAGGGAATCTTACGCTCTAACCACGGTGGGATCCGTGCTGGTGTTCCAGCGGCCCTGCCTTCCTTACCACCCTGACTCCTATCTGCAGCAGTCAGCTGTAGGGTCCACTACCTTGCGGTGCACTCCTGATCCCAGCGGTGTGCATCTGTCACCTAGCCTCAAGGTGACCTGACAGTTTGATCAGCCATGGACCCGGCTGATGTGCCGCTACCCGCAGATGATCCGTTTCAGGGCTTAGTTTGCAGACTTGAGACCCAGGAATCGCATCAAACCCAAGTGATGCGATTCCTTCAGGATTTGGCATCCCGTTTTGAACAGGTTCAGGCCTCATTAGGACCCCCGGTTCAACAACCTCAACCGCTATCTGCTGCTGCACCTATCGCACCAGTCGCAGCCACACATTCATTACAACTGCCAGCTCCGGCCCGTTTCTCTGGTGACTCCAAGGCTTGCAGGGGGTTCCTTAGCCAGTGCACAATTAATTTTGAACTTCAGCCCCAAAACTTCCTGTCCGATCGGGCGAAAGTAGCCTATATTATATTCCTCCTGTCCGGCGAGGCGCTAGCTTGGGCTGCCCCTCTGTGGGAACTGAATGATCCAGTGGTTTCTAGCCTGTCTGATTTCTTGAAACTTTTTTGGAATATCTTCGAGGAACCGGGTCAGGTTTCCTCAGCGGCTAGCGCTTTTTACGTCTCCGTCAAGAGTCCGCTTCTGTGGGACAGTATGCTCTTCAGTTCTGTATCCTCACAGCTGAATTCAGCTGGAATAATGAGGCCCTAGTTGCAACCTTTTGTCATGGCCTCTCTGATAGAGTGAAGGATGAATTAGCAGGAAGGTCCCTTCCTGCTGATCTGGACGGTGTCATCACCTTGTGTAACCAGATCGATATTCGCTTTCAGGAAAGGGCCCTGGAAAAAAGACATCAGCACTCCCCATTCCTTAGGCAGCCTGAGCTCCCAGTCCCTTCTCTTTGATCCGAGGAGCACCCCCTGCCCGCTGAGGAACCTATGTAGCTGGGCTGGACCAAGTTGTCTCCTGAAGAATGCGCTAGGCGCAGAACTCTGGGCCTGTGCTGCTATTGTGGGGCCAAAGGTCATTTTCGTGACACTTGTTCTCTTCGTCCGGAAAAACGATCGGGGCTAATACATCTGGAAGGTGGAGTATTAGACCCTAATGTATCACCTTCACCTTCTCGTCTTCTTCTTTCTGTGTTCCTTCATGTCGGCGCTTCCTCTCGTTTGGTCTCGGCATATCTGGATTACGGAGCTGCTGGCAATTTCATGGATTGGGAAACTGCATCTTCCATGAGACTTACCCTTTTGCCCCTTTCAACGCTATTGGTGGTCTTGGCGATTGATGTCACTGTTCTCCCAGGGGGTCCTATCCGCTTCCAGACCCTTCCTGTTAAGATGTCGGTAGGGACACTCCACCAGG
The DNA here is from genome assembly GCA_037952925.1 of Lithobates clamitans. NCBI lineage: Eukaryota > Metazoa > Chordata > Amphibia > Anura > Ranidae > Lithobates > Lithobates clamitans. The sequence continues at coordinate 13,111,964 of JBBGZY010000438.1, forward strand.
AGTGGATATCCTTCCTTGTCTTACCTAAGGCTTCATCTCCTATCATATTAGATCTTCCTTGGTTACGGTTCCATTCTCCACACATTGACTGGATTGCTGGATGGATTCTGGCTTGGGGTTCCTCCTGTTCCTCCTCCTGCCTACTCAAGGTTACCCCAAAAGAGAAACTTCCTGTTGCCACCATCCAAATATCTTCTGCTCTTCCCGCTGCATATAGCGATTTCTGGAATGTCTCCTGCAATAGTCGGGCTGAGGCACTCTCTGGGTCATGTGGCACTCTGGATGAGGAGCCCACCTGTGAACTTGAGCCGACCATTCACTCCAGTTTGCATGGTCATTTACCTTTGCCTGTTCCTGGACCCCCTTGGACACACACTCAGGCTGACTCGTCTACCAGTTCCACAGTCGCTACGCACTGTGATGCAATTCTGGTGGTCTCTGCACCTGGTAATGCTGTTCAGTTGGCCACTGCACCAGTTCAGCCTATGCCCAGTGAAGCTATCCAGCTTGACTTCTGTGACACATCACTTTCTAACCAAACTGGTCTCAGGGATCCACTGACTTCTGCCCAGTCTGATGATCCTGTGCTGGATGTCCAGCTCATCTTTAAGGGTCTGGGGGACCCTGCTCAGACTCCTTATGGTCTTCTTATTCCTTTACCCATCCCTAACAAGCCTTCAGCCCTCAATAAGTCCTCTCGTCCTCTCCCTATCTCGGTTTCGGTCTCTGAAGATAATCTTAAGTATGAGGTTAGTCAAGTTCTGGATTCCCGTAGAGGCATTCTTCAGTACCTCGTACATTGGGAAGGGTTTGGTCCTGAGGAGAGGTCTTGGATCACTGCATCTGAGATCTTTGTGCCTCGTCTGTTGAGGAGGTTTCATCTGGAGTTTCCCTTTAAGCCAGGGCCCAGGTGGGGGAGGGGGAGGCCTCATAAGAGGGGGAGTACTGTCATGGTTATGCAATAGAGTTTTGTCTGTCAGCTTACCTGTCTCCATGTGTTCATCTCTAAAGACCAGCTGACTCTCACCTGACTGCTTTTATAAACTCTCCTCTAGTATGGCTCCACCCCAGCTCCTATCAGGGAACCCTATATTAACCTGTGCACCGCAAGCCAGCTGTGCTGATCAACCATTGTGTTTTAGCTTTCGTGTGTACTTGCTGTGTTTCCTGCGTCTGATTCCAGTTACCGACTTTGGCCTGTTCTCAACTATTCCTGTCTGCTCGTGACCCTGACCTTTGGCGTGTCCCCAACTATCCCTGTTTGCCTGTGACCCTGAACCTTGGCATGAACTCTGTTGTCCTTGTCTGCTTGTGGCCCCGACCTTGGCTTATTCCCTTACTATCCCTATCCTCCTGTTGCCTACTGTGGGTGTGAGCTGGGGGACCCTGGGGGTTGCGACCTGGAGCCAGTTGCAGCCCAGTCCATCCTCACCACTAGAGGCTCTGGTGAACACCTGCTGGCTCTTAGACTCCGCACCCCAGGGAATCTTACGCTCTAACCCCGGTGGGATCCGTGCTGGTGTTCCAGCAGCCCTGCCTTCCTTACCACCCTGACTCCCATCCGCAGCAGTCAGCTGTATGGTCCACTACCTTGCGGTGCACTCCTGATCCCAGCGGTGTGCATCTGTCACCTAGCCTCAAGGTGACCTGACACTAACACAGTTGCAAATAGTATTATGTGTTCCTGCTCATCAGGTGCAATCACTTTAGACATACACAAAGAGACAGATTGAAAGATACTGGTGGGCGTGTACTTCTATTGGGCGTGTGTCAGTGTGCTAACAATACAATCTATCTTATATAAAGGGCTGCAGTAGGGGGTTTGTTCAGCCTGTGAAGGCTAGGTTTTTTTCTGTGATTTGTGGGGGCGAAGGAATGATATTGTGCCTATTGACAAACGCCCAACTAGGGCTGTTTGCTGAAATTCTTGTGCATTTTTTCAATCAAATGTGGGTTTAGACATTTGTTTGAGAGCAGGCTATAAAATTTTCCGACAACAAAATCCGATCGCGTCAATCCGTCCGTGTGTGGACAATTCCGACGCACAAAGTGCCACGCATGCTCAGAATAAATTCCGAGACGGAACTGCTCGGTCTGGTAAAATTAGCGTTCAGAATGGATATAGCACTTTCGTCAGGCTGCAATGTTTTAATTTGTTTAATGCAGTGCACTCTGTTCTTCTTTATAATGCTAGAAGAATGAAGTAGTTTTGCTGCTCATAAGTTCTCTTCTTTCTTTATTATTTCTGTTGATTTCATCAATACAATATTTGTATTTGTCACATCTGATTCAAAAATTTTATATATTTTTTTTTGGTTAGTATTTTTTTCAAGCCTGATGTTTTTTATTTTTTTTAACTCCAGAATATTTTTGGGTGTGTTTTGTGTGTCAAGTTACCACAACACCATTATTATTGAGTATTATTTAATCTCAAGGAGGTTGCTTGGTGTTGGTGTCTCTTGTTAATTTCACATTGTATTTTTGAAATGTACCTGCCTCCTCACAAACTGTCTTTTTAGAAGGAAAACACACATAGGCGAGTATAATTGAAACAAAAATTCCTTTATTAAGGGGTCCTAACCAAACAAAGAGGAAGGCAACGCTGGAGAAACAGCAGAAGTTGGCGAAGCCTTTGGCCCCCAGGGCAGACATCAGTTATTTCCAGGCAAAATTGGTGGCCTGAGGAGTCCATATCTAAGGGAGTTCAATCTGGTCCAGAAGTCCAAAAGAATCATGAACAGCAGCAGATGACATGTATGTCCCCAGGCTGTGGTCAGACCAGACTGAACCCAGGGCCATCACTTTCTGGTCTTCCTTCCATGCTTCCTTCCACGCTGTGTCTGTGGTGCTGGAGTTGTGGCAGGAGGAGAAGGAGGAGGATGGTCCGACTCACACAGGTGGGTATTGGGTATGATTTCGCCCCTCACCCCCTTGGTTAAGGTTTTATAAATAAGGTCCTCACACATGAGGCGTTGACCCTCCTGCATGTCCTTCAGTTTTGTGGCAGCCATGCAGGCAAAGGCCTCTTCAGGAGTGGGGAAGGCTCTGAGGGACCCTGAAGCCTCCTGAATCAGCCTGAGTGCTGAATCCTGCACATTACTCCCCTTCCTGGGTCTTTTGTTTGGAAGGCGGAGGGGAGGGCCTGCGATTCGGCAAGGCTCCTATTGAGCCCGGCCTTCTCCTGGCTGCCACTTAGCCCCGCCTCCTCCTGGCTGCCACTAACCCCCGCCTCCTCCTGGCTGCCACATTCCACAGCCTCCTCCTGTGTGCCACATTCCACTGCCTCCTCCTGGCTGAGGTCTTCCTGTGTATGAAAAAGGGACATCGTTTTAGTTTTTTTTTCATCAATCTCACACAATTTTCACCTCATGACTGTTTGAATTTAAACAAATATAACAGACTATCATTCTGAGCCCAGCATTTTTCATTATTGTCCCGACTATTTTTGCCCACTACTGTCTATTGATATGTAAAACACTTTATTAAATCAGCAATTAGTGATCAATAATAAAATCCAGTAAACATCATTTATTTATTGACTAGAAATCTGTAGAACAATGCTATACCTGGCTCCAGCTGGGCTTTTCCACTTCTTCCTGGCTGGAAGTCCCAGGTTGGACATCGGAAGCCTCAGCTGGGGTGGAAGATAGGGTGGAAGGAAGAGTGGAAGGAAGGGTTGCGAGGGATTCCCTGACTTCAGTCTGGCCTGACAGAAAACAAAGTCTCTCATAGTACCATAGCCTGGGGACATAAACGTCATCTGCTGCAGCTCCGGATCTCTGGGAATCCTGGGAAGACCTTTTTGCGCTCCCTAAGATAAGTGCTCATCAGGCCACCAATTTTGGCTTTTATATAGGGGATGGTTGCTGTGGGGACCACCGGCTTCACCAACTCCAGCAGTTTCTCCAGCGCTTTATTATTATATTGTTTATATTGTTTATTGTGTATATTGTATTGTTTATTATTATACTGCGGGTGTTTGATCTGCCACAGACAGGGCAGCTCCCTGTATTTCTCTATGAACAGGGGAAGGAAGTTGTGGTCACTGAAGCCATCCATTTTATCTGCAATACACAAGACAAACCCTAATGTCAGGCTAAAGTCTCCTAATCTTGTCCCAATATAAGCCTCAATCTAGAAGCAGTATAGGCCCAATTTTTAATCTTACCTTCGTTATCTTGATCGGCGCCTCCAATACTCCTTCCTCCGCTCACAGATCGTATGCACTACGCATGCGTGTTACGCTTTATATACACTGCGCATGCGTGAAACTCCGCCCGCCCCTGACGTTCTTTCTAGTCTATTCCCCGCCCCTTATCGTTCGGCTCAGTGGGGGAAGAGCACATGGTGGAGACAGAGCAGGTGTGTGCTAATTACAGCAATGAGGAGGAGGAGGAAAGCCAGGAGGCAGAAACATCCCGATCCCGGAGGAGACGATTTAAGGCCTCAAATATGTCCTTTGGGGAGATGTTGGAGGTGGTCGACATACTGAAGAGGGCTGTCTATGACGGGAAGTATGGACCTTACCCCAACCCAAATGTGAGAAAGGCCAAGATCATGGCAAAAGTTATGAAGAGTCTGCAGAAGAATTTTGGGGTACGGCGATCCAAGGATCAACTCAGGAAGCGGTGTTCGGACCTCAAATTAAGGGAGCACGATCACGATCACCCAACATAGGATCTCTTTGGCAACTAAGACTCAAGAAAAAGGGTTTAAGCTATTAACAAGATGGTACAGATGCCCGGTGACTATCCAACGATTTAACCCTCTCTATCAGGTACTTGTTGGAGATGCCTGTCCTCTAGTGGGACAATGCTCCACATCTGGTGGGCATGCCCTCCAATTCGGAAACTTTGGCAAAAGGTCTTTGATCTATACAGCAGGCTGATAGCGACCTCAATTAAGCCCACACCAGAGATAGCCCTACTATCTATGCTCATAGGCCCAGTCAAGCTGGTTAAAAAAGACATACTGCGCCACTTTTTGGCCGCAGTTAGGACAGTGATCCCCAGACGTTGGACATCAATAGATGTGCCTTCCTTGGGTGATTGGGCTGTCGAAGTGGATCGGATAAGAGATCTGGAGCGCCTGCTGGCGCAGGAAGCAGGGAAGGAGGAACAGTTCACCACCTGGACCTCATGGTCGATGTTTCGTTACTCTGATGACTTCCCCATATGGGTCAGGGATGCCCCATCTTTACCCACCGATTAGCCATGCTGGGGTGCTTCCCACTTTTGTTGTCATCCCTTATCTCTCTACATGCTCTCACTCCTACCTCTCTCTCTGCCTCCTTTTCTTTATGTACTGAACCAGTCATTCAAATATATAAACAAAGATCCTATGCCCAGAATTGCTCAACAACATGAATATCTATAATGAGTGATTTAATGATCCCTACAGCATTCCAGCCTGATTAGGAGGAACCTCCAGATAACACAAACACGCAAAATTACAAAGGTGGATATAGGATGGTTCCCCCGCGCATGTTATTCAACTATTGCATTAAAATCCTCTATATACAATGTTATAATATAGTATTTCACCGGAAGCTGTATACCAAAGCATATATTCCTGTGTATATATAGTAAAGGTTCCCCTTATTGTTCTGTTAGGTGAAAAGGTGTCCCTCCAAGCTTTGTGCCTCCCTTTCAATCCTTCCCCTCCCTCTTCTTGTGTATCATTTTGCAGATGAAGAGATCTGTATTTAGTCTCTGGACAGTGCTTAGGCACATACTGCCCCTTTCTGGAAGTTCTCTGCTGAAGCTCCTCACAGCTTCTGCAACGGTTACATTTCTGGCCCTGCCCTTCCTGTTGCCAAGGGTGGGTTCACAGTCCAGCTGTGATGCAGCCACCTGCAGTTGCCAGTTCAGAACTGTCCACAGGGCAGAAAAAGGGGGTAAACTGCAACAAGGGTAAACATTCTTCAGGCATGTTAAAAGAGCCACTGACAAGTCCACCAGATATGCTTTATGGGTCATGTCCCTGACAGCTGTCCAATGATTTCCTTGCAGTGGATAAACATAATTAGTGAACATGCATTAGACATCAGGAATTATACAAGATAAGTGTCCCTTTTTGACATTTCTGTGTACAAGGCCTAAAAGTACTAATTAAGCATACAAAGATAAATCAGGTTTCAAAAGTGAAGGAGCTCTACCACATATTATGCTGACCGAAAGGTTGTGCTGCTCTTTTGTGGGTACCAGTATAGCAATAAATATCCTTCCAGAGAGCTATAACCTGACATTCTGCTATTTCAATCCTATTTTCATTGCCATGGTTGCCTGTTTATCAACATGAATTGGCCAGTATGACAGACAAAAGGAGAGGCCAGAAATAAAGTACACATTTTCTATAACTTTTAGAAAAACAAGTTAGCATGAAAGGACTCTAAAGCTTCTAATAAACCATGTTGTCAGAAATTCAAGCTAAATCCAGTATACTGTCGATATGTTATTGATTTGAAGAAAATTTTATGTTGTCATGTTCTAATCAGGTTCAAATATCAAATCAAAATAAATGTAAGGAATGCTAAGAAATCATAGTGAATGAACTAAAACGAAAACATGAGGAAAAAATGCAGATGCCCTATGTATTGTATTTAAACAAGGTACAAGAATCAAAATAGTGTTTTTTGTTAAAAAATTACCTAATTACCCTATAATAGCATGGGGAAATAATTAAATGAGATAGGAGATAAGCCTATGCCAAGGCCTTCAGCCAACAGTGAACTAAAAAGTTTGCTACATCTAGCGATTGCCTTACCAAGCTGGCCTCCCCTGAAATTACACAGGCTATTCGCACAGGGAAAACTGCCTGCCAGCTCCTGCGGGGGATTTCCCCCCCTCCCTCTCCTCTCTCACACACAGGCATCAGTCCGCTCTGCTTCCTCCTCTGTGACCCCATTGGCAGGGAGAGAGAGAGAGCCAATGAAAGGCAACAGCAGCAGAGGATCATGGGACATGAAGTCCCAGCACAGAGCAAACTAACTGACTCTTAAAGGGCGGGACTACAAATCCCAGAGGGCTCTGCAAAGCAAAGGGCTGGCTAAGAACTCCATTTTGGAAGGCTGGGGAGTTCTCGAGGCAGAGAAAGGGACAGACGTGATCTGGGGGGCTGCTGTTATCCATCCTGTCACAGCTCTAGAGGTTGGTGTATTGATCCTGCCACAGCTCCAAAGGTCCGTGTGCTGATCCTGCCACAATTCCAGGAGTTGGACGATGATGGACATCCCATCTGAGAGGTATCCCGGGTACATCTACAGGCGTTCCTGAGGGCGTGGGCCGATCCGGTTACAAGGTGGCCAGTCGGGCCTTTTGGAGAACCTGTCGCTTGATTGTTTGGTCACACTATGGGTGAGCAGGCACTTGCCCATCTTTAAGAACATGGTAGTCAGGCAACATTGCCTTACCAGTGCCCACATTTGTAGGAACACTTGCACCCTGCATTTGTGTCTGTTTTACTGTTTTTGCAAGTACACTGTTTGCTAGGTGTGCCAGAGGGGCTGGGACAGTTCTTGGGGTTGAAAGGCAGAGTACGGAACCAAACATACTAAAGTGGCTCCTACAGGGGTAATGCTACAAACAAAAGCTAGAAAATATGAGAAAGAAATATAAAAATAGCTGTCCCTCAAAAGTGAGACTGCATCTTAATGTCAACTGTCAAAACATTTCAAATGCCTATTCTTCACTCTTTTAGGACTTACAATAAAGATTATCTTTCAGTGTTAAGGGATAGGTTAAGGGTTATATTTAGGGATTTGGAGGTTGCCAAGATTTGGGAAGAGAAGCGTTAAGTGTAAGGGTCATGTTAACAGGAATTGGTTAGATGTCACAGGCAATTATTTTACCTTTTTATTTCTCTGGGAACTCCCACAGTTGCTCTCTATGCAGAGTTTTAATATATACATTCTCTAGGAACTTCAGTAGTTCCAGCAGATTGATTTATTACTTCAGTTCCAAAGGTAAAAAGGAACGTGCATGTACTTTAATATATCGGTTTTCACACAAAACTAATGATGAGTGAACTGAGAGCGTAATTTCTCTGGACAAAGTCAGGAAATCTAAGTGAAATGTTACAATTTTAGTGAAATTAGGGTGCTTTTCAGTGGTTTTTAAGGGTGCAATAGACTTTAATGGCTTCTGCAGATTATTGAATCATGGACCTGTTCTTAACCTCAAAAAAACAAAAACAAAAAAACAACAGTGTAAAAAAAACACGGTTGATCTTGTTAGAAATTCAGAGCTGTCCATTTGCACACTTCCTGTGGTATATCAAAATGTCCTTCTAGTGCCTATCCTGGACTACAGAATCTTTAAGATGTAGTGATCTAGGAGTGGGGGTAGTTGAGTAGTTAGTCCTCCTAGCTCTTATGCCGGACTACAGAATAGTTAGTGTCTATGTTGTAGAGATAGGAGAGAGGGAGGTTTTGAGTAGGTAAGCAAAAGACAACTGGTCCAGGCTAACAATCAGTCCACAAAAATGCCATGTGTTGTCAGCCCACAACATGGCTTAAAAGTTAAGAGCACATCTGGAAAATCAATTTGTATTTATCTGTAAATGTGTTTTTTTAGGGTATAATAAATGGGAAAATTTGCATGTATTGCAGAGATAACTTCTTTTATTTTTTGCCCTGACATACACTTTAATCTACATTGTGCTTATGTTGGCTCAATCTTTAAAATGTCCCTTGACAGACTTTACAAGCCATTATGAAATTTAAAATGCTGCCTATAAGAAGGCTTTTCTATTAAATAGAAGATGTAAGTTAAGAAGTAAGTATAGTTGCAGATAATAAGCTTTGTATGTGCCCTATCTTATAGTGACTTGCTCTTCATTACCCTTCAAACTCTTATTGTTCATAGTCTTCTATCAGTATAAATCCTATACAACCTGTGCAATTTTTTTCTCTATACTCCATGCTTGATAGATGGGATTTATATTGCATTCAACACATAATATGCTTGAACTGTTAACACCATGTAACCCTCTGCTGGTATCTGAATAATGATGTCAAGATACAATCTTTCAGCTGGCAGCATATTCTCTATTTGGAGTATCTAAAGTAGACATATTCAATTTTCCTGGCAAGGGACCGGTCGTCATCAAACATGCTATTTGTTCTTTTTAAAAGAGAGCTTATATGAGTGATTGCCATACTTTCAGAAAAAAATGATTTTTTAAACAGAGAAAGTCTGCAAGACTTTTTTAAGTGCCTTTTATTAATGCAGTAGTTAGTTTAGCATTCTTTTTTGAAGATTGCATATACTAAATAAAGGCACTTAAAATAAGACTGTTTAGAATTTCTTGTTAACAAATGTAGAATAAAGTTGCTGCAAAAAGCTAAGATGCAAAAAATCATAAACCTTCACATTGCACAGCACATACACCAAAATATCCAGTCAGTATTTGGCTCCATGTTTAGTTTCTAAATTTGGTAAATGAAGGTAAGCATTAAAATATCAAATTTTATTTTATGAAAAACAGTATACAAACAATAATACTATCAAGGGTTCTTGTTCTACTTACTTTGTTATAAATGTTCACCCAATGACATAAAATGAGGACATTGGGGGACAATCTCTACAAGATACCACGAGTTGGGTTGCTATAATATAAAATAAGGACCCAAGCAGTCCCAAAACTGCACTGCACGCAAGAAATGAGGTAGGTGTAGAGGTCAGTGCTGCAGCCTATGTTGTTCATCTCCAACAAGTGATACTAATCCAAGATGGGATGTTGTGCACCTGGCATATGTCCTTGCTAAGACATAGCTTTTATTAACACAACCAGTAAAGTTACAGCTAGAAAGAGACGTTTCCTCAGAAACATGTAAGGTTGACTTGCTGTAATTTTACCAGTTTTGTTAATAAAAGCTATGTTTCAGCAAGGACACATGTCAGGTGCATGCCTTCCAAATCTAAAATAGGGGTCCAGCAACAGGCACCCAACTATTCCCTCTTCCCCACCTTGAGGCAGACCTTCAGTCATTTTTTCAACTTTCCATCTATTAAATCTTCTGCCCTTGTTGTTTTAACTTTGGATAGTAAAACATTTTTTTCTGCCAGTAAATACCTTATACAACCACTTCCTGTTTCTTGTCTGGTCATTATTATAGGCCTATGACATCATGCACAGCTCTCTCTCTCACTCTCGTGAGAGTTTGCCAGGAAGCGAGGGTGGACGAGTCATAAGAGGGCCAATGAAAGCTGCAGGGCTGCAGAGCTGGAGGTGTGCCTCTGTGTGTCTGTCTAAATCCAGGAAGTGAACAGGAAGCAGCTTCAGCTGCCCGCAGTTAAAATGGATGCGGCCAGAGTAGAGGGAGATTTCTGCAGCATATTTGGCAAGTACAGAATCACAGTATATTTAAAATAATATGCAAAGTGGTTGGAGGGAAGCTTCAGAATGGCAAAGATGTTTTTATTACAAATTATGTGAGCAGACTGCAGTTCCTCTTTAAGTGCTGGCCTCCTCCTCAAGGCTTGTCCCATTGTTGCCTGCACAAACTTTGCTGCATTTCAATCTAAAAAGCTTAATTGTGGAGTTGCTGATGTGAACGTATTGAACACAGTGGGGGCTATTTACTAAAACAAAATCTGCTGCAGCTCTGCATAGAAATCAGCTTTCAGTTTGGTTTGTCAAAGCTTAGAGTTAGAAGTTGATTGGCTACCATGCACAGCTGCACCAGATTCTGTGTGTACCAGTTTTAGTAACTTTCCACCAGTGTTTGGGAGATTTTGCTGCTCTGAAGGGATGAAAAAAATTGATATTTTCATAATCCCTTGAAATTGGCTAAGAAAAAGCTGATTTCTGCAAACATGTCATCATTTTGTGTAAACTCATTGGAATTTTTTTTTGTTTTTTTATATAACAAACATGTCATACTTACTTGCTCTGTGCAGTGGTTTTGCACAAAGCAGCTCCAATCATCTGCTTTTCAGGTCCCCTGGTGGTGCTCCTGGCTCCTCCCCCTCGAACAGTACCCCCAGAGAAAGCTGCTTGCCCTGGGGGCACCACTGCGTGCTTGCCCCTGAATCACTGCTCTTTGCTTCCATAAGACACATAGAGCCGCGGCTCAACCCCCACTCTCTTCTCATTGGCTTACTGGCTGTGATTGACAGCAGTGGGAGCCAAAGGGCTCCTGCTGTTGTCTCAGCCAATGAGGAGTGAGAGTCCCGGGACAGCTGAGACTATTGTGAACATCACTGGATCAAAGGGAGCTTAGGTAAGGATTAGGGGGGCTGGGCTTGAATGCAGGGAGGTAAAAAAAAAAACCTTCAGGCTTTGGAACCACTTTAAGGAAAAAGGTGAAATTAGGGTGGTTATGGTGGTTTCTAAAAGTGCAATGGGCATGTGGGCATGTATTGATCCTGATCATTAGAGAAGCTTATTTAAACTATTCTGGACCTGTTTTTGTGCAAAAAAAAAAAAAAACGGCCCCTGTATTGAAAATGGAAGAGAAGAAGAAAAAAAAAAACAATAAATGAGTTCTTTAAAAATTGCCCCAAAATATACTCCCCTTGCCCCCCCCCCCCCAAAAAAAACCCCCCTCTAAGTTAAAGAGTAGTGTTTTTTCCCCCAAAAAATTGCCTAAGCAGCTGAATGGGCAAAATTGGAGAAATTCTATCAATATCACTGCACTCATCCTTGTCTGGTAAGGGTGTCTGATGAAGGAAACAATCAAATAAATAAAAAGTGTAGCGCAACCTATAGAACACACACAATATCTAAGTGTAGAAATAATCAAACTTCATCCAATAGTGCAATGATCACCCATAAAAGTCTAAAAGGCGAAGAAGCAGCCCAATCAGAGGGCGCAACACGTTTAGGGAGGAGCCGAGTCCGTGACGTTAATGTCCAGGAGTCGGCGGATGATATTTTCCTTGGAGCTCTGATCAAGTCTGTTTTTAGTAAGTGTATTTTTGTGTGGAAATAAAAAGTTTTTAGAAGTGTACACTATGTTTCTGTGCCTTGTGTTTTCCAGATTACCTGGCTATTGATATATAAACCGTATGTTGAATGAATGAATGAATGAATGAATGATTTGTAAAGCGCTGCAAATGCAAACTGAATCGCCTCTGACAGCTTCTTAGAAGAGGTAGGTCTTGAGTTTTTTCCTGAAGGCCAGATGGTTTTCTTCCATGCGGATGTGAGTCAGAAGAGTGTTCCATAGCCGAGGTCCCTGGACTGCAAATCTGCATTCTCCCCTTGCTTTGTAGCGGTATTTAGGAGCGAGGAGGAGGTTCTGGTTAGATGATCGCAGATTGCGATTGGGTGTGTAGTGTTTTATTTTCTCTCTGAGGTAGTGAGGGGCGTTACCTTGTATGCATTTGTGGGTGAGGCAGAGGGTCTTGAATGTGATCCGATTCTTTACCGTTACCCAATGTAGGCTCCTCAGGGATGGGGAGATGGACTCCCAGGGTTTTTTTTCCTGTTAGCAGTCTTGCCGCCACGTTTTGAATGGCCTGTAGGCGCGCAAGCTGATATTGGGGTAATCCTATGTAGAGTGAGTTTGCGTAGTCGAGACGGGAATTGATGATTGTTCCAACTACTGCTGCTTTGTCCTCTTCTGGGATGAAGGGGATGATTGTTCCAACTACTTCTGCTTTGTCCTCTTCTGGGATGAAGGGGATGAGTCTGCTTAGCAGGCGGAGGAGATGGTGAGATCCGCTAACTACTGATTCTATTTGTGCATCCATTGTCATTTCTGAGTCAAAGATAACTCCGAGACTCTTGGCTTTGGTGCTCAGAGAGATGGTCTGTCCAAAGATGGTGGGAGGTGTCCATGGAGTCTTGGTTTTGGGATTTTGGTTAGCGTGTAGGAAGAGAAGTTCTGTTTTTGACCCGTTGAGTTTGAGGGAACTAATGGTCATCCAGTCATCTATCAAAGTGAGGCATTTCTCTAGTTGCTGATGGTGGTCTTTTTGTCCGGTGATGCGAAAGTAGATTTGGGTATCGTCAGCGTATGAGTGGAAGCAGAGGTCTGAGGGACTCCACATGAGATTGTCTGGGTGTCAGAGGTGAATGCTCCTGGTTTCACTGTCTGAGAGCGATTCTCTAAGAAGGATGCAAACCATTTTAGATTAGAAACTGTGGCTCCTGCAACTTCTGTGAGGCGGACAAGTAGAGTATTGTGGTCCACTGTATCAAATGCTGCACTAAGGTCTAGCAGTATCAGGAGACATGATTCTTCGTCATCTGCTGCTTCGAGGGCATCATCCCATATTTTGAGAAGTGCAGTTTCTGTGCCATGGCCATGGCGGAAGCCTGATTGTAGAGTGTCCAGAAGTTGATGTGTGTCCAGGTGGCGTTGTAGCTGTTGTACTACCGCTTTCTCTATAATCTTGGAGATGGTGTTAAGGCTTGTTATTAGTCTGCGGTGGTTAGGGTCCTTAGGGTTGAGATTGGGTTTCTTTAGCAGGGGTTTGACTGTGCCTTGCTTGAGGGTGGTTGGCACAATCCCTTCTTTGAACAACTGATTTATGAGGTGTGTTATAGTGGTAGCCAGGATGTCGGAGCATTCTTTCAGGAGTTTCGTGGGAATGATGTCATTTGGTGATGTGCTGTCTCGAAGGCTTCTCATAATGTTTTTAGTCATGTCAGTGGTGATTGGGGTCAAGAAGAAGTCTGGCGGTTGTGTGATGTTCGTGTTGATGTCCTCTTTTTGCTTTGGTTGGGTATGGTTGGTTGTTTTTTTCTGTTGAATTGATTTCCGAATGTTGTCAATTTTGTCGATGAAGAAATTTGATAACTCATTGCAAAATTCTTGAGTATCGTTTGCTCAGGGCTCTAAGCAGGTTGGGTTCATTGACTGGGCGACTATTTTGAAAAGTTCCTGCGGCCCGTTTAAGGCAGTTGAGATGGTGTTTGAGAAATGTTCTTTTTTGGCTGTAAAGATTGCTTTGTGGTATTTCACAGTGAGTACTTTGTAGTTTGTATGGTTTTCCTTGGTAGGATTTCTTCTCCATGCTCTTTCATCTCTTCTACGTTCCTGCTTGAGTAGGGTGAGAGTGCCATTAAACCATCTAATTTTTTTTTGCGGATGAGTGTTCTGAGTTTTAGCGCTACTGAGTCTGCTGTTTGTAGTAATGCCTTGTTTAGGGAGTTGAGTGTTTGTTCCGTTGAGACGTTTAAGTTTAGCGATTGTATTTTGTTTGATAATGTGGTTTTGAAGAGTTCAGAGTGCAGTTTTTTCTGAGATCTGTTCCTGAGTGTTGTTGTTGCATGTTTCTGTTTTTGGAGGGTGGTGTTAGCGGTGATTTTAAATTTGATGGCGTGGAGGTCCCTCCATGGTAGCGGTGTGTTGTCGAATATGTTGATGTCCATATTCTGTTTGAAGTATGTTAGTTATAAGGCTTGAAAACCAGCATGCTGAAGTTCTCTATAGGACAATGACAACTGGAACCCGGAACTGAAAGTGCGTGTCAGCGTAGAAAGCAAGCTACGAAGACCGGAAGTGACGTTTTTTGGGCAGGCAATCAGATAACGCGTTTCACAGTTTCCACTGCTTCTTCAGATCTCTAGTCTGGTTTTCAAGCCTCCTGGATATCCACAGAGGCCTCATCGCCATTCCATCTTCCAACGGCACACCACCCACTATATTGTGACCAAGCCAGCCATTTACTACGCGGATAGCAGCTCGGACCACAGAGTGACCCCAACCCCCGGACCATTAATTTGCTTGAGAATACTGTCTTGCTCTGAGTAGCCATTTGGCTTGTTTTGTCCTATTAAATTAACACCTTAATACTACACTGAGTCTGGCGCACCTTGTCTTTGTTCTATTTTGTCTTCCAGAGTTGTGCTGCCACTCTCAGGGTTGCAGCCACCAGTGTAACTGGAATTTGAACTGGAACGGTTTTCATTTTGAACTGACTTGTATCCCTTTTTATATTTAATGTATTTTATCCCTCTTTTGTATAGTTATTAGTCAGTTGGTTTTTTGCGCCATCATTCCTTTTCTTTTCTTTTTTGTTGTTCTATTCTATGTGTTTCTATTATTTTCTAGTCTATTCTGTTCTTTTATTTTCTATTTTATTTTGTTCTGTTTTACTCTATATTATATTCTTTTACTTTGTGTTATATTCTTTTCTCTTCTATTTTTTTTCTCTATTCTATTGCTTTATTTTCTATTCTATTTTATTCTCTTTGGACATTCGAAAAATATTCAAATTCGAAAACTATTCAAATTTGAATTTCGGCCAAATTTTTTTTCGTTATTTGGGATTCGTTTAAATTCGGTACTATTGTAATTCAGGAATTTAGATACATCCGAATTTCCAACAAACATAAATTCTTCCGAATTTCATTTCGGAACGAAACGGACTGCACAGGTCTAGTTTTTTTTAATAAATAAAAGGTGTCAGGTGATTGTGATAGGATGTCTGAGCCACGGTAGAAGACTTTGGAGGGGAAAAAGGATAATGAATTCTCATATCATTTTTTTATGTTAGAGCAGATATTTTGGTGTGTGAATCATTTGCCAGCATGTGATTGTGTAGTAAATGTAACTGTTACGTAACTTCTGTTTGTTTGGAGGAATCAGGACATTTTGAGGAGGCTGCAAGCAATTGAAGGTACTTTTTTGAATTAACAAAACATAGTTGAATTGATTTTTTTTGTGTCACTTTAAGACTGGCTTCACATCTATGCATTATGGTAAGGCATGCACCACAACCAAGTGAAAATTGTAAGGAGCCGATAAAGGAACACTATGCAATCTATTTTGTATAATAATAATTTTTGTATTGCTTCATCATCATTTAAGTAGGTCTGCGCTGTCATATTTCAGTTGTGCAGTTGGTGGAAACATCTGGGCTAGAAACTCATTTTATATCTTGATGAATCATCTTAGTAAGCGGGTCAGGCAACCATATAACAATGCGGCTGCAATAAAAATCAACAACACTACCAGTTTTGTATCACGGTACTCTTTTTTTTGGAGGGGGAAGCATAGCAAGAAATCCAAAGTTTTATTATATAATTTCTCTTGTTTCCCTCTAACATTTCAGCATTTATAGTTGGTGCTAAGAAGAATGCACTGCCATCTCAAACCTTATCAAAAAGTAATATTTTATATTTGAATATCTCCTGGCAATGTTCCTTACGTGTATGTTAAAATGTCAACAGTGCCACCAAAAGGTTTTCAAAGGAACTGTCACACATACAAATGCTAAAATACCTATCCAAAAATGTAAGACACAGTATTTAAAAAAAAAACATGCAAACTACTGAATATATTATCAAAGAGATACATTTATCACTTCATGTTTTCTAACTGAATTGTATGTATTTAATGAAAAGAGCACCTGCTCATTCTTTACCAATACCAAAAGAATTTCAGATCTAATCCTAATGTCCCTATACATAGTAAATATTCTGGAGTCAATTTAGGCTCCATTCACACTTGTGTACCGCGTCATGCGACTTTGGACATCAAAGTCGCATGACAAGTCGCTCCCTATATTTTCCAATAATAACCATTTATATATGTACGATTTAAACTTGCAAGGACTTAGAAGTAATTCATGCACTACTTTGATCTGACTTTCATGTAACTTAAGGGCTATATACTTCAATGTTAACCCTCAAAAGTTACATGAAAGTCATACCTGAATGTTATACAGTGCAACATTTGTCCATTATCATTGAGGCCCCTTTCACACTGGGGCAGTTGGTGCATCGGCGGTAAAGCGCCACTATTTTTAGTGGTGCTTTACCGTCAATTTTGCGGCGCTATTCGGCCGCTATCGGGGCGCCTTTACCTCCGCTAGTGGCCGATAAAGGGTTAAGACCACCCGCAAAGCGCTGCTCTAGCACTGCTTGATTTCAATGGGCAGGAGCGGTGGAGGAGTGCTCCTTTACTGCTCCAAAGATGCTGCTAGCAGGACTTTTTTAGCGTCCTGCCAGCGCACCACTCCAATGTGAAAGCCCTCGGGGCTTTCACATTGGAGACACAGGAGCGGCTCTTTGGGGGAGCTTTGCAGGCGCTATCTTTAGCGCAGTATGAAAGGGGTCTGATCAAAGCCAAAGTTGTATCCAAGTCGCACCCATTCAAAGTTGCATCAAAGTTGCACTCCAAAGTCGTGGAGTCATACAAGTGTGAATGGAGCCTTAGGTAGAACCCATATTCAATACTGGATGATACTGGACAGTGCCTAAGCCCTGTTGGAAATCCATGCACCCTACATACAAACTATACAAGTACATCAGATATATCTAACTATTATAACTTTGTAAGCCAAAAGTGATTGTCAAAAAGTGCTGTTAATAATTAATAGGTTAAATAAAGGATAAAAGCTGGACAATCTCTCTTTGTAGCTTCAGGCATAAAGTGTGCAACAATCAGCATAGCTTCAGCAGGCAAACTACATTAATAAACCTAACAAGCATGCATGGTAAATACCATTTTTAAAAACTTTATTTAGCGGCAATCATATGACTGCCATTCCCTCTATTCCTCCCCAAGCTTAAATGGATGGGTCTGAAGACTGCTATTGACTTTTGTCAGCTTCTGCCAACAACACAAATATCAGGAGCTCTTTGGTTCCCTGGATACCAGCATAGCGTCCACATGCTGTAGGCAGGGATAGTGAGATGATTGGCACTACCTGTCTACAGTATTTGGCCTAGCAAGACAATTAGGGCTGCGAGATCCAAACTTCAAAATTTGATGAATCAGTTGTTTTTTTTGCTAGAGGTAACTTAACCATTAGCTTACTGGGCACCTATACCCCCTTCCTGCCCAGGCCAATTTTCAGCTTTTAGTGCTGTCACACTTTGAATGACAATTGCATGGACATGCAACACTGTACCCTTATAGGATTGTCATCATTTGTTTCACACAAATAGAGCTTTCTTTTGGCAGTTTTTAATCACCACAAGGTTTTTTATGTTTTTCTAAACAAACAAAAAAAGTCCAAAAAATTTCAATAACAAAACAAAGTGTTTTTCATATTTTGTTATAACATTTTGCAAACAGGTAATTTTTCTCTTTCACTGATGGGCACTGATAGGTGGCACTGATGGGCACTGATGAGATGGCACTGGTGAGACAGCACTGATTGTTTCGCACTGCTGGGCACTGATAGGTGGCACTGATGGGCACTATTATGCCCTGTACACACGGTCGGATTTTCCAACGGAAAATGTGTGATAGGACCTTGTCGGAAATTCCGACCGTGTGTAGGCTCCATCACACATTTTCCATTGGATTTTCCGACACACAAAGTTTGAGAGCAGGATATAAAATTTTCCGACAACAAAATCCGTTGTCGGAAATTCCGATTGTGTGTACACAAATCCGACGGACAAAGTGCCACGCATGCTCAGAATAAATAAAGAGATGAAAGCTATAGGCTACTGCCCCGTTTATAGTCCCGACGTACGTGTTTTACGTCACCGCGTTTAGAACGATCGGATTTTCCGACAACTTTGTGTGACCGTGTGTATGCAAGACAAGTTTGAGCCAACATCCGTCGGAAAAAATCAATGGATTTTGTTGTCGGAATGTCCGATCAATGTCCGACCGTGTGTACGGGGCATTAGACAGCACTGATAGGCACTGGTAGGCGGCACTAATAGGCAGCACTGATAATGAAGCACTGATTGGCAGCACTGATAGGTGGCACTGATGGGCACTGATATGTGACACTGGTGGGCATTGATGGGCACTGATATGTGCCACTGGTGGGCGCTGATAGATGGCACTGATTAGCAGCACATGAGGGCAGCTATAGGGAACCGATGTCCCTCTACAGAAGCCGTTGCTTTTTTTTCCTTAACCGTTAACCAGCATGTTTATTTCCGTGATCAGCTGTCATTGGCTGACAGCTAATCACGTGGTAAAGGGCCTGCTGTGATTGGCCCTTTACCCGATCTATGATCAGAGCGAGAATGGAAGGACCTCAATGGACGCCTTCCTGGCAATTTAAGCCCATGCTGTAGCCATTATTCGGTAATAGCACGGGCGGCAAGTGGTTAAAGTATATCTAAAGCCAACACTTTTTAATATTTTAGATAGAGTAGACAATGGTTAAAACTCCAGTCATTTTCCCCATCTGCACCCCATGGTAGCCAGTTTCCTTTACTTCTATAGACACAACAGGAAGTTAGAGGAAATCTCTCCAAAATTAGTGAAAACTTCTCTCAGACAGCTGAAACCAAAACAACTGTCCCAATTGGAAGATTTTGCAAGTTTTCCTGTTCTAGTGACAACTCAACTTGTGTATGTTTCCTCACTTTCAGTCCACATGACAGCGATCACCAGGACAGATATGCAAATCTTCTCAGTGGTCATACAGCTATAAAAACTAAGGGGTTCTAAACCATCTCTACTCTATCCAAAATGTACACCAATGTTTTGTGTTTAGATATGCTTCAAACAAGTGGGCCTAACCACCTAGTGACATGTTGTTCAGGAGATATCTAAAATAGAAGTCATGTAATAACTTTCTGTCTTATAGAGAGCCACTCATCATACTCATTTATTAGGCTGGCTTCAGACCCTAATGATTAGAACTGCCATGGTGTTGTGTGCATCGCCATTATCTGTCAGCAAATACAGGAAGGCCCCTTTCACACATGCGGACCGTTCAGATCCACCTGTCAGTTTTTTTCAGGTGGATCTGAACGGTCGCTCCATACATCTCTATGGAGCTTTGGATGTCAGCGGTGACATGTCCGCTGACATCCGATCCGCCCCAATCCGCTCCGCAAAATCCAGATGGATAGATTTCCTATTTTCCATCCGTCTGGCGGATCAGATCGATGAAAATGGACAGGCGGTCTGTAATCATCCGATCTCCCCCATACAGGAGAGCAGAGATCTGACACGTCCGTCCCTGCACAGTGTGCAGAGACAGACTTGTCATCTGCCGGCTCAGAGGCGATCAATGGAGCGATCCCCGCTGAGCAAGCGGAGTAGTAAAAACGGACACGTCCTGTGTGAAGGGGGCCGAACATTTACAAGCTGGCACCTGACAGCTGGTTACGAGTATTTTTTCACATGTATTACTTTTCAGCAGGGATATGTATCCATTTCTTATAGTGCATTAAATGTCTGATGGCTGAATTCAATCCCCATAGCATGTAATATTTCTGACTTACATGTATTAAAATGTTATAGAGTATTAATCATGTGCCAATTGTCACTGCTTACAGTCTTTGTCACAGATGAAGGAAGCAGTTAAGAGGCATATTAATAATGAGAGAAAATGTACTGCTCTCAAATGACTAGAAACACAAACCAAGAATGGCTTTGTACAGATAGACATACTGCAGGCGGTGCTCCAATATAAGACTGTTAATTGCTTACTGAATGAGCTCATTAAAATGGGCAATGCAGTGACATCCAGGTCTAGAAATGCCATCCAAAGGACACAAGTACATGGGGTTTTCTGACTTTTTCAGGATGTAGTAAAATAATTAACGTGACCGACTTTAGGTCACTTTTAAATGAATAAATACATAAATAAATAAAGCCACTATAGCGGGTGTAAAGTGAAGGCGCCTAGAGGTGTATGCACATATTTGCAGCAGCTTTAATTGCTTCTTGCATGCCTGAATCAGCAAAGTTTCAGCACTTCTTTAGGCCTGG
Organism: Lithobates clamitans; assembly: GCA_037952925.1. Lineage (NCBI taxonomy): Eukaryota > Metazoa > Chordata > Amphibia > Anura > Ranidae > Lithobates > Lithobates clamitans. The sequence continues at coordinate 13,132,560 of JBBGZY010000438.1, forward strand.
TTCACACCTATGCAAGTGGCATTTTGCATATTGCAGATGCATTTTGCATTTTTCAATACACGCTTTTGATCCATTGAAGTCTATGGAACCAAAAACCAGAAAAAAGTCCCTGGCCCTTTCCATAAAATGCACACACATACACACACACGCATTCATATTGGCTAATGAGGATACATATCATTATGATTGGCCAGTGTGGGGGGAAAAGGGGAGGGAACAGGCAAGCTCTGTCTGGGAGTGTCAAAGCTTTGCCTATTCTGAACAAGCAGGTATTCATTAACTGCCTGCTGACCAGCCGCCACAGTTTTACTGCGTCAGAATGGAGCGGCTGGGCGAAACTACGTTACCTTACGTTGTTTCGTCTTTTGGCCAGTAAGCGCACGCACCCACCCACAGCGTGTGCCCACACCTGATGCGAGTGCCCCGCGGGCGCGATGACCGCCAGGCTCCCGGGATCACTTGTGACAAAGCGGGAACCGGGATTTGTGTGTGTAAACACACAGATCCCGGTTCTTTCAAGGGAGAGGAGACAGATCGTGTGTTCATACTATGTATGACCACCGATATCTCTCTCCTCCTAGACAGTCCCATCCCCCTACAGTTAGAGCACACCTAGGGAAAACAGTTAACCCCTTGATTGCCTTCTAGTGTTAACCCCTTCCCTGCCAGTGACATTTACACAGTAATCAGTGCATTTTTATAGCACTGATCACTGTATAAATGTCAATGGTTTCAAAAATGTGTCAAAAGTGTCCGATGTGTCTGCCATAATATCGCAGTCCCAATAAAAATCGGAGATCACCGCCATTACTAGTAAAAAAAAAATAATAATAAAAATGCCATAGATCTATCTCCTATTTTGTAGACGCTATAACTTTTGCGCAAACCAATCAGTGTATGCTTATTGGGTTTTTTTTTACTAAAAATATGTAGAAGAAGACATATCGGCCTAAACTGAGGAAAACATTTGTTTTTTTGATAAAAAATGTAGGATATTTATTTTAGCAAATAGTAAAAGATATTGTTTTTCTTTCAAAATTGTCGCTCTTCGTTTGTTTATAGCGCAAAAAATAAAAACCGCAGAGGTGATCAAATACCACCAAAGGAAACTACTATTTGTGGGAAAAAAAAGGACATCAATTTTGTTTGGGTACAGCGTCGCACAACTGTGCAATTGTCAGTTAAAGCAAAGCAGTGCTGAATCGCAAAAAATGGCCTGGTCATTGAGCAGCCAAATCTTCCGGGGCTGTAGTGGTTAATATACAATTTAGCCCACTAAGAAATCCCAATATATTTCTTAAAGTGAAAGTAAAGGATTAAGGAGATGGTTGGCACTCAGGATGACATCCAAAATAGTATTCCTTTATTAAATACATGTACAGAGCTGTAAAACAGCCTACGCATTTCACACATTAGTCCTTAGTCATGGCTAAGGACTAACGTCCAAAACGCCATGACTAAGGACTAATGTCGGAAATGCGTAGGCTGTTTTACAGCTCTGTACATGTATTTAATAAAGGAATACTATTTTGGATGTCATCCTGAGTGCCGACCATCTCTCTTCTTATTCTTGTACTTTGGAGGTGTCAGCAGCCTCAAGGTCTGAGCACCGGGCAGAGTTTTTATGTTGGAAGGTTGCAGCACCTATACACTTGTTTTCCAAAGTGGAAGTAAACCCTCCTATAATTTTCAGCCAGTCGTTTTCTTTAACTGCCATGATGCTGCACATGTGATCAGCTATGTCACAGCCATTGGATGGTTTGACAGTTTGGTTGAGAGCACAACCAATTAACAGTTACCTTTCCGGCACGTGCCGGGAATGTAACTGATTTTTGAAACTGTTAAATCGATGGGTTTAGATCCACTTTAAGCATCAGCAGCTGAGTGGACCCCACAGGTATTCATTAAAGTGTAACTCCAATTTTGTTGTGAAAAAAAATTAAAATTGACCGTATGTTAACAAAATTTGCTGCAGATTCCTATCTGTTCCTGCTCTGAGGAAAACACTGTTTGTTCGTCTATGTTTTTTTAGCCACTTCAGCCCCAGAAGGTTTACCCCCCATTCCTGACCAGGCCATATTTTGCGATAAAGAACTGTGTTACTTTAACTGACAATTGTGTGGTCGTGTGACGCTGTACCCAAATAAAATGTTTGTCCTTTTTTTCCCACAAATAGAGCTTTCTTGTGGTTGTATTTGATTAGCTCTGCTGTTTTAATTTTTTGCGCTATAAACCAAAAACCGATCATTTAAAAAAAAAAAAACAATATTTCTTACTTTCTGGTATAAAACATATCCAATAAAAAAAAAAATGTAAAAAATTCAAATGTCTTTATCAATTTAGGCCAATATGTATATTGCTACATATGATTGGTAAAAAAAAAAAAAAATCACAAAGAGCATATATTGATTGGTTTGCGTAAAAGTTATAGCGTCTACAATTTTTTTAAATTTTATTTTTCATTTTTTTTTACTAGTAATGGTGGCAATCAGCGACTTATAGCGGGCCTGCGATATTGCAGCAGACAAATCAGACACTAAGTGACACTTTTGACACTTTTTGGGGACCAGTGACACTAATACATTGATCAGTGCTAAAATATGAACTGTCACTGTACTAATGACACTGGCAGGAAAGAGAGTTATTATCAGGGGTTATCAAAGGGTTAAATGTGTTCCTAGAGAACACTTACTAACTGTGGGGGAGGTGCTTTGACTAGTGGAAGGTAAAGATTTGTGTTCCTGCTTAGTAGAAAGAAAGGATCAGTACATTCCCCTCCCACAGAACAGGGGTCTGCCTTATTTACATAGGCAGACCGCCATACTGCCTGTCTCCTCAACGATCGGCAGGTCCCAGCGGACATCACGTCCGCCAGATCCGCTGATTGGCTCTCGCTGTGTCCAGTCACAGTGGGAGCAGGTCGCCGGTGGTGCGTGCATTTGCCCCAGACCTGGAAGTGTCAGATCACGTACTAGGTATGTGATCTGGCACAGAGTGGCCGCCCTGCCGCAGTATATCTGCATGGGGTGGTCCGCAAGTGGTTAATACTGATTCTGAACAGTTACTTTTTCATTATTGATCAGCTGCATTCCTGTAGAAGTGATCAATCCTTTGGAAGTATCTCACCAAAAATATTTCTTTTGTTGCAGAGGATGCCTAAAATGTGACTTGTATTTTTCTATTTTTCTGCAGATTTCTGTGAAAATTAGTTAGCCAAATATACAAACAAGAAATGACATTTCTGGAGGTGTCCATATACCAGCTGTGTACAGAACACCTCCGGGTTGCCAGATTGCATTGAAATTCACAGAAAATGACAGCACTGAAGATTGAAAAGAAAAAGTAATTTTTGATAGCATTAAAGTGGTTGTAAACTCTTAGATATGAAGTGACTGGCCTCAAGTGATACACAGAGATGAAACAAATTGCCTACATAACTTGTACCAGCCTTCCAAAACACACAGATCAAAGATTTTTTTCTCATCAGCAGAAAGCAGGGGCTAGGAATTTGACATCAAACAGACTGCAAAGCTAGAGCACAGAGTTCATTGAAATCTGAGCCCTGATTGGAGGGAAAGGACACACACGCCCTCTACACAGCACACAGGAAACAATACACAGCTGAGGCTTTCAATCACAGGCTGCATGCTGGAGCTCCCTCCCCCCATCCCCTGTCAGAAGTGACAGCAGAGGGAAGAGAGAACAGGCAGAAATCACACTTGGTGCTTTTTGGATAGAGGCAAGTACACGCACATGTCAGAGGTTTACAACTGCTTTAACCTCCCTGGAGGTATGATTATGTCAGATTTTTGCGTCTCAAAAAGCGGTACATTGTTTCTCATGGAAATTTGGCATTTTATATCGTAGGCCTGCGATTATTAGGAATAACTACCGTATTTATCGGCATATAACACGCACTTTTTTCCCCTGAAAATCAGGGGAAAATCGTGGGTGCGTGTTATAGGCCGATCCCCCCCCAATTGTGTGTGATCGGAGCGATCGCGGCAATTGCCGCGATCGCCGCCGACATACACAGCCATGTGGAAATTCAAATACGGCGCCAAGACTGCAGGGACTCGGCGGAGCGGAGCTACACATAGCCGAGAGTCCTCGGGTTTTCTCGGCGCCGCTTACAGTCCCGCCCATAGGGCGGAACTGGGCGGGACTGTAAGCGGCGCCGAGAAAACCCGAGGACTCTCGGCTATGTGTATCAGCGCTCCGCCGAGTCCCTGCAGTCTCGGCGCCATATTTAAATTTACACAGGGCTGTGTATGACGGCAGGGATCGCGGCGATCCCATAAAGCTTCACGGGGGCAAGGCTGCACGGGGGGGGCAAGGCTGCACGGGGGGGGCAAGGCTGCACGGGGGGGCAAGGCTGCACGGGGGGGCAAGGCTGCACTGGGGCAAGGCTGCATGGGGGCAAAGCTGCACTGGGGCAAGGCTGCACTGGAGAAAAGCTGCACTGACATGGCTGCACTGACATTGCTGCACTGACAAGGCTGCACTGACAAGGCTGCACTGACAAGGCTGCACTGGGGCAAAGCTGCACTGACAAGGCTGCAATGGACACTGGGGCAAGGCTGCACTGACACTGACAAGGCTGCAGATGGACACCGATAACGCTGCATTGATGGGCATTTTAATGCAAGTTTTTCTTCCTTAAACTTTACTCCTAAAAGTTTTTTTCCTTAAAATTCCCTCCTTAACTTGGGTGCGTGTTATACGCCGGCGCGTGTTATACGCCGATAAATACGGTAGTTAAATCTGTCCAAACAAGAGTCTAGTAGACATCCCGGGTATGATAAAATTTAAAACACAAAATCATAAATTATAATATAATAAATAACTATAATTATAACAAATAATAATATAATAATAATACAATTTTTTCAATAAAGTAATCAAATCAAAAACACTGAAGTTTGCTCAGTTACAGAATTGTCGCTGTCGTTACTTTCAGTGTCTAATGACGAATTTCCCCACAAATTACTATCGCTCATTTCTGCAAGTGATTCTAATTTACTATCGCTGTTTTGTAGGTGGTCTAAAACCGCTTTTGACATAAAGGGACGCTTTTTAGTTGCTATGGACAATCTCAAGTTTCCAGGCAGAAAGAATCGTAAATATAATATAAAACTGCAGGCAGGGCACTGGACAAAACTGATGTGATATAATTTCATACAGTAATGTAAACTGTAAGATTACAGTGTACTGTATGTGTTTTGTTGTTTGCACTTTTTTAATTTGGCGCTGTGCTGCATCCCCATGCGTTGCGACGCTCGCAGGGAACGGAGCCCGGCATAGTGATGAATTGGGCGGAGTACACAGCTTGCACACACAGCGGGGAGACAACGCAGGAACCTGGGGACAAGGTAAGTAATTTTGCCTGGATCCTGCAATGCGATCCCGAGTGTGGCTTGGGGTTACTACTTTTGGTAATGAAAATTCACCCCGAGCCACACTCGGGAATACCGCCAGCGATAATAAATTACAATATGGTTTGTGTCATATAGATATAGATATACTGTATATATTATTATTATTTTTTTTTTTGCTCTATTTTTTTCCCATTAAAGTGGAGTTACCGTTTAAGCCATTAAAGCTGCTGCATGTATGTGCTGGTACACTGGTTTTAAAAGATGTTATGCTGCATAAATAGTTACCAAACGTGTCACACTTTAACTGTTGCTGACCGCACCTATTACTGCGACAGGATGGCAGTTGTGCGCCGGATCACTTATATATACATGATCCCACACTACTGGGTAGGGGGCACGCTTGTGCACCACTGCCTGCTCACTTCCGCTGTGATTACACACAGTGCAAGCCAATGGGCAGGTACCAGGTACTTGATGTTCTATGTAAACAAGGCAGATCGCTGTTCTGACAAGTGGAAAGGGATGGAGTTTGTGTCCCTGCAAAGCAGGGAGGGAATAAATTCCACCTCTTCCCCTAGTGAAAGCACCTCACACAGTATAGTAAAACACTGGTTAGGCACACAGTTAATCCTTGGATCACCCCTGTTGTTAACCCCTTCCCAGCCAGTGTCATTAGTACAGTGACAGTGCATATTTTTAGCATATTAGTGTCACTAATTCCACACACAGTGGTTTACAGTAGTGCAGGCTGTGCATGCTGCGTTCGATCGGGCATGGCAGCCCATTAATTTGAATGGAGTGCTTGCTGCATGAAAAGTACAAAAAAGGTGTGTGCACCTTTCTAAAAATGCGGCCACAGGGGAAACTGCATGGTCTTTTTGACCATGTGGTTTCCCTGCAGTTCTCGCACCCGCAATTGCACTGTAGGCTGAGATGCATTGGTGTGCCATTCAGGATGATTGGCAGCCCTTTAAAACCATAAAACCAAACACATATTAATTACACAGGTTTGGATGCTAATTTAATGCAGATAAGGCACTAAGTGAGTTCAATTAACAGGTTAATCAGCCACAGAACCTGTGTAATTATTATAAGTTCAGTTTTAAAGAGATAAGGTGACAACCCTAAGCCCCGCGCGTCTCGCAAGTGATTCGACTGCGGGGGGTTGGGGGGGTGCGGGAATTGATGCAATTTCTGCACCTGCACCCAGAAGGCACGGCCTGCACTAGTGTGAACTGAGCCTAAAAGATAAACTAACTACTGTCACAGAACATTCCCCACTCCACTTGAGTGCTTCCGTGAGTATACCACTTCCTCCCAGTCTGGATATAGATATCAGATATTCCAACCGCTCAAAAAGCACAAAACAAGACAAGACTTGTTTCACTGCTAACATGGACTGATTTATTAGAACCAGAATACAAGACTTTTTATACAGTAGAAGAGGAGGTTCCCCCCTCCTGCTCATATTACTCTAACAATACAACTATAACCTAATTAACATGAGCTAGCTAACTAATCCCTTTAAGCAGCTGATGTGACTCTGTGCCCGTCAGGATTTCACTACAGGTCAGACTTGTTGTCACCGAGCTTCACACAGTACATTAAACACAATAGCAGGAGCTAATTACAATTAACAACACAAACAACAATGAGTTGAATACTCTTAGAAGCTGTGGTAAGCCGGACTAGACTCACTTACATTAAACACATTATAGCAGACATCAGACAGGTGAGTGGAGTTGATGATATTAGCATCTCCTCACAGTATGAGTCCCAACAGTATGACTCAGTCACTATTGCTAATATGGCAAATACAGGGTCCCCAGAGTGTGCGTGTCCTGGGGAACAAGGACCCGAAGCCAAAGTAACAACACCTCAAGGGTACCCCACATGCCAGGGCCCATAATCTGTAGGCAAGAGGCTGACATTCAGTCCCCTCCAAAAGCCTCTGTCCTGGGTGAGTCTGTCACAACTGCATATTCAGTAAGTGATTAAACTAGCTGCTGCAAGTGTTTAAAAAACTGAGCGTTTAACCACTTAATAACCAGCCCATAGCCAAATGAAGGCTACAGGGCGGTTTGTTAACTCTGGGAGGGCGTACAGTGACATCCTCCCGGAGAATCGTTCCCGCGCGCACACGGGAACATCCGTGCTCGCCGGGTTCACGGGACCCGGCGCTACACAGATCGCAGTAAAGGGCCAATGACAACGGCCCTTTACCACGTGATTGCTCCGTCCAATGACGGAGTGATCACAAATGTCAACAAAGACTGTCAAACGGGGTCATCACAAGTTCATTGTTCTCCTCACACCGATGCAGCGTGAGAGGAGAGGAGAGCAGATAGTGTGCCAGACTGTGAGTATTATTATTCTAGCAGTGCCCAGCAGTGCCCAACAGTGCCCAATAGTGCCATAATAGTGCCACAACAGTGCCACAACAGTGCCATCTGTACCACCTGTGCCACCAGAGCCACACCAGTGCCACCAGAGTCACACCAGTGCCACTACAGTGCCACACCAGTGCCACCTGTGCCCATCAGTGCCACCTGTGCCCATCAGTGCTCATCTGCACCACTGCAGTGCCACATCAGTGCCGCCTGTGCCCACCAGTGCCGCCAGTGCCGCCTGTGCCCACCAGTGCCGCCTGTGCCCACCAGTGCCGCCTGTGTGCTAATCAGTGCCACCAGAGCCACACCAGTGCCACTACAGTGCACACCAGTGTCACACCAGTGCCACCTGTGCCCATCAGTGCCACCTGTGCCCATCAGTACCACCTGCACCACTGCAGTGCCACATCAGTGCCGTCTGTGCCCACCAGTGCCTGGGCCCACCAGTGCCACCTGTGCCCACCAGTGCCACCACAGTGCTCTGCAGTGCAGCCTCATCAGCCACCAGTATGGCAAAAAAATATTTTACTAGCGAGGAGGCCTACCAGCGTCTAAGCATGACCGATGAGAGCAGCAGGGAGCTCTCTGAGTCTCAGTCCGATTCTGATTCTGTCTATGAACCCATTATAAGCAGCGGTTCTGATACAGAATCGGAAGAGGAATGTGTGCTCGTGAAAAGAAGGCGCTCTGGCCTGGAGCAGCCTACTACCAGCAGTGCAGGGCCATCCACCTTGCGAGCAGTGCCGTCCACCTCGAGAGCAGTGCCATCCACCTCGAGAGCAGTGCCGTCCACCTTGAGAGCAGAGCCACTACAACAAAGGCCAGGCACCAGTAGGGTGTCATCTCAGTCCCAAAGGGATAGGGGCCATGTCAGCCTTCCCTATGTCCTTCAAAACCCTCTGTGGCTTCCCCCTAATTCTGGAGCAGCAAATATCCCCCCTTTCACTGCCCAGTCAGGTGTCCAGTTGAACACCGATGATTTTGCCATGTTGATTTTTTTCATTTGATTTTCACTGAAGACTTGCTATCGTCCATTGTGGCCCAGTGCAACCTCTATGCACAGCAGCACATAGTAAGCAACCCTGGCTGTTGTTACGCCCGTCCCTTTGAGTGGGGAGAACTAACCGTAGAGAAATTCAAAATTTTTTTAGGTCTAACTTTTACTATGGGACTCACAAAAAAAAACAATTGTACTCCTATTGGTCTACCAAGCCCATCCACCACATGCCACTCTTCTCATCCCTTATGCCAAGATCAAGATACCTTATGATTATGTGGTTCCTCCACTACAATGACAACACCAAGTGCCCTCCCCAAAATGACCCAGCTTTTGACAAACTATTTAAAATTCGGCCACTCCTAAATTATTTCTCTGAAAAATTTCCCCAATTATATACCCCCGAACAGAATATTTCCGTGGATGAGTCCCTTGTAAAATTCTCAGGCAGACTGGGCATCAAACAATTCATCCCCAGCAAAAGGGCCCGATATGGGGTAAAAATGTACAAACCTTGCGACCGAGCCACAGGGTACATCTACGCCTTCCTGGTGTACGAAGGGAAGGACTCCCAACTGCATCCCCCTGAATGTCCAGAGTACATTGGAGCCAGCGGAAGAGTGGTCTGGGAGCTTATCTATCCACTCCTTGGAAAGGGATACCATCTTTATGTGAATAATTTTTATACCAGCTTGCCCCTCTTCCGCAATCTTCACCAGAGAGACACCCCAGCATGTGGTACAGTAAGAGCCAATAGAAAGGGCTAACCAGGAGCTATTGGCTGTCAAGTGGAGGGACAGACGAAACGTCCACATGATGACGACAATTCATAATGACACCTACGTGGAAGTCCCCAGAAGAAACGGCCCAGTCCAGAAACCAGCTTGTGTTTACGATTATAATTTGTTTATGGGGGAGTGGACTTCAACGATCAGATGATTGAACCCTACCTTCCCACAAGAAAATCCCGCCACTGGTATAAAAAAGTGTCCATTTATTTTTTCAGTTTGTCCATGTATAACACTTATGTTATTTACCAAAAATCTACAGAGAACCCCGTTATCCTATCTGCACTACCAAGAAGTTATTTTCACCCTTTTGTACCCTGAAAGCCCACCAGAAACTACTCGCTTCTATTCGATTCTGTGAGCAGACTCCATGAGTGCCACTTTCTTGTCAAAATCCCCCCCCCGTGAAACAGGCCGCAGACGTCAAAAGAAATGCCGGGTGTGCTCCAGTGGAGGAATTAGAAGAGACACGATGTATTATTGTCCCGATTGTCCTTCCCAACCAGGCCTCTGTATAGGTGAAGTTTCCGCCATTACCATACTTCTCTACATTATTAGGGAAGTATGGTAAATGTAATTCTCATTTCCTGTCATTTTCCTCCACACCCCTTATGCCACTGCACTGAAATGTACATACCTCTGCCTTCTCCTGAACCGACCCTGGTCTGTTCTATGACCAAGCTTCTGCCTAACGCTAAACATACTTCTGCCTTCTCCGGAACGGACCCTGGCTTCTGCCTAACGCTAAACTGTACCTACCTCTGCCTGCTCTGGAACTGACCCTGGCCTGTTATATGACCACGCTTCTGCCTAATGCTAAACTGTACCTACCTCTGCCTGCTCTGGAACTGACCCTGGACTGTTTGACCACATTTTTTGCCTGCCTCTTGGATTGATCTTTTACCCTGCTATGCTAATGGAAACACAGGGGTCTCACATATGTGAGGGGCTCCAGAATTGTTTTTCTGGATGAAGAAAACTATTTTTTTAGTTTTCTCATTCCTGCATTAGGGTCTGGAGTCTCGGAGGCTTCAAAGAGATTTGGGTGGGAGAAGCCTCTACCCCTGTCCCCATTCTTTCCTGGCCTGCTACTTGGACTGTGTTCCTGCTTACTACCAGGACCAATATTTTGGCACTGCTGGCAGCGTCTCTACTTGCAGTGACCCTGGACTGTATATGGACAGTATCCCTGTCTGTACTGACTATGGACAATATTCCGGCCTGCTGCCTGGACAATTCCATTCACTGTCGCTGACCACGTCCCTGCCTGCTGCCTGGATCAGGGCTCTCCTCCTGTGGACAATTGCACTACTAAAATCACAGGTAATCTTTTGTTTACCCTTTACTCAGCAGAATGTATTTTAGGGTGTAATTCTTGGTATGTACATGCTGTGTTAGAAATATGAAGGCTCTTAAAAAATGTGATAGATTGTAGGGAAATTGGATGCGTAATTTATGTCCCTAGAACACCTGATGGTGCTTCTTGGATATTGGGCCTCTATGTGGCCAGGCTGTGTAAAAGTCTCACACATGTGGTATCGCCATACTCAGGAGGAATATCAGAATATATTTTGGCGTGTCATTTTTGCTATGTACATGCTATGTGTTGGAAATATCTTATAAATGGACAACTTTGTGTTTTCATTTTTTTCCACATTTTCCAAAAACTTCTGGAAAAAAATGAACCCTTCAAAAGACTTACTATGCCTCATAGACTATACGTTGGGGTGTTTGCTTTCCAAAATGGGGTCACTTTGTGGGCATTTCCATTGTCCTGGTGCTCCAGGGCCTTCAAAAGTGTAATAGGTGGTTGAGAGATTAGATGTGTAATTTATGCTCCTAGAACGCATGAAGTTGCTACTTCAATGTTGGGCCTATGTATGTGGCCAGGCTGTGTAAATGTCTCACACATGTGGTATCGCCATACTCAGGAGGAGTAGCAGAATATATTTTGGGGTGTCATTTTTCTTATGAACATGCGATGTGTTGGAAATATCTTATAAATGGACAACTTTGTGTAAAAAAAAATGCGTTTTTATTTTTTTCCCCACATTTTCCAAAAACTTCTGGAAAAAAATTAACCGTTCAAAAGACTCATTATGCCTCATAGATTATACATTGGGGTGTTTGCTTTCCAAAATGGGGTCACTTTGTGGGCGTTTCCATTGTCCTGGTACTCCAGGGCCTTCAGAAGTGTAATAGGTGGTTGAGAGATTAGATGTGTAATTTGTGCTCCTAGAACGCCTGAAGTTGGTACTTCAATGTTGGGACTCTGTATGTGGCCAGGCTGTGTAAAAGTCTCACACATGTGGTATCGTCATACTCCGGAGGAGTAGCAGAATACATTTTGGGGTGCCATTTTTGCTATGTACATCCTATATGTTGGAAATATTTTATAAATGGACAACTTTGTGTAAAAAAAAATGCGTTTTCATTTTTTTCCACATTTTCTAAAAACTTCTGGAAAAAAATGAACCGTTCCAAAGACTCATTATGCCTCATAGATTATACGTTGGGGTGTTTGCTTTCCAAAATGGGGTCACTTTATGGCCGTCTCCATTGTCCTGGTGCTCCAGGGCCTTCAAAAATGTAATAGATGGTTGAGAAATGAGATGTGTAGTTTATGCTCCTAGAACGCCTGAAGGGGCTACTTCAATGTTGGGCCTCTGTATGTGGCTAGGCTGTGTAAAAGTCTCACACATGTGGTATTGCCATAATCAGGAGGAGCAGGAGAATATATTTTGGGGTTTCATTTGTGGACTGTACATGCCATGTGAGAGAAATAACCTGTTATAATGACAATTTGGTGTGAAAAAAATAAAAAAATCTTCATTTTGCAAAGAATTGTGGGAAAAAATGACAACTTCAAAAAACTAACTGTGCTTTGTACTAACTACATTGGAATGTCTACTTTTCGAAAAGGGGTCATTTGGGGGGTATTTGTACTTTACTGGCTTGTTAGGGTCTCAAGGGTGTCAGTACATCAGGTGTGATCAAAATGATACATTTTCAGTGAGCGGCACCATAGCTTGTAGACTCTATAACTTTCACACAGACTAAATAATATCCACTAATTTGGGTTATTTTTACCAAAGATATGTAGCAGTATACATTTTTGGCCAAATTTATGAAGAAAAATTACTTATTTGCAAAAGTTTTTAATAGAAATGAAGAAAAATGATTTTTTTTACAAAATTTTCGGTCTTTTTTCATTTATAGCACAAAAAATAAAAAAAAAACAGAGGTGATCAAATACCACCAAAAGAAAGCTCTATTTGTGTGAAAAAAGTATGAAAATTTCATATGGGTACAGTGTTGCATGACTGAGTAATTGTCATTCAAATTGTGAGAGCACTGAAAGCTGAAAATTGGTCTGGTTATTAAGGGGGTTTAAGTGCCCAGTGGTCAAGTGGTTAATATCACTTTAGAGCAACGTTTATGTAGATTACAGAAACCATTGGCAAGTAAAAATGATTACGCTTATACAACTAATTTATTCAAAATTAGTGAACAAAAACTTTGCTCCAGTCTGTCCCATGAGGCCAAGTTTTCCCCCCATTGGGTGTTACCATCTTTCTTTTCACTTAGCATAAAAAAAGCTAAAGCCAGGCTGTCAACCACAGCCTCCATGTCGCAGACATCTTTGCCGTTCCTGTCTCAGTTAGCTCTCAGCATATGACAGTGGCCAGGACAAATGGGTACAGTGGTGGTTTGTGTCCTCTCATAATGAAGGATTGTGGAATCCTTTACAACTGGTGGAACACTACCAGCTACCTTACTACATTGTCCAGGAAAAGTGAGCAACCTTCTGTGTTTAGAAAGCAGCAGGGCAGCTGCTTGGCAGGAGACTCAGAAGCTAGTGAGGATCACTGTAGTAGTGGCACCTACTACAGTTAATTCCAGCTTTCACAGGATCTCATAGGTATGATATATACATAATTACATTGGTCTAAACTGGACCAATGGAACTATGTGAAAAATACAATATCCTGAATTCAGCTTTAAAGCTACTGGTAAGAGGCTAACACTACTTACCCTTTGATCTGGTAGAGCTACAATCATACTTTTGCCTTCATCCCAGAACCTAATTTCAAGTGTTGAAAACTATGGTCCCTTCTATTTTCCTTTATAAATTGGCAACAACGTACGCACAGATTACATTTCAAACTCTGCTGAAAGTAATCCCCGTACCTCTAAGTGAGCTCAAGTCTCCTGAGCAATACTAACATTCGGTAGATTTGTGATGGTTTTTAACTCACCTAAACTGTACAATATTTTGTGATTTCGTTTTCTAGTTGTGGTGCCCTAAACCAGCTCTGCCGCAGAAGGATGCAGCCCAAACAGCCTAATAATCACGCTGGCCTTTGAGTACACATCAAATTTATGGCCACTGCAATATTTTAGCAAAGGCACTTTTGAAGGAGGAATGGTCTGCAAAGCAATTAGAATGAAAAAGAGCTTCAGCTGCCTTTGGCCCAGCAAGACTTTAATCTGTCAACTTCCCAAATTTATACTGCTGCAGAAGGCTGTGTACAGGTCTGGGACAGCCACTTTCTGCTTCCATTTTCCTAAACTATTTGTAAGCAATTTGTGCTAATCCAAGGCTACAAATGTCTTTACGTAGTGAAATGCTGTCACCGGCTTAAAAGAGCCCCACAAAACAAATTGCAATGTTTATCAGACTCGTTCAGCTGCATTTTCACATAAATGGCAGCATGAGATTTGGTAAATGAAAGAAACCACATCAGATTGTTGTTTTTTTTTTTCTAAAATGTGCTTTAAGACTTTGCTATAAGATGGATTTTATTTGCACACAGGATTTGATCTGTTTTCCCTGAGCTCCCTATACTGAGCCCTCTGAACAACGCAATGATTTTAAGAGGTGTTATTAGTGGAAATCTGCAATCCTGGCCACAAGCCAGCATCAGCTAACGATAACCTCCGTGATTGAGGTCACCATCGTGGCCCGTTATTAATTGATGGTAAAGCAAAAACACAAGCTGGAGAGAAAATTAAATGCAAATACATTAGATGGTTAAGCAAATGATGAACAAGCTGTATTTGCCCTGTAACTTGTACACAGTAACACACTGGAAAGATTCTCATTGTAAAGGTCAGAAATTACAGAATTGCCCCAGTTTTATCTTGGAAGGTATATTCTACATACCCCACAAAGAACTTTGCCCATGGGACTTTTGTGAGTGGTGCTAAAAAAAGGTCAAACAAGGTAGAACAAATTAATAAAATTTATTACACAAATATTTAAAATGTCTAACAGGAAGACATTAATATCATTTGATTACGATCACATCATCAATATCCACATATCAAGTATGTAATTACAACATAACACCCATAATTGGTTGAAGCATGTAATGAACAATTCATGAAGGCTTAAGGCCCTCTACGCGTTTTATGGGGCAGCGCCCACTTCTTCAGGATCAGCCCAGATATGATTTTTCATGAAATTACATGCTTGATATGTGGATATTGATGATGTCATCATAATCAAATGATATTAATGTCTTCTTGTAAGTCATTTTAAATATTTGTGTAATAAATTTTGTACATTTTTTATACCTTGTTTGACCTTTTTTTTAGCACCACTCACAAATGTACCATGTGCAAAGTTATTTTTGCCGTTTTCTGCATAAGTGGGGACTGAGTGTTGCTACGGTTCGAGTTTAGGTGGCCTTTCTCTATATTTATATATGCTACATACCTAAGAGGGTTTGGGCTGACACTAATAACAACTAAAAGTGTATATATGCGTAGCACCTCCTAACCCCAAAGGGCATGTGAGATACCCCCCGGAACAGGGTGGGCTAGCATTTTCCCAGGGTAGAGTCTATGGCTAAAAGGTGGAGGATGTGCAACATTTGGGTAACAGTCAATTTAGGATCTTTTGAAAGATTTTATTCTTTGTAGCAACTCATGGGAGAGAGGGGTAGGTAATTCAGAACACTCTTATCACATTGCACACCCATAAACTCAATTTTTGCAGGAAAGTGCGGACAAAAGGGATAGTTAAGCTAAAACTATTAACATGAAAACATTTCCAGAAGAAACAGCATCCCCAGTAGCAACAACAGCCTCAGTGATCCTCTTGAGAAGTTTCCAGCTTACCTGTGAGTTCCTCGTCCTAAGGATCTCTGATGGCAGAGTCACAGCTGCTTTTCCATCCCATACATCACTTCTCCTCCATCCAGGCTCCTGTCCTCTGCAGGGCTCCTTGAGCCCACCGTTTGCAGCTATAACAGCTTCTACTCTTCTGGGAAGGCTGTCCACAAGGTTTAGGAGTGTGTCTATGGGAGTGTTTGACCATTCTTCCAGAAGCACATTTGTGAGGTCAGGCACTAATGTGGATGAGAAGGCCTGGCTCGTGGTCTCCATTCTAATTCATCCCAAAGGTGTTCTATCAGGTTGAGGTCAGGACTCTGTGCAGGCCGGTCAAGTTTCTCCACCCCCAACTCGCTCATCCATGTCTTTATGGGCCTTGCTTTGTGCACAGTCATGTTGGAACAGGAAGGGGCCATCCCCAAACTGTTCCCACAAAATTGGGAGCATGAAATTGTCCAAAATGTCTTGGTATGCTGACACCTTAAGAGTTCCCTTCATTGGAACTAAGGGACCAAGCCCAACCCCAGAAAAATAACCCTACACCATAACCCCCCCTCCACCAAATGATTTGAACCAGTGAACAAAGTAAGGTCCATAAAGATATTGATGAGCGAATTTGGGGTGGAGGAACAGGAACAGGAGGAATTTATTCACTCTTGAGAAGAGGAGGATAAGGGGGGATATGATCAACATGTTCAAATATATAAGAGGTCCATATAGTGAACTTGGTGTTGAGTTATTCTCTTTACGGTCAACCCAAAGGACACAGGGGCACTCTTTACACCTAGAGGAAAAGAGATTTAATCTCCAAATACGCAAAGGTTTCTTCACAGTAAGAGCTGTGAAAATGTGGAATACACTCCCTCCAGAGGTGGTTCTGGCCAGCTCAGTAGATGCTTTAAGAAAGGCCTGGATACTTTCCTAAATGTACATATTATAACTGGGTACTAACATTTATAGGTAAGGTTGATCCAGGGAAAATCGGATTGCCTCTTGGGGGATCAGGAAAGAATTTTTTCCCCTTCTGTAGCAAATTGGAGCATGCTCTGCTTGGGTTTTTTGCCTACCTCTGGATCAACTGAGGGTATAAAATTGGGTATATTGGATTGTACGATATTTTATTTATTTGTTTTTAAGGTTGAACTGGATGGACTTGTGTCTTTTTTCAACCTGACTAACTATGTAACTATGTAACTTGACTGGCCTGCACAGAGTTCTGACCTCAACCTGACAAAACACCTTTGGGATGAATTAGAATGGAGACCACGAGACAGCCTTCCTAAAGGGGTTGAAGCTGTTAAAGCCACAAAGGGTGGGCCAACTCAATATTGAATCCTACAGACTAAGACTGGGATGCCAAGTTCATGTGCGTGTAAAGGCAGGCATCCCAATACTTTTGGTAATATAGTGTATCAATTATGTCACTGCTGATCCACCAGCCTCTAGCTTGTTAACTAGCACCTGGGCACATCTAGCCCTGCCTACTGTTTCCTTGATTGACAGCATTGCCTCCGTTGCTTAACCCCCCCACCGTAGAAGGTAAAGGAAGTGTTTTGTTTATATAGTGCCCGCATTTTTGCCTACTAATGTAATATAACGATAGTCTATGAACAGTATTATAATTTAGTATGTGGCACCATCTAGTGGTCAAATTGGTGAATAGACTGTATTTTATTTTCCTTATTCAAGAATGTGAGAAAATGTAACAGGAAGTGACTGTTGTTTTAGTCCGGTGTACGTCATCACGTACGAATCCGTCGGACTTTTGTGTGATCGTTTGTAGGCAAGTTCGTTCATTAGAAACCGCAAGTCCGCCAAAAGTCCGTCGAAAGTTTGTCGGACGGGTTGTCGGACTTTTGTAGCCGAAAAGTCCGACAGTGTGTACGCCCCATTATAATTTAGTATGTGGCACCATCTAGTAGTAAAATTGGTGAATAGACTGTATTTTATTTTCCTTATTCGAGGATGTGAGAAAATGTGACAGGAAGTGACTGTTGTTTACTTTCCACATTAACTTACCTACCCAGAATGCTGAGTGATTTTTACCCAGCCACACTCAGTACTGAAATGCATCCTGGGTAGGCTATAAAAGGCCACACGCGGCCATCTTAGGGCTCTTCTGGATGCATGGCCTGCATGTGAGGACCTGTGCAGAGGTGTTCCAGAGAGCGCGGCCTACACCTACTGCAGAGCGGCACAATCAGCGACCCTGCTGTGCATCAGTGAGCTGTAGAGACGCTGGTACGGAACTAAGAAGGATCCAGAGATGACTGTCAGAATCATCAGAGGGTCCCGGTCCATCTTGCGGAGCGGAGCGGTGTAACGGCGACGGCCAGTGGGAAGCAAGACCAAGTGCACCGGAGCGGAGCTGTTCTACTACACAGACCCGGTTGGGTGAGAGGGCTTCTGCCCAAATTTTTTTAATGCACTTGTCCCACACAGGAGAATTGAAGGAACTAGAGACTGAGTTCAAATAGGCCTCAAGCCTACCCTTCACTGCCCTATTAGCATTGTGTTACACAAAGCTAATTGCATCGGAGACAGTTACAGGTTACTACACTACAAGAATATACCTTCAACATCTACTTTATTTAACCCTGGTTGATTTAACCATTGGATTACAATTTATGATTCTAAATAGCTAGCAGAAACAGAAGACAAAGAAAAGACTGCCTATTTGATTGCAAGGCCTTGCATCCTAATTGCTGGTTAATAGAGAGTTTACACTTTGAAGCAGGGGGAGCTCCCTAGGGATTGCATTTGTGTTATATTTTATAATGTTGTCTTCTTGTAGTTATAAGCGCGCACTGAAAGTGGGAAGGTGCCCAGAATTAGGGTATTTCCCATTCTGGCATTAGTCCCACTTGGAGACGCACTTCCAGAGATCAGTTAATACAATTTTATGTGTACAACCTATTGTGTATATTTACTGGGCTGTTGCGCTACGTTTGTGTGACAGTGCCAGTATTGTAATACTACTTCTATACTGACTTCAGTAAAAGTTATGTATTCTGGTTAAGTACAACTTGTGTGGAGTGTTGTTCCTTTTTCTAACAGGTGGAGCATAGGATACTCAGGTAATAACAAAAGTATACTGTATTTATATTGTGCATTGTGAGGTTATCCCTTACTATTAGCTTCACACTAACACTGCACCACAGCTGTGTCAAGGGGATTGAGTCAAGTCACTGGGGGTGTAGAAGCAGAGTACAGGCCCATTCAAAAAATCAGCAGTTCCTTCGGGGGTCAGTGCTACATTTAATATATGTGGCTTGTACATCACATAGAAATTAGATTTGGAACTTGTTAAAGACTATCATAAAATAGCATTATACTTTTTTAACAGTATTTAGTTCCTGATGGTAAAATGTACATATAGTACTTTGTCCCATCTTCCTAGGTGCCCTGTAACACTAGCTGTTATGTTAGAAAGGTTCCCCCTCACCCTCTGCAGCCAATCGACACGATAGCTAGCAAGGAGATGGGTGCTTTACTAGCGAGCTATGGCTCCCAATACTTGCTTGAGGCCAATAGGACTGCATTCTTTGTGTTGGTGCTTGCCTCAGTAGACAGGTGCTCGCTGGCAAAGCAGCCATCTCCTTGCTAGTTGCGGTGTGGGGCACCTATGCACCTATGGTGGACACCCTATTCCACAACACACTTAGCATTGCAGGGTACCTTGAAAGATTGGGCCATGTACTACATTTCCTTAGGCCTATTGGGAAACAAATACTGTAAAAAAATAAAAAAAAGTGATACTTGTTATTTAAGTTGTGGTTTAATAACAGCTGCATATTTAAAAATATTAAAAGTGACCCTAACAGTAAATTTTACATACAATTTTGAGTTTACGCATGCTTTAAATATTCGTTCCCACTGATATGCCTCCTCCACCAATGAACAATTATGAGAAAGCTGAAAAACCTATAGTTTAACATCTTTGTGAGATAGCGGTACTTCCACTAGCCAACTGTTGCTTTTCATTTTATTTAATGTAATTTCAAATAAACCATCAGTTATCTAGGGCGCTGGGTAATTTGTTTTCTAATACACTAAAAAAAGATTTGGTTGACAATTCAGCTGGAAATGTCCTGTACCTAAATTTGGAACACTGAAAAGGTCACGGTTTTGACCCCTTGTGAGAAATACAACTGCCAATTTATCCCACAGAGCAATAGACACTTCCTTCTATTACATGGTCTCATAATTACACACACACTTTACACATTAAAAAATGTATCATCATTTCTTCTTTTAATTACATGTAGTATACAATGTGTTTCTGCTTTATTCTAAACAAATCACTGATGCTATTGTGAAACTGAAATAAAAAAAAATTCAGCAAAAAAATATTAATTGCTTCTGTGGTTCTGCAGCAAAAGCAGTGATTAGGACATTAGGGAAATGTTGCGTGTCGGGGAGGACACTCTTGAAAATGTACTTGGCCTCATCTGAAATATAATGGGGTGTAGTGGATCAAGTACATCCATTAACTCTCTCTCTCTGACCACACTACTTCGTATTTAAGATGCTGCAAAAGTGCATTAATTAGAGACATTAACGTGTTACTGAACCCAGGACCCTGCATTCATTATCCCTGGTCTCCCACAGTACACAGTACATGGAATTGCAATAATTTTAGTAAATATAAATGGTTAAATACCTTTTCTTATCAGCAGTATATAGCAGTCTTGTGACTTCTATCAGTGCCTGGCTAAAGCTTGTAGGAGCAGTTTTCATACTGTACTGGCTGACCTATCAGGATGCAGGACCCCTAAACCCTCTGTCTGGACAGTGCTGATTGGTCCTGTGCTGATCACATGCACTCTCCCAAGAAAAAACAAAACTCTCTAGCAATACACACCAAACTGAGCATGTGCAGCCTGGTTCCACTAACTCTGTCTTATCCGGACTCGTTTTAGAAAACAATTCAAGAAGGGAGGGTTTGTGTATACAGGATCAAACAGCTTTTTTACACACTACAGAGGATTAACCCCTTAGGTTCCACAGTGAGTATATCAAGCATGCTTTACTGCATATACAGACTGATTTTTACTGTTGTAGGTTTAGTAACAATTTAAAGTGAGGTTTAGGTATGGCGTACAGGTATGGCGATTCATGCAGCGGAGCAAACCTGCCGCCGTAAATGTACGTGAGCCGGTCGGGAAGTGGTTAAAATCTATACCAGACCCAAGGGGCCTGGTATGGATTTTGGCGGGGACCCCACACCATTTTTTTCTTAATTCTGTCATATGGTTCCCCTTAACCACTTCAATACAGTGCATGTTTACCCTTTCCTGCCCAGGCCAATTTTCATCTATCAGTGCTCTCACACTTTGAATGACAATTACTCAGTCATGCAACACAATTTTTATAATTTGTTTCACACAAATAGTGTTTTCTTTTGGTGGTATTTAATCACCACTGGGTTTTCTATTTTTGCGATATAAGTAAAACAAGAGCAAACATTTTGAAAAGAAAAACACTTTTTTTATTTTCTATTATAAAATTTGGTAAATAAGTAATTTTTGTTCATAAATTTGGGCCAAAATGTATACTGCTACATATCTTTGGTAAAAATAACCCAAATTTGTGGATATTCTTTAGTCTGTGTGAAAGTTATAGAGTCTACAAGCTATGATGCAAATCATAAAAATTTGATCACACACGATATACTGACGGCCTACCTCATTTATGGAGGCCCTGAAATGCCAGGACAGTACAAATACCCCCAAAATGACCCCCTTTTGGAAAGTAGGCAGTCCAAGGTGTTTAGTAAGAGGCATAGTAAGTTTTTTGAGGTTGTAATTTTTTCCCCACAATTCTTGGGAAAATTAAGAAATACATTTTTTTTTTTACATAAAATTGTCAGAATAACAAGTTATCACTTCCGGTTCCGGCGCCGCATGGAGAGGAGCTAGGAGACTTCATCTTCCACTGCGCTCCACAAAATCCTGCTATAAATCCTGCTAGCCCCGAGGTACCTCCTCTCTATATCCCCCTCTCTCCTGGGGCAACACCATGGATCACTTTGTGTAGTGATCCGTGGCCCGAATGGCCCCCGCTCCCCCCCGCAATCAGGGGACACAGCACATGCTGCAGCCAACATGATTTTAGTGCTGTGAATACAGCACGAGTGCCTGCTCTCCCTCTGGAGCCCTCCACGCTCACACAAATGGACCCTGCCTCTCCTGCCAGCATAGCCCAGGCTGTGGTAGCACTCCTCACCCCAATGGTCACCGATGCAGTGGATCAGGCCATCCTTAAAGGGCTAGAGCACCTAATCCAACGGGAACTCCAGGACAAAGTGGACGATCTTGAATATCGCTCCAGACGCAATAATCTGCGCATCATAGGTCTCCCTAAATCTTCTTCCTCCTCCTCGCTCACCGCCATCTGCTCCACCACCATGCCGGAGTAGCTGGGGCTCCGCACCACTTGCCTGGTAGAACAGGCACACTGTATCGGACAACCGTCGGAGTCTCGCTCCAAGCCCCGTCCTGTGATTGTCAGGTACCTAAATTATGCGGATCAACGCAACCTTTCTGCGAATGACCACCCATTACTACTATTTGCTGACTACTCCATTGAAGTTATGCGACAATGCAAGGCTTTCTCAGGGATCTGTTCATCCCATCCCTCTAGAACAACCACATCAAATTTACTCTGGTGTACCCAACGATCCTGCATATCCAACCTGCCTCAGGTGAACGTGTCTTTTTCACCTCTCCATCAGAAGCGGAGCACTACCTCAATGCGACACAACCGCCTGACATGGAACAGGAGGACCCCTCTGCTTCTAACCAATCTTCTCTGCACAGAAAATCTCCTCTGTTCTCTAGGGGCCAGCAAAATCCTCGAAAATCCCCCCTACAAAAGGGTCGGCCTTGCAGGGGGCCTCTCTGAACACCGCTGACTGCACACTCCTGCTAACTCACACGGTTTGCCCCTTCTCTAATTGAGCCTGATGGTTTAAGCCCTCTCTGACCTAGTGGTCCTAGCCCACCATTTCGGACTTACCTCATCCGGTGGGCCTTAATATTAATATTAATAACAATGTTTATCACATCTGGTTACTTCTACCTTGCTTTATATGAGTCATCCCTAATTGATCTCAGTTTCCCCCTTTCCTTCTCCCCTCCTTTTTTTTTCTTCTCTCCTCTCCCCCTCATTCTTCTCCCCTTCCTGTCCCCCCTCCCCCTCCCTCCCTCTCCTGATCTCCCTCCTCCTTTCCTTCCCTCTCCCCCCATCCCCCTGGACCCCCCTCCTCGGAGCTACCTCATGACGGTGGAGGAGGCGCTCCTTGGCAGGGGCGCTTTAAGTGGTGGCTCCATGGGGAAAAAAGTAAAGTTCATGGAATGTTTTAGGAGGCCTACTCTTTTGTTTGTTATTGTTTTATGTATCTGGTCATTCACTCTTCTTTCGCTCAATTTACCTCTAGGATTCTGCCGAGATTCCAATGGTTCCGGATCCGACGGGGCGATGACTGCGGTGGCGCTAGCCCTATTTGGGCCATTTCACATCTACCTATTTCTGCCTTAGCCATGGCTCTTTCAGATGATGGGAATCACCTAAAGGTAATCTCGTGAAATGTCAAGGGGCTATGCTCCCCTCATAAGTGTATGCAGATTTTAAGACACCTTAAGCGCCTGCGAGCAGATGTCACTCTTTTACAGGAGACCCATCTGGCTGCAGACGACTTTTCTTGCCTGTGCAAATTATGGCCAGCTGTGGGACGTAAAGGTGGGGTAGTAATTTTGCTCCACAAAAATCTCCATTATACTGTTCGCTCCTTTGAGACGCATTCGGAGGGCCGTACAATCACCCTCCACCTGACGGCTGGCTCATGTGACATCGCTATATCTAACATATATGCCCCTAATTCCCCTGGACAGCCCTTTTTTTATGATCTTACCTCCAAATCCCTGAACATTTTTATCTTATTGGGGGGGATTTCAATGCTGTCATGCATACGGCTGAAGACCGTACCCCGGGCCCTGCAAGTCGAGGTCACACGGGCGTCACTCCCACCATTTTAGCTCAAACGGCTTTCTCACTTCACCTTACAGACACTTGGCGTGTCTCCCACCCCACTGATCGTGAATTCACCTTTTTCTCCCCTCCCCATAAGTCGTTTTCCCGCATAGACTACCTTCTCTGTTCGCCGGGTATACTCCCCTTCATCTCCTCATCGACCAATAAAGACATGGTCATCTCTGACCACTCCCCTATTAGTGTCCAGTTGTCTGGGTTCTCGACCCCCCACAATGCAGGCACCTGGCGCTTCCCATCTTTTCTGGCTAACAACAATGATCTCTTACACACCCTTCTCACTGCCTGGACTGAATTTGTAGAAACAAACCCATCTCTCCACCCCAAATTTGTTTTGGGAGATGGGGAAAGCTTTTCTTAGAGTATGCATTATTTCCTATACAGCTCAATTTAAGAAACAAACTCATCTCCAATATTTGTAGGCTAGTATATCCCTACGCCTGGCACACTGTGCCTTAACACTAAACTACACTATAGCCAACTCGCTTGCATGGCAAGCAGCCAAGCGCGCCTTTGACAACTGGTCTGTGCAGCAGGAGACTATTAGGCAATCTTACTCCGCTCTCCAGTTTC
Organism: Lithobates clamitans; assembly: GCA_037952925.1. Taxonomy (NCBI): domain Eukaryota; kingdom Metazoa; phylum Chordata; class Amphibia; order Anura; family Ranidae; genus Lithobates; species Lithobates clamitans. The sequence goes on from JBBGZY010000438.1 coordinate 13,156,858, forward strand.
ATAGATACAGCAATAAGGCAGGCAAGCTCTTAGCGAACCTGTGCTCAGGACACCACCGGCCGACTCATATTGGAGCTCTACACTCCTTTAACGGAGATATTACTAATGTGCCCTCTGAGATTAGTGCCATCCTCACTCAGTACTATACCAATCTTTACTCGGAAGACCCTATCGACGTAGAGGCGGTGAACAAATTGCTCACGGCAATTAAACTACCTACCCTGTCTCCTGACCAGTTGGACACTTTAAACGCCCCCATTTCCCATGAGGACATCTGCTCTACTATTAAATCCCTCTCTAATGGAAATGCACCTGGCCCAAGTGGCTTTTCGGCAGAATTATTTAAATTGACATCCGAATTCATTCCTGAGACCCTATACCATGTCTATAAAGCAATGTGGGCTGAGGGCCCATACCTTCCTTCATGTGCTCAAGCACACATTAAACTCATTGCCAAAAAGTGTGAAGGCCTGCCCAGTATTAGATTCTATAATCTTTGCTGGCTATTGAGACAAGGTATTGACTGGTTGTCCAAAAACTCTTGTTACTCTAACTACATGCTGGAGGGTGCCCTTGTGTCTCTGTTTAATCTCCAGGCCTTCCTTTACTCTAAGCTACGTGCCCTTCCCCAGCCCCTGAGATCCAACCTCTTGATTGGAGAAACTGTGATTGCCTGGAGAGAAATATGGAGACTCCTGGCCCTTTACCATCTCAAATCACCTTCCCATACTTGGCAACCCAGTGTTCCCCCCTTCAATGGATCACAAGGTCTTTACTCAATGGTTATCCTCAGGCATAACAACCATCTCTAAAGTCATTGATCCTGCCCAAGGTAGTTTTAGACCCTTCTCGGAACTAACTATACAGTGCTCCCTCATGCCATCGCACGTGTTTCACTATCATCAGCTAACCAGCTACCTCAGATCCTGCTTTAGCCCTAATAGATCGGGACCAATACTCCATATCAGATATATACTCCAACCTCATCACCCATCAGGCTACAAAATACCACATTGTTCCATTCAAACCCTGGATCTCTATTCTGGATGTTCCAGATGCACCAGAGAAGATCCTTGCAGAATATCAAAAGATTCGCTCTCTAGTAACATGCAAAACATGGTGAGAAACCCTGTTTAAAATCACCCATTGGGCGTATCTTCCGTTTCGCTGCAGCAAAAATGACTCCTCCATCTCCGCATGCCCTTGGTGCTCTACTCCAAGACCATCTCTGTTCCACAGATTATGGACCTGTCAAGCAGTCTCCACCTTTTGGAACCAGGTGTTGGACTATATTGATAGATCTCAGCATATACGTCTGCCTAAGGACCCACTGATATGCCTTTTCAGCTGCGACACCCCGCAAGCTTCCTTACCAATGCCTACATGAGCCTCTCTTCCTCAATGGGTCCATATCTGCCTTCTGGCAGCCCGTAGGGCAACAATTCAAGCTTGGATCAACCCTTCCCCGCCTCAAATTGCAAGTACTCTTAACACTATTTCACATTGAGAAATTGGACACTATCACCCAACATTTTACATCACTGAAACTCTTCATTGCAAGATGGCGTCCCTTCATGGAACACTCTTTCTCTCCAGAAGAAATCTCTTCCCATATGACTCCCTTCCGCTACATTGACTGGTACCTACAGGCACATCTTGCCAATACACTGGGCAAACTTAAGATCCAGGTCACCTCTAATGCCTTAACCCCACATGTCCCCCCCAGGCATTCCACCTAATCTATCCGTTTAGGTTGTACATTTTTTGATGTGAAATATCTGATATTTCTTCATAATGGTAGTGATCTCTGTACCCGTTTTCAGAGTGAATGTTCACATGTTTCCACTCCTTTGACCTCCACTTTGACAGAACCTCCAGTTAGTTTCTCTTGTTAGACCAGATACCGTACTATTATTCTCTCGTTGATGTTTGTAGGCTCCAAACCACGCAGTTTTATCCTGCTTACTATGTCATATTATATTTATTACTTTATTATCTTTCCTGGCAGGCAACTCCTGCATCAACAAATCTTGTACTTTTATATGAAAACTGAATAAATATATTAAAAAAAAACAAAAAAAAACAAGTTATTTCTCATAGGTGCACTCTTTGATCCATTACAAACCCTCCAGCAGCACTGAATGTGCGTTCAGAAAGCACGCTGCATGCAGGACAGGCCAGTAGCTCAATTGAATATTGAGCAAGTTCTGGCCAGTGGTCCATCCTCAGTGGATCCTCAGTAGGAAAGGTCTCCAAGTCTGCTCTTGCCCCTATATATTCCTGCACCATATAATGCAGACTCTGCAAATGGCTGCTTAAACCTAACTGCCCTGGGCGCTGAGGACTAAAGAATTGTTTAAAGGCATTGGTCAGTCAGCCACCTTCTCCACAGCTCTTCCTCTGACCGAACAAAGCCTTTAGAAACACGTTGTCCAGGAAATGGTAACCTTCCAGGGTCTGGAAAGGAGTTACACAAATTTTTCTTCAAGGCTTCCTGAAGATTTTTTTATCCTCTGCTCTCTCTGCGAAGGCAGGATGAGCTCTGCCCTTTACCCTTGTAACGTGGATCAAGAAGGGTTGCCAGCCAGTAATGATCCCTCTCCTAGATACCACTAATCCTCTGGTCATTTCTCAGGCTTTACAGAATCAGGGAGCCCATGCAGCGTAAGTTTGAAGAGGCATGAGATTCTGAGTCCTCTGGGTCACTAAGGATGACATTGTCGGGAACTACCTCCTCCCAGCCATGTACAACTCCTTCGGTTTATGGGGACTGAAAACTATCACTTCTGTATGTTATCCTCCACATCCATGCTGACACAATCCTCCTCCTCCTCCTGTGTGTTTGGCAGCCCCGCAGGAATGGTATCCGCATAAAGGGGGTCTTGAGAGAAAAGGAAGTCTTCTTCATCCCGCTGTTCTGCCTCAAGTGCCCTGTCCATAAAGCCACAAAGCATGTGCTCCAGCAGAAAGACTAGAGGGACAGTGTTACTATCCCTCGTGCATTGTCGCTGCTCACCATCCTCATGGCCTCCTCAAATGGTGACAAGACAGTGCATGCATCCTTTATCATTAGCCACTGGTGTGGCGAAAAGAAGCCAGGCTCCCCTGAGCTGTCCTTGTGCCATACTCACATAGGTACTCATTGATGGCTCTTTGCTGCATGTGCAGCCGCTGCAGCATTACCAATGTTGAGTTCCACCTGGTGGGCATGTCACAAATAAGGCGGTTGGTGGGCAGGTTGAATTCCAAACTTGGCAATATGCTGCAACTGGGGGGACATGACTGCTAGTTTCTTGTCCTTCTGTGGCACCCCCTCTCTCTAGGCTCACGTTACTCCCTTCCTCAACCTGGGAACCAACATGGGAGCATTCAAATTGCTGCGCATCCTCCAGCAGCATGTAGCTGACACTGTAATCGAATAATTCAGGCGACTCCTCCGTGCCTGATGGTGGGGCTACTGAAAGAGTAGTCGGTGGAATAGGCCGCTTTGGCAGCTGCGGTGGAAGGCAAACTAGTATGAGCTTGGGTGACAGAGGATGAGAAGGATGAGGACGGCTAAGTTATGCATTCCACCAACTCTTCTGCATGTTGTGGCTCAATAACACGGCCAGCAGCAGAAAAAAAGGACAAGTGTGCCCCGCCTGCAGAGGATGCACCATGTCCGCGACCACCACTTTTCACTATAGACACAGAGGCTGCTTGCCCTCTTTTAGTGGCCTGTGAGTGTTTGCCTCTCCTTGTTGGCCTTCCAGACATGATGGATTTTTTTTTTTTGCTTGGTGCACTATAAACTGTTTTATTATTGTTTTTTTTTTTTTTGTTTTTTTTGGGGGGGGATTTTTATAACTTTTTATTACAGAGCGTGGGAAGGGAATATGGTGCCTGGGTCCAATACTTTTGTCCTTTGTGCGCTATTAACCGTTTTATTATATATATTTTTAAAGAAAATAACTGTAAATCTGAAATAAAATAGATGTAAAAAAAAAAATAAAATAAGACAGGGCAAAAAAAAGAAAGAAAAGGGAACCACTGCTAAAGCAGAAAGAGGAACACCTACAACGCAGAAGGGAGGACAGCAGTTATGCCCTAAATATTCTTAGTGCTGCTGCGCCACAGAAAAAATAAATAAAAAGTATACCTCTGCTGCGCTGGCACAGAAGGAATAACACCTGCAACACAGAAGGGGGAGTACTAATAATTGAGATATACTTTGAGATGCTGCCCCAGGTGTTTCCCACGGACAGAAGCAAAATAGGTTTCATGATATCTTTGCTTTCTGAGAGAGCCTTGGCCTGGGCAAACCCTCTATGGGAGACGCAAAAACAGTTGTCTTGAGTTACCCGGAGTTTGTGGCTTCGTTTAAAAGGCTATTTGGCGTTCCCGCACTCTCCGCTTCTGCTGCCAAGTGCCTCATGTCCATCGAGCAGAGTAAAAGAACTGTTGCTGACTACGCCATTGAATTCCGTACTCTGGCAGCAGAGGTTGCGTGGAACAATAAGGCTCTTGTCGCTGCTTTTTCTCATGGTCTCTCAGATACCATCAAGGATGAGATAGCAGCCTGAGATATACCCACTGAGCTGTAGAAGTTGATAACGTTTGCCATCCTCATTGCCTCCAGACTCAGAGAAAGACTCTCTTTTAAGGAGCGCTTGTGGAAGCCTCCTGTACGTTTGTCTCCAAGCTTTGCAGTCCCACCCGTGCTTCCCTCACCTCCCATGCCTCCTGGTACCGAGTCAGTAAAGGTGAACCCAAGCACTTGGGTTTCACTCGTCTCTCTACGGATGAGAGAGCCTTTAGGAGGAGGAAGAGATTGTACCTTTATTGTGGCCAGGCAGGTCACTTTTTGAAGTCCTGTCCTACCCGTCCAGGGAACTCCCGAACCTTGAGGTCCTGTCACGGACAGACCTTAGGTGGCAATGTTTCATCCCCAGAAGGATAAGCCCCTGGTTTCAGTCCCCCTTTCTTGGGCTGAGTCGTCCGTCGAGATACAGGCTCTAATCGACTCTTGGGCTGCAGGCCTGTTCATTGATGCTGCCTTTGTATCAAAGCACTCGATTCCACTGCAGCTGCGTGACACTCCACTTGCCATTGAGGCTCTTGATGATAGACCTTTACAGCCTGCCCATGTGACTCATGAGATTGTTCCGTTGTCCATGGCCGTAGGGGCTCTTCACCATGAGATAATCCAATTAAAAGTTATTTCCTCACCTAAGTTTCCACTGGTTATTGGTTATCCTTGGTTACAGAGGCACAACCTCTCTTTTGATTGGCTCTGTGCTAAGGTTCTCTCCTGGTCACCACAATGCAGTGAGACATGCTTCCAGAAGGTAGCCAAGGTCCTGTGCACCTCTTCACTCTCCTCCCTGCCGGAGGAGTACCGCGATTTTAGCGATGTCTTTGACAAAAGTCTGTCATGTGCTTTAGAAACTAAGAGAGAACAATCTCTATTATAAACTGGAGAAGTGCGATTTCCATCGAGAACAGGTTAAATTTCTGGGTTCTCAAAGATGTGTCATTGTATTCCACTTAAGAAGTTGCCCACTTCTAAGGAACTGTCTATCATTTTTGCTCGGGAGATCTTTCGCTTACATGGGCTGCCCAAGGTGATTGCCTCGGACAGGGGTAGTCAGTTTGTGTCCTAGTTCTGGCGAGCCTTTTGTGCACAATTGGGAATTCAGCTTGCTTTCTCCTCTGCGTATCACCCGCAGTCTAATGGGGCCGCAGAACGAGCCAATCAGTCCTTGGAGCAATTCCTACATTGCTATATTTCTGACCATCATAACAACTGGTCAGACCTATTACAGTGGGCAGAGTTTGCTCACAACAGTGCCTTGAATTCTGCTTTCTGTTTGCCCCCGTTTATGGCGAATTATGGTTTCCAACCTTCCATGTTGCCTGACTTGTTTGTTCCACAGAGTATTCCTGCGTTAGAGAAGCATTCCCGTGGTCTTCGTTCCACTTGGGCACAAGTCCAGGAGGCTTTGCGTCATGCTAATAATAGGTACAGAATCCATGCTGACCGCCTACCTGCGCCTTCCTACCAGGTTGGGGAGAGGGTCTGGCTGTCATCTCGCAACCTCTGACTTTGTGTTCCCTCACAGAAGTTCACACCTCGGTTTATTGGGCCTTTCCGTATTCTTCGCAGGATTAACCCAGTGGCTTAAGCATTAGACCTTCCTTCTAATATGTGTATTTTGAATGTATTTCATGTCTCCTTATTAAAACCTTTGGTCTGCAACCACTTTACCACCTCGGTACCACGTCCTCATCCTGTATAGGTTGAGAACCATGAGAAGTATGAAGTAGAGTCCATTGTTCACTCCCGTAGGTTCCGTCAGCACATGCAGTGCTTGGTGCATTGGAAAGGGTACGGCCCGGAGGAACGCTCTTGGGTCTCATCCTCGGAAGTACAGGCCCCTGTCCTCCTCCGTGATTTCCATAGATGTTTTCCCCTCAAGCATGCTGGTCCTCCGAGGGGGAGGGGTCGTTGAGGAGGGGGTACTGTCAGAGCTGGGCTAAGCCCTTCCTTTTCTGAGCTGGCCGCTCAGCTGTCGGCTAATTACCAGCTCCCATCTCTCTCAACAGTTACTCAGCTGTTGATGATCCTGCTCGTCAGTCCTGCCTACTTAAGACGTCCAGTCCAGAGGAGCTCTGCCTTCACCTTGGTCACATCACAAGAAACTATCTCCTGCATTCCTGTTTAAAGACTGGCTTTGCTGACATCCCTTCTGGCTCCAGAACCTGCTTGCTGTTCCACTACTTTGATCTCTGACTTCTGGCTTGGCTGACTATCCATTCCAGTTATTGAACTTTGGCTATGTTTTGACTACATTTGTTCTTTTTACTTTTATTATTAAACAATAGAAGAATATATATCAGCCTAAACTGAGGAAAAAAATTGTTTTTAAAAAAATGGGATATTTATTATAGCAAAAAGTAATAAATAGTGTGTTTTTTTCAAAATTGTCTCTCTTTTGTTTATAGCGCAAAAAATAAAAACCGCAGAGGTGATCAAATACCACCAAAAGAATGCTCTATTTGTGAGGGAAAAAGGATGTAAATTGTGTTTGGGTACAGCGTCGCACAAATGCGCAATTACCAGTTAAAGCGACGCAGTGCCGTATCGCAAAAAATGGCCTGGTCAGGAAGGGGGTAAATTCTTCCAGGGCTGAAGTGGTTAATGAAGGTACAGTACAACATTTAGCAACTCACATGGTTGATGATTGAAAAGAGGCACATCTTAGTATGCAGGCATCCGGGGTAAAGGTGTCCACATAGACCATCCTCCGCACTGCCGGCTCTCACCGCTGTCACTCTGCAATCGTGACCAGGAAGTCTACCCAGCAGTAGAGTGATATGAAAGCATGTCTTGAACCGCTCGTGCAGCACAGAGTGGAAGGGACTACATCAATGGCAGTGAGGAGGATGGTATGTGGACAGCTTTACCCCAGATGCCTGCATACTTAGATGTGCCTCTTTTAATCATCAACTATGTGAGTTTCTAAATGCTGTACCTTCATTAAATGTAACCATATTGCTACACTTTGAGGCGCCTCCCCTCTCTTTTATTCTCAGTTGTGACACTACTTGTATATCATACCTCCCAACTTTTGAACTTCAGAATGAGGAACACTTGAAGGAGGAAGCGACTGATGGCATGCTACATGCACTATGGCAAAAGTGGGTGTGGTGCGGAGTAACAGTAGGACAGGCAGTTGGACACTGAGCATTAATGCAGCCTCACTGTGTCCATCAAATGCAGCTTTACTGTGCCCATGAATGCAGCCTTACTGTGCGCATGAATGCAGCCTCACTGTGCTCATGAATGCAGACTCACTGTGCCCATGAATGCAGCCTCACTGCCCATCAATGCAGCCTCACTGTGCCCATCAATGCATCCTCACTGCCCATCAATGCGGTCTCACTGCCAATCAATGCGGCCTCACTGTGTCCATCAAATGCAGCTTTACTGTGCCCATGAATGCGCACTCGCCATTGCCTGGATCACACACAGCAGGCATTTCCCACTGTGTGCCACGGAGCTGGGTCTGTGTGTGTGTTTGGCGGTGCTGTAACAAGGTCCCACCTCCTACACCGGCTTGTGTTATAGGCAGATCTGATTGAATCAGTGTTCCATCTAGACTATCACACGAGTCAGTGTAGGAGGCAGGACCTTGTTACAGAGCCACCAAACACACACAGACCCAGCTCCGTGACACACAGCAGGAGATGCCCGCTGTGTGTGACACACCAGAGGAAGAGGAGAGAGGTAGAGAGGGGAGCGCCGCAGCCACAGATCAAAGCGGCATCCATGCTGCTGGAGAAGATACAGGGAGGAGGTGGGTGGAGCTAAATACTAGGAGGAGGAAGTTAAATCCTCCTCCGGCTCTACTCTGAATGCTGGGGCCCCGCTCTCCTCCTTGTCATGAGGTCACTGGTTGCTAGACGCCAGGCGGGCCATGGCTAGCACTCAGTTTGGGCAGTGAGCCAGGCAGCAGCCGGTGGGGATTAATAGCGGGTCTTGGCCAAGAGTACAGTACACCAGGGCAGTGAGTGACAGTGGCGATGCAGCGGCATTTTTAGGGAGCATCAGACCGGCCCAGGGGGCAATTCCAGAACACTGTATTGTTCCGGAATGAAGGTGCCTGGGACCCAGGACAGACCTCCCAAAGATGGGACTTTCCTGGGCAATCCGGGATGGTTGGGAGGTATGGTATAGCAAGACATTGCTTGTATATCAAGTCAAAATATATTAAAACATTTTGCTTGTCTTGCAAAATGCTCTTAAACCAATTTACACTCAAACCAAGGTTTTACTGCAATATACTAAAGCGTTAAAATACGCTATTTGTCTGTGTGCAGCAGAACTGTCCGACACTCAAAGGGCATGACATGATGAAGTTATGGTTTCCATATTTTTAAAGGGTAAGTACTTTTTGTTCTTATTATTTATTCTGAGTTTAAGGGGTTCCTCTATTGCTGACACACAGGTGTTTTTGACACAGGAACTCCAAGCCAGGAAGCAATGTGTTTACATTGTCTCTTCCTGCACTACCTGCTTTCAGCCAACAGAAAAAGGAAGCTAAACGGAAGACAAGAATGTACTGATCAATTATACCATTACACAGCTTGTCTTTCTTCTTGCTCTTAGCTCCCTCTAGTGGTGGTCTATTAAAGCTGCTACAGTTAAAGAAAATGAAAGCACACTGCTGGGGCCCCATATCTGCTGTGCCTGGTTATCAGCAAAACAGATACCCATTGCAATTGATTATTTGTGCTGAAAGTAGTATCATTTAAAGGAGATAATGAACTAAGCCACATGTTTAAGATAAGGAATGCTGCAATGGCTATGGCAAAGTCCATTAGCGTAACTTACAATTCTACTTCCTCCTCTCCTGTCCCTTTCTCTGTCAGGGTTCTCCAAGTTTCTGTTCTTGAACCTCTCCTTTTCTCCAACTACACCTGCTCCCTGAGACAAGTAATTGCCTCCCATGGCTTCCAATACCATTTTTACGATGACCACACCCAAATCTATCTCTCTACCCCTCAACTCACTCCTTCAGTCTCCTCACGTCTCACCAACTCACTAACAGACATATTAGCCTGGATATCACACCACTTCCCCAAGCTCAATATTTTGAAAACCGAGCTCATCGTTTTTCCTCCCACATGTGCCTCTTCCCCTGATTTCTCTGTCAAGATTGATAGCACAACTATAAGTCCATCCTGGATGCCAAGGTTCTAGGTGTAATCCTGGAATCTGAACTATTCTTTCGGCCCCACATCTAATCACTGTCCAATTCTTGCCGCCTCAACCTCCACAACATCTCCAAGATATGCTCCTTCCTAACCAATGACACCGTAACGCTCCTAGTTCACTCCCTGGTCATCTCCCGCCTCGACTCCTGCAACTCCCTCCTCATGGGATTACCTTTACATAGACTATCCCCCCCTTCAGTCCATCATGAATTCTGCTGCCAGGCTTATAAACCTTACCAGCCGTTCAGTGTCTGCTACTCCTCTCTGTCTATCACTCCACTGGCTTCTGCTCACCCAACAAATTTAATTTAAAATGCTAATTTACAAAGCCATCCACAACTCAGCCCCCAGCTATATCACTAACCTAGTCTCAAAATACCAACCTACTCGTTCTCTTCGTTCCTCCCAAGACCTCCTGCTCTCTAGCTTCCTCGTCACCTCCTCTAATGCTTGCCCCAGGACTTTTCCCTAGCCTCTCCCATCCTATGGAACTCCTTACTGCAATCTGTCAGACTATCTCCTACTCTGTTTGCATTTAGACAATCTCTGAAAACCCTTCCCTTCAGAGAAGCCTATTCTGCCCCCACCTAACACCTGTACGTTTATTTTCTCCATCAGATCATCCCCCTAGTAATTACCTTTTGTATCAATTGACCCTTCCTCTTAGATTGTAAGCTCTAACGAGCAGGGCCATCTGATTTATCCTGTATTGAATTGTATTGTAACTGTACTGTCTATCCTCATGTTGTAAAGTGCTATGCAAACTGTTGGCGCTATATAAATCCTGTATAATAAAAATTCAAATTTTTTGTGTTGTGATGGGATAAGGTAAATTCTATACCAGCTAGTATCCAAATCATGGGAAGCAGTAATATGAATAGGTCTACTTCTATACGGAACCTCTATGGGGCTGTGTTGTTGATTCCAACCAGCATTAAATTGTGATTGAGCTGATCACAGCAAGCAGTACATCATGATACAGTATTCTGTGCACCTTCATGCAATACCATATATTATGCTTACAATATCCATCATCCCAATTTGGCTTGTTAATCTGTCAATGTCATTTAAGAAATATATGCCGCCTTAATAGATTTCTTTGTTGATTTGCCCTTACTATGCCAGAATTAAAACGTGTGGTTCCACCCTGAACAATGGGGCATAAAATCAACACCTGTATCAGAGTCAAGCTCAGAGGCATGAATGCTATTGAGTATAGCTGCTTTAATTCTCTCCAAGATAGTAAAAACAGCCTCAATTGAAAGAGGCTGACTTTATCTTCCCCAGGCAGGCTCTCTGTCTGAAAAATGAAAGAGTGGAGTAAAATACATAATGAAGTGGCTCTAAATACATAATGTCAAAACAAACCATATGCATAATGAAAAGGCTGATTTCAGGAGCCTGATGTAACAATACCCATATTACATTTACCTACATTGTGCTTGGAAACAAGCACAGGTTTTTTTGGTTAAGTTGTTTTATAGGAAAAAATGTAAATGTGTGTTAAATCCTTTAAACACATGGAAACAGACTGTAATGCATGTAAAAGTGTATAAACAAAAGCATAAAAATGCATAAGATTGAGGCCAGAACATATTTTGGCTACTTCCTTCAACATTCTTTGACATTCCGGGGAAAATAATCTCCAGTGAATGGAGCTTAAGAAAAGAATAAATAAGAAATGAATATAAGCTAGAATTATACAGTCCTAAAATATATTAAAGCTGAAAACCAGGTCATAAGAGAGATAGCTACCTCCACTTTTGCACAGGCATCCGCTACTGACAATTTTCCCTCAACTGGACACATTGGGGTTGATTTATACTACTACTATAGGGACTGCACTGAAACCACACACACTCGCTAATGCAAAAATTGACATTAACCGGCATTTATGAAACTGCATATGACTGTCGCTAATCTGACAGAGCTGTGAGGCATAGGAACACCTGATTCAACATGGTAGCCAAAAAACTAAAAAAGTATTTTTAGAGAAACAGCATTTTCTACAGCTGCCTGGGATCAAAACTACCCTAATAGGAACCTCAAGTTGTGATATGTACCTTTGAATTCTTAGCCACTTTGGCTCGTGTAATTGTTTTGTGCAGATAGTATTTGTGATAATCCATATATCTGCTTTATTTGTACTGCTGCTTTTCCTTAAAAAAAAAATAAAAAAATAATAATATATGTTCAACATACCTGAATCAAAGAGCACTTACTGAAACAAAGGTGGGAGGATGGCAATGCACATGCATGGTAGCCAGTCTGTGATTTAATGACAGGTTTTTGGTTCATTTGGCCTCTGCTAGGTGGAAATGATTGCAGGAATACGTAAGCTCACAGTCCTGCCGCAGATGGGGATTGGTCAGAGGCGACTGCCTGAGGTGCAGTGGCATAACCAGGGTATGGCACATATGGCAAGTGCCATGGGCGCCATATGAAGGGGGCACTCGTGAGTGGCTGGGCAGCAAGGCACTGACTTACCAGGGTCTCTTATTGCCAGGGCAGGATTAACATAGGGGCTATTGGAGCTGCAGCTCCAGGCCCCTACCATAGTATTGGCCCAATACAGAGATTCTACACACAGTTACCGGCCGGTCCCAAGCCGCTACATTGCCTTGCAGTCTCACCAGACAGCTGAATTATAGGCCCAAGACAGTGAGCCGGCCTGCGGTGGTGGCCGCTGCATACATTGCCTTGCAGAGAACTCTGCGCTGCATAGTCTCTTTACTAGTGTGCTAAGGCTGAGCACGCTCCTCCCCTTGATGTCCCGGGCGGCATGACATCATCCAGAGGCCGGCCCGAGAGGCTGGTGGGAAAGGAGTGTGGGCGGCACCGGCACCACTGCAAGCAAGAAGGAGGAAGCGCTGTACAAGTACAAGAACAAGTAAGCTCTGCCTCTGCATGGGGCTGGGAAAGTCAGGCAGATAATTGCAGCTCAGTGTACTGGCTCTGGCAGTGGGTTAACTGTTTGGGAGGGAGGGAGGGTGGAGGCTGTCAGTGCCTCCTAGGCCTATCACTACCAGTGCTCATTAGTGCAGCTCATCAGTGCCACCTATCAGTACCAGTGTCACCTATCAGTGCAACCTATCAGTGCCACCTATCAGTGCCACCTATCAGTGCAGCTTATCAGTGCCACCCATCAGTGCCAGTGTCACCTATCAGTACAGCTCATCAGTGCCACATGTCAATGCCACTTATCGGTACAGCTCATAGATGCCACCTATCAGTGCCAGAGTCGCCTATCAGTGTCCCCTATCAGTGCAGCTCATCAGTGCCACCTGTCAGTGCCAGTGTCACTTATTAGTGCCCATCATTGCAGCTTATCAGTGCAGCCTATAAGTGTTAGTGCTGCCTCATCAGTGCTGCCTTATCAGTGCCCATAAATGCTGCAAATCAGTGCCCATCAGTATAGCCCATCAGTGCTGCCTATCAGTGCCCATCAGTGCTGCCTATCAGTGCCCATTAGTGCAGCTCATTAGGGCCAATCCATAATTTGTTAATTAAAAGATTAAAGAGCTTGACTTGTAGTTTTGTTAAGGTTATCTGAAAGATGGGTTTCAAATGTTTTGACAGGGGAGCAGTTTCAGTGCTTGCCATAGGTGCCATTTTCACTAGATAGGCCTCTGCTGAGGTTCATGCCTGTCTCTGTCATTCTTCTATTCTTACACATTAAAGCCATAGTTTAGCTAGTATTTTGATGGATTGGCAGTAATTTTCTATAATTAGTGAACTTTAACACTTATAAAGCCAATGTAGGAAGACAAGCAATCTCAGTTTTTACTTTTTGTCTAATTCAATTGTCCCACCCGAACATACAGTCAGATAAGTCAGATCTTGGACATATTTCATAACCCACAATCTGTAACTGTTCAATTTTGTCCAACAATATTGCTTAAACTGCAATATTCACTTTCATTATTAGTGACAAAGACAAATAGAAATTGATTCTCCCCAATGGGGACACAAACATCAATTCAAACTTCATTAGTGTTTAAAACTAAAAATAAAAATGTCTGTGGTGTTGCAGTGCATCTATCATATTACAACCCACTGTATGTCAACAAAGAAACGTGAGGTGTGATCAATCAAAAAAAAATTCTGGAAATGCGCACGCACCCATTGTTAGGGACATATTAGCGTCATTACGTCTAAAGCCAGGAGTGAACCAATAAACAGCCCATTTACAGCCATGTTATATAAAAGACTGCAGTGGTTTTTTTGTCCTTTGGGCAAACTATACCAGTTTGCTCTCTGCACGATTTGCAGTTATGTGTTCACTTCACAATACTAACTGTTAGTTACTGCTCTTAACATCACACTTCATCATTTGAATAGCATGCACCTTTTGCATAATAATCTCTTTGCGGTTCGATACAGGTTCAATACAGGGCATTTTCACCCCCTTCCTTCCCAGGCCAATTTTTAGTTTTCAGCACTGTCGCAATTTAAACGACAATTGCGCGGTCGTGCGACGTTGTACCCAAAAAAAGTACGTCCTTTTTTCCCCACAAATAGAGCTTTCTTTTGGTGGTATTTGATCACCTCTGCGTTTTTTTTTTTTTTTCGCTATAAACAAAAGAAGAGCGACAATTTTGAAAAAAACACAATATTTTTTACTTTTTGCTATAATAAATATCCCAGTTTTTTTTAAAAAAACTAATTTTTTCCTCAGTTTCGACCGATACGTATTCTTCTACATATTTTTGGTAAAAAAAACCGCAATAAGCGTATATTGATTGGTTTGCGCAAAAGTTATAGCGTCTACAAAATACGGGATAGATTTATGGCATTTTTTAAAAAAATTGTATTTATTTATTTTTTTTACTAGTAATAGCGGTGATCACGATTTTATTTCGTGACTGCGACATTATGGCGGACACATCGGACACTTTTGATACATTTTTGGGACCATTCACATTTATACAGCGATCATTGCTATAAAATTGCATTGATTACTGTGTAAATGTGACAGGCAGTGAAGGGGTTAACCACTAGGGGGACACAAGGGGTTAAGTATGTTTCCTAGGGAATGATTCTAACTGTAGGGGGCGGGGACGTACAAGGGGAGGAGACCGATCAGTGTTCCGCTGTACTGGGAACACAGATCGCTCTCCTCACAACTGACAGGACGTGGATCTGTGTGTTTACACACACAGATCCACGGTCCGGCCCGGTAAACGGGCAATCGCGGGTGCACACGCACCGGGTCCTATGGCCTGGTGCTGAAGTGGTTAAATTGTGACCATATAATATTTGTTAGACTTTTGAATGCCTTCCTAATGTTGATCTCTCTTTGTTAGGAAATATTTTCAATGTTTCTCAAAGTATTGCCTGCCTTTTTTGTTTAATTCATTTGTTGTGGCGAGGGAGGCTTACTTGGGAGGTGATGTTCATTTGTTTATTGTGGTTAGAAACTTATATCTCTCTTTCCCCCACAATTTAGACTCAGTAACTCTATTTCTTGCAATTCCTTATTGGAAACTACAACAGGATGATAGAAAGGCTCAATACTTGTACAGTGCATGCTTGATTTCTTTAGCACTAACATAACATATCATTTTTAAAAAAATATTTCTTAATTACTTTTACTTTTAATCCTTGAAAACGCTGGATACACTATTCATTGGTTTTCTGAGCAATCCGTTGGGTACCTAATGACTTGTTTTCATTGGTTTCTAAGTTCCAAATATCTTTACTTTTGTGTTTTTAGTTTTGTAATAACATGGTTTTACAGTGTGTGTGTGTATATTTCTTTTAATATTATATCAATAACATAATAAATATAGAAAAGTGATGGCAGAAAAAATAATGATTGGTCCTTTGAGTCTGCCTGTTTTTTTCATTAACCTTTTTGTCTATAAATAATGTAAATACTGTATATTGCTGAGTAAAAATACAACACTGTGTTCTCTCTCTCTCTATCTCTAGCTCTCTGTATGTGTGTATATATACAGTGGGGCAAAAAAGTATTTAGTCAGCCAAGTGCAAGTTCTCCCACTTAAAAAGATGAGAGAGGCCTGTAATTGTCATCATAGGTATACCTCAACTATGAGAGACAAAATGTGGAAACAAATCCAGACAATCACATTGTCTGATTTTTGAAAGAATTTATTTACAAATTATGGTGGAAAATAAGCATTTGGTCACCTACAAACAAGCAAGATTTGTGGCTCTCACAGACCTGTTTCTTCTTCTTTAAGAGGCTCCTCTGTCCTCCACTCATTACCTGTATTAATGACACCTGTTTGAACTTGTTATCAGTATAAAAGACACCTGTCCACAACCTCAAAAAGTCACACTTCAAACTCCACTATGGTGAAGACCAAAGAGTTGTCGAAGGACACCAGAAACAAAAATGTAGACCTACACCAGACTGGGAAGACTGAATCTGCAATAGGCAAGCAGCTTGATGTGAAGAAATCAACTGTGGGAGCAATAATTAGAAAATGGAAGACATACAAGACCACTGATAATCTCCCTCGATCTGGGGCTCCACGCAAGATCTCACCCCGTGGGGTCAAAATGATCACAAGAACTGTGAGCAAAAATCCCAGAACCACACGGGGGTACCTAGTGAATGGCCTGCAGAGAGCTGGGACCCACGTAACAAAGCCTACCATCAGTAATACACTACGCCGCCAGACGTGCCCCCCTGCTTAAGCCAGTACATGTCCGGGCCCGTTTGAGGTTTGCTAGAGAGCATTTCGATGATCCAGAAGAGGATTGGGAGAATGCCATATGGTCTGATGAAACCAAAGTAGAACTTTTTGGTAGAAACACAACTCGTCGTGTTTGGAGAGAGAATGCTGAGTTGCAACCAAAGAACACCATACCTACTGTGAAGCATGGGGGTGGCAGCATCATGCTTTGGGGCTGTTTCTCTGAAAAGGGAACAGGATGACTGATCTGTGTACATGAAAGAATAAATGGGGCCATGTATCGTGAGATTTTGAGTGCAAACCTCCTCCCATCAGCAAGGGCATTGAAGATGAAACGTGGCTGAGTCTTTCAGCATGACAATGATCCCAAACACACCGCCTGGGCAACAAAGGAGTGGCTTCGTAAGAAGCATTTCAAGGTCCTGAAGTGGCCTAGCCAGTTTCCAGATCTCAACCCCATAGAAAACTTTTGGAGGGAGTTGAAAATCCGTGTTGCCCAGCGACAGCCCCAAAATATTACTGCTCTAGAGGAGATCTGCATGGAGGAATGGGCCAACATACCAGCAACAGTGTGTGACAACCTTGTGAAGACTTACAGAAAACGTTTGACCCCTGTCATTGCCAACAAAGGATATATAACAAAGTATTGAGATGAACTTTTGATATTGACAAATACTTATTTTCCACCATAATTTGCAAATAAATTCTTTCAAAAATCAGACAATTTGATTGTCTGGATTTGTTTCCACATTTTGTCTCTCATAGTTGAGGTATACCTATGATGACAATTACAGGCCTCTCTCATCTTTTTAAGTGGGAGAACTTGCACAATTGGTGGCTGACTAAATACTTTTTTGCCCCACTGTGTATATATATATATATATATATATATATATATATATATATATACACACACAGTATCTCACAAAAGTGAGTACACCCCTCACATTTTTGTAAATATTTTATTATATCTTTTCATCTGCTGTCCCCTCAAAATAACTCAACACACAGCCATTAATGTCTAAACCACTGGCAACAAAAGTACACCCCTAAGTGAAAATGTCCAAAATGAGCCCGAAGTGTCAATATTTTGTGTGGCCAACATTATTTTCCAGTACTGCCTTAACCCTCTTATGCACAGAGTTCACCAGAGCTTCACAGGTTGCCACTGGAGTCCTCTTCACTCCTCCATGATGACATCACTGAGCTGGGGGATGTTAGAGACCTTACGCTCCTCCACCTTCCCTGTAAGGATGCCCTGCAGGTGCTTAATAGGGTTTAGGTCTGGAGACATGCTTGATCAGGCCATCACCTTTACCCTCAGCATCTTTAGAAAGGCAGTGGTTGTCTTGGAGATGTGTTTGGGATCGTTATCATGTTGGAATACCTGTGGCCCAGTCTCCGAAGGGAGGGGATCATGCCCTTCTTCAGTATATCAAAGTACATGTTGGCATTCATGGTTCCCTCAATGAACTGTAGCTCCCCAGTCCCAGCAGCACTCATGCAGCTCCAGACCATGACACTCTCACCACCATGCTTGACTGTAGGCAAGCCACACACGCTTAACACCATCAGAACCAAATAATTTTATCTTGGTCTCATCAGACCACAGGACGTGGTTCCAGTAATCCATGTCCTTAGTCTGCTTGTCTTCAACAAATTGTTTGCGGGCTTTCTTGTGCATCATCTTTAGAAGAGGCTTCCTTCTGCAATGTCAGCCATGTAGACCAATTTGATGCAGTGTGCGGCGTATGGTCTGAGCACTGACAGGCTGCCCCCCCAACCCCTTCAACTTCTGCAGCAATGCTGGCAGCACTCATACGTCTATTTCCCAAAGAAAACCACTGGATATGACACTGAACACGTGCACTCAACTTCTTTGGTCTACTATGGCGAGGCCTGTTCTGAGTGGAACCTGTCCTGTTAAACCTCTGTATGGTCTTGGCCACCGTGCTGCAACTCAGTTTCAGTGTCTTGGTAATCTTCTTATAGCCTAGGCCATCTTTATGTAGAGCAACATAATGACTATTAAAGGTAACCATCCTCATCTGTGATCTGTTTGCTTGTAATTAGTGTGTGTGTATAAAAAGCTCAATGAGTTTCTAGACTCCTGACAGACCCTTGCATCTTTAATCAGTGCTGCACTGACGTTTCTGGATTCTGAGTCATGGGGAAAGCAAAAGAATTGTCAAAGGATCTGCGGGAAAAGGTAGTTGAACTGTATAAAACAGGAAAGGGATATAAAAAGATATCCAAGGAATTGAGAATGACAATCAGCAGTGTTCAAACTCTAATCAAGAAGTGGAAAATGAGGGGTTCTGTTGAAACTAAACCACGGTCAGGTGGACCAACTACGATTTCAGCCAGGAAAATTGTTCGGGATGCAAATAAAAACCCACAAATAACTTCAGGTGAAATACAGGACTCTCTAAAAAAAATGTGGTGTGTGTCAGGGAAACAACAGTGACATTTTTGGCAACAGGCGATATCGGTGCTTTCCCGCGTGCAGGCGTGATAGAACGGCAGTTCGACGCATGTAGGTGCATGACGTTCCATCTCCAGGGGTATACTGCGCTCAGCCGCAAGAGGAGCCTCTCTCAGCATCTTGGCCTCGGATAAGGTACATGACAGTACAATCCAGCCATGTCAGAGGCCAACAGAGTTGGTCCCCCACTCAAAGCCTTATGCCAGCAGGTCACAGCCCTTACTCAGGCAGTACAGAGGCTTCAAGAGGGCCATTTCCAATTACAAAAATGAAGGGAGAAAAAAGATAGAAGCCGACCAGGACTAGGGGGACCCTACACTCTATGTCACATCCCAAAAATGCAAATGAAGAAAGGAATAAGCCCCAGGGATAGTGCGGACATAGAGGAATACAAAAATGGGGGTACACCTAAATTCTGTAAAAAAATATTCACTTTATTGATACAAAATAATAAATATAACAGTAGAAATATACAAAAGGTAAAAACAATAATACATCTCAATGGGAAAAGTTGCTACATTTATATCACCGACATGTTTCGGAAGCCAAAAAGAAATGCTTTTGACATTTGTATCTCCTTCTTCATGGTAATAGAGTAGCACACTTTTCCGTATTCTATCAAAGAAAGGGAAAGAGGGGGGGAGAGGAAAGGGGAGTATTGTATCAATATTGTATGAAAGTATTATACAAAAACAATTGGTTAGGGCACAGTGATAATATAACACATGTATGATAAGAAAATGTATATATGCATTTGTACTTACAGATATATGCTCAAATCTGATAGACATGCACACCAGTAGATGAAAACGTCAGGCCAAGGGTATTTACTCAGCCGTGCCTGGATGGCTCAATTCATAAGGTATAAACTGGGGGATGAATCCCATTAGTATCACATATAGGAGGCAAATATAGGAGAGCTGTATCTATGCTCCAAGAAGGAGGTAGCAGGTATGTTGTATGTCCCAAAGCAGCCCACCAATGCTCGCAAGGATACCTCAGATAGGGGAGACGGATGTCTGAGAATGTAATGGGATATAGGTATAAAAACAGCAACAATAATAGTGTGTATAAGAAAGTAAGCACAACCCATTAACATTTACCTCAGAGTTAATGATTCAAACTCAATCAAAGGAGTCTCTGGCATTTCCTGGCTGTGCGGCAGTAAATGCCATCCACAGCCAGAATATATAAGCCCAGAGATCAGGTGAATACGTTTGAAGCTAATTGGCAATGTGTGTCAGTAGGGTAATGAGGGGGAAAGGAGAGGGGCAGGGACAAGCACTGTGGAGCGTCAACCGACCACTCCCCCAGACACTCGTCATCTAGCACCAGTTTCCCCATCTGTCTCCCATACGTATCTCCCGGCCGATGAGGCGTCCGGCATCACCGCGCATGACCGCGGTGACGTCAGACGTCCACACGGCCGCCGACACGGAAGTAGGCGGATGCGCTGGGAGATGGAAATACCCAGTGCTCATGCGCGGACAAGTGCTGTCCGAATAGAGAGCTCCGCCAATGCCACCCTAGAAAGGGAGCTGCCCCCACGGCGGCATAAGACACCACTGAAGGGGCCCCCCATGTCGGGGAGCCTCAATAGTATTGGACCGAATGCACCCGGGCACCCGTGGAGGGGACCTTGATAAATTCCTTCTCCAACGAGAGCTCAGGTGGATATACCATCTGAAGGCCACCTCACCCCCTGGCCTCAATGAGGCCTTCAGCTTTAAGCCTTTTTCACCAGGCTTTACTTCAGGCTCGTTTGATAAGGACATGTAATGCCAGTTTCTGCTCTCCATGATTTTCTCTGTATATAATTCTCTTTTATTATTTCTTTTTCCCCTCCCTTGCCACTTATGACAGCATTTATTTTGATCATTATAGACTATGTGTAATTTTATTTTCATTTATATTGTAAAAATGTCATCGTACTCAGTAACTATGTATGCTTTTCTTGTTACAGACAGCTTACCACCAGTGAACCCAATTGTACAGGTGTTAACCGATTGCCCGGGTTGATCTTCATGCCGTGCCTACACTCCTATTGCTCCTTTACTAATTTGGGTGGGTTGGGTTGTCCCTGGTGGCCCATCGAGGCTCCCCGACACGGGGGGCCCCTTCGGTGGCGTCTTATGCTGACGTGGGGGCAGCTCCCTTTCTAGGGTGGCATTGGCGGAGCTCTCTGCGCGGACAGTACTTGTCCGCGCATGAGCACTGGGTATTTCCATCTCCCAGCGCATCCGCCTACTTCCGTGTCGGCGGGCGTGTGGACGTCTGACGTCACCGCGGTCATGAGTGGTGACGCCGGACGCCGCATCGGCCGGGGGATACGTATGGGAGACAGATGGGGAAACTGGTTGCTGTTTTTATACCTATATCCCATTACATTCTCAGACATCCGTCTCCCCTATCTGAGGTATCCTTGCGAGCATTGGTGGGCTGCTTTTGGACATACAACATACCTGCTACCTCCTTCTTGGAGCATAGATACAGCTCTCCTATATTTGCGTCCTATATGTGAGACTGATGGGATTCATCCCCCAGTTTATACCTTATGAATTGAGCCATCCAGGCACGTCTGAGTAAATATCCTTGGCCTGACGTTTTCATCTACTGGTGTGCATGTCTATCAGATTTGAGCATATATCTGTAAGTACAAATGCATATATACATTTTCTTATCATACATGTGTTATATTATCACTGTGCCCTAACCAATTGTTTTTTGGATAATACTTTCATACGATATTGATACAATACTCCCCTTTCCTCTCCCCCCCTCTTTCCCTTTCTTTGATAGAATACGGAAAAGTGTGCTACTCTATTACCTTGAAGAAGGAGATACAAATGTCAAAAGCATTTCTTTTTGGCTTCCGAAACATGTCAGTGATATAAATGTAGCAACTTTTCCCATTGAGATGCATTATTGTTTTTACCTTTTGTATATTTCTACTGTTATATTTATTATTTTGTATCAATAAAGTGATTTTTTTTTTACAGAATTTAGGTGTACCCCCATTTTTCTATTCCTCTATGTCCGCACTCTCCCTGGGGCTTATTCCTTTCTTCATTTGCATTTCCAATTACAAAGACGTTTGCAGCACTTTCCAGCTGTACCTAGCCCTCCAACCCAGAACCTTTTCTGTAGAGAGAAAATCCCAAAGGTGGGATTCATCATTTCATGTTGTCCGAGGAACCCCAAGCATGGGCCCACAACTTACTCGAACAAACTAACCCTGTATTAAATTCTGCACAACTTTATGAGGATCCACAACGCACGGCTACTGCTGAAACCATCCTGCATACTCTGTTCCAAGGAAAATGCCCAATTGAGGACTATACTGTGGACTTTTGAAAATGGTCATGGGCTCTCAGAGACACTTAAAGATGAACTGGCTTGAGTTGAGACTCCTACCACCCTGGAGGGACTCATCCAACTTACCATCAAACTTGACAGGCGCCTGCGGCAGCGACAATCCGAACGCTTTCAGACTTCCCGACCTACCTGGCTATTACCCAAGATTCCTCTGGTTTACTCCACTCCACTTGATCTTTCCTCCACTGCCAGTTCTGAAAGTGAACCCATGCAAGTTGGTCTGGTGCGGTCCCCATTAACTCCTGATGAGAGACAACGCAGCTGTCAGGAGAATCTTTGCCTATACTGTGGAGGAGTCGGCCACTTCTTACAGAATTGTCCTATAAGACCCAGTATGTCACGTTAACAACTTCCAGTGAACTTTCAAGTTGATGGTTCTTCCACCTCTCATTTTGTCCTCACTGTCTCCCTACAGGTGGCGGAAGAGGAAATCCGGTTCCAAGCCATTGTTGATTCCAGGGCTTGCAGCTGCTTCCTGGACTCTTCCCTGGCAAAGACACTTTGTATTCCACTTTATGACAAAAAACAGAGCCTTAAAATACATCTGGCTGATGGTTCTTTTCCCTGATCGTTACCCAAGAAACCAGGCCCATCCTTACTATTACGGACTCAGGCCACCAAGAATACATCTGTTTTGATATCATCTGCTCACCCATGTTCCCTATTATTCTAGGACTTCTGTGGCTACAAGCCCATAATCAACAAATAAACTGGATCAAGAAAGAAGTATCTTTTTCTTCAGCTTACTGCTTACAGCATTGCTTTTCTCCCAGTGTCCATAGACTGGCCAACTGCCTGACTACTCAAACTACATCTGATATACACCAGCATGCCCCCCAGTGTACCAAGAATTCATAGACATTTTTGATAAGAAACAACCTAACAAACTTCCACCCCATGGGCCTTTTAATTGTCCCATCAAATTGAAATTCCTTTTGGCCGGATTTTCCCCTATCAGAAATTGAATTGGAAACCTTGCGGACATATATCAATGAGAACCTTTAAAAAGGGGTTCATCCACCCTTCTTCATCCCCAGCTGGAACCAGTATATTCTTTGTAGAGAAAAAGGATGGCACCTTAAGACCTTGTGTGGACTATAGAGATCTCAACAAGCTCACTATTAAAATCATTATCCACTTCCCCTCATCCCTGAATTGTTTCAAAGATTCTGAACTGCCCATATCTTTACTAAACTGGATCTACGGGGGGTCCTACAAGCTCGTTCGGATCCGGGAGGGAGATGAGTGGAAGACGGCTTTGAGATCACGGTTTGGCCATTTTGAGTACCTTGTTATGCCATTTGGACTCTGCAACGCCCCGGCCACCTTTCAACATTTTGTAAATGACGTCTTCCGTGAGTTTCTTGACAATTTTGTAATAGTCTATCTTGATGACATCCTCATCTTTTCTGTGACATTAGAGCTTCATCAAACCCATGTAAAGCGATCCTTCTGGTGGCCAGGGTGGAGGCAAGATTGTTAGAACTATGTCAGCTCCTGTACGGTTTGCCAACGCAATAAGGGGTCCAAAGCCAAGTCCTGGGGACTGTCCTGGGTATTGTTAAGGCCACTTCCCATTCCAGAACAGCCCTGGAAAAAGATCTCAATAAACTTCATCGTAGACTTGCCCCCTTCAGAGGGATTCACCACTATTCTGGTAGTGGTTGACCGACTTTCAAAAATGGCACATTTTGTGTCTATAGTTGACACACCTTCTGCTGTTGACACAGCAAATACTTTCATTAAAGAAATTGTCAGGCTACATGGAAGACCAGACAACATTGTACCTGATAGGGGAGTACAATTTACTTCCAGGTTCTGGAGGGATCTCTGCAAATACTTGGCAATTGAAGTGTGCCTTTTATCAGCCTACCACCCACAAAGCAATGGCCAGACCGAAAGGACGAATCAGACCTTAGAGCATACCTGTGGTGTTTTTGTACCTGCTCTCAAGACGACTGGGCTTCTCTTCTTCCTTGTGCAGAGTTTGCCTACAACTCCCTGCTGCATGCCACCACTAATCAAGCTCCTTTTTTGGGCTTTCACCCTTCATTTTTGCCCAATTCCATACCCAAAGCATGAGTACCCGCTGTCGAGGATTGGATAAATTCCATCCAGACCAATTACCAGGGTCTCCGGGGAGGCCATGCAAAAGGCTCAGGATAATTATAAGAAATATCATGATAAAGGAAGAGACAACCCTGCCTTCAAGATTGGAGATGAAGTTTGGCTGTCGGCCATAAATCTCAAACTCTCCTGTCCATCGCGGAATCTTGGACCCAAGTTCATTGGTCCTTTCAAAATAAAGAAGATGATAAACCCAGTGGCCTTTGAATTGGCATTGCCTAGCTCTTACAAAATTCATCCAGTTTTCCATGCTTCACTATTATAACCAACTGTTCCCAGTCCTTTTCCCGAAAGAGGGAAATTGCCACCACCTCCAGTCTTGGTAGAAGGCAAACCTGAGTTTGAAGTGGAGGCCATTTTGGATTGCAGAAAAAGAGGGAGACAAGTTCATCAAGTGGAAGGGGTACCCTCCAGAAAATAATTCCTGGGAGCCCTCAATATACATGCCCCACAACTAGTACAAGCTTTCCACAGCAGACACTCCGAGAGAATGGCTAGATTGGGCATTTGGAGGCTGCCCCTTGGGGGGGGGGGCGCTGTCAGGGAAACAATAGTAAAATCCTTGGCAACAGGCACTATCGGCGCTTTCCTTTGAGCAGGCGTGGTAGAACGTCGGTTGAGCGCATTCGGGTGCTCAGCGGAACGGGAAGGTGCGAGCACGTGTCCGATGGTGCACGCATAGCATTATAGATACAGTTCCCTGATGGACTATAAAAGGCTGCCTATGAAATCCCCTCATTCCTGGATTGTCTTCAGCTCTTCCTGTATTCTTGAACCTGATCTGTTTCCTATTGTTCCTGTTGTGACCTGGATTGCCCTGTGACCTGCTCTGATCTTCTCCTACCTTGACCCCGGCTTGTCTTAAGGATCTTGCTTCTGCTTAATCCTGCCTGACCATCTGAGAATGACCCCAGCCTGTCTTAAGGACTTTGCATCTGCTTAAACTTGCCTGATCACCTGTTAATGACACCGGCCTGCCTAAAGGACTTTGCTATCTTTTATGTACTATACTTGACCCCAGCTTGCCATACGAGTTCCACTTACAGCAGCTGCAGCCTGATCAACAGTACTAGATCCTCTGTCAGACTTTTACCAAGCCTCCTGGATTCTCAAGCCCACTATACTCAGTACAGCTCTCTAAGGACTTCCTCCTGCACCAGTCTCAAGTGGCCTTCAGAGATCACTTGTTCCAGTCTTCTACACCCTGCTGGCAACCCGTGCTTCTTTGAGCATTGTAGAATATGCTCAATATATAGTATATATGAAACAAGTAGCAGCAACTGAGTAATTAGGTGATCATGTAAGAAGATATTTATTGGTACAAAACACTGATATAGTCACATAATATATATAAGAGGGAAATAGGGAAATTAATCCCACATAGTAACCATGATAATAATATGGATATCAATTGCATGACGTAATAAATCACCAGAATACACCAGAATTAATGTATATACACAACATAATTTCAAGATAATGCCTGCATGGCCCATGGCCTTGCTATTCCCAGTCAGAGTTGATATAGATAAGCATGATTGTGAAACGTTCAATTGACCACATAATGATACAATACATGGCATATATTGGTTCTACGCGTTTCGTGGTGTATAACCACTCATCAGGAGCAGGCACATGATGGATCTACAATAGGAAATAAAATGAAAAAATGGGTCTAAATAGTCTGTCATATAGCATAATGGGAGAGGGGGAACCCACCTACCAAATGTTACTTACAGTAAAAGCTGGTGCTGCTGGTATAATGCTAGGAATTGCGGGTCACCCAGGGGGCATCATGGTCAGAAAGCTGTGATGGGGACCTGTCCAACGAAAGCGCCCAACAACGCACAGCCCCCCAGGGAAATGTGGGTCTAGGCATATTCATGGTGCAGTGGGGATGGTATGTGAACCAACCAACCAGTCATGGAAGAAGAATGTATTATGTGTGTATATCAGTGTTCTGTACTAATAAATATCTTCTTACATGTCCACCTAATTACTCAGTTGCTGCTACGTGTTTCATTTAAATCCCACCCTTTCAGACCTTTTTTCTTGTACCATTACTATGCAAATGCCACAAAGTATCCCGCTTACAATACGCCAAACAGCACAGAGACAAACCTCAAATCTTCTGGAACAAAGTCATTTGGAGTGATAAGACCAAAATTGAGCTTTTTGGCCACAACCATAAACGCTACATTTGGAGGGGAGTCAACAAGGCCTATGATGAAAGGTACACCATTCCTACTGTAAAACAAGGAGGTGGATCACTGATGTTTTGGGGATCTGTGAGCTACAAAGGCACAGAAAATTTGGTCAAAATTGATGGCAAGATGAATGCAGTATGTTATCAAAAAATATTGGAGGAACATTTGCATTCATCAGCCAGGAAGCTGCATGTAGGACATACTTGGACTTTCCAACATGACAATGATCCAAAACACAAGGCCAAGTCGACCTGTCATTGGCTACAGCAGAATAAAGTGAAGGTTCTGGAGTGGCCATTTAAGTCTCCTGACCTCAATATCATTGAGCCACTCAAACGGGGAATTCTCAAACGTGCAGTTCGTGCAAGACAGCCCAAGAATTTACAGGAACTGGAGGCTTTTTGCCAAGAGGAATGGGCAGCTTTACCTTATGAGAAGATAAAGAGCCTCATACACAAATACCACAAAAGACTTCAAGCTGTCATCGATGTTAAAGGGGGTAATGCACGGTATTAAGAACTGGGGTATGTAAACTTTTGATCAGGGTCATTTGGGTAGTTTCTGTTGTCATTATGATTTAAAAAGAGTAAACAGGGTTGATTAATAATAAATGGCTTCAGCCAAATGCTAACCATGAGTGAAAGAAAAGTTTTTGCGTTATCATTCATATTTTCTGAAAAATGGCCAAGAAATCATAAATTCTGCCAGGGTGTGTAAACTTATGACCACAACTGTATATATATATATATATACATATATATATATATATATATATATATATATATATATATATACACACACATACACTATATTGTCAAAAGTATTGTGACACCTGCCTTTACATGCACAAGAAATTTAATGGCATTCCAGTCTTAGCCGGTAGGGTTCAATATTGATTTGGCCCAACCTTTGCAGCTATAACAGCTTCAACCCTTCTGGGAAGACTGTCCACAAGGTTTAGGAGTGTGTCTATGGGAATGTTTGACAGGCCAGTTAAGTTCCTCCTCCCCATCTCGCTCAACCATGTTTTTATGGACCTTGTTTTGTACACTGGTGAGCAGTCATGTTGGAACAGGAAGGGACCATCCCCAAACTATTCCCACAAAGTTGGGAGCATGAAATTTTCCAAAATGTCTTGGTATGCTGACGCCTTAAGAGTTCCCTTCGCTGGAAGTAAGGGGCCAAGCCCAACCCCTGAAAGACAACCCCATGTCATAATCCCCCCTCCACCAAATGATTTGGACCAGTGCACAAAGCAAGGTTCATAAAGACATGGATGAGCAAGTTTGGGGTGGAAGAACTTCACTGATCTGTGAGATTCCTGACCACAACCTGATAAAACACCTTCGGGATGAATTAGAGTGGAGACTGCGAGCCAGGCCTTCTCCTCCACATCAGTGCCTGACCTTAGAAATGCACTTCTGGAAGAATAGCCAAACATTCCCATAGACACACACCTAACCTTTGTGGACACAACCTTCCCAGAAGAGTTGAAGCTGTTATAGCTGCAAAGGGTGGGCCAACTAAATATTGAACCTTACCGACTAAGACTGGGATGCCATTAAAGTTCATGTGCACGTAAAGGCAGGTGTCCTAAAAATTTGGACAATATAGTGTATATATATATATATATATATATATATATATATATATATATATATATATATATATATACCATATTCATCGGTGTATAGCATGCACTTTTTCCCCCTTAAAATCAGGAGAAAATCGTGGGTGCGTGTTATACACCGATCCCCCACTGACTGTGAGGGGGAGAGGAGCGAGCGCCGCCGAAATACACATAGCCGAGTGTACTGTGTACTCATGCCCAGTCCCGCCATTGGACCTGTGTTATGTCCATCATAGGAGCCGGGCCAAGGGGTGGGACTGGGTGGGACTGCGAGCGGAGCCAAGAGGAGCCGAGCCTAGCCGGGTACACAGCACACTTGGCTATGTGTAATCGGTGGCGCTTATTTTAAAAATGATCGGGCTGCAATGAGCCAGGGCAAGGCTGCAATGAGACAGAGCAAGGCTGCAATGAGACAGGGTACGGCTGCAATGAGACAGGGCAAGGCTGCAATGAGACAGGGCAAGGCTGGGCAAGGCTGCAATGAGACAGGGCAAGGCTGGGCATGGCTGCAATGAGACAAGGCAAGGCTGCAATGAGACTGGGCAAGGCTGCAGATGGACACTGATCATTCTGCAATGATGGACAAGGCTGAAGATGGACACTGATAAGGCTGCATTGATGGGCATTTAAATGTAAGTTTTTTTCTTAAACTTACCTCCTAAAAGTTTTTTTCCTTAAAATTCCCTCCTAAACTTGGGGTGCGTGTTATACGCCGGCGCGTGTTATACGCCGGCGCGTGTTATACGCCGGCACGTGTTATATGTCGGCACGTGTTATATGCCGATAAATACGGTATATATATATATATATATATATATATATATACCGTATTTATCTGCGTATAACACGCGCCGACATATATATATATCTAACAAGGCATGCAAGAGATCTACTTCAATTAGCCAAAATTCCTTGCAGTAAATGCAGATGAGCCACACACATCCATCATAGTAAGATATTTACTAATGGCAGGGGCGTAACTAGAAATAGCAGGGCCCCATAGCAAAATGTTGTATGGGGCCCCCCTGCAAACAGCTCACCTACCCACAGCTGCCCTAGTGTCAATGCAGTGTGAGCTGTGCCACATACAGCGTGACCTGTGCACAATGCAGAGTGACCTGTGCCCAATACAGTGTGACCTGTGCCCCATACAGCATGACCTGTGCCCCATGCAGCGTGACCTGTGCCCCATGCAGCGTGACCTGTGCCCCATGCAGCGTGACCTGTGCCCCATGCAGTGTGACCTGTGCCCCATACAGCGTGACCTGTGCCCCATACAGACTGGTCTGCCTGTGCCCCATACAGCCTCATCTATGCAGAGAAAGAGGCAAGCCACCCGGATCAGCAGAGAGCGGGATTGCCCATGGTAATAGCTTTCATTTGAATTTCCCATCTTCCCAGGGCTCATCGTCACATAGCCCTACCTCTTGGCCCGACGCCTTTGATGAAGTCACATGTCCCACATTGGCGTTCTGTCTATCAAAGGCACCGGGCCAAGAGGTGGAGCTATGTGACGTGAGCCCCGGAAACACTGGAAGTTCTAATGAAAGCTATTACATCGGGCAATTCAGCTCTCTGCTGATACGGACAGCTCGCCTCTTTCTCTCCTCTCTCTTTCCCTGGCTGGGAGACTGTGCCGGCGGTGCTCTCATCCTCACTGGGCCCCACTCAGCTGCGGGCCCCATAGCGCCCGCATGGATCGCTATGGTGGTAGTTACGCCCCTGACTAATGGTTAGTGCATAATATTGTGCCACAGGAGCAGATATTTGTTCTTACTCATGCGCTTTTGACATTTATAAATGCTTTCTGGGTAGTATTGCTGCAGAGACAGAAGTTCAGACACTTTCACATTCATTATTAGCTTGCCTCTCATCATTGGTGGTTCTACACGTACAGAAAAGGGTTGAACCAGTTTGCATCTCCACTGACCCCTGCTGTGCCTATGCATTCTTCCACTTGCTGCCATTGCACCTATGCACTTTTCTTCTGACCATGAAAGAAACAATGCATTTCTCCACTGACTGCCACTGCCTGATATCCATTGTCACAAGGCACTGCACTGACATCCATCACCACATGGAATGGAATGTCAATATAGGAGAGCTTAAACTATATAGACACAATTTATCTTAACTTACCATATGGTGCATGCTACAGCTTTTTTTTTTTCATTTTCCATTTCTGTATGAAGCTAACATTTTTAATTTTTTTTATAGAAAATAGGCCTATCTGTTGATAAATGCAAATGCTAACCTTTCTAATCTCCTTCTTAGCCTGCTCCTTACTATAGTATTGATCCCTGGCTCCCATTCTTTAAGCCACAAGTATAGGTATCAGTAGTTCTTACTTTATGTGCTGATAACTTTTTCATGTGAGCATGCTGTAAAGTATCCAACAACAAGCATTTTGGGAACAGGTCATCATAGGCAGCTCCCGTATTTCTGTCATGACAGGTTTTCTTTAATGCATAGTAATCCATGTGTGTTAATGAGACTGGGGGTATTTACTTTGACAAAATCGCTGTGCTAAGAAGTAATTTAATAGTATTTACCCATAGATACAGAGTTGACTTGATAATTATGTTCAGTTTGGTCTAAAGCAGGGAACCCAGTTAGGTATTTTTGCCATTCATGTCCATTGAAGAACTTTCTCTTTAATGCTTGTCCTATAAACTTAATAGAAAGTGAGAGGAAACCTCTGTAAAGTGAAGGGTCAAAATCCCCAGAACAACTGTTTTTTTAAAATGATTTATTTTATTTTCCTGTTCTGGTGACAACTCACAATTTTGGACTTTCCTTTGCATTTCAGTGTTCGTGGTCACCAGGAAATTTCGAGACACTGCAATTAAGGCTGTTCATGTTGCTGAAGAATTGTTCCTTAGCTTAGTGAATGTGGTGAAAAATCACTTTGCATAGAATACCCAATTATAATGTGCAAGGTAAATAGAGGCAAAAAACTGTTTTTCTGCTTGCCCATAACTTGATGATGAAAGTGAACAGAGCTTCAGCTCATTCACAAAGCTAGGGCAAAATTCCAATGCAAATTGAACAGCCAATTTTCTTTTAGTAATTCAAACCCAGTGAATCTCCCTAGTGTGACACAAACAGCAAAAGATTAGACCTAATAAACTTCAACAGCTAACTGAAGTACAATAGATTTTAGGCTTCTTTAAGAGCAGGGTGTGATGTGATTGGCTGAATGCTCTGTAAAATGTAAAAAAAGATTTCATGGTTCTGTGTGTCAACTAAAAATAACAGTTTCGGTTTAATGTATTTTTTTTATCTGCGGAGGGAATGGTATGCCGTTCCATGCCTTACATATAAATATGAAAATATACAATAAATTGAAGTTACTATATATGCAATCAAATGGCCATGTCTTTATGTGGATGAAGGCTTTCTTATTAACTTGTCTTCAACAAATTTTGCCATGTGGGACTGATGCTTTGATGTGCTACATCAAAGTGTCATGGATGAAATCTATCTTGCTGCCAATTTGCTAGTAACCCAGTATAATCAATAGAATTATATCACCCAGTCATCACAAGAAATTCATTTTTTCTGCTTGACGTGTTAAGCACCTTAAATCCTCCTCTAAAGCAATAGCAGGAGTTTTTATGCAAGCCTTCCTAAAATGTCACTCTTAGCGGGTTCTTTTAATTCACATGCAACTTTCTGTCCTTAAAAGCAGCACAGATAGTGTGAAAATAAGATTAGCACTGCATAGAGACCTTCAGACGGTGCATGAAATGTAACATTTATTCTGAAATGTGTCGTGTTTATCTGCTCATTCCTAACCAACATATAGAAGAAGAAGGCGCAAATCACACTGGTGTAATATTTTTTGTAAAATTTCTTTGGTACAATTGCAGTTATATTACCATAAAGCAAGCAATACAAATCAAAATATAACTTGAACTAAGAATCCGTTTCACCACTTTTCTACCAGGACAATTAAAAAAAAAATTTTGCACAGAAAAAAACACCAATTATATACTTTCTGAAAGCAGGGGCACTGTAGGTTAAAAGGGGGGCATTTGCGATTTTCAGGAAAAAATACACCAAAATGAATTTATTTGCTATTTTTTTTTTGGTAAAATATAAAAGATGTTGTTGCAAATGGTAAATGGATACAAAATATGTCAAGACTAAAAATTGCGTGAGCACTTGAAATAGCAAAAACAAAATTGGTACCCAAATTTGTCCAGAGGCGACATTTTAAAAGCTCTTACAGTTAGAGTTAAAGTGATTGTAAATGATCACCTTGTAAAACGAGTAGAACAATCCATTCAGTTTAAAATAGAAATGAAAGGCAAAATGTTTGTGGATTGATTCAAAATATATATATATATATAACTACCTATTTTACCCTTTTTTCTAAGTGATTACACTCTGTTCTCAGCTGCTTAAGAGCTGGGGAGAGGAGACACAGCAGCCAACTGAGCTTCCCAGTGAAAGGCCTTGCAGGGGAGGCTTGTCAGGACAAGTCCGATCATTGGAGGAGAACAGGATGAGTTCCCAGCATAGCTAGAGAACTGACCACAGTGTGTTCTCCTGCTTAGCATGGTCAGTTTTTAATAGGAAAGTAGAGGGACTGGCAGGAATACCAGGGATTTTACATAAAGGAAGCAATTGAAAGAGAACAGGATACTTTTTCATACAAGTACATGGTACAGCAAGGACACATCAGGAATAGAAAATGTTGTGGTAACAAACAATTTAAGAATTATGGCCCTAAAATTATTGCGCTTACTCTGACATTTATGGCGATACCACACTTGTGTAGTGCATTTGTTGTTTACATACATGTATGTGCATTCAGGTATGTGCATAGGGTGGAAGGGTGCTTTTAAATTTTTTGAATTATATATATATATATATATTTATGTTATTATATTTTATTTGTTAATCTTTCTGGAGGGTTGGGAGAACCCAAAAATCACCATGGACGAAACAGGAAGGGCATTTATAAAAACGTACCTGGTCCACGTTAAAAGAGATCTCCATTTTGTAGATTTTTAAAGAAAATGAATTGCCTTGTCCTGTAAGATTTTACACATTTACTAGTGCTAAGTGGGGGGATTTCAACATTTCAATTGTTTTCAACATGATATTGCTAAAGCAAGAAATCTTGTGCATGTTACTTTGGAAACTCTGGAAACTCTATGATGCCCACAAGCCACCCCTAGCAACCCATCAGCTAATGGCATGATGCAGCAATTTAAAAGATAAAAAAGGATAAAGGATAAATAAAATACAGTGATGAAGCGGGGAAATAATATTATTGTTGTTCGATAAAATTTAATAACTCTTGAAACAATCAGCTCTGACTTGACAATGAAAGAAAGAAAGCAATGGAATACTGACATTTAGGGATGAGCCAAACAGACCTAGGTTCAGTTTGAGGAGGTTTGGCCTAACATATCAAAAGTGTGAATGCAGAATCTGAACCCCACTGAAGTCATCGGGAGTCGAATTGGTCAGATCAATTTTCCCAATTTTATAAGGCTAATAGCCAAGTGATTGGCAAAACCTTGCATGGTGGAGCTAGACACTTGTAATGGGGACTACAACTGGGCAGGTGTTGGCATCAAACTTAACAAGTCCCATCCCAGCTTGTTCTCAGATAGGACAGCCACTCACCTATTGTTGAGAAACTCTCCACCATCCTGTATCATTCTCCTGGCCTGAGGCCCATTGATGACATTGCTGGCCTTAAAATTTGAGAATGCACATGAATGCACTTTCCACCTTTTACTGTAACTTTTTTGTGACATATCACTTTGATATACAAGCATAATCTTTGGCGTGGAATGCCAGATGCAAGGTTAAACATTCTATAGCTGTCATTTCAATGCAAAGTGCAGGTACACATCTTTTAAGCCATCTTTCCTCTACACCTCTATTCCTCTCCTTGGGAGCACCAAAGAGTTGGCACTTCTTCCCTGTGTATACCAAGTCCACAGGATTAAACTTCCACCACCAAGTCACAGGACCCGGGTCAGGGGGGATAAAGTGCTTTCTTTATTATACCATTCTCTTCCCAATGTCCCTTCCATAATTTCCCTACAAGCTTCCTTTATTTTGTAAATAATGCAATGTGGTCCCCACAAGAATCATACCACACCCCCATAAAGGAGGATGAGGGTATGGTAAATATTTTTGAGTGGTCCCTGTATATTTTCTTCTCTAAACAATGATATTCAACTTTATACAGTTTGCTGTGAAAAATGTAATTTACTGTATTGCTAAAGGTGCACATAGGAGCAGTACCCTACTATCTACCCTTTCTCCTGATATTAGAGAGGCAACTCTACTGCCTGAAAGGGTTCAGAATGGAAATTGGTATCACAGATTCCCTAAACCAGATAAAGTATTCACATGGATTTGAAGTGACGACTCTTTAGGAAATGGTGGTTACTTAAACCAGAACTAAACTCTCTCAATCAACATGCCTGGAAGCTCTGCTCGTCGAAGGACCTGGGACTGCAATTTTCCGCCGAGGATAAACGGGCTGAATCCAAGATGGCGGCCGCGTCTCAGCCACGAGACCAGCACACATGAGGACAAACAGAGCACAGGCAAGTCCTAACCCCTGCGACTTTAGCCTACACACCCCTGGCACCCACCAGCATCACCCACAACATATCCCCATCCCCTGCCTCGACGGAATCGCTCATCGAGCAATCGCTGGACAACTACATGCTATCCCCTATGGGAGAAACCCCTGCCCTC
The DNA here is from genome assembly GCA_037952925.1 of Lithobates clamitans. NCBI lineage: Eukaryota > Metazoa > Chordata > Amphibia > Anura > Ranidae > Lithobates > Lithobates clamitans. The sequence goes on from JBBGZY010000438.1 coordinate 13,191,841, forward strand.
CTGGATACTATCTCTAACACTGGAGGCCCAGGCTCAGACATTCCCCTCAATGCAGGAGACCTGTACCTTAAGCTATCAGAGCTGCTAAACAGGGGCCTTACTCACACAGCTAACAAAATCACTAATGACATTCGCTCAGACTTCTAAAACCTGGGCTTGAGAATGGAAGCGATCGAACACAAGCTGGACATCACAGTATCCAGGGCTAACCAAAACACAGACCATATCCAGGTTGTACAGGAGCAGCTAGATGTGGCCCTGACCAGGATCGATGACCTGAAAAATCGTTTGAGGAGGGATAATTTCAGGATCAGAGGCATACCAGAGTCTATCACTGATATCCCTAAGGCAGTTCAGGATCTCATCAAAATCCTCATCCCGTATATTTAGAGTTAGATAGAGCCCACAGATCACTGGCCCCCCCTAGGAAAGATGGATCCGACAGAGACGTGATAGTTAAACCCCACTATCACGGAGTTAAAGAGGCCATCATCAAAATTTCCCTCCAACAATCGCATATATCCTTTCAAGGGCACATTATTCAGATTTTCGTGGATATTTTTCCCATGACCATTACATTAAAAGACGCAGGGCCCTCAAACTACTGCTGATGATTCTCTCTCAAAAGGAAATCAAGTATTGGTGTGCCTTCCCTTTTGCCTTAAAATTCACATATAAAGGTAAATATAAAACAAATGCAGCACTCTATGGGACCAGCATAAATAACTTTGCAAGTTTATATGCTAAATAAAGTCAGTATTTGACAAGGCGCAGGCGCGCGAAACATGTAAGCCACGGTCGCCACGGCAACACTCAGCTTACGATCCATCTCCACCCATCCGGTAACCTTCGCTTCTGGCCCCGAAGTTTGCGCCCGGCCTCAGCTAGTACGATCGGCTTGTGTCAGTCCAGTCTCCAGCGGTGTGTACTACAACACACCTCCCACCACAAAGCAGGCCTGACATCTGTAACAAAGCCACCGGATTCACCATTGTGACCCTCGCTGCTCCATCTTGACAGGCTTTCCCTGGAGATCTGGTTACCCACCTTGGGACCGATAGTTGAAGTACACCGTTGATGTTAACCCCTCGTCATCTGGATTCTATTGTGGTATCGTACACATTTCTTCACAGTATATCAACAATAAAACAGTAATTTAAATGGAAAAAAAAAGTGGCGCTGTGTTCACAACAATAAAGTGACACCAAATCTAGCTTATCAATAACATCTCATAATAGTGAGACTAAACATTATTAAAAAACTGTGTATCCAAAATATTAAATCCTTGTGTATTAGCAACAGAGATATACAAAAGTGACATAAAAAAGTGTCATAAAAAAGTAAGATACACATAAAAATAAAAATAAAAAATTGTAAAGTCCACAGAGTGATGTATTTCACATAAAATCTGGTGAATAATCTTATACACGTTTAAACTTCCTTCCACCACACTGATTGTGAATGTGATCCACTCCTCTTGAAACCGCACTCACCCAAAAAATTTTGCCTTGCACTCTCATGCTCGGCATAAATGCTGTTTAAACCCACCAGGGTTAATCACACTTTCTGACTTCCAGCAGTGCTCAACAGAAGAAGATGTTTCCCCATGTAAACCTGTAAAATCCTTTTCTTTGAGTACATCATAATGATCATTATTTTTATTTTTATGTGTATCTCACTTTTTTATGACACTTTTTTTATGTCACTTTTGTATATCTCTGTTGCTAATACACAAGGATTTAATATTTTGGATACATAGTTTATTTAATAATGTTTAGTCTCACTATTATGAGATGTAATTGATAAGCTGGATTTGGTGTCACTTTATTTTTGTGAACACAGCGCCACTATTTTTTCATTTAAAATACTGTTTTATTCTATTCTTTAATATAAGTGGCACCTTTAGGGATTACTACGTATTTACATGAGCGCAGTGTTGGGACACCAAGTTTAGGTGCACGGAACTTGCTGACCATCATTTGAGTATATCAACAATGACAATGGGTTTTTATATTGCTTTTATATGTTTTTACCATTCCATCACCATTTGACAGTTGTTTTTTATTCCAAATGTGCATCTAATAACCTAACTTTTTTTAGCATATAAACTTGCAAAGTTATTTATGCTAGTCTCATAGAGCGCTGCATTTGTTTTATATGTTCTGTTGTCTGCCTTTTCCAGTGGTTGGCAGCTGCACTGGGCTTCAGCTTTTTCTTACATTCTCCAGGATATGCACACCTTTATGGATGACTGACAGTTCTAGCGCTTAAGGACTCTGTTATTTTGTTTACCTGTAAAGGTAAAACCTATTCCTTCGCCAGTTTCCCAGAAGGTGAATGAGTTCTTGTGAACCTGAAATTTATCTCCCAGGACTCAGCAATGGACACCTCAAACCTCCAATCAGGGACTTCCAAACGTCCCACACCTACAAGCCTGATCTCCCCATCGTGGAAATCTATCAAAAGCAGACACGTGAAGGACTCCATGCCCACCTGACCACCATGAAGGAAGTCCACTTTTTGCCACCTCCTAAAGCTCGGCCTTGCCCAGCAAATTGAGATGAGGATCCCCTCTCAGAAGTTGGTGATCCCCAGGACCTTTAACTGAAACCTCATTCACTTGTCACCTCTTGTTTTGTTTTTGTCTCCTTTTTTAAATCCTGTTCTTCCCCTGCCAAGCTAAGGGGACATATAGGATCTTGGTAAACGAGTGATATTTACTGCTGCTGTTGCCACCTGTCTTTTGTGATCTCCCAAGGATGTTTTCACACAACACAAGGGACAGAGGGAAGGATCCCCTTCCTGACTCTCTCTAGGTTGTCTTAGGGAATGTATATGCCCAACCCAATCTAATGTTTTTCTGCCAGGGCTGGGCTTAGCCCTTCCTTCTCTGAGCTGGCCGCTCAGCTGTTAGCTAATTGCCAGCTCCTATCTCTCCACAGTTACTCAGCTCTTGCTGATATCCTGCTCGTCAGTCCTGCCTACGTAAACCGTCCAGTCCAGAGGAGCTCTGCCTTCGCCTTAATCAACATCACAGAGATGCCCTCCTGAATTCCTGTTAAAAGACTTCCTTGGCTGACATCCCTTCTGGCTCCAGATCCTGCTTGCTGTTTTACTACGCTCATCTCCGGCTCCCTGACGTTTGGCTTGTCTGACTATCTGTTCTGGTTCCTGAACTCTGGCTAGGTTTTGACCATGTTTGTTCTATTTACTTTTATTATTAAACAAGTGTGATTTAACTGTACTTCTGTCTCGGTTTGATTTCATGATGTTTGCCATTTTCAAAATGTAATGGTATTTCTATGCTGGGGTTTAAATCGGCTCTAGACTTCCAAATGGCTTTACATGAGTTAATATAAATATAAATATCCCTCCTCATCCATGTTCTCTCACCCTCTCCCTACCTACCCTTCCCTAACTACCCTCTCCCTTACCATCTCCCCCCTCCCCAAATACAGCCTAACGGCTAAATTACCCTTACAGCTGGTGGTTATGATCCATCCATCAGTTACTGTTATAGTTAGTTCTGTTTTTTTTTTTTCTTTTCAGGGATGGCTGTGGTTGAGGCAGCAATCATGTGCCTCCACCCATTCTTCGACTGTGGTCTCACCATACCCGAACGATGGGACATTGGCCCAATAAGAGGGCTATGACTATTTCTTATGTTGTGATGAGGGGAGGAATCTTTCCCCCTCCGCTCGTCTCAAGCCTATGTTGGGCCACTTTATAGTCAACTCACTTACCTTTTTCCTCTCTCCCACTTACCTCTTTTCTATTCTTGCCAGTGCACGGATGATGCAAACATTCCTAATTGCTTCAGGACCTAGAGATCCTGCACCCAACTGTTTCTGGATCTGCCTCTAACTCTAAGTGACGTTAATAACGATATACACCTTTCCTCTGTACCCTATGTCACCTGATACCACGCTCTTCCTATCTCCCCCCATAGTCTCTCATAACATTTAGGGCCTTAACTCCGCTATCAAGAGAAGGAAAGTTCTCCAAGCCTATCACTCTCAAAAAACGGAAGTGGTACTGTTGCAGGAGACGCATTTTCCAAGACGGTACACCCCCTCCTTCCTCCATGCTCACTTCCCCCAATTTTTTTCTAGCGAACGATGATAAGACAAAGGGAGTAGCCATACTATTCATGAAAACTTGTAAATTTAATGTCCAACTGGAACACGGAGACCCGGAGGGCAGGTTTATCCTGGTAAAGGGAGCGCTAGATGGCCACCTCTTCTCCTTTATCTCATATTATGCACCTAACAAGGGACAGACAAAATTTTTCCAAAATATGCTCCAAACCCTAGCGCCAATGTTGGGGGGGCGTGATCTTTGGAGGTGACTCCACCATAGCTTTCAATCAGAGCCTAGATACATCTAAACCCCCAGCCACACAACTTACTCGCCCCACCAAAAGCAGCTCCAAAATAGGCAAATTAATTTACCAACATGTCCTTGCTGACATTTGGCGGGAACTTAACCCCTCTAAATGCGACTACACACACTTTTCGAGCCCTCACCAATCTTATTCCAGAATTGACTACATCTTCATTGCCTCGATACATATCCCCTCAGTTCACAAATCTTACATTAAAGACATGTTGCTATCCGATCAATCAAAGGTCCTTCTCATTTCACATGGACAATCCACTAGACCTTTACACTGGAAACTCAACGAAACTATACTTAGTGACCCCATTAAGGTTCTAGAACTTGAAAAATGCGATAAGGGAATACTTTCTCCTTAACGACGTGGAGGTAATCTCAGCCGAGACTTTATGGGCTGCCCACAAAGCTATGACCCGAGGAAAGCTGATACACATTGCAACTCAAATTAAAAAAAAAAGAACCTCAGATGTAGAGAATCTGGAGAAAGACATTTCCACTTTATGTAAACTCCTCCTTGAAGGTCTCTATAGCCCAACTAGACGCATCACGCATCGTCCTAAATATTGCGCTCCCAGTTAAGGCCTAGAAGACCATCAGATGGAGTGGGGCCAGATTCTATCAAAACAGGGACACTATGGGCTTGATGCTAGCCTCTAAATTGTCCCCCAAATTACGATCCTTCACTCTCCTGAAAATTTGATTACAGGATGGGACCACGATCCTAAACACCCAATGCATATTACAATCATTTCAGGCATTCTACACACAATTATATCAGGAAGGAAACATAACAAATGAGTCCAAAATACATTCTTTACTAGACAAACTCCCTATCCCCACTTTAAAGAATGACCACAAGGACATAATGTAAGCCCCATTCTCAATGGAAGAAGTCCTCAACGTGATTAAAAATCTAAAAGGGGATCAGCCCCAGGTCCTGACAGATTTTCCGTCCTATATTATAAGACTTTTGCAGAAATCCTGGCCCCACATCTAGCCAAATTCTTTAACTCCAAGCAGAAGGGGGACCCAGTAAATGTTCATTTCGATGCAGCATTCATTTCAGTTATCCCTAAACCAGACAGAGACACAGAGCTAGTAGAGAACTACAGGCCCATATCATTGATTAACAAGGATTTGAAGATATTGGCCAAAATCTTAGCAAACTGAGTAGGTTCCTTTATCAGTCACTATATACACAAGGACCAAGTGGGGTTCCTTCCAGGAAGACAGGGCCCAGACCAAGTAAGGCGGGCTCAATCCTACAGCCTGGGTGGGATGGAGGGCCTCACCAGGAAGGTCTGCTTCTATCGCTGGACCTTCAGAAGGCCTTCAATTCACTATCCTGGCCATATCTCTTTGCAGTTCTAAAACGATGGGGATTCGGAGAGATCTTCTTGGGGCTTTTGGGGTCTCTCTATGCCAATCCAGAAGCTAGAATCAGACTGCAGGGCTACTATTCAGATCCCATCAAAATCTCCAAGGGAACCTGACAAGGATGTCCCTTATCTCCCCTGTTCCTTGTCTTAGCTATTGAAACCTTAGCAATAGCTATTCAATCTAATCCGAACATCAGGGGTGACCAATGCGGACACACCAATCATAAATGCGCATTATTCGCGGATGACATCCTTCTCTTTGTCACCTCCCCAATTACCTCTTTGTCACCTCCCCAATTACCTCTTTGCCAAATATTTGTAAGCTGCTAAACTCCTTTGCGAACATCTCAGGCCTCCATGTTAACCTGACTAAATCCCATGCACTAAACATCTCCCTCCAAACTCTTTTAGTGGAGCAACTGAAACCCTCCTTCAAATTCAAATGGAGTGACTCATCAATCCGATACTTAGGGATAAACCTCCCCACCAAGATCTAATAATTATACCAGGCTAATTACCCTCCCATGTTCCACAAGCTTGAATCTGACCTCAAAACTTGGTCCCTGTCCCAATTATCATGGCTTGGTAGAATTCACTCTATCAAGATGGCTCTACTACCCAGACTTCTTTACCTGTTTAGATCCTGCCCCGTGGCAATAAGAAGAGATCACCTCAAATCATTCCAAAGGAAAGTAATCAAATTTATCTGGGGGAAAAGGGTATAGATTTGCTCATGCATTCTCTTTAGCCCCAAGTCACAGGGGGAACTAGGCCTCCCCAACCTGTTATGGTATTACCAGGCAGCAAGGCTAGCCCAATTATCCACGGTCTACTCTAGGCTTGAGAAGCCTGACTGGATTCACATAGAAAGACAGGGGGTCCCAACATATACGCTAGACCAGGGATAAGCAATTAGCGGACCTCCAGCTGTTGCAAAACTACAAGTCCCATCATGCCTCTGCCTCTGGATGTCATGCTTGTGCCTGTCAGTGTCTTGCTATGCCTCATGGGACTTGTAGTTCTGCAACAGCTGCAGGTCCGCTAATTGCATATCACTGCACTAGACTATCTCCTTTGGTGTCCCCGAAAATCTAGACCCCCAGTAATGTCCCCCACTCTCTCCCATTCCCTTGTGTTATGGAACGACATGAGACATCTACCCTCCCTGACATCCAAAATACGTCCTCTAGAGCACATTTTACACAACCCACAATTCAAACCAGGTATGGACATTAGCTCATTCCAGTGGTGGCTAGACAAGGGGATGTACCATATTGGACATTGCTTCTCTATTGCAGGCCCATTATCTTTGAAACATTGTATAAACAACCTGGATCTACCAGACTCGGAGAGATTTAGGTTTCATCAAATCTCACATTTTCTCTCTTCCATATGGAAAAACAAACCCATTCCCCGAGAATTCACAGACTATGAGTGTTGGTGTGGACAGGCAATGGAGCAAAAGGGTGGTATATCAATAATTTACGCTTCCCTGTCCAAACCCTCCTCCAAATTCTTCTACATGAAAGCATGGGAAAGAGACCAATAGGAATCCTGGGACCTGGAGGATTGGCATAGAGTGGTGGCGAGGGCCTTAAAAGGTATACTGAAGATCTACTTAATAGAAGCCAACCTGAAGGTAGTCACAAGATGGTACCTGGTACCCTCAAGATCAGCAGTCATTTTCCCTTCAGCCTCCTCTTTATGTTTCAGGGAATGTCACACTCTTGGATCCATGCTACACGTATGGTGGGAATGCCCGAAAATTAGGGGATTTTGGAACAAAATGTTCAACCTTATCCGGAAAGTCTCAGGCCAATCAGTCCCGAAGTCTTCCCAAGTAGCGCTGCTGAATGTCCTCATACCAAAAAACCCTAAACACACCCAAAAATGTATCTTCTTTTTGCTACTGGGAGCAAAGATCACCATCGCCAAGGCATGGAGGCAACCCACGGTTTCGTTCCTAGCAGCCAAGAGAAAGATCTTGTGGATCATGACCCAGGAAAAAATGGTCAGCTCAATATTAAACATTACCCAAAAATTTGAAGCAACATGGGAACCATGGGCTAGACACATAGAAACCTCTCTCATCCCCAGCATCAAAACAATGTAAACACTGGGGTCATCCCAGAATCTGGCACCTCTTCTTTCTCTCTCTCACTATTACTTTCCTCTCCCTTTCTAAACTTGTCTGTCTTATTATAAAGTTGAAGTTTATAAGAGTTTTATCTCTAACTGTCGTTGTACTGAGCTTATATCAATATCACAACCTCAGGAGTCAACAGGCTACTGCTAGACATACTCTTGGAAAATCCCTGGTAGGACTCGATTGTGGTATCCTCAGTCTTGATGCTCATCATGGGAGCTATCCGCAACCCTGGAAACCACTGTCATTTCTGAATTGTTGGGTCTGGTAACAATACAAATGACACTTAATGCTATTTCTCTCACCAGTTACCTCGTGACACAGTATGCACCCATTAGGGGTGTCAGGAGCGACCGCCGAACTAGGTGCCTTATCACTATTCATTTCTAGTTATCCGGAACACAGGAAGTTTTTCTACTATATTACCTGAATCCTGATGAGAGATAATTGTCTCTAGCAATAACATGTATTACTGATCCAGAATTCTTTTCTTTTGTGATATGGTTATTGTTTCATGTAATTTCCTAATCTTCAATAAACATTTTGAAAGCAGCGTTTTTGCATGTGATGCTCAGATAAAGCTTAGTTCCGCTTTTACTTACTATATACATCTTTAAATACAGAATTTACATGTCGTTACTTGCAACACAAGTTCCAAAAAAGCAAAGAATTTATTTATTGTAAGAGGGTAGTCATTCAAACCATTCCTTTTTGCAACCAGGACCACTTATAAAACAGATATAGACTACACACTTTCAGTCTTAAGGAGGCACATTGTACTTTACAGTGATTCAGAGGAAAGGATTTTCAGTTCTTTTTGACTTGTCTCAGGATAAGCTGACTAGCTACAAAATATCTTTGACACTGAGCCTATGCCAAGTCATGTACAGTATATTAAGTCATGGTAAATTCTCAATCCTTATTTAACAGATATTTAGTATGCTTTGTAGAAACTCATGTGTTTTTACTTTTAAACTTTTTTTTTTTTTAAATTCATAGTACAGTATTCCTTTACTATAACCATGAACTCTATGTCATCTGTTATAAAGTTTCAAGTAAGTGAAAGTAAAGCTTTTCCGCTTATTTCCTCACCCCCCTCGAGAGGCAACCAATCAACAAAACACTTGATTTCCTAAAAAGAAAAAATCTTGGGCTGCACCTAGCTCCTACTGTACAGGTACACTGTTTAGTCAACTCATTCCTATCACTCCTCTGGACTCGTGGCAGGCCCCAGCAACCCAGAGGGGTACCTCTCCAGCCAAATGACAAACATGTGTAGTAGAAGCTGGATGAAGATGGTCCTTCTTTTTGAAAGCCTTTGCAACACCCCACAAAGCAAGTATTATGGTAGGTGGCATCCAGTCAAGATGGCGGGGGGGGGACGACGACACACACTTAAAAGATAAAAGCAAAGTTGTCCTTTATATAAAATCTATTGTGGTTATGTCTTATTTTTTTACATTTCCTAAGTTTTGCTTTTTTTAAAATGGTGTTTTATTTAAATTTTTTATTACTTATTTAACTTTTTTATTTTTATTTTTTTTACTTAAAAAAATAGTTGTTCCTCTTTTGACCTTTTGTGCCTGCCTGAATCTCTGTATGATTATGTAAACAGAGATATCAAAGACAGGGGGATGTGTCACTCCTCTGACTCATTCGGCAGTGTGTGTATATTTTGAGCTTCCAGCTTTTCTAAACAAGTTTTTCATGCCAACGTGCCAGGTTCCAGATCCAGATAACACAATAATTTATGCAACACTGCTTTCTGGGGAGCGTGGCATGGACAACCAGCTGCAGTGCTGATTAGTGTATTCTTTTTTTGGCTGGCTAAATGAAAAAAACCCGAGCTATGTATGGCCAGCTTTAGGGGTCTGTTTATAAAAAAAATAGCTTTGAGAATGTCTCAGCATCTGCACAGCCATTGCGAATAACCCCTATGTTTAATATGTTTGATCGCAGCTTCATCTAGTGACCACAATGCGGTATTTCATGACAATACCACTAGTTAGAGCTGTGAAAATATATATATATATATATATATATATATATATATATATATATATATATATATATATATATATATGGACCAAAGCACCAAAGGGATTACTAGCAATATAAATCACCTCATGTATGTATTAGTATCATGGATAAAAGTAAAAGTAAAAATTACCACATGATTTGAGCAGCTGCAGTGTGAAATTGGTGTAAACAATTGATAATCAAAAAGAATTATCCCACGCTAAATGCTATATGCAATATATTGCTACATACAGAAAAATGAATGTAAATTACCGAAAACAATCAATAAATAAAATAGTCCCCAGTGAAAAGTGCTGGTGCTTGTGGAACAATGATGAAAAACTCATATACAGTGCTGCGACTTGATAAGTAGTTCCTTTGGACCAACTATCGCTAGTTAGGTCAAATGCGTGTGTGGGGCGACCCCTGTAGATATCCTCTGGACCGTTGATTAACTATAATGAATGTTCCTCATATAGATGGATACAATAAAGAAAACCTCATTGCACAGTACCGTTTAAAAATAACTTTTATTCCAAAAAATTAAAACATATTCAACTCACATGTATGAGTGCCTGATATCCTGGCACCCGGACTGAACAGCAGGTAAAACTATCATCAGTGAAATCTGCCTGATCAGTTCATGCAGTGAAGGGCTCCATTTCTGGGTATCTAGAAATAGTTGGTCCAATCCCAAGGGTGAGTGCACATCTACTAGGGGGGCACCCTATTTAAGCACATAAGGAGCACAAAACTACTTATCAAGTCACAGCACTGTATATGAATTTTTCATCATTGTTCCACAAGCACCAGCACTTTTCACTGGGGACTGTTTTATTTATTGATTGCTTTCGGTATTTTACATCCATTTTTCTGTATGTAGCAATATATTGCATATAGCATTTAGCGTAGTATATTTATTTTCTACTAGTTAGAGCTGCCAATCATAGGAAATAAACATATTAGACACATCAATAAGGCAGGGATTGGCAGTGTGTATATAAACTCCTGATCCAATAACAGACAAAAAAGGAAAACCTAGTGCTGAAAGGCACAGTAATACCCCTCTGGATTTTATAGACAGACCAGGTAATATAGTAATAAAATGTATTTTATTATAGACATACAATAAAATTGCAAATAGCAAGAAAAGCACGGTTACATAAAAAAAATGTGTGTAACAAATATGCATATAACAAGTAAACATTGGTATGGAACTCAGCTGTCCTGTAGAAAAAGTTGGGCTAGCGAGAACACATACTGCAAATGACGCCTATAGACGCCTATTGTATGTTTATAATAAAATACCTTTTATTACTATATTACCTGGTCTGTCTATAAAATCCAGAGGGGTATTACCGTGCCTTTCAGCACTAGGTTTTCCTTTTTTATTAGACGCATCAAAGATGGCTACGCAAATGCTGAGACACAGCATTTTTTTTTTATTGTTAGACCCCCTATTTTTAAATGCAGCATTTCACATTCACTTGACTAAATATCTCTTCTTTACGAAATGTCATTTTTTAAGCCTTGAACATAATAAATAATAAAGAAAAACATTTGCATAACCAGTATACACCTCCTTTAAGTAATACTAAATGAAATGCTGCTGCTAATGTATTCTGCCAATGTGTAAAAAATAATTTCTAGCAAGCAGTCATGCTTATTACTGTCCTTTTCAAAATTTTCCAATTTCCCATCACAGGACTGGCTATATTGCTTAAACTCACCCACAAGATTTGCCGACAATTACATTAAAACATAAATCTATTTCGTTGCCCGACCTGCAGTTTTTTTATTGTCAGGGAGGTCAAAAGCACAATCTAATGCAACAATGGATACAGGAAGATAGGAGAAAAATCACTGACCTTCAGAGTTTGACCAACTAAACAGAGAGAATGCCAAAATCTAAGAGGGGAACTATTGATTTGTTCTGTCTATATGAATGATGACAGAAAGTTGTAAGCGTTTATTAATGGCTGGCAAGCAGACAACGATTTGTATTTTTGGCATGAAAAGAGCTAAATGAAGAGAACTACTGAAGACATTTATTTCATGAAATCTATAGGACTTTTTGGTTCTTCAAATGGCTGTGCAGAACAATGGTTGCCAGTGCCTGAATGCAGTTATGGTGGTTACAATTTGTGACTGGACAGGATTTTTTATTACATAGTGCAGCCCATGTAATAATTACACATTATTTTCAGTAATGTACTGTATTTGACATAAGTGAAAGCTCTGTGGCTTTATGTATACACTAGTGCAAATATGAGAGTACGTGATTTTATATGTGCTATATACAAAACAATGAAAAATCACTTAGGCAATAATAATGTGCCATATAAAAAGTCGATCAGCAATAGATACTATTTATCACATAGTGAATTAAATATATTAAACATCTGTGAGTCAATAAAAAGTCCTTTTTGTAAACATCTTCAGTGCTTGTGATCTGCAATGTGACATCAAATAAATAAACCGTCACAACTGTGAATCATGCACCCAAAGTTCTCCGTAAGTATATTCCACTTACCAGAGGGATATGACCTTGTTAAATAAAAAGAAGGTCATACAGTGCTTTTGGCAAAGTATTGAACTTGCTCAATATGTTGGAGACTTTTTATTAGTGTGAATTCCTCCTCCGCAAGCCCATGAGAGATGTAAAAAAAAGAGATAAAATTGAACCAATAGCGTAATTCAGTTTTATTAAAACAAATTTTAAAATACAAAGCAAAGTTCCCGCTTACATGAGTGAGTGCCTTGTCCCGGCACTAGAATATCTCGCATACTGGCTGGAGCGACAATGCCTCCCGGCTCACGCTGACATGTCTGCGTGCGTTTCACTGCCTAGTACGATCAACCAGAGACCTGAATATAACATGACCAAGAAGCACCTCGACGTACATTTCGTTTAGCTACGTCATCAGGAAGCGTTTCCTGATGGCGTAGCAATACGAATTTGATACTATTTGATAAATAGTATCTATTGCTGATGGACTTTTTATATAGCACATTGCACATTATTATTGCCTAAGTGATTTTTCATAGTTTTGTATATAGCACATATAAAATCACGTACTTTCATATTTGTACTAGTACATGCACTTTGTTCAGTTGGGCTAAAGCCCACTAATTAGCACCCCCTGACATTAAACCTATTGCTATCTAAAGAAGTACCTTCTACCTTAGCTAGGGGAGCAGCTGCTTCTTTAAATTGCTACTAATTAGCGTGAGGTATTAATAATTTTTTTTATGTATACAGTATGTTAAAAATTTCCAAGACCTTTAGCTAGAGACATTGGCTAGTTGCTCACTTTATTGATCTGACTAAAATCTGGTCCTTTCAAAAGGGTCATGGCATTCATTGCGGAAGTGTAGTAAGTGGACTTTTCTTTAAAAACATCTGCGCCACTGCACTCTTTCCCTTAGTATGTAAAGGAATAACCATATTCAGTAAAATGAAGACATTCTTGTGTGCTGCTCTAATGAAAGAACCACATGAGTCACAGCTTTTCTTATGGTGCCATTTAATGTATGACGTACCAACTTTGAAATGACTGTTTGTTAATGCCATTCAACATTGGTGACGCCGTGATGTGTACGCTGAGGGCATTTAACATCTTTATTAAATATGATTAGCAGAGTGGCAGCAGAGTCTTGCAGCTTTAGTTACTAAGTCACTAGTCACTAAGAGATGGCCTAGGCATACTTTGGCCAGTTCCATTTTGGTTTGTCCAGGCAGCTGTAGAGGGACTATAAAAGAGAGCCTTATGTGCTATGACAGTTGCAGATAGCCTCTTGATGACTCTCTCTCTTTCGTTATGGCACTACGAGAACAGGAGGGATATTTTCATCTTCCTCTTTTGTCTTCAAAACAGTTTATTTAAGTGAACTTAAGAAAAATTTTGAAAAATATTCAAATTCAATATTCAATGTTCAATGTACAGACTCCTTTCTTCCTTTCTCATGCCTTTATTTATTATTTTCTCTACACTTAGATGCAGACCAACCTCATCAGCACAATTGACAGTGGCAGGCTGGGACAAACAATAACCCTGCCTATGGTGCTTGGGATCAAAAAAATAATTTATGTACTGAATACTAGAATAACATGTGTTAACTGCATATCATTATTAAAATACAGTATTTTAGCCTTTTAATTAGTGTTGGTAGCTTTGACACAAAGGTGAATCCAGCATATAAGGTGGATCAAGTGATAGCACTTTAGATCAGAAAAGTGATCACTCCTTGGCTGTGGAATGTGCGGTGCAATTTATAAAAATTGGCACAGGAATTAGCACATACTTCTCTGCTGTAGTTTGGCTGCATTTCCAAAGGCCGTCACCTGTGCTTTGTGTAATTATCATCGCTTAACCACAATGAGAAGTACTGGGGATTTAAGCAGCAGTGTTTATGCATTATTCCAGTAACATGATGCTGACTATCTCTCCCTCAGCCAACTTCCCAAGCATTTATACTTTAGACTAGTCATTTTAAACCAGGGTTTGCTAGGGGTTCCCTGAGCGTTGACTGATTGACCTCCCATTTAACGGTATCTGCATAGTTCCAGGGCCAATGCCACTTGACAGGGCCAGTTGAATGACACCAACAATCTCTTTAGCAGTCTGTATGAGTGACATTCTGACCACCACTGTAAAGGGAGAATTCTTCCCAATGGCCACCAAAGAAGGAGGTATTTTTTCTGCTGAACCCCATTGAATAGGTTTCAGCAGAGCTCTCCTGGACATGAAAAGTATTTTACATGGTTCCTCTAGGACAAACAGATGGAGGAAGTTGTATCTAGACAGTAACAGAATAACACTGATACCTATTCTCAGAGAAAATTAACATCTGTCAACCAAGAAGCTATTAGGGATGCAACAATAGGCTTAGAAAATACAAAAAAAATGTTTTCACTTTTAAGGTTTTTTTAATAGAAATTCAAAGTTTGGCTCTTTGTTAAATGCTGTGGAATACCCAAATACTAAAACATTACTAGTGGTATACATACTTATATCTGTTAATAACAATACTGTGATGATTAGGGTATGACATCTATAATGTGCAGCCCAGTATACCAGTATACTGAGTTTGCTGATATAAAGTATATAACAATTAGCTCAATGTACAGAGTGGGCTGTTATAGAGTGTATAAAATACAACAGTATACAGGTTACAGCTGTGTAGAGAATATAATGTACAGAAATATATGGTATGGGCTATATTAAAGTGGTTATAAAGGCAGAATTCCTCCTCCAGACCCCCCTCGTAGCCCGATCTCGATCCAGCGATGTGCACTAGAGCCAAGATTCTCTAGGCTCTCTCTCCTCATTGACTCAGCAGCAGGAGCCATTGCTTTTACAATCACTTTAATGTAAAACACAGTATAAAGAGTGGACTAGCATGAAATATATAACATACAGTGGTGTGCACAAAGTGGATAGGTATGGATTATTTAACACACAACGCATTGCACAGGGTAGAGCTGTATGGAGTATAAAATACACAGCACAATGTAGGACCAAGCAAGGCCCTAGGCAGGACAACAGCTTTGGAGCCAACTATGCATGCAGTAATAAAGCACAGTGAGAAAAAAATAATTCTTCTCAAGGACATCTTTATATTATTTATTATTTGATGGATTACAAATTATTTCATCTTCTATATCACCTTATTTGTGACTGAGAGTTATTCCACCAGCTGTGTGATAGGGTACACTAACAAAGCTAACACTGCTGAATATAAATGTTTGATTCCATTATGCTTATGAATATTTATTTTATTGTGTTTATTAGTTATACTGATGAATGTTTGCACTTAATTAATATTGTTTATTTATTATGTGGTGTTTTAATGCATTATTTATATCATGTAGCACTTTAAAATGTGATAATGTTGCACATTAGGCTTTGCGTTGTAAAATAGGAATGTTTGCAGCTAGGGCAAATACTCCAACCTAACATTTTCCAGGAACAATCCTTTACAATCAAAGGACTTTGACACTGGGAGTAGGGAGAGCTAAAAGCTAGTTTGTTGCTTTAAAGCAAAGAAAAATGTGCAAGCACACACTTGTATTAAAATTCACAGTTACATATTGTAAGTGCAAAATGTACATTTACAACAATAACACCCTGTGGCATGTTGTTACATATAGTGGGAGAGGGGTTTCTTATAACTGATCAGCAGCTGTATGCATTATATTAGAGTCATGGAAAATTGTTTATTCTGCTTCAGGTGACACCTCAGCATTGGCAGGATCACACAGTGCTTACTGCCCAAAATGCTGCAGGGTGTCACAAACTAATGACAAAGTGACAACATGCTTGTTCAGGCAGTAAAAGAGCAACACCATAGACGTTATACTAACTGTAAGGGCTTCTGGAAAATTGAAAACAGAGACAGAACTGCAAGTGACAAGAGCCCTTATATTTAAAATTTTTTGCTAGCATAGCAATCCAGAGGACAGCTAGCATCGTTCTTATAAATTATTTGAAAAGATGACAAGTGGGGCAGTAGTGTTATATCGGAGTGTAGTGTTACGGGCTCTTCTATAGCCCCCTGCTCTTAACTCCCTCCAACTGTCCACTAACAACTAACAAGCTTAACCCACCCACATCCCAGTTCACTTCTCTTTAAGCTCCGAATGCCACCCTGTCCCATCTCTGTATGGTGAGAGATATCCAGCTAGTCACTTACAATATATTGTCAAAAGTATTGGGATGCCTGCCTTTACACTTACATGAACTTTAATGGCACCCCAGTCTTCGTCTGTAGGGTTCAATATTGAGTTGGCCCACCCTTTGCAACTATAACAGCTTTGACTCTTCTGGGAAGGTTGTCCACAAGGTTTAGGAGTGTGTCTTCTTCCAGAGGTGCATTTGTGAGGTAAGGCATTGATGTTTACCTAGAAGGCCTGGTTCGCAGTCCCCACTCTAATTCATCCCAAAGGTATTCTATTGGGTTGAGGTCTGGATTCTGTGCAGGCCCACCCTTTGCAGCTATAACAGCTTCAACCCTTCTGGGAAGACTGTCCACAACATTTAGGAGTGTGTCTATGGGAATATTTGACAGGCCAGTTAAGTTCCTCCACTCCAAACTCGCTCATCCATGTCTTTATGGACCTTGCTTTGTGCACTGGTGCGCAGTCATGTTGGAACAAGAAGGAGCCAATCCCCAAACTGTTCCCACAAAGTTAGGAGCATGAAAATGTACAAAATGTCTTGGTATGCTGATGCCTTAAGAGTTCCCTTCACTGGAGCTAAGGGGCCAAGTCCAACTCCTGAAAAACAACCCCACACCATAATCCCCCTCCACCAAATGATTTGGACCACTATTAATACAATGTACTTGCTAGATACACTGTATTAAAGTGGTATTAAACCCAAAAGCAAACATTAATTAACCACTTGCCCTCTGGAAGATTTTACCCCCTTCATGACTAGGCCATTTTTGCTATTCAACACTGGGCTATTTTAACTACTAATTGGGCAATCATGCAACCCTGTATGAAATCTATATAATTTTTTCCTACAAATAGAGCTTTCTTTTAGTGGTATTTGATCATCACTGTTTTTTTTTTTTTTTTTATGATAAAAACCAAAAAACCATAAATTTTGAAGAAAAAAACCAATATTTTTTACTTTTTGTTATAAAACATTTCCAATAAAAAAACATTAAAAATCTAATTTCTTCATAAATTTAGGCCAAAATGTATATATATTGCTACATATTTGTGATAAATAAAATCCCAATAAGCGTATATTAACTGGTTTGCGTGAAACTTATAGCGTCTACAAACTACGGAATTTTTCTTTATTCATGTATTTATTTTATACTAGTAATGGCGGTGATCAGCGACTTATAGTGGGACTGTGGTAGTACAGCAGCAATCCGACACTAACTGACACTTAGTGGGAAATGGTTAACTGCCACTGACATCTCCAGTGACACTAATACAGTGATCAGTGCTAATAAAACATACACTAAAACTATACTAATGACACTGCCTGGGAAGAGGGTAACCTCTGGGGCAATCAAAGGGTTAACTGTGTGCCTAGCAAGTGTAAAGTGTTTATTGTGTGGTGCTTTTGCTATGGGATGTGCCAGTTGTATTCTATGCTTTGCAGGGAAACAAAAAATGGCACATTGTCGCTGCCAGTAGAAAGCTCTGTGTTGTTTACTTACACAGAGCTCTCTCCTGTCGCTCACTCTGCTCATCGGCCACCCAGCCAGTGACAGCACAGTGTGACCCGTACCTGAAAATGCAAAGTCATGTACATATATATACATGATTCTGCACAGTCGGTCTGGTAAAACTGCAGTGCGTGGTCAGCAAGTTGTTAAATTGCAGCTTACCTATTCCTAAATTTGATGGCTGTATCAGTTTCCTTTTTTAGGCTTTCTTCTTTTTTCATCTCGTGAGCTTGCCTGTAAGTCTGTTGATTTTCAATAGAACAAGCTCTCTTGCAGCTGATTATAAAGTATTAGCTGATGTTCAGCTTCAGTTTGTTAGTGAATTTAAATTTGCTAATACATCAAGCACCCCCCTCCCCCGCAGACTGACAATGCTGCTGTTCTAATGTGCCCCCTGTGCTCATTCATCCAGCGGTGTCTTTTTAATATGGAAGGTGTGTTACTGGGGAAAAACAGTGGAAAAAATCCTACAAAAAAAACAAAACAAATTCAGCCAGAACATCTAATGATTGGTAAGCTGCAATATATTACATTTTTGGTTTTGGGTTTAATATCACTTTAACTATCTAGGTTGTTGCTAAATCTATCTTCTGTTCCTGCTAAACAGGAACACGGATCTCTGTGTTCACACAGTCAGTCCTTCACACATGTAGCAAGCACCTAGGTCCTAGGGACACACTTAAACCTTTGATCGCCCCTTGTGTTAACCCCTTCCCTGCCAGTGTCATTAGTACAGTAATGCCCCGTACACACGGTCCGACGGAAAATGTGTGATAGGACCTTGTTGTCGGAAATTCCGACCATGTGTAGGCTCCATCACACATTTTCCATCGGATTTTCCGACACACAAAGTTTGAGAGCAGGATATAAAATTTTCCGACAACAAAATCCGTTGTCGGAAATTCTGATCGTGTGTACACAAATCCGACGGACAAAGTGCCACGCATGCTCAGAATAAATAAAGAGATGAAAGCTATTGACCACTGCCCCATTTATAATCCCGACGTACGTGTTTTACATCACCGCGTTTAGGACGATCAGATTTTCCGACAACTTTGTGTGACCGTGTGTATGCAAGACAAGTTTGAGCCAACATCCGTCGGAAAAAATCCTAGGATTTTGTTGTCGGAATGTCCGAACAAAGTCCGACCGTGTGTACGGGGCATAACAGTGCATATTTTTAGCACCGATCACTGTAATAATGTCGCCATTTCCCAAAAAAGTGTCAGGTGTTCAATTTGCCTGCCGCAATGTCGCAGTCCGGCTAAAAATCACTGATTGCCACCATTACTAATAAAATAAATAAATAAATAAAAATGCAATAAAAATATCCCATAATTTGGTTTGCGCAAAAGGTATAGCATCTACAATCAATATACACTTATTGGGATTTTTGGGAAGAATACATTTCGGCCTAAACTGATAAAGACATTTTTTTTTACATTTTTTTATTTGGAGTGTTTTATAGCAGAAAGTAAAAAATATTGTTTGTTTTTTTTCAAAATTGTCTCTCTTTGTTTGTTTATAGAGCAAAAAAAAAATCTGCAGAGGTGATCAAATATTACCAAAAGAAAGCTCTATTTGTGGGGAAAAAAAGGACATCAATTTTGATTTGGTACAGCGCCGAATGATTGCGCAATTTTCAGGTAAAATAACGCTGTGCCGTAATGCAAAAAATGGCCTGGTCATGAAGGGGGGTAAACATTCTGGGGCTGAAGTGTTAAATAAGCGTTAAATGACTATGGGGATTAGACGTGCCTCATATGTTGACTAATATTGTGCAAATTAATAAAAAGGGAAAACATTTTCTATACTTAAGGGGTTGAAGGGCTTGGATGATTGGGGAGTTTATGCTCAAGGCTAAAGGCCTGTACACACACGATACGAAAAAGAAGAAACATTTTGACCAATGAACAATCTGCCGATTTTCGACAGCCGATTCAGTTTTTTCATCCGACAAAAGCTGGATGCAAACTATAAAATTTTTGTCGTACGAAAAATCAACGTCTGATTTTCCTTTAATTAGTACAGTTTTCGTACAAAAAATATTGTAAGAGCAAGACTACGCATGCTCAGAAACGAAAGAATACATACAAAACTGCTCAACACATTACGGCACAAGTTGTATTCTGTCGTACGAGAATTTTCTTATGGTGAGTAACCTCTTCACTTTTGACATGAGACTAGCATGCAACAAAAAACAGACGAATGGTTGTCCAGAAATCTGATCGTGTGTACGAGGCTTAAGTCTTTAACAATATATGTTGATGGTACACTTTCTACCACTTATTCATTTGCTTGTTTGCACATGATGTTTGTTAATAACATGGGTTCACGGGCATTTACAAAAACATTTTTAGGCTTTTGATATGGATTATTTTTTGTATGTCTGGATGTTACTCACAGAGGGAAAAAGAATGGGGATTTTGAGGGTGCAAAAAATGATGTCAGATGCATTCAATAAAAGGCACATCATTGTTCAGAAAACCATCAGCCAGCAACGCTATTCTCCATGCTTCTAGTTCACATCCCAAACCCTTGACTGACAGTATCCCCTACAGCCAATACCTCAGGGTGAGACATAACTGTAGTAGGGATAGTAACTTCCAGAAGGAAGCCAAACTTCTGTACAATCGTTTGCGCAACAGGGGCTACTCCCATAGCACCTTAAAAAAGACAATGTACACAAGAAAGAAAAAACAAGCAGCGCAAGTCCCAATGTTCATAATCTATCAATGTTATCAACAAGAATGTCCTTTAGAGCAAACTGCTCTTTGTGAGATGTAAACAGTCTATATGCAGGGCAGCCTTTTTAGGGGAGGTGAAGCAACTCCAGTTGTGCATAAAAGAAAAACAAGAAAAGACGCCTCTTAGTAAAACTGTATATTTAATGATAACATTCCATTAAAGCCACTCACATGTAAAACTTAGTTAGTCCGGCGTGGGAAGCTTCAGTATAGCTATACGAGATTGCGTCCTCCTCTGTCACATAGTCACACTCCTTTCTCTTGTAGTCAGAGTCTTCGAGTTTAGAAAGTGATACTCCTAAGCACCAAGGCCTGAGGTGTGCCTTGGCCTGACTGGTCAGTATGCCTGAAAAGAGGGCATACCCTGAATGTAAGAAAAGTAATATGAGTAAGTATGAATATTGGGGGAAACGGGTGGGTGGGAACCCAGAACGCCCACGAGCCCTGACCTGACAGAGGAGGAGGCTTAAATAGCCCTCTCAGACTCCTCCCACAAATGCAGGCTAGCCTTCGGCCAGCCTTTGTACTTGTAGTCAGAGTCTTCGAGTTTAGAAAGTGATACTCCTAAGCACCAAGGCCTGAGGTGTGCCTTGGCCTGACTGGTCAGTATGCCTGAAAAGAGGGCAAAAAGACACAAATTTAGGTGAAAAAGGGAAGGTAAAATCCATCAAGTGGAGTAGTGCGTGCCCGGATGGCAACAGTATATAACTGATAAGTGTCCGTTATGACAGGAGAAACCCCCGACTCGGTGATGAGACAGAACCCCTTGTAGAAACCTGCGAAGCTACCCAGAACCCAACGAAACGTCCCATGAACGCTTGGGCAGAGCCTGGAGCCCGAGACAACCCAGACATGAGAATGAACTACTGTGAATGAGAGGATGCGTGGGGGAAGGGGAGCCATGGCTGTCCCAAGGAGCCCCTGCAAAATGATAGCCGAGAAGATCAAAACTTCGACCAGACCCTGGGAAGTGCTCCGTGAAACCCTCCCCCCAAGCCCTGGCCTACCCATACTGGTATGGGAAAGAGCGAGGGTAAGTGCCAAAAGGACAACTGGCAGGAGTTCAAAAAGGTAAATACCTGAAGGATGTGATGGAGTAGGTGGTTGAGGCTCAAACCCTAAGGCAATAAGCACTGACGACGTGGAGAAACCATGCCAGACACCGAATGCTGGTCCCACCTGATTTGATCAGGTCGTGCTGCAGCCGAGTCTGAATCCTGAACCGAGGAAGGAGGGCCAGACTCCACACCGGGGAAATGTCACATGGCCTGAAACAGTCATACCCCAAAGTGACAGAAAACCCCCCCTACCTGACACCGGCTGGGGAACAGAAAAAATGACTGAACTGACGTCCCTGAGCAGTCTTCCAGGCCACATCCTAGACAAGATATCAGGCCCGAGTGTAGAATCCAGAATCATGACGACGTTTGCCCAAACCTACCACTTAAGGACCAACAAGGGGATGATGGCTGCCGATGCAGCCTAACCTGAGAACATGAACAAGAGAAATGACAGGCAACAATACATGAGAACAGCAATCCCCCTCTGAGCCTACCCAAGTATGAGAACATGAGCAGAAATGTCAAGACCACTGCGCGTGAATGAAGCTGATGATGGACCACCCCCCCCTCCTCGTGTAAGTAGTGAGTGAGCCCGAGTAACCTGCTGCGCAGAGACAGGTAATTGACTGAAAACTCAGGGCTGGTGTACCCACAGACCGTGGTGGGTAATCGTACAGGTGTGGTGAATGAACGTGCATCGTATGACGTATGTAATACGGGCGAGAAGATTGTGGTCAACAATCATTAACAAACGAAACCTCAGCCTGTATGGATCTGTAGACGTGACAGATCCTGACATGTGAGCCCTAGCTAACTGACTCAGGTACAAACATGAACAAAGATACAATGAGACATGACAAACAAGGAAGATAGAACCAGCTACCGAAGTATGCCGTGACTGAACAACAATGCCCCTCTGAGAAACGCTGTGACAGGAATGCTGAAACTGAACTCTGAGGCAGGAACGTGAGAACCGAAACCCTGGGCAGAGCGTAATGACAACTGCAATGACAGAAATCCTGGTGCAAAAACACTATGACAGAACACTGACAGAAACGCAGAGGCAGAAAAGCAAAAACAGAAATCCTGGGGCAGAAACGCAGAGGCAGAAAAGCAAAGACAGAAATCCTGGGGCAGAAACGCAGAGGCAGAAATGCCATGACCGAAATCCTGGGGCAGAAACGCAGAGGCAGAAATGCCATGACCGAACTCCTGGGGCAGAAACGCAGAGGGAGAAATGCCATGACCGAAATCCTGAGGCTGAAACGCTATGACAGAACGCTAAAGCAGAAATGTAATGACAGAAAACCTGGGGCAGAAACACCAAGACAGAAAAGCTGAGACTGAACGCCAAGCCAGAAATGCTGGGGCAGAATGCCGCCATGCCAGAAATCCGGGGCAGAAACGCTGCGATAGAACTCCTGGGAAGAAACGCTATGACAGAAATCTTGGGCAGCCATGCTGTGACCGAAAACCTGGGGCAGAAACGCCTTGACAGAAATGCCGAGACTGTGCGCTGAGACCGCAATGCGAGGGTAGAACACTATGACAGAAATGCAGGGGCAGAACGCTATGACAGAAATGCAGGGGCCGAACGCTATGACAGAAATGCAGGGGCCGAACGCTATGACAGAAATGCAGGGGCCGAACGCTATGACAGAAATGCAAGGGGCGAACGCTATGACAGAAATGCAGGGGCCGAACGCTGTGACAGAAATGCAGGGGCCGAACGCTGTGACAGAAATGCAGGGGCCGAACGCTGTGACAGAAATGCTGGAGAAGAACGTTGTGACAGAAATGCTGGAGAAGAACGTTGTGATAGAAATCCTGGGGCAGAACGCTAGGACAGAAATCCTGGGGCAGAACGCTAGGACAGAAATCCTGGGGCAGAACGCTAGGACAGAAATCCTGGGGCAGAACGCTAGGACAGAAATCCTGGGGCAGAACGCTAGGACAGAAATCCTGGGGCAGAACGCTAGGACAGAAATCCTGGGGCAGAACGCTAGGACAGAAATCCTGGGGCAGAACGCTAAGACAGAAATCCTGAGGCAGAGCGCTAAGACAGAAATCCTGAGGCAGAACGCTAAGATGGAAATCCTGGGGCAGAACGCTAAGACAGAAATCCTGGGGCAGAACGCTAAGACAGAAATCCTGGGGCAGAAAGCTAAGACGGAAATCCTGGGGCAGAACGCTAAGACGGAAATCCTGGGGCCGAACGCTAAGACGGAAATCCTGGGGCCGAACGCTAAGATGGAAATCCTGGGGCCGAACGCTAAGATGGAAATCCTGGGGCCGAACGCTAAGACGGAAATCCTGGGGCCGAACGCTAAGACGGAAATCCTGGGGCAGAACGCTAAGATGAAAATCCTGGGGCAGAACGCTAAGACGAAAATCCTGGGGCAGAACGCTAAGACGAAAATCCTGGGGCAGAACGCTAAGACGAAAATCCTGGGGCAGAACGCTAAGACAAAAATCCTGGGGCAGAACGCTAAGACAAAAATCCTGGGGCAGAAGGCTAAGACGAAAATCCTGGGGCAGAACGCTAAGACAGAAATCCTGGGGCAGAAACGCTAAGACAAACGCTGAGACCGAAATGCCGGGGTAGTACGCTAAAGATGGAAATGCTGGGGCAGAATACTATGACAGGAATGCTAGGGCCGAACGCTGAGACAGAAATGCTGGACATTGCAACAGAAATGCTGAGGTATAAATGCTGCCAGAAATGCCGGCTGAACATGACAGAAACGCTGGGGCAGAAACGCCATGACAGAAATGCAGGGCTGAATGTGACGACAGACATGCTGGGGCAGAACACCTTGACAGAAATGCTGGGGGAGAATGCTGCGACAGAACTGCTGAGGCAGAAAACGATATGACCGGAACGCTACGACAGGAGTGCTGTGATAGCAAAACGCTGACACTGAAACGCCTGGATAGAAACGCTGTGATGGAAACCTGAGGCTGAAGCGCTATGACAGAAATCCTGGGGCTGAAACACCATGATGAACACTGGTACCTGAAGCGGTGAATGCCCGGGAGGCGTGCGGGGGATCCCCCCCCCATGATGCCCCATGTGAGTAGCGGGAAGTGAGCAGGCGGGTGAGCACCCCCCCCAAATGAGAGCCGGGAAGCGTGCGTGCGATTCCACCGTGATGCACGGTGTGAGTTCCAGAGAGGTGAGGTAAACAGAATGCAGGGGCCAAATGCTAGGTGAGTGGATAAAGATGGACGAACAGACGTCCCCCCCAGGAGAAGCAGGCGGCCGCGCCCCCACCCCACGCTGGCAGCCGCCCCCCCGCCCCACGCTGGCAGCCGCCCCCCCCGCCCCACGCTGGCAGGACACACAGGGATGAGGGAGAAGTGGGCGGCGCACCCCCCCCATGCGGGATTGGGCCCAGCAAAGGTGGAAGATAGACAGACGACCCCCCCCCCCAAACTGAGCCCTAGGGAAGTTGTGTGGGTGAAAATGATTGACGACCGCGGCGCCCCCCCCCTTCCCTCATGAGCGCCGGGAGAAGCTCGGGCTGCGTGCTGGCCATGTGGAGCTGTGCAGGATGGAAGGACGTACCCCTCCCTCCCCCGGCACGAGCGCCGGGAGAAGTGGGCGGGCAGCACCTGACCAGCTGCAGCCGAGGGGAAGGAAGGAGGGTGGTGGAGGACGGATGGATGGACGGCCCCCCTCCCTTCCCCCGGCATACTCGCCGGGAGAAGCGGGCGGGCCGCACTTGACTGGCTGCCGCCGAGGGGAAGGAGGGTGGGTGGAGGATGGATGGCCCCCCTCCCTTCCCTCTGCAAGATCACCGAGGAAATCGGGCAATCGGGCGGGCCCCCCCCCGTGGCGCCGTGTACAGCTGGCTGGACATCCCCCCTCTCCTCAATAGCCGGAGAAGCGGTCAGCAGCTCCCCCCCGAAGCAAGCTGGTAAGGGGAGAGAGGAGCTAGCTGGCAAGAGGCTCCCTCGTGGAGCTGCATGCATGGGGAGAGGAGTCGGTGGGCGGGAGGCCGATCGCCCCCCCCCCACCTGCTGAATTATCAGAAGGGGGACCCGTGAATGTGGGTGCCGAAGGGGGAACCAGGTGGGTGGAGAGGTGCACTCCCTGGTGAAGCACCGAGAGAGGCACCGCCACCATCTTGTAATTGATCCGGAAGTGATGCATAGGCCCCGCCCCCTACTGAACCCAGAACGCCCACGAGCCCTGACCTGACAGAGGAGGAGGCTTAAATAGCCCTCTCAGACTCCTCCCACAAATGCAGGCTAGCCTTCGGCCAGCCTTTGTACTTGCTGCCAGCCGGTCTGTGTAGCGCGGACTTCCGGGATTCAGTGAGACTCCAGAACGAGGCTTGGACATCCGCCGAGCAGTCGATAGGAGGCTGTGACAGAGGAGGACGCAATCTCGTATAGCTATACTGAAGCTTCCCACGCTGGATTAACTAAGTTTTACATGTGAGTGGCTTTAATGGAATGTTATCATTAAATATACAGTTTTACTAAGAGGCGCCTTTTCCTGTTTTTCTTTTATGCACCTTAAAAAAGGCCTACAGTCGAGCTAAAGCTCCTGATAGGAATACACTAATCCACCGGAAAAAAACAAAACCCCCTTCCAAAACAGTAAGGATTATCACATCATATACCAAACAACACAAACAAGTTAAAAAAATTCTCAGTAAATACTGGCCATTGTTGTTGGTCGACCCTATAGCTTGTAAATATGTTGAGAACCAACCATTAATTACCTACAGACGCGCTCGGTCCCTGAAAGACCGCCTTACCCGAAGCCAATTCCAAACGTCTTCTCTACCTACATCCACAACAGGAACATTTCCGTGCAAAAAACGCGACAAATGCCGCTTTATGCTGAATCATCATGGGTTCAATTTGCCCAATGGCCAAATCCATAGGATTAAACATAGAATCACTTGCCAGACACCTGGCATTGTTTATTTGATGCAGTGCACCTGCAAATGCTTCTATGTTGGGAAGACAAAACGTATTTTTTCCAAAAGAATTAATGATCATATATCACTTATCCGCAAACGTAGGATGGAGACCCCAATCTGTCGCCATGTGGGATTATACCACAGCTTCAGATTGGATACCATTAAATTCATGGCATTGGAACACATCCCTCTGGATATCAGAGGTGGTAGTAATGATTCAAAACTATTACTCTATAACTCGAGTCTCGATGGATATACCTATTGAAAGCTACTGTTTACCCAGGTCTAAATGAAATACTGAGTTTTAAGCCCTTTCTTTGAAACCTCCCCCCTCTTCTCTCATCTGTTTCTTTTTCCCTCCCCCCCCTTCCCCCTGGCCCTTTTTTCAACCCTCCTTTCCCCCCTTGTTTCTCCCCTCCCCGCTTGTTCCTCCATTCTCTCCCCTTCTCTCCCTCTGTCTTTACTCTTATGTCTTCCCCTTCTCAAATCCTGGCCGTATTGTACTAACCCTATAGGGGTACTGACAAGTATATTTTTTCCCCCCTTTTTTCTCCTATTTTGTATTGGTTTAATACTCACTTTATTGGGTGTATTTATTCAACGGTAATGTACTTTATCTACGTCCATAATCTATTGTGTATCTATATAAAGACAAAACTATTCATCACTCTTTTCCTTTGTACATCGTTATATATATTTTTTGTCCATTTTTGTATTTCTTAGTTTAAACGATTCACACTGTATTGGCTACACTATGTTAGTAGGTTTTAGCACTGCAATGTTCTGTAACGGCACCTGTCTATTTTAAAAACCTTGGCAGTGCTTTAAGGCCCTTTTACACCCTGGGACTTATTTCCCCCTTCTCCCATTGGATTGGTGCCTGTCCTTGCCTTTGCACCTTCGGCCACGCTCCAGCTTGAGCCCTTGGCATATGGTGGTCACATGGACGCCGGGGGCATTCCTGCTCACTGACAGGACGTCCGCCTTTCTGCACCGCTCTGCGCACTCTGCATCTTTTCCCTCTGTTTATACAGAGGAAATTTTCCCCTCCTCTCTCGGTCACCGCTGGGGGGAGCCGCTCCGTCCCGCTGTGCACACGGTCCTTAGGATCCGGCGAACAGGGACGGAGCGGTGAGATGCCACAGTGCACAGGCGCGCTGTAGCCTTGGGTCCGCTTCCGGCCCTCTCTTGGGCCCGGATGGGGGGGATAAGGACGCTGCTGCTTCGGCATTCATTCACTGCCGG
Source organism: Lithobates clamitans (assembly GCA_037952925.1). Lineage (NCBI taxonomy): Eukaryota > Metazoa > Chordata > Amphibia > Anura > Ranidae > Lithobates > Lithobates clamitans. The sequence goes on from JBBGZY010000438.1 coordinate 13,219,963, forward strand.
AGCTCCTTGGGACATGCTGTGCCACCATTTACCTAAGGTAATCCATGTAGCTATGCTCTTCAAATCCATGCATATGCTTAGTCATCATTGGTTGCCTGGCTGTCCTACTCATGACTACCTAGGCTCCCTTGGACCCCCCTGTCTGAGCAGTGTACTTCTCTCTGGACCATTAAGTCTTTGCTATTTGAATCATGGATTCTTTGATTAACTCCTAACTCTACTATTTCCTAATTTTGTTTCAGCACGAGCCTATCCTTTGCTCCCTGTGCTGTAAGGTGGCTCTACGAAGTCCCTCGGTTTCAAATCCCTCCAATGCCCATACTGTGAGTTCCTTCCCTCCCTTCTTCCATTTAACTAATTGGTGGTTTAATTGCTCCATAGATTAAATACTCATTCAATTGAATGTCTACTTACACATTTGTGTATCCATTATATATATACACCAATGGACATACTTTATCCTTACTCACATATAGACTTCCTTCTTCCCCTTTTTTTTCTCTTTTTTTCTCTCCTTTCTGTATACTCTGCTTAGCTGGTCCATCTTGTCCCCTCTGTGAACCCCAGCTGTTTGCGGCCTTGACTGTGTAAGTGGGCTATAGGTGTGAGTGCAATGGAACTGCTGCTCCTCTTACCTTGGTTGACTCGGGATAGAAGCACTGCTCTGGGATTGGATATACAGGTGCATACACTAATATATTTTACTTGTACATATCTTAATACATTTTTGCAATGTTTTGGTGGTGATATGTTTATATTCACTGTCTTTGCTACTTGACACTTATATATATATTTCTTCTATGTGTGCGGTGTTTGTATGTCTGTTACTTTTAGAAGGCTTGTACCCCTGCAAGGACAGCTCCCCTGAAGAAGCCTGACTCATGGACGAAACATGTTGGGTCCCGTAGGCTGTCCCGTTCTAACATCCTATTAATAATACTGTACCTGCCTGTGTTCATTGATTTTACCTTGTTTTGTTCCTTTTGACAAGAAATAAAACAACAATATATTTTATTGAATGCATCTGACATCATTTTTTGCACCCTCAAAATCCCCATCCTTTTTCCCTCTGTGAGTTTCATTTTCTCCTGGGGAGCGGTGTCATTATATGACTGTGCTGTCCACGATTGATCACGTGTATGTCTGGATGTTAGTAGTGTACTCGTTTCCCATCACCTTTACTAATTCTACAATTTTCTTTCTTTCTTTCTTTCTTTCTTTCTTTCTTTCTTTCTTTCTTTCTTTCTTTCTTTCTTTCTTTCTTTCTTTCTTTCTTTCTTTCTTTCTTTCTTTCTTTCTTTTCCCTTGGATCATATGCTTATACTTTAGCCCTAGGTCAAGGTTTAAAGTCAATGGCCTTCTGTCAGATCCCTCGCCCATCAAAAATGGGACATGTGCCCTATGCCCCCTAAATTCTTCAGATTATCCATTGAGCCCTTAGTTTAATTTACTAACACCTGCTTGAGTATTATAGGGGACAGCATAGGTAGAAAAGATTATGGGGTTCCAGCGTTTGCAGATGGCTTAAGCTGACCACATACCTATAAAGTTCTTTCATTCAGAATCCTTCCTCCATCCACACTAATGCCCCGTACACACGGTCGGATTTTCCGATGGAAAATGTCAGATCGGAGCCTGTTGTCGGAAATTCCGACCGTGTGTGGGCTCCATCGGACATTTTCCATCGGATTTTCCGACACACAAAGTTGGAGAGCATGAGATAAAATTTTCCGACAACAAAATCCGTTGTCGGAAATTCCGATCGTGTGTACACAAATCCGACGGACAAAGTGCCATGCATGCTCAGAATAAATAAAGAGATGAAAGCTATTGGCCACTGCCCCATTTATAGTCCCGACCTACATGTTTTACGTCACCGCTATCAGAACGATCGGATTTTCTGACAACTTTGTGTGACCGTGTGTATGCAAGACAAGTTTGAGCCAACATCCGTCGGAAAAAATCCTAGGATTTTGTTGTCGGAATGTCCGAACAAAGTCCGACCGTGTGTATGCCCTATAACAGTGCAGGCACCGCTAGCTGTCAAAATACTTGAACAGTGTCTGTATCAGACTGGATGAAAGCTTTGGGCCAATGATTTACCACCCAGCTCCTTCAACTACAGTCAATTGCTTGAATTTGTCGATCTAGGTGTTGCTGACAGGGTCAGCCAAGGAGTAAAGTTTGATGCATGTATGGCCAATGATACTCTTAAAATATTCAGAACACTTTTAACAGTCCCTTGAAGCCATTCAAACCTACAGTTATCTTTTGAAATTGAAAGTGAACTATACTTAATCTATGTTCCTTAACGTCTTAATACCTTCGCACTCCTTTGACCAACTCAGGTCTTCTTTTCCCTTCCACTGGGGTTCTAACAAATAACTGGATATCCATATCCCAGCCCAAACTTCTAACACTTTCAAGCCAACTTCCCCACGCTGCTTTAATATATAAAACAAGATTTTGTACAATAAAACTTGCCAATCTCCCCCTGGTTTGGCTGGATGGACATAATTGAAAATAATATCCTTCATAGATTTTTTACATGCTTTAAACAATAACTATTTTGCTGTCCCAATCATTTTAAAAACATCTTTAGAACTGTGTCCCCAAATTCATCTGGCAGAATTCCAAGCACAGGTTCAAACTCTCTCTCCTATCCTTAACTCAGCAAAGTTAACTCAGCAGAGGCAGTTGGCCTGCCTAATTTTAGGCTGTACAACTACGTGAGTCTGCTAACTAGATTAGTAGACTGGCACTGCCAATAAGTCTCAAAAGACTGGGAAAGTCTAGAGTCAGAAATTTGTGGCTTTCCTTGTGACCTAATACCATGGATTATCAAATACCCCAGAACTCAACCAAATCCAGAGTTCACATTTTTAACAGGCATACGACTTGTCTGGTCTTAGACCACTTTGGGAACAAAGCCAAGTTAACCATGACTCCAGCCCTTCTACCCTGCTGCACAACAAGACTGAATTTCAATAGGTCCTGACAATGCCCTTTCCCTTTGTTGTTGGTAAAGACGTTTTAGCAAAAGAACAGTCTGTGAAAAAGAATGACTTGGACCATTGAATTCTCACTGACCCTATACCCTTCTGGTCATACTTTAAAATCCAGACTTACATCATGAACCATAAACAGAAGTACAATTTTATCAGACCCCTACCACCCCTGGAAGAAAAGATAGTAAAAAAAGAAAATGAACTAGAAAAAAGAGAAAACTTTCACTCAACTAAAAATTGCAAGTGTGCAGGGAATGTAACTTTTACCCATTTACAATAAAGGGAAATTCTACAAGAACTTACTTTTTCATTTGATAAATATATGCTGGTAAATTTTAGCTGTTGCATAACTTTTATTTTTTAGGACAAACATTCTCTTTAGTAAACTGTGTAATACCAACTGCCTTACTCTCCCATATATCAGTATGACAGCAAACAAAAGCAATTCAGAAGGACGTCAAGTGTGGATATGGGGCAGGCAAGAAACCCCTCAAACTGCTCTAAAACGCAAGCCATTTTTTTCTTTAAAATACTTCATTTCATCCTGCACATGGCTATTTTTGTACTCAACTGATTTTACTCAAACTCTCAAGCAAATTGCCTTTTGTGTGACTTGTTTGAGTTGCTTCCTATTTGTTCCTGGTCTTATTTTAATTTGCCTTGATTTTCTTTTCTTTTCACACTTAGTTGTGTAGGGAAAAACTGTTCTGATGCAGCTGAACAGAACATGCAGTGTTCACTAACCATACTTTAACTACCCCCCACCTGCCGTATAGACAAACAGTGGGTGGGGTGATCCATTGTTCTGGGATGTCTCACCGTGCATCGCGGCGATCATGTTTATCATCACCTTTACCAGGGGCGTATCATGAAATGAGTGGGCCCGTGTGCAAGATAAAAAATGGGCCCTAAGCCCAGAAGAAAAAATGCAGCGAATAATGGGCATGGATTAAATTGCGCTAAATGGGGTGTGGTTTAATAGAGTCTGAGATGAATGTACAGTGCGGCATGTATGGCGGTGGGTAGTATGTGTAGGAGAGGAGTGGGGTGTGTTTGGTTGTCGGTAGTATGTGCAGGAAAGGAGTGTGGAGTTTATGGAGGTGGGTAGTATGTGCAGGAGAGGAGTGCAGCGTGTATGGAGGTGGGTAGTATGTGCAAAGATAGGGGTATGGAGATGGGTATTATGTGCAAGAGAGGAGTGCGGAGTGTACAACAGTGGGTAGTATGTGCAGGGAGAGGAGTGTGGAGTGTATAGTGGTGGGTATTATGTGCAGAAGAGGAGTGTGGAGTGTATGGTGGTGGGTATTATGTGCAGAAGAGGAGTGCAAATTGTATGGTGGTGGGTATTATGTGCAGGTAATGAGTGTGGAGTGTATGGAGGTGGGTATTATGCAGAGTGTGCAGAGTGCAGAGTGTATGGTGGTGGATAGAATGTGCAGGTGATGAGTGCTCAGTGTATGGAGGTGGGTATTATGTTTATGATTGTGTTATCGTTATCCCTGGAGAGCTGTGATACACTGGGACCTCCTGATGCCGGATCACCTGCTTCATACATCCATGTTATGCCTCTTCTTATCCTTGATTCTGTAAGTGTTTTTAATCTTGTTTGGGGATATTAAAAGTTTTAATTCTGCATTTAGAGGCGCCTTTTTTTCTTTTATTTGTTTTCTATTAGAGATTGCTTCCCTCTTTGAGTGCAGCCCTAAGTGTTTGAAGACCACTTAATCCATCCAACAAAGACACTAACTGCCTGGTCCTGACATTCTTAGCGCCCTTGACATACGTTTTTTTTGTTTATGATTGTGTCAGTAGGGCAGGGGACGTTGTCAGTAGTTTTTTTTTTTTAATTAAAATTTTATTTTTTAGTATTTTTTTATTTTTTCAAAGTGCTTTTTGGCGGCCAGGGGGTGGTGTCACCAGGGCAGTGGACGGTCTCAGTAGAGCAATGGACAGTGTCAGAATTTTTTGTATTTTTTACAATTTCAATTTTTATATTATTTCTTACAATTTATTTTTGTATTATTTTCTTTTTCACAATGATTGGGGGGTATTTGGACAGTGTCAGTTGGGCAGTGGACGGTGTAGGTAGTTTTTTGTTTTTATTATCTTATTATCTATTATTTTTTACAATTTTGTTGTTTTTTGTTTTTTTTTAGATATTTCTCTTAATATTTTTTTTCACAGTGCTTCTGGGGAAGGGGGTTGGGGGGTATGATGCAGTGAACGGTGTCAGTAGGGTAGAGGTTGGTGTCAGTAGAGCAGTGGATGGTGTCAGCTTTTTATTTTTACAACTGAATTTGTTTTTATTTTTTTCTTGGGGGGGGGGGTTTGGGCAGTGGACAGTGTAGGCAGTGGACAGTGTATATTACAAATACTTTTTGTAATATATATATATATTTAATCAGCCTTGTCGGTGGTCTTTGGTGAAATATCAGGGGTCTAAACAGATACCTAACATCTCCCCTTTGAGACAGGGAAAGGGACTGAGGACAGAAATTCCCCAGTCCCTTTCTCACCATTGAAGATAAATGGACAGGAGACTGCGGCTCCTGTCCATTAATAAACTGAAGCAGGGTAACACACAGGTTACTCTGCTCAGTTATTACAGGTCATAAAGAGTGTTTGGTGATCGTTCTGTGTCCAATTCAGAAAAGGCCCCTTCCTCCGCTCTCCATCTGTCAGAAACCATGAAATCAGACAGAGACAAAAGAACAGTTAAATCACACATGTTTAATAATAAAAGTAAAAAAGAACAAACGTAGTCAAAGCATAGCCAACGTTCAGTAACTGGGAAAAATAGTCAACCAAGCCAGAAGTCAGGGATCAAAGTAGTGGAACAGCAAGCAGGATCCAGAGCCAGAAGGGATGTCAGCAAAGCCAGTCTTTAAACAGGAATGCAGGAGTCCTTTCTTGTGATGTTGACCAAGGCGAAGGCAGAGCTCCTCTGGACTGAACGGCTTAAGTAGGCAGGACTGACAAGCAGGATATCAACAACAGCTGAGTTTGATGCAGAACATGCGAATGGACCGAAAGTTTGCGAACATTCGAATACCATTAAAGTCTATAGGATCCGAATGTGAAAAATAAAAAGTGTGAATTTTAAAGGCTAATATGCAAGTTATTGTCCTAAAAAGTGTTTGGGGACCCCGGTCCTGCCCCAGGGTACATGTATCAATGCAAAAAAAGTTTTAAAAACTGACTTTTTTTTCGGGAGCAGTGATTTTAATAATGCTTAAAGTGGAAAAATAAAAGCAAAATATGCCTTTAAATATCGTACCTGGGGGGTGACTATAGTATGCCTGTAAAGTGGCACGTGTTTCCCTTGTTTATAACAGTCCCTGCACATAATGATATTTCTAAAGGAATAAAAGTCATTTAAAACTGCTTGCGGCTGTAATGTAATGTCGGGTCCCAGCAATATGGATAAACATTATTAAGAAAAACGGCATGGGTAACCCCCCCAGCCCATTACCAGGCCCTTTGGGTCTTGTATGGATAATAAGGGGAACCCCGCACCCACATTAAAAAAAGAAAAGGTGTGGGGCCCCCAGGCCCTATATACTCTAAACAGCAGTATACAGGCGGTCGAAACAAGACAGGGACTGTAGGTTTGTTCTTAAGTTGAATCTGTTTGTAATTTGGAACAGGTACATTTTGTAAGTGTAGCTCCAGCCAAAAAATCAAGCTAACCAAAGCTTTTTGGATAACATAGAAAAGGGTTATGATCAACCCTGTAACATTTGTTTTGCTGTCTGTGCCCCTGTTCAGAATACTTCATCTCACTTTCTGTCCCAATGACAATTGGATTTTGAAAATTTGGGGTTATTAGGGAAACACGGATTGGTGATAAAGCATCAGTTGGGACACCTTTTTCCCATATTAACTCTTACAGGAGAGAATTTCCCTCCCTAGGGGTAGATTTCCTCTCACTTCCTGTTGTCTCCCTCCATTTGTAAGTAGGACTCGTATGTAAGTCGGATGTTTGAAAGTAGGGGACCGCCTGTATATACTATACGGTCTGCCCTATATATTCTGCAAAAAATTGGGCCTTAGGTGTTGGTGGTACCAGAACACTGAAAGCCCTCACAATTACTCTTGGTGGGCACTGGAACGGGCCCTGCTGTGAAATATTATATCAAGAACTGTAATTACATGCCCCTGTTGAACATGGTCAGAAAAATTGGGCCTTTGGTGGGAGTGTGGTGGTGGTGCCACAACACTGTAAGCCCACACAGTAATGCCCTGTACACACGATTGGACATTGATTGGACATTCAGACAACAAAATCCATCGGATTTTTTTCCGACGGATTTTGGGCCAAACTTGACTTGCATACACATTGCACAAAGTTGTTGGAAAATCTGATCGTTATGAACGCGGTGACGTAAAACACATACGACTATAAACGGGGCAGTAGCCAATAGCTTTCTTCTCTTAATTTATTCTGAGCATGCGTGGCACTTTGTGCGTTGGATTTGTGTACACACGATCAGAATTTAAACGATCTGATTTTGTTGTCAGAAAATTTTATATCCTGCTCTCAAACTTTGTGTGTCGGAAATCCCGACGGAAAAAGTCCGATGGAGCCCACACACGATCAGAATTTTTGACAACACAATCCGATTGCACTTTTTCCATCGGAAAATCCGACCGTGTGTACAGGGCATCACCCTTGGTGGGTGCAGGAACGGGCACTGCTGTGAAATATTAGATCAAAAATTGTTATTACAAGCCCCTGTTAAACAGGGGCAGAAAAATTGGGTCTTAAGTGGTGGTGGTGGTGGCACAACACTGTAAAGCCTCACAGATTCTGTTGTTGAGTGCAGGAATGAGCCCCGCTGTGAAATATTAGAGCAAATATTGTAATTACATGCCCCTGTTAATAGGGGCAGAAAAATTGAGCCTTAGGCAGTGGCGGTGGTACCACAACACTGCAACTCCTCACAGATACTCTAGTTGAGTGCTAGAATGAGCCCTGCTGCGAAATATTACAACAAAAATTATAATTATACGGCCATGTTAAGCAGGGGCAGAAAAATTGGGCCTTAGGCACTGGTGGTGATGCCCTGAAACAAAAATGTTCTTAGAAGCTTTCAACATGAGCATTGAGGAGGAATAGGATAGTCACTCAGCATAACAGGATAGTCACTCAGCATAGGCAGTCTTCAAGGGATCTCACATTCATAGAAAAATTAATCAGTTACATCAGCATCAGGTGCTTGGTAGCTGGTGATCCAAGACTGATTCATTTTTATGAAGGTGAGCCGATCAACTGAGTCTGTGGACAGGAGCACTCTGTGATCGATTACAAAGCCTCCAGCAGCACTGAATGTGCGTTCAGAAAAAAACGTTGGATGCAGGACAGGCCAGTAGCTCAATTGCATATTGTGCAAGCTCTGGCCAGTGATCCATCCTCAAGACCCAGTAACCCAGTGGATTTTCGGTTGGAAAGGTCCCCAAGTCTGATCTTGCCCCTAGGTATTCTTGCACCATGTAAATCAGACGCTGGTGATGGTTGCTGGAACCAATCAGACCTTGGGGCTGCGGACTAAAGAATTGTCTGAACGCATCGGTCAGACGGCCACCTTCTCCACCACTCCTTCTGTGACTGACCGAAACCTCAGCAACACGTTGTCCAGGAGGACCAGGAAATTGTTACCTCACAGGCTCTGGAAACGCATTGCACAAACCTTTCTGCAAGGCCTCACGAAGATGTTTCATCCTCTGCTCCCTCTGCGAAGGCTGGATAAGTTCTGCAACCTTACCCTTGTAACGTGGATCAAGAAGGGTTGCCAGCCAGTAATGATCCCTCTCCTTGATACCTTGAATCCAAGGTTCCTTTCGCAGGCTTTGCAGGATCAGGGAGGCCATGCAGTGAAGGTTTGCTGAGGCATTTGATCCGGAGTCCTCTGGGTTACTAAGGATGACATGATCCACAGCCACCTCCTCCCAGCCATGTACAAGTCCATGGGTTTTTAGGGACTGAAAACGGTCCCTTGAAGACTGCTGCTGATGCTGAGTGCTAGGCTCCACATTCAAGCTGACACATTCCTCATCATCCTCCTCCTCTTCCTGTATGATCAGCGGGCCCCCAGGAATACTGTCTGGATAAAGGGGGCCTTGAGAGGTAAGGAAGTCCTCCTTTTCCTCCCTCTGTTCTGCCTCAAGTGCCCTGTCCATTATTCCACGAAGCGTGTGCTCCAACAGGAAGACAAGAGGGACAGTATCACTGATGCATGCACTGTCCTGTCACCTCCTCAAATGGTGACAGGACAGTGCATGCATTCTTGATCAGTAGCCACTGGCGTGGTGAAAAAAAGCCAAGCTCCCCTGACACTGTCCGGGTGCCATACTCACGCAGGTACTCATTGATGGCAATCTGCTGCATGTGCAGCTGCTGCAGCATTGCCAACATTGAGTTCCACCTGGTCGGCATGTTCTTGGGCAGGTTGCATTCCTTTTGAAGGTCAGCCAACTGAGTACTGGCATTATATGACTGGCAGAAATGCCCTCAGACTTTCCTGGCCTACCTCAGGAGATCTTGTAAGCCCGGGTACCTGCACAAGAACCGCTGCACCACCAAATTAGGGACGTGAGCCAAAAAGGGAACATGGGTCAAGTGACCCTGTCGGAGGGCGGAGAGGAGGTTGGTGCCATTGTCGCAAACCACCATTCCTGGCTGAAACTGGCTTGGCGTCAACCACCTCTGAGTCTGCCCCTGCAGAGCTGACAGAAACTCTGCCCCAGTGTGGCTCCTGTCCCCTGTGTAGACCAGCTAAAGTACTGCATGGCATCTTTTTGCCTGAGTGCTTGCATAGCTCCTTGAACGCCTACGGAGCACCGCTGGTTCCAAGGACAAATCTGCAGAGGAAGAGGCCATAGAGGAAGAAGAATAGGAGGGGTGGAGGAGAGAGGTGTGGCAGAATCACCACTACTAGCATTTTGGAGACGTGGTGATGGAACAAGCTCCAACAATACTGCACCCTGTCCTGCATCCTACCCAGCTGCTAGCAGAGTTACCCAGTACGCCATGAAAGAAAGGTAACGTCCCTGTCCATGCCTGCTGGACCATGACCATGTAATATGCACCTTACCACTGACCGCATTGTCCAACGAGGCCAAGACATTGCCTTCCACATGCCGGTAGAGAGCCGGAATGGCCTTCCGTGAAAATAAATGGCGTTTGGGAACCTGCCACTGAGGTACCACACATTCCACAAATTCACAAAACGGGGCAGTTAAAAAGACAGCAGTTGGAGTGCTAGCAATTTAACCAAGCTAGCATTCAGCCGCTGAGCATGTAGATGGCTGGGACCGAATTTCTTTGGATGGTTTAACAACTGGGGTAGGAAAACTTGCTGTAACGAGCCCCTGCTCGCTCGGTTCCACTCTCCTGACATTGCTCTGCGACTATAGAATCAGACTGCAGATCGCAACATCTGATGCTTAGGTCATACGATGCTCCGGGACTAGAAATACAACTATGTGCCGTTCTAATCCAGTTGTGTAGCTCAGAACAAACACCAGGCAGGCTGTATGTAAGTTCAATCAGGAATCTCTTTTATTGAGGAATGCAGGCTCTTTTTATACAGTAAAAGTGGAGGTGCATACCTCCTGCTCATATTACTCTGAACATACACCTGTGATCAGACCCCTAATTAACATGAGCTAATTACTAATCCCTTTAGACAGCCTAGATGACTCAGACATGACCTTTAGGCCAGACTGGCCGTCTTGTAGCTCAGAAAACACAATCAACATTATCACAAATCAACATAGGCTGTTCTTCACACAGTAGCAGAGTTAATTAACACAAACAACAATGGTGATCTAATGACTCTTAGATCCCATACTAGACTTATTTACAATACACATTCTAGCAGGCAACAGACAGACAGGTGGCTGGAATTGACAGCAGCATCTCCTAACAGCATGTGTCCCAACAGTATGAATCAGTCTTATCCGCAGGGGGGCTGCTGGAGGGACTCCTCCATGCATGTTGGGGCTAGAGAAGGAGTGACTGATGACATTGAGCCAATGGAGTAATCCGCTTCGGCAGCTGAATTGGCAGGCAAAGTACTCTGAGCCTGAGTGACAGAGGATGAGGAGGATGAGGACGGCTTAGTTATGCACTCTACCAACTCTTCTGCATGTTGTGGATCAACATGGCCAGCTGACGAAAAAAAGGACAAGCGTGCCCCACGGCCACATGCTGAGGATGCACCGTGTCCACCACCAGCACTGTTGGCTGTAGACACAGAGCCTGTTTGCCCTCTTTTAGTGGCCTGTGATCGTCTGCCTCACATTGGTGGCCTTCCAGACATGCTGCAAAATTTTATTAGCAAAACACTGCCTGAAGTTTACTAGAAAAAGTAAACCAGGAATGGCCTGCAGTCAGATATAGGCTTGGCTAGACTAGAATGCAGTGGATATATATATGTAGGAGACTGTATATATATTTAATGCACTGCAGATCACTGAATCACCTGCCTGCCTGAAAGTATATTTAAAAATGTACACCAGGAATGGCCTGCAGTCAGATATAGGCTTGGCTAGATTGGAATGCTGTGGATATATATGTAGGAGACGGTATATATATTTTATGCACTGCAGATCACTGAATCACCTGCCTGCCTGCCTGAAAGTATATTTGAAAACGTACACCAGGAATGGCCTGCAGTCAGATATGGGCTTGGCTAGACTAGAATGCAGTGGATATATATATGTAAGAGACTGTATCTATCTATCTATCTATCTATCTATCTATCTATCTATCTATCTATCTATCTATCTATCTATCTATCTATCTATCTATATAGATCTATATAGCTATCTATCTATATAGATATATATCTATATCTACATAGATATATCTATATCTATATAGATATAGATCTATATATATATATATATATATATATATATATATATATATATATATATATATATATATATATATATAAAATACATTGCAGCTAACTGAATCACCTGCCTGCCTAAAGTATATTAGAAACAGTACACCAGGAACAGACTGCAGTCAGATCTAGCTAAACTGGATACAGTGTATATATATATACGAGACTGACTGTGTATATATATATATATATATATATATATATATATATATATATATATATATATATATATATATATATATAAATACACATCAGCTAACTGAATCACCTGCCTGCCTGAAGTATATTAGAAACAGTACACCAGGAACGGATTGCAGTCAGATCTAGCTAAACTGGATACAGTGGATATATATATATATATATATATATATATATATATATATACGAGACCGACTGTATATATATATATATATATACTGCATCTAACTGAATCACCTGCCTGCCTGAAGTATATTAGAAACAGTACACCAGGAAGGGCCTGCAGTCAGATCTAGCTAAACTGGATACAGTGTGTATATATATATATATATATATATATATATATATATATATATATATATATACAAACCTGGATGTATATATGTACTAAATACACTGCAGCTAACTGAATCGCCTGCCTACTCAATCTAAATGAAATGACACTCTCTCTCGGTCAACACCAGCAACACACTACACAGGGCCAACGTCCTGGGAATACTGCTCGTCACAGACGCTGGTAAACAGCCATTGGCCGGCAGCTGTTTGCCACATGATCGGCTGTGATTCTTTTACAGCCAATCACTAAATGTCAACAAACCATGGTAACGAGATGTTACCGGGTTCGCTTCTCACACACCGATCGTCTGTGAGAAGGAGATTGCGGTAACATCTTGTTACCGCTTACAGTGTACACCAATCACACTGATTACCCCCCAATAAAGAGGACCTGTCACAGTCCAGAGTATCCGAGTACCTGTCACAGTCCATCTGATTACCCAAGTACCTGTCACAGTCCATCTGAGTACCCGAGTACCTGTCACAGTCCATCTGAGTACCCGAGTACCTGTCACAGTCCATCTGAGTACCCGAGTACCTGTCACAGTTCATCTGAGTACCCGAGTACCTGAGTACCTGTCACAGTCCATATGAGTACCTGTCACAGTCCATATGAGTACCTGAGTACCTGTCACAGTCCATTTGAGTACCCGAGTACCTGAGTACCTGTCACAGTTTATATGAGTACCGAGTACCTGAGTATCTGTCATCGCCCTTCAGAGTACCCGAATACCAGTCACCAGCCCATTAGAGTACCTGAGTATCTATCTGTAGCCCATCAGAGTAACCAAGTACCTGTCACCAGCCCATCAGAGTAACCGAGTACCTGTCACCAGCCCATCAGAGTAACCGAGTACCTGTCACCAGCTCATCAGAGTACCCGAGTACCTGTCTGCAGCTCATCAAGTTACCCGAGTATCTGTCTCCAGCCCATCAGAGTACCTGAGTACCTATCTGCAGCCCATCAGAGTACCCGAGTACCTATTTGCAGCCCATGCCTCATAAATATACGTTGGGGTGTTTGATTTCCAAAATGGGGTCATTTTGTGGGTAATTCCACTGGGCTGGTGCTCAAGGACCTTCAAAAGTGTGATAGGTAGGAATGAAATGAGATGTGTAATTTATGCTTTTAGAATGCCTGAAGGTACTACTTCAATGTTGGGCCTCTGTATATGACCAGGACACGTGTGGTTTTGCCATACTCAGGAAGAGTAGCAGAATGTATTTTGGGGTGTAATTTTTGCTATATACATGCTATGTGTTAGAAACACTTTTAAATTGACAACTTTGTGTAAAAAAAAATGCGTTTTCATTTTTTTCACATTTTCCAAAAACTTCTGGTAAAAAGACTCATTATGCCTCATAGATTATACATTGGGGTGTTTGCTTTCCATAAATGAGATGTGTCAACGCCTTGAAGAACGCCTGAAGATGCTACTTCAATGTTGGTCCTTTGTATGTGGCCAGGCTGTGTAAAAGTCTCACACATGTGGTATCGCCATACTTGGAAAGAGTAGCATAATGTATTTTGGGGTGTAATTTGTTGTATGCATATGCTGTGCATGAGAAATAACCCGATAACATGACAATTTTGTAAAAAAAAAAAAAAAAAAAATCTTAATTTTTGCAAAGAATTGTGGGAAAAAAATACAACTTAAAAAAACTCACCATGCTATTTACTTAATTACTTAATACCTTGGAATGTCTACTTTCTAAAAAGGGGTCATTTGGGGGGTATTTGTACTTTCCTGACTTGTTAGTGTCTCAAGAAATGAGATTCACCTGATGTACTGAAGGCCCGATCAGATGTGATCAATTTTCAGTGATTGGCACCATAGTTTGTAGACTCTATAACTTTCACAAAGACCAAATAATATACACTAATTTGGGTTATTTTTACCAAAGATATGTAGCAGTATAAATTTTGGCCAAAATTTATGAAGAAAAATTACTAATTAGCAAAATTTTATGACAGAAACAAAGAAAAAGGCATTTTTTCACAAAATTTACGGTCTTTATTTATTTATAGCACAAAAAATAAAAAACCCACTAGTGATTAAATACCACCAAAAGAAAGCTCTATTTGTGTGAAAAAAAGGATGCAAGTTTCATATGGGTACAGTGTTGCATGACTGAGTAATTGTCATTCAAACTGTGAGAGCGCTGAAAGCTGAAAATTGGTCTGAGCAGTATTGAGGTGGTTAAACTAGTTAATGTGAAATAATTCCAAACATGTCCCAACTTTTTCGCTTGAATTTGTTGATTTAGGTGTTGCTGACAGGGCCAGCCACAGAGTAAAGCTTGATGCATGTATGTCCAACATTACTCTTTTACATATCCATAAACACTTTCAATGGTGCCTTACCTTATTGAAGCCATTTCAACCTACAGTAATCTTTTACAATTGAAGATAAACTATACTTACTCTATGGCCCTGAACATCCTAATACCCTCACACTCCTTTGACCAACTTAGGTCTTCTTTTCCCTTCTACTGGGGATCTAACAAATACATGGGCATCCATATCAAAGCCCAAACTAACTTTTTCAAGCCAACTCTCCCCCGCTGCTTCAATATATAAAACACGCTTTCTTACAATAGGACTTGACAATCTTCCCCTGGTTTGGCTGGGTGGCCATAATTAAACTTAATATCCTTCACAGATTTTTTACATGCCTCAAACAGTGACTATTTTGTCATTAAGCAGTTGATCAGAACCTGCAGTAATTATTAACTATACTTTAAACTAGTTAATGTGAAGTAATCCCAAACATTTCCCAACTGACTTTAGATCTCAAATGAAAGCTATTTGACTATATTTGACTTGTTTTGAAGTCTGTGGCCTATTCATCCCCAAAACTAACTCCTTTGCATGTGCCGATAGTGGATAGTGGTGGTCTTTTTTTTTTTAGATGTGTGTGAACACCGCTCTAGGTCAGTCTCCAATCTCCACCTCCACTGACGCACAGAGCAGGCGCTGGTCCCGTCCATCACGGATTCCAATGAGCAAAAAAGAATTCTGGTTGGCCGCACGTCCATTAAAATCACCTTTATTTCAGCAAGTCCATAAAAACATGTCCAAAAACACAAATAGAGGGAACAGTATCACCAGCTAATGCGTTTCACGCTTCCTTAGCGTTTAGTCATAGCTCATGAGCTGTTTTGTTATACAGCAAAATCTTGACAGCCTGCCAGTCCTCTAATGTAAACACAAGGCAGGTGCTGTAAACTGCTAGAAACTGTCAGAAACCCATCTTTAGAGTCTTTGTTGGGATCTTTGAGAACAAATTACTTTCACGGTACAAGCAGGCAGAGTGGTCATAAATGGTTTGTTTGCAAGCTTTTTTTTTTTTTTAACAAGATAAAGTCGGACAAAAGTTTTTCCACTTCAATACAGGGCACTTCCCCCCCTTCTTGCCCAGGCCAATTTTCAGCTTTCAGCCCTGGCGCATTTTAAATGACAATTACGCGGTCATGAAACACTGTATCCAAACAAAATTTGTATCATTTTGTTCCCACAAATAGAGCTTTCTTTTGGTGGTATTTGATTATCACTGTGTTTTTAATTTTTTGCTAAACAAATAAAAAAAAGAGCGAAAATTTTTATAAAAAAGTAGATTGTCTCCTTCACTGATGGGCATTGATGAAGCCGCCATGATGGGCACCGATGAGGTGGCACTAATGATGTGGCACTGATGGACACTGATGAGGTAATAATATGCAGCACTGATGGGCATTGGTAGGCGGCACTGATGGGCACTGAAAGGCCGCACTGATGGGTGGCACTGATAGATGGCTCTGTCCGGCAGCACTGATGAGGAGGCACTGGCAGGCATTACTGATGGGCACTGATTGGCACCTCTAATGGGCACTAATTGGCAACCCTGGTGGTCATGGGTGGGTATACCTGGTGGTCCTGGGTGGGCATCCCTGGTGGCCATGGGTGGGCATCCTGGGGGGAGGGCGAGTGGAGGAAAAGCCGATTAATGGCTCTTCCTGTTTACACTGTGATCAGCAGTGATTGGACACAGTTGATCACATGGTAAAGAGACTACATCAGAGGCTCTTTATCGAGATCAGTGATGCAGTGTGTCAGACTGACACACCACACCAACAATCGCCATGCTGCACGCCCCCCGCGGGCGTGCAATCGTGGCTTTGCCTGCTGGACGTCTTATGACCTCCAGTCAGGTTAACTGAACCACTTTGCGCACCTCATTCTGCTATATGGTGGGCAGGAAGTGGTTAACAGCCACTAAACAACATGGTTTTTAAGGAGCGGGCAGCCGCCAGGTCCTTAACAACTAATGAGTCATCAGCTTTCAGTAAATAAAAAAATTTGAAAAAAACAAACAAAACGGTGTGGGGTCCCCATCAGTGCATACCAGCCCATTCAATACTTTTTTAAATTTTTTTTTCACTCTTTTTATGGCCGGCGGGTTTTTTTTACTTTCAACTGTCAGAGGAAAACTCCGCTGACAGCTAATGACTCATTGGTTGCTAAGGATGCGGCGGCCGGCCGCCCGCTCCTTAACAACTGGTACACATTTTTTGTTGAAAATATATACTTTATTTTATATAAAATATATAAAAAAAATACTTAATCAGGTGACAATCCACCCTGTACTGCGACGCAGAGCAAAAATATACTATATACAGTTCCAATCAATCAATAAATACATTTACCCCGCGGTATGATGCCTAATGTGTTGCACGGAGTAACTCAAAACATCACATTATACATGACGCCATTTAACCCGAAAGTATTACTAGAAACACATTACTAAGGTACACATTACTGAACAAGGCATGCATCGTTTCAAGCATAATACAATTTAACAAGCAACGTGTGTGATGGGGGGTAGGGAAGGGGGATAGGGGAAAGGAAAAGAGTTCACAGGCCCGAAGCTTTATTGAAAGGACAAAGACACACAAGGGAGAGTGGAGGAAGGGGAAATCTTCAGACGTCCTCTTCCTCTTTAAAGTCCATTAAGTTATAGTCTCTGAGCAGACTATGAACCAGTCTGCCACAGTCCTGAATAGACATCCTCTTCTGCTGGTTGATGAGGCACCTTCTGGTCCACTACAAAGCATCGTTAAAGCAACACAGCACCCGCCAGGCACTGTCAATGTCCTCCTGGGTAAAAGTCCCAAAAAATAGTCCGTTCAGCACACCAAAGTGTGTGATGGCAGTCTTGTTAAACAAAGTCCTTAAGTTCTAGTTCCAAGGCCCTCAACAGGTCTTGCACACATACAGCATGCCTGGACCACTGCTTAAAGCAGAGCTCCACCCAAAAGGGGAAGCTTGTTTGCTTCCTCCCCCCTTCACTGTCACATTTGGCACCTTTCGGAGGGGAGCGTGTACCTGTTTTTGACAGGTACCTGCTCCTACTTCCAGGTGACTTTGCCGTGGCAAAGTCAATCAGAAGTTCGGCCTCCCGCCTCCTTCCCCCCGCTGCCGGGCCATTCACAAAGCGCAGCACACTTCCCCGCATGTGCAGTAGGGAACTGGCTGTGAAGCCTCAAGGCTTCACTGCCGGTTTCCCTTACAAGAAATTGCGACAACAGCACCTGAGAGCCGATTGAAAAATCAGTTGGGGTGCAAACATTACGGGATCCCTGGACAGGTAAGTGTCCTAATATTAATTAAAATTTTTGTTGGGGGGGCTGGAGCTCCACTTTAACTATTTGCCATCCAGGCCAATTCTGAGACTTTACTCCTACATGTAAAAATCTACGTTTTTTGTTAAAAAATTACTTAGAACCCCGAAAAATTAAATATATATATATTTAGCAGAGGCCCTAAAGAATAGATACCTAACATGTCACACTTTAAAATTGTGTCTGCCCGTAGAATGGGGGCAAATTACGGTGCTTAAAATTCTCCATGGGTGACGCTTTAAACGCTTTTACAGGTTACCAGTTTAGAGTTGCACAGGAGGTCTGGTGCTCAAATTATTGCTCTCGCTCTGATGCTCACAACAAAACATTGTGCGATCGCCGTTTACATATGCGTGTGGGAGTAACATATTTGTTCGCATTTGCACGTAAGCACGATGGGACGATGGGGCTTTACATTTTTTTTTTAATATTTATTTTATACAACTTTTTTTATTTTTTACACTTTTTTGGATTAACTTTACTGATATCACAAAGGATAAATAACATCTCTTGTGACAACATGGGCCGTGACAGGTCTATTAGACCCCAAATCTCTCCTCTAGCCTCCCATGCAGCCCATCAAACACAGATCGGTCTGATCGGCTGCTTTCCTTGCCGCTGGTGGCCAGGTAAACAAAGAGGCAGAGTCGGAAGTGACAACATAACTCGTTGCTCCCAGTTTCCTCGGGTTACAGAGAGAGGGGAACGATGTTAGTTCCTCTTTCTGTTCAGGGCAGCCGCATCGCTCCCGGGTAGGACCCCCTTCCGCCACCTGCAGAAGTGACCTAGTGGCTAATTAGCCACTCGGATCACTTTTGCCTGAAAGAGAGTCACTGGCTGAAAACACATACCAGAATGATGCCTGTAGGTGCAGGCATCATTCCGGTATAACCACTGAAACCATGGAGCCATGGATGTCCTCCTGATGGGACGTGGTTAATTGCTGCATGCATTTAATTATTTATTTTCTTTCTGTGAATTGAGTTTAATGCCTGTTCATGCGGTATTTACCAAGCATTTTCAGTTTTTTTGTGGTAAATACCACAGAACAGTATATTGAATTGAGAGTTACAGGATTGCATGCGATATTTAAAGCGGAGTTCCACACAAAAATGGAACTTCCGCTTTTCGGAACCCTCCCCCCCTCCGGTGTCACATTTGGCACCTTTCAGGGGGAAGGGGGGTGCAGATACCTGTCTAAGACAGGTATTTGCACCCACTTCCGGCATAGACTCCCATGGGAGTCTATGCCTCTTCCCGTTCCCACCGCGCTGTCTGCTGGGAACACACAGCTCCCAGGAGAGAGCGGGGACCACTAGGGACGCGCAGCGCGACTCGCGCATGCGCAGTAGGGAACCGGGAAGTGAAGCCGCAACGCTTCACCTAGGATGGCGGCGGCAGCTGCCGAGAACTGAGCGGGTTCTCGGCGTCCCCTGCCGACATCGCTGGACCCTGGGACAGGTAAGTGGCCATGTATTAAAAGTCAGCAGCTGCAGTATTTGTAGCTGCTGGCTTTTAATATTTTTTTTTTTTGGCGGTGTGGGTGAACCCCCGCTTTAAGCAAAATGTGTCCAGACACCTAAATATTGCATGCAAGTTCCTTTTGTGAATAGAACCCTATTCATCATATAATTGTTTTTCTATTTTTCTATGCTCTGAGGTGTCAAAATGCAATATTACATTAGGACTTGAAGTAGAACAAAAGGAATTTAGGTAAAAACAAGCAAAAATAATAAAAATTATTTGAAATCTACGTTTAGTAAACACACGAACAGTTAGTACATTAAGCCTCTCTCCCAGTCTTCTACATTACTACTGTCTAACATGGTAAGATGCCTACCTGCCTGCCAACCATTGCCATCAAGAAAACCCAAGATATATAGGTGCTGGTCTTCTCCTTGCAGTTCCTGTCTATCACAGTAAATTGCCATATACTGTAGTATATTACTGATGCTTATTCCCTCTCCGAGGCGTGCTGTGACCTCACTGACAAGCTTTTTCCCTTTAATGGCTTTATTTCCAGACACTGTTTTTTTCCCTTTACCTTGATATTTAACATGACTGTTTTTGCATTGCACTCACAGCATCCTACCCATGCTTGTGATCAGTATAGTTAGTCTACAGCTGTCACCCACTGAGAAAATGTGTCCAAATGACTAAATGCAGCTTTTCCTATTTCTTATAAGAACTTACTTCTACTCTCCTTCACATTTTGCAATTTCCGAGTCCCCAGACTTCCCTGACATTGGCTTCATCCTCCCTTTTACCTAGTTCACAACTCATAAAATGTTTCTATAGAGAAAGTAGGGCTTCCATGCACAATATTCATGCTCATTGTCTGCTTCAGATTGGTCAAAGGGGATGTTAAGGATTATGAGGAGGACTGCCAATGTCACAACAAATACATGTTATAGCCAAATGTTGGAGGTGGATTATTTATTATACATAGGCATCCAATTCAAGCAAAGCAGCCTGATCTGTTACTAACTATGACTCACACATATTGGTTTTCTCATCTCCAATAAAAAGCCTTTTTTAAAGGGTATTTCAGTAATTATTTTTCGATAAATGTTTAACACTCATACCTTCTAACTACTTCTCTTCCTGTTCCACAATACTCTAGAGATGTTCCCTAACTGTTCTTGCAAGCACAATTCAATTTAGATAACTTATAATGGTGGGATAAGGTGACAATGTGTTCTGGTCTCATTTAAGCACCTATGACATTTCATAAATTCTTAGAGGAAAGTTTCAAATGCTCATTTTTTCTGTAACAATGGAAGGATCAGCATTCTTCGCTGTCATGTATGCTAATTACTTGGTCTGGACATTTATCATCGTCGCCACACTGAACAGTATTGTCACTTCTTATTCCACTTAATATGGCTTTTCTTCTTTGGCAGCAAATAGCTGTGTAAATCATCCTGCCGGAATCCTGTTAATTCAGAATACAGTTAACAGTGATTATCAGTTATGGCAATTCGTTATTTAATTCATTGAGAGGATTGGCTTTAAAAGAGGATTTATGTATGTTTACATGAGTGGATACATTCTGCAGTTCATACTGGAAGAATGAACCACACCAAAATCAATAATGACACAGACGTATGTCTCAATATGTTTTCCAGATTGGCTCACTTAGACACAGATGTTATAGCTTTATAAGCTTTATATTACTGTACTTCACAGCAGTATGTTGTGAAAGCAGCAGATACAAGCAGAGCCAGTTCTAGGGAAGCCAGACAATGTTAAATGTAAAGTCACACTGTATTATTGTAGCTAGCTCAATGTCACATTGACACTACTAACAACTCTAGGGTTTTGTACTTACTTATGACGTTTGCTTTGTGAAGGGGCCCAGTAGGTCCCTTAATTCAAGATACCAGATCATTTTTAAAATTCTCTCTAATTTTTTTGTTTTATATGTTTTTCAGGTTATAAGAACTCATTTTATTTATTTTGCTAAAATATTTCTTAACATACTAGGTCAGACTACCCTAAATACACATGAATAATGACCTCCCTTTTGTCACCAGCCTTGTTAAATAACTTAAATAAAAAGAAAAGTTTGTGCTATTATAGGAAGTGTTATTAAATCCTCATTTGTGCATATAAAATATAAAGTGGTGCAGAGCTTTGGATACTGTTGGATACACTTACTAAAGGAAGAGAGGCTGTTCACCTAGCAAGTGAATACGTAATTACTTTTCAAAGTGAATGTTAAGGAATAAGATCATACTATGTTCATTTTGAACACCCAATTGTGCCATAATTTTTTTTTTTTTACAATTTACCTCGCACATGATTGGGTATTCAAAGTGAACACAGCGTTATTTTATGTACTAACATTCACTTTACAAAGTAAACATACACTTTGCCAAGTAAATAATCCATCGTCCTTTAGTAAATCAGCTTTCCTTAATTATGTCTGACTTTGGCAATTACTGATCCCTCCATTCTGTAGAACAGTGGTCATCAACCCTGTTCTCAGGGCCCACTAACAGGCCGGGTTTGCAAGATAACTGAAATACATCACAGGTGATATAATTTGCTGCTCAGTGATTGCAGCATTCTAGTCTGCATCTCCCCAAGGTAATACATAAAACCTGGCCTGTTAGTGGGCCCTGAGGACAGGGTTGATGACCACTGCTGTAGAAACCCTTGAACCTTTAATGTATCATTACAAAAATTCAATATAACCAAGAGAGAATGACCATAATACAACTTAAATGAAAAAGCGTGATCTGCAGAGAAACACTATAGACAATAGGTACCTTATTAATTGAAAAATTGGAAAGGAGACAGGTCCTCTAAGGCCCCTTTCACATGGGCTTTCCGATCAGGTCCGCCTGTCAGTTTTTCAGGTGGACCTGATGGAATGCTCCATTCACTCCTATGGAACGGCTGATGTCAGGGTTGACATGTCCGCTGACACCCGCTGCTATCCGATCCTGTCCGTGAAATCCAGACAGATGGAGAACCTATTTTTCATCCGTCTGGCGGATACGATCAGATGACATTGGCTGAAAACGGACAGGCGGTCCGTTTTCATCTGATCTCTCCCATAGAGGAGAGCGGGGCTCTAACAGGCCTATCTCTGCACAGCGAGCAGAGACAGACCTGTCATCCGCTTGCTCAGTGGGGATCAGTGGATCGATCCCCCGCTGATCAAAGCAGAGTCCGCTGGGTGGACCGCCCGTGTAAAAAGGACACTGACAGTCTCCAAAGGAAAGGAAAATGGACAATCTCAGTACCTTGTTCATAATACACATGGAGTAAAATTAAAAGTATTGTATTTATACAAAAAGATAAAAACAGGATATCCAGATATAAACAGAACAGCAAACATAAATTAAAGTTCAAAAAGGTGTGTTGAGATCTAGTCTGTCTATACATTTGTTCCACTAATACTTGGTGTTCTCCTATTGGGAGACAAGGAGTTTAGTGGGTCCTCTACATGTTTTGCACATTTGTACCACTTCTTCAGGAGGAACAGACTGGGTAATATCTGAAATAAAGTAACAAAATACAAATAATATCCAGAACAAAAAATATATATATACACACACAGGTATGTAAGGTGTAACATATGAAATTGGTAAATGGGGGAAGGGTAAGACACAGGCACTTACCAGTACGAATCAACACACTGGACAAAATGAGACGGTGGCACCACCAACATGCCCTATGGCGGACATGGGGGACAGATGCAAGTGGATGTATTAATGCTGCGTAGCAACTATGAAAGATATAAATATATAAATCATGAGTATATACATGGGGGGGGATATATACATACATATATATAGATACAAAAATCATATATATGTCAACTAATTTACAATTATATATCATATATATTGCAAAATATTACATCCATGTGCATATAAATCACTATGTAATTAAGTGGATGTATTATTTTGCAATATATATGATATATAATTGTAAATTAGTTGACATATATGTATATACGATTTTTGTTTTTTCTGTTGTCTCTTATGTTAGAAGGCTTGTACTTCAAAACTGGAGAGCCTCCCCTGAAGAAGTTTGACATACGGGTGAAACATGTTGGAAAATCCATCTTACAGTGCTGTCCTGCTAATACTGTGATATACTGTACTTGCCAACTGTTTTGTTTTAAAAACGTTTTTTATTTTGTTCTCCAAAATAAAAAATAAATGATTTTTAAATAATATATTTGATATTATTTTTGCACCTAAAAAATCCTAAAATATCTTCCTTGTTCATTTATTCGACCCAGGGATGTGGTGCTAAAAAACAAAGTCGGTGTGTCCACGATCAAAAAACTTCTCTAGATAATTTAATCATGTTTAAGGCAAAATCCTGTTTTCTTTTCAATTTCCCTGCACATTGGCTGGGAAACACAGCACATTGGTTGGGTATTCAGTGTGAACATAGCTTAGCGAATAATGTGAAGATAAGTGAAATATAATTTTGCTTAGAGAACATTCTTTACTTCTTCGGTAAATCAATCCAACCGTATCTAACCACAAGCCTATGTTTTAACTACTTCCCTACAGGGCCAATTCTGGCATTCCTTTCCTACATGTAAAATTCAATATTATTTTTGCTAGAAAATTACTCAGAACCCCCAAACATTTTATATATTTATAAACCAAAGTACCCGCCACCTCACCACCTGCCACCAGAGTACCTGCCAACTCACCTGAGTACCCGCCACCTCACCACCTGCCACCAGAGTGCCTGCCACCAGAGTACCCGTCACCAGAGTACCTGCCACCAGAGTACATACAGCCACTATGTCCAGAAAGGTGTACACTCCAGAAGAGGCACACCAAATACTCAATCTGACCGATGAGAGCAACGGGGAGCTCTCACCGCTCAGTTCTGATTCTGGTTCGGAATGTGAACCCCCCGAAGGCAGCTCATCAAGATCCAAATCAGAGGAGGAAGCAGTCCGTCCAAAAAGAAGACGGTCTGAACACCAGGCAGCTACCAGCAGTGCCAATGGTGGTAGACCCCAGGAGGAGAGGCCCAGTACAAGCGCAGCTAGACCCCAGGAGGAAAGGCCCAGTACAAGTGCACGCCAAAGAATTAGGGCCCAAACCCAGCTTCCAGATGTATTGTCAACCCCATTGTGGCTGCCTTCTACCACAGGGTCAGCCACAACCCCCCCTTTTACAGTACAGCCAGGTGTGCAGGTCAACACTGCAGGTTTTTCCAAAACTGATTTTTTAAATGTATTTTTCCCTGACGAATTAGTTCAAGGCATCGAACCAATCTTTTTGCCCAACAATTAATTGCAACCAACCCCAGCTCCAGCTATGCCCGCCCTTTTGAATGGAGACCCCTAACAGTGGTGGAGCTTAAATTGTTTTTAGGCCTAAGGCTCAACATGAAATGCATAAGTATTGGTCGACCAAACCCATCCACCATATGCCAATTTTTTCATTGGCCATGTCCAGGTCCTGATACAAAATTATAATGTGCTTCCTGCATTTCAGTGACAACTCACAATGCCCCCCCCCAAAATCACCCAAACTTTGATAAATTATATAAAATTCGCCTCCTAATTATTTTTTTCCAAGAAGTTTGCCGAACTTTATGTCCCTGACAAAAACATAACATGGGAATCAAGTAATATATCCCCAGTAAGAGGGCAAGGTACGGCTTGAAGCTCAACAAGCTCTATGAAAGCGCCACCAGTTATGTGCACTCATTCCACATGTATGAAGGCAAAGATTCCCAGCTCCAGCCCCCTGAGTGTCCATCATACATGGGAATAAGTGGAAACATTGTTTGGGAGTTGGCATTCCCACTCCTCCAAAAGGGCTATCATATTTACATGGACAACTATTACACCAGTTTGCCCCTTCTCCGCCACCTATACCTAAAATAACTTTGGCCCGTGGTACAACAAGGAAAAACCAAAAAGGGGTTCCCACAGCGTCTTGTCACCACAACCATTCAAAGGGGGGAATCGACAAGCTTGAGGAACGAGGTAGTGTTGGCTGTGAAGTGGAGGGATAGGAAAGATGTGTACATCATGTCCACCATTAACGATGACACCTCGGTGGAACTTCGCAGAAGACGCGGTCCTGTTCACAAGCCTTCCTGTATCAACGAGTACAATAAATTCATGGGGGGGTGGATTTAAATGATCAAATGTTGCCGCCCTATCTTTCAACACGAAAATCCCTCTTCTGGTACAAAAAAGTTGCAATTTACTTTTTTCATTTGGCCCTTTTAAATTCTTTCATTATCTACCAAAAATCAACGGAAACACCCACCACCTTCATAAAGTTTATTGAAGACATTGTCACTGCCCTGATCTACCAACAAGTATCCCCCCCAGAAAGCATTTGCTTCGATTGTGTCAGCAGACTACATGAGCGCCATTTTCCGGACCATATTCCACCAACAGGATCCGGAAGACGAAGCCAAAAAAAGTCGGGTGTGCACCAAAAGAGGAATTAGGAAAGACACCAGCTACCATTGTCCCAACTGTCCCTCCCAACCTGGCCTTTGCATTGGAGAATGCTTCAAGCGATATCACACTCTCAAAAACTATTAGCCCATATTTCTAATACTGCCATTTCCATTTCAATTTCTGTCCTGAATATTTCCCTGCCTCAACCAACCATATTATTGTCTTCCATGTGAACTGACCCTGGCCTGTTTCTCGACTATGCCTCTGCCTACCATCTGCATTGTTTAGCCGCCATGTTTCTGCCTTTCACGTGAACTGACCCTGGACTGTATCGACTATGCCTCTGCCTACCGTCTATTTCTGCCTTTTACCTGCACTGACCTCGGCCTGTTGACCATGTTTTTGCCTGCCCCTTGGACTGATCTTTCACCCTGCTACACAGGGGTCTCACATATGTGAGGGGCTCCAGAATAGTGTTCTGAGTTCAGAAAAACAGTTTTTGGTTTTCTGTGTTTCCAGAACAGGGTCTGGTTGTTTGGAGGCTTCAAAGCGATTTGGGTGGGAGAAGCCTCTACCCCTGTCCCCATTCTTTCCTGACCAATGCCCTAAGCTTGATGGTCCTGCCTGCTCCCTGGACAAATACTCTGGCTGTGCTGACCATACCTCTGGCTGCTGCATGTACTAGCTATGGACAGTATTCCTGCCTGCTGCATGGACGATCCTTTGATCCTTTTGCTGCTGCTGACCACATCCCTGTCTGCTATCTGGACCAATGCTTTGGCTGTGCTGACAACATCTCTACCTGTACTGACTATTTCTGCCTGCTGCCTGTTTTGCTGTCGCTGTCCATGTTCCTGCCTCCTGCCTGGACCGATGCTCTCCTCTGTGGACCACTGCATTACTAAAACTGCAGGTAATCTTTTCTTTACCCTTTGCTCAGCAGAATGTATTTTGGTTTGTAATTGTTATGTACAGTACATGCTATGTTTTAGAAATATGAAAGGGCCTTCAACAATGTGATAGGTTGGCAGGAATTTATGTGTTTAATTTATGCTCCTGACAGTGCTACTTGGATGTTGGGCCTCTGTATGCGGCCAGTCTGTGTAAAAGTCTCACACATGTGGTATCGCCATACTCAGGAGGAGTAGCAGAATGTATTTTGGGGTGTCTTTTTTGCTATGTATATGCTATGTGTTGGTAATATCTTATAAATGCACAACTTTGTATTAAAAAAATGCGTTTTCATTTTTTTCCCACATATTCCAAAAACTTCTGGAAAAAAATGAACTGTTCAAAAAACTCATTATGCCTCATAGATTATATGTTGGGGTGTTATCGTTCCAAAATAGGGTCATTTTGTGGGCGTTTCCATTGTCCTGGTGCTCCAGGGTCTTCAAAACTGTAATAGGTGGTTGAGAAATGAGATATGTAATTTATGCTTGTAGAACGCCTGACGGGGCTACTTCAATGTTGGGCCTCTGTATGTGGCCAGGCTGTGTAAAAGTCTCATACATGTGGTATCGCCATACTCGGGAGGAGTAGCAGAATGCATTTTGGGGTGTCAGTTTTGCTATGTACATGCCATGTGTTGGAAATATCTTATAAATGAACAACTTTGTTTAAAAAAAATGTGTTTTCATTTTTCTTTCCACATATTCCAAAAACTTCTGGAAAAAAATGAACCATTCAAAAGACTCATTATGCCTCATAGATTATACGTTGGGGTGTTAGCTTTCCAAAATGGGGTAATTTTGTGGGCGTTTCCAGTGTCCTGGTGCTCCAGGGCCTTCAAAAGTGTAATAGGTGGTTGAGGAATGAGATGTGTAATTTATGCACCTAGAATGCCTGAAGGTGCTATTTCAATGTTGGGCCTCTGTATGTGGCCAGGCTGTGTAAAAGTTTCACACATTTGGTATTGCCATACTCAGGAGGAGTAGCAGAATGTATTTTGGGGTGTCATTTTTGCTATGTACATGCTATGTGTTGGAAATATCTTATAAAATGACAACTTTGTATAAAAAAAATGCGTTTTCATTTTTTTCCCACATATTCCAAAAACTTCTGAAAAAAATGAACCGTTCAAAAGACTCGTTATGCCTCATACATTATACGTTGGGGTGTTAGCTTTCCAAAATGGGGTCATTTTGTGGGCGTTTCCATTGACCTGGTGCTCCAGGGCCTTCAAAAGTGTGAAATTTATGCTCGTAGAACGCCTGATGGTGCAACTTGGATGTTAGACCTCTGTATGTGGCCAGGCTGTGTAAAAGTCTCACACATGTGGTATCACTATACTCAGGAGGAGTAGCAGAATGTATTTTGGCCTGTCATTGCAAGTATGCATTTACTGTGTGAGAGAAATAACTTGTTATTATGACAATTTTGTGCAAAAAAAAAAATTTTTACCAAGAATTGTGGGAAAAAATTACGACTTCAAAAAAGTCACCATGCCTCTTACTAAATATTTTGGAGTGTCTGCTTTCCAAAAGGGGGTAATTTGGGGGTATTTGTACTTTCCTGGCTTGTTAGGGTCTCAAAAAATGAGATTTTTCAATGATTTGCACCATAGCTTGTAGACTCTATAACTCTCACAGAGACCAAATAATATACACTAATTTGGGTTATTTTTACTAAAAATCTGTAGCAGTATACATTTTGGCCCAAATTTATGAAGAAAAATGACTTATTTGCAAAATTGTGCAATGAAAACTAAAAAAGAATGTTTTTTTTTAAATTTCTCTCTTTTTTCACTTATGTTGCAAAAAATAAAAAACCAAGTGGTGATTAAATACCAGCAAAAGAAAGCTCTGTTTGTGAGAAAAAAAATGATAAAAATTTGGTTTGGTTACAGTGTAGCATGACTGAGTAATTGTCATTCAAAGTGTGAGAGTGCTGAAAGCTAAAACTTGGTCTGGGAAGGAAGGGTGTATAAAAGCCCTGTATTGAAGTGGTTAAAAGCAATCTACTGAGCTGGCCAGAACCACCTCTGGAGGGAGTCTATTCCACATTTTCACAGCTCTTACTATGAAGAAACCTTTCCATATTTGGAGATTAAATCTCTTTTCCTCTAGGCGTAAAGAGTTCCCCCTTGGCCTCTGTGTTGACTGTAAAGTGAATAACTCAACACCAAGTTCACTATATGGACCCCTTTTATATGTCTACATGTTGATCATATCCTCCCGTAATCTCCTCTTCTCAAGAGAGAATAAATGCAGTTCCTCTAATCTTTCCTCATAGCTGAGCTCTTCCATGCCTTATCAGTTTGGTTGCCCTTCTCTGCACTCTCCATTTCCGATATTCTTTTTGAGAACTGGTGCCCAAAACTGAACTGCGTATTCCAGATGAGGTCTTACTAATGATTTGTACTGGGGCAAAATGATATCTTTCTCTCTGGAGTCCATACCTCTCTTAATACAAAAGAGGACTTTGCTCGCTTTGGAAACCACAGCTTGGCCTTGCATGTTATTATTGAGCTTATGATCTACCAAAACTCCCAGATCCTTCTCCACTATGGATTCCCCCAGTTGTAGTGCCCCTAGTATGTATGATGCATTTAATATTCTTAGCCCCCAAGTACATAACTTTACATTTATCAACATTAAACCTCATCTGCCACATAGTTGCCCAATTAGACAGTGCATTGAGGTCGGCTTGTAAATTGAAGACATCCTGTAAGGACGTTATTCCACTGCATAGTTTGGTGTCATCTGCAAAGACTGAAATGTTACTTTTAATCCCAGACCCTATATCATTTATAAAAATATTAAAAAGTAAGGGTCCCACCACTGATAACCTTAGACCATTCAGAGTAAGAATCAATAACCACTATTCTCTGAATTCTGTCTTTTAGGCAGTTTTCTTTCCATTTACAAACTGATATTTCCAAGCCTGTAGACTTTACCTTACACATTAGCCATGTGTGGGGAACTGTGTCAAACGCTTTTGCAAAATCACCAGTATACCACATCCACAGCCACCCCTCTGTCCAAGGTTTTACTTACCTCTTCATAAAAATAAATCAGATTTATTTGAAAACTTCTGTCTTTCATGAATCCATGCTGTCTGTTGCTTAAAATATTTTTTTCCAGCAAGAACTCATCTATGTGGTCTTTTATTAAACTCTCCACTATCTTCCCAACTATATAAGTTAAACTAACAGGTCTATAGTTACTTGGTAAAGACTTTGTTCCCTTTTTAAATATAGGCACCACATTGGCCCTGCGCCAATCCAGTGGTACCATTCCAGTCATTAATGAGTCCCTAACAATTAGAAACAATGGCTTTAAAATGACAGAGCTCAATTCTTTTGGGATCCATGGGTGGATGCCATCTGGTCCAGGTGCTTTATCGACCTTTAGTCTGTCTAAATATTTCTGGACCATATCACTTTTGAGCCATTGTGGATCATTTAGGGCTGTGTCAATATCATCCTCATTATGGACTTGAGCTCCCCCATACTCCTTTGTATACAGAGAACTGAAGAATGTATTTAATAAATTTGCCTTTTCTTTGTCCCCAGTCACCCACTCTAGATTATTGTGTAAAGGACCTACATGCTCAGACCTGACCTTTTACTATTAATATATCTGAAGAATTTGTTGAGGTTTGTCCTACTATATTTGGAATCTGTTGTTCGTTTTGAATTTTTGCGTCCTTGATTTCCTTTTTACATATTCTGTTATGACCTCCTGTGTAACTCTAAACTGGTAACCTGTAGAAGCTTCTAAAGTGTCGCCTGAAGAGATTATTAGGTACCATAGTTTGACACCATTCTGCGGGCGTGCATAATTTTAAAGCGTAACGTGTGTGGTGTCTATTTCTGTAAGGTACCTATGGTAGGTAGTGTCCGAAGTGGAGCTTGCATGCTGAGGATTGAGACAAAAACTTAGTCAGGCAGGTCAATGCGGCAACAGATCAGTCAAAGCGGTACAAAATGGAAATCCAAAGGATGGTCAGGCAGGCGGAGATCATACACGTACAATAAAGTAGCAGAAAAGAAAAAAAAGAAAGGAAAAAAAAAAGAAAAAGAAAAACAGAAAAGAAAAAAAGAAAAAACGTCTCCTGCGCACAGGTGGATCACCATATAAATGGTATGTCAACACAGGCCTTGCTGCCCTCAAGGATGGGGGATGCTAATAGAGACCAAAAGAAAAAGAAAACAAAGGCGCACCAGCCTTGTGCATTAACTTAAAAACATTTATTGTATAAAATGGTAAAAAGAACTGTGTACTGCATAGCTCTGATGAAGAAGGGACGTTCCCTTCGAAACGCGTTAGCTGATTGTGATGCCTGTGCATTCCTCCACGATCTTTGGAAGGTTTCGCTCATCCTAAGTCGCATGCTGTGTGTCGGTGCACTTTTATGGTGTGCCTCCTCCACCAACTGCTTGTGAGTTGTTTCTTTTTACCATTTTATACAATAAATGTTTTTAAATTAATGCACAAGGCTGGTGCGCCTTTGTTTTCTTTTTCTTTTGGAGATCATACACGAGCTGGCGGGTAAGATCCTTGAGGGTAGGGACTGATGTGAATGTCCAATATACTGTAAATATCTATAATATCTACTCTCTCTTTCTTGGAATGAGGTAATCCCTGTCCACCAATATGCTTGTCATAAGTAGACAATTCTGAAGCTGATTCTGAGCAGTATCCAAGCCTCCCCTTCCCACTAGTCAGAAGGTTTGATCTTGTTAGGTTGGTTTGGGTAATTTTTTCTTTCTGTGTTCTGATGGGGATATTTCTCTTAATTTCTAATTTCACAGACACAGCAAGAAGTAACAGGAGATCTCTGCAAAGCCAAGAGAAATCCCCTCTTAGACAGTTCCCATTCAGAACAGATTCCTCGTCTAATTCTGTGCGGGTGTCAACACAAAAATATTTGTTTTTCCATCACTTTCTGTCCTAGAGACAATGGTCACCAGGGCAAATAGTGAGGCTGAATCTCCCCAGTAGGGACACTGCAGATTGCAGTAAAAACTTTGTAGGAGTATATCTGTCCTGCACTTGTAACCCCTTTGTCAGGTGGGCAGGTGCACGACCTATGAAGGTACCCAAACCAAAATAGTAAAGCAGGAAATTGCTAGTAACTACAACTTCCAAAACAAATAAAATATGTAAGTAAACTGTATTAAAGTGGTTGTAACCCCTTTACTACCACTTTTACTTACAGGTTAGCCTATAATAAGGCTTACCTGTAGGTACCGTGAATATCTCCTAAACTTGCACCATTTAGGAGATATTCACTACATCATTGGCGCATGTGCACTGAAGAAATGGCTCGCTCATGACGTTTTATGAGTAGCTGTACCATGACCGGCGACACACACGTGCATGGGAGTTACACCATCGCGGCTCCAGCCAATTACAGCACCGGAGCCTGCAAACCCAGAAATAACTTCGGGAAACATTTTGCTGGTCACAGCGGTGTACGAGACTGCTGCAACTGCTTCATTCTAAGGTAAGTATTTCATAATGAGCAAGTACTAGCTCATCATGCCTTTGTCTTGCAGGGTTTTTTTTATTTGTTTTTTTTAGAGAGTTTACAACCACTTTAATATGTCATAATACAGAAACAAAACCGCTTCAGCGCCTTGGACAGCAATTGTCAGCAGATGAATGAGCAGGTTCCTGTCATTGCTCAAAAAGATTTGTCACAAAAATTCTCTGAAAAAATAAATTAAAAAACTGTAATGCCGCATACACACGGTTGGATTTTCCGACAACAAATGTTGGATGGGAGCTTGTTGTTGGAAATTCCGACCGTGTGTAGGCTCCATCGGCCATTTTCCGTCGGAATTTCTGACAAACCAAATTTGAGTTATGGATCTCAAATTTTCCGACAACAAAATCAGTTCTCGTAAATTCCGATCGTGTGTACTCAATTCCGACGCACAAAGTTCCACGCATGCTCTGAATCAATTATGAGATGGAAGCGCTCGGTCTGGTAAAACTAGCGTTCGTAATGGAGATAGCACATTTGTCACGCTGCAAATTTTAAAATCTTTTAATGCAGCGCATTCTCTTCTTCTTCTTTTTAATGCTAGAATAATTAAGTTGTTTTGCTGCTGATATTCAGACAGAGTTCTGACAACCTGATTTCTTTATTATTTCTCGTGAATTTTTTTTTTTTATCCAGATCTCCTATTTTTTTTCTTAGTACTGCGCTCCATAATTTTTTCTTTTGTATTGTGTCAAGTTTTTTAACTTTAAAGAGGTTGGTGTTGGTGTCCCTTGTTAATTTGACATTGTATTTTTGAAATGTACCTGCCTACTCACAAACAAACTGTCCTTTTTGAAGTAAAACACATAGGCATGTATTTGTGAAAAATAAATAGCCATATAGGTCATAACAAAATAAAGAGGAAGGCAACGCTGGAGAAACTGGTGAAATTTGCAAAGCCTTTGTACCCCAGGGCAGACATCAATTATTTTACAGTCAAAATTGTCGGCCTGTGGAGTCCTTATAATAGTGAGCACAATCCGGTCCAGGACTGCAAGAGATCAGGAACAGCAGCAGATGACATATCTGTCCCCAGGCTGTTGTCTTACCACAGCCTGAGTCTTTTGTCAGACCAGACTGAACCCAGGCCATCACTTTCTTGTCTTCCTTCCACTCTTCCTTCCATGCTTGCTTCCAGGCTGTGGCTCTGGTGTTGTAGTTGTGGCAGGAGGTGGAGGAGGAGGAGGAGAAGGACCATGGTTGAACTCACAAACGTGGCTTTGGCTTGTGAGTTTGCCCCTTAACCCCTTATTTAGGGCTTGTAACATAACTTCCTCACATCAGAGGCGTTGGCTCTTCTCCATTTCCTGCATTTTGCAAGCTGCCGTGTAGGCATAATCATCTTGATTATTGGGGGGGTTCTGAGAGCCGCAGTAGCCTTCCGAAATAGGCCAAGTGCTGCCTCCTCCATGTTACTCTTCTTCCTGGGCCTATTTTTTTGGAAGGCAGTGGGGAGGGACCTGGGATTCAGGCAGGCTACTGGGCCTGACCACCTCCTGGCTGCCACTTACCCCGCCACCTCCTAGCTGCCACTTTCCATGGCCTCCTCCTGGCTGAGACTTTCCTGTGTATGAAAAAGGGACATAGTTTTAGTTTTTGGTTCATCAATCACACAAAATTTTCAGCTCATGACTGTTGCAAATTGAATGTAAATCAATAGAAAAGACTATCATTCTGACCCCAGCATTTTTCATTCTTGTCCCAATCATTTGTGGCCACTACTGTCTATTGATATGTAAAACACTTTGTAAAATCAAAAAGTACTGATCAATAATAACATCTAGTTAACATCATTAATGATTTGACTAGAAATATGTTGAACAATGCTATACCTGGCTCAAGCTGGGCTCCTCCACTTCTTCCTGGCTGTAATGCCCAGGTTGGACGTCGGAAGCCTCAGCTGAGGTAGAAGGAAGCCTTGAAAGAAGATTGGAGAGTGCTGGCCTGGGTTCAGTCTGGCCTGCCAGAAAATGCAGTCTGTCATAGTACCACAGCCTGGGTACATAAATGTCATCTGCTGCAGCTCCTGATCTCTGGGAATCCTGGACCTTTTTGCGCTCCCTAAGATAAGTGCTCCTTAGGCCACCAATTTTGGCTTTTAAATAGGGGATGGTTGCTGTGGGGACCACCGGCTTCACCAAGTCCAGCAGTT
Organism: Lithobates clamitans; assembly: GCA_037952925.1. Classification (NCBI taxonomy): domain Eukaryota; kingdom Metazoa; phylum Chordata; class Amphibia; order Anura; family Ranidae; genus Lithobates; species Lithobates clamitans. Next base: position 13,254,640 of record JBBGZY010000438.1, read on the forward strand.
TCTCCAGCGCTGTCTGCCTCTTTTGTTTATTATTATACTGCGGGTGTTTGATCTGCCACAGACAGGGCAGCTCCCTGTATTTGTCTATGAACAGGTGAAGGAAGTTTTGGTCATTGAAGCCATCCATTTTATCTGCAATACACAAGACAAACCCTAATGTCAGGCTAAAGTCTCCTAATCTTGTCCCAATATAGGCCTCAATCTAGAAGCAGTATAGGCCCAATTTTTAATCTCACCTTCATTATCACGATCGGCGCCTCCGATACTCCTTCCTACTTGTGCTCCCTATTATAAGTACTCCACATGCCACCGATTAGGGCCTTCAAATAGGGAATGTCTGCCGTGGGGATCACCGGCTTCACAAATTCCAGCAATTGATCCAGCGCTGCCTTCCTCTTTGGTCTATTGTTATAAAAGGGGTGGCTTACCTGCAAAAGACAGGGCAGCTCCCTGTACATATCAAGGAATGTGGGGATAAAGTCCTCATCATTGAATAGATCCATTTTCTCGGCAAGACACACCACAAGACAAACCCTAATGTCAGGCTAAACTCTCCTTGTCTTGTCCCAATATAGGCCTCAATCTAGAAGCAGTATAGGCCACTGATTCACCAAGTTAAACTTGTACCTTTGTTAGAACGATCGACGCTTCCGCTACACCTTCCTCTGCTCACAGATCATACGTACGACGCATGCGTTACATTTTATATACACTGCGTATGCATGAAACTCCGCCCACCCCTAACGTTCTTTCTAGTCTATTCCCCACCCGTTGTCTTTTGGCGAAGTGGGAGAGCACATGGCGGAGAAAGAGCAAGTGTATGCAGACAGCAGCAGCAGCAAGGACGAAAGGCCAGAGCCACGAACGTTCCGATCCTGGAGGAGATTTAAGGCCTCAAATATGTCCTTTATAGAGATGGTGGACATCTTGAAGAGGGCCAACTATGATGGGAAGCATGGACCTCACCCAAACCCAAATGTTCGAAAGGCCAAGATCATGACTAAAGTTAAGAAAAGTCTGCACAGGAATTTTGGGGTACGGCGATCCAAGGATCAATTGAGGAAATGCTGGTCAGACCTGAAATTGAGGGAGCAGGATCAGTACAGAAAGATCAAGAGAGTTCTTCAAAAAGTAAGTAGTTGTCGTGTGTTCCTATTATTATTATTACTTGCATGCTGCTCCATGTGCTTTTCTTTACTGTTGCACAGTTTAACACTTCCATATCGGGCCCATTCTGGCACTTGTCTCCTACATGTAAAATCATATTTTTTTTGCTAGAAAATTACTCAGAACCCTCAAACATTATATATGTTTTTTTAGCAGACACCCTAGGGAATAAAATGGCGGTCATTGCAACTTTTTATCTCGCATGGTATTTGCGCAATAATTTTTCAAACACCTTTTTTTTAAAAAAAAAACAGTTTCATGAATTAAAAAATAACAATACAGTAAAGTTAGCCCAATTTTTTTGTATAATGTGAAAGATGATGTTACGCAGAGTAAATAGATACCTAACATGTCACACTTTAAAATTAAGCACACTCATGGAATGGCGCCAAACTTCGGTACTTAAAAATCTCCATAGGCGACGCTTTGAAAATTTTTACAGGTTACCAGTTTAGATTTACAGAGGAGGTCTAGTACTAGAATTGTTGCACATGCTCTAACGCATGCGGTGATACCTTACATGTGTGGTTTAAACAGCGCTTACATATGTGGGCGGGACTTCTGAGCACAAGATACCGGGGACCGGGGCGTTATAAATTTTTTTATTATTTTTTTATTTTGATATAAAATAAATGATACACTATATAATCGCCCTCACCAATAGTGTGATCAAATAGCAGCGCTGAAAACCTAAAGCATACCCTAATTCAAGAAAATTGTATATACAGTGATTGCTCAATGTGATAACTAAAAGTGATAATATTATGTGTCCATAATAAAGAACCAAACAGTGTTTCTAATGAACACTCCTCATGCAATCCATTTGTGTATAACAGCAAAAAAATAAAAAAAAAATAAAAAAAAATAAAAAAAAATCAATAAAAAAGTCCAAACATAAATAGTGACATAGTGAAGTAGTAGTGACAATATCAAAATTATAATCTTCAATGATGATATCTTCCACCACACCGCTGTGAATGTGATTCCACTCCCCTTCAGCGAGCAAACTCACCAGCTTTTTTTGCCTTACACTCTCGTGTTTGGCTTGTAGGCTTTTCCCACACAGTGGGGGTGAAGTGATAACCTCCAATCAATATCCGTATGGTAAACCGCAGTATACAAGCAAATGCTCTCTCCACATGAAAGAAAGGAAAAGCGAACCAATAGTGCAGTAACGCAACACACTTTAATAAAAGTAACACTCTCCTTCACCATAAAACTCACATTTTCCAATTTTCAATAACGCAAAACAGCACAGCAAAACTTGGTTGTCACCAACAGCACTTCAAACGGTAACCTGGACGTATGGTGGTCACGGCGGACCCAGGTGCTCGGTGAACGTGAACACTCTCACCCGTCCCTTGGAGCCCTCCGTAGCCAAGTCCGGTGTGACGAAACATGTCGGGGCGTGGCTATACGGCAATCGAGGAAGCTTGACGTAGGACGCTGTGACAGGCGGCGCCATACGAGTGAGCGGGGAAGTGGCTATGGAGGGCTCCAAGGGACGGGTGAGAGTGTTCACGTTCACCGAGCACCTGGGTCCGCCGTGACCACCATACGTCCAGGTTACCGTTTGAAGTGCTGTTGGTGACAACCAAGTTTTGCTGTGCTGTTTTGCGTTATTGAAAATTGGAAAATGTGAGTTTTATGGTGAAGGAGAGTGTTACTTTTATTAAAGTGTGTTGCGTTACTGCACTATTGGTTCGCTTTTCCTTTCTTTCATGTGGAGAGAGCATTTGCTTGTATACTGCGGTTTACCATATGGATATTGATTGGAGGTTATCACTTCACCCCCACTGTGTGGGAAAAGCCTACAAGCCAAACACGAGAGTGTAAGGCAAAAAAAGCTGGTGAGTTTGCTCGCTGAAGGGGAGTGGAATCACATTCACAGCAGTGTGGTGGAAGATATCATCATTGAAGATTATAATTTTGATATTGTCACTACTACTTCACTATGTCACTATTTATGTTTGGACTTTTTTATTGATTTTTTTGAATTTTTTTTTTTTTTTGCTGTTATACACAAATGGATTGCATGAGGAGTGTTCATTAGAAACACTGTTTAGTTCTTTTTTATGGACACATAATATTATCACTTTTAGTTATCACATTGAGCAATCACTGTATATACAATTTACTTGAATTAGGGTATGCTTTAGGTTTTCAGCGCTGCTATTTGATCACACTATTGGTGAGGGCGATTATATAGTGTATCATTTATTTTATATCACATGAGTTTTTAATTTTAAGCAGCTGCTCAGAGGGAGGGGCTTATCCCATAAGCGCAGTGTTTGGCACACAGAAAGGGGCGTATCATCTGTGTACCATATCAGCAAGATATTTGAATACATTTTAAACGCTTGCAGCTATGGAGGTTTTCAATTTTCTCACCAACAGACAAATAAACCCAGATAACATCTTTTCAGCCAATCAAGAGATGGCTGAAATTGATGAAGATGTATCCGGCATGCTCAGAAGCTTGGAAAGTCTACTGGAGAAACAGATTAAAACGTGGTGGGATGTGTTTACTTTTACGCATTATCAAAAGGAAAAGTTAATTTTTAGGAGTCTAAGGTGGGATGTCCCACCGCAGGATGGTCTGGAGGACCAGTGTTTTATGATTGAATGGTTGGAATTTTTTAACAGAGTAGGGAGGGAGCTACAGGACCTGGTACTAACCAGAAAACAAGTGAAACTGGGGAAACTCAATGAACAAATCAGTGGGATTCGAAAGAAATTAGAACCTATGAGTGAGTCCAGCCAGATGAAAGAGTTCAATACCAATATGAAGAAGAAACTTGAAAAGGTTGATCGAGAAACACAAAAGAAAAAGGTCAGAAAATACAATAGGGATGTAGCTGATTTTAAAAACAATAAGATTTATGCATGGCAAACTCCTATCTCTAGCACTAATGAGGCCCCGGTACAGGTAAAGGGAAATGCCAAACCAATGAATGGTTCTAAACTGGATCCTAACAAAAAAACCGGTAGTAAGAGGAGTGATAATAAACATCAACAAGGAGTACTGGGACAGAGCAATCTTTACCCCCCTACACAATATAGAGAGGAACAACAGAGGGATTATTATTACACTCCCAAACAGCCTCAACTAATAAGAGATGAACAGTACCCCAACTCTAATCAGAATGAGTGGAATGGTCCCCATATGGAGAATAGGAACTATGGAGGAGACCAATATAGACCACAGAATTATGGGGGGAATCAACAATACTCACCATTTAAATATGGGGAGGGGAGAAGCCCCATTCCGCTCCACAACAGATATCTACCCTTGGATGGGGATTACCATGTACCCCAATACCATCAGCAAGGACCACCACCTTTTTTAGGATGGCGAGGGAGGAGGGGGAGGGGAGGAGGAACACCGAGAGGAATGGATCACCCAAGGAACAACAAGGAGGGGAGGAAGGAGCCACAGCAATATGCAAACAAGGGAATGGGATCATTCCCAAGAGGCGAAGGGGTTGCCGAGCAGGACGACGGCAACAACCCAAGAAAGAGAATGAGGGACAGGTAAATGTGGGTATTTACAATTTGAGCAAAATAACATTGAATGCTAAAGAGATGAATATTTTGAACTTGGGCCTTAAGTGTGCCCCGAAGAAAGTTTTGAATAAGTTCGAAATATTCATTGATACCCACAAATATATCAGAACTCTGAACATTAAAAAATATTTTCTAAGTCACCCAGTAAGTTCTACGATTAAAGCCGGAACGCCTGGATGCAAAATTGATAGTGGTTTGAAGAACAAATCCATCTTTAATCCCCAGAACTCCAACAACCATTACGTGGAGGTATTCAAGAACTTAGTCTTGAAGGATCTGGATGCTATTAAAGACAAAGAGGAAGTTAATCCAAAGTATATCAGGGAGGGCATCAGGTCGCTAGAAAAGCGAAAAGACATCATTGTGCGTCCAGCTGACAAGGGGGGAGGGGTTGTCATTTTAGATAAATCCTTTTATCATGAGCAACTGACAAGTATGCTGAGTGATCGGTCCACGTATGAGAGACTGACTTGTGACCCTACAGTCAAATATAGGGAACAACTCAACTCACTCATTGAATGGGGATATGCCATCAATGCCCTGAACCTTAAAGAAAAAAGGCATCTGGTTCCCAGTGCCTGTAGGATTCCGGTGATATACACACTCCCCAAAATCCACAAGGATGCCAAAATACCTCCAGCCCGCCCGATAGTCAACGGGATAGGATCAGTCACAGCTAGGCTGGGGGAATATCTTGACAGGTTTCTCCAACCTAGTGTGAAAACTACTAGGGCCTACCTGAGAGACACCACGGACTTGTTACAAAAGTTGGGGGAGATACGCTTGGACCCAAATATTGAAACATTTTTGGTGACAGCAGACGTGTCCTCATTATATACGATCATTTCACATGAGGACGCGTCTTTATCACTAAATTGGGCTCTGAGCAAGAGGGAGGACATACCCGACATGCAGAAGAGATTTGTGGGTCAGGCCCTTAACTTCTGCATGTCGCACAATTATTTTTGGTGGAATGGACACTTTTTCTCCCAGAGGGTTGGCGTGGCTATGGGAGCTAAATTTGCCCCTAGCCTCGCCAACCTCTTCATGGCTGAATGGGAGGACAGGTTCATTTTCAGTAGACCTCCCCCCCAGCTTAAGTTTTACAGGCGTTTCATAGACGATCTCCTACTGATCTGGGAGGGTTCCAAGGATTCTGTTGAGGAGTTTCTTAGGTATCTTAATACTAATAACAACAACATTAAACTGGAGGCTCAAGTTAGTAATGTATGCATCAATTTTTTGGATGTTACGATCCAAAGAAAGGATGAAGCTCTAACAACCTGTGTGTACTTTAAACCGACGGACCGGAACAGTTTTTTGTCCATCAGGAGTGGTCATCACCCTGTATGGATAAAAAACATTCCGAAGGGACAATTAATGAGAGTCCGTCGAAACTGCACAGAACAAGAGAAATATTATTCCCAGGCAAATGTGCTGAAGGAGAGGTTCCTTCAGAGGGGCTACACAGAGAAATCTGTAGATGAGGTTATAGAGCAGATAGCGATTCTACCAAGGGAAGAAATGCTGAAAAGTAAAGATAGAACTAAATCTAATGAGAAACAACAGTGGGGATTTATATCCAATTATCATAATCAATATAGAGATATTGAGAGGATTTTTAAAAAATACTGGTATATTCTCCGAAGGGATCGTCACCTGGGAGAATTGCTACCTGAAACCCCTAAATTCATCTACAGGAGGGCCCCCAACTTTGGGGATAGGGTAGTGAAAAAAATCCTCGACCCACCAGGCCGGCCATCCATCAAAATAAATCTCAATGGTTTCTACCCATGTAACAAATGCGTGTGCTGCAAAACAGTTAGGATTAGAAACAGAAACATGAAGAGCATCACTAATCAAGCGAATGAAACATTTGAAATTAAAGAATTCATAACGTGCAATTCATCATACGTAGTGTATTTAATGTGGTGCCCATGTGGGTTACATTATGTAGGACGCACGAAAAGACTATTGAGAATTCGCATCTCTGAACATCTGACCAATATCAAAAAAGGTTACAAGTACCATAGCGTATCCCTTCATTTTAGGGAGAAGCACAACCAAGACCCGAGTCTACTTCAATTTTGTGGAATAGACATAGTGTATCCATCGTGGAGGGGCTCAAACAGAATAAGGGATTTATCCCAACGTGAAACGCGATGGATATACTTGTTCAAATGTCTTTTTCCCGGGGGTTTAAATATAGAATTGGACCTCAACTGTTTCATCAACGACTTTTGAGCTGACGGTTGGGGGTCCAAAGCTATATGATACCCACTCCCAGAAATGGGGATAGGTGGAATATCTATAACACCAACGCAACGGAGAAACCACCTATTGGGAGATAAACCAGCAGAGAAAATTATAGGAATAAGAAAGTGTCTGTAAACTGCCTGATCTGTATATATGTAGGAGTTGACCTGCAAGATAGAGAATGAAAATCATGGGAACAACAGGAAAGACCCATGTGGGGTATGTGTTTAGTTTGGATTTAAAATAACCAAGTATAGAGTTCCACCCATTCAAGAAGTTACTAATTTTATAATTATAATTTTTATTAATTTTATAAGATAAGGGAAAATGTTTTTATATATATAGATTTTTATAAAGACAGCAATGTCTCCATTACCAATTTATAGCTATTACTACACATAGAAAACACACTAATATTCGTTAGTATGGGTGGCACGCGTCCCTCGTGGATGGTGTGTGGGATCACCAATCAGCGAGTGGGGAATTGCTAGTTATAATGTTGTAGTAATTTTAAGCTAATTTTCTGAATTTCGATGTCCCTTAATTATGTTTAAAAGCAATGTTCACGTATGGTATGAACGGGGACACAGGGAGCGCGCATGCGCAGTATCATTGACATTGCGCGTCATGCGGGGGGAGGATATATAAGAAAGATTGCCAGTCCGTCTAGCCAATCCCATGAATAAGTCCGGTGTGACGAAACATGTCGGGGCGTGGCTATACGGCAATCGAGGAAGCTTGACGTAGGACGCTGTGACAGGCGGCGCCATACGAGTGAGCGGGGAAGTGGCTACGGAGGGCTCCAAGGGACGGGTGAGAGTGTTCACGTTCACCGAGCACCTGGGTCCGCCGTGACCACCATACGTCCAGGTTACCGTTTGAAGTGCTGTTGGTGACAACCAAGTTTTGCTGTGCTGTTTTGCCTTATTGAAAATTGGAAAATGTGAGTTTTATGGTGAAGGAGAGTGTTACTTTTATTAAAGTGTGTTGCGTTACTGCACTATTGGTTCGCTTTTCCTTTCTTTCATGTGGAGAGAGCATTTGCTTGTATACTGCGGTTTACCATACGGATATTGATTGGAGGTTATCACTTCACCCCCACTGTGTGGGAAAAGCCTACAAGCCAAACACGAGAGTGTAAGGCAAAAAAAGCTGGTGAGTTTGCTCGCTGAAGGGGAGTGGAATCACATTCACAGCGGTGTGGTGGAAGATATCATCATTGAAGATTATAATTTTGATATTGTCACTACTACTTCACTATGTCACTATTTATGTTTGGACTTTTTTATTGATTTTTTTGAATTTTTTTTTTTTTTTTGCTGTTATACACAAATGGATTGCATGAGGAGTGTTCATTAGAAACACTGTTTGGTTCTTTATTATGGACACATAATATTATCACTTTTAGTTATCACATTGAGCAATCACTGTATATACAATTTTCTTGAATTAGGGTATGCTTTAGGTTTTCAGCGCTGCTATTTGATCACACTATTGGTGAGGGCGATTATATAGTGTATCATTTATTTTATATCACATGAGTTTTTAATTTTAAGCAGCTGCTCAGAGGGAGGGGCTTATCCCATAAGCGCAGTGTTTGGCACACAGAAAGGGGCGTATCATCTGTGTACCATATCAGCAAGATATTTTTTTATTTTACTTATTATTTTTCATATATTTACACTTTTTTTTTACTTTTTTTATCACTTTTATTCCTATTACAAGGAATGTAAACATCCCTTGTAATATGAATCTATTGTGACAGGTCCTCTTTATGGAGATAAGACCCCACATCTCTCCTCCAGGCTGGAAAGCATGAGATCAAGAAAAAAAATTCACTAATCTCATGCTGACAGCCGCGATCGCGGCTTTATTTACATCCAGGATGATGTCATAACATCGCGCCCAGGCCTCTGATGGTCATAGAGATGACTGGTGACCATCTGGTCACTGGAAATCTCTATCGTCGTCATCCGGCGCCGGCCGATTCTTTCTCCGGGCCCCCCGATGGCACGGGAGAGCCCGGAGAAGCACCAGATGGCGGCGGGGGGTGTCCCCTCCCGTCGCCTATAAGAACGATCAAGCGGTGGAACTGCCACTATGACCATTGTTAAAGTGCACAGAATCGCTGGCTGGAAAGAATGATATCTGAATGATGCCTGTAGCTGCAGGCATCATTCAGATATCCCAGCACAAAGTCAAGGACGTTATTTGACTATGTGTGGTAGGGAAGTGGTTAAAATGGCAACTTTCAGGTTCGTGGGCATAGTAATCGTTCATAGTAAACATCGTTCGTTTGCCCACTAATCCAATGTTTTTGGCAGATCCAGGCTAAATACATTTGTTCAGGCCTATTTGTATCAAAAGAAGTTTATGACGTTGTCTAGATGGGTTTGTACTAGAATGAAATGCAAACTTGATTTAGTGTAAGGAGAGGACACTCAGCAGCTGTTTACACATCTGGATGCAGGAGCACTAGTGTGGGACACCAGAACAAACTTTTTAGGGTGTCCCATACAGGTGCTCCAGTGGATACTAGGTGTGTCTCCATGTGTGAAAATTGTACAAAAAAGGTAAGTATTCCAGCTTTATAAAGGGAAAAAAATAATGTCTTCAGCTTGTAACTCTGCCAAAATAGACAATTGTATGACACTTCCAAGCAATTGTCACGTACCTGGTAGGTGGAGCCCGGAGTGCAGAGAACGGCCTCTCGTTGCTGACAGCAGGGAGGTGCACTGTAGTCCCGTAGCAGGTTGCAGACAGCAGGGAGGTGCAGACAAGCTGGGTCAAGGTACTGGCAGGCAGATCAGGTACAAGAGGGCAAACCAAGAGAATAGTCAGAGTCCAAGCCGAGATCGGGGCAGGCAGCAAACAGGTAAGTCAGGAACAAGCCAAGTAAGTACTGGATACAGAGAAACTGGTAACAAGGGAGCAGGGGTCTCAGGAAACACTGTAGACCAGACAGCAAGGCAGCATTGGAACAGTCTCCTTTAAATAGCCCATCTTGGCGCCAAGTGTTGTTACAGGGGGGCACACGTGCACTCGCGTGCGCCTGTGCGCCGCTATTGGCGCTATTGCGCATGCGCGTTCGCCCATTAGCGCTATTGCGCATGCGCGTTCACCCATTAGCGCTATTGCACACGCGCGAGCGCTGTGTGGCGCTTACAGGCATTCTTTTAATCTTCCGTTTGCTCGAATGACTACAAGAGGGCTTTTCCTGACAGCAATGTTTCATATTACTATTTCTCGCCTCAAATATCTGTGTGCTAAGTATAGCTTTTTTTTATTCACATAGGGGAAAAAAGACTCTCCCACCTCCTAAAGAAAAGCGAATCCCTACACCACAACCAGAAGATGTGAAGGAAGGAGAGGTTTATGAAGTGGGCGAAATAGTGACCACAGGTGAGTGTCTGAGACCACAGCTTCAGGTAATAGATGGATGCCTGCATATTTATAATACATGGTGTATTTTTTTTTAGGTGATGTGGATGTTGTGGAAGAAGAATCTCATTTCACAAGTGCAAGTGCACACATCATCATCGGGGAGATCATGGTGTGCAATCGTGATTTACAGAAGATCAAGGAAGACATCAATGATGTGGAAAAAAGACTCAAAAACATCATTGATGTTTTAGGCAGAATCTAAAACACCCAAAAATTCTTCTAGTTTGTTTGGATTTTTATTATTTTCACACATTTAAATATTCTTTAGAAAGCCAAATTTTGAACATGCACATAGTGTGTCAACATGTGCTATCTGCCATCACAGGATATCAAGGTACGCGTTTTGGGGGTGCAACCCCTTCCTCACAACTAAAGTATATGAGAGGAAGGGGTTGAACCCCTGAAACACATCCATTGATCCCCCATGATAGGAGCTAGCACATGTTGACATTAGGCATGGGATCAGGAGGGAAATCCCCATTTTGACTCTCGATTTGTGTGCATCTTCACAGGGGTGACATCACCCCATCTGATGAAGGAAGATCAACACAGTTTGGACATACTTATGTCTGATATTGCCTTCACTTTGTCAAAGTTGAACTTTGTAAGTTCCTGAGTTGTGCATTGTTTTATGGTTTTAAACATGCCTGTTTTAACACAAAAAAGGCTATTTGTACTGTCAAAAACAACAATGTTATTACTAAAATATGTTGGTTTGTTCAAAAACCCTTTTCTAACCCACATGCGAATATGCACAGAGTAAGAAGTTTTCTACTCAAAAATGTGTGGCTTCTTCTTTCAATGCTCAATATCATTTTTTGGACTAAAATGGGGGTTATTTACTAAAGGCAAATCCACTTTGCACTACAAGTGCACTCTCAGTGCAATTTCAAGTGCACTTTTGCAGTGCACTTGGAGTGCAAAGTGGATTTTCCTTTAGTAAATAACTCCCATAGTGCTTTATAATTTGACACAATCAGGCCATTTTTGTGACTCACCAAAATTCATTCATGGTGCTGAAAATTATGAATATTTTTATCAGTAATGCATTACATACATTAACAACAAAAACAAGGTGTGTGTGTAGCAGACCCACAACATAATAATAGTTCACTGAAGAAAAGATTGTCACCACATGTATCAAATAAATTATGTTTGCACTATTGAAGAAAATGGCCAAAAAAAGCCCATTGGAGAACCTACCGTAGGAGACAGCTAATGAAACACAAGCAGTAAATCAAAGGAAATATTATTTCAGTTTAACTAAAAACATTTATTTTTAAAATGTTTATTAAACATTTTCTGACATATCAATGGCCCCCCTACCCGCAAAGTACACCATATATTTTATACAGAGCTCGCGTGCGCTTTGGGGGGGCAAGCACTGAAAACCAGATACGAACCCACAAGCACAAACTGAAGAGCAGTAACGATCGGAAAAGCACAAGGCTGAAAAGCGTGAATCGTCTCTCACCAAACTTCTACTAACACCAGATTAGCAGAAGGAGCCCAAAGGGTGGCGCACTGGCTATTGAGCTTCCCTTTTCTAGTGCCGTCGTACGTGTTGTACGTAGAGATGAGCCCAACACCAGTACCTGCGAACGGACCGAAAGTTTGCGCGAACTTTAGAACCCCATAAAAGTCTATGGGACTCGAATGTTCAAAATCAAAAGTGCTAACTTTAAAGGCTAATATGCAAGTTTTTGTCCTAAAAAGGGTTTGGGGACCCGGGTCCTGCCCCAGGGGACATGTATCAATGCAAAAAAAAGTTTTAAAAACGGACGTTTTTTCGAGAGCAGTGATTTTAATGATGCTTAAAGTGAAAAAAAAGTGAAATATTCCTTTAAATATCTTACCTTGGGGTTGTCTATAGTATGCCTGTAAAGTGGCACGTGTTTCCCATGCTTAGAACAGTCCCTGCACAAAATGGCATTTTTAAAGGAATAAAAGTCATTTATAACTGCTTGCGGCTTTAATGTAATGTCGGGTCCCGGCAATATGGATGAAAATCAGTGAGACAAACGGCATGGGTACCCCCCCTAGTCCATTACCAGGCCCTTTGGGTCTTGTATGGCTATTAAGAGGAACCCCGCACCCAAATTGAAAAAAGGAAAGGCCCCCAGGCCCTATATACTCTGAACAGCAGTATACAGGCAGTGCAAACAAGACAGGGACTGTAGGTTTGTTGTTAAGTAGAATCTGTTTGTAATTTTGAACTGGTACATTTTTAAAGTGTAGCTCCAGCCAAAAAAATCTATTTTTAAGCTTTTTGGAAAACATAGGGAAGGGTTATCACCCCTGTAACATTTGTTTTGCTGTCTGTGCACCTCTTCAGAAGATTTCACCTCACTTTCTGTCCCAATGACAAATGTTTTTTGAAAATTTGGGGGTTTTAGTGAAACAAGGATGGGTGATAAAGCATCAGTGAAGAGGAGACATGTTTTTCCCATATTAACTCTTACAGGAGAAAATTTCCAATCCTAGGGGTATATTTCATCTCACTTCCTGTTGTCTCCTTCCATTTGCAAGAAGGAGTCGTTTGTAAATTCGATGTTTGAAAGTAGGGGCCTGCCATATATACTCTGCAGAAATTGGGGCCTTAGGTGTTGGTGTTGCCACAACACTGTATGCCCTCACAGTTACTCTTGGTGGGCGCAGGAACAGGCCGAACTGTGAAATATTAGATCAAGAATTGTAATTACATGCCATTGTTTAACAATGATAGAAAAATTGAGCCTTTGGTGGTGGTGCTGGTGCAAAGTATTGCATCAAAAATTGTAATTACACGCCCCTGTTAAACAGGGGCTGAAAATCTGGGCCTTTGGCACTGGTGGCGGTGCCCAGAACCAAAAATGTTCTTACAAGCTATCAGCATGAAAATTGAGGAGAAAGAGGATTGTGACTCAGCATAACAGGATAGTCACTCAGCATCAGAATAGGCAGTCTTGAAGGGATCTCACATTTAAAAAAAATCAATCGTTTACATCAGCATCAGGTGCTTGGTAGCTGGTGATCCAAGACTGATTAATTTTTATGAAGGTCAGCCGATCGACCGATAAGGTGGACAGGCGCACCCTGTGATAGGTTACAAAAGCCTCCAGCAGCACTGAATGTGCGTTCCGAAAGAACGCTGGATGCAGGACAGGCCTTTAGCTCAATTGCATACTGTGCAAGCTGTGGCCAGTGATCCATCCTCAAGACCCAGTAACCCAGAGGATTTTCAGTGGGAAAGGTGTCCAAGTCTGATCTTGCCCCTAGGTAATCCTGCACCAAGTGAATCAGATGCTGGCGATGGTTGCTGGAACAGATCAGACCTTGGGGTTGCAGACTAAAAAATTGTCTGAACGCATCGGTCAGATGGCCACCTTCTCCACCACTCCTTCTGTGACTGACCGAAGCCTCAGCGACATGTTGTCCAGGAGGACCAGGAAATTGTAACCTCCCAGGCTCTGGACACGTGTTGCACAAACCTTTCTGCAAGGCCTCCCGAAGATGTTTCATCCTCTGCTCCCTCTGCGACGGCAAGATAAAGTCCGCAACCTTAACCTTGTAACGTGGATCAAGGAGGGTTGCCAGCCAGTAATCATCCCTCCCCTTGATACCACGAATACAAGGATCCTTCCGCAGGCTTTGCAGGATCAGGGAGGCCATGCAGCGTAGGTTTGCTGAGGCATTCGGTCCAGAGTCCTTTGGGTCATTAAGGACGACATGATCCGCAGCAACCTCCTCCCAGCCACGTACAAGTCCATTGGTTTCTTCGGACTGTAAATGATCCCTTGAAGACTGCTGCTGATGCTGAGTGCCAGACTCCACCTCCATGCTGACACAATCCTCCTCTTCCTCCTCGTCCTCTTCCTGTGTGATCGGCGGGCACGCAGGAACACTGTCTGGATAAAGGGGGCCTTGAGAGGTAAGGAAGTCCTCCTCTTCCTCCCTCTGTTCTGCCTCAAGTGTCCTGTCCATTATTCCAACCAGCGTGTGCTCCAACAGGTGGACAAGAGGGACAGTGTCACTGATGCATGCACTGTCACTGCTCACCATCCTCGTGGCCTCCTCAAATGGTGACAGGACAGTGCATGCATCCCTGATCATGGCCCACTGGCGTGGAAAAAAAAAACAATCTCCTCTGACCCTGTCCTGGTGCCATAGGCGCATAGGTACTCATTGATGGCCCTCTGCTGCGTGTGCAGCCGCTGCAGCATGGCCAACGTTGAGTTCCATCTGGTGGGCATGTCACAGATTAAGCGGTTCTTGGGCAGGTTAAATTCCTTTTGGAGGTCAGCCAGCCGAGCACTGGCATTATATGACCTGCGGAAATGCACACAGACTTTCCTGGCCTGCCTCAGGACATCCTGTAAGCCTGGGTACCTGCCCAAGAACCGCTGAACCACCAAGTTAAGGACGTGAGCCAAACAGGGCACATGGGTCAGTTGTGCCTGTCGGAGGTTGGTGCCATTGTCGCAAACCACCATACCTGCCTTAAGCTGGCATGGCGTCAACCACCTCTGAACCTGCCCCTGCAGAGCTGACAGAATCTCTGCCCCAGTGTGGCTCCTGTCCCCCAAGCACACCAGCTCAAGCACCGCATGGCATCTTTTTGCCTGCATGCTTACGTAGCCCCTTGAACGCCTACAGAGCACCGCTGGTTCTGAGGACAAATCAGCACAGGAAGAAGCCATGGAGGAAGAAGAAGAGGAGGGGGTGGAGGAGAGAGGTGTGGCAGAATCACCACTAGTAGAGCGGAATAACCTCCAACACTACCGCACCCTGTCCTGCATCCTTCCCAGCTGCCAGAAGAGTCACCCAGTGCGCGGTGAAAGATAGGTAATGTCCCTGTCCATGCCTGCTGGGAGTGAACTTATTTCGGCGCTGCAGCAGCTGGGGCAGGGAAATTTGCCTGGTACAATTTGACGTCAGTGTAACGATAGCAGATTGCCCGCAAGTACTTGTCTTTGACACACCTAATTCTACACCTTCATTCCTCTCAGTGCAGGTTTCAGAGAGGACTAAAGGTATAGTGGGGTTGTAGATCCCAACTGATGAGGAGCAAGGAGAGGTCCACTTTGTTCTTTGGTGTGGGTCTTTTAGGTACGCTTGCCAACGAACTGCATGGCAGGTCGACATATGCCTGGTCAAGCATGTGGTGCCCAAGCGGGTGATGTTTTGGCCACGCGAGATATGCTTGAGACATGTGTTGCAAATAGCAGCGGTGAGATCTGATGCACTCGTCTCAAAAAATGCCCACACCAAAGAACTTTTGGAATAAGCACCCTGCACATGCGGAGCTCTGCGGTATGAAGCAATCAGTGTGCTGCCCTTAAGCTGGCCCCTGGAGGGCATCCTGCCTCATTGGAGATGTGCCTCCTCCTCCTCTCTCCTATCAGGCACCCACGTGGAGTCAGTGACCTCATCATCCCCTCCCTCCTCATCCCTGGAGCAAAGCTGGCAATATGCTGCAGCTGGGGGAACATGACTGCCAGATTGCTGTCCTTCTTGGGCACCCCCTCTCTCTGGTCTCACATTACTGCCTTCCTCTAGCTGGGTACCATCATCGGAGCCTTCAAAATGCTGGGCATCCTCCTGGAGCATGTACCCAACACTGTGGTCAAACAGTTCGGGGGACTCCTCAGGAGGACATGATGGGGCTAGGGAAGGAGTGACTGATGCCATTGAGCCAAGGGAAGAGGTCGCGTTGGCAGCTGCTTTGCCAGACAAAGTACCCTGAGCCTGGGTGAGGGAGGATGAGGACGGCTTGGTCATCCACACCAAGTCTTATGCATGTTGCGGCTGAACACGGCCAGCTGAAAAGGACAAGCGTGTTCCACGGCCACGTGCTGATGAGGATGCACCATCTCCTCATCAGCCTCTTCTGCCTCTAGACACAGAGCCTGCTTGCCCTCTTTTATTGACTTGTGACTGTCTGCCTCTCCTTGTTGGCCTTCCAGACATACTAATGGCCTGCAGTGAGATGTAGCTGCACAAAGCTGGGATGTATATATATACTGACACTGCAGCTAGCAGAATCAACTGCCTGCCTGTAGTATTATTAGTATGAGAACACCAGCAATTGTCTTCAGGTAGCTTTAGGTGCACACTGTGCAGAGGACACAGTACACTAACTGTAACTACTGCAGTTGCCTGTCTGTGGTACTAATAGGATCAGAAGAACACCACCAATTTTCTTCAGGTAGCTTTAGGTGCACACCACGCAGAGGACACAGTACACTAACTGTAAATACTGTAGCTGCCTGCCTGTGGTATTAATAGGATCAGAACAACAGCAATTTTCTTCAGGTAGCTTTAGGTGCACACTGTGCAGAGGACACAGTACACTAACTGTAAATACTGTAGCTGCCTGCCTGTGGTATTAATAGGATCAGAACAACAGCAATTGTCTTCAGGTAGCTTTAGGTGCACACTGTGCAGAGGACGCAGTACACTAACTGTAAATACTGCAGTTGCCTGCCTGTGGTACTAATAGGATCAGAAGAACACCACCAATTATCTTCAGGTAGCTTTAGGTGCACACTGTGCAGAGGACGCACTACACTAACTGTGAATACTGCAGCTGCCTGCCTGTGGTACTAATAGGATCAGA
Organism: Lithobates clamitans; assembly: GCA_037952925.1. Taxonomy (NCBI): domain Eukaryota; kingdom Metazoa; phylum Chordata; class Amphibia; order Anura; family Ranidae; genus Lithobates; species Lithobates clamitans. Next base: position 13,271,672 of record JBBGZY010000438.1, read on the forward strand.
AGAAAACCACCAATTTTCTTCAGGTAGCTTTAGGTGCACACTGTGCAGAGGACGCAGTACACTAACTGTAAATACTGCAGCTGCCTGCCTGTGGCACTAATAGGATCATAAGAACACCACCAATTTTCTTCAGGTAGCATTAGGTGCACACTGTGCAGAAAACGCACTACACTAACTTGTAAATACTGCAGCTGCCTGTGGTACTAATAGGATCAAAAGAACACCGCTAATTTTCTTCAGGTAGCTTTAGGTGCACACTGTGCAGAGGATGCACTACACTAACTTGTAAATACTGCAGCTGCCTGCGGTACTAATAGGATCAGAAGAACACCACTAATTTTCTTCAGGTAGCTTTAGGTGCACACTGTGCAGAGGACGCACTACACTAACTTGTAAATACTGCAGCTGCCTGCAGTACTAATAGGATCAGAAGAACACCAATAATTTTCTTCATGTAGCTTTAGGTGCACACTGTGCAGAGGACGCACTACACTAACTTGTAAATACTGCAGCTGCCTGCGGTACTAATAGGATCAGAAGAACACCACCAATTTTCTTCAGGTAACTTTAGGTGTACACTGTACAGAGGACGCGCTACACTAACTTGTAAATACTGCAGCTGCCTGTGGTACTAATAGGATCAGAAGAACACCACCAATTTTCTTCAGGTAGCTTTAGGTGCACACTGTGCAGAGGGCGCACTACACTAACTTGTAAATACTGCAGCTGCCTGTGGTACTAATAGGATCAGAAGAACACCACCAATTTTCTTCAGGTAGCTTTAGGTGCACACTGTGCAGAGGACACAGTACACTAACTGTAAATACTGTAGCTGCCTGCCTGTGGTATTGAAAGGAACAGAACAACAGCAATTGTCTTCAGGTAGCTTTAGATGCACACTGTGCAGAGGACGCAGTACACTAACTGTAAATACTGCAGCTGCCTGCCTGTGGTACTAATAGGATCAGAAGAACACCACCAATTATCTTCAGGTAGCTTTTTTTTTTTTAACAGAAAATTTTATTAAACAAATCAGCATTACTTTACAGAGTGATTTAAGACATTCAAAGTATAGAAGAAAATGACATTAAAATCAACCTTCAACCTGTAGTCATTGCCTATCAGATATTCCAATTGTGCAAATATCAGAAGTATCACTTAACAGTACACCTTAATACATTATAATATTATAGCATCGTAGATAAACTTACATAAGTAACCATTTTCAATCCAACCTGATAGGGAGGAGGAAGGGGGGGGGGAGGGGAAGGAGGGGGAAAGGGGAGGGGGGGAAGGGGGGGGAAGAGGGAGGGGAAGAAGAACGAAGGAAAGGTAAGGGGGGGGAAGAGGGAACAGGCAGCGGGAGAGCAGTCAAAGAGACACTAGATTTCCTCCAACCAGTTTCATAGCATAATAATTATGCGAGAGGGGGTTCCGGGGCCCCAGAGGCATCTACCCAAGAGGACCAGATCTTATCAAACTTTCCTGGACATTGCCTACTTTCATATGTCAATCTATACAGGGGAAGTACCATGTTCACTGACCTTTTCCATGATGCCAAAGTAGGAGGCTCTGCCTTTTTCCATACCATTAATATTTCACGCCTAGCATAATATAATGCGAAGGTAAGACACAGTTTACTATATCTGTCTCCCTCAATATCCTCCAAATGGCTAAGCAATAGTATCTGAGGGTCAACCGGTACATTCAAACCTGTGACATCGCTCAGTGTGGTGGCCACTGCTAACCAAAAGGGTTTGAGTTTGGGACAAGACCAGACCATGTGCCAAAAGGTGCCCACTTCCTGCCTACATCTCTGACAATTGGGGTCCCTTTGATCATAAATGCGTGCCAGTCTCTGTGGGGTGAAATACGCTCTGTGTAGGAACTTAAATTGTATGAACCTATCTTTCGCCGCTATCATGGAAGGAATGTAGGAAATTAAACACTCCTTCCATTCCTCTTCATCCAAGGAAGGGATATCGACCCTCCATTTTTCCCATGTCTTGGTTAGTTTGGTGTCATACTCTACTGTGAGGTATAGATATAACGTAGAAAGTGGCTTCCCCATCACGCTAGAAATCAGGAGCCGTTCAATGGAGTCTGGTTCCAAAATAAGGGGGGCAGGGAACTGAGCCTCAAAAGCGTGCTTTAGCTGCCAGTATCTAAATTGGAAGGAGGAAGGGATAGAAAATGATTGCCTCAGGGCCTGAAAAGACTTAAGCCTACCATCCTGAACTATATGTTTTAGTGTGAGGATACCCTTTTTTGCCCAGATAGAGGGGTCTGGTATACTATAAAGGTGAGGGAGCATGGGATTGCCCCATAAGGGCATATGAGGTGAGATATGATTGGGTTTCCCATATATCCTCCTGGCCTCCTGCCAGACCCTTACAGTGGTTCGCATCAGAGTTGTCATGGACTGACTAGCCCGAAGTCCACGAAACGGAAGGTTGCTCAGGGCTGCAAAAGAACCCAAAATGGCTGCTTCAAGAGTAACAGCAGGATTCTGTGCGGGCTGGGAGAACCACCACCGAACCGTAACAAGAACAGCTGCCCAGTAATAAATTTGAAAGTTCGGTAGTGCCAGTCCCCCCCCGGATAATGGGAGATATAGGATCTGCTTGGCCACTCTGGGTGGCCTCCCAGCCCACACAAAGTGTATCAGCAGACCCTCCAATCTCTGGAAAAAGGCCCTTGGGATATGGATGGGTGTGTTGCGAAAAAAGTATAAGTATTTGGGAAGGTAAATCATTTTTAGCAGATTTACTCTGCCAACCGGGGTCAGTGGGAGGGAACGCCAAGAAGCACACCTAGCCGTTAGTTGTGTCATAAGTGGTCGCAGATTATCGTCCATATAATCCTGGACTTTACCACTAATCTTAATCCCTAGGTACTTGAAGTCCTCTACCCATTTAAGCTGCACGTGTGGGATCCTAGGGGTCGACTGATGGAGCGGGAACAGTATCGACTTATCCCAATTAATACGGATCCCCGAGTACCCGCCGAATCGGTTAATTAGACCTAGTGCAGTCTGCAGGGAGGACGACGCGTCCGCCAAATAGAGCAGAGCGTCATCCGCATACAGCGAAATCTTCTCCTCGATTGGGCCCACCTGAAGCCCCCTCACCCCGGGGTCAGCCCGCAGCAGTACAGCCAGGGGCTCCATCGCCAGGGCAAATAAGCCCGGGGAGAGGGGACACCCCTGTCTCGTACCCCGAAACAATTTAAACTTCTCCGATAGACAACCATTGGTGCGTATTCTGGCTGAAGGACTATGATATAGCATGCGGAGCCATTTTGTGAAGCCCGGGCCAAACCCAAAACGCGAGAGCACCTCCCATAAGTAGCCCCACTCGACGGAATCAAAAGCCTTCTCTGCGTCGAGTGAGGCCACCACTCCTCCGGACTCCCCATCCGCCCTGTCTATATGAGTATAAAGACGCCTAATGTTGATGTCAGTACCTCTCCCGGGCATGAAGCCTGTTTGATCTCTGTGGATCAGGGCAGTGATGACAAGGTTAAGCCTATTGGCCAGTACTTTTGCCAGGACCTTTGCGTCCACATTCAGGAGAGATATGGGGCGATACGAGGAGCATAAAGTAGGGTCCTTCCCGGGCTTGGGGATCACCACTATAATCGCTTCACTCATTGTATCCGGGAGTCTCTCGAGGCGCATCGACGCAGAGAAGAGGTCCTGAAGCTTGTCTACTAGTTCTGCAGCGTATTGTTTGTAAAATTCTATAGGGATTCCATCGGGTCCCGGTGTTTTCCCTGTCTGCATTGATTTGAGTGCCCGGAGTATTTCCAAGGATGTAATTGGGGCATCAAGCTTATCACGATATGTTACCGTAAGGGTTGGGACATCAATACTGTCTAAGTATGCCACCAGGTCCTCCTCCCTATAGTCTGCCCTGGACATGTAGAGAGATTTATAGAATTCCGCGAAACAGCTATTGATCTCTTCCGGTGTGTGGACTATCTGTCCCGAAGGGTCTCTGATGTGGGAGATGCTCATCCCCCCCGCCTGCTCCCTGGAGAGCCAGGCCAACAAGCGACCCGCTCGCTCCCCCTGCTCAAAAATCCGTTGGGATTGAGCCAGCATTTTTTTCTGGGTAAGAGTGGTACGAAGACGAACCACCTCCGATGTCATAAATTGTAAATGTGAGTAGTGTATAGGGTCCCGGGTACGAACAAAGAGGATCTCTGCACAACTCGCCTCTCTCTCAGCCCTTACCAACTCTGCCCTGCGCTCCCTACGAACTCTGGCTATAATGGTCTGGTATTGTCCCCTTGTCGTGGCCTTGAATGCATCCCAGACAACTGTGGGGTCAGCCGAGCCCACATTTACCACCCAGAAGTCAAGCAACTCCGTTCTGAATTGAGAGTCTACGGCCGTGTCTGAAATCCAAAACCTCGAGAGCCTCCATATCTTGTCTACAGGGCCCAGTGAAAGGTCCAATGACAACAGCAGGGGAGCGTGGTCAGAAATTCCTCTAGGGAGTATTTGTATATCTGTAACCCGTGGGAGGACCGGACTTCCCGCGAAGACTAAGTCTATCCGGGAGAACGTCCTGTGAGAGGCCGAGTGGCATGTGTATGCCCTGGTCTGGGGGTGTCTCCACCTCCACACATCAGTCAGGCCATACGTGTCCGCCCACTCAGTCAACCCAGGATGGTGATACCCCGCAGACGCCAGTCTATCAAGATCCGGATCAGGGACTAGATTGAAATCACCCAATATAATATTGTTATCAGATGCAAATTCAGCTATCTTACCGGTGATCTGGTTGAGCACCAGTAGTGATGCCGGAGGAGGCAAATATAAACCCACAATGGTCCACGTTAGAGAATATATTTTAGCATGTATGATGACATAACGACCATCAGGGTCCAGGGCCAAATCCAGGAGCCGGAAAGGAAGGGATTTCAATATCAGAATAGTGACACCCCTGGAAAAACTGGAGTGCGTGGAGTGGTAGTGATAACCCACCCACGGTTTTTTGAGGGCCAAAACTCTACTTCCTATCAAATGCGTCTCCTGGAGCACACATATATGTGGGTTGTAAGCTTTAAGGAATTGGAACACCAGGGAACGCTTAACCGGGGAGTTCAGTCCCCTAGTGTTCCAGGAAACAATATTAAGGGAGGACATGGTTACTCAGAATGATAATAATGTTAGGATCAATGTAGGTCGTGGCTCCCGAACTGGACCCCCGGACCCATAATGGACATACCTGAAAACATTGCAATGCTGATGAGTCAATTTTTTTAAAAAAACAATTGTAAAACAAAAACAGAACCAAACTGAAAACAGTCCAACTTCTAACATAAATTAGAACAGCCCCATTAGGGGAACTTTCCCCACCCCCCACCCCACCCAGCCCCCCCAAACTGAGGCGGGTTTCAATCCCAAACCAATTCAGCTCGCCGGCTGCAGCAAGGGGTCCGTGGAAGAGGCGAGCCCGACCCCCCTAAATTGCACACGGGGGGGCAAGCAAGAGTTCAAGCGGCCCTTCGAGTGTGAGAACTCCGCTAATGGATTATAACAGGCTGTGGGGTATTAGAAGTCAAATAGAGAAGAAGTAAATCGTGTTGTGACCCCACAGTGAAGTCGATCCATCACTAAGAGGATACAGGTATGCAGGTAACATGAAGCCTCATAGCTCAACAGTCTCCTGACCAAATGCTTAGACAGGGGCATTAACTTAGAGTTTTCCTGAAAGGGGATAGTTGGTTACCCCCCTCAAGTCTGAACACATCATGGGGATGAACTGGGCACAACCTGTGCAACAAAACTAAGTCATCCATGGAGCAGTTCGTATGTGAATTCAGACTTGGGCCCAGGTTGTTACAAGTAAAGAATAAAGAGGAGATTCGGTGTGTACCGATCGGTCGGTCAACGGATCTGTGGCAGAGAATCCAGCCAGACAGAGGCCTCCCTTGGTGTGGTGAAAAATCGAGTCGTCTCGCCATCCTGGACCCTCAAGCGAGCAGGGAAGAGTACACTATAGCGAATGTTGCGTGATCTCAGTGCGGCCTTAACCTGGTCAAACGATTTCCTGAGTTTTTGGGTCTCTACCGAATAGTCAGGGAAAATCATCAGTTTAGTGTTCTGAAATCTTAGGTCCCCAACATTTCTGGAGGCACGAAGAACTTCATCCCTGTCTCTGAAATTAAGGAGACGGAGTATGAAGGTGCGAGGAGGGGATCCAGGAGGCCCTGGCTTAGGCGGTATACGGTGTGCCCTCTCAACTGTGTAGTAGGGCGACCAACGGGCTTCCGGTAGGAGGTCTCGCAGCAGGCCCTCTATGAAGGAGGTAGGATTGTTCCCCTCCGCCCCCTCCGGTAAACCGATAATACGAAGATTATTGCGCCGGTTTCTGTTCTCCGCATCTTCAGCTCTGTATTCTAAGGCCTTTACTTTGGTCTGGAGCGTGCGGAGTGTTGCTCCATGTTCCGCAACGGTATCTTCAGTGTTACTCAATCTTTGTTCCGTCTCGGTAACTCGCGACCTAATTTTGTCTATGTCTTGACGGATTAGACCCATATCCAGCTGAACAGCCTCTATTTTTGTTGTTAATGTGGATTGGCAAGTTGCTATGGCCGCCATGACGTCCGCCAGCCAGGGGGGACGAGAGTCATCCGGCTCCATGATGCTTGTCTGTGAGGCTCTATGTGTGCTGCGTGTGGTATGGGCCTCCGGAGTGGGACAGGTGGGCGTCTGGGGGAAGTCCGACTGTGGTGGAAAGGCCAACCTTTTGCCCCCCTTGCTATATTTTGTACTAGAAGATCTGCGCCTCATTCAGATTAGCAAGGCCCCGGACTGGGCAGTAATTAGTGGCTGGCTGTGGGAGACTATCAGGGGGGGGGGTTCAGGGGTATGCAGTCAGTATATTTAGAGCTGTACGTGCCCCCCAGAGAGTTTGCCCCCTCACCTGCAGGCTGAGTAGAATCGGGGCTGTCCTCGGACTTCCACAGGCCTACAGGGACTTTCTGTGTGTCTCTCCCAGGGTGTCAGGGAAGGAGATGGTCCAGGGCCTGCTCCACGATCCAGATGGAGACCCTCAGCTTTCCCGGGCTCTCCCCCTCCAGATCCCTGGGGTCAGTGTCACCCTCAGCTGTTCCGGCGGCCTCAGATCTTCAGGGGAGGCCGCGGATGCGGCCTAGCTGTTCGTAGGGCCTGAGGATACAATCCGGGCCGATTCCGCGGCCGTGGCTAGGCCCGAGGCTTTTATCTGAGGCCCGTGGTGGGCCGTGATGTTTCCGGAGGCTCCGACCGCGCCAGGGGTCATCCGGATCGCGGCGCGGCCCGCCAGGAAAGTCCGCGGCTGCGGCCTAATGCCTCGAGGTAGGCCGGAGCGTCCGGCGGACCCGATCTCGGCCCCGGATCAAAAAAATTTTCCTCTCCCTCAAGAGATAGAGGGTCTGTGAGCCCCCCAGAGACAGTAGGGATGTGTCCGGAGGATTTAGAGGCCAGATGGATCCGGATTATGCCGGCGATGTGCGGAGCTCTCTGAGAAGCAGCCGCTCACATCGCCATCTTGGCCACGCCCCCTTCAGGTAGCTTTAGGTGTGGGGTGTGTACTAAACCCCATGAGCTATAATTGGCCAAAGCCACCCTGGCTTTGGCCAATTATGCCTCTCTGTACAGACGGCGCTGTGATTGGCCAAGCATGTGGGTCATAGTGCATGTTTGGCCAATCATCAGCCAACAATGCACTGCGATGCAGCAGTGAATTATGGGCTGTGACACGCCACTCAAATTTGGCGTGAATGGCCCATATCGTTCACAATTCGACGTATGGTTGAACATGCAATGTTCGAGTCGAACATCGATTCGACTCGAACTCGAAGCTCATCCCTAGTTGTACGTCCCCGCGTACTTGATGTTCAGAAGTTCCGACAAGATTTGTGTGACCGTGTGTATGCAAGACAAGTTTAAGTCAACATCCGTCGAAAAAAAAACATGGATTTTGTTGTCGGAATGTGCGATCGCGTGTACGACGCGGCATTACTGTGCAATAATATTTGCCTTGCCAAGATTCAGTGTAACAAGATGTGCTCCATTAATGTTGCATAAGGCAATTGAGACAGAAGTCACTGAGCGAATCCCATCAAATTACACTTGGGTGAATTCACATATTTTTCACTAGGATAAATGGAGTCTTTGATAAATTTTAACCTTAGGTATATGCTGTATTATAGCTGGAACAGATACTGTGAAGTTATTTTAACATATTTTGACTATCGTAAAAAGTGCACTTTTTGGTAGGTTTCGACATACAGTATGTACTGTATAATTGTTTCAATGCCTTCCATGAAGAAATTGACGATGCATTGGTGTCATGAACAGGTGTGACCAGATTGTGTGGACTGCAAAGAGGAAACCAAAACGCATGTAAAGTGAAATAAGAATAGTGTTTATTTAAGATAAGTGATATAAATAAACAAACACCCCGAATACAAATAGTGCTCAACCAACCAACAGAAACCCACAGACAACAGATAATATATACAGGAAAGTGGACACATCAGACTGGAAGGTAGGCACATCAGACTGGAAGGCAGGCAGATCAGGCTGGAAGGCAGGCAGATCAGGCTGGAAGGCAGGCACCGAGACTTTGGGCTGGAAGGCAGGCATCAAGACATCAGATTGGAAAGCGGGCACATCAGACTGGAAGGTAGGTACCTTGGGCTGGATAGCAGGCACTGGGTTGGCAGGTTTAGGTGGGTCATCAAGTTCAACTGGCATGAACGCAGGCTGGAACAGGTTGGTTGGTGTGGAAGCAAGTTGGGTTACTGGCAGGATTGTGTGAGTGGGGAAGAACTTCCGTTTCTTCTTTGGCTTAACTGCTGGAGATCTGTAGGTGGCTGTAGGACTGTAGACAGGAGGTGAGGCATACTGAAAGGAAGGGCTGGGATATGGCAAAGAAGGGGGAACAGTGGCCAGAGGAAGTTCTTGTGTGGAAGTTGCAGGTATTAGAGAAGAGGCAGGTGGGTTAAAGGCAGGATAGGTGCAGGAAGTAGAAACAGGGCATTGATACTTGGTGGGGAGCAGGGTATATTGGACTGCAGCTGAGGTTGCCAGGGGTGAAAGGAGAAAGGACATCTGAGCAGGCAGGTGTTTAGTAGCAGGTCTGGTTTGTGGAGAGCTGACAGAAGCTGGGCATAACAGGTCTGACCATGCCTGAAGTACAGGTAGCACAAAAGTGGGCTCACATTCCCTCTGTCTGACCAGCGACTGTACTTCATCTATACAATCTTTCAACAACTGTTTGGGACAAACCGAATAATGCTCAAAAAAGGATGCAGAGTCATCCTCCAACAGCCATACTAAGGACGCAACCTGGTTAATGCTGAAGGGGGGAGAAAAGTCATCATGGCCCTTTGGGATACAAGGCAGAGCCAGCTCTGTACACATTCCAATCAAAGGCTGAACATCCTCAAATTGTATACTGCCCTGATCGACCACAGAGTGAGCTAAACGGATAATCTCCAGCAGCTGATCACTGGACCACCCTTCCAATGTCTGGCGGAGATATTCAGAACTCTCTGTTGCCAGCAGAGCATAATAAACAATTATATCTGAATTCATCCCAGTAATGTGCAACAGATTTGAGATGGTTCCCCTGTGCAGCCACTTCTGGTCAGAGATGGCCTTGGTATACTGTCATGAACAGGTGTGACCAGATTGTGTGGACTGCAAAGAGGAAACCAAAATGTATGTAAAGTGAAATAAGAATAATGTTTATTTAAGATAAGTGATATAAATAAACAAACACCCCAAATACAAATAGTGCTCAACCAACCAACAGGAACCCACAGACAACAAATAATATATACAGCCAATGGGAAGTACCAAAATCAAACACGTAAGCCAGGCCAGGGTCATACACAGGGGATCAGCAACTGAACAAGGGCAGGATAGGAGAGGGAGATAATGGATGGGATATGGATACAAGGGAATAGGAACACAGGAGGGACAGGCTCAGGATGGGATCGGATACAGGCTCAGGTTCAGATACAGGTTTACAGGATATGGGATAACAGGTCAGGGCACAAGGAAGAAAGATACCAAGGCAAGCCTATGAGGGCTTGCCGGGTATTTATAAGGCTGTGGTAATTGACCTCATGTTACAGCTGAGCGCAGAGTGTGCTGTTTGCTCCACACTGCCGGAGTGCACCCGCTGGTGGACACCAGTACTACGGCCCAAGGATGCAACAGTGCCACCAGCAGGAGAGACCTCCTACTACAGGTCCCAGGTGTTGGAAGACACCCGCTGGTGGACACTGGTACTGCGATCCAAGAGACCGATAGCGCCACCAACGGGTAAACCCTCTCATGACAGTACCCCCCCAAAGGAGCGGCCTCCAGACGCTCCAACAAGGTGAAATTGTCCAAAGTTCATGGCCTCAAACCGAACAACAGATGAGGGCACATCAGGCTGGGCATCGGGTAAATCAAACTGGACAGCGGGCACATCCGGGCAGACAGCGGGCACATCCGGGCAGACAGCGGGCAGGAATATACCAAGCTGCGCAGCGGGCACTTTGAGCTGGGCAGCGGGCACTTCGAGCTGGGCAGCGGGCACTTCGAGCTGGGCAGCGGGCACTGACACATCAGTCTGGGAAGCTGGCACATCAGTCTGGGAAGCTGGCACATCAGTCAAGAAGGCAGGCACTGAGACATCAGACTGGAAAGCAGGCACATCAGACTGGGAAGCTGGCACATCAGACTGGAAAGCTGGCACATCAAACTGGGAAGCTGGCACATCAAACTGGGAAGCTGGCACATCAAACTGGGAAGCTGGCACATCAGGCTGGAAGGCAAGCTTCAAGACATCAGGCTGAAAAGCTGGCACATCAAACTGGGAAGCTGGCACATCAGACTGGCAAGCTGGCACATCAGACTGGAAGGCAGGCATCGAGACATCAGGTGGAAATGCAGACACCGAGATATCAGGCGAGACTTCAGGCTGGAAGGCAGGCATCAAGGCATCAGACTGGAAAGCAGGCACATTAGACGGGAGAGCGGGTACATCAGACTGGAAGGCTGAGACATCCGGCTGGAAGGCAGGCATCGAGACATCTGGCTGGAAGGCAGGCATCGGGACATCCGGCTGGAAGGCAGGCATCGGGACATTCAGCTGGAAGGCAGGCATCGGGACATCCAGCTGGAAGGCAGGCATAGGGACATCCGGCCGGAAGGCAGGCATCGGGACGTCTGGCTGGAAGGCAGGCATCGGGACATCCGGCTGGAAGGCAGGCACATCAGACTGGATAGCAGGCGCATCAGACCGGAAAGCGGGCACCGAGACTTCGGGCTGGAAGGCAGACATCAGGACAGACTGTACAGCGGGCACATCAGAATGTGAGGCAAAGACATCAAGCTGGGAGGCAGGCACCGAGACATCAGGCTGGAAGGCAGGCATCAGGACATCAGACTGGAAAGCAGGCACATTAGACTGGAGGGCGGGTACATCAGACTGGAAGGTGGGCACATCAGACTGGAAGGCAGAGACATCAAGCTGGAAGGCAGAGAATCAAGCTGGAAGGCAGAGACATCTGGCTGCGAGGCAGGCATTGAAACATCAGACTGAGAAGCGGGCATATCAGACTGCAAGGCAGAGACATCAAGCTGGAAGGCAGGCACCGAGACATCCGGCTGGAGGGCAGGCACCGAGACATCAGGCTGGAAGGCAGGCACCGAAACACCAGGCTGGAAGGCAGGCACATCAGACTGGAAAGCGGGCACCGACTGGCAAGTGGGCACATCAGACTGAAAGGCAGGCATCGAGACATCAGGCTGGAAAGCGGGCACATTAGACTGGAAGGTAGATATATCAGGCTGGAAGGCAGGCACCAAGCCTTCAGGCTGGAAGGCAGGCATCAAGACCTCAGACTGGAAAGCGGACACATCTGACTGGAAGGTAGGCACATCAGGCTGGAAGGCAGGCACCGCGACTTCAGACTGGAAAGCGGGTACATCAGACTGGAAAGTGGACACATCAGACTGGAGGATAGGCACATCAGACTGGAAGGCAGGCACCAAGACTTTGGGCTGGAAGGCAGGCATCAAAACATCAGACTGGGAAGCGGGCACATCAGACTGGAAGGAAGACACATCAGGCTGGAAGGTAGGCACATCAGGCTGGAAGGTAGGCACATCAGGCTGGAAGGTAGGCACATCAGGCTGGAAGGCAGGCACATCAGGCTGGAAGGCAGGCACATCAGGCTGGAAGGCAGGCACATCAGGCTGGAAGGCAGGCACCGAGACTTTGGGCTGGGAGGCAGGCACCGAGACATCAGACTGGAAAGTGGACACATCAGACTGAAAGGTAGGCACATCAGGCTGGAAGGCAGGCACCGAGACTTTGGGCTGGAAGGCAGGCATTGGGACATCAGACTGGAAAGCGGGTACATCAGACTGGAAAGTGGACACATCAGACTGGAAGGTAGGCACATCAGACTGGAAGGCAGGCAGCTCAGGCTGGAAGGCAGGCAGATCAGGCTGGAAGGCAGGCACCGAGACTTTGGGCTGGAAGGCAGGCATCAAGACATCAGATTGGAAAGCGGGCACATCAGACTGGAAGGTAGGTACCTCGGGTTGGATAGCAGGCACTGGGTTGGCAGGTTTAGGTGGGTCATCAAGTTCAACTGGCATGAACGCAGGCTGGAACAGGTTGGTTGGTGTGGAAGCAAGTTGGGTTACTGGCAGGATTGTGTGAGTGGGGAAGAACTTCCGTTTCTTCTTTGGCTTAACTGCTGGAGATCTGTAGGTGGCTGTAGGACTGTAGACAGGAGGTGAGGCATACTGAAAGGAAGGGCTGGGATATGGCAAAGAAGGGGGAACAGTGGCCAGAGGAAGTTCTTGTGGGGAAGTTGCAGGTATTAGAGAAGAGGCAGGTGGGTTAAAGGCAGGATAGGTGCAGGAAGTAGAAACAGGGCATTGATACTTGGTGGGGAGCAGGGTATATTGGACTGCAGCTGAGGTTGCCAGGGGTGATGGGAGAAAGGACATCTGAGCAGGCAGATGTTTAGTAGCAGGTCTGGTTTGTGGAGAGCTGACAGAAGCTGGGCATAACAGGTCTGACCATGCCTGAAGTACAGGTAGCACAAAAGTGGGCTCACATTCCCTCTGTCTGACCAGCGACTGCACTTCATCTATACAATCTTTCAACAACTGTTTGGGACAAACCGAATAATGCTCAAAAAAGGATGCAGAGTCATCCTCCAACAGCCATACTAAGGATGCAACCTGGTTAATGCTGAAGGGGGGAGAAAAGTCATCATGGCCCTTTGGGATACAAGGCAGAGTCAGCTCTGTACACATTTCAATCAAAGGCTGAACATCCTCAAATCGTATACTGCCCTGATCGACCACAGAGTGAGCTAAACGGATCATCTCCAGCAGCTGATCACTGGACCACCCTTCCAATGTCTGGCGGAGATATTCAGAACTCTCTATTGGCAGCAGAGCATAATAAACAGTTATATCTGAATTCATCCCAGTAATGTGCAACAGATTCGAGATGGTTCCCCTGTGCAGCCACTTCTGGTCAGAGATGGCCTTGGTAAACTGTCATGAACAGGTGTGACCAGATTGTGTGGACTGCAAAGAGGAAACCAAAATGCATGTAAAGTGAAATAAGAATAATGTTTATTTAAGATAAGTGATATAAATAAACAAACACCCCAAATACAAATAGTGCTCAACCAACCAACAGGAACCCACAGACAACAAATAATATATACAGCCAATGGGAAGTACCAAAATCAAACACGTAAGCCAGGCCAGGGTCATACACAGGGGATCAGCAACTGAACAAGGGCAGGATAGGAGAGGGAGATAATGGATGGGATATGGATACAAGGGAATGGGAACACAGGAGGGACAGGATCAGGATGGGATCGGATACAGGCTCAGGTTCAGATACAGGAGATACAGGTTTACAGGATATGGGATAACAGGTCAGGGCACAAGGAAGAAAGATACCAAGGCAAGCCTATGAGGGCTTGCCGGGTATTTATAAGGCTGTGGTAATTGACCTCATGTTACAGCTGAGCGCAGAGTGTGCTGTTTGCTCCACACTGCCGGAGTGCACCCGCTGGTGGACACCGGTACTACGGCCCAAGGATGCAACAGTGCCACCAGCAGGAGAGACCTCTTACTACAGGTCCCAGGTGTTGGAAGACACCCGCTGGTGGACACTGGTACTGCGATCCAAGAGACCGATAGCGCCACCAATCGGTTAGACAGTTGCTGCACATGACAGATATTCTTATATACTTCTACTTTCTTATTTTGTTTTTGCTGGTTTGTTTCTTTGTTTTTTAGTTCATACATTTTATCACAACACCATTCATCACTTCACTCATCTACTAATATAGGCTCCACTCATTACTTACACACATTAATTTCACATGATTTCATTTTCTTACCATTGCAGAGCAGTTTGGACTGATAAGCACACACCAGAACCACATGGTTGTGACATGGTCACCTGGTCTTCACCTGGCTGCTGTTTCTGGCTTGGATGGGATTCCTCACCTCAGCCCCGGGTGAGATGATCATCCTTGTCCCTCTTCTTCCTTTGGATCCTAGGTTGGGCGCCACCATTTGGCCGCAATGTAAGTTACACACCTTTATTTTGAGAGATTGTATCTCCGTTTAAAGGATATCCCTACTCATAAATATTACTGATTTATTTTCAGAGCATCTTACTCCTGATGATTGGCAAGAGCCATGAAACGTGCGTCGAGTTATATCAAACTGATGCTTTAAACAATTTTGGTCTACCATGTAAAATCGATCATGTGCATTGAACTTTTATGAAGGGATGAGTGTCCTTTTGTAATTAATATGTTTATTTATTATTCTGTACTTTCTTCTGTATAATTGTTTTATATTTATATCCATGCAAATGTATTACACTGGATTGTGTCCTGTATTACAGATTGACACTTTCCTTAATGTAATCTGCTATTTCTTAATAAATTGAACAATCCAATGACTTGCCTCATACAAAGTCCCATTTCCTCTCTCCTTCTTTTTGTTGTATACTTCTATGAGTGTATTGTGATATCACCCAAGTGGTTAACATTAGATAAGCATCAATGATTTAATAAATAATGTCTGGATCAATGTGAATGTTATTATTTTGGCAGGCTCACTATTTGGGGTTATAAGTAATGGACGTGCTCTTATGTGCAAAATAGTAACCAGCAGCTCTTCTGATGGATGCAATTACATGTTGAAATTTGTATGATCTACAATAGTTGTGGATGTTAAAGAATTGATTCTGTGGACAAAATGCATCATCCCATTTGATAAAGTATAATTGCTGTCAACTATATTGATGGATTTGACCGCATGGTTGAACTCATAAAGAGAAGTGGATGTTCGAAGATGTGCTATGTGGATATAATTATTTACTATCCCACTTGCAGGCTCCTTTAGGAGATCTTCATCTTTGAGTACTGCTCAGTATATGGCAACAACATCAACCATTGTTTGCACATAACCTTTTGTAATTGACAGATGGTTGAATACATAATCTCCAATATATATTTTATACTGTATGTATTACTGTGTTGGTATGTAATCCATTGCTGGAGGGCATTAACCAGTTGAAGACCAGGCATTTTCTGGCACTTTTTGTTTTTTTTTTTGCTAGAAAATTAGCTAGAACCCCCCAAACATAATATATTTTTTAAAGCAGAGGCCCTAGAGATTAAATTGGTTGGTTTTACAATTTTTCACATTTTTGTCACACGGTATTTGCCATATATTGGTGTACTACTACTATTAACATTGTACTACTTTGGGGAAGTGATTTTTTTTTACACATTATGATTGCTTATCCTTTAAAATTGGTATAAGCAACAATTTTTACTGAATGAAATTGATTCATTCTGTGTGCACATGCCCATGCTATCCCAGAGCTTCAGAGTGCATTGAGCGGCGTGGCAGCAGAGGAAGTAGGTGGCCATAAAGGGACCAGGAGCCATAAAAGCCAATGCTTCCTCTGTAACCCTGCCTCCTGTCCCAGGCAGAATGATATCAAGTGTACTTGGGACCTTTCTAGCAGCCTGGAGAATGATGCCAGCAAAAGCTGGAAGAGGAAAGAGGAAAAGAAGGTCAATGCATTAAACAACACATACACTGCAACTACCGTATATACTCGAGTATAAGTCAAATTTTTCAGCACATTTTTTTGTGCTGAAAGTGCCCCCCTCGACTTATACTCGAGTCAAGCACTTTTCTGCAGCAAAAAAAATTCATTTTCTCAACCGACTTTGGGGCCCCGTATCTCAGGGCCACTTGGTGCTAGGAACCCCAAATTTGGTGTCATAACATACCCAAAGCTGGGGTTCCTAGCACCAAGTGGCCCTGAGATACGGGGCCCCTAAACCGGCTCGGAAAATGTAATTCTCTGCTGCAGAAAAGTGCTTGACATTTTCTGAACTGATTTTTGGGGCCCTGTATCTCGGGACCACTTGGTGCTAGAAACCCCAGCTTTGGAAATTTTATGGTGCTAGTTCCACTGGGTTTGCACACCAAATGTGGGGTTCTTAGCACTAAGTGGCCCCGAGATATGGGGCCCCAAATTTGGTCAACTGTGTCCATCTGCAGCAATGTCATTTCGGGACACTTTGGGTTCAGAGACCCCAAATTTTGGCTGCAGCTAGGGGGCATCTAGGAACCCTTAACTACCAAGTTTGAAGTTCAGGGGACCTATGGCTGCAAATGGGCACAGTGATGCTGCAAATGGGCATTGTTGACCCTCTTTTCCACTTACAGTAGCTGTGCATTTCTCACCCTCGTCTTATACTCGGGTCAATACGTTTTCCCATTTTTTTTGTGGTAAATTAGGGCCTCGACTTATACTCGGAACGACTTATACTCGAGTATATACGGTATTAGTCTGCTTTCACACTGCTCCTCGGGTGCAGCACAGTGCAGCTGCTGTTTTCCTGTGGGTTAGCTGCACTGAGTCAGACTTCTATTATATCCTGTGGGTTTGGTGTGCTTTCTGAATGCAGGAGCCTTGGTTCGCTTTCAGAAAGAGCACCATACCTACAAGATATAATAGAAGTATATGGAAAAGTGTAGCTACCACGCAGGAAAGCTGCAGGTGCACTGCGCTTTACCCATTGTGCAGGTAAACCATAGGGCATCAGTGTGAAAGCAGCCTTATTTTTATTTTTAATAAAGGAATTGTCAAAAACTGTGCGTTTTTATTTCTTTTTGACATTTTTTTTGGTGAATGAGTAAGGGTACAATGTACCCCATACTCATTCACATGGGGGGTTGGGATTTGGGGGCCCCCCTGTTAAAATGTGCTTTCAGATTCCTATAAGCCCCCTGCCCCGGGAAGAGGGCCTTGTCCCATGGGAAAAGGTGCTTTGGGGCAGAGGGGAAGAGCACCCCTCCATGTTGAGGGCATGTGGCCTAGTATGATTAAGGTAGGGGGTTGTTCACTCGCCACCCTTTACTGGCCTGCCAGGCTGCATGCTTGGATAAGGGTCTGGTAAGGATTTTGGGGGGACCCCACACTGTTTTTATTACATTTTATGTGGGGCTCCCCTTAAAATCCGTACTAGACCCAAAGGGCCTGGTATAAATTAGGGGGGACCCCCATGCCATTTTTTTCACATTTTTGTATTTCTGGCAATTTTTTTTTCATTCAGCTATCAGTGGGGAAGCCCGCTGACAGCTGATGACTCATCCGTTGTAAAGGACGCAGTGGCTGGCTTCCCGGCCTGCTCCTTAACCTCCCTGACAGTATTCCCGAGTGTGGCTTGGGGTGGATTTTCAGCACCAAAAGCAGTAATCCCGAGCCACACTCGGGATTGCATCACAGGATCCAGGTACAGCAAACTTACCTTGTCCCCAGGATCCTGCGATGTCCTCCCCGCTCTGTGTGCGAGCCGTCCTCCGCTCGATCTATCACAGAGCCGAGCTCTGTTCCCTGCGAGCGTTGCGACGCACGGGGACAGAGAACGGCACCAAATTCAAGAAGTGTCTAATCGAGAGGGAAATGGGACTTTAAATGAAGCGGCTGAACTGCGGAGGTGATGATATAAATATACAATTTTATTTATAACAAGGTAAATATGGTAATTTCATATATACATAAAAGCACAAGGTATAGACATAATGATACAAAGTATATAAATATAAACATAAATAAAGATAAATTCATGAGGTTAATGAATGGTATATGACAGCAATCTGGCCTTAAAATGCTAAACACAGCATGCCCGGCACCTGTGTTAATAATCACATAAAAGGAATCTGCAAATGTTGGATTCATGTTATAACATAGTCAAAGCGTAGTATGTGTCTCTGCAGCATCCAATAGCTCTACGCGTTTCGTGGAATTTTCTCCACTCGTCAGGAGCAGATGCAACAGGTTCCTGTAGATTAAATGGTTATGGTGAAACCACATTCTGTATAAGAGTAAAAAATTTTATTTAAGGAAAATTAACCAAATACACTCACCAGCCCCGGCACTGGGAGCAATAAGGGGCGAGCGAGACAGGTGAACCGGAAGCACAGACCACATCACGGGAGCTGAGGCGGCGTAACTGTACATGGACAGCTTGGGGTGGTGGTATGGTGCCTAAGGTGGTCCCCATGAGTGTAGGTGCTGGCTTTGAGGTATGAGCAAAACAAAACATCTGAAAGTAAACGCAGGGGGGTGCGGGAGAAGGCGTCCGCACCTGGGTCAAACCACCAGGCGATTGGCGCCAAACCGCTCCCGCACAGGTCACGCAGAAGGTGCTCTCAATGGCAGCGTAATGACGTCATGATCGACGTCAAACGCTGGACGTGAGGACCGTGGCGCCGATGCGCGAAGGGGCATCCTCATGATCTCCCGAACACCACTGTGCAATGAGAAAAGGGAGGACCCACGAGGCGCATCGCAGCTCCCGCGATAGGAAAAGACCCCCATACACCATGACCAGGCTCAAAACCCCAAACCTGCACACATCTCATACACATTACACCAATTACACTTCACATCCCATCCTTTTCCTCCATTATTCACGCATGCTGACTCATTGGGCTTACAATTTTATACCACTAATATATATATTTTTCATCACTATTTCACCTTCCCCTTACACATACCTTGCTTATTTTTACACATCCTCATCATCTCACCTCACACACATTTTTATTTTTACTTTCAGATGTTTTATTTTGCTCATACCTCAAAGCCAGCACCTACACTCATGGGGACCACCTTAGGCACCATACCACCACCCCAAGCTGTCCATGTACAGTTACGCCGCCTCAGCTCCCGTGATGTGGTCTGTGCTTCCGGTTCACCTGTCTCGCTCGCCCCTTATTGCTCCCACTGCCGGGGCTGGTGAGTGTATTTGGTTAATTTTCCTTAAATAAAATGTTTTACTCTTATACAGAATGTGGTTTCACCATAACCATTTAATCTACAGGAACCTGTTGCATCTGCTCCTGACGAGTGGAGAAAATTCCACGAAACGCGTAGAGCTATTGGATGCTGCAGAGACACATACTACGCTTTGACTATGTTATAACATGAATCCAACATTTGCAGATTCCTTTTATGTGATTATTAACACAGGTGCCGGGCATGCTGTGTTTAGCATTTTAAGGCCAGATTGCTGTCATATACCATTCATTAACCTCATGAATTTATCTTTATTTATGTTTATATTTATATACTTTGTATCATTATGTCTATACCTTGTGCTTTTATGTATATATGAAATTACCATATTTACCTTGTTATAAATAAAATTGTATATTTATATCATCACCTCCGCAGTTCAGCCGCTTCATTTAAAGTCCCATTTCCCTCTCGATTAGATTCAAAATAGGGATGGAGGTGCCCATCCGCGCCTCATTTAAAGTCCCAAACCTTCCCCCCTCTTTTTTACAGTTTGTATAGGGATGGAAGCGGCTGGAATATTGGATCAGCAGTGTTCCCCTGCCATCCATGCGTGAGGTGCAGTTTCAGATGTGTATATTCCCTACTTAGGGATTTACACATGGGGACTGGCTAAGCAAATTTAGGGTATATGGATACATGTATCTATTTATGTAATTAGCGACAGCAATTTATGGCATTCTTGGCATAGGTTTTATGTTTAAACCTCATAAGTTACATTCCCTACATGATTACACTTTTTACAATTCTTACATCCATGCGCTCCTGCCGCTCTGGCGATGTGTGCAGGTTTGGGGTTTTGAGCCTGGTCATGGTGTATGGGGGTCTTTTCCTATCGCGGGAGCTGCGATGCGCCTCGTGGGTCCTCCCTTTTCTCGTTGCACAGTGGTGTTCGGGAGATCGGAAGGACGCCCCTTCGCGCATCGGCGCCACGGTCCTCACGTCCAGCGTTTGACGTCGATCATGACGTCATTACGCTGCCATTGAGAGCACCTTCTGCGTGACCTGTGCGGGAGCGGTTTGGCGCCAATCGCCTGGTGGTTTGACCCAGGTGCGGACGCCTTCTCCCGCCCCCCCCTGCGTTCACGCACGTGGCGTTGGTGGCGTACCTGTACATATACCCTCAGTCAGAGCCGGCTGTTCACATGGCCGGTCTCTGCCTGGGGCTCCTGCACACCAGCTATTCCACCGCCTGGTGTTGCATGGTATACAGCTTGGGTAAGTGTCCTTCGGTTCAGACCCACACACAACACGATTGATTTTTGCACGTTTTTGTTCACACACATTTGTTTTTTACACTCACATCACTTATAGGTTTGTTTTTCTCAGACCATTTTCACGTATAGGTTAGCCCATCTCATACACATTACACCAATTACACTTCACATCCCATCCTTTTCCTCCATTATTCACACATGCTGACACATTGGGCTTACAATTTTATACCACTAATATATATACTTTTTCATCACTATTTCACCATCCCCTTACACATACCTTGCTTATTTTTACACATCCTCATCATCTCACCTCACACACATTTTTATTTTTACTTTCAGATGTTTTATTTTGCTCATACCTCAAAGCCAGCACCTACACTCATGGGGACCACCTTAGGCACCATACCACCACCCCAAGCTGTCCATGTACAGTTACGCCGCCTCAGCTCCCGTGATGTGGTCTGTGCTTCCGGTTCACCTGTCTCGCTCGCCCCTTATTGCTCCCACTGCCGGGGCTGGTGAGTGTATTTGGTTAATTTTCCTTAAATAAAAAAAAAATTTTTTACTCTTATACAGAATGTGGTTTCACCATAACCATTTATTCTACAGGAACCTGTTGCATCTGCTCCTGACGAGTGGAGAAAATTCCACGAAATGCGTAGAGCTATTGGATGCTGCAGAGACACATACTACGCTTTGACTATGTTATAACATGAATCCAACATTTGCAGATTCCTTTTATGTGATTATTAACACAGGTGCTGGGCATGCTGTGTTTAGCATTTTAAGGCCAGATTGCTGTCATATACCATTCATTAACCTCATGAATTTATCTTTATTTATGTTTATATTTATATACTTTGTATCATTATGTCTATACCTTGTGCTTTTATGTGTATATGAAATTACCATATTTACCTTGTTATGAATAAAATTGTATATTTATATCATCACCTCCGCAGTTCAGCCGCTTCATTTAAAGTCCCATTTCCCTCTCGATTAGATTCAAAATAGGGATGGAGGTGCCCATCCGCGCCTCATTTAAAGTCCCAAACCTTCCCCCCTCTTTTTTACAGTTTGTATAGGGATGGAAGCGGCTGGAATATTGGATCAGCAGTGTTCCCCTGCCATCCATGCGTGAGGTGCAGTTTCAGATGTGTATATTCCCTACTTAGGGATTTACACATGGGGACTGGCTAAGCAAATTTAGGGTATATGGATACATGTATCTATTTATGTAATTAGCGACAGCAATTTATGGCATTCTCGGCATAGGTTTTATGTTTAAACCTCATAAGTTACATTCCCTACATGATTACACTTTTTACAATTCTTACATCCATGCGCTCCTGCCGCTCTGGCGATGTGTGCAGGTTTGGGGTTTTGAGCCTGGTCATGGTGTATGGGGGTCTTTTCCTATCACGGGAGCTGCGATGCGCCTCGTGGGTCCTCCCTTTTCTCATTGCACAGTGGTGTTCGGGAGATCGGGAGGACGCCCCTTCGCGCATCGGCGCCACGGTCCTCACGTCCAGCGTTTGACGTCGATCATGACGTCATTACGCTGCCATTGAGAGCACCTTCTGCGTGACCTGTGCGGGAGCGGTTTGGCGCCAATCGCCTGGTGGTTTGACCCAGGTGCGGATGCCTTCTCCCGCCCCCCTCTGCGTTCACGCACGTGGCGTTGGTGGCGTACCTGTACATATACCCTCAGTCAGAGCCAGCTGTTCACATGGCCGGTCTCTGCCTGGGGCTCCTGCACACCAGCTATTCCACCGCCTGGTGTTGCATGGTATACAGCTTGGGTAAGTGTCCTTCGGTTCAGACCCACACACAACACGATTGATTTTTGCACGTTTTTGTTCACACACATTTGTTTTTTACACTCACATCACTTATAGGTTTGTTTTTCTCAGACCATTTTCACGTATAGGTTAGCCCATCTCATACACATTACACCAATTACACTTTACATCCCATCCTTTTCCTCCATTATTCACACATGCTGACACATTGGGCTTACAATTTTATACCACTAATATATATACTTTTTCATCACTATTTCACCATCCCCTTACACATACCTTGCTTATTTTTACACATCCTCATCATCTCACCTCACACACATTTTTATTTTTACTTTCAGATGTTTTGTTTTGCTCATACCTCAAAGCCAGCACCTACACTCTTGGGGACCACCTTAGGCACCATACCACCACCCCAAGCTGTCCATGTACAGTTACGCCACCTCAGCTACCGTGATGTGGTCTGTGCTTCCGGTTCACCTGTCTCGCTCGCCCCTTATTGCTCCCACTGCCGGGGCTGGTGAGTGTATTTGGTTAATTTTCCTTAAATAAAATTTTTTACTCTTATACAGAATGTGGTTTCACCATAACCATTTAATCTACAGGAACCTGTTGCATCTGCTCCCGACGAGTGGAGAAAATTCCACGAAACGCGTAGAGCTATTGGATGCTGCAGAGACACATACTACGCTTTGACTATGTTATAACATGAATCCAACATTTGCAGATTCCTTTTATGTGATTATTAACACAGGTGCCGGGCATGCTGTGTTTAGCATTTTAAGGCCAGATTGCTGTCATATACCATTCATTAACCTCATGAATTTATCTTTATTTATGTTTATATTTATATACTTTGTATCATTATGTCTATACCTTGTGCTTTTATGTATATATGAAATTACCATATTTACCTTGTTATAAATAAAATTGTATATTTATATCATCACCTCCGCAGTTCAGCCGCTTCATTTAAAGTCCCATTTCCCTCTCGATTTGATTCAAAATAGGGATGGAGGTGCCCATCCGCGCCTCATTTAAAGTCCCAAACCTTCCCCCCTCTTTTTTACAAATTCAAGAAGTAAAAAACACA
This sequence comes from Lithobates clamitans, assembly GCA_037952925.1. Lineage (NCBI taxonomy): Eukaryota > Metazoa > Chordata > Amphibia > Anura > Ranidae > Lithobates > Lithobates clamitans. The sequence continues at coordinate 13,295,232 of JBBGZY010000438.1, forward strand.
ATACATATACAGTACACTGTAATCTTATAGATTACAATACTGTATCAATTTATTTCACATCCCTTTTGTCCCTAATGGTTTGTCCAGTGCCCTGCATACAGTTTTATATTATAAATACTGTTCTTTCTGCCTGGAAACTGGAGATTGTCCATAGCAACCAAAACCGTCCCTTTACATCAAAAGTGGTTTTAGACCAGCTAGAAAACAGCAATAATAAATTAGAATCACTTGCAGAATTGAGCGATAGTGATTTGTGGGAAATCCGTCATCAAACACTGAAAGTAATGACAGTGACAATTCTGCAACTGAGCACATTTCAGTGTTTTTGATTTGATTACATTATTGAATCATTTTTTTTTTATTATTATTATATTATTATTTGTTATAATTATTTATAGTTATTTATTATATTATAATTTATGATTTCGTGTTTCAAACTTTATCATACCCGGGATGTCTACTAGACTCTTGTTTGGACAGATTTAAGTGAGTTATTCCTAAAAATTACAGGCCTACAATATAAAACGCCAAATTATCATGCAAAATATTTGTACCGCTTTCAGCATCAAAAATCTGAAATAATCATACTGCTAGGGAGGTTAAAGCGGTGCTCCACCCAAAAGTGGAAGTTCCACCTTAAGGAGCCCTAACCCCCTAACATGCCACATTTGGGATTTAATTTTTTTGGAGGAGGAGCGGGTACCTAGTTTTGACAGGTACCCAGCTCCCACTTCCGCTCTCTCGCAACCTAGGCAAAGCCTCCTTCTCCCCTCCCTCCCTGCAATCTTCTGGGACATGTTACAGGTCCCAGAAGATTGCCCGGCCATCGGGGAAGTGTAACGCACACCCGGCTGTGAAGCCGAAAGCTGTCACAGCCGGGTGCCCACACTTGTGAAGCCGGCGCTGGGGAGAGGCGAGGGGGAGAAGTGAGTGTTTGGGCATCCACATTGCTGGATCATGGGAAAGATAAGTGTGTGTTTATTAAAAGTCAGCAACTACACTTTTTGTAGCTGCTGACTTTTAATAAACACAAAAATAAGCAGAACTCCGCTTTAACAACCAGCTCTTTACTGTGCCCTGATTGGGCAAAACCTTACACCTGACAAGTGGTCAGGTGAATTGCTTCAGCCAATCAGGGCTTAGAATGCACTGTGCAGCGCAAATTGCATTGTGGGATGCTCATCGGTGAACATCCCGCCGAGCGCCCTGCAAATTCTGGTGATCGCCGAACATGCAAACAGGCAATGTTCAAGCCAAACTTATGTTCTTTCTGAACTGCTCACCCAACACTAGTGTAGAACAGTTCCCATAGTACACAGTCCATAGTCCATCTCGGGACCAAGCAAGAGATAAAGGATATGTTCCTACATACAGTGGGACCATGGAAAACTAACAAAGGCACCCTCTTGCAGAAAGGTGGATCACAGCAACAAAAAAAAGGAATTTGGAGGAGAAATAGAAGGGACTTTTTTGATTTAAGAATACATCCTTAAATAGATTTTTGAGTTTAGTATAACTTTAAGCTGTAGTTATCCTTAATTATGTTACCTTTAAAGAAAATGTAATGCCCTTATTTGAATAAGCGTTTTGAAGTACCTTGTAGACATTATACATTACTGTAGTTTCCTTTCTTGAATGAACAATGACTCATACTTTAGCAGCTTGCCACGCTGTGCTTTATCGAAATACATATTCACATATTACTTAAATAACAGAAAAACAGGAAAATCAGAGAACAAAAAACAAACTTTATTTACAAGCATTATTATAAATATATGTTACATATTTACAATCTACAGAACTTTTTTTACTCTAGTACTCTATAGTATTGTGCAGAATATACCAGAATAACAGAGAAGAACAAAAAGCTGGGAAGCGAAAAATGCAAAAGAAGACTACAAGTGAGCATAAGTGACGCACATATATATACAGTATATATATGTATATACATTTTGATTGACTGTTGATAGCCCTAGTCTCTGAAATTATACCAATGCAAGGTCACTTTGACATGAGCTGAAAAACTGACATAATGGGGAAATAAAAGACTGATTTCCATAAAGTCTTGTCTTAAAGGGTCAGGCATCAGAAAAATGGTATTTCATTTATGATTGGATGGTATCTGGCTGAATGGCTTAGAATATCTCTTTTGGACTCCAGTGGTAATTCTGAAGTATACAACCCTGCATATCCCATTACAGTCTCACTTCTCATGGTGACCACTATTTCAATCACAATAATGTACTATAATAAAAGGCAGATTGCAATTAGAGAAAGAGAGCCCCCTTGTTACAAGCATTGTGTATGAGGCAGAAATCATTCTGGCAGAGTCTTGGAGGAATATACAGCAAAAACGATGAAACACTCAACCCACCAGCATTTGCTATTTAAGATATTCAGTTGATTCACTCTTTAACTACCATGTTTGCAATTGGAAATTATAGTTAGGCATGCACCTTATGAAATGGATTGTAGTCAAACTGCTGATCTTTGACATCAGTGTAGACCATTACAACCTCTGCTGATCTGCAGCAAGAGAAAATTTACAGATGTAAGGAATGAAACAGGGAACTGCATGATATAATAGTATGCATACCAAGGTGCCTGCAAATATCTCCAAGCATTTCTGTAACTTTCTGAATATATCTTTCCAATCCCAACATGTGTAGTATGATCATCTTACTTTTCCAGTCAAAAGTTTGACACATCCCATTCCTCTGTTGAAGTCCCCCTATAAAGCACAGTTCAGAAACTGAGAGTCTGTTTTTACTATGTATTCGATTTCTCTGCAAGATTCACCTGTTACACTTCTAAGCTACTCGTTTAATGTTCGATTGTCATTTAAAAAAAAAAAAAGTAATTTTAAAATGTGTATGCAGTGCAGGCACCTAAATGTACATGCCTTCATTGGTCTACAATAGATCTAAGACTCCTGAAACATTCAGAGTAACTTTGTGGTAGTGAATGCTGGCTTACCCCCTCCCGCCTTTCAATCTTTTCTGTTGGCTAGTAAGGTTTCTCATTATAATGATGTTTCAAGATAAAGCTGCAGATGGCTGGTGGAAGCAGACTAGACTTTGTAACCACCAGGAAGTATTCTATTGTTTATAAAGGTAGTTGTAGGTTACTTTAAAAGACAGGTATACTTAAAGTAGCAACAGCAGAGGAAGCCTTACAGAGAATACTGTATACACAGAAGAGGCAGCATTTTTGTCATTCAGGAATACATCAATAGGTTTTTCAATCTCAACCAAGTCTATGGGAATGCAAAACCTGCTTTAAGTAGGTCAAATAAAGGTCTGAAGAAGGTCTACTGTAGGTACAGGCGGTCCCCGGGTTACAGAGAAGATAGGGACTGTAGGTTTGTTCTTAAGTTAAATCTGTTTGTAAATCGGAACAGGTAATTTTTTTTAAGTGTAGCTCCAGCCAAAAATTCTATTTTTAAGCTTTTTGGATAGCATAAGGAAGGGTTAACACCCCTGGGACATTTGTTTTGCTGTCTATGTCCATGTTCAATAGATTTCACTTCACTTTCAGTCCCAATGACAATTGGATTTTGAAAAATTTGGGTTGTTGTGGAAACAAGCCTTGATAATAAAGCATCAGTGGAGGTACCTTTTTCCCATAATAACTTTTACAGAAGTGAATTTTCCTTCTACGGGGTAGATTTCCTCTTACTTCCTGTTGTCTCCCTCCGTTTGTAAGTAGGAGTCATTTGTAAGTTTGTAACTAGGGGACTGCCTGTAAAATGCACCTGTCAAGGAATTCTAAATGATCTAAATTTTGTCTTAAACTGATGTCAAACTCATGCCATTTATGAAAGTCCAAAACCAGTCAACACAGGCTCTACAGCTCGTAATAAACAGACATAAAGACAATTTGCTATTAATATTTATAAGTAAAAACCCTAGATTGTTAACCAAGGGGATATCTGGTTTCCTTAGGGGGAGTAGAAAATATTTTTCCCTTTTGTTTGGTAATGTTTTATAGCAGGCATCACTTAATGGCAGACTGCAGTTCAGAATCAGACCAAGTGACGGTTCTGTTTGGACCGTCATGGCCATGTTATTTAGCTGCCTGTGTATCCTCTGTTCCTCACATCAGGGCAGGCAGTGGGAGGTGCGATCGGTCTGCATAGAGAGTAGGAGCTGCTCCACTTTTAAAGTTAACAAGCGGCTGTATGGTTGCTACGACGCAGGGTGGTCATAGTAACCAGCCACTAACTTCCTAACAAGAGACGTTGGGAAGATCCCACCATCCATCCAGACCTATTGCACATCCCACCCTCTATGAAGGGTAGGACAGGAAAGGGAGGGGGAGGGGTGAGCATACTGATTTAAAGAAAGAGGAGCTATGCTGTTAAGACAGGCAGCTATGTAAACAATGGACTGTTATGTAAAGGGGGAACTGAGATGTAACAGGAGTGATGTGATGTAAAGGAGGAGTGCTGTACTATGAAAAGGGGGGGGCTGTAAATGGGTGGACATTGATGTGGGGAGGGACTATAATGTAAAAGCGGGACACTTTTATAAAAGGGGGTGACTGCTATATAAAGGGAGGCTGTGATGTAAAGGGGTGCTATAATGTAAAGGGGTAATGGTATTGTAAAAGGGGAGGACTTTTATGTGAAGGGTGGCTGTAATCTAAAGGGGGACTGTAATATAAAGATGAGGGACTCCAATGCAAAGGTAGGACTACAATGAAAAATGGGGGACTGTGATGTAAAAGGGGTTGACTGTGATGCAAAGGGGGGGCTGTGAAGTAAAGATAGTGGCCTGTGCTGTAAAAAGGGGGGGCTGTGATGTAAAGGGGGTAATTATGATGTAAAAGGGGGCACTGCATTGAAAAGAAGGCTGTGTTGTAAAATATTGTGCTGTGATGTAAAGGAGGGACTGTGTTGTAAAACATTGCACAGTGATGTAAATATTGCGCTGTGATGTAAAAACACAAACATGAACTCTGAATTTTAATTCAATACCTTTGTTTTATAGGGATCTTTGCCTTCTTCTGGGTCAGCTGTAGGTTTAGGGTTCTATAAATATTTTTTTTTCAATTTGACTAATTATGTAACTCTATATTCTGAAAGTCAGGTATTCTTTATGTCATATTTAAGGGGTTCTTAGCATGTCCAGAAGAACACTAACAACAAGCTATGTGCAAGCATCTTTCAATGCAAGTAAACTTTTAAAATTACTCTATCATGAAGCAAAATGTATATTTATTAGGCTCTGATGTAAACAGTCATCCTCCATCCCATGAGCAATATACTGATTCTGAAGAAGTGCCCTTACACAGGTCAGTGTTTCTTATGATGGTGTCATTTTTTTCAAATTAAATTGTGTCATTTTATTCAAATTAAAGAGTATATTTTAAGACATGCTTGCTTTGAAAAAATGAAGGAAATTTAATTCAGAGAGCTTGTTTAAAAATGAACCTTGCATGTACTCAATGGTGTGATCTCAACTGGCACAGACTGAGTTTTTATAATGTGTTTAACAGTGAAAAATCATGTTTTAGCTACATTTTCTTTAATGTTACTTCTTTAGTTGAAATATGTCAACACGTGTAAAAATAGAATCTCTCTTTGCTGTAATTAATTTACCTTTGGTGACTTGAGATGTCAAATGTGCGGTTCTTCTTCAAGCTCTTAGACTGCCATGACAAAAGAAACATGATGTGCTGTATCTCATAAAAAGGTAGCCAGGCAAAGACAAACTCAAAACAGGCAAGAAAAAGAAAAATTAAGCAACATTCTCAAACTACAAGACAAAAAAAATATTTAGCTTCGGACAACTGGTGTTAGCTTTGGCTGCCTGTGTAGTTTCTTTGGTAATTGTAAGTATGTTTACGTAGAATTAGAATAAATCAACAAGATAGTACACAAAAAGGCTCCATGCACACTGAAGCTTATAAGCTGCCGTTTTTGGGAGTTTGGGTGTTTTTTTTAACAGCCCATAAACTCCCATCTATGCTATCCTATGTGTCCACGCACACATGGACGTTTTTGGATGTTTATCAGCAGTGGAGTTTATGGGCTGTTTTTTGAACGCCATAAAATCGCGTTCAGGAGACGTTTTTCTGACCACAAAAAACGCCAAACGCTCATAAACGCTGATAAACGTCGATAAATGCTCAAAAACTTGGCTCACCAGCATTTTTTAACGTTTTTGATCCATTGAAAAAAAAAGAAAACAAAAATTGCTAAAAAACACTAACGCGGAAAAACGCAAAAAAGCGATAATAAACACTATTGCAAAAACGTAAAAAACTTTGAAAGACTCACTGCAAAGCTACTGCCGTTTTTATAACATTATTTTAACGTCCAGTGTGCATGGAGCCAAATAATGAGTTTTGTAAAGATGGGGGGGGGGGGGGGGGACTTTGGACTTTTTAGGCACAGTAACACAGGAATTAATACAAAAATATTTATTGAAAAAGCATATAAAAATATACATTTGCATAAAAAAACACAAAAAATCTAGATACACATATACTCGATAGGATTTCTGCTGTGTGAGATTATACAGCTATAAAACTCGGAAATATGAACGTCATTCCATGGTAAACGAAGGTCCGAGAGTATGGATGAACAGCAGACAAACAATATAGTATTTCAACATTGAAACGGGCTCAACATGTTGCGCGTGCATTAACGCTTCTTCAGGAGCATAGAATATTGTGGCTAACAGGAATAGAGAAAATAATACAATTAATATAGAGTAATCTAACAACAGAGGTAAATATCATAAGTCGTCACAGCTAAATGACCCTGTGGTACCCAACCCAGGCAGAGCAAGATAGGCAGAAGGGAACATATATGGTCACTACAGGGGCGTGTATAACATTGTAACAAATGTAAACGTAAGGAATTATTAATAAACTGGTTACTCTATGAGAAATATTGAAAAGTGGCCAGAAATACCATACCCAATAGTAGTGACAATATATATAACTATATCCAAGATAATTGGTTGGTAATTGTAGCTAAAAGTTGAGGTTTTATAAGAAAAAGGTAGTACTTACTACATGTTGTGTATAAGGATGGAGAATTTAAAACCAGAAATAAGAGCAAAGACACCTACAGGAACGGTATCAGAGGCACTAGGTGATGGGGAAAGTATGTAAAACGAGGTCTAGTGTGAGCAATAGTTTAATCACTGCCTATAAAGAAACTGCCTATAAAGAAACATAGAACATTTGATAATAATACAAAATAGCAATAGCCAGAATACTTGGTAGGGTAGGTAGATTGCAGAAAACTCACCAATTAGAAGGTAAACCCAAAGAAATGCTGTAAAAACATGGGAGGAAGGGGGAAGGTAACACCAGGGGACCCACAGATAATCATATTGGAGACAAGGAGTCCATTGTATAATAGCCCGGCAACAAACTTGTATGTGCGCATAAGGGACTGGGTCCCGCACAGATAGAAAAAGGGGGTATCAATAGGATAACCTGTAAGGTAAACCGCATAACCAGATAAGAATAATGGAAAGGACTATGCAGTAGATACAGACAGCCCATAAGGGTAAGAAGGTAATAGGGCAGAACATACTTTTCTAACAAGGACCCCCCAGGATCAGCAAGCTGAAAATAGTCCAGCGACCAGAATGTGCCTCGAACCTGTCCTATTTGTATGTACGTCCCGCCCGTCAGCAGCAAATAGGCTAAGCCGATGTGATGTCATTCGAACCGGCTGAATAGTCACTGCGCATGCGCGCCATCTGGACGTAATGACGCCACATCAAGGAAAGGGAAGCATTTGGAGTGACTGGCAGTGGTCAACGGAGATGGAGAGCTGGGAGCTTCCCCCGCTGGCCAAAGCGTGCGCCACACCAACAGATAGATAAATGGTGTGACGCTGGGCGGCCGCATAGTGACCAAAATGTAACCCTGATTCCAGCCCACCAGTACTGAGTGAGCCAGAGAATAACAAGGGATATGCTGCTAGACAATGGTAAACAAAAATGTACAACAAAACGAGTACTATAATAGCAATACTATAAATGTACAGAGAAACAAACTTATCAATAATTACAAATGGCAGTAACAGTGAGCGGTGCCCACAAATGGAAACCACACACTGACATGCCAATGAACAAAGATACTGATATAGAGCATTAATAATGTGATCTAAACCAACTTTTTTAATAATGGACTAGAAGGTCACAGTAAGGAACTAGAGACATAGGACCAAGATAGGACAATGAATAACCAGCTATTAGAACGCTGGTTAATCATTGTCCTATCTTGGTCCTATGTCTCTAGTTCCTTACTACGTGCCCTACCTACCCTACCAAGTATTTTGGCTATTGCCATTTTGTATTATTATCAAATGTTCTATGTTTCTTTATAGGCAGTGATTGAACTATTGCTGACACTGGACCTTGTTTTACATACTTTCCCCATCACCTAGCGCCTCTGATACCATTCCTGTAGGTGTCTTTGCTCTTACCCTGTTTCCCCAAAAATAAGACCTAGCGTGATTGTCGGTGATGGTTGCAATATAAGCCCTACCCCCCAAATAAGCCCTAGTTAAAGTCCTTGTAGGTCTTATTTTCAGGGTAGGGCTTATTTACGGGAAAACAGGGTAGGGCTTATTTGGGGGGTAGGGCTTATATTGCAGCCATCACTGACAATCACGCTAGGTCTTATTTTCAGGGAAACAGGGTATTTCTGGTTTTTCAATTCTCCATCCTAATACACAAGATGTAGTAAGTACTACCTTTTTCTTTTAAAACCTCGACTTTTGGCTACAATTACCGACCAATTATCATGGATATAGTTATATATATTGTCACTACTATTGGGTATGGTATTTCTGGCCACTTTTCAATATTTCTCATAGAGTAACCAGTTTATTAATAATTCCTTACCTTTACATTATGTTACAATGTTATGTACGCCCCTCTAGTGACCATATATGTTCCCTTCTGCCTATCTTGCGCTGCCTCGGTTGGGTACCACAGGGTCATTTAGCTGTGATGACTTATGATATTTACCTCTGTTGTTAGATTACTTTATATTAATTGTATTATTTTCTCTATTCCTGTTAACCACAATATTCTATGCCCCTGAAGAGGCGTGAATGCACGCGCAACATGTTGAGCCCATTTCAATGTTGAAATACTATACTGTTTGTCTGCTGTTCAGCCATACTCTCGGACCTTCGTTTACCATGGAATGATGTTCATATTTCCGAGTTTTATAGCTGCATGATCTCGCACAGCAGTAATCCTATCGAGTATATGTGTGTCTAGATTTTTTGTGTTTTTTTATGCAAATGTATATTTTTATATGCTTTTTCAATAAATATTTTTGTATTAATTCCTGTGTTACTGTGCCTAAAAAGTCCAAAAAGTCCAAAGTCCCCCCCCCCCCCCTACCTTTACAATTAATCTATAGGACGCTGTACTCTTTTACTCTATATGTATCCACAGTACCACTCTGTCTTATGATACAATTCAATTGTTCAAATAATGAGTTTTGACAGTGGGAGTTTAACAATTGCAATGGGGGTATCTACTAAAGAAGTTGAAATTTAATTTAGATTAGTTACACTGTGTTCACTTCAGTCTCCCATTCATGTGCAAAGGAGTGTAAAAAAAATATTTTATTTTCCACATGATTGGATGATTGAAGTAAATATACAGTAGCTTCACCCAGCTAAGTTAGAAAAAAAATCAACTCCAGTGAGTTTATATATTACCAATCCCTAATATCCTAATTCTTATCAAGATATTGAAAGATCTTATTCCATATATGATTATAAATATGTAGATATCCTTCTCTTGTCTATATATCAGACAGCTCCATTAATTATCAAGTACTACAATAAAGTTTCTGCCGCATGGCTATTGCACTGTTTTCTAAATTGTATATCATTTTTTTTGACAAAAATATTTTAATTTATATCACTTTGGGTTTAGCACTTGTATTTAAGTTCAGTATAGTAGGTAAAGGAACTTCCTTTAAATGGACAGATTTTTCAGATTTTTACATTTTGTATGGTTTTAGTTGCTAAGTTTTTATTTTGCATTTCTCTACTTTTTCCACTTTGCTTTCACATCACGGGTTTCTCTTTTGAAGTTTATATTTAGGAGAAAGATGTAGCTGTGAAATAAAGAGCAAAATGACATGTCAGCATACTTGATTTATCTGTGTATGATCCTTTTCTAGTGCTGGTTCTTACATTTTTACACATAGGGGCATATTTATCAATGTTAAGCAAACATTAGCATATGAAATTTGTTTATCAGAGCCTGTCAGTATCCACTGGCTGCTTCCTTCTTTTTATGTACCTGTGTACAAATCCCAGTGACATCAAACTATTATTTAATTAAAATATGAAAATGCAACATCTGATGCTATAGACTCTAGATCTGGGCCGTAGTTTGAGGATCCCTGCTCTAGATCAACATGAACTAGCCTAAATATTATTCTACTTTATACCAAATAATTAGTAATGATTGCTATTTAATGTTCATTCATATTTAAAAAAAATAATGTCCATGTAATATTACCTCCATTATTTGTTTAAGAGTTGCATAGTATATTACAGTGGCCCTCCAAAACTGTTCAAATCTCCTCCATACACAGGTAGACTAAAAAACATCTGGGGTATCAGGGGTATAGAAGTGCAATCATTTCAACCCTGAGAATATTGATTTTAATATTTTAAAGGCATTCATAAGTATAACACAATTTAAACAAAACGTTAATAGGATTTGATAATTCTCTTTCATATAACATGTCTACATCAACCCAAATCACCAAACTGTTTCACCTCATTGCCTTCAGACACCCCTCCAGTGTTAAGATTTGCATAACATTTTTAACTCATCTATATAGAGAGTGATAAAAATGAAACTGGTGTTAAAACATCATAGAACAAAATCATAAATTTACAATAAATTGTGTCTTATGACCAAGGTCTTGGCTGTCAGTTTGACAGCTATATCACATTCTGTGTATTAGGAGCACTAACAGAAGCCCCTGTATGAATCAAGCTAGCAAATAGCAGTTTTTCAACCTGTCTGATGGCTATTCTTTGACATCTTGGGGTCTAGAGAACTTTGTCCCAGTACTGTCAGAACAATGGAGCATGGCATTATAAGGTGGACATTAAATAGAAAATGTACATTTCCATCAGGGAGGAGGAATGTAGACTAGAGTACCATGGCAATGTCATGTGTAAACGAATATGGGTTTAGATATCTTTTACAGGGTAAAGTGGGCAGGCTAGTGGAATGTTTGGAGAGCAGGTGCTTCTCATATGTATGTGAGATGCCGCACTAGCTTTCAGCCATGTTTCTCGCTAGCGTCAATGCATGTCTAGCCGCGCTAGTTTTCAGATGCGTTTCTCTGTCTCTATTCAAAATTAATGGTTCCCTATGGGAGCCCATTGATTTGAATAGAAGTCACACCAGAAGTCAGATCAAGATGATCCGACTTGTGGTGCCACTTGTGTGCTGTGAATCTTAAAAGGGAACCCCGCCAAAATGTAAAAAGAAATTTTGCGTGAGGTCACCCCCAAGACAATACCAGACCCTGCAGTCTGGTATGGATCTTAAGGGAAACCCCCACATCAAAAAAATGGCATGGGGTCCCCCAAGATCCATACCAGACCCTTATCCGAGCATGCAGCCCAGAAGCTAAGGAAACCCACCCCAAAGCACCTTGTTCCCATGTTGATGAGGGCAAGGGCCTCTTCCAGACAATCCTTGCCTGGTGGTTGCCGGGGTCTGTGGGCAGGGGTTTATCGGAATCTGGAAGCCCCCTTTAACAAGGGGGCCCCCAGATCCTAGCCCCCACCCACCCCTGACCTTCCGGGCTGCGTGCTCAGATAAGGGTCTGGTTTGCATCTTGGGGGGACCTCCACACCATTTTTTTGGTGTGGCATTTCCCCTTAAGATCCAGCCCAGACAGAAGGTTCTGGTATTGTCTTGGGGGAACCTCACGCAAATTTTTTTTTACATTTTGGCGCTCTGGGGTTCTGGGGTTCTCTTTAAAGATTCTCAGCAGACAAGTCGCACCGGAAGTCGGATTATCTTGATCCGACTTCTACTGAAATCAATGGGCTCCCAGAGGGAACCATTGATCTTGAATAGAGACAGAGAAACGCTGGACGAGGCTTAACGCTGTATACAGCGTTAAGTCTAGTTAAATCGCGTTTAACACTTTTTACCAGAGTCTTCCGTTTTTACAGCTCAGAACTCTCTGGTCCTGGTTTTTTTGGAGCTTAAAAACGCCTATGCCACTTACAGCTCCTTAAACGTCTTGGTGGGCATGAGGCCATAGGCTAACATAAAGAGAGGCGCTTTTAAGCTGTAAAAAACGCTCCTAAAAGCGGCTGTAAAAACGTCCATGGGCATGAGGCCTAAAACTTCTGTTAAAAAAAAATTGTTTATGTACTGTGCTTATAATAAGTAATGTAATCTAACTCACAGTGATATATCAATCAAAAAGAATTTCCCTAGAAAATCACATGTGTAAAATAATAATGAAAACAAATTATAATGATAATGAACAGGAATTAACACTCAGCCATCTGCCGTATTTGACTCCTGCAGGAGTACCTTTTTTCCTTTGGAAGGAGTGTTGATTCCTGTTCATTTTCTTGACTAGTGATTTGGATTTATCCTGTCTTACTGGTCTGTTAATGCCATAGACAAAGAGACCTCATCTTTGTGGCACTTAAAGATTATTGTGTCCAGGTTACACAGTTCCCTTAAGCCATACATGTCTTTTGATGTGGCTTCTTTGACATGGTTTTTGCTTAAGTGAGGTCATTTTCTGCTTCCCTAAGTCTCTACAAATGCAGGGTCCAATTAAGGGGTATATATCCTCTCTGTGAAATACTTATTACTTTGTGAAAGACTGTCCACTTGGGGGATCTGGTGGTCCTTTGGAGCGGTGCTTGCAGTCTGGTGATATTGTACACAAGGTTTATAATAAGCTCCTGAGGAAGCCATGCTGATGGCAAAACATGTAGAGCTGAAAATACCATGTACTACGATCCTATGAATTTTCATATTTTGATTTTAAATAATGTTAATGTTTATTTAATAAAATTTTGTAAATTTTGATTATTGTTTCAATTGAATAATTTGGCACCTTAAAACTCCCATCGCTCTTTGCTAGCAATTTTCAAGTCTTGCCACTGATTCTCAATTGGATTTTGGTCTGGACTTTGACTGGGCCATTCTAACACATGAATATGCCCTCATCTAAACCATTCCATTGTAGCTCTTGCTGTATGTTTAAGGTTGTTGTCCTGCTGGAAGGTTAACCTCTGCCCTGGCCCCAAGTCTTTTGCAGAGTCCAAAAGGTTTTCGTCTAAGTTTGCCCTGTATTTGGCTCTATCCATCTTCCCATCAACTCTGACCAGCTTCCCTGTCCCTGCTTAAGAAAAGCATCCCCACAAGATGATGCTGCCACCACCATGTTTCAAGGTGGGGATTGTGTGTTCAGGGTGATGTGCAGTGTTAGTTTTCCGCCACAAATAGCATTTTGCTTTTAGGTTATAAAGTTCAATTTTGGTCTCATCTGACCAGAGCACCTTCTTCTACCTGTTTGCTGTGTCCTCTACATGGCTTCTCGCAAACTGCAAACAGAAGTTCTTATGGCTTTCTTTCAACAATGACTTTTTTCTTGCCACTCTTCCTTTGTGGAGTGCATGACTAATAGTTTTCCTGTGGACAGATTCTCCCACCTGAGCTTTGGATCTCTCCAGCTCCTCCAGAGTTACCATGGGCCTCTTGGCTGCTTCTCTAATTAATGTTCTTCTTGCTCTGCCTGTCAGTTTAGGTGGACTGCCATGTCTTGGTACGTTTGCAGTTGTGCCATACTCTTCTCATTTTCGGATGATGGATTGAACAGTGCTCCGTGAGATGTTCAAAGCTTGGGATATTTTTTTATAACTAACCCTGCTTTAAACTTCTCCACAACATTATCCCTGACCTGTCTTGTGTGTTTCTTGGCCTTCACGATGCTGTTTGTTCATTAAGGTTCTTTAACAAACCTCTGAGGGCTTCACAGAACAGCTGTGTTTATACTGAGATCAAATTTCACACAGGTGGACTCTTACTAAATAGGTGACTTCTTAAGGCAATTGGTTCTACCAGATTTTAGTTAGGGGTATCAGGGGGTAAAGGGGGCTGAATACAAATGTACGCCACACTTTTCAGATATTTATTTGTAAAAAAAATTGAAAACCATTTATCATTTTCCTTTCACTTCACAATTACATGCCACTTTGTGGTGGTCTATCACAAACAATCCCAATAAAATAAATTTACGTTTGGTTGTAACATGACAAAATGTGGTAAATTTCAAGGGGTAGGAATACTTTTTTTCAAGGAACTGTATATATATATGTTCTTTATGTCTATTTTCGACTTTTATTCTTATATTTTTATGTACAGTGTCATTTGCACAGGTATTGTGAATTGGTATTAATATTATTTATGCATAAGTTGCACAAGTGATTATTTGTTTTCATTATTATTTTACAGATGTGATTTGCTAGGGAAAGTATTTTTGATTGATATATCACTGTCGATTAGATTAGATTACTTATTATAAGCGTGGCACATTAACTGTTTTTTTTTATACGTTTTACACATTTTATGGGAATGTGAGACGTGCTTGCGGCTGACAGTGGAATTTTTATGTATTTCATTGATGGTTGCTCGCAAGATAGAAGATTTTGTCTGAGTAAAACTTCTGTTTCTGTCAACTGTTGACAACTTTGACATACCCTGCCTTCTAAAATTCTAAATTATAGGCTTAGTTTACAATAAATGGCCTGATCCAATGCTGGATATGACACTCCGAAAATGACTGGACCATTTGAGGGCAATAATGAACACTTTCAAATGTAAAAAGTAAATTTGATAAGGTTATTGAGATTTTGTAACTTGTTGGAAAATTCTCTTTGCATCTTGGACAAACCTTCCCTCGCTGACAGGTCTTTGTGCTACTGTCAAGGAACAGATGTCCATCCCCTCATCATTCTCACAGAGACACCTGCCTGCTGCTGTAAGGTTAGAATTATGGCTAAACTATAGAAGCAGTTTTAGTCTTTAGCAACTGGGCTATCTAACCTCCTGTTGACTGATACCTTTTTTTTTTAACAAATCTTTGGCCTTTTAAAAAAGTGGAAAAAAAGTTCTCACAATGCTTCTCCCATAGTATCCAGCCATATATCTTATTTTATTGCCCCACAAGACTATGGGGAAGTCCTCAATTCTGTGGAAAACTTTCTTTATCCTTTCAATGAAGAGGATTAATTGCTGTATGCAGTTGAAACCCAAAGGACAGTTTAGGCCTAAGGATAAAGTAGAAGGCCTGTTGTCTTTTAATATAAAAAAAAAGTATAAAAAGGTATACTGAGACACACCAATTACCCATTGTAACTAATTCTATTTTTTTCTGTTGTTTGCATGACAGCACTAAACTACCAAAAACTGATTTGAGATTGGGTGCTGTAGGTTACAACAAATTTGTTCTCTTTGCACAATGGTTGCTGTGGTTTGCAGCACATCACAACTAAACTGAGTATGGATCATTGATTTGCTGAATACAACTGCCTTAAATGGTAAATGGTAATGGTGCCAAGGCTAACCTACTGTATATGGCAGACCTGCTATGCTTTGTTAAGTCATTGTTTTTGCAACCAAGTTTGCTGTTATTTTATTACATCACATTGCAATATAACAATCTTCAACAATTGTGCATGTCAATAAAAAGGCAAACATGTTCAGATATCCATGAAGTATAACAGTTCATACCCAGTTGTACCATATATGACCAAGAGTCAAGTACTGTCAAGTATTAAAATTGCGATTCAACAGGAAAGATTTGGTCTTATTTCTCACCTTTTCTGTCATTTAAGACAGACGAATATGTCATAAAACCCCAACATGATAAATGCAATGTTACATTTTTGTCAAATGACTATTAAGAATGAATCTCCACAATATAATAATGTCCTTACTTGACATTTAAAGGGACTTTGTCACAATGATTTTTCCTGTGGGAGAAGCCTCGTCAATCATTTTGCTGCTAGGCTGACACCCAGGCTGCAAACTAGCTTCACTGCCATGGGAGTATTGAAGCCGCTTATCTCACAGGTGAGATACTTTTTGACAGAGTCCATTTAAGAAAAAAAGAACCTGGCAGCTTGATGTGAGATAAATTAGAAAGGTACAAATAAAGGTAAAACAAGCTAGTTAAAGTATCCTTAGACATTAGACAACAGTCAGATGTAAAGAAAAGCTACTGCTGCTGCCAAAACATATATTTATTTAAAGCTGACGCTTACAGTAATCTGCTTAGATTTTGCCTTCCCTGATTCTTCCCTTCCCTCTGATCAATATTTTATTCACATCTTTAAATAAAATCTTTTTTCATTATATCATTTATTTTAGACTCATTGGTCATCACTGGTTCCCTGTGTTCTCTATGCAATGCTTTCATTATATGGAAAGTGAGGAAGGTACTGTACATACTGTAAGCTTCAGAGAAGCCTGCCTTTTTACTCCTCGTAAGAGCCCCCGACCCTGATTTATCAGTGGGCTGGCTCTTGGGAGGAGTTATGCAATTATCAAAATGCCCTAATAGGAGGGTGGAAGTCTGGAGGAGTGAACTTTATTAGGCAGGCTGTTTTTGCATGCACACTGCCCTAGGCAATGTCCACCTGTGTTAGTGAGCCTCCATTATTGAAAGAACTGAAATCCAATGAATGAAAGGAGCGGGCCAGGGACCATTAGCCTGGAGAGGGAACAGCTAGATAATAGCAAGGAAATGAGGCAAGCTTTTTCTTACTTACTGCAGCTTCTAATACACAGAGGGGCTGATTTATGAAAACTGGAGAGTGCAAAATGTGGTGCAACTCTGCATAGAAACCAATCAGCTTCCAAGTTTTATTGTCAAATCTTAATTGAAAAAGCTAGAAGCTGATTGGCTACCATGCACAGCTGCATCAGATTTTGTACTCTCCAGTTTTAGTAACTCAACCCGAGAGTGTGCAGTGAAATCAGAGTAAGCATTTTCAGTACAGGAGAGGAGCCTGTACAAACTTGCAGGACTGAAGGCAAAACTGGAGTTCAGCTTTAAATTGTATTTCCACTTTTGCAGTCCAATTTGAAAACCCCACTATATTTGTTATGTGTTCCCAATCATGCAGCGTGCCTAATTTTTAAAAAATATTTATTTCCTTTTAGATGTTTCTTAGGAGGAGGTGTCATGGCTTACTGCAATATTTTTGGATAACTGTTAGCCTGCCTTAAGTCTGCCCTCATTGACATAAAAATGCAAAAAGCCCAGTCTCTAACTTTTTTTAATCCTTTGTTAGAACAGACAGTGCTCAAATCTACTTACAATTGATAATAAGATCTGCCAGCACAGTGCAGATTGGGTTAATTATGGTAAACAAAGCTGCCTGCCCCCTCATAAAAAAGAGAACTATGTAGGATGTTTCCCTTCTGGAGAATCCAGAATACAGCACCTAAAGTAGGTGTTATGCCAATTTGGAAATACACTTTAATCAATGTGCATATAGAGCAGGGCACTGTCTTCTTTGACTGTGCTTGGGTGTCATCTGGTCCTTAGTATCTGATTTGTACAGATATTAACTTTATCGTAATTAAACTATAACATTTAGTAATTAGACTATACACTAATATATTGACAGTTTGGATGTGGTACCCCTAGAATAAATCCTTTTTTTTACACATTTTCTACTGATTTGTATGGGCACTTATTGCGGAACTGAAGCCTTTAAGAAATATTTGTGAGCAGGCTATTTATTGCAGAAGAGATGTGCTATGGCTCTTCTACATAAAAAAAAAATATACCTAAATTGAATATAAACAAAAATCTGCAACAGTTATGCCACGTACACACGAGCGGACTTTACGGCAGACTTTGCCCGGCGGACGGGATTTCGTCGGACAATTCGATCGTGTGTGGGCTCCAGCGGACTTTGTTTTCTCAAAAGTTGGACGGACTTAGATTTGAAACATGTTTTAAATCTATCCGTCGAACTCGAGTCCGGTCGAAAAGTCCGCTCGTCTGTATGCTAGTTCGACGGACAAAAAGCCACGCTAGGGCAGCTATTGGCTACTGGCTATGAACTTCCTTGTTTTAGTCCGGTCGTACGTCATCACGTGCGAATTCGACGGACTTTGGTGGATTGTGTGTAGGAAAGTCCGTCATAAAGTCAGTCGAAAAGTCCGCCAAGCAAAGTCTACCGTAAAGTCCGCTCGTGTGTATGCGGCAAAAGAGTGTGAAATCGTGCAACTTTGGAGTTGGCTAGTGTGAACGAGCCTTACTATTTTCTAGCTTCTGACACTTAGTGAAAAAAATAACTTAATAATAGTATAATAAATGTGCTGTGCTTAATAACTTGATATGTGATCAAATTCAAAACATTACAGTAATACATCAAACAAAAAGTGATATAACATACATCAAAGTGAATAAACATGCAACAAATAGTGAATAAAGTTTGGTTTGTGTCAGTCTTTCTTGAAAAACAACATCGATATGTGCACCACCCTGTGGTAAAAAATTGTGTTCAGTTCACTCAATCCAGCAAATCTTCCAAAATATTTGAGAACTGTGCTCCCAATGCAGAAAGCCTCCACTAAGCCCCCAAAGGTGTCTGCTCACCTTCAGTATAGGCCTTGGCCTTCTCAAAAAATGTCAACTATGTGTGTTAAAAAACAACAGAATTTAGGTTTGTTTCAGAAGTCTTAAGAAGTCCAAACCAGATAGAGTTTCAGCCCAAATCAATTACGTATTTCTCAAAGGTCAGCCTCATGGATCAAACAGCCAGTCCAGCCAAAGGGAATTAATCCCACATATCAGCAAAAAGGGAAAACAGATACATCCATAGTGTTCTCCGCACAAATGTTATTCAATAAAATAAATGAAATAAAACTCACATAAAAAAAAACAAAAAACAAAAAAACAGAACAATCACTTGTTTGTACAATCCTGGTGCTACAGCACGTGTTAATGCAGTGGATGATATGCCTTCAAAGTGCAGGCCACTCCACACAGTCACATCAATACCTCTCCCTTGTTGGAATCAGATTGGTGTTCTAAGGGAAAGGTATTGCTGTGCCTGTTTGGAATGACCTGGACTTTGAGTGTGTATCAGCCATTGCATTAACAATGCATCATTGTGGAGAACACTATGGATGTTTCTGTTTTGATCCTGTTTGATCCATGAGGCTGACATTTGAGAAACAATTGATTTGGGCAGAAGCTCTGTATGGTTTGGAAGCTTTCTGATACTTACCTGCATTCTGATGTTTTTTAACATGCACATTTGTTCTTTGTTGAGAAGGCCTATATTGAAGTTGACCAGACAAATTTTTTTGGGGGGGTGGTCAGTGGAGAGGCTTTCTGCATTGGGAGCACGATTCTTCACATATTTTGGAAAATTAGCTGGACTGAGTTAACTGAACACAATTTTTCATCAAAAGGTGGTGCACACATTGATGTTGTTTTTCAAGAAAGAGTGGCACAAATTGAACTTTATTCACTATTTGATACATTGATATTTGATTTTTAATTTGAAATGTTTTGAATTCGATCACCTATCACTAAGGGCCCTTTCACACATGCTGTCTGATCAGGTCCGCCTGTCCGTTTTTCAGGCGGACCTGATTGGACACTCCATGCACCTCCATGGAGCTGCGGATGTCAGCTGTGACATGTCTGCTGATATCCAGCGCTATCCGATCTGCCAAATCCAGGCGGATGGAAACCGTATTTTCCATTCGTCTGGCGGATCAGATAAAAACGGACAGACAGATCCGTTTTCATCCAATCTCCCATAGAGGACAGCGGGGCTCTGACAGGTCCGTCTTTCCACAGTGAGCAGAGACAGACCTGTCATCTACCTGCTCAGCGGAGATCAAGGGATCAATCCTTGCTGAGCAAGCGGAGTCCGTCAAAATGTAAACCCCCGTGTGAAAGGGGCCTAAGTTATTAAGTGCTGCACATTTATAATAATAATAATAATAATAATAATAAAAAAAAAATACACCCACTTGCTTGTTCATGGTTTTCTGCTAAATATAATCTTGGCTGTGCACATAGTCCCAGTGTGTCAGGATGACTGCGCATGCGCAGAAGTTAGGTCATCCTTTGTCAGCCAATAAAAATGCCTGAATACTGTCACTGGCAGGGACCACTTGCAGACTTCGGACCGTTCGAGTGGAGGTGAGAATAGTGCATTTAGTTCTGCTTTAAAGACTGCTGGAACTGCAGTCTGCTCACATAATTTGTAATAAAAACATCTTTGCCATTCTGAAGCTTCCCTCCAACCTCTTTGCATATTATTTTATGTATACTGTGATTCTGTAGTTGCCAAACATGCTGCAAAAATCTCCCTCCACTAAGTCTGGCTGCATCAATTTTAACTGCAGCTGAAGCCTGGATCCTGGATTTACACAGAGACACACCTCCAGCTCTGCAGCTCTCATTGGCCCTCTTTAGACTCATCCCAACTCTCTTCCTGGTAAACTCTCACAAGATTGAGAGAGCGAGCTAAGCATGATGTTATAAGCCTAGGCTTTTTACCAGATACGAAACAGGAAGTGGGCTGTATAAGGTATTTACTGGCAGAAAAAAAAAATGTTTTACTATCCAAGTTAAAACAATAAGGGCAGAAGATTTAATATATGGAAAGTTGAAAAAATTACTGAAGTTCCGCTTCAAGTAACCATAGTTAACCATGATTCTATTCTATGAAATGATGGGGACCTGACTTTTTCAAGAAAGGGTTCTTTTTGTAATTCAGAACTCTGTGAGGCTTAGCTAATATATTAGAAGTCACTAGAAACCAATGAGTCTTTGTTAATGCTTTAGTCTGTAACACAAAAATAATACTAGAATTTGGTGTTTTTTTCATGGCTTCCAACCCCAAGCACCCCCTCCCCTCCCCATCTCATGATTACCGTGTATTCAAATATATTTTATTGTGAACCAGACATGATTTGGTGTAGGCAGGTTTCTTTCATTCCAAGACATGTGCAGGCGTATATATTAACAATTTTATATTATTCCTGTTTGCGTATTGCAAAAAAAAAAATGCTTTCAACGGCTATCATGTAGGCCATCAGAATAGAACAGGTAATTATAGGAGAAGGAGGTGTTCTGAACTGTGCTGGAACTCCCATTCCCATATTTCTATTCTGACAAGATTCTTTTAAAGAAAGGTCTCCTGTCCTTTCCAAGAAAGCACTGCCATTCCCTTCTTGACATGTGCATTCTGTTGATATTAGTGGTGAAAATTCAGAAAAAGAACACAACATTTGGGTACAGAACACTTCATGATCCTCATCATTTTAAC
The DNA here is from genome assembly GCA_037952925.1 of Lithobates clamitans. NCBI lineage: Eukaryota > Metazoa > Chordata > Amphibia > Anura > Ranidae > Lithobates > Lithobates clamitans. The sequence goes on from JBBGZY010000438.1 coordinate 13,316,605, forward strand.
GGAAAACATAAATAACAAGTCATGTACATGTATACAAATTATATTCTGTTTTCAGATTCTACGTTTAGTGAACCTTGCATTTTTATGAAAATAATTTACCTTCTCTAAAAGATTCTCCCCTAGGTTCACAAACACATCCCTTTTTATTGAAAGAGAATTTCTGGTTCTGCTTCTTCCTTTCTTTGATGTTAAGCTTTACTTCTCTGCAAAACTCCTTTAAATACCAGAGAAAGAAAGGCAGACATGCAGGTCCAGGTCAATGCATTATCTCCTGGCAGTGTACTTATGAGACATTGCAACAATTTTGGTCCTGATGAATCAATGCATTCTTTCTTCTGCTTATAAAGTAGCAATACTAGACAAGGAAAATGGGTGAGAACCTTCTTGTATGCAATTCCTAATATACAATCACAGATTAAATGCAAATTTGTCTTCCTGATAGGTAATACTCTGTGTTTTCATCATGCTTTCTGTCCAAGAACTAATGAATATACACTTAAAATGATGTAATTAGGCAGTGCAAAGTGCAAATGGCTATGGGCAACATACAGTAAATCACAGCATTCATTAAGTTTTCCACTTACTGTAGCCAGATCAATGAGGATGAATTCTGATTGGCTAATTTTGGTTATCGCGTTTTGCACATAATCAATGCACTTTATTCTCATGTATTTAACAAGCCTAAATGTACAATGTAGGGAATCTGGTTGACTCTGCATTCTTTTGCATTCTCTCTTTATGTAAGTATTAAATAGTATACTCCCCATTATTTGTAATCATTGCTATATCCACTATATGCGTGACACATTACATACAATACATAACTGTTTATTTTAACCAGAATTTGCATTACATTAGATGTTTTCTACCCTGTACAAGTCTATATAAAAAAAAGTTTGTGCATGAATCCATCATTCCATCTTATATAGTAACTGTGGAGCAAGATAGGGGTTGAAAAAAACTGTCTTTTAAGGACTCCAAGTAAGTTTCATCACCTTAATAGTCTTGTCTGTGTTCATACATTTTCATGTAATCTTTCCATATAGTTTCTAAGCTCTTTGCAATCTCCCATGTCTAAGTCTTGGCACACCCATTTTATATCATCCTCATTGTTCACTAACATGGGGTTGATGTTAGGGCATCCATCTTCAGAAGGGATATTACTAAACGTGGTAAATTTTACACGTTTCCTTTTGGAGGTAGGTGAGGCAGCAGACTCCCCCCTTTGTTCCTTCACTTCATTGAATGAAGTCTCTGCAGATCTATATGTCTGTCCATTAACAGTTTTGGGTGGGTTTGAAGTAAGAAGGTATTTGCTTTCTGTAACATTAACTCCTCTGTCTACTGCTGTTATGCATTCTTCTGGCTGCAAAGGAAAGTTAATATTGTTTTCCAAAATTTCTGTCCGATTTGTAAGACCAACCCAGTCGTGTGCATGGGTCATTGTTTCTTGCTCATCTACTGGGACCTGTTTGTGCCTATACTTCAATGCAAATGTCACACAATTTATAAGGAAGACAAGTATGGCCAGGCAAAAGACACCCAACAATGCATACATTCCAATTTCCAGATCACTTAGACCTCGTGTATTTTGCACAAGATCATTTTCTTCTGTATCTCCATTATTACTTGGTACATCAACCTGTACAGGAAAACTGGTAAAATCCATGGGGATGTTGGAGAGTTGACTGTCATCATCCAAAAGGCTATCCCGTTCTCTTTTTTTGTTGAGTTGACTTCTGTCAGTTGTAGCCCTGTTCATGACCATAACATCTCTTTCCATTGATGGCGTGCCAAAATATGCACCATCAGGTCTCAAACCTTCTAGTGAAATCTTCTGTCTTCTGCCAATGTAGTGGGTTTCAAAACGATCCCTATAATGTACATTTCTGCTGTCATTTTTAGTGTCCTGCCCAAATTTGACTTTTATGTGTCCAAAACCAATAGTGAGAATGCTCTTTCGTTTTGACTTTTGACAAAGCTCACTTATCATGAGTTCTACCTTGACCAGTGCTCCCTGGCCTTCTGCAATGGTTGAGAAAATAGGCCATTTTGATTTGGCATCTTGAGAAACAGTGAAAACCTTTTCATCCAATGACGTCACACTCAATGAAAAGTCTTTAGGATCGTAAAATTCTAAAGGAGTCACTGTACCATCGCTAAACTGGATCCAGCAACTGATTTCTACTTCCTGTATGCAAAACCAAAGAAAAAGTAAGCTCAGCAAACAGCATAAAACAACATTTAATACTATAATAAAATGTAAACTAGGAGGTGAAGGGCACACATTCATTCCTTAGACATAAAAACACTAGTTTAAGATTCCTTTCTCCGTGGTTCTATAAAGACAATGGGTCCCCAGGGTGAAATGGATTCAAATTTAACAGCAGAATAATAAAGTGACTGTCAGAATACATTATTAAAAGATATCCTAAATGATGGCAGTTGTATATTTAAATTAAAAAAGAATTACATATTTCTAGACTGTCTTAATTTAACGATTTTTTTCTTTTTTCTGGTTACTCTAAAGAAATTATGACATTCTGTATGTAACCCTCATATAATGATGAATTTTGCTATCTCTGCTCCCACTTTAACTTCACGTCTATATTTTAAGTGCAAAACATTTAGTTTGTGATAAAGGAGAAAAGGGTTAAAACTTTTGTTGGCTTTTTATTGCTTAATTATCCCAATTGGGGATATTTTCCCAATGTGTACACTCAAGACATTCTTGTGACCTTAGGTTCCTGCTTCTCTTCTGAAGTGCATTCTTCATTTACATGTTTTTAAAAAACTACATTACATTGGAATATACAGAGAATGCACCTTTAGGGGTATCTGTTCCATATAAAAGTGTGATTGTACAAGAAGCAGTCCACAAAGTAAATAATACAGCATGTTTCCAATGAATCTGTTAGTGTCTGGATTAATGTTATAATGTGAAATTACATTCACTATGTTTTAGCCATTTTAAATAATAAAGAGCCATGTCCAGGCAATGAGATCAGTGATATAAACAGTAATGACAAAACCACCATGATCCTTCTTCACATGTGACAAATTCACTTTATCGGATAACACCAGCAAAGAGTTCTGGTATACTAAAATATCAGCATATATGCGTTTGTTTAATACCCATAACTGGTAAATGGTGTAAAAACTGTGCTTAGTGTTCAGAGTATATAACGAAGCAGCCAGCACTACAGGGGACAACTTGTGCAAAAAAATTATAAATATAAACATTGCAGCGCTAAAACATGAAAATGTAAAATCATTGATGATAGGGAATCATGAAATAAAGAAAAATGTGAAAAATAAAATGTGAAAAATAAATGACACAATAAGATAACTCTTATGTAGTTCATACAGGTGAGTCCATAAACTTTGTGATTTCAAGTGATGATGATCAATCACCCAAATACAAAAAGATGAATCACCGCTGTGAAAGACTTCTTCCACCAAATGTGATATAATGAGGCTTATCAGAATTTATGGACCTTATTCAGCTTATACTAAATGGGTCAAACAGACAGTGGTGTATCAACACCAAGGTATGGATGGTTTGCTGTAATCTTCTCCAATAGAACTTATGACATTTAGGAGGGGTTTCTCAACAGCCACTGGAACCAGTATATTAAGGCACTTCAGAGTCAGAACCAGAATCCTCTGGTTTATTTTGCCCATTACTCCTCAACAGCCAGTCATTAACAAGAGTTATGCTACAAAATTCTTACAAGGTGGTAAAAAGTTCCATCACTATTACAAAAAATGTACCCAGATAGGACGAATAAATGTTGGCGGTGTGGAGAGTCAGAGGGTAATATGCTCCATATCTTCTGGTCATGAAGGAAGATAGTAGATTTCTGGTCTAAAGTATGGGATACCGTAAGACAGTTAACAGAGTATGACTTGGGGCTCGATCCAGGAAGATATCTTCTCCACCTTTCGGATCTTCCTAAACGTAAATATCGGAACTCCCTGGTGGTTCACCTTTTGAATGCAGCCGAGGCTTGTATCCCGGCTGTTTGGAAGCAAGAATCACCCCCCCCCCCGATCTCACTATGGTTTAAAAAAATAGCTGGGATATATGCTATGGAAAAAGGCATTGCAACTATACAGGGTAAGGTGGAGAAATTCAATAAAAAATTGAACTCTTAGTCCTTCTGGTTTGCACTAGGGAATACGGATGCGTGATCGGAGAGCAGATGGAAGAATAGGCGGGTAAGGAGAGAGAGTGAGAGCATTCTGGGTTTTTTTTCCCCCTTCCCTTCTCTCCCTGGTAAATAGCATTTGTGGAATGCTGGGGGGGAGGACGACGGGGAAACTATATATGTATGCAGGTATATATGCGCGTGCATAAGGTGCGCATATGGACAAATGCGCACATGCGTTTATGTAGATTGGATATACTAGAAACAGGGGAAGAATCTGTGTGTGGGTTTTGTTCTTTTTTTTTTTCCTTTTTTTTTTTTTTTCTCTGTATACGCTGTGTTACTTTTGGTTCTGCTGTGGTTGACAATAAGTCATATATATGTAAAGAAAAATGAACTATAATATGTTAAACTATACTCTGTGATACGCAAACAGCAAAATGTTATTTGTTTATTTGTTGATATATATAAAAAATGTACTTCTTGTTTTTTGAAAAATAAAATATAGAATTTAAAAAAAAGAGTGTGTCTATGGGATGTTTGACCATTCTTCCAGAAGCGCATTTGTGAGGTCAGGCACTGATGTTGGACGAGAAGGCCTGGCTCGCAGTCTCCCCTCTAATTCATTCCAAAGGTGTTCTCAGTGCAGGCCAGTCAAGTTTATCCACCCCAAACTGGCTCATCCATGGCTTTATGGAACTTGCTTTGTGCACTGGTGCACAGTCATGTTGGAGCAGGAAGGGGCCATCCCCAAACTGTTTCCACAAAGTTGGGAGCATGAAATTGCCCAAAATGTCTTGGTATACCAGCCTCTTCCAGTTCCAGTTCACTGGAACTTAGGGACCAAGCTCAACCCCTGAAAAACAACCTCACACCATAATCCGCCCTCCACCAAATGATTCGGACTAGTGCAAAGCAAGGACCATAAAAACATATATGAGCGAGTTTGTGGTGGAGGAACTGGCCTGCACAGATGACATACTTTGTTATTTGTACCTGTACCTGTATAATTGTATGTACAGTGGGGATGGAAAGTATTCAGACCCCCTTAAATTTTTCACTCTTTGTTATATTGCAGCCATTTGCTAAAATCATTTAAGTTCATTTTTTTCCTCATTAATGTACTCACAGCACCCCATATTGACAGAAAAACACAGAATTGTTGACATTTTTGCAGATTTATTAAAAAAGAAAAACTGAAATATCACATGGTCCTAAGTATTCAGACCCTTTGCTGTGACACTCATATACCGTATTTAACTCAGGTGCTGTCCATTTCTTCTGATCATCCTTGAGATGGTTCTACACCTTCATTTGAGTCCAGCTGTGTTTGATTATACTGATTGGACTTGATTAGGAAAGCCACACATCTGTCTATATAAGACTTTACAGCTCACAGTGCATGTCAGAGCAAATGAGAATCATGAGGTCAAAGGAACTGCCTGAAGAGATCAGAGACATAATTGTGGCAAGGCACAAATCTGGTCAAGGTTACAAAAATATTTCTGCTGCATTTAAGGTTCCTAAGAGCACAGTGGCCTCCATAATCCTTAAATGGAAGATGTTTGAGACGACCAGAACCCTTCCTAGAGCTGGCCGTCTGGCCAAACTGAGCTATCGGGGGGGAGAAGAGCCTTGGTGAGAGAGGTAAAGAAGAACCCAAAGATCACTGTGGCTGAGCTCCAGAGATGCAATCGGGAGATGGAAGAAAGTTGTAGAAAGTCAACCATCACTGAAGCCCTCCACCAGTCGGGGCTTTATGGCAGAGTGGCCCAACGGAAGCCTCTCCTCAGTGCAAGACACATGAAAGCCCGCATGGAGTTTCCAAAAAACACCTGAAGGACTCCAAGATGGTGAGAAATAAGATTCTCTGGTCTGAAGAGACCAAGATAGAACTTTTTGGCCTTAATTCTAAGCGGTATGTGTGGAGAAAACCAGGCACTGATCATCACCTGTCCAATACAGTCCCAACACTGAAGTATGGTGGTGGCAGCATCATGCTGTGGGGGTGTTTTTCAGCTGCAGGGACAGGACGACTGGTTGCAATCGAGAGAAAGATGAATGCGGCCAATTACAGGGATATCCTGGATGAAAACCTTCTCCAGAGTGCTCAGGACCTCAGACTGGGCCAAAGGTTTACCTTCCAACAAGACAATGACCCTAAGCACACAGCTAAAATAACGAAGGAGTGGCTTCACAACAACTCTGTGACTGTTCTTGAATGGCCCAGCCAGAGCCCTGACTTAAACCCAATTGAGCATCTCAGGGGAGACCTAAAAATGGCTGTCCACCAACGTTTACCATCCAACCTGACAGAACTGAAGAGGATCTGCAAGGAGGAATGGCAGAGGATCCCCAAATCTAGGTGTGAAAAACTTGTTGCATCTTTCTCAAAAAGACTCATGGCTGTATTAGATCAAAAGGCTGCTTCTACTAAATACTGAGCAAATGGTCTGAATACTTAGGACCATGTGATATTTCAGTTTTTTTTTAATAAATCTGCAAAAATGTCAACAATTCTGTGTTTTTCTGTCAATGTGGGGTGCTGTGTGTACATTGATGAGGAAAAAAATGAACTTAAATGATTTTAGCAAATGTCTGCAATATAACAAAGTGTGAAAAATTTAAGGGGGTCTGAATACTTTCCGTCCCCACTGTATATGCCTAATACAAACTTATTGCTAAAGCAGTTTGGCTATGCTAAACTATTAACTGCTCATTTAGGTCAAGAGGCATGGAAAAGTAGATTTACTTACCTAATCCTCTACTCCTCCACACTGCTAAACCTGTCCCTGCAGTGTCTTCTTCCTATGTTTCAGCAGTCTAAAGTTCTAATGTCATCAAGACTGAAGTAGGGTCCATAGCCCTGCACTGGACACGAGGATGGCGAGGAACAGTCACCACCAGAGCATTGGTGAGCGCCATTTGCCAAGGGAGTGGAGGATTCAGAACCAAAATGCTTTTGCTCTCCCCTAGAATAAATGAGCAGTTCATTCTTGCAGTGCAGGTGCAGCCCCACAGTTAGGGAACATTTTTAGATTTCCAGGAGCTGGGCTTTAAAGTGGTTGTAAACCCACATGAAAAAAAAAAAGACCTGCAAAACAAAGGCATAATGAGCTAGTATGCTATGCATACTAGCGCATTATGTAATACTTACCTGAGATTGAAGCCCTTGCTGTGGTGCCCGTACACAGCACCGGCCGGCGACATTTCTCCCCGGAGTTACTTCCGGATATTGCGGCTCTGGTGCTATCATTGGCCGGAGCCCTGATGACATCACCCTCGCGCATGTGCGCAGGAGTGCACAAGTGCCATTGCTTCAGTGTGCATGTGCCAATGATGTCGGCACATGCAGATACAGGGGGTATCTCCCAAACTGTGCAGGTTTAGGAGATATCCAGGGTAGCTACAGATAAGCCTTATTATAGGCTTACCTGTAGCAAAAAGTGGATTGTAAGGGTTTACAACCACTTTAAAGGTCAAGTAACCAATCAAAATTCAGTTTACTGTAACAAATTCAGTGAAATCTGATTACTGACTAGTTGTTCAGTGTGCTATAAGAGATTTGTACATTAGGTCCAATTGTGTGAGCATTCTCTCAGAGGTTCGGGTTTATATCTAATGCCCTTATGTACTAGTATACTTGTTAATAACATGGTAAAAAGGACATGAATGTGCAGTAACCTGTGAGTAGTTGCTATCATCAGTACTGCCTAGTTGATGAGACATTTAACTCTGTAATTTCTATAGCACTCATCTAAGTGAAAAAAAAATTGCATTGAAAGTATGCTTGAAACACATTAGAGCAGATTTGACAAAACCGGAGAAAGTGCAAAACTGGAGCTATTTCCCATAGCAAACAATTACTTTCAGCTTTCATATTAAAGATAAACAAGACTTCTAAATGCTATTGGTAGCAAATTCAATTGTTTGCTAATTTTTTTTGTTGATGAATCAGCCTCATGTTTTACCTTTAGCCCCCGTTCACACCTATGCGAAGTAGATGCGACTTACACCGCATCCAATTCGCAGGACATTTTAAAATACATTCATTTGAATGTATCTGGTTCACATATGTGCGTTGCATTCGCACTGCGCATTACAAAAAACGTGTGCGTTTTTTGGGCATTGCGGTGCGAATTACAAGCCCATTATCTCCTATGGGAACGCATCTGATTCGCAGAGGCGTTGCGTTCTGAACAAGGATTTTCTCCTCACTACACCTCCCCCCCTCCCTCCTCCTCTCCCTGCTCACTGATCCGCAGCTACAACACAATGAAACCTCTGAACAACTGATTTTTATCTTACCAGTGAAACCTGAGCTTCAATTCGCACCGCACATGTGTGAACCCAGGCTTAAATCTGAGCTTTAAAAATTAACCATGTAGTCCCACCTAGCACTCTAAAGGTTAAATAGTCATTTAGTCAGGAATAAACACAATTACTTACCTTATTCATTGTCCCCCCTGGTAGTTGGTACTCTTCACTGGTCCTGCATTGTATGTCATGACAGTGGCGTCACTATAGGGGTGCGGGAGGGAGGGGGGGTGACACTACCAAGTAGGAAGTGATATCCCTCTGCGATGGTGACACTGGCACCGACCACATTATTTGCAGGGGTCGGATAGGGATGCGCACTGTGACCACACGCTGCCAGCCCAAAACTAGTCTGCCCAGCGCCCTGCAGGGGCGCTCCTGCTGTCACGCCACACATACAGTAGTTCTTTAAAAGTTTGAACTTTGAGCTCTATTATTTTCATATGATGTTGTTATTCAAATTTGCTTGTTGGTAGTTGTTAACGGCACTAGTAATGCCATTACATGCAGTGTTATATGAAAAAAGGTTATTGGGGTGGAGGGTGACACCAGCCCTAGTGACGCCACTGTGTCATGATGTCAGAGAACCAGTGACCAGAGAAACAGAGAAGAGAAGGAGCCTCATTAGACTGGTCGCATAACCGGGAGGAAGACTGCAGGAGTGAGGAGTAAGGTAAGTATTACCACTTATTCCTATCCCCCTAGACTAGCATTTAACCATTTCAGCATCAGAGGGGCCCACTGTCTGCATGGTTCATTTTCACCATAGTCTAGTGTTGTAACATTTACCAACTGTACAGGGAAACATTAACACGTACATTTACGTCATTCATCCGGGAAGGTAAATCCTAAAACTGAATACCTGTTTTGGAGAATTGAAGTGCTCATGTGCTGTGGTAGTTGCATAGATTGCTCTGTTGCTCCCCGGGCTGAGCTGAAGAGATAGTGACAATCCTGTCACTACCTGAATTCCTAAATCTGTGACTGTCACTTTTTCATCTACAACGATCACCGTCTTCTCGGCTAGGATGGCATCCGAAAGAGGGGACAGTATCTAAGGAAAAGCACAGTTTCAATTTCTCTTTTTATAGCAGGCACGTAAAACACGTAAATTCACTCTTTTTAAGTATCATACTGAAGCAAGATATTTTTAAGGTTGCAGAATACCATGTAATCAAATTATATGTGCCCGGACAGGGAAAGGTCCCCGTAAATAAACCTTAATATATCTGGGAAAAAAAAGATACAGTCATTTAAATCATTTAGAAGCCCAAAGGGATCTGCTAATTTTAAAATGTCATAAATCAATCAGCACCCTGCTAGTTCGGTTTTAGAAATAAGAAGCAAAGCAATTAAATGATAACTGCACTTGCATTGTGGATCGTTTAGCTATCATTGTCCTGCAGGCTGCACAAAAGCTCAATGAAACTTTGAATTTTACTTAAAGTATAGCTATAGAATCCTGTATGACAGTCAAAACATGTACCAAATTCAATTATTAAATCCTAACACATTTTCTTTCATCCCATTGTAGTGCATGCAGGTACAGCCTAAATGAAAGTGGCAACAGTGTTCCTAATTTAGGAACAGTGCAGCATCATTGCCATGCCATCACAGGAAGATGCATTAGGTGGATTTACATAGGTGGCTTTACATAAATGAATTAAAGTTGAACATTCTAAGTACCCCTGTCAGTGTTAAAAGGTTTGTCTCAACACTGTAACTGCCACTTTTGCTGGACAGCTCTGTTTGTTAAATGAAATTTATAAATAACAGACAGATCTTGGCAGGATCAACAGGTTAAAATGAATGCAGACAGTGCATCTAATAATTGGCAAGCTGCAATATATTACATTTTTTGTAGTGAGTGTACTCACTTTTGTTGCCAGCGGTTTAGACATTAATGGCTGTATGTTGAGTTATTTTGAGGGGACAGCAAATTTACACTGTTATACAAGCTGTACACTCACTACTTTACATTGTAGCAAAGTGTCATTTCTTCAGTGTTGTCACATGAAAAGATAATTTATATATATCCATGTAATTCTTGATCCTTACATTTGCAGTGCAGCTATTTTGTTTTATCTGCTTTGTATTTTCTTGATTTGCTCCCTGTCTCCATTGGTAACATTGAATTCCCTGATACTGGCCGTCTGCAAGCCAAGGGTTAATGGCTCAGCTTTCTCTCCCCTCCCACTTTCCTCCCTCTCCCGCCTCTCTGGCTCTATGCAGCAGCTCAGCTTTTTCCCAATTTCCCCTCCCATGTTCTACCCCTTCCTGCCATTTTGGCTTTATAAGCCCATCACTTCACTTCACTGTCCATGCTCAGGTACACCCCCTTTCCTAACATTCACCAGGCATTTTGACAGCTGTCATCCTCGACTGCAGCTTAGAACACCGCTCCTAATAGCCATACTTTGAGCTGGCTGGCTCCCTGTCATCCTCGGTCTCTGTTTGCTCAGTGATGCCTACAGCCTCGCACTGATCACAGCTGCTTGGTCTCAGGTGTTCCCTATCCAGGCTGTTTCATGCTAATGTCAATGTAAGGGTGCTGCTTATTTTAATAAAGTGTTTTTATTTGATACTGTCCTCAGCGCCCTGCTGTTCATTTTCTTCTACCTTGTGGACAGCCTTCCCAGAAGAGTTGAAGCTGTTATAGCTGCAAAGGGTGGGCCAACTCAATATTGAACTCTACAGACTAATGCCCCGTACATACGGTCGGACATTGATCGGACATTCCGACAACAAAATCCTAGGATTTTTTCTGATGGATGTTGGTTCAAACTTGTCTTGCATACACACGGTCACACAAAGTTGTCGGAAAATCCGATCATTCTGAACGCGGTGACGTAAAACACGTACGTCGGGACTATAAACGGGGGAGTAGCCAATAGCTTTCATCTCCTTATTTATTCTGAGCATGCGTGGCACTTTGTGCGTCGGATTTGTGTACACACGATCGGAAATTCCGACAACGGATTTTGTTGTCGGAAAATTTTATAGCCTGCTCTCAAACTTTGTGTGTCGGAAAATCCAATGGAAAATGTGTGATGGAGCCTACACACGGTCCGAATTTCCGACAAGAAGGTCATATCACACATTTTCCATCGGAAAATCCGACCATGTGTACGGGGCATAAGACTGGGATACCATTAAAGTTCACATTAATGTGTGTTGGGAAGGAGTCAAATTTTTCTCTCCAAGAAAGGAAGAGTCAGAGTTTTTGTCCAGCTTGAAGGAAAAATGACAGGTAAACTGAAAGTTTAGTTATGAACCTAAAGAAATTAATTTTTTGTAAACCAGGATAACCATGATAAAGCATGGTTAAATAACTCATTGATGTCCAAAGCCATTCTTACCTGTAAAGTTGTCATACCAGCTTCCTGCCCAATCAGTATCTGACCTTGAATTCTTAGAACTTTTGGTTCATCCATCTGGATAAATTCACTAATTAGATCAGTTATATCCGCCTGCCAATCAGATCCAAGCAGATAATTCAGCTGTCCAGCTACGTCAGGAGATTCGGCAATGAACTGTGTAAGGACTCTCAATAAGGCATGTTGGTATTGTAAAGTACAACCTTTACCCTTTTTATCATCATCCTCCTCATCTTCACTGTCCCTTGCTGGTCTGAAAGGGAATTAAAACATTTTAACAGTTGAGCTCTGGCTATGAGAACATCATATATCATATATCATCATTTGGAGCACCACAATGGGGGGACATGTTTATCTCCAAGCTGCAAGTTTTCATTTCAGGTGCAGTGCACCAAATCTCATCACACACATGCCTATTTTACTATCAGCCAGAGAGTGAGGACATGTTTTTAAAGGAATCAGCCCATCCAAGACAGTATTTTTTGTATAAGCAGAAAATAGTTAGCTGAGTCACCTCATATTGGGCGATTTAGCAGTAAGATATTATTATTGGTTTCATCCAGTTCCCATTCACTTTATGTATCGCTTCACCTCTTACAACAGACGAGTCCAGAACATGCCCTCCTGTGTTGGGCCATTCCTTTGTTCAGAGATTGTTTTATCTCCCCAATGTATCAGTCTGTGAATTCCTCACTACAGTGCACTGCATATACCAAGGTACTTTTCTTGTGTTTGGATGTTGGTACATTTGGATGTACAAGCGTCTGCCTCAGTGTATTTCTAGACTTTTTTTCTGACCCTTTAGCTACATACAAATGACTATATTACTCTGGGTGTTCAGCTTCTTGCTCTGTTTGATGGCCCTGTGTTTTTACTTGACCTTGTGGATGTTTTAGCAAAAACCCAGCCTGGGCAGCCACAAACTTTCTGAGCACTTTTGAGATGTCTGATTTCTATTTCTGTAGACTCTGTGCTTGTTGTTACTATCTAAACCTGATCTTCTTTTAACCTCCAGTTTGTGTTCCAGTGGTGGGAGTCACAAATCAGATACTAGTCTGTGTAGGTGTTTTGTGTAGACCTCAATGGCAAAGTCACCCCTCCCTGACGTGACACACTGTCCAAAAATGGTTATTTGTTATTTGGTGCCTCTTCCTATGTAAAGTTGATGTATTTGTTCTTTGAAATTATGTGTTTGCTAAAAGCTTTTTCTACTCTTGATTTATGTATGATCCACATACTTGAACCAATGACTTGTGTTATTCCCCTGAAAGAGTTTAAGCCAGGGGTCTCAAACTGGCAGCCCTCCAGCTGTTCCAAAACTACAAGTCCCATGAGGCATTGCAAGGCTGACAGTTACAAGCATGACTCCCTCAGGCAGAGGTATGATGGGACTTGTAGTTCTGCAACAGCTGGGGAGCCACCAGTTTGAGACCCCTGGTTTAAGCCTTTCTTCCCCACCTCTTCCATGTACAGGTCATCTACACTTGGAGATACAGGTGATCATATAGCATGGCAATGTTCCTGTCTTATTCCTGTATATGAAATAGTTAGTGTTGAGAGAAAGGTCCAGTAAGGAATATACTTAGTGTGACTTGAGTTCTGTTAATCTGTCAAGAGTCTTGTCTCATTTAAATGTTTCCTTACAGTCTCAACAGCTTCTTCAGCTAGTTAAAAAGCCTGTAAGCAACAATCATTTTAGGGGTTTATAGCTGAACTCAAGGCAAGCAGCTTAATACAATGTTGAAATACATATATAGAAACCTGCCAATGGTTTTACGATTTTGTCCATCCAGTTTTGAGATTTACAGTATAAGTTGGTGAACTTACTGCAGTACAGTGTGATCACCGCACTCCATCCACCTTGTGATTGGATACAAATGGAGCAACAGCAAATTAGCTCAGGCTTTTGCCCTGCCCTTCTTCCAAGCCCCACCGTACATATAATTGTAAATGGCAGATATAAAGACAAAGTCCCATTTTAACTAATTTTATTTTATTTACATTATTTTTCATAATTATAAAACTGCTTTAAATGTGTTTAATATATCTACTTGGAGTACGGCTTTAGTTTATCATTCCATTATCTAACAAAATAATTTAGGTTGGGCTGACCTCTTTGACCAACAATGGGGACAAATACATGTTAAGCATGCTTGTTAGTATAAATTCTCCAATAGACATAATTAGAGTTAATAGATTTTTTGACCTTTTTTAATTCATGAACCTTAGTCAGCAAATCTTTGTAATTCTAAGTGTTAGTGTATTAAGGGTTTGGCCTTGAAAATCATTCTGACAAACAGCAGAGTTCTCTTCCAAACTAAAATTCCTCTCCTGGATTATATTTTTATGCCCTGTACACACGGTCGGATTTTCCGACAGAAAATGTGTGATAGGTCAGAAATTCCGACCGTGTGTGGGCTCCATCACACATTTTCCATCGGAATTTCCGACACACAAAGTTTGAGAGCAGGCTATAAAATTTTCCGACAACAAAATCCGTTGTCGGAAATTCCGATCGTGTGTACACAAATCCGACGCACAAAGTTCCACGCATGCTCAAAAGCTATTGGCTACTGCCCCGTTTATAGTCCCGACGTACGTGTTTTATGTCACCACGTTCAGAACGATCAGATTTTCCGACAACTTTGTCTGACTGTGTGTATGCAAGACAAGTTTGAGCCAACATCCGTCGGAAAAAATCCATGGATTTTGTTGTCGGAATGTCCAATTAATGTCCGACCGTGTGTACAGGGCATAATAGTAGAAAAAGGTGTCCTGTAAAGTGCAAGAAAAACATCCTATTACTGTAGCTTGACCATTTATACCAGTTGTATAATCTTTCTATAATTAGGTAATAAGTCATAAATTATTGATAATTTTTAACTAAATATGTGAGTATATAAATGAAGTTAAAATATTGACTAACTATTCTTGAAACAGATTCAGGTTTACACAATTAACACTGGCAAAGTGAAACATGAAATTTCCAGTGAGGAAATTATTTTGAGATCTAGAGAGCTAGATGAAAATCTATAAGCTACTGTATCCTTTAGCATTGTGTATGTTAATATACTGTAAATCGACACTTATTACAAAATTTACTAAAATTCTTTAATATAAGTTAAGGAAAATATATACCTCTTATTTGTCATAATAGGAACCCTCCAACCTTTGATCTGATTTAATTCTGTGTCAGACACATCTATCAGCAGGGGGAGCCGTGGCACCCATACTGTCATTTCCAGTGAGGCTTTAAAATGTTGATACGTGAAATTCACAATGGCATTAACCTTTCCTTTCATTTCTTTTCCATTTACAAAGACATAGTCACATCGTTCCGAAACCTGCAAACATGAGAAAAAGAACATGTTTACTGTATAATAAAACTGCAGAGAGGTTTACAGGGCAATACAATGTTATTTCTGAGCCCTGACAGAAACCTACTGTTGTAACGTCATGGTAAGGAATAATTCAATGCCAGTATGCTATTAATTGCAAAGGAATCATGCAGCACAGCTAGCAAAGAACAGAAAACTGAAACCAGGTCAGATACAGTATGTGCATTTTCAAACTGAGGTCAGCAATCACAGCTTGGGTATTTCTCATGTGCAATGTTACCTCTAAGAATACAGATAAAAAAAAAAAAATATACCATACATAAATTTGAAGCTAAACTCCAGGCAAACAGCTAAATACACATATAAAATACATATAAGAAAGCTGTTTACCTGCCAAAGGATTTGCATTCTGTCTATCCAGTTGTGATATCAATAGATGTCAGTAACACAGCACAGTCCCTTTATGGTAGGGTAAAGGACCTGCTTATTATCCTCTGTATTTAAGTAATATTACAGACCTCAATCCCAACCCCAGACTATGACTGGACAGTGAAGGAGAAGCATCACCCTAATGAGTTAAACTGTCAGTGATACTGCTCTCTCCTTCTAACAGCGTGCTCCGTGACAGCATATGAACCACATGGGTCCCTGTGTTGCTTCTCACTCTCTCATTTTGAGCTCTAATGTGTAGGGAATTGCAAGGGGCTAAACCAAGAGGGTGGATGGAACACAGGATACCTAAAGGTTTATCTGTCTAGAACACAATTTCTGGTCTTAAGCACACTTTTCTAAATGTTCTGGCTCCCGCTCTCTATTAATAGCTGGACACTAAACTTAGCAAATGGCTCCTTGGCAAATAAGGTTCAAATGGTAACTCAGTTTTTATGTTCCAAAGCAGGACAGCAATTTTAAATTTCCCATGTAAACTTTCCACTCAAACAGTCAAATCTCTTCCTCTCTTATGGGGGCAGTTGCATGCTTCATCTAGGCTCAGAACAGGACATTAATAGTAGCCAGCATCTTCAGGGTTTCCTCCAGGAGGAGAGAATACTGCAGTTTTCCACCCCCTAGGCCCAATGACCCTGGAGCTAGAAAGTTCTCACAGTTGCATCCTCACCAGACAGGATTTCAGGAAGACAGACAATGTTCAAAGAAATGCCCCAAATATTCAATATCTTCCCAGCCAGCTCACCAGGCCCTCAAAGCCTGCATATTTGTTATCTGGTTAGGATCTTCTTAGGTTGCAAAAAAGAGAGTGTAATAGAAGGGCTAAAATACCTACCTACCGTATATGTAAAAAATTGCTGTTCCACATTGCCTTTCAGGGCTGCTTACATAGTTAAAAGGCTGGACATTTGGCCACATGAGCTCAGATCATGAGCTCAGATCATTCCCATTAGTAGGAATAATGTAGCAAATTGGTTATGTGACCAGCATTAAAGGGAACAGGAAGCGGAATTTTTCCCAGGAATAACAAGCAAAGAAATAAAGATATCGGAAATTTGTAAATTCAACTGGTTTGCACCATTTGAATATGTGAGTAAATATATGCCAATTGATTTAGTGACTGAGTTGTAGAAAATATGTGAAAAATATTCCTTTAGCCTGTCTAAATATGGCAACATCACAGAAAGTTTGCCAGCGCTGTCATTGTCATTAGATTGACAGAGCAGGATTTAGTCAGCAGTTACTGGGAGAACATTTTCTTACCATTGCTCTATTGTTCCCACTGCGCTTAGCATGATCCTGAAAAAATACTCCTGGTGACCATAGTAATGTTCACCACGTGCTTAGTATGACTGGCAGAGGATCCTTTGTGCATTCAATTTTCATGGCAAAGTAATTCTTTCATTCAGAATGACTTTGGCTTACTGCTCTACATTCTAAGCATATACTTTGCTTGCTTTTTACTGGGGATCCCATGAGCTCAGTGTATGCCTGGCAAAGTCTTAACTGTGATCAACATGAGCTTAGCAGAGTGTTCCATACTCCTTTCAATTACATGCATTCCTTGTATTCAGCATGTCCTTGATTTCTCTTTCATGGTTAACATGTTCCTAGCAAAGTGCTTGGTGTGCTCAGCATGATACCGTTCAATGCAATTGGCATGCCCATGGCATGTATCTGACAGAGGGCTCAATGTACTGCTCATTTGCCCAGCAAAGAATTCCATTTAATTCAGCACATGCTTGGCAAGATTGCTCAGTATACTTCGCACGTTCCAAGTAAAGTCCTTCAAGTGCATAGCATGTCTTAGGAAAACTATACTCCCTATATGCCCAGTATATCCATAGCAGGGTGCCCTATATGCCTAGCATGACCCTGGAAGATTATTCCATATGCTAAGCAGATTCCTGAAAAAGTCTTAGCTTACCAGTTCACCGCTGAACATACTTCCTAGAATGCAAAGAAGGGGTGTGAAGCATGCTTACCACGGATGCACTGCATTAGTACAATATTAATTGTTCAGGACATGTGCCATAATGTATAATAAACAGTGTGGATGCTGTGATAAGGAAAGGTATGTCTTGAGATGTTGAGTCTACATTCCCACTATAAAGATCTCATGTTATATGGCTAATGATGCACGGACAGTGTCCTTTGACACATGTTGTATTGACACTGTGGCTGCACAGTCCCTGAGTTCAGTAGCCACTACCATAGCCGAGACTTACATTTATTAAGTCACTCCCCATTAAAAGGAAAGCTATTACAAGTATATTTCAATAATATAGGATACCATAACTGAGCTGTGAATTCTAATATTTACAATAAGTATCTCTATTTTTCATTTTCATTGCAAGTTACAATATTTGTTATAATGCTAAGTTATCAATTTAAAAGCAAACAGGCTTTCTCTTTGTGCAGGCCCTTACATCTGAATGAATTTACCATTTAGGTATAAATATACAGTTGGAACAAGTGCAACTTTAGTTGTTTATTTTTACACACATAATGAGCACTACATGTGTAAGCTAGCCTCAGACGTTAGATAGTGTGGGCAATCATATTTTTTTGTTAAGCATTGCACTGAAATACTAGCTCGATCACCTAAAGTGGAAGTAAATCCATCAATTTGGCTGTTTCCCAAAACAGTTACATTCAAGGCATACTGTGAATGATAACTGTCACAGTTTTTTGTATACTCAACTGAACTATCAAGGTATCAAATGGCTGGTGTCATAAATGATTGTGTGTGCAGCATCATGGCAACTGCAGATCAAACAGAGGTTAAAATGGCAGCTTCCTTGGCTGTAAAGGATAGGAGGGTTTAGTTCTTTTTTGAGTTTGCATAGTAATACCTATGGCAGTGACAGTGAACCTTGGCACCCCAGATGTTTTGGAACTACATTTCCCATGATGCTCAACTACACTTTAGAGTTCATGAGCATCATGGGAAATGTAGTTCCAAAACATCTGGGGTGCCAAGGTTCGCCATCACTGACCTATGGGGAAAGAAGCAACCAAGTTCCCAATTGAACAGTGACGGCTGGTGGTTTTTTAAATGGGGGGGCTGCAAACAATCCACCCAATGCAACCCTCTCTTCCCAGTCGGGTCACGGACGGCAAACCCACCCCCCCGGGTGGGTCAGTTAGTAGTCGGGGCCTCGCTCTTACCCCCATGTCGCGGGCAGTGCTCCTCAGGGTTCTCTCCAGGCTGCGGGAGTCTGCTTCCTCCCTTCTCCTCCTGGGGCCAATCTGATCAGATCTCCTTTCTGCCAATCGGGTGATGGGTCTCAGGACCCACTTCCTGATTGGGAGGGAGGAGAATCAGTGTTACAATAGTGAATATTAATTCGCTATTGTCACACAACTGGGTGGGCTTCGGGCACAGTGCTCTGCGCCCTGAGCCTATCCTTTTTTGAAGCCTATTAGAGCCTCTGGCTCTAATCACATGCTTAAAAAAAGCAAAACATATTGGAATCCATGCGTCCAGTGCCCTGCATGTAGATCAGGGGGGTGGACGCATAGATAGGGGGGTGGGGGGCGGCACCCGTACGCGCCATATGGACGGGCCGCCACTGCAAATGAGCCTTATCTCAAGGGAAAAGTTGTTGCTAAAAACATGGCATTAGCTTAATTGCATTCTGCCCTTTGAATTACTAACAAGGAGGGTCTACTAATAGACCTGATCATTGATAAAAGACCATGACTATTGCTAAGAGTAGACTACTGTTATTAATAAGCATCACCAGAACTAGGAATATAGTTATGTCTAATGTTACAAGAGTTTGTCACTGTCTTATTGAACAGAAAGAATCGAGTACTGTCTGTGATACTTTTTTTATTTGCACTAACATACAATTTTTCAGGACAAGCTTTCGCGGTATGTCCCCTCCTTCAAGGTCCAAGCAGTACTAATTCACTCACTGTCTTCCTGTACACAAACTAGACTTCTTTAAAACAAAGAGCAGTAGCCACCCTGGCGGTATGATTATGTCAGATTTTTGAATCTCGAAGCGGTACATTGTTTTGCATAGAAATTTGGCGTTTTATGTTGCAGGCCTGTAATTTTTAGCAATAACACTCTTAAATCTGTCCAACAAGAGTCTAGTAGACATCCTGGGTATGATAAAGTTTTAAACACGAAATCATAAATTATAATATAATAAATAACTATAAATAATTAAAATGAATTTTCCTGCGATTCACTATCGCTCAATTCTGCAAGTGTTCTAATTTACTATCACTGTTTTCTAGGTGGTCTAAAACTGCTTTTGATGTAAAGGGACACTTTTTGGTTGCCATGGACAATGTTAAGTTTCCAGACAGAAAGAACAGTATATATAATATAAAAGTGCATGCAGGGCACTGGACAAAGCACTAGGGACAAAAAGGAGGTGAAATTATTTGATACAGTAATGTAATCTGTAAGATTACAGTGTACTGTATGTGTTATGAATTTTGTCATTTTTGAATTTGCCGCCGGGCTCTGCCCCCATGCGTCGCAGGGTAAGGAGCGCGGCACACAGAGGCATCAGACGGAGGACACAGCCCGCAGACACAGCGGGGGGACATTGCAGGATCCTGGGGATGAGGTAGGTAACCTGGACCAGGATCCTGAGATGCAATCCTGAGTGTGGCTCAGGGTTACCGCTATTGGTACTGAAATTTAACTCCGAGCCACACTCGGGATTATCGCCAGGGAGATAAATGATTAAAAATAATTGCTTTTTGAAGCATTGTGAAATTGTATTTATCAAATAGATATTAATGTATATTTTAATATATTTATATTTCTTCACACATACATTATATGTGTCTTTTTTTTAAATCAAATAGTAAAGTGCTTATGCCATCCTAAAACTGACCTAAGAAATATTTTGTAACATCTGTAGGCTGGTTGGATGAATGCCATAAATAGATTACAGTTGAATTTGGATTAAGCACAGATTAAATACATATCAATGGAATTAAATCCAAAATGTGTATGCAGAGGAAAAGTAACTTGTAAAAGAGAATGCTTTTAATCTGATTCATTTTCCAGTATGAGGAGTGCTTCCAAGACAACCAGGCTCGTCAAAGATTGTCTTTGGGTTAAGGACATTGACAAAAAGTCCAGCTTGGCTCTCATGATATTTGAAATGATATCAGTTCGAAGCATTAGTTTAGAATTTGGAGCTGTCTGGAAGAAGTTCAAAAAGGTTCTGTTATTCTACTAATCAGCTTTAGAAGCACGTGGGCGGAGGGAGGCTTTAAGAAAGGGGAAGCTTTTCTTTTTATTTTGCTACCACCGTGCTCTCCTGCCAATTTTGCTGGTCTGTGATTAGAAATTTAAACACTGTATTTTAAAGCCAGCAGTTTTGATCATAGAAATGTTGCATCCTTTTAGATTTCAACATTATAATATTTCATGTATATATGCAGACATTTGGTTCCTTTGTAGCTGTTCTACACCCAAGATGTCATTAGAGTCTCCATAGGAAAATTAAAGCTTCTGACTTCATTCTTCTATAATACCTGTGTACTCTTAACAAGCACATCAATGAAAACTTGGGCCAAGAATTCAGCTTAGTGAAGTGGTATCATGCACAGTTACCTGAAAAAGGAACAGTATCAAACAATATTATATTGCAGGAGCACTCATTTAATCATTCCGCTTAAAAGGGATATTTTATTTACAGGTAGACAATAGTGGCCCAAATCACACTCTTGAGCCAAGCTGTATTGATGCCAGCTTGTTGTAAGATAAATGTTTTTATATTATAAAGAGTACAAATGGAGGAGTAGAAGCACCCAAAGGTGGGTGAAAATAGTCCAGAATTGCAAAAGGGGTGTACACAGAGCCAAGAAATATGACAAGGAAAGTTGGAGTTTCCAATAGACATAAAAAGTCAGCCAGATACTCAGATCACCAAACTGCATCTACAGTTGAAATATTAATATTTAGGTGGTCGTTCAAATATGTGAAACATAGCTGCCTGCACTAAAATTCCAGAAAGCAAAGTGGGACGTTTTATGTTGGATTGGATGATTTTACTTATTCCTATTTGGCAAAATTTCTAGCAGAAATTTGGTCCACCCCCATCTGCTGTCACCCAATTATTTCCTTAGTCATTAAGACCATGGAGAATAGTTGAGGAAAGGGTTTAAATGTTTTAGGCTTTAATTGCTGCCTGTGTGATTATTTTATCACCTCCTGTCCTGGTAACTGCTGTTGGGACAGGAGGTGAGATGAATCCCTCAAATGGGAATAAAAACCTGACAGAGGTTTGAACTCTGTTTAAAAAAGTAGAGTGGAGCTTAGCAGAGAATCCCACTGAAGTCTATGGGGGGGGGGGGGGGACTTGAGACAAAATTTTGGACATATTCAAGGTTAATAGACTAGCTATTATCAAAAAAAGGCATATGGATCTGGGCATTTCCATGGGTGACATTAACCAGAGCTAAACATTTTTTTTAATATCATACAGTGGGGAGAGGGTTCTTTTAATGAGACTTTGAAAAACAAAAGTCCTTTAATTTACATGCTTGTGAGATGCCTTAAAGCTTTATGTGGTATTATAGAACAATACAACTTTCAGGGACAGCATCAGTGACACTGAATTCTAACATGACATATTTTGAAGTGTAATCGATTTTTTTAACTTTTACAGTTGGCTTAAAGTGGTTATAAAGGCATATTTTTTTTTTTTTTACCTTAATGCATTCTCTGCATTAAGATAGAAAACCTTCTCCATGCAGTCCCCCCCCCCCCCCCTTATACTTATCTGAGCCCGATCTCGATCCAGCAATGTGCACGAGAGCTGAGGCTCTCTTAGCTCCCTCCCTCCTCATTGGCTCAGAGACAGCAGCGGGAGCTGTTTGGGAGTGTATTATCTGAGAGGAAATATTTCCAAATATTGGACAGTATGATAGCAGCATTGGAAAAGGCTGGGAAAGCTGGCAGTAGCTGGTAACTTTGGGTTTTTCTTTTTTGAGGCCTGATTAGAATTTAACGTTCAGTCACTAGTATCATCAGCAGGGGGTTTATAGTCATGGAGCTTACAATCCAAGGTCCATATCTCAAATGCAATTATACACACACATAAAAAAGAGTGCAAAAAGGCAGCTATAAACAGCAACTATAGCTGTTGCTGACACACAAAACGCTAGTCCTAAAAATGGGTATCTGTACTGTTAATAAGAATGAGGGAACAACAAGAATATGTAACCCACTAAACTGAAATCCACACAGCTATTTAGCACAATATAGCATAGAATAGCTCTGAATAGCAGCTAACTAACTATCCCAACACAGACTGTCAGCTCTCCTTAAAGCGGACCTTTAGTCATTTTTTCAACTTTCCATTTAATAAACCTTCTGCCCTTGTTGTTTTAACCTTGGATAGTAAAGCATTTTTGTTCAGCCAGTAAATACCTTATACAGCCCACTTCCTGTGTCTTGTCTGGTCATTAGCCTAGGCTTATGACACCATGCACAGTTCTCTCTCTCACTCTCGTGAGAGTTTGCCAGGAAGGGAGGGGGGATGAGTCATAAGAGGGCCAACAAAAGCTGCAGGGCTACAGAGCTGGAGGTATGCCTCTTTGTGTCTGTTAAAATCCAGGAAGCGAACAGGCAGCAGCTTCAGCTGCCCAAAGTTAAAATGGCTGCAGCCAGACTTAGTGGAGGAGGATTTCTGCAGCGTATTTGGCAAGTAATATGCAAAGTGGCTGGAGGGAAGCTTCAGAATGGCAAAGATGTTATAATTAGAAATTATGTGAGCAGACTGCAGTTCCTCTTTAAACTATTTCAACACACACTGTCAGGTGGCTGTTGAAAGCTTTGCTCAGCGGAGGAAGTTGATCCCCGCTGAGCAGGCGGATGACAGGTCCATCTCCACTCAATGTGCAGAGATGGAGCAGAGAGCCCTGCTCTCCTCTATGGGGAGATCGGATGAAAACAGACCTGTTCATTTTCATCCAATCCCATCTGATCCAATCCTCCAGACGGATGGAAAATAGGGTCTCCATCCGTCTGGATTTCACGGACAGGATTGGATCAGATATCGGCGGATGTCCGTGGACGTGTCACTGCTGACATCCGCCACTCCATAGAGGTGAATGGAGTGTCCGATCAGGTCCGCCTGAAAAACTGACAGGCGGACTTGATCAGAAAGCCTGTGTCAAAGGGGCCTTAAGCATTTCTAATGCCACATACAGACGATCGAAATTTCCAACAAATGTTCAACAAATGTTCGATGTGAGCTTGTTGTTGGAAATTTTGACCGTGTGTAGGCTCCATTGGACAATTTTTGTCCGGATTTCTGACAAACAAAATTTGAGAACTGGTTCTCAAATTTTCCGACAACAAAATCCGTTGTCGTAAATTCCAAGCGTGTGTAGGCAATTCTGACGCACCAAATTCCACGCATGCTCTGAATCAAGTACGAGATGGAAGCGCTCGGTCTGGTTAGACTAGCAATCGTAATGGAGATAGCATATTCCTCACGCTGCAAAGTTTTTAATCTTTTAATGCAGTGCATTCTCTTCTTCTTTCTAATGCTAGAATAATGAAGTTGTTTTGCTGCTGATATTCACACAGTTGTGACAAACTGATTTCTTTATTATTTCTCGTGATCTCATAAATAATCTTTATTTTTTTTTTTTGCCAGATCTCCAGAATAATGTTTATATTTTTTTTTATAGTGATCGACTTTTTGAAAAAAATTTTTATCAAGATATCCTGATTTTTTTTATTTTTTTTTATAGTGATCTCCATAATATGTTTTTTCGTTTTGTGTGTCAAGTTACCACAACACCATTATTATCTTGTATTTTTAACCTCAAAGAGATTGGTTGGTGTTGGTGTCCCTTGTTAATTTGACGTTGTATTTTTGAAATGTACCTGCCTACTCACAAACAAACTGTCCTTTTTGAACTAAAACACATAGCCAAGTATTTGTCAAAGAAAAATAGACATTTATTAGGGGTCATAACAAAATAAAAAGGAAGGCAACGCTGGATAAACTGGTGAAATTGGCAAAGCCTTTGTACCCCAGGGCAGACTTCAATTATTTGACAGGCAAAATTGGTAGCCTGAGGAGTCCATTTAAGGAGGAAGTAAACCCTCTGGAAGACCCTACAAGACAAAAGCATAATGAGCTAGTATGCATAGCATACTAGCTCATTATAAATTACTTACCTGAGATCGAAGTCCCGGAAGCGGTCCTCGTTCCCCTCCTCCGTCGCCGCCATATCTCCCGGATTGACTTCCGGGTATCGCGGCTCTGGCGCTGTGACTGGCCGGAGCCGCGATGGCGTCACTCCCGCGTATGCGTGCGGGAGCCGCCACTAACGGCACAATCGCCCTTAGAAACGGCACGCTCAGTGCGCCTGCACGGGGTTGTCTATGGTGCATGTGCCATAGACATCGGTGCATGTCTTTTGCAAATATCTCCTAAACCGTGTAGGTTTAGGAGATATTTCTTGCACCTACAGGTAAACCTTAATCTAGGCTTACCTGTAGGTAAAAGTGGTTTGTAAGGGTTTACAACCACTTTAATAGGGAGCACAATTCGGTCCAGGACTCCGAGAGATCAGGAGCAGCATCAGATGACATATATGTCCCCAGGCTGTGGTCATACACAGCCTGCATCTTTTGTCAGACCAGACTGAATCCAGGCCATCACACTCTTGTCTTCCTTCCAGGCTTGCTTTCACACTTGCTTCCAGGCTGTGGCTCTGGTGTTGGAGTTGTGGCAGAAGGTTGGGGAGCTGGAGGAGGATGGTCCAACTCACACAGGTGGGTTTTGCTTGTGAGTTTGCCCTTCAACCCCTTATTTAGGGCCAGATACAGCACTTCCTCTCAAATGAGGCATTGGCCCACCTCCATTTCCTGCATTTTGCTGGCAGCCATGCAGGCATAGGTCTCTTGAATATTGGGGGTGGTTCTGAGGGCTGCAGTAGACTCCCAAATCAAAGAAAGCGCTGACTCCTGCACGTTCCTCCCCTTCCTGGTCCTTTTTGTTGGAAGGCGGAGGGGAGGAACCTGGGATTTGGTCAGGCTACTGGGCCCGGCCACCTCCTGGCTGACGCTTTTTGAGAAATATGTTAAACAATGCTATACCTGACTCAAGCTGGGCTCCTCTACATCTTCTTCCTGGGTGGAAGGCCCAGGTTGGACTTCTGAAGGCTTATCTGAGGTGGAAGGCAGAGTAGAAGGAAGAGTGGAAGGAAGGGTTGAGAGTGAAGGAAGAGTGGAAGGAAGGGTTGAGAGTGATGGCATGATTTCAGTCTGGTCTGACAGAAATCGTGGTCTGTCATAGCACCAGGGCCTGGGGACATAAATGTCATCTGCTGCTGCTCCTGATCTCATGGAATCCTGGACCTTCTTGCGCTCCCTATTATATGTGCTCCTCAGGCCACCAATTTTGGCCTTCAAATAGTTTGCCATGGGGATCTGCGGCTTCACCAATTCCAGCAATTGATCCAGCGCTGCCTGCCTCTTTCTTTTATTAGTATAAAAGGGGTGTTTTACCTGCCACAAACAGGGCAGCTCTCTGTACATATCAATGAATTGGGGGAGGAAGTTGTGATTATTGAATCGATCCATTTTATCTGCAAGACACAACACAAGACAAACCCTAATGTCAGGCTAAACTCTCCTAATCTTGTTCCAATATAGGCCTCAATCTATAAGCAGTATGGACCACTGATGCCCCAAACTCAAATTGTACCTTATCACGATCAGCGCTGGCGCTTACGCTACTCCGTCCTCCGCTCATAGATCGTACGTACGACGCACGCGTGTTGCGCTTTATATACACTGTGCATGCGTGAAACTCCGCCCGCCCCTGACCTTCTTTCTAGTCTATACCCTGCCTCTTCTCTTTCGGCACAATGGGAGCGCACATGGTGAAGAAAGAGCAAGTGCATGCAGAGGAGAGTAGCAACGAGGAGGACGACGAAAGCCCGGAGCCACAAACGTCCCGATCCCGGAGGAGATTTAAGGCCTCAAATATGTCCTTTGTAGAGATGGTGGAGATGGTGGACATCTTGAAGAGGGTCGACTATGATGGGAAGCATGGACCTTACCTAAACGCAAATGTAAGAAAGGCCAAGATCATGGCTAAAGTTGTGAAAAGTCTGCAGAAGAATTTTGGGGTACAGCGATCCAAGGATCAACTGAGGAAACGATGGTCAGACCTCAAATTGAGGGAGCAGGATCTGTACAGAAGAATCAAGAGAGTGCTGCAAAAAAGTAAGTATTTTGTCGTGTGTTCCTATTATTCTTAGTCCTTTTGTGCTGCTCCATGTGCTTTTCTTTACTGTTGTACAGCTTAACATGGCAAGTTTCAGGTTCGTGGGCACAGTAATCGTTCGTAGTAAACATCGTTCATTCGCCCACTAATACAATGTTTTTGGCAGATGCAGGTTAACTACATTTGTTCATGGCTATTTATATTAAAAGAAGTTTAGTACATTGTTGTCTAGATGGGTTTGTAACTAGAATGAAATGCAAACTTGATTCAGTGTAAGGAGAGGACATTCAGCAGCTGTTTACACATCTGGATGCAGGAGCACTAGTGTAGGACACTAGAACAAACTTTTTATGGTGTCCCACATAGGTGATCCAATGGATACTAGGGGTGTCTCCATGTGTGAAACTTGCACAAAACAGGTAAGTATTCTAGCTTTAGAAAGGGAAAATGAATTGTTTTTAGCTTGGAATTCTGGCAAAACAGACAACAGACAATTGTACTTCACTTCCAAGCAATGTTTCATATTCCTATTTCTGGCCTCAAATATCTGTGTGCTAAGTATACCTTTTTTTAATTCACATAGGGGAGAAAAGACTTGGGACATCAGAGGACACCAGGGACCCCCAACCTCATAAAGAAGGGGAACTCAGCACCCCACAACCTCAGGATATGGAGGAAGGAGAGGTCCTCATCGGGGAGATCATGGTGTGGAATCGTGATTTACAGAAGATCAAGGAAGACATCAATGATGTGGAAAAAAGACTCAAAAACATCACTGATGTTTTAGGCAGAATCTAAAACACCTCAAAATTATTCAAGTTTGTTTTTATTTTTCTGATTTTTCAAACTATTTTAAATGATTTTGAAAGTCAAATTTTGAAGATGCGCACAGTGTGTCAACATGTGCTATCTGCCATCATGGGATATCAATGTACACGTTTTGTGGGTGCAACCCCTTCCTCGCAACTAAAGTAGATGAGAGGAAGGGGTTGCACCCCCGAAACACGTCTATTGATCCCCCATGATGGGAGCTAGCACATGTTGACATTAGGCACGGGATCAGGAGGGAAATCCCCATTTTGACTCCCAATTTATGTGCATCTTCAAAATTTGGCTTTCACAGGGGTGACATAACCCCATCTGATGAAGGCAATATCAACACAGTTTGGACATGCTAATGTCTGATATTGCCTTCACTTTGTCAAAGTTGAACTTTGTAAGTTCCTGAGTTGTGTATGTATATGGTTTTAAACAAGCCTGTTTAACCCAAAAAAGGCTATTTCTGCTGTCAAACCTAAAAATGTTATACAACAAATATGTTGGTTTGTTCAAAAACCCTTTTCTAACGCACATGTGAATATGCTTTGAGTAAAATGTTTTCTACTCAACAAAGTGTGGCTCCTTCTTTCAATACTCAATACCAGTTTTTGGAGTAATCTGGTCTTTACAGTGGCAATGGGGGTTATTTACTAAAGGCAAATCCACTTGGCACTACAAGTGCAGTTTCAGTGCAGTTTCAGTGCATTTGTAGTGCAAAGTGGATTTTCCTTTAGTAAATAACCCCCACAGTGCTCTAAAATCAGGCCAGGTTCGGGACTCAAAACAATTAATTCATGGTGCTGAAAAGGATGTGTTTTTTATCATTAATGCATTACATACATTAACAACAAACGCAAGATGTGTGTGTGTTTGTGTAGCAGACCCACAACATAATAGTTAGCTAAAGAAGAGATTGTCTCCTCATGTATCAAATAAATTACATTTGCACTATTTAAGAAAATGGCCAAAAAGAAAAGCCAATTGGAGAACCTAGGAGACAGTTAAAGGAAACACAAGCAGTAGATCAAATGAAATATTATTTCAGTTTAACAAAAAATGTATTTTAAAAATGTTTATCAAACTTTTGCTGGTATATCAATGGCCCCCCTCCCCGCAAAGTATTCCATATATTTTTGACGGACCGCGCGGGCGCTTTGGGGGGCAAGCCAGGATGGCCAGCTTCAAGCGCCGTCAGGGTTGTTGTTTGTTCTGGAAATCCGGCCTCAGGCCCAACTGAAGTCACATAGTTTGTAGCATTTCTCCTGAGAAAGTTGTGTAGAATGCAGCATGCAAGTATTATATGGTTTAGTTTATATTCCGCCATGTTTATTGGCGTCAGGAATAGGCGGAACTGGCTGGCTATTATGCCGAAAGCATTCTCCACCACTCTTTTGGCGCTGACCAGCCGCTAGTTAAAAACCCTCTGGTCCGGGGTGAGGGTCCTCATGGGAAATGGCTGCATCAGGTGTTCACTAAGCCCAAACGCTTCATCAGCAACAAAGACGAACAGTATACCAGATACGTTGTCTTCCGGAGGTGGAAATCCTAAGCCACCACTCTGGAGCCGTCCGTAGAACTCAGTCTGGGCAATGACTCCACCATCCGACATCCGGCCATTCTTCCCCACGTCCACATAGAGAAACTCATATGTCGCCGATAACACCGCCAAGATCACTATACTATTAAACCCCTTATAGTTGTAACAGTATGACCCCGAGTTGGGGGGTGGCATGATGTGGACATGTTTCCCATCAATTGCCCCTCCACAGTTGGGAAAGTCCCACTGCTTGGTAAATTGGGAAGCCACAGTCTGCCATTCCTGTGGCGTTGAAGGAAACCGTGGAGTGAAACAAGAAAAAAAAATTATTACTTTTGCACATAACATTGCAAGCAGATTAGACACAAACATTCTTGGCCAACAAAAGTATAAAACATTTATTTTAAGGAATATTTAAAGACAAAAATATAAGATCCACTTATCAGTTTCCTCACCCCCTCTGATGGCCCATTGTAAAAATTTTGGGGTGGGGGGAGATGTTTTGGACAGGTAACCCTCTCCACTTCATTGAGAGCTGAATGTATAAATAATGTGTGTTACTTTGGCCAGCCCCTCCTTACTTACACTATTAGTAGCCCAATGGACAGGTAAGAAGTGTCATAATACAAAAATATAAATACACACTGTACAAATTAAAGCACATTTTTACATTCTGCAATTACCTATCAAGATAATAGGAGAACAAAACTTTAAACAGCACCATTTGAAAGTATTCAGGCAGGCCCTTGCACTACATGCTTTGGTGAATTAATCAATAAATATGACCACAAAAGAGGTAGGTATAGTGTGTATGTTTTTGGCAAAGTCAGCAGATAGAGTATTGGTATCGTTTGACTTAGCGGTTGGGGGAAGGGAGGGTTTCAAATGAGTTTGGGCCCCCAAAAAAAGCCTCTGGCACTATGCCTGAATTTGAGGACAAAAATAACATTTGTACACATTTTAGGGGGTGTTTAGGGTAAAGCACTACTATGGAGCTGCAAAACACATTGTTAAGTGACTAGGCTAGGTGTGTATGGGCCCAGGATAGTATGCTGGGGAGGTTAGTGAAGGCAAATATGCATGAAGGACAAAAAAGGAGCATTAAATACTTCCAGCATGCATGAGGATAAAAAGGACATTCACAGCATATTACAATAATGGTAATTAGGGAATGATGAAAGAAATACAATGCATTAGCAAACATTAAATACATAGAATGTGATGTTAAAGTAGAAAACTTACCTTAATATAGTCCTTCTGCAGGACCTGAATAATGGCAGAACAGGTCTCTGGAATAATGATTCCCAGTGCCTGGGGGGAGATGCCTGTCGAGAACTTGATGTCCTGCAGACTTCTTCCCATCGCCAAGTACCGCTAGGTGGCCATGAGCCTTTGTTCAGGAGTGATGACTTGCTGCATGCAGGTGTCCTGCTTCATAATATAAGGGAACAGCAAAGCCAACAGACGGTGAAAAACGGGGTCCGTCATCTGGAGATAATACCTGAAATCTTCAGGATTATTCTCCTGGATCTCCCGCAACAAAGGCATGTGCGAGAATTGGTCACGCTGGAGCAACCAATTCTTGGTCCATGAACTCCTCCTCCCCCTGTTCATGGACTGGGCTTGGGTCAAAGTAAGAACCCCAACACCAAGCTCCCGCATAGCAAAAACTCTATGACGAGTACGTAACCGCAACATGGCTTCAAAATGGTCTGCTGGTCAGAACGAACTAACAGAATGCACTGAAAATCAGAAAGGCCTCAGAAGAGCGATCTGAAAAACAGAAACGAGCGGACAAGAACGCACTGGGAATCAAATACGTACTAGAAATAGCACACACTGAAAACCAGATAGGAACTGACTACACGCACTGAAAACCAGATACGAACCTACAAGCACAAACTGAAGAGCAGTAATGATCGGAAAAGCACGAGGCTGAAAATCATCTCTCACCAAACTTCTACTAACACGAGATTAGCAGAAGGAGCCCAAAGGGTGGCGCACTGGCTATTGAACTTCCTTTTTCTAGTCCCGTCGTACGTGTTGTATGTCAGCGCGTTCTTGCCGATCGGAATTTCCGAAAACATTTGTGCAACCGTGTGTATGCAAGACAACTTTCAGCCAACATACGTCGGAAATAAATCCACGGTTTGGTTGTCGGAAATTCTGATCGTCTGTACGCGTCATAAGTGTTACTAAACCCAGAACAGTAAAATCAGTCTGTATATGCAGTAAAGAATGCTTGTAAAACTCACTGTGGAACCTAAGGAGTTAATTCTCTTCATTGTGTAAAAAGGCTGTTTGATTCTGCCTTCTCCCTTCTTCCACTGTCCTCAAGCCATCTCCTGACAGTACAGAGCCTCTGCACATACTCAGTTTGGTGTATATTGCTAGAGACTTTTTTTTTTCTTGTGATGGTGCATGTGATCAGCACTGGGCCAATCAGCACTGTCCAAACAAAGGGTCCTGCAGACACATAGGACAGTCAGAGGAGAATGCAAACTCCTCCTACAAGCTTTAACCAGACACTGATAGAAGTTACAAGACTGCTTTATACTGCTGATGAGAAAAGCAGTTTATATTGACTAAAATAATTGCATTTCTATGTTCTGTGTACTGTGGGAGACCAGATATAGTGAATGCAGGCCCCTGGGTTTAGTAACACGTTAAAATTCATTAAACATATTTTAAGCAAAGCTGAACCCAGTTCTGCCCCCCCCCCCCAACACACACACCAAATTTCTGCCATCAGAAATTAAAAATCCCTATGCCCCTTTTAGTCACTTAAATCCACAGTTATGGGATGTTCCAGTCCCTCTTTCTTCCACTGGGTATATGAGGTGGTGTTCTTCTTCAGATGCTCACATAATCAGGTGAAGATGTCAGTGCTGGAGGGGGTCAGTAACCGTCAGTATTTTTACTGGCAGCCTGTAAAAAACAGGCAATTTCTCCTGCTAGTAAATGCCAGTAAAAGTTTTCAGTAAAAAATATGACTGTGATGTTAGGCTCAGTCCAGAGCCAGCCGAGACCATCAGAGTCCCAGCTACAGTGTGTTTGGGCAGCTCTGGTGGAGGCAGTGCCCGAGCGTGTCGTGCGATGTCATGGTGCAAGGGAGCCAAGCAGAGCGGCCAGAGCCTCGTGTGTGGGTCTGCAGGACAGGAGTGGGGCAAGTTGGGAGCAGGACTGTCTAGACTGGAGTGGACTGAAGGGACCAAGAGTCAACTTCATGTGTGTGTGTGCCTTCCTATTCTAATTTCTTGCCCTCCTGAGTCCTGTTCCTGAGCTACTTACTATATCGAAAATAAAATATGTTTTTTGCCCTAATATCTACCTTAAATCACATTGCTAATTGCATATTGTACTTGTTTGTAGCCTAAATACTAAAATTTGCACTTAAAACTGTAATTTGTAACTGCTGGAAATGCCAGTAAAAATTTGGCTGTGCCAGGAAATTTTGGGTGTCGTGTCAGTATATTTAAATCTGGTAGATTGGCAACACTGGTTTAGGTTAGTATAAAATGCTTTAGAATGTGTGTACAGTATATGTATATATTGTTTACCCCCATGTCATATTTTGTTTGTGTCTGTGTCCATCCTGGAGAGATTAATCCTCTGTCTTCATTGTCTACGGCAAAGATAATGATGGGATATTTTTGTCACGGGAGCAGGAGATTATGAGTAATCTTTCAATGGGAACACCTATTGGTGACAACTGTCACCTCAGTTTGAAAAAAATTCCTCTTTCTGTTGTGTCTTTGGCACGTTAAGTGAAGGAAAGTCTCCCTAAAGATATACAGAAAGCAAACAAAAAACTGACAGGTGTCACTATGTCAGTGCTGACATGCCAGTCACATTGCTTTGCTGACAAATAGCTTTACATATTAACAAAGTCATATCATGCAGGGATGAGAATGGGGATATACAACATCTTTTTTTATAAACACAGTCACAGGGAATGTTTCTTAGTTGAATTTCACCTATCAGTGCTGTATGGTGAAAATAGAATCATGTCAAGTTTTGCAAAATCACCAATCCATTGGTAATTCTCATGTGTGGACCAATTATCAGCCAAGAAAGATCATTACTAACAACATGGCTGTCGAATTCTGTTAAAGAATGAGATGCCCTCTGTAAGAAAAAGTGTTAGATGTTCAGAATCTGCATATGTAAAGACAGCTCATGGATAATCAGTTAAAATGTAATTAATTATCCAGATTAGGGTCCACTGTACTACATAAATGGCCTAGACCTATTAACCATTTGTGGACACTGGGCTTGCTACAAATACCCAAACAACTTTAGCGAAGCATACAGAGTGTGTATAGTATGTCCTCTGCTTATGCTCTTATGTTACCTCATCCCTTATACTTGCTGGCAATCCCAGCTGATTGAATGACAAAAAAAATAATAATAATAATGTAAAACTCTGACTGTCTGACACAGTTTAATGTAGAATTATGGGATTTTTGGGTAGAATAATTTTGGATAGAATACGGGAGGGTTATAACCCGTCAGATTTTTTTCTTCCCCATCTGTGTCCCATTGCATAAATTTCCTTTCACTTCCTGTCCCATAGCCAAGCAGGAAATGAGAGGAAATCCCTGAAAATGAAAGTAATTCATTGGGGACCCTCAGGTCACCAGAACTAGTGTACCATCGGAAGATTTCTTTTCTATTACTTTTCTGAGGAAAACCCAAAATTTGGGGATTTTCTTTTACTTTCACTTTCAATGATAATGGATAAGAGGACAAATAGAGAGGATAAATCTCCCACAGCAATAAAGACTGACAGGGGTTCCAATCCCTCTCCACTCTATCCAAAACTTTAAAAAAAACATGTTTTGCCTTTAGTTATACTCAAAATAAATGCTGTTTAGTTGTGAGATAGAGAGATACAAAATAACATTTATATTTACTCTGTTTCATTCATCTGGAGATCAAATGTGTGAGCTTCGATCTGTATATGATGTCAATTAAAACAACCTGACAAGTAAAAAAAGCTAAATTTTTGTATTTGTTGCTATTTAACCTCTTAGTAACCCTTAGTTTACCCTAATTAGCTCTAATTAAATCTTTTTTCCCCTTCCCTTCTCAATCTAACTATTATTTTTAATTTTTCTAAACATTTATATTTAAACTTTTTCCTTTGTATATTTGCTTCTTTCTTATTTTCTTAATTTTTTTAGTGCAAAATTGAAATGAAAAAACCTTTATTTCATTTGTAAATTTGTAAATAACTTTGCAATGCTTTGTACCAAAAACATAGGGGTTGATTTATTAAAACCGGATAATGCAAAATCAGGTGCAGCTCTGCATAGAAACCAATCACTTCCACTTTTTTTTATTTGTCAAACCTAATTGAACAAGCTGAATTTAGGAGCTGATTGGCTACCATGCACAGCTGCACCAGATTTTGCACTCTTCTGTTTTAGCAAATAACCCCACTGGGGGGTGCAGTATCGCATTTGGGCAGAGGTGCAGGGGCGCCGGTGAGGCTCAGAGACGCTCAGAGACGCTCTGAAACACTTCATTCCCAAGTTTCTCCGAGCGTCTGGTTCCCCTGAGGAAGTCACGTCACGTGACATAACACATAGGGCATGGCAGAGCACATCGTAGACCAAAAGTGACGTGAGAGGCAGAAAATGCAGATTTCTTATCATAATGAGCACTAGTTATCTTACCTTATGTAAGCAGATGTTTATTATTTAATAAATATTTTTTATACATTAATACACTATTGGAGGCTTGTCTACTTTACCCCCACATGTGAGATGGGATTTCTTATTGAAGCGTTGCGAGGGTGACTCCGGGAGGAAAGTTTAGCCAATCCCTATTGGATCTGAATCCAAGGCTTATGTTGTATGCCTATCAGGTGAGAGTTCTGTGAGCACCGAGGTGTTGGTGGCAGCGTTCAGACTCTCTGGGAATCACTTATAGACAACTGTACACTATTTGCATTGGAACATTTGTATTGGAACACTGGATTTTCTACATCTATTGGACTTTATTCACTATTCACTGTTATATATTAATTTATCACTTATTGTTTAGATCACTATGTATTCGATTATGTTGCATAGTTGAAGGATTTGCGCAAGATCACTGTACATTATATATTTATCTGAAAACCCTAAACAAAAACAATAAAACCCTAAACAAAACAATAATAAACAAAAATCTAATTAGGAAAGGTTTTAAAAAATTATTTATTATTATTTAAGAAATCACATTACATGAGGAATTTTTTAGAATTTTTTTTCCTCTAGGCAGTTAATTTAGATTTGGATGGAGGGTGATGGGTCAGACTATTCAAAATTAGACTTACATTTGCTGCCCTGCTGTGAACATCCAGTAAATGCCTTCTGCATGTAACAAGGGAAGCAGCAGGGAGTACTTTAAGGCAGTCTTTTCAGTGTGGCTGCAGAAGTACTGAAAGTAAAACTTTAGACACAGGGTTCCCCATCCTTTTTCACAGTACTTTCTTTTCAGTTATTTTTTTCCCTTTAAATGGAAAGCCTTATGGTCCAATCTCCTTCCATACAGGTGCATCGACTGCATTACCTTTAATTTATATTTAAAGGATAAACATTGTTTCTATGTTTCCTGTGTCTTCGATCAGTCAATAAAACCCTCCATTCTTTTTAGCTTAACTACAGTCTGCGGTAATTAACATTGCAGTTCATGTGGTAAACAGATGTAGCTAGTATCAATACAACACTTAGTCTGAAATTTAAGAATGCTCCTCATGTTGCAGCCAACACAGGGGCTTGCCCCTTGTCATTAATCAGGCCAAGCACATGCCCGGCCTTCTCATTACTGAGACCATGCTCGAGAGCTGATTAACAATCTTTACAGGAAGAAAATGTTTATCACTCCGTAAATCTGCTGGCAGCCTCACAGATAGATACTTAATAATTGTCTGGTAGTAAAATGTGCATTCATCTGCTGGGAGGACTTAGGATTTACTGGGCCTTGAGGGACGTCTGCTTATTAAAAAAAAAAAAGGAAGTTTACACTGCTTCTCTTCATAGCCTGCATTCCAAAAGATTTTATGTTTGGCATTTTAATCTTAATGCATGGTATGTAGGACACTAATCCTCTTCCGAGCAAGCTTTATTTAAAAATGTATATTTCAAACATGCCCACGGTAGTGGCAGGCTTACAAAATATTTGCCAGGTTTTAGCCAGGGCAAATGCATCTCTTAGCGTTATACATAATCATGTTACTTAGCAGAATAACAGTTGCATTAATAGTCAAGCCTGTAACACATTAGGGACGAGGCAAAATGAGGCAGTACATTTTAACAACATGTTCCAGATCAGTACAACGAGAGTGAATGAGAGAATAAAGCCAGTATAACTCATTGTTCCTTTTAAGATGCAATTACATGATCACAGCTCTCCAAAAATTTTCAGAGTAAAATCTAGGCCATTATTAGAGTACATCAAACAACAGATGTGTTGGTGGATTTTATTCTTTGCCTTTTCATATACTGTAGGTATCATGTTATTCATACTTGTCACCTCTATGTGAGAAAATTGCAGCAATTGGAAATATATTTATTAGGCTATGGATTCATAAGTTGATATCATCCAAGTCTGCTTTAATGCAATACATTTGAGTCTTGCTGTTAAAGCTACTGAGATACATGCAACTGAAAAAAAGTATCAATAAAAGGATCATCGCATCTATCTGCACTCCATCAACTTGGAATGGCATAATCGCTTATTGGCACTAGCAGTGTCCAAATCAATAGCCTTCCAATCATCTCTTATCTTAGCAGAGGGTACTGGAACAAATGGATACATATATTTTGTTCATAGTGCAGTTGGAAACTTAGCTTTTGGCCAGCCCCTCTATTAGAGCATGGCATACCACACTATGTAAGTTATTTCTTAAAAGGAGAATTGTAAATACCTATTTAGAGCTATCTTCCAGCCGGTCACGTGACTCGCGGCCATTTTACAGCTCTGATGAATGGCTTCTGCGGGAGGGGTCAAGATCTCCCTCTGACGTCAGCCAGAGAGATCATATGGCCTCCTGCAGAAGCCCTGTCTCAGAGTTGTAAAAAATGGCCATGAGTCATGTGAACGGCCTGAAGATAGCTCTAAATAGGTATTTACAATGCTCTATATAAGAAAGAGTATGCGGCGCTTACTACCTATTAATGACTCAAAAGAAGGTAATTAAATGTACGTGAAACTAATAAGCATACCAGGAGACTAAAGAACAGGAACTCCAGGTAATGATCAAGTTCATACAGTTGATTTTCCACTACTTTTGTGCAACCAAAGATCACGCCAAACCAATATTGCATCAAAGAATGAAGCTAATTTTAAACCGAGGTAAACGGGATATGAGTAATCAATAGCTGTTTCTATATAAATTCCCCAATATCATGTGTAGCGTGAATGTATGGCAATATACAATATATATATCTACATATTATATAGAAACAGCTATTGATTACTCATATCCCGTTTACCTCGGTTTAAAATTAGCTTCATTCTTTGATGCAATATTGGTTTGGCGTGATCTTTGGTTGCACAAAAGTAGTGGAAAATCAACTGTATGAACTTGATCATTACCTGGAGTTCCTGTTCTTTAGTCTCCTGGGGCTGCCAGGGGCTGGCAGTGAGAATTGTAGTTTTTTTATTTTTAATAATAGCAGCGGGGGGGGGGGGCAGAGCGGAGACAGAGACACAGAGAGGGAGCTGACAGGCGAGGAGGGGGTGAGGGGGAGAGAGGAGAGCAGAGAGGACAGCTGCGTATGACGGAGGGACGCACTCTGACCACGGTGATCAGGGCTCAGCAGCCCTGATTTTTGTGGTCAGTACAGAGAGGGGATACAGGAAGTGGCAGGTTCAGCGCGTTTTTTTACAGTTTAGAGGGGGTAGACTACACAGCACAAGCACTGTGCTGTTTAATCTGCTTTAAGGGACCAAGATCTTAACTTTATTTGGGGGGTTAACAAACACTTTAACACTGCTTGGTGACTTGTACCTACTGGTAAGCTTATAGTCAAAGCTTACCGTTAGGTAGAAGAAACGTGCACCGTTTAGTAAATATTCACTATTTCTGCAGCAGGTGACATAACTGCCCCCTGAATTGACAGGTCACTGAATGAGCCATCCATTCAGCGCACCGTGCCGCAATTGTGGCTGCCATGCACGTGCGCAGGAGTGACAACATCACAGCTTGGCCATTCAAATGTCCAGAGCCAGAAAACTCAGAAGGAAGACTAGAGGAATCTGGAAGCCCACTTTAATTTAAGGAGGCCCCCAGATATCTGGTTCTTTCCCAACATTAATGAGCACAGGGTACCCCTTGTTAAGCATTCCTATAAGTGAATAGGAAATGAAAACATCCTCACCTTGAAAAGTATTTTTAATTTATCAAAAAAATTGTCTACTCGTGTAAATCTAAGGTATATTATGTTGTCAAGCAATTTAGATTGATGTCAGTCATGATGAGCAATACACATTGATGTGGACCTGCAATGCTGTCACGCTGCTACTCCTGTTGCAAATGACAGCTTTCAAATGCTGATGGAGCATAAACACAGTAGTAGGGATCATAATCATACTTAGTTAATGGCATCACCCAGGATCGCAAGCTGTTTGTTTACAAACAAGCTTGCAAGGAACTGTCATTAAGTGGCAGGGGTGTTTGTAAAAAAACAAAAAGATTTTTAAAAGGATAACGTCACTTTTTAAAGGGATACATGCTGCAGAACTTCACATTCAGGTTTGAAGTATAACTAAAAGCAAAACTTTTTTTTTGTTTTTTAGTTTGTACGAGAGCAGTAGGAGAGTGGAAAGGGATTAGAACACCTGTTTTTTTTTTTTATTGCTGACCCTATTAGGGAGATTCCCCCTCTTTACTTGTTCAAATGTCACAAAAAGTGTAAGTAAAAAAAACCACAGGAATAGAAGGAAGATCTTCCAATGGGGACACTAGTTACAGTGACCCCGGTGACAATTGAGAATTCCCTTATTTTGGAAGGATTTCCTCTCCTTTCCTGGTTTGACTATGGGACAGGAAGTGAAGGGACATCTCCACAATGGGACACAGGTTATAGAAAAAAAAAGACAATAGGGTTTTTTATTCTCTCTTGCTTTATCTAAAAGGAAAAAAAAAAGTATTGCCTTTAGTTCTACTTTAGGGCATTCCCAAATGTTATTAAAATTATTTTTATATTTTAATGTTGGCCTTTAAGCTGCATTAAAAGAGTCTCTGT
Organism: Lithobates clamitans; assembly: GCA_037952925.1. Lineage (NCBI taxonomy): Eukaryota > Metazoa > Chordata > Amphibia > Anura > Ranidae > Lithobates > Lithobates clamitans. Next base: position 13,356,069 of record JBBGZY010000438.1, read on the forward strand.
CTTCTAAATAGCATTAAAAAATGCATTTTTTACATTGGTACATGTCTCGATGACAGTGATGACCCCGCTACCTATGCCCTTTTTAACAGCTTGCAAATTGGCCTTGAAAAAAGTCAGACAACAATAAGAAGATTTGGCTCCCATTGGTGCTAGGTTCTGTTTTAGCTGATTTTTTTTGCTAGGTTTGCTGAATCTCATGTGGACTCGACCAGGGCTGGACTGGGACAAAAATGTGGCCCTGGACTTCATCCAGACCGGCCCAGGGCACAACACATCAGGGTATGGTACATCAGGGCACAGCACATCAGGGTACAGAGCCCAGCACATCAGGGCACAAGGCACATCAGGGTACATCACACCACGCCACATCAGGGTACAGGGTACAGAGCCCAGCACATCAGCGTACAGGGCACATCAGGGCACAACACATCAGGGTACAGGACATCAGGGTACAGAGCCCAGCACATCAGGGTACAGACCCCAGCACATCATGGTACAGGACATCAGCGTACAGGACATCAGGGTACAGAGCCCAGCACATCAGGGTACAGGACATCAGGGTACAGGTCACAGTACATCAGGGCACAACACATTAGGGCACGTCAAGGCATAGTACATCAGGGTACAGGACATCATGGCACAGGACATCGGGGCACATCAGGGTACGGGGCACTTCAGGGCACAAGGAACATCAGGTCACGGGGAACATCAGGGCATAGGACATCGGGGGACAGCACATCAGGGCACAGGGCACATCAGGTCATGGGGCACATCAGGGCATAGGACATCAGGGCACATCAGGCCACATGGCACATCAGGGCACAGGGCACATAGCACATCAGGGCATGGGGCACATGGCACATAGCACACCAGGGCACGGGACACATCAGGGCATGGGGCACATGGCACATTGGGGCACATCAGAGCACATCAGAGCACATGGCACATTATGTGGCACATCAGGGCACATTATGGGGCACATTGGGGCACATAAGAGCACATAGCACATCAGGGCACGGGGCACATCAGGGCATGGGGCACATCAGGCCACATGGCACATTAGGGCATGGGGCACATCGGGGCACATGGCACATAGTACATCAGGGCATGGGGGACATCAGGGCACAGGGCACATAGCACATCGGGGCACATCAGGGCTCGGGGCACATCAGGGCTCGGGACACATCAAGGCACGGGGCACATGGCACATTGGGGCACATTATGGCACATGGCACATTATGGGGCACATCAGGGCACATTATGGCACATTGGAGCACATAGCACATTAGAACCCATAATGGGGCACATTATAGGGCACATCAGGGGGCACATTATAGGGCACATCATGAGATCTTACTAGCCAGTATGCAGAACAGTGCAGTAGCGCAGGAAGCGTCTGTCTTTAGTAAGTTCTCTCTCATGTCACGCAGTGCTGCTCGCTCCCCGGCAGCCCCTCCTCTCTTCTCGTCTATCCTAGATGATGTCACAAGCCAATGGGAATAGACGAGAAGAGAGGAGGGGTCACCGGGGAGCGACCAGTGCTGAGTGACATGAGAGAGAACTTACTACAGACAGACGCTTCTTGCGCTACTCTGCATGTTGGCTAAATCTCGATCTATCCGTCAGGTGCCAGCTGTCGGTGGTTGACGGGTAGATCACCGAGCACCGCAGATGCGGCTGAAACCGGCCCACTCTGAGCCATCGGCCCACCGAGAATCTCCCGGTAGTCCCGATGGCCAGTCCATCCCTGGACTCGACTTTTGTTCGCTCATCACTAATTTTCACTATTGTTTGCTTACTGATTGTCTTCTCTCTTCCAGAGTCCGTAAAAAGAATATGATCAATGTTCACAAGGTAATGAAATAACAGTAACAATTTCATACATACGTGACAATCACTAAACAGTTTTTACTGACCACAAAATATATACAGAATTATCATGATCAGTGCCATCCAATTTCTATTGAAACTATATCAAGGCATTTATCAAACACATTTTCAGAATTTCCAGCTCAACAACTACAGTATAAGGCTGTATATAGTATGTGTGGACACATGAGCTCTGAGCATTGCAAACATCTATTGCCTATTGAAAAAAAACATGCATTCAAACATTTGTAGTGTATTCCAACGATGGAAAAAAGTCATTTTTAGGTTTAGTCCACAAAAGCAGAGCGCAAGGACCAAAGTAACAAAGAGAAGCATCTTGGGTGACCAATCAGAATCCATATTGTATTAGTCTTGTGTCAGTAAAGTGAATTCTGACTATTAATATGAGCTGTAGTTATTTCCATCAATATTAACAATGACAAAAAAAAATTATATATTTTTTTTGATTAAAAAAAAGCATACTTGAAAAAGGGGACACCACTATAATACAAGTGTACTGTAAATTATATTATTAATAATTATATTATTTCACCAATGTCACCAATATAATAAGCCATATTTGAATTATTGAATATGAATAACATATTAAATATTGAATATCAAAAATACTTTTATATACCACAGTGCCCATTAATACATTAATAAAAATGTGCCCTAAACAGTCAGCACTGTAATATTATATTTATATATGCTGAAATGTTCTCATATTAGGAATGAAATATAATGATGCATTCTCCCAAACCTAATTCTAGACGTTATGTAGACATATAATTAATGTAAACAAGTTTACTTCAGACCATTTTTAAAAAGCTTTGAATAAAGAAGTATTTTTTTCTCAGCTTAAAGCATAAAAAAAAAACATTTTGTTTAGGGAGCGTCAGCCATAAACTAGGAAAATATATATATATATATATTTCCAAACTGCCACGAGAAGAAGGGTCTCTATATCTAGCTTTAAGATGACTAAAAGGGCCATGAATCTTTTGCTTATGCTTCCTTGGGAGAAAATATTGATTATGAAAACACTGCTTCCCATTAATTTCACAGGGAATTTCAACTTGCGGCGTAGTGGCAATGTCAATACATTACTCTCGGAATGAAATATGAAACGCGTCTCACTAAAAGGACTTCCGGTTCTTGGCTCACGGCCACTTAGAGCTAAATGCTTCATCTGGGTGAGTAATATGTGTCTAGCACAAGGGTTTTAGGTGTGACTAAGTGAACGAAACCTAATTTTATTGAAGCATAATTATAAATGTGGATAACTTTTATGCACTTTACTATTTGACTTATGCCTTGGCTTTTTTTTTTCATTGCTCGAATAGCAACGCAGAAGAGGCACATATGTTATTAGACACATATTGCAGTGGGGGCACATCGTCCCCTGAATGACAGCAGACATTCACACCCATCTGTGTGCTGTCCTAGGATAACCTTTTTCTACTTATCAACTGTCTGCTATAGAAAGCTTTGTGACTTCCCCTCCCCTATATCATGGGCACTTGGAGGATTAATGATCTTGATTCATGTGTTCGGTAAGAGATCAGAGCAGTGAACTTGGTTCAGAGCATTGTAGTAATGGGAATTAGAAAATAATTTATAATTCATCATCGGCTGGCAGCAGAAGCAGTTCTATATGTCCTTTTGACCCTTTTCAAGACAAGCAAGCCCGGGTGCCATTATTGTTAACCTTGCTTGTCATGTCAGAGGCCATCTAAGGATACTTCAGTTCCTATAATAAAAGATCATATTTCCTGACTGCCCTGAGCAGCAGGCGTCCAACTGCACAATGTACTGATGTCTTGGTCAAGGGTTTACATAGACTGAAGCCCTGGAGCTTTTGTCTGTACAGATTGCTGGATTACATATAATAGACAAAGCAGGGGGAAGATACCAAAGCTGTTCCCATAAAGCAGCTTATTTTCACAGAGACAGATGCAGACAAATAATGATGATTTAGTCTAATACTAACACTAGCGTCCCCTGGCAGATAGGATCTCAGAACAGTGTAGTCAGTCTACCTCAAGAGGGCACACCAGCATGATGTTCAGTCAACCGCTGAAAAAAACAATAACGCAAGCTTATGTGTTACGTCTGGAAAATACAGAAAATTGTTTTGCTCTTAACAGGGGCTGAAAAATGGGAGCTGTCATAATGGATGGGAATTTGTAAAGTCCCACCATAGCTGATATGTGATGGGTGCATTTTGCACCATATCTTCTCTATTACATGCCAACAAAAAATGCATATATTTTTGATCTCATTCATTAAACTGCAATAACAGTCCAATGCGTCCCCTGTGCTCCTTCGTCCAGAGTGGAGGCACTCTAATGGAGGTGTGTTACTGGCCAGATCACCTGGTGAAAACAGAGATAAAAAAAGCATATCAAAAGAAAACAAATGCAGTCACCACACCTAAGGATAGGTAAGCTGCAATATATAAAATTTTTGGTTTTGTGTTTAACCACTTACCGCTAATCGCCGTAGCTGTACGTCATTACTTTGATGCTAAATACCATTGTTATGGCAGCAGCTAGCTCCAGTCATCTTACCAGAGCCGTCGGTAGCGACGAAGCCTATCGCGTCCTCTCCCCTGACAGGCTGGAGCCGAGTGAGGGAAAAATGGCCCCCACTCGGCTCCATGACATTAAATGGCGGAAGCGATATCCCGCCCAATGGTCTTAAAGGGGGAATTTTTTTTGTTGCAAAAAAAATTCCATTACATTTTTTTTAAATTACATTGAAAGTGGAGTTCCACCCAAAAACAAAAAAAATCACTAATGTGCATAAAAAAAAAAAAAAAAACATTTGGAGAAAATTTTGTTTTTACTCATCTCTTTAATGCCTGTTACTAGGGGGTCCCTCGTAATCTGCCTCCAATGGCGCCTGGGCTCCTGACGTCACTTCCCTCAGTGCAGGAAGAGAGATCAGCTCTCCCTCGAGGCAATCATCTGGGACACGTGACAGGTCCCAGATGATTGCACGACCAGTCACAGCGTGCAGCGCAGCTTGCGCATGCGCAGTGGGTGTCCGGCTGTGAAGCCACAGTCGGGCGCCCACAGTTAATGCCAGCACCGCCAAGCGGAGGGGGAGATGAGCAGGGCTGCAGTATTTGTGGCTGCTGACTTTTAATTTTTTTTTTTTTTTAGTGGGAACTCCGGGAACTTTAAGTGTAAATGTGAGATCTGAGGTCTTTTTGTTGTAAAAATCACAAAAAGCGCATATAGATTGGTTTGCGCAAAAGTTATAGCATCTACAAACTATGAATAGATTTATGGCATTTTTATTATTTATTTATTTTTTACTAGTAATGGCGGTGATCTGCGATTTTTAGCGGGGCTGCAACATTGCGGTGGACAGATCGGACACTTTTGACACTTTTTTGGAACCATTGACACTTATACAGCAATCAGAGCTAAAAATAGCCACTGATTGGTGTATAAATGTTGCTGGCAGGAAAGGGGTTAACACTGGGGGCAATCAAGGGGTTAAGTGTGTTCCCTGGGATGTGTTGCTAATTGTATGGGGGCTGGGCTGACTGGAGGAGGAGAGAGATCGCTGTTCCTAATCACTAGGAACAGACGATATCTCTCTCCTCCCCTGACAGGGGATCTGTTTATTTACCCGCTTCAGCCCAGGAAGGTTTTACCCCTTTCCTGACCAGAGCACTTTTTGCGATTCGCCGCTTGCGTCACTTTAACTGACAATTGCACGGTCGTGCGACATTGCAGCCAAACAAAATTGATGTCCTTTTTTTCCCCACAAATAGAGCTTTCTTTTGGTGGTATTTGATCACCTGTGCAGTTTTTATTTTTTGCGCTATAAACAAAAAAATAGCGACAATTTTGAAAAAAACGCAATGTTTTTTACTTTTTGCTATAATAAATATCCTCCAAAAATATATAAAAAAACAATTAGGCCGATATGTATTCTTCTACATATTTTTGGTAAAAAAAATATCGCAATAAGCGTATATTGATTGGTTTGTGTAAAAGTTATCGCGTCTACAAAATAGGGGATAGATTTATAGCATTATATATATTTTTTTTTACTAGTAATGGCTGCGATCTGCGATTTTTATCATAACTGCGACATTATGGCGGACACATCGGACAATTTTGACACATTTTTGGAACCATTGGCATTAATACAGAGATCAATGCTATAAAAATGCATTGATTACTGTAAAAATGTCACTGGCAGGGAAGAGGTTAACACTAGGGAGCGATCAAGGGGTTAATTGTGTTCCCTAGTGTGTGTTCTAACTGAAGGGGGGAGGGGACTGTGTAGGGGAGATGACAGAGCGTTGTTCATACTCTGTATGAACAGAGGATCTGTCACTTCTCCCCTCAGAGAAGCGGAAACTGTGTGTTTACACATACAGATCCCGGTTCTCCGTGTGGCCCAAGCAATCACGGGAGCCCGGCGGTGATTGCGAACGTGGCTCCGTGGGCGAGCAGGGGTCTTTTCGCCCAGCCCTGCCATTCTGCCGCAGTACAACTGTGGCGGCTGGTCGGCAAGTGGTTACACTGACGTTCTTCCTGTCTCTGGAGCAATCGCTGGTTGTCTCCCCTGCTCGCAAATGGTTATGCGCCCACAAGTCGCTGTGTATGCGCCTGACGTACAATGACAGTGTTTCGCACAGGGGAGCCAACCTGCCGTAGTACAAAAAATCATGCTAGCACCTTTTTTGCGTATTTCATGCACATAGGGTAGCCCATTGAAATGAATGGGATACCCTAAAATGATATGCGTGGAAACACAGTGTGCATACTCGGACATGTCTCTTGTGTGAACAAGTCCTTACTAAGTGACATTTAGATTGCTAAAGCAATACATAGCATAAACAATTGCCTTTTTTTTTAAATAAAATACTTATTTTGGAGCAAAATTTGAGGCAAACGGGAAAATACACTGATGAAATACATGTACAGTGCCTTGAAAAAGTATTCACACCCCTTGAAATTTTCCATATTTAATCATGTTACAATCAAAAACGTAAATGTATTTTATTGGCATTTTATGTGATAGACCAACACAAAGTAGCACATAATTGTGAAGTGGAAGGAAAAAGATAAATGGTTTTCCAAATTTTTAACAGATAAATATGTGAAAAGTGTGGCGTGCATTTGTATTCAGCACCCTTTACACTGATACCTCTAGCTAAAATCTAGTGCAACCAATTGCCTTCAGAAGTCACCTAATTAGTAAATAGAGTCCACCTGTGTGTAATTTAATCTCAGTATAAATACAGCTGTTCTGTGAAGCCCTCGGAGGTTTGTTTGGAACTTAGTGAACAAACAGCATAATGAAGGTCAAGGAACACACCAGACAGGTCAGGGATAAAGTTGCAGAGAAGTTTAAAGGAGGTTTAGGTTATAAAGAAAAATCCCATGCTGGGAACATTTCACGGAGCACTGTTCAATCCATCATTCAAAAATGGAAAGAGAATGGCACATTGGCAAACCTACCAAGACATTGCCGTCCACCTAAACTGACTGGCCGGCCAAGGAGAGCATTAATCAGAGAATCCGCCAAGAGGTCCATGGTAACTCTGGAGGAGCTGCAGAGATCCACAGCTCAGGTGGGAGAATCTGTCCACAGAACAACTATTAGTCGTGCACTCCACAAATCTGGCCTTAATGGAAGAGTGGCAAGAAGAAAGCCATTGTTGAAAGAAAGCCATAAGAAGTCCCATTTGCAGTTTGCAAGAAGCCATGTTGTGGACACAGTAAACAAGTGAAAGAAGGTGTTCTAGTCAGCTGAGACCAAAATTGAACTTTTTGGCCTAAAAGCAAAATGCTATTAGTGGCGGAAAACTAACACTGCACATCACCCTGAACACACCATCCCCACCTTGAAACATGGTAGTGGCAGTATTATGTTGTGGAGATGCTTTTCTTCAGCAGGGACAGAGAAGCTGGTCAGAGTTGATGGGAAGATGGATAGAGCCAAATACAGGGCAATCATAGAAGAAAACCTGTTAGAGTCTGCAAAAGACGTGAGACTGGAGTGGAGGTTCACCTTCCAGCAGGACAGAGACCCTAAACATACAGCCAGAGCTACAATGGAATGGTTTAGATCAAAGCATATTCATGTGTTAGAATGGCTCAAAGTCCAGACCTAAATCCATTTGAGAATCTGTGGCAAGACTTGAAAATTGCTGTTTAAGGGGGCCGAGGGGTGGAGCCAGGCAGTGCAGACATGCCCGCCTGAAGCTCTGCTCTCTGAGAAAACGATAAAACCAAATAACGGCGGGTGTTTGACAACCACCCACACATGAAATATATCAATTTGTGCCCACAGAGCTCCTGAATTTGGGGGTCTCAGTCCCCGTGTTGCTGGACAGAAAATGGGTCCCGAAATCAACAAAACAGTGCCGCCTCATAGCACAGCCAAAACGGTGCTGCAGCAGTCTGCCTCAGGTACCTCCAGCGGTGATGATATCAACTTAAAGACATATACTGTCACACAGACTGCACCATATGATTCTGAAGTACACTGTGAGTATTTGGAAGATTCACCTCAGAATTAAATTACCTCACCAGTTACACTGAAACAAATAGAAAAAAATTGAAGCATTGAAAAGCACCTCTGACCATATTACTACTAGCCTTACCAATGAAATAAGAGAGCTGGGTCAGCACTTATCCACACTTGAAACCAGAGGAGGTGACTTAAAAATTAACAATGTAGAATGCTATAATGAAATTGACAACCTTAAAGAGGAAAATGCAACATTACAAACAAGATTGGAAGACTATGAAAATCGTGCTCTATGCTCTAATTTGCGTATTAGAGGTATTCCTGAAACTGTAATTGACTTACAAGCTACAATGACAGCACTTTCTCAGGAACTACAACCAGCCAGTCCGATAGACTGTCTGGAAATGGACAGGGTTCATAGAGCCCTATCACCTAAAAAAGCTGATGGTCCACCCCGTGATATCATTGCAAAGTTTCATTTCTACAGAACAAAAGAACAACTACTATCTGCAGCAAGGAATAAAGAAACTCTTAACTTCCAAGGACATGGTTACCAGCTTGTTGCAGACTTGCGTTTGAAATTGAAATTGCGTTTCGCATTACAGGGCTCTAAATTTACATGTTGTTCTACTAACGAACTCCAAACTACCCTTCAAGATATGCATCTGCTGAACACAACACAGAATCAAGAAACCACTCGACGAAGGCCATCATCTTCTCCAAATAAATCTTCTGCATTACCAAGGAGAAATGAACACCAGAACTCACATAAAACGGGCGATATCAATCGCCTGAGGACTGAAGATTACTATATACTCATATTTCTCTCTCTACTTGTTGGATAAGTTCACCAATCCTTACTGTCTATTTCACATTTTGGATGTAATCAATTCTTATTATATTTAGACACACTCAGTTATGTGAAAATGAGCTATCTTTTCCATTTTCATAACTTCATACTTCTAGGATCCATTCTTCATCTATCTCTTGATTAATAAGACAGCTAAACAGTCTTATTATCTTTATTATCTTTTTTTGTCGTTTATCGCCTCAAGGAGATACTTTAACCTATTGCTTACTGGGCACTTAGTGCCGGTTCACACTGATGCGAGTTCATAACGAATGTGATGCGTCAAAAACATTCTAAATTCGCATGTCATCCATAAAGTCATTGTTTTCAATGACCGTCGTTCACATACATGCGTTGCGATTCCCCTATGAATGCGATGCGATAAAAAAAGGGTCTTGTGCGAGTTTACAGCGTTGCGAATTTAGCCTCCATAGACATCAATGTAAATCATTCTGGAATCGCATTGATGGTTCAGATATGTGCGAATTCCACCACACTACTCTCCACAAAAAACAGGAAATACACAGGAAGTTAACACCTTTTTTTTTTTTCCATTATGATTCCAATGGCTAGAACATCAATCGCAGTTATGACCAACTCCTGAAATTCGCGGGAAAATCGCGGTAAAATCGCTGTAAATTCGCGGCAAAAATCGCACCTCACACAGGACAAAAAAACGGAACAAATTCACAGCGCAGCAGTGTAAACCGGCACTTAAACCCCCTCCTGCCCAGAGCATTTTTTAGCTTTCAGCACTGTCACAATTTGAATGACAATTATGCGGTCATGCTACACTGTACTCAAATGACATTTTTATCCTTTTTTTCACACATATGGAGCTTTCTTTTGGTGGTATTTAATCACCACTTGGATTTTTATTTTTTGCTAAACAAACAAAAAAAGACAGACATTTTTGAAAAAAAACATGTTTCATAGTTTGTTATAAAATTTTGCAAACGGGTAATTTTTCTCCTTCATTGATATTCGCTAATGAGGCCGCACTGATGGGCACTGATGGGCTGCACTGATGGCACAGATAAGGCGACACTGATAGGCACAGATAAAGCACAACTGATAGGCACTGCTAAGACGGCACTGATGGACACTGATAAGATGGCACTGATGGGCCCTGATGGATGCCACTGATGGGTGGCACTGATAGATGTCACTGATGGGCACTGATAGGTGGCACTGATGGGCACAGGTAGGTGGCACTGATGGGCACTGGTAGGTGGTATTGATAGGCAGCACTGGTGATGAGGTACTGATTGGTGACATTTATAGGTGGCACTGTGGACACTGATAGGTGACACTGTGGGCACTGATAGGTGACACTGTGGGCACTGATGGGTGGTATTGTGGGCACTGGTAGGTGGCGCTGGTGGGCACTGGTAGGTGGCGCAGAAGCCTCTGCGGAGGTTCTCCATGATCGGGACTGATGTCCCTCTCACAGCCGCCTGTGATCGACTTTTTCTTTTCTGATAGACTCGCTGATCACAGAGCGCGCCGCGTGCGCCCTGCAGGGGGCATGCAGGCCGCTTGAACACAGGAGCTTGTGCATTAGGTCCACACTGTAGCCGTCTTTCGGCTATAGCATGGACAGGAGGTGGTTAATTGTCATAACAAGTTCTTAATATAACATATTGTAACAACGGCTTTACTCCAGATCCAAGATAAATGGCTTAATGGTCAAAATGGATCAATTTTCAATATCCATGTTTCTTTTCCATTATTTGTCCCCCAGTTCCTCCTAATGCTACTAGTAGGCTTTGTTGTTCTTTCTGGGGCATTTCTTGCACTCCCTTTTTGCTACTCTCGGTTAGTTCATTGATATAGCGGACAATCGACAGTGGCCAATGTACCCTTGGGGGGAGTCCCCCCCCCAACGGAAGTGTTATGAATTTATATATATTTTATTTACTATTCAAAATGAAGAATATTTATGTTTATTATTAAATCTTCTACCCTTTCCTTTTCTATCCTTCCCTACCCCCCCCCCCCTTCCGGAGGCAGGTCTATCTACACAATGTTTTAGAAAACATGATATCTTACCTCATGCATTCATAACCCTATGGCTCCGTTAAATATACTATCCCTGAATGTTCAGGGCCTGAACATCCCACAAAAAAGCACTAAAGCCTTTCGCTCCTTTGCCACTAGAAAAGCACATATCTTGTGCCTTCAAGAAACCCACTTCACACCACAATCTACCCTTAAATTTTTCAGCAAAAGGTACTCACAGGTCTTCACAGCCTCAGCTTCAACTAAACAGCAAGGCGTACTTATTGCATTTCACCGCAATAAACCATTTACATTATTAAAGGAGATTAAAGAACCGGAAGGGTGATATCTGATTCTAACAGGATATTTGCATGATATTGCCATAACAGTAATTTCATATTATGCCCCTAAAAGTTCTACTTCGTTCCTCTTTCACCTTTTACAGGTAATCGAATCACATAAAATAGGAATGTTACTTTTATGTGGAGATTCCAATCTAGCTCTCTTTCCCTTTCTAGACAAATCACCTATATCTCAATCAAATGTCCCTAATAGACACTGTTTTTCACAACTTATTACAAAACATAATTTAGTAGACTCTTGGCGTGAACTGAATCCAACTAAAAGACAATTTACCCATTATTCACATCCCCATCGCTCATTCTCACAAATAGACCATATATTCCTAACTACAGGTATGGTGCCTGAAATCCTAACATCCAAAATTTTACCAATCCCATGGTCAGATCATAGTTCAATACTTACCACTATAGCCTCTACCATTCCAAAAGCACATGATCTGACTTGGCTTCTTAGAGATTACTTACTTAAAAACCCATCACATAAACTTAATATTAAACTTGCACTGAAAGAATACATTGTAGACAACCATACCCCTGATATATCCCCGCTCACTCTGTTGGAATCTCACAAACCAGTTGTACGTGGTATATTATGAGACAAGCAGCTCTTTTTAATCGAGAACGTATAGCTTTATATAACAAATTACAAACAAACTTTAACACTTGCTACATGGCATTTCAATCCAATCCTTCCCCTTTGTTACAATTGTAATTGGATAAGGCTAAACTTGAATTTGACCTGTTTCTCACAGAATTAGCAGATAAAACTATCAATCGATCACACCACAATTTTTACATGAAAGCTAATAAACCAGAAACTCTATTAGCCCGCACTCTCAAATCTCACAACTCTCCCACTAAACCTATTTGTCTAAAAATATCTAAAGATGTATACTCCAATAACCAAAGGAAAATACTTAAAAAATTAAAAACACATTTAACCCCTTCAAATCCGCGCTATAGCCGAATGACGGCTACAGCGCGGATCTACTTTGCCAGGAGGCCGTCAGTCGATGTCCTCCCATTTGCATGCTACCGAGCCATTGAGACTCAGGTGATCACAGATCCGAGTAAGGGGTCGATCTTGGCCCCTTACCACGTGATCAGCTGTCATTGGCTGAAGGCCAATGTGTAAACAGAAAATCGGTAATCGTTTTTTTCTTCTCACGTTCACAGAGTGAGGAGAAAAAAAAGCCGATCACAGGCTTCTGTTGAAGTGACTTCGGTCACGAAGAGGAAGAGGCACAGTCGCCTCATTTGTGCCCTCCAGTACCGCCTGCCAGTGCCACCTGCCAGTGCCCACAGTGCCACGAATAAGTGCCCACAGTGCCCACCAGTACATAACAGTGCCAGCAATCAGTGCAACCTATCAATGCCCACGAGTGCCACCTATCAATGCCCACCAGTGGTGCCAATCAGTGCCTCATCAGTGCCACGTAGCAGTGCTGCCTATCAGTGTCACCTACCAGTGCTGATCAGTGCCCATCACTGCCACCTATCAGTGCCCATCACTGCCACCCATCAGTGCCAGCTATCAGTTCCATCTATTAGTGTCCATCAGTGCCGCCCATCAGTGCTGCCCATCAGTGACACCCATCAGTGCCCATCAATGCCACCTATTAGTGCCCACCAGTGCCACCTATCAGTGCCCACCAGTGCCACCTATCAGTGCCCACCAGTGCCACCTATTAATGCCCATCAGTGCTGCCTTATCAGTGCCCATAAGTGCCGCCTTATCAGTGCCCATCAATGTAGCCTATAGGTGCCCATCAGTGCAGCCTATCAGTGCCCATCAGTGCAGCCTCATCAGCGTACATGAAGTACAATGAAGGAGAAAAATTACCTGTTTGCAAAATTTATTAACAAAATATAAAACTGTTTTGTATTCTTTTAAAAAAAATTCTGTCTTTTTAAATGTTTTTAACAAAAAATAAAAAACACAGAGGTGATCAAATACCGCCAAAAGAAAGCTCTATTTGTGGGAAAAAATAATAAAAATCTAATTTGGGTACAGTGTTGTATGACCGTGCAATTGTCGTTCAAAGAGTGACAGCGCTAAAAGCTGAAAATTGGTCTGGGCAGGAGGGGGGTTTAGGTGCTCAGTAAGCAAGTGGTTAAACACTTTATATTCTTCTGACACTGAGCTGGATACATCCAAAGCAGATGAGTTCTTTTCTCACATTTCCCTCCCCCCATTATCCACAACACAGTTAAAGCTACTAGAGAAACCTGCATTGGTTGAAGAGGTGTCCCGTGCTATCAAAACACTGAAAATAAACAAAAGACCTGGCCCTGATGGATTTTCCGCATTATATTATTGTACATACATTGAAACATTATCACTCACCTTAACTGATGCCTTCAACTCTATACTATCAGGCCACTCATTTAGACAGGAAACATTAACAGCAATTATTTGTATGCTTCCCAAACACGGACGATAGCATCTGTTTGAACTATCGTCCTATATCTTTACTAAATGTAGATATTAAAATATTAGCCAAAATCCTTGCTACTAGGCTTAATACATTCATTGGTAAAATTATACATAAAGACCAAGCAGGATTTATCCCTATCTGACAAGCAACTGATAATATTAGACGTGCCACCCATCTATTACATGCTGCGAAATTACACCGCATCCCAGCCTGTTTCCTGTCATTAAATATAAAAAAGGCATTTGATTCCATTTCATGGTTCTATATCCACTATACTCTTAGTAAATGGGGATTCGGCCCCCATTTCTTACAATGGATCTCAGCACTTTACTGCAAACCTAAAACGTGCATTAAATATGCAGATTACAAGTCTGAATCATTCAACATAGAAAGGGACACACGTCAAGGATGCCCGCTCTCATCTTTATTATTTGATTTGCTTTTGGAGCCTTTAGCACAAAGAATAAGAATGGAACCTTCTATAACAGGCGTAGAAATGGAAGGGTGTCACCACAAGATATGTTTATTTGTGGATGACATCCTTCTATTTTTATCTTCACCTCAAATTTTAGCTCCTAACCTTATGAATATACTAAAAAACTATTCGATCATCTCAGGCCTTACGGTTAATACTTAAAAAACTACAGCACTGAACATCTCGTTAACCACTGCAGAAAAATTCATTGTAAAATAATCATTACCCTTTCAATGGGCTACACATAGCATTCCTTATTTGAGTATCCAACTCACTGCCAGCCACTTGAATTTGTTTTCAGCCAACTATCCTTCTTTACTAAAATTAACTACAAACTTGCTTTTAAAATGGTCATCTATACCGACTTCATGGGTTGGGAAGATACATATAATAAAGATGGCCATACTTCCTAAATTCCTGTACCTTTTCAGAGTTCTTACAATACACATCCTGGCCTATTTCCTTAGAATAATACAACAAAAATTTATAAAATTTACTCGGGGGAAACTCAAACCACGAATAGCTAGAGAAAACTTATTCCTTCCCAAAATCCATGGTGGCCTAGGATTTCCAAACATTTCATTATATTATAAAGCCTAGCACAAGTTATAGAAACTAGCACAATTATAAATTAGTTATAAAACTAGCACAATCCATAAAATATCATTCTCTAGCTTCCTGGGATAGATTCCAAATCTCTCATGGTCTGCAATCCAAACATAATCCACTTCTCTCTTTTCTCATAAACCCAGCTTTCTATCCAGCATGGACTTATCCCAGATCTTTTCAGGCTTGGTCCAAAGCAGGTATAACATGTTTGCATCATATGTTCCTAAATACAACAATCCGTCCCTTCCCAGACTTCTACAAGTCTTTTGGGCTCCCCCAATCAGAAATATTTTGTTACCTTCAAATTAAGAACTTTTGTATTCCTTTCCTAAGCATTGACGACTCTGTAGATGATTTTACTAAGTTTGAAAATATATGCACAAAAGACCCTCATGCCAGAGGTCTCATATCAACAATATACTCCACATTGCTTGTTAAATCAGATGTTAAATTACCATCTATGTGGTGAAATGGGAAAAAGATCTTGATCGAACTATAGATAAAACAGAATGGTCTGCAATCTGGTCCAATACCAAATCTCTTCATTCTAATGTGACAGATACTGAAACCGCCTACAAGGTACTCTCACGCTGGTATTTGGTTCTTGCAACAATAGCTAAATTTGCACCTAATTACTCAGGTCTCTGCTTCCACAGCTGTTCAGAACAAGGAACATTTATACAAATGTGGTGGAATTGTTCTATTATAAAGAAATTCTGGAAAAAGTTTCTTTTACTCACTTCAGAAATTTTTTAAATAACAATAATACCAGATCCAAAAAATTGCCCTTTTAAATATAAAACCTGATTACATGACTCGAAAACAATTCAAACAATTCATACAACTTATAACGGCCGTGAAACAGACAATAACTAAAGCATGGAAAACTGCCTTACTAAACATAGCAATAACCAAGCACAGAATGAATCAGTCATTGTTGCATGCAAAAATAGAAGCCCTAGATAAAGAAAATCTAAAAGGATATGAAAGTCTATGAAAACCATGGATCACACATTGTTTACCTATAAACTTTGACCACCAGGTACACCAGTCATGGTAACTAACATTTTTATATGCAACAATGATAAAACTATAAGAATAGATTATACCTCCGGAACACCCCAAGCCCACCATTTCTGCAGCACCCGTACTTCCCCCATTCACTGGCCAACCCGGAATTCAGGTGGAAACAGTTGATTTTACGTCACTTGATTTTTATTCACTGTTTTTCAAGGAAGATTTCTATAGATCTATTGTGGACCAAAGCAATTTGTATGCTGGTCAGTTCATCGCCGCTTATCCCCAGTTGACCCTTGCCAGAGAATGGAAACCTATTAAGGTCTCCGAATTTAAAGAGGAGTTCCAGTCAAAAAAAAAACATTAAAAGTCAGCAGCTACAAATACTGCAGCTGCTGACTTTTAATTGGGTACTTACCTGTCCCTGGGTCCAGCGATGCGGGGGGTCAAAGCCCTGCTCGTCTCCCCCTCCGTTCGGCGGCGCCGGCATTGCAACTGTGGGCGCCGGGCTGTGGCTTCACAGCCTGGCACCCACTGCGCATGTGCGAGCGGCTCCGAGCACCGTGATTGGCCGCTCAGTCACCTGGGACCTGTAATGGGTCCCAGATGATTGACAGGAGGGAGGGAGCAGAGCTGAGCCCTTCCTGTGCCGAGGGGGAAGTGATGTCACCAGCCCAGGCACTGGAAGAGGCAGACTACGAGGGACCCCCTAGCAACAGGCATTTAGAGGTGAGTAAAAAAAAAAATATTCAAATGTTTTTTTGTATTTTTTTTTTAGAATTTTTCATGTAGTTTTTTTTTTGGGTGGAACCCCACTTTAAGACCTTAAAGCAGCCTTGTTTACTCCCTATCGAGTTGTCTGCGTTGATGAGTCCCTGATTAAGTATCCTGGCCTCTTGTCTATGAAACAGTATCTTCCTAGCAAGCGTGCCAGATATGGGGTAAAGATGTATAAGCTTTGTGACAGGTCAACAGAGGGAAAAGATAGTCACATAGAGCCGGAGAACTGCCCAGACTACATAGGGAGCGCTGGTAAGATTGTGTGGGACTTTGTGTCACCCTTTTTCGGAAAGGGTTACCACTTGTACGTGGACAATTCTTACAAGAGCGTGCCACTTTTTAGTCACCTTTTTAAATATGGAATTGGCGCATGTGGCATCGTGCGATCTAATTGCTGGGGCTTCCCCCACAGGCTTGTAGAATCCCAACTTAGACGGGGGAGAGAGCCTGCTTGAAGTGTAATAATTTGTTAGCAGTGAAGTGGAGGAATTCACGGAATGTTTTAGTTCTGTCCTTCCTTCACGCAGATATGACAATCCAAATTCCTATGGCGACTGGTGTTGTGGAGAAACCCCTCTGTGCCCACAAATACAACCTTAACATGGGGGGGGGTGGACCTCAATGACCAGTTGTTGGCGCTGGTACAAAAAAGTGTCTATATACTTATTTCAATTGGCTCTGCTGAACGCTTTTGTGCTATATAAAGCTTCAGGATGAACTGGATCCTTCCTAAAATTCCAGGAAGAGATCATCACACCCCTTCTTTTGTGCTATGGCCCATCTTCCCAATGCAAATGCAGTGAGTCGGCTGCATGGGAGGCATTTTCTGTATGTCCTCCCTGGTACCCCTACCCAAAGAACTACCCAAAAAAAAAGTCGTGTCTGCAGAAAATGTGGATTTAGGCGTGACACCCGCTTTTATTGTCCCTCCTGTCAACACCAACCTAGTCTCTACATTGGTGACTGTTTCAAACTCTACCACACACTAGTGGAGTATTAGCGTAGGGTTCAGCACTACACAGTCCTAGGGCACACTAACACAGGGTCTCGAAAGATGAGCTGGCCATCACCTTTTGAGAGACCCTAATCTGGAACGTTCACAGTTTACAGTTTTTATAAAAGTGAAAAAAAAAACCACACACAAAAAATAAAATAAAAAAGCCAAAAACAGTTGTGGTTTTATTTTTCTTCTCTTTCTATATTGTTCTCTCTTTTATGTTCGCTCTCTATTGTCCGCTCTATTGTTCACTCACTATTGTTCTATAGCTATTGTTCTCTCTCTGTTGTTACTGTATTTTAGAACTGTAATGTTTTATTTTTACTATGTTTTATTGTATTTGCTTTGCAGGTATGGTATGTCTTATGCCCCGTACACACGGTCGGACTTTGTTCGGACATTCCGACAACAAAATCCTAGGATTTTTTCTGACGGATGTTGGCACAAACTTGTCTTGCATACACACGGTCACACAAAGTTGTCGGAAAATCCGATCGTTCTGAACGTGGTGATGTAAAACACGTATGTCGGGACTATAAACGGGGCAGTGGCCAATAGCTTTCATCTCTTTATTTATTCTGAGCATGCGTGGCACTTTGTCCGTCGGATTTGTGTACACACGATCGGAATTTCCGACAACGAATTTTGTTGTCGGAAATTTTTATAGCCTGCTCTCAAACTTTGTGTGTCGGAAAATCCGATGGAAAATGTGCGATGGAGCCCACAAACGGACGGAATTTCCGACAACAAGGTCCTATCACACATTTTCCGTCGGAAAATCCGACCGTGTGTACGGGGCATCACCGTTATACTGTAATGTTACTTTGTTTTATTGTTAACCATCACTTGCTTAGCAGGTACGCCATTCAGCTTCAGCATGGGTTTATTTATTCTGACAGCAACAGTGTTTACTCCCATAATATGTAAAGCCATGACTCCAGGGCTGTCTGAGGTGATTTCACCACCACCAGTTGCTGAACTTTGAGTGGTTATACCAGAATGATACCTGCAGGTTTAGGTATCATCTTGGTATCATTCTTTTCAGCCAGCGGTTAGCTTTCATGTAAAAGCAATCCTAGTGGTTAATTAGCCTCTAGACTGCTTTTACAAGCAGTGGGAGGGAACGTCCCCCATCCCACCGTCTTCCATGGTTTTCTCTGGCTCTCCTGTCCCAACAGGGAACCCGAGAATGCAGCCAGTGGTTCCGCCAGCTGACCATAGAGCTGATCAGAGACCAGAATGGCTCCAATCATCTCTATGACCTAAGAAATTGGAAGCTACGAGCATTTCATGACTTAGGTTTCACCGGATATAAACAGCGCCATTGGGAGATTGGGAAAGAATTTTATCTCACCGATCTTGGTGTGGTCAGATTCTTTGAGCAGAGGAGAGATCTACGGTCTAATAGACCCCATTTTTTAAAAAAAAGAGTACCTGTCACTAATTATTGCTATCATAGGGAGATAACAATAAAAATGATTAAAAAAATGAAAGGAACAGTTTAAAAATAAAATAAAATACCAAAATAAATAATAAAAAAAGCAAAGGCGAACACAAGCGTCTGGTGTCATATGTAAACAGCAATTGCACCATGCATCACCGCGAAGGTCAGATCAAGGGCAGTAATTTTAGTAGTAGACCTCCTCTGTAAATCTAAAGTGATAACCTGTAAAGGATTTTAAAGTCTTTTAAAAATATATGTAGTTTGTCGCCACTGCATGTTTGTGCGCAATTTTAAATCATGTCGTGTTTGGTATCCATGTACTTGGCATGAGATCATCTTTTTTATTACATCAAACATGTGTGCAATATAGTGTGTTTTAGTGCATAAAAATTTTTTAAAAAGTGTGTTTTTTTCCAAAAAAATTGCGTTTGAAAAATCACTACGCAAATACGGTGTGAAAAAAATATTGCAACACCCACAATTTTAATCTGTAGGGCATTTGCTTAAAAAAATATATATAATGTTTGGGGGTTCAAAGTAATTTTCTTGCAAAAAAAAATATTTTTTCATGTAAACAACAAAAAGTGTCAGAAAGGGCTTTGTCTTTAAGTGGTTAAAAGAGTGGGTGATGTGCCAGGACAGTTCAAAACCCCCCAAATGCCCCCTTTTTGGAAAGTAGACATCCCAAGCTATTTACTGATAGGCATGTTGAGTCCATGGAATATTTTATATTTTGCCACAAGTTGTGGGAAAATTACAAAAAAAATTTTTTCGCACAAAGTTACTAAATGCTATATTGCTCAAACATGCCATGGGCATATGTGAAATTACACCCCAAAATACATACTGCTGCTTCTCCTGGGATACCACATGTGTGAGACTTTTTGGGAGCCTAGCCGTGTACAGGACCCCGAAAACCAAGCACTGCCTTCAGGCCTTCTAAAGCCCCGTAAACATGATCGGAAATTGCACAAGCAAAAGTCAGATGAGAGCTTTTAGTCGGATATTCCAACCATGTGTAATTCCCGCCAGCAAAAGATTGAGAGCAGGTTCTCAATTTTTCAGTCGGAAAAAATTCAGATCGGAAATCCTGATCGTCTGTAGCAATTCCGATGCGCAAAATTCCTACGCATGCTCGGAAGCATTGAACTTCATTTTCTTGGCTCGTCCTAGTGTTGTAACGTCATCGCATTCTTGACGGTCGAACGTTCAGAGAACTTTATTGTGACCGTGTGTATGCAAGCCAAGCTTGAGCGGAATTCTGTCTGAAAAACCATCCAAGATTTTTCAGACGGAAATTCCGCTCGGGTGTACGGGGCATTAGGGTGTAAAATGGTGATTTCACTTCCTCACTACCTATCACAGTTTCGGAGGCCATGAAATGTCAAGATAGCACAAAAACCCCAAAAATTACCCCATTTTGGAAAGAAAACACTTCAAGCTATTTGCTGAGAGGCCTGTTGAGTCCATGGAATATTTTATATTTTGCCACAAGTTTTGGGAAAATCCTTTTTTTTTTTTTTTACAGAAAGTTGTCACTAAATGACAGCGGACCTGAACGGCCGCTCCCTGTTAGCCTATGTAGCGAGGGATGTCAGCTAAAAGCAGACAGATGGCCCTACATCCAGGTCCGTCGCTGGCGGATTGGATGAGATCTGATGAAAACGGACATGCTGTTCATTTTCATCCGATCCCTCCATAGGCGGCAGCGGCGCCTGACAAGCCCCCCCGCTCAGTGAGCAGAGAGGGACCTGTCATCCGCCGGCTCAGCGGAGATCAACGGACTGATCTCCCGCTGAGCCGGCGGACAGAGGCGGACTCCGTGGAAGCGACAAAGACATGTGGCTGAATACATTTTGGCTTAAATGTATGACTAAAATTGAGTTTATTGGATTTTTTTTTTCTACAAAAAGTAGAAAATATCATTTTTTCCCAATTTTTGGTCTTTTTCCGTCTATATAGCAAAAAATAAAAATCAAATATCATCAAATGCAAGCTCGATTTGTGAGAAAGAAAGGACGCAAATTTCGTTTAGGTACAACATTGCATGACCGCGCAATTACCAGTTAAAGCAGTGCAGTGCCAAATTGTAAAAAGTGCTTTGGTCATTGAGCAGCCTAATCTTCTGGGGCTGAAGTGGTTAATGTAAGCTAATATTGAGACAGTCTGAAAACTCTGTATCATTTCAATAAAAAGGGAACTTATCTAACATTAATTTTACCATCTGTGTGTTATATTAATACAATGCCGTAACCTGCTTCTTTATTTTACATGTAACTACTAAAATACCTTTAATTGATACATTATACTTGTTACCATATGTTGATCTTTCAATAAAAACCTTTGAATGAGAACATTGCTGTTCACAGACGCTCTCTATCCAGTCTGACAGAGCTTGAGCTATTTTGCAAAGAAAAATGGGCAAAAATGTCACTCTTTAGATGTTCAAAGCTGATAGAGACATACCCAAAAAGACTTGCAGCTGTAATTGCAGTGAAAGGTGGTTCTACAAATATTGACTCAGAGGGGCTGAATACAAATGCATGCCTCACTTTTAACATATTTATTTGTAAAAAAATTTTAAAGCCATTTATCATTTTCCTTCCACTTCACAATTATGTGCTACTTTGTGTTGGTCTATCACATAACATCCCAATAAAATACATTTACGTTTTTGGTTGTAACATGACAAAATGTGGAAAATTTCCAGGGGTATGAATACTTTTTTAAGGCACTGTCTGGTAAGGCAAGAGACCTAATGTTTCTCTGCTGTAGTTTAGTTATACGTACATTTTTGGTCCCTCCCTTACCCTGTAACTGGATAGTAAAAGGAAAAGCAGCAGATTAATTGGCTCATCTTTCTGTCATTCTGCTCTTTCCCTCTATCAGCATGCTCCTTGCACTTAAGTACCACTCTTTGGCTTCTTGCGCTGTTTCTTACCCTCCCCGTCTGACCTCTGCTATACAAGGACTACAAAGGTCTATAACAGGTCAAAATGAAAACACTGCTTTAATACATTTAATGATGTATTAAAGAACACAAATCTGCAATAATTTGTATATTTAATGTCTGCATGGAGTTTAGCTTTATGCTTTTTCTTATCTATTTTCTCATCCCTCTCAATGCTGTTGATCTCCTGTAGCTTCCTTACAGTGCCTTCTTATCTGCATGCATGCACTCAATAGGCAATTGCATGGCTTTTTTTCAGGGTATATTACATAATGGAGACACCAGTGGGCCATGTCAGAGTAATGTAATGTGTTTCTGAAAGGGCCACTTGTAGTCTCTATCAGAAGCCCGTGTGAAAAGATGACAAGGCAGGGGCACAACTGAAAGACAACAATAAGAACTCAGTCATCTGTTTGCAGGAAGTATCTGAATAGGATCACTGACTAGTAATTTATTAAAAGCGGTTGATCTAAAAATATTGTAAATGACTTTTGAAATTGTATTAGCAACCCTTTGCCACTTACATAATCTGCGCTCGCTGCACTCTCATCAAAGACAGCTCTTGCTCTACATATGACAATGGTCATGTGATGGGCCAGTCCTTCTCATCCCCTGAGCATAAAGACCCAGTTAAAGGGACAGTGGGGCTGGGCCGGAAAGGAAAAGCTTTTATAAGATTTCAGTTGAGTTTAGTGTTTTAGTTGAGTTTCAGGTTAGTGAAAAACTACTCATTGTATATTCTGACAATGCTTCCAGTATACTGCATTTTATAAACTTCATGTAAAAAATAATACAAATATTATTTATTTTTAGTTTAAACTCCCTGGCGGTATGATTATTTCAGATTTTTGATGCTCAAAGCGGTACAATAATTTGCATGGAAATTTGGCGTTTTATATTGTAGGCCTGTAATTCTTAGGAATAATGTCCCGTACACACGGTCAGATTTTCCGATGGAAAATGTCCGATCGGAGCGTGTTGTCGGAAATTCCGACCGTGTGTGGGCTCCGTCGGACATTTTCCATCGGATTTTCCGACACACAAAGTTGGAGAGCAGGAGATAAAACTTTCTGACAACAAAATCCGTTGTCGGAAATTCCGATCGTGTGTACACAAATCCGACGGACAAAGTGCCACGCATGCTCAGAATAAATCAAGAGATGAAAGCTATTGGCCACTGCCCCGTTTATAGTCCCGACGTACGTGTTTTACGTCACCACGCTCAGAACGATCGGATTTTCCGACAACTTTGTGTGACCGTGTGTATGCAAGACAAGTTTGAGCCAACATCCGTCGGAAAAAATCCTAGGATTTTGTTGTCGGAATGTCCGAACAAAGTCCGACCGTGTGTACGCCCTATAACACTTAAATCTGTCCAAACAAGTGTCTAGTAGACATCACAGGTATGATAACATTTGAAACACAAAATCATAAATTATAATATAATAAATAACTATAAATAATTATAACAAATAATTATAAAATAATAATAAAAATTATTTAATAATGTAATCCAAGCAAAAACACTGAAATTTGCTTAGTTGCAGAATTGTCGCTGTCATTACTTTCAGTGTTTAATGATGAATTTCCCCACGAATCACTATCACTCAATTCTGCAAGTGATTCTAATTTATTATCGCTCTTTTCTAGCTGGTCAAAAAACGCTTTTGACGTAAGGGGTCACTTTTTGGTTGCTATGGACAATCTCCAGTTTCCAGGCAGAAAAAACTGTATATATAATATAAAACTGCATGCAGGGCACTGGACAAAGCACTAGGGACAAAATGGGTGTGAAATAATGTGATACAGTAATGTAAACTGTAAGATTACAGTGTACTGTATGTGTAATGTGTTTTTAACTTTCTGAATTTGGCGCATGCTCCGTCCCCGTGCGTCGCAACGTTCACACGGAACACAGCTCGGCACTGTGATAAATCCGGCGGAGGACAGCTCGCGCACACAGAGCGGGAAGACATCGCAGGATCCTGGGGACAAAGTAAGTAACTTTGCCGGGGTTACCGCTTTTGGTACTGAAAATTCACCCCGAGCCACACTCAGGAATACCGCTAAGGAGGTTAATGAAACAAAATTATTTAATCTTTAAATATTTTGAGTGTATTTCCACTTTTGCAGTCAAATTAGGATAACACCTACTTCATATTTACTATATGTTCTCATTTGCAATAAACAACTTAGAAAAAAAAATCTGGATTACTTATGATGCATAGCAACGTTGAGGCCACATTGCTGGACCGTGTCCCAAAGCATCTAACAATCTGGCAGCCATGGGTGGATAAATATTTGCTGCCTACTTTTGGCAAAACTTTGCTGGAATCCTAGCTGCATACTGCAGACCTACAGTAATGCACTTCATCCGATTGTTGAAGTATAGAGTGCTATCTGATCTTTAAGGGACACTGAACATTTCCTCCCCCTCCTCTTTTCTCTGCGCTTTCTTCTCTTTTCTTTCTACCTATCTTTATTTATCTTTGCATTTTTTTATGCTATAAGAATTGTCAGTCACTCCAAAAAGGACAATGGAATTTTCTGTACCTCACCTTCCATGTATGACAAGGAACCTACACATGCATTGTTTGTTTGTTTCAACAAGCTCCATGTTTATGTAGATTTTGTAGTATTTCCAGATGTATAATGAATGAATCCTTAAACCACTTAAGGACCGGTACGGCACTGCGTCGCCTTGACTAACAATTGTGCGGTCCTGCGACGTTGTACCCAAACCAAATTTATGTCCTTGATTCCCACAAATAGAGCTTTCTTTTGGTGGTATTTGATCACCTCTGCCATTTTTGTTTTTTGTGCTATAAACAAAAAAAGACCGACAATTTTGAAAAAAAAAAACAATATTTTTTACTTTTTGCTTATACATATCCCCCAAAAATAAAAAAAAAACAAATTTCTTCATCAGTTTGGGCCAATATGTATTTTACTACATATTTTTGGTAAAAAAAACCCGCAATAAACGTATTTTGATCAGCTTTCGCAAAAGTTACAGCGTCTACAAAATATGGGATAGATTTATGGCATTTATTATTATTATTATTTTTTACTAGTAATGGCGGTGATCAGCGATTTTTAGCGGGGCAGCAACATTGCGGCAGACAGATCGGACACGTGTGACACATTTTTGGGACCAGTGACATCTATTCAGCGATCAGTGCTATAAAAATGCAGGGATTTAAAAAGGTAAGACATATTATTTTTTTTTTCAGATTACTTTCAGGCATGCTGTGTGAATGAGAATACATAATAAACATATAGTGGGGGTTTCTCAAATCTAAATGCAAGTGCAGAAAACAGAAAATTGTATAATCACCTTTCCGTAATTTTCCTTTTCTGACGCATCTCCATGGCAGCACACACTGTGTTGTGACTCTGCCCCCACAATCTGACAGGATTGGTTAACTATAAATTTGAAGGAGAGGCGTCCCCCTTCATTTTCTATAGCTATCATCTAAGAAAGGGTGGGATGCTGTGTGCTGCCACAGAGATGCATCAGGAAAGGAAAATAACGGAAAGGTGAGTATACAATTTTCCGTTTTCCTGACGCATCATGGCAGCACACACTGGGAAATAACTTGCCAGTCGGGTGGGTGCAAGTAAAGTAGTAGTATTTATTTATTTATCATATAGCTGTAGAATTGGCCCGATCAACAGATCTTCCAAAATCTACCATTGATAACTGAGCCGAGTCCACTCTGTAGTGGAACATGAATGTATGCCTGGAGGACCAGGTTGCTGCCCTGCAGATTGTCTCGGGTGACACCCTGCAATACGCTGCCCAGGAAGTTGCCACTTCCCTTCTTGAGTGAGCCCTAATGCCTCCAGGTACCTTCAGATTCTGAATGTTGTAGGCTTTCTTGGTAGTCTTAACTAGCCAAGATGCAATGGTGCGAGATGATAGCATGTGGCCTCTTCTTCCTCCATGAGGAATCACCAATAGGTTATCAGTCTTCCTGATAGAGACTGTAGCTGACAGATAGTTCCTAATAATGGTCTTAATGTCCAAAGCATGTGGTTGCCCTTGATCATCGGTAAATGATGGAAGGTTGATTTCCTGATTATAGTGAAAGGATGATGTCACTTTTGGAGTAAAGTAGTCTGAGGGTTTCAGTACCACCCTGTCTGGGTAAAAGACCATGTAGGGTTCTGAAATCATTAACGTCTGTATCTCAGAGACTCTTTTAGCTGAAGTGATGGCGATAAGAAATGTAAATTTCAGAGTTAAGTTCCACAATGTAATCGAGTCAGCTGGGTGAAAAGGTGAACCTGATAGTGTATTCAGAACTATTGATAAATCCCATGCTGGGAACGTCAGTCTTCTTGGAGGCCTGATCTTTACATATGCTCTTATAAACTAGATTAGAAGAGGGTGTGTGGTCCATTTGAAGCCTGTTTTTGCTGACAGAGCTGAAATCTGTACTTTATGGGTACTTGACCTGAGTCCTCTAGATAAGCCTGCTTGAAGAAACTTTAGGATTTGCGGAGCTTCTGGAGATAGTGGGTCCGAGCCATTCTGCTGGGCCATGATCGTGAATCTTTCCCATATTCTATCGTAAGTAACGTTAGTTGTGCATTTCCTAGCCTGCAGTAACATTGAAACGACCTCCTGGGAACAGCCATGCTCTAGGAACCTACTCCTCTCAACATCCAGGCCATTAGATGGAGCCTCTCTGGAGCTGGATGGAGGAACTGCCCCTGGTGAAGTAGATCCTGAGACAGTGGAAAAGGTAGTGGATCTTCTAGGCTGAGCTGCAGTAAAGTCGTGAACCAAGGCCTCTTGGGCCAGAAAGGAATAACCACTATTACCAACTGAAGACCTCCTGAGCCTGGATAGGAACCTCACAATTAGAGGTGTTGGTGGGAATATGTACCCCAGTCGAAAGTTCCATGGATAAAGAAAGCAGTCTACCCCCTCCGCAGATGGATATGCTGCTCTCGATAGGAACCTCTGGCATTTGGAGTTTGTAGGTGCCGCGGCCAGATCGATCTCCGGAATTCTCCAAGTTTGGGTCAGGAGACTGAAGACTTGATGGTTAAGGGACCACTCATTGTTCAACAGGAAATCTCTGCTCAAACAATTGGCTAGCAAGTTCTGAGCTGCCAGAACATACACCGCTCGTAGATCTGCTAGAAATAACTGGGCCCATTCCAGGATGGGATGGACTTCCTCCAACAGAGTACTGCTTCTGGTACCCCCCTGTCTCTGAATGTATGTTACTGCCACTTTGTTGTTCATCCGGATTAACACACTTTTCCCCCTCAAGGACGAGCCAAAGGCTAGGAGGGCCTGGAAGGCTGCTCTGAACTCGAGAATATTCAATACTAGACCTTCTGCATGAAATTTCCATTGACCCTGAGCCACCTGGTTCCGATAATGGGCTCCCCATCCTGTTTGGCTTGCATCTGAAGTTATCACCTCCAGTTCTGGGTGAACTATAGGTCTGTGTCTTCCTGAGATTGTTTATATGCATCCACTACCAAATTAACTGTTTCACGTTTTGGTGAATAGCAATTGACTCTAGCATTGATGTTCCGTTCCACTGAGTAAGGAATGAGTACTGCATTGTCCTCATGTGCCATTGCGCCCACTGAATCATTGGTAGAGTGGCCAACATCAAACCTAAGGTGCTCAGACAGACTCTAGCTTGAAGGAATCTTGCTGACATTAATCTCCTTAACTTTCGTATTAAGGGACCTATCTTTTCCTGAGGTAGACTGACTCTGTTTGATAAAGTATCAAGTTCTTCCCCTAGAAAGGTCATACTTTGTGTGGGCTGAAGGTTGCTCTTTTTTCAGTTGATTAACCACCCGAAGCTCTGAAGTGTGTTGAACAGTAAAGCACGGTGGCGAATCAGCGTTTTCTGACTGTCTGCTAGGAGAAGAATGTCGCCCAGATAGTGATTGAGTCTCAGGCCTTTCTCCCTTAGAAACGCAATCACAGGAAGGAGAGTCTTGGTAAATGTCCTGGGAGCAGAGGAGATGCCCAATAGAAGACACTGAAACTGGAAATGTTGGTGGTTGACTGAGAATCACAGATACTTTTGAAAATTGGGGTGTATAAGGCACAGTCTCCTAAGTTTACAGCTAATAGAATTGATTGGAGGCTCTCCATTTTGAAGGCTTCTACCTGAATTCTTCTGTTGAGCCCCTTTAGGTCCATTACAGGTCGTGGGTCTTCTGTCTTTTTCCTCACTAAGAATAGAGGGGAGTAATACCCTCTTCCTCTTTGGGGGGGTTGGAACCTCCAAAATTGCCCCCTTTCTTTCTAGCTCCACTACATACATGAGAAGCAGCCTTCTCTTCTCTTGACTGGTGACGAAGGCAGTCTGGTTGACCGAAAATGACTTTCGGGTACCTTGTCTATAAATCTCTATCTGTGCCCACATTTTATTGTCGACAATGTCCATGCATCCTCTATGTGTTCTGTCCAGACCTGTTTGAATTTTTTGAGCCTGGCTCTCACTCTCCCAGGTAGGATGGGCGTACCCTCAAAAAGACTTCTGGTTTTCCCCTGACAAGGTGATCTTAGATTTCTGAAGCCTCAAAAAAGATGATTGTGGATTCTTCCAAGTTCTTTTAAATTCTCTTCCCGGCCTATATGTTCTAGCCTCCCTGTACCTCTCCGGGAGGTTGTGTTTGAAAGAAGGACCCTTCTGTGGGTTAGGTCTTCTGTCAGAGGGGATCAGTCCCGATTGCCTCCTGTCACTTTTGGGATTGCCGAGTCCAGTTTTGAACCAAAAAGATTAACCCCATCATAAGGGATCTTGCACCAATTGGTCTTTGATGCTGCATCTGCCACCCATGGCTTGAATCACAGGGCTCTTATAGCCATGACTGATGCCAACATAGCCCTTGCAGAAGAACGAATGACATCCACTGAGGCCTCTGCTATGAAATCGCCTGCCAGCTTTAATTCCTGAAGAGAACTGGTTATTTTCTCCAGGTCAGCCCCCTCGCAAATGGATCTTTCTATATTGGCAGACCATCCAGAAATCGCTTTGCCGACTGCAGCTGCTGCTATTGCAGGTCTACTGCTGTGCAGTATGCCTTTTTCATGCCCAGATCAATCTTCCGATCCAGCATGTCCCAGAAGGTTACTGCATCCTCTATCGGTAAAGTAACATAACTTGCAAATCGCATTAAGGAAGCGTCGACCACTGGTGGGTGGATCAGTGAATTCACCTTCAGTTCCTTCACAGGATACAGTTTTGCTAATCTATTATTCAGGTTAGATCTTTTATCTGATCTCTCCCACTCATCCTTAATGAGGTCTTCCAGTTCCTCAATAAAGGGGAAGGACTCTGGTTCCCTCTTTAGTTTAGCAAAGTATGTTTTGCGAGGGGCCTCTTTCACTTCTTCCCATCCTTTGGCCTCTTTTACTGACCTTATGAAGGGCTCCACCAGAGTAAAGTCAAATCCTGTGGAGATCTCTGAGTCTTCATTGTCGGAAGCTGATTCCAAATCTATAGAAGGATTGGGAGCTACAGATGATGTGCTTGGGCCTGCCTTGTCTGGTTCGGGGACTGATGTCTCCAGGATAGATTTCTGCACAGACACTCTGATGAGGTCAGTTACCTCTCTTGCGTTCGACTCCTTTTCTTCGTTAAAGCATGTGCGGCAGGCTAACTTGTGTGGCAAAGCTAGAGATCCACACAACCAGCAAGCATTTGCTGCAGGGCAGGTGTGATAGCTGCTCTTATGATGGGGAGAAGGTGACCTTCTGTGTGAGCGGCTACAGCGTGAGCGACTGTGGTGTGAGTGGCTGAGGTCAGAGTGATGATGGCGAGATGAAGATTTTGAGCAACTTCTCCTAGATATCCCACTGCTTGAGGTATGGCTTGAGCGACCTTGATGCCTGGAGTTTGTAGATTTTGACCTGGAGGGGCTGTTAGAAAGTCGCAGCATTAAAGGACATGCACTCCTTTTCCTCTTCCATACCTACCATACATGCTGGGCACCTCTTACCTCATATGTTGAGGGTGGTCTACTTGGGCAGTGGCCTCCATGAAGATCTGATAAGGAGTGAAACGGCATAGAATTGCAGTGCAGGCAAAAGAGCAACAGATACAAATTAGCCATAAAAAAGAGATGTGGGACTTACCTGAGACTGAGGGCAGTAAGGGATGCCTTACAAAGGTATCCCTTGTAATATGCCTGCAACCATTAGCAACTACTGGCGGAATTGACATCACCGCGCATGCGCAGAAGTGAATTGTCGCCCCGAGCGCCATCTTGGAGAAGGGCAGAGAGCCTGCCTAGTTACCTCACTTCCCCCGTTGCATGCGCAGAGTACCGAGGAGGACACGGCCACCAGGATGGGAGTGACTCTGTCTCGTGGAACTACAGAAGTCAGCCATACTTTGCAAATAAAAAATGGAGAAAGAATGAAATACCTTAGTGAAAGAGGAGATAGGTAGGAGGCCACTGTGGAAGTCTAAGCTTCTTTAAAGCTTGTATGAGTGTCATAAATTTTGCCCCCAGGACCACCAGATTGGGGTTCTCTCTGTAAAGGCTCCTTTAGAGACTGCACAGGAGAGACTTCTTGCCAGGAGAGGCTTAACCTGGTGGGGCGAATGCGGTAAGGGTGCGGAATCCTGTTTCAATCTTGTCAGGTGAGGATAAAAAAAGAGAATGAAGGAGGGCGCCTCTCCTTCAAATTTATAGTTAACCAATCCTGTCAGGTTGTGGGGGAGGAGACACAACCCAGTATGTGCTGCCATGGACATGCATCAGGAAATAAACTTTAACGTGACACTAAACTAAAAAAAAAAAAAAATCAGTATGTACTCTTAGGTTAAAAAAAGTACCTTCTATTGCTCTCAGTCTCCTCCAAATGTCTTTTCTTTGGCAACACAAGTGAGTACACCCCTAAGTGAAAATGTCCAAATTGGGCCCAATTAGCCATTTTCCATCCCTAGTGTCATGTTTCTCATTAGTGTTACAAGGTCTCAGGTGTGAATGGGGAGCAGGTGTGTTAAATTTGGTGTTATCACTCTCACTCTCCCATACTGGTCACTGGAAGTTCAACATGGCACCGCAAGCAAAGAAAAAAAGAATTGTTGCTCTACATAAAGTTGGCCTAGGCTATAAGCAAATTTCCAAGACCCTAAAACTGAGCTGCAGCACAGTGGCCAAGACCATACAGCGGTTTAACAGGACAGGTTATACTCAGAACAGGTCTCACCATGGTCGACCAAAGAAGTTGAGTGCACGTGCTCAGCGTCATGTCCAGAGGTTGTCTTTGGGAAATAGACGTATGAGTGCTGCCAGCATTGCTGCAGAGGTTAAAGGGGTGGGAGGGACAGCCTGTCAGTGCATAGACCATATACCGCACAATGCATCAAATTGGTCTGCATGGCTGTTGTCCCAGAAGGAAGCCTCTTCTAAAAATCATGCACAAGAAAGCCCGCAAACAGTTTGCTGAAGACAAGCAGACTGAGGACTGGAACCATGTCCTGTGGTCAGATGAGACCAAGATAAACTTGTTTGGTTCAGATGGTGTCAAGCGTGTGTGGCGGCAACCAGGTGGAGAGTACAAAGACAAGTGTGTCTTGCCTATAGTCAAGCATGGTGGTGGGAGTGTCATGGTCTGGGGCTGCATGAGTGCTGTCGGCACTGGGGAGCTACAGTTCATTGAGGTAACTATGAATGCCAACATGTACCGTGACATACTGAAGCAGAGCATTGAGCATCTGTGGGGCATCCTCAAATGGAAGGTGGAGGAGTGCAAGGTCTCTAGCATCCACTAGCTCTGTGATGTCACCATGGAGGAGTGGAAGAGGACTCTCGTGGCAACCTGTGAAGCTCTGGTGAACTCCATGCCCAAGGGGGTTAAGGGAGGGCTGGAAAATAATGGTGGCCAAACAAAGTATTGACATTTGGGCCCAATTTGGACATTTTCAATTAGGGGTGTACTCACTTTTTTTGCCAGCGGTTTAGACATTAATGGATGTGTGTTGAGTTATTTTGAGGGGATTGCAAATTTACACTGTTATGCAAGCTGTACACTCACTACTTTACATTGTAGCAAATTGTCATTTTTGCGGTGTTGTCACATGAAAAGATAGAATAAAATATTTACAAAAATGTGAGGGGTGTACTTACTTTTGTGAGATACTGCATATTGGCAGTTTGGCTTTAGTCTAACTAAGTTTCCAATACTAGCAAGTAGGGTAACTGCTTTATTACCTGGCAGAATGACAAACACACTGAACTTACTATTTCACCCATTAGACTGTGAGATTTGTCTGTGCATTGGAAGCCAAATTTGTCAACGATACTGAAAAAATAAAGTGGGAATCACTTGGGTTTTTTTTAGCCTGAAGTATAAGGATTTGAATCGAAAATAGAATATCCTGAATTGGAATAGACTGCATTCATTGACATTTGCCCCACTATTTAGAGAAGTTGAAGACTACTTACACAATGGGGGGGATTTACTAAAACTAGAACACAGAATTTGATGCAGCTGTGCATATTAACCATTCAGCTTACAGGTTTCAGCCCCCGTTTACATCGGGGCAATTTGACAGCCTATTACCAGCAATGGCACCATCTGAATCGATGAGACGCCGACTACTTTTGGCGACTTTGGGGGGTGATTCCAATAGATATCTATGAACCCGCACCGATCGGCCATCTTAGCCTCTATTTGATCTGTAGCTGCCATGGTGCTGCACATGTGATCAGCTATAGCACCACCCCATTGATAGCTTGACAGTTCAGTTGTAATGTGCGATAGAGTTGTCCACACCACTTACGTTGTCCATGTCAGTGGCTGTGCATCGGGTTTCCTGCAGCTCCTACCACTATGCAGTGGCAACCCTCCATGGGGACTTCTACATTTATGAGCCTTTTAGTCTCCTATCGCATGTGAGTTGTTCTACTTGTGATTTTATAAAATTTTGTTACAGTCTATATATTAAGAGGTGCTTGTCTTGTTCCTTTTGTTTTTACAATTCTAGAGTCTGCATCAGCTCCTGAGAAAAGCCAGCCCTTGTGAATTGACTATATTGTATTTTAACTTATTTATTTATTATAGTTCCCCTGAACCATGGACTTTATGCATTGAATTGTTTTTATCCCCTTACCATGGTTCTTCCGAACCTTGGACTTCATCCCATCTTTTTAGCCATTTCTTATCCATTTATTGTACCTGAAGTGCCTAATCCTGTGCGCCTATTTTCTCTGGTACAGATGGGCTGTGATTGACCTTTGGTCCTGTTACCGGCTGCCTGTACCATGTGATCTCTGTGACAAAACACAGCTAGCAACACAATTGTGCACAATGGATGGCATGAATGGAAGTCATCCATTGTTTTCAATTGTCATGTGATTTGCTGTGATTGGCAACAGCGATCACATGGTACAGGCAGCCGGTAACAAGGCCACAGCCGGTAACAGATCATGTCGCAGCACGTGTAAGGCACGATCTGGGAGGACGCCATATAATGTCCAACCGTTGACGAAAGTCCTGCCTGCCTGTCACTTTGCTATAGGTCGGGCGGGAACTGGTTAAAGTACTTTTTCCCAGGAGAAATAATGAGTAAGTGGTGCTCCAGTGGAGCAGAGACAAGGAGAAAAAGAGGGGTAAAAGATACAATACGTACAATACCCAGTTGTATGTTTATAAAAAGCCTATACTCATATTCATAAGGTTGCTGGATACCTATCATAGAGGCATGCAACCTATTTTAGCACATGTGGAGAATATGACTCTCTCCACGCAGAGTGTGGGCGGATGTTCTCAATGTTAGTCCAGGTTTTCTTGCACTTTGTCAGATTGTGATCTGTTTTTGGAACAATGGTAAAAAGGACGAGGCCCCACCATCAAACCAATGTGTGGTCAGCAGGGCCACAAATAAATAAAAGGAGCTTCCAAGTGAATTCTCAAGAAAGTTGGTATTTGTTGAACATAAAAACAGAAGACCAACCTTCTTGAGGAACCCATTAGGAAGCACCTTTTATTTAGTGGGTGCCTCCACTGACCAAACATTGGTTCCATTTTGGGGTTTCATGCTTTTTTCCGCCCTTCTGAAATGTTAGTTGCCTGGCTATTGTGATGAACCACTGGTGGGGGTCACAGACCTGGAACAAATGTACATCCCAGAAAAGTCAAAGTGAAAAACTAAAAATCCCTATCTGCATACTTGGTCTAGATCAGCGAGGCAAATTACTGTTTTGAGTCAATGACTGTTTGCAGCATTGGATAGTTATCAGTGGTAAGTTTCAGGTTTTTATCAAATCTATATATTTTTTTTCAGGTTTCAAAAGGCTTTTTCTGTTCAATCAATCTCATAAAATGATTGTTTTTTGGGGGCTTTTTTTTTACAAATGGTTTATCCATTTTGTGTCTGATAAAATTGGATATAGATAATGTTGGAAATAAATGAATGCACTTTACAGCACATGCACATGCAGAGATCAAAGCTAATGCCTCCCCATGGTTCACCAACTATTCTGCAGAAGCACAGCTGACCACTGCATTATGCTATCTAGCATTTTTTTTACTTTTACTAATACAGACCTTCTGACTTACAACTTCCAGAGGAACGGGTGTGACTTTGCACAATAATGGAAATTTACATTTCTGAAGGAAAAAGGACATCATAAACCATTCTCTCATATGGGCTGTGAGGTCAGCTCCCAACACATTATAAGATAACATAACCCTGAATCTATCTTGTTAAAACTGTTACAATTTGAATAGCGTTTTTAAGACATTACACAAAAGACAGGGCTGAATAGTGTTTCAGGTAAAATATTTGGTTCTACAATAATTTGTTTCTGAGTTTTACACATAATGAATGCGCTAAGAGATTGTTGTGTCTGTACAGATAATGATGTTTATAAGATATTCATTAGCTTGTAAAAGCAAGAACTAGTACAATAGATCTCAGAGAGGTGTGAGGCACTAATTTTAGATATTTTTTGTAACGACATGTGACACTGACTAACAGACCACAATAACAGAAGTTGAAATGCACAACTTTGTTAAATTGTATGTCCAGGCATTACCTAAATGTATCCCCAAACCTCCCTCGTCCACTGTAGAGCTTGTTCCAATGTTAGCGTTTCTTTTACCTTGTTCCTGTTCCTATTGATCAGTTGTTATTGATGTAGGCATAGCCTCAGAACTACATCTCTCAAGGGCACATTCCCTACACACAGTGGGGGGAATTCAATAAAGCTGCTGTGCCACTTTTCTGGCTTTACGTGTAATCCCTCTTGCTGACGTATTGCGCTAAATTCTTGAAGGATTTGTGACAGTTTTGGTTATGACAATGACTCATGCCCCAAATTCAGGTAGTTGTACAATACGCCACTTTTGTGGCACAATAAATGCACCATATTCAAAATAAAATACCAACAGTTTGCATCTTACAAAAGTGGAACTAATTAAGGCCAACTGTTTTTGTGTACAGAGAGTGAAATTGGCGCAAACAGATTTTGAAAAGTTCCTCATGTGCAATCTAAAGTGGCACAGCATGCACCAAATTCAAGTACAAATTGTAAACAGGTATATGAATTTGGCGCATGCTATAGCACTTTTAGAACGCATGAGAGACACTTTAGCAAAATCTGTCTGCACCAGTCTTTATGATTTCCAGAGAGTGTGTGGACAGGATCTTGGGAATCAAATAATCATTATTTGCTGGAAAAAAAAAATCAATGTGTACACATGGTGTGGGACAAATATGTGCTGACAACACTGGTTGGAATATCAGAGCAACAAAGGCACTGTCATTGGAATTCATAAAGGCTGGTGCAGACAAATTTAGGGAAAGTGTCTCTCATGTGTTTTAAAAGTGTTATAGCATGCGCCAAATTAATTTACCTGTCTAGAACTTATACTAGTACTTTGGTACATGTTGCACCACTTTTAGAATGCACACGAGAAACTTTTGCAAAATCTGTCTGTACCACAAAAGAGTTGGTCTTAATTAGCTCCACTTTTGTAAAACACAAACTGTCGGTATTTTTTTTTTAATTTGGCACATTC
The DNA here is from genome assembly GCA_037952925.1 of Lithobates clamitans. Classification (NCBI taxonomy): domain Eukaryota; kingdom Metazoa; phylum Chordata; class Amphibia; order Anura; family Ranidae; genus Lithobates; species Lithobates clamitans. The sequence goes on from JBBGZY010000438.1 coordinate 13,392,394, forward strand.
ATTGAGCCACAATATAAAAGAACCACCTTAGCATCTTAGAAGCACCTGAATTTGGTGCACAAATCACTGTCAAAGCCAAAAGTGTTGCAAATTTGGCACAATAAATTAACAAGAGGGATGAACGCCTCAAAAGTGGTGTAGCTGATTTATTGAATTCCCTCTGTGTTGTCAACCCAAACAGGAAGTTAGGAGCACATTGGATTTCTGGCAGATCAAAAGCTAATTATCTGTACGTGAAAAGTTTTCTCTTTAAAAAGGGAGCTAAAACATAAGAGCAGATGTAATACATGTTTTTTTTTTTTTTGCTCTGACACTTTAGAGTCTATCTATATCCAAATTTAATTCAATTAGAAAAATGTGTACATCTTGATTGAACATTTGTGTGAAAACAATCGTGAATCAACCTATTTAAATCTCTGTGGTGTAAGCCAAGTACACATAAACTGTATCTGTGGTGGATAAGTTATTTAGTAATCTCTCTATCAAAATAACTTAAAACTTAACTTTAAACTTTTTAGTATGCTCAGCATTCACTTGCAGAACACATTGTTTAGATGTTGAGTGCATAACTTTGTCCCATGGACAACTGGATGAACATTACTTTTATATACTCTACTTGGGGTCACCTGAAGGCGCACCAGGAGTGATGACATTTGTTTAACAATATTTATAAAAACTTACTAAGGCCTCATTTAAACTTGATCAGCATTTGTTACTGCGCCCCCCCCCCCCAATCACTCTCTCTTGATCTGCAAAGGCAGTAGAGGGGTTGTACACATACTACACCCTAGAGGATGTACATGACAGTGCGGCAAAAATTAGTCCCCACTCGTCACGCTTGGCAGGCAGTACTGCCCATTGAGCATGAACCATGCACCTGAATGGGGCTGTGCCACAACCACCCCACAATTGCATACAGTGCATGTGGTTGTGGTGAAATAAGGTCTAAAAACAGGTGAGGAGCAGGTAACATAGTGCGCTCTTACCACCTATAAAACACCCTTTGAAACGCAATCAACTGCAGATGTTTTGAGGACCTTCTTACCCTCTAAATTTTGGATTGAAACAAATGAACTTTTGTTTATTGAACTTAATATGGAATACAGCTGATTGAATAACAATGGAAATGTTAAAACAGTGTAACAGGTTATTGATATAAATATTCCAGGTTGCTGGCAAGTAATCATAGAATTTCAGATATCTGTTATCAGGCAAAGTTTGTCCAAAATGAAAGCTACTCCATTTTTTGGTTGCACTTGACTTGTTCTGATATCTTTCTCCAACACTGCCTGGAACCATCAACAATGACTAATCTGCATGGCATTGGATGACAGGCAATTTTTGTGCTGTGAGAGGTTTCATCCAAGGGCTCCATATAGACCAGCCCTACCCTGCTGTGCATGTTGACATCAAACCATAAATGCACTTGGTCAATGAGTGTTTTTTCTTATAGAGGAGCCAAAGCAAAGGGTTATATGACGCGCTGTAGCACAGCCAAAACTGTGACAAAAATGGGACAATTTTCCTCTGGCCAACCTCTCTGAGAGGAACATTGACTGTCTCACACGATTTTTTAGCCTGAAGTATAAGGACTTGAATTGAAAATAGAATTTCCTGACTTGGAATAGACTGCATTCACTAACATTTGCCCCACTATTTAGAGAAGTTGAAGACTACTTACACAATGGGGGAGATTTACTAAAACTGGTGCACACAGAATTTGGTACAGCTGTGCATATTACCCAATCAGCTTACAGGTTTGAGCCCCCGTTCACATCGGGGAGATTTGACATGTGATTTGACAGCCTATTACCAACAACGGCACAGTCCGAATCGATGCGACTTTGGGGGTGATTTCAATAGATATCTGTGCATGAACCCGCACCGATCTGCCATCTTAGCCTCTATTTGATCTGTAGCTGCACATGTGATCAGCTATAGCACCATCCCATTAATGGCTTGACAATTCAGTTGTAATGTGCGATAGAGTTGTCCACGCCACATACGTTGTCCATGCCAGTGGCTGTGCATCGGGTTCCCTGCAGCTCCTACCACTGTGCAGTGGCGACCCTCCATGGGGACTTCTACACCTATGAGCCTTTTAGTCTCCTATCGCATGTGAGTTGTTCTACCTGTGATTTTATAAAATTTTGTTACAGTCTATATATTAAGAGGTGCTTGTCTTGTTCCTTTTGTTTTTACAATTCTAGAGTCTGCATCAGCTCCTGAGAAAGCCAGCCCTAGTGTATTGATTATACTGTATTTTAGCCTATTTATTATGGTTCCCCTGAACCATGGACTTTATCCATTGAATTGTTTTTATCCCCTTACCATGGTTCTTCCGAACCTTGGACTTCATCCCATCTTTTTAGCCATTTCTTATCCATTTATTTTACCTGAGGTGCCTAATCAAGTGTGCCTATTTTCTCTGGTGCAGATGGGCTGTGATTGGCCTTTGGTCCTGTTACCGGCTGCCTGTACCATGTGATCACTGTAACCAAACATAGCTAGCAACACAATTGTGCACAATGGATGGCATGAATGGAAGCCATCCATTGCTTTCAATTGTCATGTGATTTGCTGTGATTGGCAACAGCGATCACATGGTACAGGCAGCCGGTAACAAGGCCACAGCCAGTAACAGATCATGTCACAACATGTGTAAGGCACGATCTGGGAGGAGTCCATATAATGTCCAACCGGATTGACAAAAGTCCCGCCCGCCTGTCACTTTGCTATAGGTCGGGCGGTAACTGCTTAAAATACTTTTTCCCAGGATAAATAGTGAGTCAGTGGTGCTCCAGTGGAGCAGAGACAAGGAGAAAAAGAGGAGTAAAATATACAATACGTACAATACCCAGTTGTATGTTTATAAAAAGCATATACTCATATTCATAAGGTTGCTGGATACCTATCATAGAGGCAAGCAACCTACTTTAGCACATGTGGAGAATATGACTGTCTCCATGCAGAGTGTGGGCGGTCGTTCTCAATGCTAGCCCAGGTTTTATAGCACTTTGTCAGATTGTGATTGGATTTTTGGAACAATAGTAAAAAGGATGAGGCCCCACCATTGAACCAATGTGTGCTCAGCAGAGGCACCCAATAAATAAAAGCAGCTTCCAAGTGAATTCTCAAGAAAGTTGGTATTTGTTGAGCATAAAAACAGAACACCGATCTTCTTGAGGAACCCACTAGGAAGCACCTTTTATTTTGGAGGTACCTCCACTGACCAAAAATTGATTCCATTTTGGGGTCTCATCCTTTTTACCTCCCTTCTGAAAATGCTAGTTGCCTGGCTATTGTGATGAACCACTGGTGGGGGTCACAGACCTGGAACAAATGTTCATCCCAGAAAAGTCAAAGTGAAAAACTAAACAGTCCTTATCTGCATGCTTGGTCTAGATCAGTGACGCAAATTAGTGTTTTGAGACAATGACTGTTTGCAGCATGGGAAGTTATCAGTGGTAAGTTCCACGTTTTTATCAAATCTATTTTTTTTTTCAGGTTTCAAAAGGCTTTTTCTGTTCAATCAATCTCATAAAATGATTTATTTTATTATTTAAAAAAAAATGGTTTATCCATTTGGTATGTTTGTGTCTGATAAAATTGGATATAGCTAATGTTGGAAATAAATGTATGCACTTTTCAGCACATGTACTTAGGGATCAAAGCTAATGCCTCCCCATGGCTCACCAACTATTCCACAGAAGCACAGCTGACTATGCTATCTAGCATTTATTTTACTTAATACAGACCTTCTGACTTACAACTTCCAGAGGAATGGGTGTGACTTTGCATAATAATGGAAATTTACATTTCTGAAGAAAAAAGGACATCATAAACCATTCTCTCATATGGGCTGTGAGGTTTGCTCCCAATACATTATAAGATAACATAACCATGAATCTATCTTGTTAAAACTGTTACAATTTAACTAGCATTTTTAAGACATTACACAAAAGACAGGGCTGAATAGTGTTTCAGGTAAAATATTTGGTTCTACAATAATTTGTTTCTGAGGTCACAATTTTGGAGAACTTACAGATAATGAATGCGCTAAGAGCTTGTTGAGTCTGTACAGATAATGATGTTTATAAGATATTCATTAGCTTGTAAAAGCAGGAACTAGTACAATAGATCTCAGAGAGGTGTGAGGCAGTAATTTTAGATATTTTTTGTAACGGCATGTGACACTGACTAACAGACCACAATAACAGAAGTTGAAATGCACAACTTTGTTAAATTGTATGTCCAGGCATTACCTAAATGTATCCCCAAACCTCCCTCGTCCACTGTAGAGCTTGTTCCAATGTTAGCGTTTCTTTTACCTTGTTCCTGTTCCTATTGATCAGTTGTTATTGATGTAGGCACAGCCTCAGAACTACATCTCTCAAGGGCACATTCCCTACACACAGTGGGGGGAATTCAATAAAGCTGCTGTGCCACTTTCCTGGCTTTACGTGTAATCCCTCTTGCTGACGTATTGCGCTAAATTCTTGAAGGATTTGTGACAGTTTTGGTTATGACAATGACTCATGCACCAAATTCAGGTAGTTGTACAATACGCCACTTTTACATTGTGGCACAATGAATGCACCATATTTAAAATAAAATACCAACAGTTTGCATCTTACAAAAGTGGAACTAATTAAGACCAACTCTGTTTTTGTGTACAGAGAGTAAAATTGGCACAAACAGATTTTGAAAAGTTCCTCATGTGCAATCTAAAAGTGACACAGCATGCACCAAATTCAAGTACAAATTGTAGACAGGTATAGGAATTTGGCGCATGCTATAGCACTTTCAGAACGCATGAGAGGCACTTTAGCAAAATCTGTCTGCACCAGTCTTTACGATTTCCAAGGAGTGTGTGGACAGGCTCTTGGGAGTCAAATAATCATTATGTGCTGGAAAAAAAAATCAATGTGTACACATGGTGTAGGACAAATGTGTGCTGACAACACTGGTTGGAATATCAGTGCAGACAGATTTAGCGAAAGTGTCTCTCATGTGTTCTAAAAGTGCTATAGCATGCGCCAAATTAATTTACCTGTCTAGAACTTGTACTAGTACTTTGGTACATGTTGCACCACTTTTAGAATGCACACGAGACACTTTTGCAAAATCTGCCTGTACCAGTTTCGCTCTCAGTATGCCACAAAAGAGTTGGTCTTAATTAGCTCCACTTTTGTAAGACACAAACTGTCGGTATTTTATTTTTAATTTGCTACATTCATTGAGCCACAATATAAAAGATTCACCTTAGTATCTTAGAACCACCTGAATTTAGTGCACAAGTCACTGTCAAAGCCAAAAGTGTTGCAAATTTGGCACAATACATTAACAAGAGGGATGAACGCCACAAAAGTGGTGTAGCAGCTTTTTTGAATTCCCTCTGTGTTGTCAATCTAGTCTATCTATATCCAAATTTAATTCAATTAGAAAAATGTTTACATCTTGATTGAACATTTGTGTGAATCTTGGGTGAAAACAATCGTGAATCAACCTATTTAAATCTCTATGGTGTAAGCCAAGTACACATAAACTGTATCTGTGGTAGATAAGTTATTTAGTAATCTCTCTATCAAAAGAACTTAAAACTTAACTTTAAACATTTTAGTATGCTCAGCATTCACTTACAGAACATGTTGTTTAGATGATGAGTGCATAACTTTGTCCCATAGACAACTGGATGAACATTACTTTTATATACTCAACTTGGGGTCACCTGAAGGTGCACCAGAAGTGATGACATTTGTTTAACAATATTTATAAAAACTTAATAAGGCCTCATTTAAACTTGATCAGCATTTGTTACTGCCCCCCCCCCCCAATTACTCTCTCTTAAGCTGCAAGGGCAGTAGAGGGGTTGTACACATACTGCACCAGAGAGGATGTACATAACAGTTCAGCAAAAATTACTCCCCCCACCCGTCACGCTTGGCAGGCAGTACTGCCCACTGAGCATGAACCATGCACCTGAATGGGGCTGTGCCAGAACCGCCCCACAACTGCATGCAATGCATTTGGTTGTGGTGCAATAATGTGAGTCTTTAGGTCTGATGAGCAGGTGACATAAATCGCCCTTGAAACGCAATGCACTACAGATGTTTTGAGGACCTTCTTACCCTCTAAATTTTGGATTGAAACAAATGAACTTTGTTTATTGAACTTAATATGGAATACAGCTGATTGAATAACAATGGAAATGTTAAAACAGTGTAATGCCCCGTACACACGTTCGGACATTGATCGGACATTCCGACAACAAAATCCATGGATTTTTTCCGACGGATGTTGTCTTGCATACACACGGTCACACAAAGTTGTCGGAAAATCCGATTGTTCTGAACACGGTGACGTAAAACACGTACGTCGGGACTATAAATGGGGCAGTAGCCAATAGCTTTCGTCTCTTAATTTATTCTGAGCACTTTGTGCGTCGGATTTGTGTACACACGATCGGAATTTCCGACAACGGATTTTGTTGTCGGAAAATTTTATAGCAAGCTCTCAAACTTTGTGTGTCGGAAATTCCTATGGAAAATGTATGATGGAGCCTACACACGGTCAGAATTTCCGACAACAAGGTCCTATCACACATTTTCCATAGGAAAATCCTATCGTGTGTACAGGGCATAACAGTTTATTGATATAAATATTCCAGGTTGCTGGCAAGTAATCATAGAATTTCAGATATCTGTTATCAGGCAAAGTTTGTCCAAAATGAAAGCTACTCCGTTTTTTGGTTGCACTTGACTTGTTCTGATATCTTTCTCCAACACTGCCTGGAATCATCAACAATGACTAATCTGCATGGCATTGGATGACAGGGCATCCCCAATTTTTGTGCTGTGATAGGTTTCATCCAAGGGCTCCATATAGACCAGCCCTACCCTGCTGTGCCTGTTGACATGATCAAATCATGAATGCACTTGGTCAATGAGTGTTTTTTCTTATAGAGGAGCCAAAGAAAAGGGCTATATGATGCGCTGTAGCACAGCCAAAACTGATAGTTCCTTTTATTTCCAAAAAATGGGAAAACTTTCCCCTGGCCAACCTCTCTGAGAGGAACATTGATTGTCTCACGTGATTTGTTAACACTAGTATAATGGCACGAGTGCACCCTCTCAGCCATCCTATCTATACTGACAAAATGTATATAGTACACTTGAATCTGTGTATTGAGTGCTCACCTCTGTTGGTTCCTGCGTCTGTGGAACGCTTTAGAACAATATTAGTTGTGCTTGTTATTAATCACTTGGGTAATTTTTCCACATACCATGAGCACATTAGTAATTTGATTAATATACGCTTTATACATTATGGCCATTACAGAAGCAATAAAGACTTTGTTTTTTGCGGCTTTTCTGAAAATAAATCTTAGTAAAGCCACCAAGTCAAGTTCTGCATTTATGTAATAGAAATAATAAACTGTTATTATAAAAAATGTACTTCCATTAAATTACTTGTTTGCAGTAATGTGATGGCACTAATGAATTTCTCATGCAGGAAGGGGACATTATATATTCAGGATACCTCAGGCATGCTACAGTGGCTAATTCTCCACAGGTGATCTGTAAGGGAGAAGCTGTGTCTTAAAAAAATGAACATATTGGGCCTCATTTACTAAATATTCGAATTTACTATACCCTCATGGACACAAATGTACAGACTACAAAGACGTTGGTTTGCTATTTAGCTTGTGCTCCAGCAAGCAAATGTATGCCAGCTGACCTGTGGTGTCTAAAATAACATTTTCATTTTCTGTAATGTTTCTGTCTGTTAATGTCTGTTAGTGATTTTACTTGTTCGGTTACACAAAGTGCATACTAATATCATTAAATGTGATGTAAAAAAAAAAAAAACAGTAAATGTAAAAAAGCCATAATGCAAGCTGTGAACATGGAGCACGTGTTTTCATACCCTGCCACTTGAAAAGGTGGTTCCAATGAAAATACCCAAACATTTGCTGCATTTTTTTGCTATGACAGCATGGCACAGGGTTTATTTTTGACCATCTGCTTTGGTTGGCATATGAGCATTTGCTTAATGCTTAATGAGCTGGTCACATTTGTTTTTATTTTATTTTATTTTCATTTGCAGGTAAAATATAGAGACCTTAGTGCCCCTTCTCAGAGCAGATGGCACCAAAGCAGCATTATTTGGATAATAAGCATGCACAGCAAACTAACACTACACTGGATGCATTAAACACTATCCATTTGCTAATTTAAGCCCACAACGCAAGTGAACCATAATGACTTATTCCTGCTCTTGTTTATTCTCTTTAATATACTGTATTAGGCCTGTAGGATGTATTTTAAATGACTCTGGTAAAAATTTCTCTTAAAAGTGGATCTTCATCCTCTTAATGAAATCCCTCCACTCCACCGCTCCTCCCATCCCGTACATGAATAGTGCTGTTTTTAAAAAAACAAACTTTTAAAGAAAAGTGTTTGGACTCTCTCCCCCATGCACATTATCTTCCAAGGCAAATAATGTGGACAGTGCCCACTGTGCCTGCTAGGATATGCACATCATGTATCCCAAGAGGCATAATGTATAATTCACAAAGAAGGAGGGAAGCGAGACTAGTGGTGTATCATTGGGAGGCCTGCCCGCTGAACCCAGAAGAGCTGGCATCTCTCAGTGTTGTCAGAAACAACGGTGTGAGACTGAGCGGTGGCAAGGGATGAGAGGATCTCAGAGGGACAACACTGGATCTGCTGGATTGGTATAAATCCCACCTCCTGGTAAATGGGGGTAAAAAAGAAAACAAGAGATAGGGGTTGGGTGAAGATCCCCTTTAATCATCACTCTGTAAATCTTTCAGCTTTGAGTTTGTGGAATGTGCCACACCAAAACATGAAATTGATAAATGAGTAACAGTCATGCAATATACTTTACTTTTTTATTTATTTTTTTACAATATATTTGTTTATTCTTCAGGGATTGTTTGAAAGTATAACTGTATATTTTATTAGCACTTCTTTGAAACAGCACGTGCCATTGAAACACGCTGTTAAAGGGTTTGTAAACCCTCACGTCTTTTTTACCTTAATGCATCCTATGCATTAAGGTGAAAAAACTTCTGACACTGACCAGCCTCCCAGCCCCTCCGTTTTACTCACCTGAGGCTTTCGTTCCCTCGGCGGAATTGCGCTCTTCCTCTCTGCCCAGGGTTCTTGGCTCTTGATTGGATAGATTGATAGCAGTCATTTACTCCCGTTGCTGTCAATCAAATCCAATGAACCGGGCGCCGGGGGGGCGGGGCCGAATCCTGCATTCTGTGTCTATGCACGCAAATGCTGGACTCGGGAGCGCGCCTGCAAGGTAACCCCCCTGGGAAGGCGCTTCACCAAGGGGGTTTACTGATGTGAGGAGGAGCCGGAAACGCCACCGGGGGACCCCAGAAGACGATGATCAGGGCCACACTGTGCAAAACAAACTGGGCAGTGGAGGTAAGTATGATATGTTAAAATCTCTTTGGTATTGCTAATGGTATGGCATTAAAACAACAATGAAAATACAACATTTTGTTTGTTACTGTATATTAAAACTTAATGCCTTCAGTGTCCAAAGTTATAAATGGTGATTTCTATACTGCAGTGATGTCATTTGATCATTAGAGAAACAGATCACAAATTACTGGAAGCAGACAGCACCAGCATACAGTATGAGCAGGTTAGCCCTGTCCATCCCTTGTGATTTCAGACAGTCAGCTGTGGGTAGCAAATTGCTTTTTGCAATTATATTTGCAGACTGCAGAAAGTGGCAAAGTGGCATTCCTGGATAATAAAAAAGAATGTTTTAAAAGTACAGTTATTCCTATAAAGAGCCTTATGACTAAGCGCAACACAAAGACAGGCTTCAATGAATTTGATTGCTGCTTTATCTGCTGTTTGAAATAAAGCCTCTGGGTACTTATTTTAAGGACTCTATTAGGTATATATAATAACATAACTACACCTTTATTCTCAATGCAACACACCACAATGGTACAATGGTGTGGTTGTTCACATCTAAATGTTGTGGTGCTCAAAAATGCAACTATACTTATTACTTACCGTGTATGCACCTAACATATATATTATATATGTATATACATATACTCTGAGGTGCAGAGTCTAGGTGACAGCTGGTCTTCATCAGAATACCTGATGGTGGAGATGGGCCTAAAACCTAATGGTCACAGTTTACTTTGCTGTCACCAGGTCATAGCACCATGTGGATAGCTGGAACAGTACTGCTATGGTGTGGAAACTGTAAACACAAAATAGTAGTCAGAGATAGGCAGATGTTGTGGACAAGCAGCAGGCAAGGGAGTGGTCAGGTTAAAGCAGAGGTCTTGGTAAGGTGGCAGGCAAGCTAATTATCCGGTCAATGCAGGGGAGTGATCCAACTGGAAATTAGTAGTGTAGTATAGCTCTGTGATGGAATGCTTGGCATCCCGCTTGGGTGCTTCCGCCAAACAGTGCTTCCTGCCCTCCAAACCGTTCCAACAGACCGAGAGCTAATACCAGCCCTTTTACCCCAAGCATCATACACAGACAAGGTGTTGAGGTAGAACCAAAGGAATGACTAAATATTGAACAGAAATACAGGTTTTTATACACTTCAAAAGTAGGTCAATCACCACATGAACAATAAAACCAAATATTTACACAAAACATTTACACAAGGGTTAGATAGCGAGCTAAAGTTGACCCCAATCCCATCATAAGAACCTTCAAGAGTTAGTCAAATTAGCCAACAGACATAAACAATAGGTGACTCAATTAACTCAAATAATAATGGGAATGCACATCTAGGAGGCACACAATGGGAGAGACACACATAACATAAACAGTGATCCCACCCCACAGGCTCTCCAGCACCTGTCTACAACAGTAATGAGACCAACACATACAATGTTCCAGCAGTTTGATGCAGTGGAATTAATTTATCTTCATGGATTTCTTGAGGGAAGTGAAGGAGTCTCTCCAACACAGTCTGCAGGAGGGCCACTATATTTCTTCTGACCGTTAACCTGTACAAGATCAATATTACGCCTTTCCATCCACACCAGAAGGAAGCTTTATTGCCCTTATTCATAGAAATAATCCAAGCCTCGCTCTCAGTGTTCATCACGTTGTTGTCCATCATTTGAGAATGATCTGCTCTCTCCATGGGCCATAATCAGTGGGTAGGAGGCTTGCCCCAGTACTCTCCCAAAACCTGTGTCCTAGTTGGGCCTGTCCCAAGCTCTTTTGCCCAAAGCAGGGTAGCTGGCAAGAAGACACAGCACCAGCCACTTCCACGCCCAGGGTTATTTTAGGGAACTCTGAAAGTCCTGGCAGAGATTTTTTCAAGCACTAATGAAAGTGCTGGCAGGGATTCTGTGTGCCACATTTGAAGTCCTGGTAGGGATTCTGCAGACAGCTTTGGAAGTCCTATTGGTGATTTTGCAAGCACCATTTGAGGTCCTGGCAAAGATTTTAAAAGCACCATTGAAAGTCTCAACAGGGATACTGGGAGAATAAGTTCTGGAAATCCCAATAAGTATTCTGTGACTACCATAACACATATATGTTGGTTCCCTTCCATGAAGTAAGAAACCCAATTTTCTCTAACATAAATTGAAATAAAGGTCAGGCTTTGCTTTTGATTTTTTTGAAACAGAATATTGTAAACAAGAAAGAAAGTGAAAATGGCATGGACAAAAGTGCTGAAAACTTTAAAGAGGTTGTAAACCCAGAGAGAACCCCCCCCCCAAAAAAAAAAAAACAACTGTAAGACAAAGACATAATGAGCTAGTATGCATCGCAGATGTACTTTTTATTCCTAACTCAGTGGCATACAAAAGGCATACAGGTATGCAAGAGACAATTGAGAATGAGAAGACTGATTTCTTGTTAAGTCCTCATTTGGGACCTGGAATTCAGAGCCTCAGAGAGTCTTTGGATGGGAAAGAGCCTCCAAACCCTCATTACAAAGACTTTAGTCCCAAAAGGGTTAACCCATCTGCATGAGAGTCCAGAAAAGGAACAAAAAAGCCAGCAGGCATCTGTGAGGTAGAGGGGATGGTACACTGAAGTAAGAACCACTATGTCTTTTTAATACTACATTCAGTTAAGTAAATATAAGAGGTTATTGCCCTACTCGGCATGCCTAATAAAGAATCCCCATCTAATATATTTAAGTTACTTCTATTTTTGAACCCTGGACTAGTAACAGGGTAGCTAGAACCCGACCTGTTTCCATGGGTATGTATTGAGCATAGTTTCTTTGTAGTGGTTGCTATTGTATGTTTGGATACTGTAATACTGCTTTAATATGCTGAGTGACACATCTTGGCTGTGCTAAAATGGTTACAATACTCCTGTGATTTTACATATTCAGACACGTTTTCTATGCCTGTCATTGTTGTTCTGACAAATTGAAGTTTTGATATAACCCAATACCAGGATCCACTTGTACTCAGCACTTACAATGTATCAATTCACACTTACAGCAGTTTTAGTTAAATATAACATTAGACATGAAGAGCTCTACAAGAATGCCTTTGCAATAGTACAGTAATACAAACCAAAATTGCTTTAGAAATCACTGTTTCAATAAAGAAGAGAATGTACACGCTATAAAGTCTAAACAACAGTACAGAAACTGTAATCTTTTGTTTTCCTGCTTAGCAATAAGGGCCAATGAAAGCTAAAGACTCACGTTCAATTCTACTGATAGCACTTGCATATTAGCTCAATAAATTGAGAAAATGCTCATTTCATTTGAAAAAATTCAAACCAAAATTATATTTATGTTTAATATTAGTTAAACTATATAGACTAGTGTCTTTTATCAACCTGACAAACTATGTAACTATGTTTGTGAATTGAACACTTTTAGGAGAAAATTATTATGGATAGCAAATGGAGTTCAACACACTAATTTTCAGCATAGCATCCCCTGTAACAATGTGTGTTTATACAGACTGCCAAAGTAAAAGAAGTTTAAATGTCCCTGTTAGATTGGTAGTCAGTGTGAATTCCACTTTTACACTGGTGACTACTGAAATTTCCACCCTACTCTGAGGTCATTGCAAATTACTCCATCACATACAGTATCTTACAAAAGTGAGTACACCGCTCACATTTTTGTAAATATTTTAATATATCTTTTCATGTGACAACACTGAAGAAATGACACTTTGCTACAATGTAAAGTAGTGAGTGTACAGCTTGTATAACAGTGTAAATTTGCTGTCCCCTCAAAATAACTCAACAAACATCCTTTAATGTCTAAACTGCTGGCAACAAAAGTGAGTACACCCCTAAGTGAATATGTCCAAATTAGGCCCAAAGTGTTAATATTTTGTGTGGCCACCATTATTTTCCAACACTGCCTTAACCATCTTGGGCATGAAATTCACCAGAGCTTTACAGGTTGCCACTGGAGTCCTCTTCCACTCCTCCATGACGACATCACGAAGCTGGTGGATGTTAGAGACCTTGTGCTCCTCCACCTTCTGTCTGAGGATGCCCCACAGATGCTTAATAGGGTTTAGGTCTAGAGACATGCTTGGCCAGTCCATCACCTTTACCATCAGCTTCTTTAGCAAGGCAGTGTTCATCTTGGAGCTGTCATTGGGGTCATTATCATGTTGGAATACAGCCCTGTGGCCCAGTCTCCGAAGGGAGGGGATTAGTATATCACAGTACATGTTGGCATTAATGGTTCGCTTAATGAAGTGTAGCTCCCCAGTGCCGGCAGCACTCATGCAGCACCAGACCATGACACTCCCACCACCATGCTTGACTGTAGGCAAGACACACTTGACTTTGTACTCCTCACCTAGTTGCTGCCACACACTCTTGACACCATCTGAACCAAATACGTTTATCTTGGTCTGATAAGACCACAGGACATTGTTCCAGGAATCCATGTCCTTAGTCTGCTTGTCTTCAGCAAACTGCAAACTTTCTTGTGCATTATCTTTAGAAGAGGCTTCCTTCTGGGACGACAGCCATGCAAACCAATTTGATGCAGCGTGCGGCGTATGGTCTGAGAACTGACAGGCTGACCACCCACCCCTTTAACCTCTGCAGCAATGCTGACAGTACTCATATGTCTATTTCCCGAAGACAACCTCTAGATATGACGCTGAGCACGTGCACTCAACGTTTTTGGTCGACCATGGCGAGGCCTGTTCTGAGTTGAACCTGTCCTGTTAAACCACTGTATGGTCTTGGCCACCGTGCTGCAGCTCAGTTTCAGGGTCTTGGCAATCTTCTTATAATCTAAGCCATCTTTATGTAGAGCAATAATCCTTTTTTTTTAGATCCTCAGAGAGTTCTTTGCCATGAGGTGCCATGTTGAACTTCCAGTGACCAGTATAAGAGAGTGAGAGTGATAACACCAAGTTTAACACACCTGCTCCCCATTCACACCTGAGACCTTGTAACACTAACGAGTCACATGACACTGGGGAGGAAAAATGGCTAATTGGGCTTTTGCTGCCAGCGGCTTAGATATTAATGGCGTGTTGATTTATGTTGAGGTGACAGCAAATTTACACTGTTATACAAGCTGTACGTACACTCACTACTTTATATTATAGCAAAGTGTAATTTCTTCAGCATTATCACATAATAAAATATTTACAAAAATGTGAGGGGTATACTCACTTTTTTGAGATACTGTACAGTAGGTGGTGGGTATAAATGCATTTGTTACATTGGTAGTCAGTGTAAATGCTTCTACTACATTTGAAGTGGGTGTAAATGCATCTGTTACATTGGCAGTCAGTAATGATGCCCCATTTATATTAGTGTTTACTGTAAATGAATATCTTACATTGGTAGTCTGTATACTTACATAATACTTATGTTGATGGTCAGTGAAAATACCATGTTGCCATTGGGAAATGAACTCCATACATTGTTGGTAATTTTTGAAAACAGGAGCTCCTTTGGACATGCTGATTTCTGCCCTTCTGCATCAAGCTATAAAGATAACTTCAGGTACTGCCCACATCTGATTCCTAATACTTATTCAGTTCACTAAGCACTAAAGCAATTTTTTCATTTTTTGTACACATTTTAAAACCTACACACAAACATAATCTAAACCCTAAATTATTTGAAAGAAATAAAGGTGAGGTTGTGCTGCATATGTTGCAACATATATGAAATATGTCAAGCATTATAGTTACATAGTTACATAGTAGGTGAGGTTGAAAAAAGAAAAAGTCCATCAAGTCCAACCTGTGCGTGTGATTATATGTCAGTATTACATTGTCTATCCCTGTATGTTGTGGCCGTTCAGGTGCTTATCTAATCGTTTTTTGAAACTATCGATGCTCCCCACTGAGACCACCGCTTGTGGAAGGGAATTCCACATCCTTATATAAACCAAGAAAACCGCGCTAAAAATGTTAAACAGTGGTGAAATTATAAAGTTCAATATAAAAGTCCGAAATGAGTGACGTAGACTCCTCAATGTGATAGTGTTGGAAGATGATACTTCAATTAGGATATATCTATGTGGTGAAATGCTTACCAGAACGTAAGACAAAATCAGACAAGTGGCTTAAACCCAGCCCGGGCCTTTGGAGAGCGATTCCAATATGACAGGGTCAATCTCACTCGTACAGCAAATTCAGTTCCACATGGGGTTATCCAAAAAGATATATGGCAAAAAACATAGCGTAATACTGATACGATAATAAACAAAAACCAGACAAACGGTGCAGTGCTCAAAAAAACAAAATCATATAAATCATAAAGACATCCTGTGTGCACAGCATACACAGGAATGCAAATTGGTGATATGCAACATGCAATAGATATTGCTCTTTGATAGATAGAAAAACTTCCAAGCAATTCTGCTTACCAGAAATCAGAAAAATTGGGCAAACAACTACCACCAGAATAAAGAAAAAATCGCACCAAGTGCACAAACATATGAAGCAGCTTACCAGATGGCAAACTGGTGTACGCACACTCCACACAGTTCAAAGCTTGACATCTTAACGTGACACAGGATTAACTAGGTGGACCTATAGGAGTCCCTGCTTACCAGAAGATTGATCAGGAAAAAAACTCAAGCCGTAATCCTGGCGGAATTGGCGTGATCGCGTCCTGGCAAACTCGTCAAGGGCTCAGTGTTCATAAGGTTAAAAAGGAACAGCCAATAGTGTGATAACGTTGGGACCAAGTTTTATTAAAAGGAATAACACTTACAGTAAAAACATAGAAATAAGCGATGCCGGCCGGCACTCAAACAGCTCCGTCCACAGCAGGGCGACGTGGTGACATCAGTACGTCCCTCTCAGACGCGTTTCGTCACAGGTTGACGTTCTCAATGGGGAACGGGCAGCGTGCTGAGCCACCACAATATATGCACACACCAAGCCTCGTTCTGGGACCCATCAGGTGAAACACAGAACGCCATCTTTGGTGTGGGCATTAACACTTATAGATTAAGGGAATGGAGCCTATCTGGCGGCAGAACCGCCAACCGTTTCACATCCCTTTACAAATACAATTGGCACAAAAGGACTTCGAGTAAATGGCATTTCAAATATGTAATAATTAAACCAATAATCTGAAAACCCTCCTTATGGAAAGAACAGACCCTGGTGACCGAACATAGATCTCCAGGTGTCAGTGTCCCAAATGGCTGGATATCATATTAATCACAACCCTGGACATTACCCACATAGAAATAAAATTGGCATAAAAATGACATAAATTAAGGGCATATATGAGACTTAACCAAATTCTGCCTCCGCATGGACAGAATATCATCCAAATAAATTAAATATAAATAAAATAAATTAAATATAATTAAATATAACATAAATTAAATAAATGAGAAAAATATATATAAAAAGATAAAAATAATAAAAAATTGCTCCTGGTTGAAATAAATACCAGTATTATTAAACATATATCCTTTAAATGAGGGAAATGAAAAATATATAAAAACCACATTAGATGCGGGCTCCATTCCTACTCACATACTTATAGCATGACCAACCTTCAGTGGTACAGAAGGTGGCTCAAATACAAGAATATGAACTAAATATAAGTGAAACAAATATATTAAAACTAGATATAAATCTTAGGAACTAGAATCTGTAGACTATAAACTATAAGTTGAAAGAGGGCCCCACCCAAAATCTGGTGGGAACAATGGTTGTATATTACCCATATATTTTGTCTATGGAAGATGTAATTAGAAAGGCCAACGTTTATGCACATGTCAAGGGCCCAAATAGGAGAATATACTTCAGCCAAAATAAGGAAAAAACGTGGGTTATATACTTAAATAATCCAAATTTAGAAATTGTTGTTCCACTTAAAGAGGTACCTCAAATATCCCCAATAATCAGGAATTATCAATGAACGCATTGACATCCACATCTATGTTCAATCCATGGGGCGTGTAGCTTTTGATCCTATGGATCCAAGACATTTCCGATTTGGAAATCTCTCGTACCATGGAACTCCCTCGCCAGTGGCGTTTATAGCGGTCAATCCCTAAAAATAGGGTATTGGAAGGATCTCTGTTGTGTACCAAACGGTAGTGTTTAGAGAGCGAATGGTTTTTAAAGCCTGTTAGGATGTTTGTAATATGCTCATTGAGCCTTACTTGAAGGGGGCGTTTGGTCCGCCCCACATATTGCAAGCCACAAGGGCATTGCAATAAGTAGACCACTCCAAAAGTGGAACAAGTAATAAACGGGATAATATGGTGGGTTCGACCCGTCTTGGTGGAGACAAAAGATTGGGTCCTCCTATTCACACACGAGTTGTTAGAACAAACCCGACATTTGTTACATCTATAGAAACCAGTTAATTGGTCAAAAAAGGTAGTCCTATTTAGGGGAGGGTCCAGTACCCCCGGGGCCAACTTGTTCTTAAATGAAGGGGCCCCTTTAAAGACAATTTTTGGGTCAAAACTCGGTAATTGGTGACTATATGCCAGTGTTTGGAAACCAGTTGTTTTATTTCCTTGTGTTGAAGGGAATAGGTAGTGATAAAGGGAACTCCTAAATTGTTATCAGGAGTTCCTGTTTGGGATCTATCTCTCAACAAGAGTTCCCTATCCATCTCTTGTATGCCCCTCAACACAGGTAACAGATCCTCCCTGGTGTATCCTTTTTTCAAGGAACCTCTCAGTGAGAACATTGCTCTGTGATAGAAAATCATCAGGATTCGAGCAGTTTCTGCGTACCCTCATATATTGGCTTTTTGGGATTCCCTTGAGCCAAGGTCTGTAATGGCAGCTTTCTAATGGAATGTAGGAATTCCTGTCACTCTCCTTAAAAAAAGTAGATGTAGACAGAATTCCCCCCTCTAAGGACACGGTAAGATCCAGAAAGTGGATCTGAGTCTGGCTCATCTCAAAGTTCAAATGGATTCCACGGTTGTTAATATTGAGGGAAGACATAAACTGCTGAAGTTCTAGGCCATCTCCATCCCATAGGAGGAGGATGTCATCTGTATACCTTCTAAATTTGAATTATTTAAGTATATAACCCACGTTTTTTCCTTATTTTGGCTGAAGTATGTTCTCCTATTTGGGCCCTTGACATGTGCATAAACGTTGGCCTTTCTAATTACATCTTCCATAGACAAAATATATGGGTAATATACAACCATTGTTCCCACCAGATTTTGGGTGGGGCCCTCTTTCAACTTATAGTTTATAGTCTACAGATTCTAGTTCCTAAGATTTATATCTAGTTTTTATATATTTGTTTCACTTATATTTAGTTCATATTCTTGTATTTGAGCCACTTTCTGTACCATTGAAGGTTGGTCATGCTATAAGTATGTGAGTAGGAATGGAGCCCGCATCTAATGTGGTTTTTATATATTTTTAATTTCCCTCATTTAAAGGATATATGTTTAATAATACTGGTATTTATTTCAACCAGGAGCAGTTTTTTAATATTTTTATCTTTTTATATATTTTTTTCTCATTTATTCATTTATTTAATTTAATTTATGTTAAATTTAATTATATTTAATTTATTTTATTTATATTTAATTTTTTTCGATGATATTCTGTCCATGCGGAGGCAGAATTTGGTTAAGTCTCATATATGCCCTTAATCTGCGAATTTATGTCATTTTTATGCCATTTTTATTTCTATGTGGGTAATGTCCAGGGTTGTGATTAATATGATATCCAGCCATTTGGGACACTGACACCTGGAGATCTATGTTCGGTCACCAGGGTCTGTTCTTTCCATAAGGAGGGTTTTCAGATTATTGGTTTAATTATTACATATTTGAAATGCCTCCTAGTCCTTATGTGCCAATTGTATTTGTAAAGGGATGTGAAACGGTTGGTGGTTCTGCCGCCAGATCGGCTCCATTCCCTTAATCTATAAGTGTTAATGTCCACACCAAAGATGGCGTTCTGTGTTTCACCTGACGGGTCCCAGAACGAGGCTTGGTGTGTGCATATATTGTGGTCGCTCAGCACGCTGCCCGTTCCCCATTGAGAACGTCAACCTGTGACGAAACGCGTCTGGGATGGACGTACTGACGTCACCACGCCGCCCTGCTGTGGACGGAAGCTGTTTGAGTGCCGGCCGGCATTGCTTATTTCTATGTTTTTACTGTAAATGTTATTCCTTTTAATAAAACTTAGCCCCAACGTTATCACACTATTGGCTGTTCCTTTTTAACCTTATGAACACTGAGCCCTTGACGAGTTTGCCAGGACGCGATCACGCCAATTCCGCCAGGATTTCGGCTTGAGTTTTTTTCCTGATCAATCTTCTGGTAAGCAGGGACTCCTATAGGTCCACCTAGTTAATCCTGTGTCACGTTAAGATGTCAAGCTTTGAACTGTGTGGAGTGTGCGTACACCAGTTTGCCATCTGGCAAGCTGCTTCATATGTTTGTGCACTTGGTGCGATTTTTTCTTTATTCTGGTGGTAGTTGTTTGCCCAATATTTCTGATTTCTGGTAAGCAGAATTGCTTGGAAGTTTTTCTATCTGTCAAAGAGCACTATCTATTGCATGTTGCATATCACCAATTTGCATTCCTGTGTATGCTGTGCACACAGGATGTCTTTATGATTTATATGATTTTGTTTTTTTGAGCACTGCACCGTTTGTCTGTTTTTTGTTTATTATCGTATCAGTATTACGCTATGTTTTTTGCCATATATCTTTTTGGATAACCCCATGCGGACCTGAATTTGCTGTACGAGTGCGACTGACCCTGTCATATTGGAATCGCTCTCCAAAGGCCCGGGCTGGGTTTAAGCCACTTGCCTGATTTTGTCTTACGTTCTGGTAAGCATTTCACCACATAGATATATCCTAATTGAAGTATCATCTTCCAACACTATCACATTGAGGAGTCTACGTCACTCATTTTGGACTTTTATATTGAACTTTATAATGTCACCACTGTTTAACATTTTTAGCGTGGTTTTCTTGGTTTATATTTGTATTGGTGTGCCCCACCTATAACCGCAGCTTTGTGCCTTCATATTTCAATATTTTCACTATCTGTATTATTCAACATATTATTCAAATTCAATTTAATTTTTATTGTTATTTCCAATATATTCCAAGCGCAATTTTTATTTTTTCTTGCTTATTCCACATCCTTGCTGCTCTTATGCCGCGTTCACACGGTTGGATTTTCCGATGGGAAATGTTCGATGGGAGCTTGTTGTCGGAAATTCCGACCAAGTGTAGGCTCCATCAAACATTTTCCATCGGAATTTTCCGACAAACAAATTTTGAGATCTGGATCTCAAATTTTCCGACAACAAAATCTGTTCTCGTAAATTCCGATCGTGTGCACACAATTCCGACACACAAAGTTCCATGCATGCTCGGAATCAAGCAGAAGAGCCGCACTGGCTATTGAACTTCATTTTTCTCGGCTCATCGTACATGTTGTACGTCACCATGTTCTTAACGACAAGATTTGTGTGATCGTGTGTATGCAAGACAAGTTTGAGCCAACATCCGTTGGAAAAAAAACATGGATTTTGTTGTCAGAATGTGCAATCCTGTGTACGCAGCATTACAGTAAAGAACCCTCTACATAGTTTAAGGTTAAACCTCTTGTCTTCGAATTTTAATGAGTGGCTACGTGTCTTGTTAAACTCCCTTCTGCGAAAAAGTTGTATCCCTATTGTGGGGTCACCAGTATGGTATTTATACACTGAAATCATATCCCCTTTCAAGCGTCTCTTCTCCAGAGAGAATAAGTTCAGTGCTCGCAACCTTTCCTCATAACTAATTTCCTCCAGACCCTTTATTAGCTTTGTTTCCATTCTATGTACTCGCTCCATCTCCAGTACATCCTTCCTGTGGACTGGTGCCCAGCATACTCCAGGTGCAGCCGGACCAGAGTCTTGTAGAGACAAAACTGCGTACGCCAGCAAAATAGTGAACAATTGCAGTAGATGGTAATAGACAGTGCTGTAAATGGCTTTAGAACTCATCACTTTAGAATAAGCTACAAATGTAAAACCTAAAATTATTTTTTTATTCCAGCTTGCGTGACCCTTCCTGTTGTATGTTGTGCACTAATTTTTAACAAGTACTTGCATGCCCTATGAGTACTAGACATGTGCAATATGTTTCGTAACTAATCAAAATTCTGCTAAATTTTGCATCTTTCGGACATTCGGATGCATCCGAATGTCCGAATAAAAGAATAACGAATTTCAACTAATACAAAGGAAATTATAGCGAATATAACAAATGAATTTGACATGATTCGGTAATTCGTTAAAGATCTAATGAAACAAAAGTTCAACTCAAAGTAAATCTTCCAATCCAATCAGCTCATTAATTTTGTGCTGGAGGTTGGATTACTGGCAAAGTTCATTCCTGAGAACTGAGTGAGAAGGGTGTTGTATTTTATTTGAAC
Organism: Lithobates clamitans; assembly: GCA_037952925.1. Classification (NCBI taxonomy): domain Eukaryota; kingdom Metazoa; phylum Chordata; class Amphibia; order Anura; family Ranidae; genus Lithobates; species Lithobates clamitans. Next base: position 13,414,297 of record JBBGZY010000438.1, read on the forward strand.
AGAGGAGAAGAGATATTGTCTTGTGTATGTTAATAGATTCAATAAACCAACGACTTTCCAAACTACAAATCATTATCACAAATATATATACATACATAAATATCGAATTTCAACTAATACAAAAGAAATTATAGCGGATATAACAAATGGATTCGACATGATTCGAGATTCAGTATAACAAATATCGACACTCTACGAATAATAACGAATTATCCGAAAACAAATTAACGTAACATAACGAATATAACAGAACGAAATTATGTATTTTACGAATGATAACGAACCGAAACTAAACTAAATTTCCTGTTGTGCACAAGTCTAATGAGTACTTTTTAGTTTGTATCAGTTTGTGCAAGGACAGGGGTGCTTTAACCACTTTAGCGCGAGCATGTTTTACTCCCTTTATGAACAGAGCATTTTTTTGCTATTTAGGACTGTGCTCCTTTAACTGGCAATTGCCATAATTTTATGCTAAAATGTATTTTGCTACATGTCTTTGGTAAAAAAAAAGTTAAAGCGTCTACATATGATGGTATAGATACTAGTATTTTTTTCTTATTTTATATATACTAGTAATGGTAGTGATTAGCAACTTATAGTGGGACTGTGATAGTGCAGTGGGTAATCTGACACTGGATGGGAACTGACACTGCCATTGACTGAGAGCGCTGATCGGGAGTCAGTTGGCTGCTGGTTTTCCAGCATGCACGTCCGACATACACACGGACAGAATGTGAGATGTTCTTTTTTTAATCGGCAAATGTCTCCTGACATTTTGCCCGTGTGTATGGGGCTTTAAGCCTATCACTGGCACTTGAACAAACATCATATACAAGCTGATGAAATTCGTAGGCAAATCTATCAAGACTTAACAGTTCTTTCAGTTTAATGCAGGCTCTATACAACAGCTCTCTATCCTTCGGGGAAACCCACAAGGCCTTTTTTAGAGGTCAGTGCATCTCAGCATGCACTTGGTTGAAACAAGACATGAACTACTGTAGGCCAAAATCTTAATTTTACATCAGCTACATAGGACCAAATGGCTACCCACTCAGTTCTTTGCCTGCAGGCAGTCACATCACCAAGAAATAAAATTAGGGTCCTAGAGATGCAAAAAATAGCATGATCACTTCTATGGGCTAAGCAAACATTTTATGAATATTTAACCCCCCCCCCCCCAAGGATGTTACATAGTTACATAGTAGGTGAGGCTGAAAAAAGTCCATCAAGTCCAACCTATGTGTGTGATTATGTCAGTATTACCTTGTATACCCCTGTATGTTGTTGTCGTTTAGGTGCTTATCTAATAGCTTTTTGAAACTATCGATGCCCCCCCGCTGAGGCCACCGCCTGTGGAAGGGAATTCCACATCCTGGCCGCTCTACAGTAAATAACCCTCTACGTAGTTCATGGTTAAACCTCTTTTCTTCTAATTTTAATGAGTGGCCACGAGTCTTGTTAAACCTCCTTCTGCAAAAAAGTTTTATCCCTATTGTGGGGTCACCAGTACTGTATTTGTAAATTGAAATCATATCCCCTCTCAAGCATCTCTTCTCCAGAGAGAATAAGTTCAGTGCTCGCAACCTTTCATTATAACTTTTATCCTCCAGACCCTTTATTAGCTTTGTTGCCTTTCTTTGTACTCGCTCCATTTCCAGTACATCCTTCCTGAGGACTGGTGCCCAGAACTGGACAGCATACTCTAGGTGCGGCCAGACCAGAGTCTTGTAGAGTGGGAGAATTATTGCTTTATCCCTGGAGTTAATACTTTTTTTATTGCATGACAATATTTTGTTTGGTTTGTTAGCAGCAGCTTGGCATAGCATGCCATTGCTGAGCCTATCATCTACTAGGACCCCCAGGTCCTTTTCCATTCTAGATTCCCCCAGATGTTCTACTAGTGTATAGATTGCATTCATATTTTTGCCACCCAAATGCATTATTTTACATTTTTCTACATTAAACCTCATTTGCCATGTAGTTGCCCATCCCATTAATTTGTTCAGATCTTCTCGCAAGGTTTCCACATCCTGTGAAGAAGTTTTTGCCCTGCTTAGCTTAGTATTGTCCGCAAATACAGAGGTTGAACTGTTTACTCCATCCTCTAGGTAATTTATGAATACATTAAATAGGATTGGTCCCAGCACAGAACCCTGTGGGACCCCACTACCCACCCCTGACCATTCTGAGTATTCTCCATTTATCACAACCCTCTGAACTCCCCCTTGTAGCCAGGTTTCAATCCATGTACTCACCCTATGGTCCATGCTAACGGACCTTATTTTGTACAGTAAAAGTTTATGGGGAACTGTGTCAAATGCTTTTGCAAAATCCAGATTCACCATCTCTACTGGCCTTCCTTTATCTAGATGGCAACTCACTTCCTCATAGAAGATTAATAGATTGGTTTGGCAGGAACGATTCTTCATAAATCCATGCTGATTACTGCTAATTATACCATTTTCATTACTAAAATCTTGTACATAGTCCCTTATCATCCCCTCCAAGAGCTTGCATACTATTGATGTTAGGCTAACTGGTCTGTAATTCCCAGGGATGCATTTTGGGCCCTTTTTAAATATTGGTGCTATTGTACATTGGCTTTTCTCCAATCTACTGGTACCATTCCAGTCAGTAGACTGTCAGTAAAAATTAGGAACAATGGTCTGGCAATTACTTTACTGAGTTCCATAAGTACCCTCTGGTGCAAGCCATCTGATCCTGGTGATTTATTCATGTTAAGTTTTCCAAGTCTAATTTTAATTCTGTCCTCTGTTAGCCACAAGGGTGCTTCCTGTGACGTGTCATGAGGACGAGCACTGCAGTTTTGGTTACTAAAGCCCCTCGATTCCCTCGTGAAGACTGAGGAGAAGAATACATTTGATTCCTTCACCATCTCCCCATCCTTTGTAACCAAACGTCCTTCCTCATTCTTTATGGGGCCAATATGGTCTGTCCTCCCTTTTTTACTGTTTACATACTTAAAGAATTTTTTGGTATTTTTTTTGCTCTCCTCCACTATGTGTCTTTTGTGTTCTATCTTAGCCATCCTAATTGCACCCTTACATAACTTATTGCATTCTATATAAAGTCTGAATGCTGATGATGATCCCTCAACCTTGTATTTTTGAAGGCCTTCACCTTTGCTTTTATATGCATTTTTACATTGGAGTTAAGTCATTCAGGACTTATGTTTGCTCTTTTAAATGTATTACCCAATGGGATGCACTGGCTAATGCCCTTATTTAATATGCTCTTAAAGCAAACCCATCTCTCCTCCATGTTCTTTGTTCCTAAGATTTCATCTCAATTTATGCCTTCTAGCAAGGTACGTAGTTTAAGGAATTTGGCTCTTTTGAAATTCAGTGTATTTGTATTACCCTTATGTTTCCTAGTTGTGTGATTTATACTGAAGCCAATTGACCTGTGACTGCTGTTTCCTAAATTGCCCTGTATTTCCACATCCGTGATCAGGTCTGTATTGTTCGTAATCAGTAGATCTAGTAACGCTTTATTTCTAGTTGGTGCATCTACCATCTGACCCATGAAATTGTCCTGCAAGACATTTAGGAACTGGCGAGCCATAGACGAATGCATGGTTCCCTCCACCCAGTCTATGTCTGGATAATTAAAATCCCCCATTTAGATGACACTTTCCATCCTTGCTGCTAATCCAAATTGTGATAGGAGGTCGACCTCTGCCTCCTCCCTCATGTTAGGGGTCCTATAGCATACTCCCAATGTTGGTCAATAAGCCTAGGGCTAGACCCTTTGTTGCCATGCCTGATTTCCTGTTCCAGTCTGATGGCACCCCACCTATTGCCAAGACTTACAGAGAATTTTTTCAAAAGCTCTATAATTGTCTTATTCTGGATAAACAACCCCCCTGTTTGACCAGGAGGACGTCAATTGTTTTTTCGAATCTATTGAGCTGCCTAAGGTGTCCTCCTTTGACTTGGACCTTTAAATGCCAATCTAACCTTGGAAGAACTTTCTTGGGTTGTTAAACATTTACCCACAAGAACCCCTGGATCTGAGAGTCTCCTGTATCCATATTACAAAGCTTTTTACATACTTAGGCCCGTACACGCTCGCTTAATAAAGCTCTTTAAAGAGGAAGTTCCCGACCCGTAATTCATGCATTCCTACATTTCTGTAATACTGAAGCCTGGGAAAGACCCAGCCTCCCGGAATAACTATAGACCAATTGCAGGTGATACCACTTGACAAACATTAGATGTTGTTTAGGTACCTAGTAGGGCTAAAACCCTTTCCTTACTGTTCAGTTTAGATGCCTAAAAAGCATTTGATAGGCTAGGCTGGCCATATATATTGTCTTATTTAAACGGTGATACTCCTGCGCTACCTTGGTAATGAAGTGTAGGAGTGATGATTAAATACAATAGTACGTGCTATATCATTCAAGTGCTACTGCTGTTCCCACACAGGTGGATTAAAGAGAAATAGTGTGTTAGATGCTGTGCTGCTGGAAAATTCAGTAATATTGAACTAACATAAATAGAATCAAAAATAAATATGTGCACATAAACTTGGAAATAATGATCTGGTGCTAGGTAAATAGCTATACAACTAAATATAATAAATAAACAGGTGCGACAGTTCCTGCTATCCAAGTGATCCTGGTATTCCCAGGGATAAAAATGTGAAAATGGTGATGGAGATATAGTTCTGGGAGTTCAAAAAACACAAAATTCCTCATGAGGGTGCTTGTGACTTCATACATTTTGTGCTGTGTGATCTCTGGCCTCTCACCTCCAGATAGGTGTTATATAGCAGATATATGATTATCCTCTTAGATCAGGGGTCTCCAAACTATGGCCCTCCAGTTGTTCAGGAACTACACTTCCCATCATGTCTAGTCATGTCTGTGAATGTCAGAGTTTTACAATGCATCATGGGATGTGTAGTTCCACAACAGCTGATTATTTCCCGCCTCGACTACTGCAACTCTCTCCTTAATGGCCTACCCTTAAGCAGGCTATCCCCCCTTCAGTCTGTTATGAATGCTGCTGCTAGACTAATACACCTCACTAATCGATCCGTGACTGCTGCTCCTCTCTGCCAATCCCTTCACTGGCTTCCCCTACCCCACCGTGTAAAATTCAAAATGCAAACCATAACATACAAGGCCATTTACAACATCGCCCCTATCTACATCACCAACCTCATCTGCAGATATCGCCCAAATCGCCCCCTCCGCTCCTCCCAGGACCTCCTGCTCTCTAGCTCCCTTGTTACCTCCTCCCATGCTCGCCTTCAGGACTTCTCCAGAGCCTCTCCCATCCTCTGGAATTCCCTGCCCCAGTATGTCCGATCAGCCCCTACCCTGTCCACCTTTAGGAGATCCTTGAAAACTAATTTATTCAGGGAAGCCTATCCCACACCCACATAACTGTCTCTGAGCCACCCCCATCAAATCATTCTTTGCAGCTATTACCTTTTGTACCCACACCCCCTCCCTTTAGAATGTAAGCTCTACGAGCAGGGCCCTCCTGTACCTTTTGTATTGAACTGTACTGTAATTGTGTTGTCCCCCTTATACATTGTAAAGCGCTAAGTAAACTGTTGGCGCTATATAAATCTCGTATAATAATAATAACAGATGGAGGGCTGTAGTTTGGAGATCCCTGTCCTAGATGATGTAGGTGTTCTCCTCCTTTTCCTCCTCTTGACCTCTAGGGGGATCTCTGTTAGGACTTCCTATTGAATCCAGTACTGGTGGGTTCGGTGCCTTTAAGATAGATCTGCATTCATGCTGCCCAAATGCCAAGCTCATATATCGGGGAATATCAAAAGAGCCTCTTATGGCGCAGTATTACGGTTAAATGCAATATATTACAATCCAAATGCACATACATTCAAAAAGATTAAAAAGAGCTGTATTACAAATTCCCGGGCTTTGCTTCTGCATGATGTCACTTTCCAGTCTCCATCTGACATTGCTCAACCTACATGTTACGTCACAGTGACGTGACTTTTTTCAGGGAGTGGTGGCCAGCGAGCTTAGTGTCCTAAAAAGCTATTGTATTTTAATAGATTGGCAGCCATTTTTCTGGAGTTGATATGCTGTTAACTTTAACAAATCCTCACACCTCACTGCCGACTTTACATAAAACATTGACTATTTTTGTCTTTCTCTCTCAGGATATAAAATAAATACCATAAACACAGAGGTCTAACCACTCTACATTCCAGCCCATAAGCTTGCTATTTTACAAACAAACTTCTCCTACCATTGGTGTTCCCACCCTCTTAAATATTTGGGGGTTTGCATCACCCCCACACATTCTACCTTATACAAGGTGTGACGTAAAACAATGTTTGTGCAGGGGCATTGCCGTGGTTGAGAATCCACTTATCAGGACAGAGTTCCATATTTTCTTCTGAACAGATTCCTATAAACTTTTCAGAATTTCCAAGTGACAATGTTGGTTTACTGTTGTACCATGTTCTATGAACTCGTAGTGAATTGTCCACTTGTGATAAGAAAAACACACCAGGGGTGTATAAGGGTTTGAACTCTGTCCATATTAGCATCCATCCTTTCTGTTTTTGGCTGTCTACTTCCTGTGTCATTGTTGACATCTTCCTGCCCCTCCATTAAACTGCCTATGCCGTTCAAAAACATTTAATTTCTTCATGGAATGTTCACCATAAGACTTTTGCAACAGAGCTAAAGTTTTACTCGCACCTTTGCAAATTTTCATCAAACTTTGATGTTATTCTGCTGCTCTGGATTTCTGTCACTCACTTTCTGCAAATAGTGCAACACACACACACGTGCTATTTCTTCTATTACTCCATAAAGACAGAGTCAACCAGCCTGTGACCCGGCTAACTTCATCTGGCATAATGAATACCATTGTAAAGCACGATCGGCTTTGCTCTCTTCATGATCTGGGGGGGGGGGGGGCATGGGTGCCCCATCCTTGATTTAACACTGCTACACTACCCACCTATGGCAAATCACTTGATCTAATCAATATTCTCCTAACCACTGGTCTGAAATAGAATACTTGCAACTATTTTCCATACATCTCAGCTCATTTATTTGGTCTGGGAGCCCCACTGTCTTTGAAAGTTGTAAACAACAGCACTTGGCTCTTATGCTTTTTACATTGTCGTTTTGGAATAAATGTAATACACAATACTCTCTCTCTCTTCACCTTTGATTAATATCCTATTCAACCTGGCAATCCCAGATATTTTGTCTGATACATTTCTTTGGTAAAAATAGCCCAAAACAGTGTATATTATTTAGTCTATGTGTAAGAGTTTACAAATTATGTAATATATATTTGAAAATGGAAAACGCCTGATGTACGGACAGCCTATTTCATTTCCTGAGGCCCTAGAATGCCATAACAGTCCAAATACTACCCAATTGACCCCTTTTTGGAAAGTAGATAGTCCAAGGTATTTAGTAAGAGGCATGGCACTTTTTTTTGAAGTTGTCATTTTTTTGTCATGATTTTTTTGAAAATGAAGATATTAAATAACATTTAAAGATAGACGGAGGTGCTGCGCTAATCCATCACATGAGGCGAAAATCAATCAAAATAAATATGTATAAATAAGATTAAAAACCACTATAATAGACCATTAATACTGTAGCTGGATAAAAAAATGAAATGTAAGGTGCAAGAATGGGCGGTCGCTCACAGGATCACTATATGATAAATAGTGAGAATGAACGGCCTAAAAACATCTGAATAATGTCATCAAAAAAATATAGAAATTCCCATACCATAAGTACGGGAAAAAAATGGCCACTGACACGATATATAATAATCAATGTGACAACATAACTATGTGACATATAAAACACTCCAATCACTATGTGTAAAATATGTGCAAATCTCTGCAATAAACTGAAAATTGAAGTGCCAAAAGTGTGACAATATATAAATCAATAAATGTGGCTAAATACAATGAAGATGTGACAAAGTTCATATGTGCAAATAGCAATGTGCAAAATTCTAGTGTAGATAGAAACTGGGTGAAAAATGGCTAAATAAAACTACAAATCAAACAATGCAAAACAGTTCATATGTGCAAAATCGCAAAATAGTGATGATAGAGTCAAAATGACAATATTCCTTTAAATGAATAGAAAAGTTCCACTGTGCAGTGCTCAAACTGAAACAAAGTAGTGACTCCTCTTCGTGTACCAATCACACAATAGTGAGCAGTGGCCTCTTACCTTACGGTAATGAGGTAATAGCATTTGATGTATGTCGGTAGGGGCTACCTCTCCTTGTAGCCCTGAGCCACGGTGTGATCCCTACAGGGTTTGGTCCCTCAGTGGGTATGGAGGAGGTAAGACAAAGGAGGATGCCCAATAGTGTGATATTGTTTGAACACTAGTAATCTTTATTCCAAAAAAGCAACTTCAGGGTACTCACATACATGACAGTATAAACAGCATTGAATACGACTAGCGACGAGCTCGTAGTCCACGTCAGAGCAGAGCACCTATCCGGTCCCTACGCGTGATGTCACCAACACACTTGACTTCATCAGGGGATTTAACATTTGTTATTTTTTCCACAATATTTTTTTTACATACTGTCACCGGTGCAGTACAGCATCATCATATGACTGGTGTGGTTATGATCAGGGATACTGACTGGTGACACTATGTAAGAAAGAAAAATAATAATAATCTGTTATTCAATTCAATTTTTTAAACCTTTTTTTTCTTTTTTTTAAATAGCCACTGTACTAATCTGGAGGATTGGGAGATTTTTTTTACACTGTTATTGCTTATAATAATGATTGTCACTGTTATGAGTAATTGTTTTAACTGTCATGAATGGCTTTTATTCATGACAGCTTGCTTACAATTGTGATCTGTGATTGTCTACAGCTAAACACAGGGTGCAATATACCATGTGATAGCTGTGGGCCAATCGCATCATCACAATAGTAAGCAAGCAGTCTTTAATGAAAGCCATTCATGACTGTTTTGTTTACATGTAATCATGTGCTCGCTATGAATGGTCATAGCAATCACATGATACCCCAGTCACTCACAGTGGTTGGGTACTGAGCGCCATGATCCACTGTGTCCACCAGATACAGCGGTCATGAGATTGCGCCACTGTGTGCTCCAAGGGATGCGCCAGTGTGCATGTGAGCTACGACATATCAGTACATCACAGTGCCTGCAGCTGCAGCCCACTCGCAGTAAAAGTACTGTGGGTGGGTGGCAAGTGGTTAATGTGTGTGCATGAAAAATGAAAAAAATTGCTTTGGTAGCAAAGTGTTAAACAAAATAGATTTTCCCTTTATGCTGACCATCCTGCTTTAAATAATCCCTTGAGGCACAGACCTGGAAGAAATATGCAGTTCAGAAAATCTTTTTTTGTGCACTTTTTTCAGGTCAGCAGCTTAAAGATAAGTCTGCAATGACAGCCTTCGTTTCTCTCAGGAAAGGTTTCTTTTTAACATGATTCTAAAGCCTCATACACACGATCGGACTTCCATTGGACTTTTCTGTGGATTTTTGTCCGAATGGGCGTTGACCTGAACTTGTTCTGCATACACACGGCAGAACATTTTCAGCCAACTTTCATCAAATCACATGGTTTTTCAGCTCTTTACTGCCACCCTTTGGGCAACTTCTGCTACTGTTGGCTGATTTAGCATTTGTTCTGAGCATGCGTGTTTGTACTTTGGACTTTAGTCCGATGGACTTGTGTACACACGATCGGATTATCCTCCATCGGACATTTGTTGTCGAAAAGTTTGAGAGCATGCACAGCGAACATTTGTCTGTTGAAAAACCAACAATTGTCCGATGGAGCATACAGACGGTCAGATTGTCCCATAGAACAGAGTAACAAATACTCTGCACATTGTCAAATAACCTTAACCCTTAACCTAAGCCTTAAAACTAACCTAAGAGCTTATCTAAACCCTAACACAACCCATATCCTGTATCTAATCCCAAGAACAAAACATATATATTGCAACTTTTCGGCTTCAAAAGTCCGACAGCCTGTCCAACAGACTTTCGACGGACTTTTGGCGGACTTTTGGCGGACTTGCGGCAGACTTTCTAATGAACGGACTTGCCTACATACGATCACACAAAAGTAGGACGGATTTGTACGTGATGACGTACGACTGGACTAAAATAAGGAAGTTGATAGCCAGTAGCCAATAGCTGCCCTAGCGTCGGTTTTTGTCCGTCGGACTAGCATACAGACGAGCGGATTTCTGGGTCTGGCGTAGTTACGACGTAAAGATTTGAAGCATGTTTCATATCTAAAGTCCGTCAGATTTGCGGCTGGAAAAGACCGCTGAAAGTCCGGGGAAGCCCACACACGATCGGATTGTCAGCCGTATTTTGTCCGTCAGCGTCCGTCTGACTTTTGTAGACGAAAAGTCCGACCGTGTGTACGCGGCATTAGAGGTGATGGCTGCATTCATATTCTTATTTCAGGCTTTTTTTCTTTTATTTTCAACTGAGATTTTTCCAGTGACACACTTCCTGTCTTTGGGTGATAATGCCCACACATTGTACTGTATCTATGATATTGCATCTTTAGAGGAGCTGTGTTTTCACCTATCCTGGTTTGCACTCCAACACTTTTCCTTTTCTCATCTCTACAATATGGGGAGGTTCTTTAGTTCACAGAAGAGGACTGGAAAGACTGATAACACTGTTTTAAATTTCAGGCCATTGCACAGAAAGGCATTTGTTGTCACTCAAGCTTTTTTATCACATGGACAGGATAATTATCTCCCTGTAAAGGGGTTCTGTAGGTCATTTAGACTGTGAACGTGCGAGTGATGTAGTAATAAGTGTTAATAGCACACAAATAACTGAATAAATACTGTGACTATGAGTCATGACTGAATCCCAACCGCTAACTGACAGCTAAAAGGAAAACTTTAAATAACCTCTAAAATTGTTGAACAATCTATTTGTCATAATTTAATGTTATTGAAAATGATCTATCTATTTCAATCTGAAAGCCCGGTATGCTTTTCTAAACCTGGTAACAAATTCAAACACCATCAAAATATGGCATTCTTCCTTTGCGTACAGAATGCTCCCAGTAATCACATTTGCCGCTCGTGTCACTTGTGTACTGCTTTTTCCAAGCATCTGCACAGAGTTTCAGGCAAACTTTTAAGCACCCTCAGAACAGTCCTTAGGGTAACTCTAGCAAGCCTTTCATTGTCGGTGAGATAATTGTCAAATAGGGGTAGACGGAGAGATGTAGAGATGCAGCTTTTGTTTTTACTACGACTTGGACTGATTGTAAGATTATTCTTATTTAGCCATCTGTTTGAGCAAGTTAATGCAATGTCCTGTTGTGCAACTGGACAACAGAATTAGAAAAAATAAAAGTAGCAAATCAGCAATAAAGTTGCTAAAAAGCCTTGCAATGTATAAAAATGATGGGCATTTTTTTCCAAATAAGTGGTGCTTCACTTTAAACTGCTGTGATATTAGAGTTAACATGTCTGGCTTCTGCCTAGTGAGACACATTAACTTCAACAGGTTCAAACAGCGTGGAAACAGCCATGTGCCACTGAGCCACCACTCACACAGTAGTAGAGGTCTGTTAAGATCACTTTAGCTCTTTGCAAAATGTTTTAAAATTCAGCTGTATGACCCAGGTCTTTAACCATGCTATTCAGATCCCAGCTGGAGTGGTGCATAACTAATGTAATATTATTACAAATGTATTCTGGGATTCCAGATGTTTTCCAATGTTAATCAACTTTGAGCACCTTTTTTTTTATAGCAGAATGTTATTTACAGTACAGGGATGAATTTGACAAACATTACTGAAGTTCTGGGGTTGAATCTGAACCTGAAGTCAATGGGAGCCAATGGGAGCTGAATGTTAAAATAGTTTTTTTGTCTGAGATCAACAGGGACAAAAAATAAATAAAGAATTGTATACCAGACCAATATCAAGGAGTGGCCTAGTTGGAGCCCAGGCTGAGGTTGCCATATACCAACTACAAGTGGGATCAGTTTGATGTGTGGCTACAGGGATATCCATTCCTACACACACTGACTTCTGGAGCCGGGACAAACTCCCTCCCAAGCCAACACTTACAGCAATGGACAGAGGACTTGCACCTCTCCTAAAGCCTGAGTATCACACGTTAAAAGTTACTTTCAGACCAATATCCAAGCATACAGCCAAACAGGCAAGGGGGGAAGGGGAGCATGTACCCTTTCTCCTGAACCACACCAGCCCACATGCCCTCAAGTGTAGTCTACAATCGGGTATGACATAGAGGTTGAATTTAAGTCAAACAATCAAGGAAGCCATGTTAGCCATACAACCCTTTTGTTAAACCATTTATTAACACAACCGAAAATTTGAAAAATGGTGCCAAATCTCAAGGTGCAGTTACCAGATGACAAGCATGGGACAACATTGAGACAATAGACGTGTCTGCCAGGGCACCTTGCCAAGAAAGGCACTGATGTTCAGCACTGTGACCAACCAAAAGCTGATGCTCCACTCCAGGGGTTGCATTGCTTGTGACTGAAATCTGTCTGAAGCTCAAACTTTTTTCTTTGTTCAGTTCTGGCCAGGATAGGGAAGAGTTGAAACCCTTTTCAGGTTAGTACTTCTGTTTGTGTCCCTACTGGCAAGATTAACTCTCTATTTGGCCTCTGACACCAGGATAGAAATGAATTGGAAATCCAACATTTTACAATTGTCAATGAAACAGGAAAAGAGGTAAAATCTTCCAAAGACAATAGATGCTCCAGTGGCAACTTTTTGAGAGGGGATTTATATTAAAATACCTGCATCCAAAAAGAAAAAAAGTTATGGCTTTAGATACAATATATTACCAAAAGTATTGGGACACCTGCCTTTACACGCACATGAACTTTAATGACATCCCAGTCTTAGTCCGTAGGGTTCAATATTGAGTTTGCCCATCCTTTGCAGCTATAACAGCTTAAATTCTTCTAGGAAGGCTGTCAACAAGGTTTAGGAGTGTGTCTATGGGAATGTTTGACCAATTCTTCCAGAAGTGCATTTGTGAGGTCAGACACCGATGTGGACGAGAAGGCCTGGCTCACAGTCTCCACTCTAATTCATCCCAAAGGTGTTCTATCTGGTTGAGGTTGTGTAGACTTGCTTTGTGCACTGGTCCAAATCATTTGGTAGAGGGGGATTATGGTGTAGGGTTGTTTTCCCGGGGTTGGGCAATTTCATGCTCCCAACTTTGTGGGAACAGTTTGGGGATAGCCCCTTCCTGTTCCAACATGACTGCGCACCAGTGCACAAAGCAAGGTGCATAAAGACATGAATGAGCGAGTTTGGGGTGGAGGAACTTGACTGGCCTGCACAGAGTCCTGACCTAAACCGATAGAGCCTGATAGAACACCTTTGGGATAAATTAGAGTGGATACTGCAAGCTAGGCCTTCCCATCCAACATCAGTGCCTGACCTCACAAATGCGCTTCTGGAAGAATGGTCAAACATTCCCATAGACACACTCCTAAACCTCATGGACAGACTTCCCAGAAGAGTTGAAGCTGTTATAGTTGCAAAGAGTGGGCCAACTCAATATTAATATTGAACCCTATGGAGTAAGACTGGGATGCCATTAAAAATTGTGTTCATGTAAAGGCAGGTGTCCCAATACCTAATGTAGTAGGTAATGTAGTGTATACTTTAAAAGAGAAGTATGTTTTTTTTTTTTGCTTATTCATACTTACCTAGGTGGATGCAGCTCGACCGACTGAGAACAGAGCCACCAAACACCACCGATCGCTTAGTTCTCTCACCTCCCAGAGCGGAGAGCTGCTGCCTGCCAGTCAGCATCTCTCCTGCTCTTCTCCTCCACGCTCATTGGAGCGCTGAGCTGTAGAGAGGCAGGGAGCGTCAGGGTTAAGACTGCCATCAGTCCAGGCACCTGGCAGATCCAGACTTCCTAAGTCAGGATGACGCTCAGATCACCACACTGGACCACCAGGGATCGCCACTAGGACCACCAGGGAAGCGGGCAACATGTGGATGGCCAGGTATGTACCCCATGGCCATCCACATGTGCCCAGTGTGCCCAGTCAATGCCCAATCTGTGCCAATCAGTGCCCACAAATGGGCACTGATTGGCACCATTATATAGCACTGATGCCCAGCAATGCCACCCTTAGGGGCATCAGTGCCATCAGTCAGTGTCATCAGTGCCACCCATCAGTGTCCATCGGTGCCACCTGTCAGTGCCCATCCATGCCCATCAGTGCCCATCTGTGCCAACTATCAGTGCCACCCATAACTACCCATCAGTGCCACCTATGAGTGCCCATCAATGCCACCTATGAGTGCCCATCAGTGCCGCCTATGAGTGCCCATCGGTGCCACCTATGAGTGCCCATCAGTGCCGCATACCAGTGCCACCTATCAGTGCCCATCAGTGCCACCTATCAGTGCCCATCAGTGCCGCCTATCAGTGCCCATCTTCAGTGCCCGTCAGTGCCACCTCATCAGTGCCACCTCATTGGTGCCACCTCATCGGTGCCCATCAGTGCTGCCGTATCAGTGGCTGTCAGTGCAACCATATCAGTGCCCGTCATTGAAGAAGAAAATGTACTTATTTACAAAAATTTTTAACAGAAACAAAGAAAAACTTGTTTTTTTTCAAAATTTTCGGTCTTTTTTTATTTGTTGCGCAAAAAATAAAAAACGCAGAGGTGATCAAATACCACCAAAAGAAAGCTCTATTTGTGGGAACAAAATCATAAAAAATTTGTTTGGGTACAGTGTAGCATGACCGCGCAATTGTCATTCAAATTGCGACAGCCCTGAAAGCTGAAAATTGGCCTGGGCGGGAAGGTGTCTAAGTGCCTGCTATTGAAGTGGTTAAATACTGCAAATAGATGGGGCTAAGTTTACGTTTACTCTCTTTTGACCCCCCGCAGAAAGATTGTTACGTGTGTTATGTTTATTATGAAACAAAACATATTCAGTCATCTATCTCATAGTTCATTGTTATCTTAAAGCAGTGTTAAACCCAAATGCATACATTTATTATATTGTAGCCTACCAATTCTTAGTTGTGATGGCTGCATTCATTTTCGAATGCATCAGTTTACATGTGAGAAACATACCGCTGACACGGGTGAATAAAATGATCAGCTTTTATTTATTGTTTTATCGTTTACTGTAAATGACTATATAGTGTGAGCTGGAGCTTGGCTTCAATTTGTTAGTGTATTTAAATCTGCTAATATAGGTAACACTACCTGACCCAACCCCCCCCCCCCTCCTAAGATGGCCTGCTGTCTGCTGTTCCTCTAGAATCATGTCTCACTAATACAGTAGGTGTGTTATTGGCCAGATCACCAAGTGAAAATAGAGGGAATGAGCAAAGAATAGAAAAGTAATGCAGCCTCTACATCTATTGATTGGTAGGCTTCACTATATAATACAATTTTGGTTTTGGGTGTAATACTGATTTAATATATTACTGCTCTACCTACTTTAATATATATTTTACATAGGAAATGTCATCTGCAAAATTCTCCCTCCTCTCCCATAAGCATGAAATGCCAAGATATAAACTTTGATAGCAAGCTACAGGTGATCTTTCAGAGTCAGTTGGTAGTGCCGGGTATAAACTCAGTAAGCACTCTGCCAGTTATGGCCAGTTATGGACTGGTTATATAAACATAGATACTCATAAATATTTATACCTGTCTAAATCACAACTTTATACAGACAGGCAAAAAAAGTGAATATGGTGGAAAAAAAAGTTTATATTTTTACATTGATGTTTGTTTTATTATATTTTTTTAAGTTGTTCTTACTATTTAGTTAGGCCTTGCTAGTTTTTTTTCTTAAAAAAAAGGGTGCTGAACACTGTTTTTGTTGATCCCTCATGTTGTTAATGTAGATCTTCACCTCTCAAAGGTTGCCTACCCCTGGTTTTGGTAAATGTACAGTTGTTTCCCAAAGAAAACTTTCCATGAGATAAAAAGGAAGGCTGCTATTGATAGCCTTACTTAAAAGATGTCCTTATCTTGTTTTGGATTAGTGACTCAAAGTATTAAAGACAGAGAGTTGTCAAGACAGCCAGGTAACTAGAATATCTGGAGGGAGGGGATCCTCATTAGTACTGTCTCTGCTCTTTTCCAATCCACTCAAAAATACCAAGATAAAAATGCATAGCTCATTAAAAGCTGTCCTCTGTAGTACTTATTTTCCACCACTAGATGTCCTTTGTCTGACACACAGCATCATCAGCTCACTTCCTCTGAGCTTAGGGTGTCATAGACCTGCCCCACCCTGTGACTAGAAAGTAATAAAAGCAGATGATGTGCTCATCACTCTGTCTCTCCACATTCTCTTCTTATCAGCAATCTACTTATAAGAACATAAACTGATTGGCTCCTTGTGCTGATTCTTTCTTCCACTCACACATCAGTCCTAAAGTACAGGGCTACAAGAAGCTGATATTAGGTCAAGTTTAGGTACTTTCTATGCTTGCATTAAAAAAAATGCATTTAATGATGTATTAATAAATACCAAGCTGGATTATATTGTGTTTGTTATAGGTCTTAGGTGTTAGCTAAGTAATGCTGTAATAACCTATTAACTGCTTGCCGCCCACCGGCGGAAGCACTTTTGTTCTGGGAGGATGTCATATCCACTCTCGTCTCACTTGCACACCTGGGGGGCGTGTGGCACAGTGGTGGTGCACTGTGTCCCAGGGACAGATCCTGGTAAAGAGCCGATGACAAGGCTGTTTTCCTATGTGATCAGCTGTGTCCAATCACAGCTGATTACATGTAAACAAGGAAATGCCGGTTATCAGCATTCCTCTCCTCACGTTGAGGACAGAAGAGTCGATCAGCGGCATTTTCTCACAGGTGAGATCTGACATCAGGGCACTGATCATCAGTGCAGCCCTATCAGTGCCCATTAGTGATGCCAATCAGTGCCCATCAGTGATGCCAATCAGTGATGCCTGTCGGGGCCCATCAGTGATGCCTGTCAGTGCTGCCTTTCAGTGCCCATCAGTACCTGCTTATCAGTGCTACCTATCAGTGCCCATCAGTGCCTCTAATCAGTGCCCATCAGTGCCGCCTATCAGTGCCCATCGGTGCTGAATATTAGTGTCTCCTCATCAGTGCCCAGCAGTGCCACCTCATCAGTGCCCAGCAGTGCCGCCTCATCAGTGCCCCTTAGTGAAGGAGAAAAATTACTTATTTATAAGCTTTTAAAACAGAAACTAAGAAAAATTTCAAAATCAAAAATTGTGTGGTCTTTTTTCATTTGTTTAGCAAAAAATAAAAAAAAACAGTGGTGATTAAATACCTCCTAAAGAAAGCTTGATTTGTGTGAAAAAAATAACCAAAATCTTGTTTGGGTACAGCGTTGCATGGCTGCATAATTGTCATTCAAATTGCGACATTGCTGAAAGCTGAAAATTGGCCTGGGCAGGTAGGGGGTAAAAGTGCCTAGTAGGCTAGTGGTTAAAGACTGACACTTATTTTCCATATGGAACAGATTATCTGAACATCCATATGGCACTATAAAAACTTTTTATCTACATGATGCAGCAACTCTGGCGAACAAGAAGTTAATACCACACTAGCAAATCCTTGAAAAACACAATGATTTATATAGACTTTTACAGGTAGGGGTCTGTGAACGCTTATGACAAAACCAAGTGAGTGTAGCCGTTTCTTCTCTTACCAAGGCCAGCTTTACTGAGGCATAAAAGAGGCTTGAAATGCACAGATTCTCTGTCAGTGGTAGAGCAGTGAAGTACGTTCAGCTGTTGGAAGCAAGGTTATGACAGCGGCTTGCTTTTGATTTATTATTCTGAATATTGAATACCAAAGGTATATGCATCATCATGCATATCATTTAAAAACAGCACAAGTGTACAATTACAAAATAAACCAAAATAAAATAGATGCTCTACCACACACAGTCTTTGATGTAAGGAGCTACTTTTTGCGATTGAACATGATATGTTTTAAAAAAAAAAGTCATTTTGTAATTTTCTGTAATTATCAACTGAAAACAATTACTAGATTCTAAGTAGCTTTAGTATTGCACAAACAGCAGCAATTTGTCCCGGCATCACCTGAACATTATTATTGTACTGAGATGTACAGTGAGTGACAATGAAGTGCTTATCTTCACATGTAACAAGTTACAATCTTCGTCATGGCAGGGGAGTCACTATATAAAGCTTATCCCAAGAGTGAAAGCCTATTTAACAGAGACAAATCTCTATCCGTGATTGTACTGCTTCCATTATTCCTGATTCCTGCATGTAAATGTATCTTTAGTGTGACTTTAGGACAAGAATATACTAGTTGGGTGAATCACAGAAACATTGTTATAAAAAAACAACCAAAAATGGGTCAGTCAATGAGATATTGAATTTGCTTCAATTTCTGTCCTGTGCTTGAATACAGACAGATAAGATCTTCTACACTGCTAAGGATAAGTGACGCTAATTTCAAGAATAAAGTAAGTGTATGTATAGCCAAGCTGTTGTTATTGTTTGTTTTGGATGATCCGTTTTATGGCTGTTTTTTTTTTTTGAATATAAGAGAGAAGATGACCGCACTCCAGAGGATAAAGAACTTTATTCCATACAATCCAAGAAAATATCAAAACATCACGATACAGACAGACAGCAGCAGGGTTGACGTGTTTCATGAAAAACTTTGCTTAGTCATAACCTGATTATTCTGGTTAGTCTGTTTGTGACTAAGCAAAGTTTTTCGTGAAACGCGTCAACCCTGCTACTGTCTGTCTGTATCGTGATGTTTTGATAATTTCTTGTATTTTATGGAATAAAGTTGTTCATGCTCTACAATCTAGAGTGTGGTCATATTTTCTCGTACATTGGATATCATGCTCGGACCACAGACTGGACCAGCACCCAGTCATTAGAGGCGTTGCCTTTCCTTTTCATTACAATGTTTCCATGATTTATCTGTCAGGAACCATGAAACAGACGGAGACAGAAAATGCTGTAAAAATCACACCTTTTAATAAAGTGGTAAAATGGTTCAACTGGTAAACGTAGTGAAAACATAGCTAGGGTTCGGTAGCCAAAACAGGTAGTCAGAACAAGGCAGGAAATTGGGGATCAGCATAGTCAGAGATCAGCGTAGTCAGAGGCAGCAGACAGGATCAGGAACCAGAAGGCACATCAGCCAGGAAAGTCTTCAACAGGAACACAGCAGAGAGTCTCTAGATATGTTTGATCAAGGTGAAGGTAATTGATGAAATGAACCAGGCAGTTTAAATGGCCAGGAGGGGCTGGCTGTGGGCTTGACTGATGAGCAAGAGATGATCAACAGGTTAACCGATGAGTTCTGCCAATTAACCGACAGCTGAGCAACCTGAGCACAGAGAAGGAAGAGCTAAGAGCCCAGCCCTGACAGTACCCCTTCCACCTCGGAGGACCACCAGGTTTGAGGGGAAAATGTCTATGGAAAGCACAGAGGAGGACAAGAGCATGTACATCTGAGGATGAGACCCAAGAGCGTTCCTCCAGACTGTACCCTTTCCAATGAACCAGGTACTGTATGTACCCATGGAACCTATGGGAATCAATGATCGATTGTAACTCGTACTCCTCATGGTTCTCGACCTGCAGCGGGGGAGGATGAGGTACCAAGGTGGTGAAGCGGCTGCACACCAAAGGTTTCAATAAGGAGACATGAAAAACATTTGAAATACGCGTGTTAGAAGGAAGGTCTAATGCGTAAGCCACTAGGTTGATCCTACGTAGAATACAGAAAGGCCCAATAAATTGTGGTGCCAGTTCAGTGAGGGAACACGGAGTCAGAGGTTACGAGATGACAGCTGGACCCTCTCCCCAACCAGGTAGAAAGGCGCAGGCAGGCGTCGGTGGTCAGCATGGACTCTGTACCTCTCACTGGCATGTTGCAAGTTGCTCCGAGGCTTGGTTTTCTCGTTCTGTGGCTCCATTAGACTGCGGGTGATACGCAGAAGAGAAGGAAAGCTGAATCCCCAACTGTGTTGCCCTGGGAGTTGGGTAACTCCACAATAAAATCCATAGACAGGTGGGTTCAAGGCCTCTCTCCACTGGGTATGGGTTGTAGGAGGCCCACTGAAAGGTGTTGTGGTGTCTTACTCTGTGCACGCACAGAACAAGCAGCTACAAGGGCGGTTATATCAGGACGGAGACTAGACCACCATTTGATGAGAAATAGCCTAAATGAGTTGATTCTTGCCTGGGTGGCCAGCCGCCTTGGGAGAATGGTAAGTCTGGAGCAAAGCAGTGGTCACCAGGTTTCTCGGGAAGAGACTGGATCTGACTGGCACAAATTCTGTCACCCAAAGGTGAGGTGAGACTGGTGCATATAGTAGCCAAAATTCGATCGGGAGGTATTACAGGAACATGCACCGACTCAATCTTGGAAGCGGAGGAAAAGTGTTGCGACAATGTGTCAGCCCTTACATTCTTGGTACTGGGTAAGAATGAGACTATGTAATTGAAGCTTGACAGAATGACCTCCATCGAAAAATACCTCTGATGGGCCTGCGCATGTGCAGTATGCACCGTCACTCCGGCTGATATGTTGATAAGCAGGCGTGACGTCAACGCGGCGCATCAGCAGATCATCGGAAGCAGTATCTGACAATCTGCTAAGCGCTGAGGGAGAATGTAATTGTCAGATTCTGCCTTGCTATTGCAAGGCAGGTTGTGGGTGTGTTGAAGGGTGGGTTTTGTGTGTGTTTTAACCTGCCCTTAGACACAGCCAAAACCTGCCATTTAACACACTCAAGCTGCCATGCAACAAATAGAAAACATACTGTTGAATACAGACAAAACCTGCCCCGCAACAGTGAGGCAGAATCTGACTTCTCAGTTCTGACTGAAGCTGGTATGCCCTCAGTTTGGCATGTCCTTAGCTTTCTGTTCAAGAAGTCATTTGGGTTGATTTACTAAGACTGGAGAGTGCAAAATCTGGTGCAGCTCTGCATAGAAACTAATCAGCTTTCAGGTTTTCTGTCAAAGCTTAATTAAACAAGCTGAAGTTAGAAGCTGATTGGCTACAATGCACAGCTGCACCGGAATTTGCACACTCTCCAGTTTTTGTAAATCAACTTCTATGTGTCTTTACTATTCAGTTCAGGCAGAAGTCTATAGGGTTGATTTACTAAAGTCAGACAGACTGTGCACTTTGCAAAGTGGAGTTGCACTCTGTAGGAGCAGTTGCTCCAGAACTTGTTAAATGAGCAAAAGCTCTGCAAACTTCCATAATCCAATCATGTGCAAGCAAAAAAGCATTTTTTTTAATTCACTTTGCACATGATTTGGTATTCTTTGCAAAGTGAGGCTTTACCTCATTTACTACGCTCTGGAGTAACTGCCCTTGCAGAGTCCAACTGCACTTTGCAAAGTGCACAGTCTATTTGCCTTTAGTAAATCAACCCCTATGTGTCTTCATTGCTCAGTTTAAGTAGTTTGTGTCTTCACTTCTTGCTTCATGCAAGCGTTCATGTGTCCCTGCGTCTCAGTTCTGGAAGAAGTCTGTGTGTCTTCACTTCTCAGTTCATGCAAAAGTTCCTTTATCCCCACTTCTCAGTTCTGGCAGATGTCTGTGCATCCTCACTTCTCAGTTCAGGAAGAAGTCTGTGTGTTCTCATGACCCAGTTCTGGTAGAAGTCTGTGTGTCCCCACTTCTCGACTCTGGCAGAAGTCTGTGTGTCCTCACTTTTTAGTTAATTTAGAAGTCCATGCGTCCCTACTTCTCAGTTCTGGCAGAAGTCTGTACGTCCTCACTTCTCAGGACATTCAGAAGTCTATGTGTTCCCACTTCTCAGTTCTGGCAGAAGTCTGGGCATCCTCACTTCTCAGTTCATGTGTTCCCACTTATCAGTTCTGGCAGATGTTGGTGCATTCCTCACTTCTCAGTTCAGGAAGAAGTCTGTGTGTTCTCACGACCCAGTTCTGGTAGAAGTCTGTGTGTCCTCACTTTTTAGTTAAATTAGAAGTCCATGTGTCCCCACTTCTCAGTTCTGACAGAAGTCTGTATGTCCTCACTTCTCAGTTCATTCAGAAGTCTATGTGTTCCCACTTGTCAGTTATGGCAGAAGTCTGGGCATCCTCATTTCTCAGTTGATTCAGAAGTCTGTGTATTCCCACTTCTCAGTTCTGGCAGAAGTCTGGGCATCCTCATTTCTCGGTTAAGGAAGAAGTCTGTGCGTTCTCACATCCCAGTTCTGGTAGAAGTCTGAGTGTCCCCACTTCTCAGTTCTGGCAGAAGTCTGTGAATCCTTGCTTCTCAGTTCAGGAAGAAGTCTGTGTGTCCTCACCTCCCAGTTCTGGTAGAAGTCTGTGTGCCCTCACCTCCCAGTTCTGGTAGAAGTCTGTGTGTCCTCACATCTCAGTACAGGCAGAAGTTCATTTGTCCTCACTTCTCAGAAAGGTAGAAGTATATATGCTCTTATTTCTCAGTTCTGGCAGAAGTCTGTGTCCTTACTTCTCAGTCCAGGAAGAAGTCTTTGTGTTCTTACTTCTCAGTCCAGGAAGAATTATGTGTGCGCCCATTGCTTCTGTCCCTACTTCTTAGTTCAGGCGGAAATCTGTACATCCTTAAGTTATGGTTCAGGCAGAAGTCTGTGCATCCTAACTTTTCAGTTCATGTATAAGTCTATATCCTCACTTCTTGGTTCATGCAGAATTCTGTGTGTTCTCAATTCTCAGTTCCAGTAGAATATGTATAATAGAAAAATATTCTCAACTTTGCAAACACAAGCATCATTATTCTGCTCCCTTTTTACTTTAATTCATTTAGTCTTGATGAAGTCTCAACACTATGGTGAAACAATGATGTTACTTTGCGTGGCCTTGCTTACCCTTCCATGAGGTCTGGATAGATGAGTCTGCTGGTTAATACATCTATGCATTGGGAAGTGGCATCCTTCCCCTATCCCATGATGTGTGGATATCATTGAGATTTTATTATATGATAAATTTGATGTACACACTGTGGAAAAATCCTTTGGATTCAAAATGATTACAGCAGAAACTATTATTGCATTAAAACATCTCAAGTTATGGTTGATATTTCATCGTATTGCATTGTCCAATACAAAATAGATATCTTGAAGCTTGAACCCAGTTTTATCTGGGTCCTGGCTATTTGGGAATTGTTTAATTAAAACTGCCACACCTGTGAATCTGTGCAACAGATGTGGCTGGTAAAATTTTAGGATGGGGGCGCCAGACCCCGCCTTTCCTTTTTGACCCATAACACTTCTCATAAGCCCTACTCCTTATAGAAACCACCCACTCCGTCCCCTGGATTCCACTTGCTTCCACCCATAGTGTCAGTAGTATATAGCTCAGCTTCACAGGACAGGAGTATACAGCCCCAGAATCACAGGACAGGAGTATACAGCCTAGGCATCACAGGACAGAGTATATAGCTCAGCCTCACAGGTCAGGGTATATAGCTCAGCATTACAGATCAGGGTATATAGCTCAACATTACAGATCAGGGTATACAATCTCTGGAGTCTCTATGATTGTTCAGAGGCCGGGCGTGATGTTATGAGGTCACGCCCAGCCTCTACATTTGAAAAAATGTCACTGCCTCGGCTGGGAAGCCGAGATCGCTTTTTTAAAATTTTTTTATTTCAGGCTTCCCAGCCTAGAGGTGAGATGTAGGGACTTATTGACCACAGATCTCTCCGGAAAGAGGACCTGTCATGCCATATTCCTATTGCAAGCGATGTTTACATTCCTTGTAATAGGAATAAAAGTGATCAAAAAAAATGTAAAAAGAAAGAATCAAACTAGAAAAATTAAAGTAAAATTAACAATAAAAAAAAAAAAAAAAATTTAAAGCGCCCCTGTCCCTGCGTGCTTGCTTGCAGAAGCGAATGCATATGTAAGTCGTGCCTGCATATGTAAACAGCATTAAAACCACACATGTGAGGTATCACCGCAAACGTAAGAGCAAGAGCAATAATTCTAGTGCTAGACCTCCTCTGTAACTCCAAACATGTAACCTGTAAAAAATTTTAAAGCGTCACCTAAGGAGATTTTTAAGTACTGAAGTTTGGCGCCATTCAAGTGTGCGAAATTTGGAAGTGTGTAACATCGGCGTAACATCCCCTTTCACATTATACAAAAAAATTGTTTTTTTTTTCCAAAAAAAATGCATTAAAAAAATTGGTGCGCAAATACCATGCGAGATAAAGAGTTGCAATGACCACCATCTTATTCTCTAGGGTCTCTGCTAAAAAAACATATATAATGTTTGGGGATTCTGAGTAATTTTCTAGCAAAAAAATTATGATTTTTACATGTAGGAGAGGAGTGTCAGAATTGGCTTGAGTAGCAAGTGGTTAACAGTGAATGTGTGCCAGCTTGGGAGATGTGTATCAGCTATGGGAAGACTGCAGACTAACCTCTCCCCTTCCCCCCACCTCACACACACACACACACTCCCCTGCTCTTCTGACCCTTCTTGTTAGTATCTCATGTCCTGCATCCCAACATGAAAGACTACCTCAGACAGCAGCTCAGCACACCTCTCTCTCTGCAGTGTCAGCATAGGCTGTGCTCCGGCTCTGGCTTCTCTCAGCAAGGCACTGGAGATCGAGGTTGGGGGTTGGATTGGAGAGCTGGAAGGTACAGAACGAGTGTGCAGGAGAGAAGGATGGTCGGTGATGCTCTCCAAGTGGTGGAGAAACCGGAAGTGATGGTCCGTGATAAGCCCTGTCCACCATCCTCCAGACTCGCCAATCAGTTGCACAGGGTGGAATGGAATCATGAATGATTCGATGTAGAGTGGGACTAGGAGTTTAAACAGGATGTATGGCCTGCACCCTGTTTACACTCCAAACACCGCCCAATGAAGTTTTTCAGCTGCAATCACTTGATTGCAGCAGTCAAGCTTTTAGTGGACAGCTCAGTGTCCAGTGACAGGATGCTCTAAAAGGGCCACTTTTGTTTTCATGTCCAGCTTTGGGGGGGGGGGGGTATTGACGTGCCACCACTGCTGTGCAATCATCAGTTAACCACTTGCTTACTGGGCACTTAACCCCCCTCCTGTCCAGACGAATTTTCAGCTTTCAGCGCTGATGCACTTTGAATGACAATTGCGCGGTCATACAACACTGTACCCAAATTAAATTTTTATAATTTTTTCCCACAAATTTTGCTTTCTTTTGGTAGTATTTGATCACCTCTGAGGTTTTTATTTTTTGTTAAAAAAATTTAAAAAGACCAAATTTAAAAAAAAGAAAATTATATTTTTTTATATTTTGTTATAAAATTTTTCAAACAGGTAATTTTTCTCCCTCATTGATGTACGCTGATGGCGGCACTGATGGGCACTGATCGGTGGCAGTGATGGGCACTGATGCGTGGCAGTGATGGGCACTGATGGGTGGCAATAATGGGCACTGATCGGCCCTGGTTGGTTACACTGATAGGCAGCACTGCTAGGTGGCACTGATTGGCACCACTGGTGGGCATTGATAGGTGGCACTTGTGGGCATTGATAGGTGACACTCATGGGGATTGATAGGTGGCACTGGTGGGCACTGTGGGTACTGGCAGGTGGTACTGGCAGGGGGGACTGGTGGGCACAGATGAGGCTGAATTGCCTCTTCCTCTTCGGGAACGATGTCCCTTGCACATAAGCCAGTGATCGGCTTTTTTTTCTCCTCACGCTGTCAGCGTGAGGGGAAAAAAAAATGATTACTGAGCTTTTGTTTACATCATGTGATCAGCTGTCATTGGCTGACAGCTGATCACGTGGTAAGGGGCTGAGATCGGCCCCTTACTCGAAACTGTGATCACCCGAGTCTCAGTGACTCGGTGATCACAGTGCGCGCCGCGGGGAGCGTGCAAAGGGGAGGCCCTCATGTGACGGCCTCCCGGAAATTCAGGTGCACGCTGTGGCCGTCATTCGGCTATAGCGCGGACGCCAAGTGATTAAAGGTGAAATACCCTATGTGGAGACCACTACTGTCTCCCAAATATTGAACACGCTATACCTGCATTGACATACATTTCCCCAGCTTTTTACTTCTTTTGAAATCAAACCTTCAGGCACTGTGGAAGAATTGTCATTTATAATCAGCTGGCATGTTTTGAGATAGATGCACATTGCTTCCTACTGTTGATTTTATTACATTATGAAATATATTTATACAACTAAGTCACTACCTTGCATGAGTGGGTGGTAGGTGAGGCTTTTACCTATTTTGGTACTTTGCAAACATTGTCAGTTTTAATGTGGGTGGGTGTGGATGCATATACATACATTTATTTAAATCTGTGAGTTTTTAAAATAAAAATGATTTTTGTGGAGACATTTAAACTGGGTCACAGTTTTGCTTCTTTTTATTTAAATTTGTCTCCTGTCCACCAAATAATCTTTAATGATTTTAGAGGTTAGTAGTATGTCTTTGAATGTTTTCCCACATTGTGGCAGGAAAAAAAATATCTGCATGTTCTCCACTGCTTTTCAGCATAGGTGTGACTGAACTGCTGTGTTATCAGCATCTGATACTATTGCTTCTTGGAGCTGCTGAGCATTTTAGCATTTAGCAGTTTAGCCTCGGAGACCCATTGCTTTAGAATTGGAAGGGTCTCTGAGGCAGGTTAAATGAAATGAATTTCCTAGGCTGGACTGGGTCTCAGTGGAGGAAGCTGAGCAATTCACAAAGCAGTGGTCGCCTCACAGCTATTTGGGAGTGCTATGAACATGTAAACAGTTTTTTTTATTTCTGCCCGAAAGTGGAAAACCACATTTTTTTTTAAAGATATTTTTATTAAGCTTTTGTGTCAACATACACATACAAAAAGTAGAAACTTTGGTAATTCACAGCATTATAATATTCCATATGTACACTAAAGTGCATAATAAACAGTTTTCATTTATCATGTCTCCTGTATTCACTAATATGAATTATCATGAAAGTACAGTATATAATTCTTTGATTGTATGACCATCAGGTGGTTGTGTGCCCCGTTTTTGTATATTTCCTTTGTTGGGACCACTACCTATCTGGCTATTTGTCTTGTGGGGTTAACGGGCTGGCCAGCCATTTATTCCAAATTTTGGTAAAGGTTTTGTTTTTTTCCTAATCTCGAATGTAAGTTTATATAGGAGTATTGCATCATCGATCATTTGTAGCCACAGAGATTTCAGAGATGTTTGTGATCCCTTCCATGACAATAGTATGGTTTTCCTCGCATAAAAGTGAAGGATACGAAGGAGCCTTTTGGCATGGGTTGAAATGTGGAGATTCCCAAAAATTCCCAGCAGGCAATTCTTGGGGTGCAGAATGTTTGGGTGACCTATTGCTGATGAGATGAAAGTCCTCACTTCTGTCCAAAAGTGCTGGACTATTGAGCAGGTCCAGAAACAGTGTAAAAAAATCTGCCTCTTGGCCACAGCCCCTAAAGCATTCTGCTGTGGGTGTTAGTCCCAGTTTATGTAACCTAGCAGGGGTTAGGTGGGAGAGATGAAAAATTTTAACATAAATGATGCGGTCCCTAGATGATATCACTTACGTTTTATATGTTTTGCTAAATTCTGTCCAGTCTTCTTCAGAAAGTGTAGTCCATAAGGATCCATTTTGTTTGGGTCATTTGGACTTTGGGGTTGCTATCAGTCATGAGGGTAGCGTAGTATGTGGAGATGAGCTTAGTGGGATCAGAGTGTCGCAGTACTTTCCCTAACTGAGGTATGGTTATAGGATTACCCAACAAATTGGGCACGTATAGCTTGCCGGAGTTGGTAGTAGAAGAACATATATGAGCCTGGTAAATCAAAGTCAGCCCGCATTTGTTGGAAGGATTTAAATCCCTGTGAGTCATATAGATGGCACAGCTATTTAACTCCTTTGGTGTACCACCGTTAAAGGTCAGGCAAAGAGTACAGTTCTTTATAGTTGGGGTTAAACCACAGAGGGTTATTAGGGGACTTCGACCATGATTCTTTTGTAATCTTAGAGACAATCATTTTAAAAAGAGATAGTGAAGTATTTAGCATAGTTGTGCCTGGGCGAGCTGGTGCCCCGCCTCTGTATATGATATTATGGAGCATCTCCAATGAGGAGGCAATGGCCCCCTCAGTGGACGTGCAGGCGTTAGCAGCAGCAGGGTGTAGCCAGTCGTGGATATGCACCAGTTGGGAGGCTAAATAATATAGATAGAAGTTGGGGAATGCTAATCCCACTAGGTGTGTCGGTAGCCGTAGTGTCTCCAATGCCACTCTGAGAGACTTACCATTCCACAAAAATGCATAGGGTGTCAATCCGTTTAAAGATAGATCTAGGTATCCTACATGGTGCATTAGCTAGGATATATAACAGTTTGGGTAAATAGATAATTTTCAGGACGTTAGCCCTTCCCATTAAATCTAAGGGAAGGTCCATCCATTATTTAGCTAGTAGTTGGGTCAGCAAGGGACACAAGTTGTTTTCAATATACGTGGATAAGGGTAATTGCACTATGACCCCTAAGTATGTGAAAGAGGACACCATTTGCAGTTTGGAATCTGGGTGTATCTGCGCCGCTGCATTTGGTTCCCGTGGCAAAAGGTTAGATTTGTCCCAATTCACCCTGAATCCAGAGTAATCACCAAGGAAAACCACATTATAGGCTTTCCTTCCCTCTGCTTAGAATTACTATTTATGAAAATTGTATGAAATTACACATCATTTTTGTCATGTTAGAATTTTGGATTGTACTTAAAAAAGGTCTATAAACATCTAAGGTTGCCTAACTCTGGTATAATATTCCCTAACTCTGGTATAATAAATTCAGGATATATTTCATAAATGTAGTATCTCTGTTCAAATGCAAAATGTGTGTCATAATTCTTCACCCCACTCAACAACTGCTGACATATTTACATGCATTCACGTGATTTTCTGCAGCCGTTCTCATTTACTGTACAGTCCCCATGCTTTTTTAGGGCCCAAGATATCGTTTTCATTTTATATTTTACCCTTAATCAACACTGATTGGCATCAATTTAAAGCAGAGCTTACTGCATAGAGTGCAGTAAGGTAAGGCCTTTACAACTACTTTAAGTGACGTTATATAACATAAAGTGATAAAGTGCAAAGCATACAGAATCTGTATGTAGTAGAAAGAATCTGTTAGCATAAATTATTAATGCAGCACTAAAATAGGAATGAGATGGGTTTGAGTAGACGGTTTGTGTAATTAAAATGCTCCATCTCTCTCTAACATAGAAATTATCAGGTGCTTTTACTCGTTTTGAAAGCCCAAAGCCAGCTGAACAAAAGTAAATAATGCAGCTGCAACCTTGTGTACATCTCAATACGGTCACTCTGTAATATTTACAGTGGTAGAAGGTTTAATTGGAAAAAGTGCTTATTGTAACCTACACCCTATTTATAACAGGTCGGGTCTCATATACATATTCAATGCAGAAAAAAAGAGACTATACAGAAGCCTGAAAAAAAAACACTGCTGCCAAAGGCAGCATCCTCAATGGCTTTTACATCCGCCTGATAAAATCTTGTAAAGGTAAACCAAAGACCAGGTAGCAGCTTTGCAAACTTGAGCTACTGAGACCTGATGATGGATAGCCCATAAGGCACCTACACTTCTGGTAGAATAAGCCGTCACTTGAAAAAAATGATAAAAGAATACCCTTAAGCCTTTGGCTTGGGAAATAAGCTGAATAATCCAAAGAGAAATAGTCCAAGTAGCCATCTGACCTTTCTTTGTTCTTTCAAAAAGGACAGAATAGGAATCTGACTGCCTGACTATAGCAGTCAAATTCAAATATCCCACATGTGGAAGGCAAAACAATGTTCTGATTAAGCTTAAAGGACAAAAACAACTTTGGCAAAAAAATGACGGTTTAGGACAAAGAATCCCTTGATCCTGGTGAAGTATCAGCTCCCTGAAAAACATTCTGAAACCCCCTTCTTGCCGAAGTAATAACAAACAGAACACAGTGTTAATTTCGTAGACAAAAATATTTTCATCATAGTTTTTGTAAGCTGCATGTTTTCAATGATAAAAACGAAACAAAAATAAAATTAGAATTAGGTCAACTGACGAAGACTATGAAGAAAATCAATTCCAATTTTCACCAACCTATGAAAATGGAACGACAATGTGAGGGAGGGATGTTTACGCACTGGAACTTCTGCTTTCCTTGGAGCTCTGCCTATCTGGTAAAGCCCAGCCCCCTGACTCTATCAACAAGCTGTAATGGCTGAGAGACACAGGCTCCCTCTGTCTTCCGACTGCCTAGGAGTTATGGAACAATGCCCTGCAAATTGCAGAAGAGGAACTCCTCCATCAGATTTGTGTCTGTCTGGATGTGACGTGGTGAGTGTTTCCCCTCCCAGCAAGGTAGCAGCGCTTAACACTGTGTAAAATAATAGCCTCCCCAGACCAGTTCTCTGCCCTGTAAACTCCCTCACACCCCCCCCACTTGCAGGTCCCCTCCCCATCCCCAAAGTATAATTCCCCTGCCCGCTGAGCAAACCCATATTTACGGCCTCGGCTTTAGGGGGTTATACCAGGATGATGCCTGCAGCTGCAGGCATCATCCCGGTACTGTTTTTTAGAGCGGTCGGTCGTCTTTCCAGGGATAACAACCGATGCAGCTAAAAGCCGCTCGGTTGTTATCCCGGAGGAGCGGGAGGGGACATCCCCTCCTCCCGCGGCCTTCCACCGGAATCCGATCCTCAATTTTCCACTTCCGGCAGCTAGAGACAGACTGGCACGAAGCCGGAAACAGCTTTGTTCCAGTCTTCTCTCTGTAAACACGGAAGTGACATCACAACGTCACTTCCTGTTTACTCGGCTGCCAATGGTGCCGGTTTTTAAAAAATATACCGTATTCAGAATCGCCGTTTTTGGCGATCTGAATACTTTGAAGTGCAAAGGAGGGATTTGGGGTCTTTTTTTTTCCAAAGAGTACCTGTCACCACCTATTACTGTCACAAGGGATGTTTACATTCCTTGTGACAGCAATAAAAGTGATACTTTTTTTTTTAAAAACACAATGTAAAAAAATAAAAATAAATTAAATGAAAAAAAAAACATTTTTAAAGCGCCCCCGTCCCCGCCCCCGAGCTCAAATCACACATATGAGGTATCACCACGATCGTCAGAGCAAGAGCAATAATTCTAGCACTAGACCTCCCCTGTAACTCTAACCTGGTAACTGTTATTTTTTTTAAAACAAAGCCTATGGAGATTTTTAGGTACCATAGTTTGTCGCCATTCCACGAGTGTGCACAATATTAAAGCATGACATGTTTGGTATCTATTTACTTGGCGTAACATCATCTTTCACATTATACAAAAAAATCGGGTTAACTTTACTGTTTGGTTTTTTTAAAATTCATGAAAGTGTCTTTTTCCTCAAAAAGTTGCAAAGTTGCAAAATATTGCAACAATCGTCATTTTATTCTCTAGAATCTCTGCTAAAAAAATATACATAATGTTTGGGGGTTCTAAGTAATTTTCTTGGAAAAAATACAGATTTTAACTTGTAAACACCAAATTTCAGAAATAGGCTTAGTCATGAAAGGGTTAAAGCTCCCTACCCTGTGCATTCCCACTCTCATTAACTTCACCATCCCCACTTGGAAGCCACCTCCCTATCCTCCAAGTATAATGTACGCTGCCGTGTGCCGAGCCATTACAGTTTACAGTTTTTTTTTTAATATATTTTAAAGTTGCACTTTTGTTTGTCAAAAATATTTTTGTTTATTTATAAAGACCTTATATATCACAATGGCTAAATCTGTGTCTGTAGTACACGTTCAAACCTTAATACCATAAGTAATAACATATTATTAGATTTTTACTCCAGGAGTATATAATGAGTTTGGAAATTCTAGGAAAATGTTTAAATAATGCATTACAATTTAACTAAACCCATTAGGTTTTAGACAACTAAAATGTACTGGACTGTATTGAAGTTCAAAGTCAAAATTAACACTGCTTTCCAAGTCAAAAAGGAATAATGGAAGATACCTGATTGGCTCAAAAGGCAGTTTCTGTAACACTGACAATACCAAATTGAGATCCCATAGAAGGAACCATGTTTGTGACTCCTTAAAGAAAAGCATGCACTAATGACTGAGAGACAATTGGCCTTTGGAAAACACCACCAGGCAGAAAGCAGGTGAAAGTTGGAGATGGAGTGCTAGGAGACTGTTGGTGGGCCCTTGAGGGTAACCCCCTAGTCTGGGGAGGGGGGTTGACCTCAGGCCTGGGAGTTTGGGTGCAGGGGGGTCCTCTGACAATCCAAGGATGAATTCTGTCCAGTGGCACGGGAGCAGGTGTGAGGACAGCGGGAGCCAGTGAGATCCCCAGGGAGAAGACAGCCAGGAGGGCTGGTGAGTGAGACAGTCGGGGAGAACTGAGAGGCAGCCTGAGAGGACTGAGGAGAGTAGTCTGAGATGGTTGCAGAGTCAGTCTGGGAGGACTGTGGAAAATTAGCCAGGAGGGCTAGTGAAAGGGGCAGCTGCAGCCAGGTGGACTGGTAGTGCCTGAAGAGGTGGTGCTGGGATAAGTAGCCACAGAAGGACAACTGGGCCCTAGGACTTTGCTACATATCCAAGGGGCCCACGGTCCCTGCCTGTAATGGGCCTTTGCTTCATCTGACTAAGCCCCTTGCGTCACCTAACAGTGTGCCAGCTGATCCTGGGATCTTTGTGCTGCAAGCAAGTGATGTGCTGGAGGAAGCTGAGGAGTGTATAAATAGACTGTACAGAAGAAGTTGTCTCTGAAGAGTTTTGCTAAAGCAAATGGGCATCCCATAATACCCCTAGGCCCATCCAAGTTTATTCCTTAAAACTGGACTGTTTCCTGACTGCAGTGTGCTTGTGAAGATGCGGTGTGCCTGGCTGTGCAGGGTGGGGAATCCCTTTCTACTTGCAACTCCTTTGGGAGTGTGCTACACTAGTGACCATAGCATACTGGGATGCAAAGACATTAAACAGTCCAGCAACTAAGTTCTCCTGTCCTATACACACAGGTCTCTATGCTGCAGGCCTGGAATTAAACTGAGCAAAAGAACTGCCTTGAAAGAGACAGCCATCTTCACAAATAACCTTGTACAGTGATGAGATGAGCTATACCCCAGGGTCCTGAGGATAGAAACTTGAATTGTTAAAGCACTTTACTTCTCCATATGAAGAAATACCTTTATCTGGACATTATCCACGAGTAAACTCAGATATTTCAGTCTCTGGGTCAGCACCACTGACAACTTCTGGAGATAGAGAACCCAGTCAAACTTCACCAAAATTTGAGCCATGGGGAACACCTTGTGCCCCAGCTGATGAAGAGATTACTACCTAAGCAACAGATCATTCCAGATACCTCAGGACCAGAATCAAAGCCAGGACCCTCGTAAATATGCAAGGGGCCTTGAACAGACTAAATGGTAGAGCCATACACTGAAAAAGCCAGTTTTCCAAAGCAACCATAGTTACATAGTTACATAGTAGGTGAGGTTGAAAAAAGACACAAGTCCATCAAGTCCAACCTATGTGTGTGATTATGTGTCAGTATTACATTGTATATCCCTGTATGTTGCGGTCATTCAGGTGATTATCTAATAGTTTCTTGAAGCTATCAATGCTCCCCACTGAGACCACCGCCTGTAGAAGGGAATTCCACATCCTTGCCACTCTTACAGTAAAGAACCCTCTACGTAGTTTAAGGTTAAACCTCTTTTCTTCTAATGCCCCGTACACACGGTCGGATTTTCCGATGGAAAATGTCCGATCGGAGCGTGTTGTCGTAAATTCCGACCGTGTGTGGGCTCCATCGGACATTTTCCATCGGATTTTCCGACACTCAAAGTTGGAGAGCAGGAGATAAAATTTTCCGACAACAAGATCCGTTGTCGGAAATTCTGATCGTGTGTACACAAATCCGACGGACAAAGTGCCACGCATGCTCAGAATAAATAAAGAGATGAAAGCTATTAGCCACTGCCCCGTTTATAGTCCCAACGTACATGTTTTACGTCACCGCGTTTAGAACGATCGGATTTTCCGACAACTTTGTGCGACCGTGTGTAGACAAAACAAGTTTGAGCCAACATCCGTCGGAAAAAATCCTAGGATTTTGTTGTCGGAATGTCCGAACAAAGTCCGACCGTGTGTACGCCCTATTATTGTAATGAGTGGCCACGAGTCTAATTAAACTCTCTTCTGCGAAAAAGTTTTATCCCTATTGTGGGGTCATCAGTACAGTATTTGTAAATTGAAATCATATCCCCTCTCAAGCGTCTCTTCTCCAGAGAGAATAAGTTCAGTGCTTGCAACCTTTCCTCATAACTAAGATCCTCCAGACCCTTTATTAGCTTTGTTGCCCTTCTTTGTACTCGCTCCATTTCCAGTACATGCTTCCTGAGGACTGATGCCCAGAACTGGACAGCATACTCCAGGTGCGGCCGGACTAGAGCCTTGTAGAGTGGGAGAATTATCGTTTTATCTCTTGCGTTGATCCCCCTTTTAATGCATGCCAATATTCTGTTTGCTTTATTAGTAGCAGCATGGCATTGCATGCCATTGCTGAGCCTATCATCTACTAGGACCCCCAGGTCCTTTTCCATCCTAGATTCCCCCAGAGGTTCTCCCCCCAGTGTATAGATTGCATTCATATTTTTGCCACCCAAATGCATTATTTTACATTTTTCTACATTGAACCTCATTTGCCATGTAGTCGCCCACCCCATTAATTTGTTCAGGTCTTTTTGCAAGGTTTCCACATCCTGTGGAGAAGTTATTGCCCTGCTTAGCTTAGTATCGTCTGCAAATACAGAGATTGAACTGTTTATCCCATCCTCCAGGTCGTTTATAAACAAATTAAATAGGATTGGTCCCAGCACAGAACCCTGGGGAACCCCACTACCCACCCCTGACCATTCTGAGTACTCCCCATTTATCACCACCCTCTGAACTCGCCCTTGTAGCCAGTTTTCAATCCATGTACTCACCCTATGGTCCATGCCAACGGACCTTATTTTGTACAGTAAACGTTTATGGGGAACTGTTTTGTTTTGTTATGCTTTTACAAAATCCAGATACACCACGTCTACGGGCCTTCCTTTATCTAGATGGCAACTCACCTCCTCATAGAAGGTTAATAGATTGGTTTGGCAAGAACGATTCTTCATGAATCCATGAGTACTGCTAATGATATCGTTCTTATTACTAAAATCTTGTGTATAGTCCCTTATCATCCCCTCCAAGAGTTTACATACTATTGATGTTAGGCTAACTGGTCTGTAATTCCCAGGGATGTATTTTGGGCCCTTTTTAAATATTGGTGCTACATTGGCTTTTCTCCAATCTGCTGGTACCATTCCAGTCAGTAGACTGTCTGTAAAAATTAGGAACAACGGTCTGGCAATCACTTAACTGAGTTCCCTAAGTACCCTCGGATGCAAGCCATCTGGTCCTGGTGATTTTTTAATGTTAAGTTTCTCAAGTCTAATTTTAATTCTGTCCTCTGTTAACCATGGAGGTGCTTCCTGTGTTGTGTCATGAGGATAAACACTGCAGTTTTGGTTACTGAAGCCCCCCGATTCACTCGTGAAGACTGAGGAGAAGACTAAATTCAATACCTTCGCCATC
Organism: Lithobates clamitans; assembly: GCA_037952925.1. Lineage (NCBI taxonomy): Eukaryota > Metazoa > Chordata > Amphibia > Anura > Ranidae > Lithobates > Lithobates clamitans. The sequence goes on from JBBGZY010000438.1 coordinate 13,449,945, forward strand.
TCCCCATTCTTTGTAACCAGATGTCCTTCCTCATTCTTTATGGGGCCAATATGGTCTGTCCTCCCTTTTTTACTGTTTACATACTTAAAGAATTTTTTGGGGATTTTTTTTGCTCTCCTCCACTATGTGTCTTTCATGTTCTATCTTAGCCGTCCTAATTGCACCCTTACATTTCTTGTTGCATTCTTTATAAAGTCTGAATGCTGAGGATGATCCCTTAACCTTGTATTTTTTGAAGGCCTTCTCCTTTGCTTTTATATGCATTTTTACATTGGAGTTAAGCCATCCAGGATTTTTGTTCGCTCTTTTAAATTTATTACCCAATGAGATACATTGGCTAATGCCCTTATTTAATATGCTCTTAAAGCAAACCCATCTCTCCTCCGTATTCTTTGTTCCTAATATTTTATCCCAATTTATGCCTTTTAGCAAGGTTTGTAGTTTAGGGAAGTTGGCTCTTTTAAAATTCAGTGTCTTTGTGTTCCCTTTATGTTTCCTATTTGTGTGATTTATACTGAAACTAATTGACCTGTGATCATTGTTACCTAAATTGCCTCGTATTTCCACATCCGTGATCAGGTCTGTATTGTTGGTAATCAGTAGATCCAGTAATGTTTTATTTCTAGTTGGTGCGTCTACCATCTGACCCATAAAATTGTCCTGTAAGACATTAAGGAACTGGCGAGCCTTAAATGAATGCGCGGTTCCCTCCACCCAGTCTATGTCTGGATAATTAAAATCCCCCATTATGATAACATTTTCCATCCTTGCTGCTAATCCAATTTGTGATAGGAGGTTAGGGGGCCTATAGCATACTCCCAGTATTATTTTCCCCTTAGCTTCATCTCTTTGGAGCTCTACCCATAAGGATTCCACCTCCTCTCTAGCTCCCTCAGCGATGTCATCTCTCACATTCGCTTGTACATTATTCTTGATATATAGGCATACCCCCCCCCCTTTTTTACCCTCTCTATCCTTGCGGTATAGGGTATACCCTTGAATGTTTGCCAGCCAATCATGAGAGCTGTTGAACCAGGTCTCTGAAATTCCCACAAAATCCAAATCCTCCTTGTACAACAGTATCTCTAGTTCACCCATCTTGTCCGCCATGCTCCTGGCATTGGTGAACATGCCACATAGTTTAGACCAGTCGCATATTGTCCTCGTATTGGGTGTTTCGAGATTGCAACTAGGACTTGCTATTATACTTACCTTGTGTTTTTGTGCTTTGGTCAACCTACCACTAATGCCCCCAATACTACCCTCTTGAATATCTTCCGCGCTGGCTATCTCTGTCTCTGGACCCTCCCCCCCATCGCCTAGTTTAAAAACCCCTCTAACTTTTTGGCCATCTTCATTCCCAGCAGATCTGCACCCTCCTCATTTAGGTGCAGTCCGTCCCTTCTCTAGTACCGGTTACCGACTGAGAAGTCGGCCCAGTCCTACAGGAACCGAAACCCCTCCTTGCTACACCAGCTCTTCAGCCACTTGTTTACTTCCCTAATCTCCCGCTGCCTTTCTGGTGTGGATCGATGTACTGAGTCCTACACAGAGTTATATAGGCACCTGTAAGGCACCATAAGAACCTCTGAAGACAAGGAAACATTTGGCACATGAAGATTACCATCTTTAATGTCCACTGATGCCAGGATGGAGCAAGGCCATCAGTTTATGCACTGCTCAAATCAAAACTTCCACACTTGGAGAAATTGTTGAGATTCTTGAAGTTTAATATTATCCAAATATTGCCACTTAGCTTTAGGAATCATAAAAGATTCAAATAAAATCCATGAACCTTTAAGCCTCTGGCAATGGCAGCTCCTTCCTTGTGATTGTGAGCCTGAGAACCAGCAAAGATACTCTTTTGTAGATTCATAGCAACATCAAATGCAGAGAAGGAAACTCTGAGTCCCAACTTACAAATGTAGGTGATTATGCAGTGAACCTATACGACTGCTACTTCCCCTGCCATACTTCCTGCAAATGTCCCTTCACTGAGAGAGGGAACAGAGCCTGACCTTGCTGGCCTAGAGGATCAGGCCTTTTTACAGAACTGGCCCTAAGGCTTCCTTTGAAGGCTGCAGCCTGTGCGTGCTGAAAAGACTATCTTGTGGAACAAACCCAGATGTGGAAGAAGTGCTTACCCTTCCTCTTGAGAAGTAAAACAGAACTATTTATATGAAATTTCCAGCGCTGTCCTTTCAAACCATACAATTAAAATCTTTACAAAAAGAAATAGAATAAATACATATAGATGCAAAATTTCATATTATCTAAAATGTGAATATATCAAGTCCTGAAAACAAAAGTTCAATAGTGCTTTCTTCAAAAGTGCAAGTAGTGCTCCAATTCTTCTCTGTGCAGTTAATAAGGTGGCATGCTTCCCTCCCATGTGCCCTCACTCACCAACTTTGAGGTTTAATTGTACCTTTTGGTAGGGAAGTATTCCTCTATATTGTTATTCATCCAGCTCCTCTGCTCTTCCCAATACAATGGTAGGCTGAGATGTTGTTTTCTTCCTCTCATGTAAAGAGGGTTAAGAAAACTCCACAATGTGAATCCATTTTTTTTATTTAAAAAAGATTAAAAAGCATATCAAATTTACACTCACAAGCAAATCTTGGAAACAAGCATGTAAATTGGCTCGGATCCAGCACTATGTCGTGCGTTCCAAAGACCAGGAGTGATGTCGCCGGAAGTTCCCACTTAACTTGCCCCTCCCACAGGACATCTTCAGAGGCTAGGCTTAAAGTGTGTGTCTATCCACAGAGACTCCCCTGTCTGCCCTTCTCAACAGGTGTAAACACATGACCAAGTGCTTTGTAGCCTGTCCTGTACCTCCGTGATGGTTATTTCTAAAAATACAGTCCTTATTATCTCTTCTGCACTGCCTTTGGCGCTCCTGCTACCACGGTATCATATCACTGAAACTGGCTTCATTCTGGACACCAAGATTGCTGCTGATTCTGCCCTCTGATGTCATATCCTTCCTGGTGCCCACATGACCATGCCCACTCGCCACATGCACCCCATGCACATTTTTACTATCACAGCAGGCAGGCATTTGAATAATGTGCTCCTAGTGCATTAAGAGAACATGATAATACAAAAACAGCAGTTTTTCCAGGCATCCAGCTTACACAAGTCACAGGCATAGGCAGTATTTCAGTCTTTAGTACATTACTGTCCCCAAGTGCAGGAAACAAGGAAGAACACTAAATAAAAAGGCAACATAAAAACAAAAGTTGACCCTCCATTAAAGAATCCAACAGGCTACAAAGGGACACTCACCAATCTTGTGGCAGGATCCTGCCAAAAGCGGATGAGGAACCAACCCTCACCCATTATGGCTGGCAATGTCTGGTCAGACCCTTAGTGACTCAATAGCCCTTTTACCTGGGATCCACTGCCCTGGACCTCTATAACACCCTTTTGAAAATGCCTTGATAATTTATTACTGTGCAGGGTTCTGTACATACAGGTTCTATTACTGTGCAGGGTTCTATACATGTAGGGTCCAGCGCTGAAAGGTCATATTACAGGCAATCCCCACATATTCATTAATTTTCATTTGGAGTGGGGGCTCAGGTACCATTCATCTTAGCACTGCAGCTGTAGGAATTGATCTAGATCAGGGATCTTCAAACTACAGCCCTCCAGCTGTTGCGGAACTACACATCCCATGAGGCATTGTAAAACTCTGACATTCACAGGCATGACTAGGCATGATGGGAATGATAGTTCTTGGACAACTGAAGGGCCATAGTTTAAAGACCACTGATCTAGATAATATACATTTCCTGATCCCTACTGGAACCATTTGAGAATCTGGCAACATTATGCTGCACATCAGTGATCATCACCTTCAGATACTGGCAAAAAACTGATGTACTTCCTGTATGGGTAGGTTATATAGGAAAGAACGTCTTGCCCTTTTTGCCAGTGTCCATTCACATATAGGTGGCACATAACCCAGGTAGTAATGATTTATAGCCTGCTCTGTGCCCTGTGATATATGATAAAGAAATAATATTTTGTGAGTGATACACATGCATGAAAACACACATTCAGCACTATGGACAGCTCCGCCATCACATGCATCAGCCTCACATTAGCTGCTACATTGTTAGATAGCTAAATAATAGTTAGGTTGAAAAAAATACTAAAAAAGTACATCTAGTTCATTTAAAGCAGAACTGAAGTTTGGCTGTTGTACACTGCAAGCAGGCAGGTTTTTATTGCAGATGAGTCATGCAAAAAAATACACTTACCTGGCTGTTCACAGCATCCCCCAGCAGGTAAACTGAACTGTGCATGTGCTCAACGTACAGCGGCCAGCCCAATCCCCAGTGTGTCGGAATGATGGCCTCCTGTGCATGTGCAGGAGTAAGGTCATTCCACATCAGCCAATGAAGATGAGCAAAAACTGACACACAGGAGAAGATGCTGGCGCCAGTTAGGGACAGGACCGTTGAAGGAAAAGTGCGTATACAAGCCCCCTTTAGTTCTGGTTTAATAGAACAAATAAACAAGTAGAAAACCTCCATATCCTATACCCACAGTTGATCCAGAGGAAGGCAAAAAACAGTAAAGAATGGCTTGATTTACTCCAGCGGGGGAAAAAACTCCTTTCTGACTCCCCAGGAGGCAATTGGTTATTCCCTGTATTAACAATATATTGTGTTATTATCTATGAATGTTAATATCCAGTTACATTTTATGTATTTAGCAATGCATCTACATGTAGCTCTTTTTTGAAACAATGTACCGAGCTGGCTGGGACTAGCTCTTGAGGAAGTCTATTCCACATTTTCACAGCACTTACTGTGAAGAAGTCCTTCCATATGTGGAGGTTAAATCTCAGTAATGACCTGAAAGTGAATAACTCTACACCAAGTTCACTATATCAACTACCTATGTATTTATCTCAAGAGTGAATAAATTCAGTTCAGCTAATCTTTCCTCCTGAGGTCCTCCAAGTATCTTATCAGTTTGGTTATCTTTCTCTGAGCTTTCTCCAGATCCCCAATATCCTTTTTGTGAACTGATGCTCAAAACTGAACTGCATATTCCAAATGATTGTACTAATAGTTTGTACAGGGACACAATTATGTCTCTCTCTGGAGTCCATAGCTCTTTTAATGCAAGAAATTATATTTATAAGCTTTAGAAACTAGCTACAAAGGAGCTTTGATCATTCAGCACTCTTCACCAAATAGAATGATATGTTTCCAACAAATATTCAACAAATATACTGCAAATATATCCCTTGTAAAACATTGTTTTTTTCACTCACAAAAAAAGCAAAAATGTGCAATTCCTCTTATATGTTTATTTTTTAATTTTGTTTTTTGCCTGGAGTTCACCTTTAACCCTTACACCATTTACCATTGTCTTCTATAGTATAGCATCCCTTTTGCATGTTACATTTGGATCTATTTTAAAGCTATTTTGTACATATCCTCCAGTGAAGCCCTTTTGTCCATTTGTTACATTCTTAGAAATTGTCCCCAGGGGGCCTTGTGTATTTAAAAGTATGTCATGCATCTATTTTAATAATTGTCAGAATGTCTTTACTTTTTTTGTACAAATCACAGAATTCATTAGATCACCCAGGACAGGATGTTTCACAGAGGTAGGAGCATCATTCCTCCTTCTTCTATAAATGATAGATAGCAATTTAGCAGCAAGACATCTGGATTGCTTTACGAAAAGAGAATCTCCTACTGGCTTTTTGCCTAATATCACTTCAAGTCAAACCAGGAATAATTGATGGGCCACGGGTAACATTGGATGGACAAGCCACAACAACAGTGGGATAGTATTCATAAGCTGAATTACTGCATGATAATAAATAATATTATGGACTACAAAAGATTTTTTAAGCAGGAATAAGTACAACACATCTATGCCTGGCAGCATAGAGATAAGATTTATGTTTTCCTGAACTCCATATGATCACAACAGCCATACACTGTGCTCTATGTTGACAGGATATTATATGATGTGAATATTAAGAAAAAAAACATGCTGCAGAATTGTATAGAGCCAGCCATAAGAGCTTCTTAAAGAGTACTTTCTGAGTACCAAACAGCAGCTGCCACAGATGCTTTAATACAAAACTTCACAGCTATCATGTCTTATATTCTACTGCCATGGAGCTTGTTTGCTATATTGAATTTCCCATGAATCTGTAGGAAATATCCTAATGCATTCACTATTCATCTTGCTTTTCCCAGATAGCAAGCAATCGTGCTGCAAGTTTGAAAATGACTTGCTAAGCTATTGATAGACTTGCCCGGCTTCACAAGTTTGTTGCACAATTGCTGCAAGTCTGCTGCAAGTTCTGGTTCAGTTATGTGCAGTAGTCATCCCACCACAGGGGTCACCGTGGCTGAATTGTGAAATGCTCTTGCTATAGACTTGCCATGCAAATTTGCTACAAGTTGGAAAAGTATCAACTAGAACCTGTGTTTCAAGTGCTCTACAAGTGTACAACTTGCCAGTGATAATGGTGTCCTTTTATGAAACTGAGATCAGTGGCGATCCCGAGTCTTGCCGCTGATCTCAGGTCATTACCAGTTTATGAAACTGAGATAATCAGCGGAGAATCTGTAACTGACTGTCACAGAAACGGCCAGTTTATGAAGGTGCGATCTCAGCACCTCACTGGCGATCTGTGACAGAATTCTCACTTTCTGATTCACCATTTCAGAGGTGGAGAATCAGAGAGAGAAGCTGAAGCTGGCTGAGTAATCTGGAGAAAGCAAGAAGTCTTTTGACTTCTTTCTTTCACCAAACAGTCAGAGCACATCTTCCCCACCATTACACACCCCAAAACCAGCAGGATAGGAATTTATAGTGTATATATATATATATATATATATATATATATATATATACATATATATATATATATATATATATATACATATATATATATATATATATATATATACATATATATATATATATATATATATATATATATATATATATATATACATATACATATATATATATATATATATATATATATATATATATATATATATACATATACATATATATATATATATATATATATATATATATATATATATATATATATATATATATCTATATAGATAGAAAGATATCTATCTATATAGATATATAGATATATATTTATATATTTATTTTTAAGATGTTCACGTCTCTGGCTGGGTTCACACTTGTGCGATGCGTGAACCAGCGTGATTCCTGTGCGGGTTTCCACATCGCAACTGCATTGACATCTGCGCACCACTGCGGGTGTCAATGTAAAGTTAATGACACCCCCAGATCATTTCACAGATCGCAGTGCAAACTATGTAATGGTGCACTAATCAGATTGCATGGGTGTGAATTCCAGTGCAGACCAAATAGAGGGTCCTGTACCATTTTGGTGCAAATGCAATATGATTTAGGGCCGGTTCCCACTGCTGCAGTGTCCGAGATCAGATGTGATTCGCGCCGCACTGCAGTGCAAAATTACGTCTGATCTCTGTGCGATGCAATTTCAGCCGTACAGATAGTATGGCTGAATTCACATTGCATTCGGACCAAACTCGTACAGGACCCTTTTTTTGGTCCGCAGCAGAATTGGATCGCATGGGTGTTCACACCCATGCGATCCGATTTCTGTCCGAGTTTGCAGATCGCACTGTGATATGCCAACTGATTTGGGGGTGTTGTTAACTTTTAGGCCCGGTTCACACTTGTGCGATGCCAGACATCGCACAGGCATCGCATGTAATTTGCAGTGCACTGCCGTTCACATTACATGCGATGTCTGTGCGGTGCGATAACAGCCGTACAGATAGTATGGCTGATATTGCACCGCATTTGGTGAAACACGCACAGGACCCTTTTTTCTGTTCGGACCAGAATCGGATTGCATGTGTGTTCACACATATGCCATCCGATTCATGTCCGAACTGTCAGTTTGCGGTGCGATATGCAAGCTGAACTGGGGGTGTCGTTACCAATGTATTGACACTCCCCAGCGGTTCGCATATGGCAGTGTGAACTGACATGCGAGTCGGTGCGATGCAGTAATCCGCAGTGGATTCGCAGTGTTCTCGCATCGCACCAGTTTATCAATTTTTATGTTTATCAATTATGAAATATATTTTATTTTAATTTATTAATAAATATGTATACTTGTATACTTTATTAAAATTATTTTTTAATGATTATAAATGTATTTTGCATTTATATGAATGGTGTATAGCTGCATTACATATGTGGATTACATTTATTTACTATACACCATTTACATTTAAATAAGCACATGTATGATCTTTAAATATTCATAAAAACAATGTTTTTTTTAATAATTAGGTTAATGTATATTGTGTAGGGCGAATTTAACTTTATTATTTTATTAATATGTTGGGGAATAATGTGTGCTGATTCGTGTTAAACTTTAGTATTTTACGCTTCCTCATACTGTAATCCCGCTATATCACACGAGATTACAGTGAGAGGAGCCATTCTCAGGAGTTCCCGGCGTTTGTAGATCGCTCCTCAACTCAACATGAGAAGCGATCTACACACTTTCATAAACAGGCACTCAGAGGAGAGCGATCCCCTCTGAGAATGCCTGAGAACTGAAAAGCGGTATTTTACCGCAGTTTCATAAAAGGACACCAATGTGCAGCAAGTTAACAGACTTACAATTCAACACTGCCACAAATGTGTGGCAAGTTATCCTTGCTATCTGGGTTATAGTATGTTTTAGAATTACAGAAAATGAAAGACAACTTTTTTTTTACATTATTACTCTCTGTGTCTCTTTGGCAGATTTCCCCTACTTCTTTTCCCAGGTTGCCTCAGTTACAGATACAGGTAAAGGGAAATTTTCCCCTGGGGACACAACAATCTTGAAAAACCTAACCAGTGTTCCAACCCTTTCTACTCTATTTAAAAAGTGTTTTTAATGCTATCTGTATGTTGGGAATATTTCTACCTCCTTCCTGTACCAGACGTCACAAATCACAAGAACGTGAATTGAGGGGAATTCTTCTAATTATCAACAGACAGTAACAAAAATGTGAAAAATGTAAACTAAAAGACATTATCTGGAGTTCTACTTTATAGATTTCCAAAGGAAAAAACTCAGAAAAACTACCTGTAAGTGCTTCCATGTCCTCTAAGAGCCCATGTGTATGTAAATGTGTGTCACAGGTGCATTTCTGAAGAAGGACATTGATAGGTAAATAGTGAGATCCGCAGGTTTGGATGCATAGGATGCTCACAGTTGAAAAATAAATGTATGTGCCTGTTAGGCAGTATTGACAATTATATCTTTCCCTGGGTTATGCTAGCTTTATTGGTTTCACATTGAGACAGGTTAAATATTTACATTTTAGAATATTGGGCTGATTTGCTAGAGGTCCAATTTTTCTGTCTGTTGATACTCCATGCCAAAATGTTGATCTTCATTTTGCCTCCAGGCATACTGTATTGGAGGTCAGCCAATCCCTTGCATGTGTTTCAAACATCTATTATGTCAATCAATACAGCTGATATCATTAGGTACATCCTGATATAAAAACAGGGGAAACTGCAGCAATCACTAATCAGTGTGCTGTAGGGGAATAAGGAATTACACAGCCTGGAAGGTATCATTTTTATTTTTCAATATAACTATACAGGACAAGGCAGTATTACAAGCAGAGATGATAGAAAAGTTAGTCAGACAGCACATTTAAATATGCTGGAAAGAAGGAGCAGAGAAAAACGCAAATTATAGAAAGTATTTAAAGCAGAACTCCGGGATCGGCAAAACATGCCCCATTAGTACACCCCCCCCCCTACACAAAATGCTAAACAGTTATTACGTTTATGAAATTCCTTACCATTGAAGAGAAAAGTTTAATTTAATTTTCAGGAAGTGCTTTCTGTAGTTCAAAAAATGCAACATGTATTCTGCCAAGGAGGAGCTGTTAGAACAGTGATTGCATCATATCCTCTCCTCTCTTTCTAACTACATTTCCCATCATGCTTCGGGAACTGCACTAAATGTGGGAGGTACTAGGCCTGTACATGTTAAATGTGAACAAGCCCACTTCAAAATAAATCATGCCCCTCATTCTGCAGCCAGCCACAGCAGGATAGATAGGTTACAGCCTTGTAAATGTAAAGCATGTTTGTGCTCTCCCCCTCCAGCCACAACAGCAGATAAACATATTGCCCTTACTTGCTTTATGTAATCACTACTGAACTGTAAACACATCCCATAATTATAATTTTACACACAGTACTCTGCTGTACTACAGTATTAGAAATATTCCTCCTCCTGTTGTTTCTTTGAGATCTTTCTAATGGGGCATACACACGGTCAGAGTTTTCGTCTACAAAAGTCCAACGGACGCCAACGGACTAAAGCTGGCTGATAATCCGATCGTGTGTGGGCTTCCCCGGACTTTCAGCGGACTTTTTCAGCCTCAAATCCGATGGACTTTAGATTTGAAACATGCTTCAAATCTTTACGTCATAACTACGACGGACCCCGAAATCCACTCGTCTGTATGCTAGTCCGACGGACAAAAACCCACGCTAGGGCAGCTATTGGCTACTGGCTATGAACTTCCTTATTTTAGTCCTGTGTACGTCATCACGTACGAATCCGTCGGACTTTTGTGTGGTCGTGTGTAGGCAAGTCCGTTCGTTAGAAAGTCTGCCACAAGTCCGCCGCAAGTCCGCTGAAAGTCCGCCGGACGTCTGTCGGACAGGCTGTCGGACTTTTGTAGACGAAAAGTCCGACCGTGTGTATGCCCCATAACAGCAATCAGTGCTTGTATGTATGAGCACATCCCTAGCCGCAAAATACAAAAAGAAAGAGCTGGGACATGCTGCTTTACATTGGTATGTGGCACAAGTAAAAGTCGGCATGAGAAAATAACAAAAAAGTGCAGGGCTAACTTACTAATCAATACAACAAGAATGGTGGAACCCTCTAATGTAAAAATAATCTCAATAAACTTCAATGTCAGTGTGGGCTCATCAGAGCCCATAAGTGTGGTCTCATCTGTGACCATAAGCGTGGTCTCATCTGTGCCCATAAGTGCCGTCTCATCTGTGCCCATAAGTGCCGTCTCATCTGTGCCCATAAGTGCAGTCTCATCTATGCCCATAGGTTCGGTCTCATCAGTTCCCATAAGTGCCGTCTCATCAGTGCCCATAAGTGCAGTCTCATTTATGCCCATAAGTGCGGTCTCATCTGTGCCCATAAGTGCGGTCTCATCTATCTCCATAGGTGTGGTCTTATCAGAGCCCATAGGGGCGGTCTAATCTGTGCACATAGGTGCGGTCTCATGTGCCTATAGGTGCGGTCTCATATGTGCACATAAGTGCAGTCTCATATGTGCCCATAGGTGCAGTCTCATCTATGCCCATAGGTGCGGTCTTATCAGTGCCCATAGGTGCAGTCACATATGTGCCCATAGGCGTGGTCTCATATGTGCCCATAGGTGCAGTTCTATCTATGCCCATAGGTGCGGTATCATCTATGCCCATAGGTGCGGTCTTATCTATGCCCATAGGTGCGGTCTCATATGTGCCCATGGGTGCAGTCTAATCAGTGCTCATAGGTGTGGTTTCATCAGTGCCCATAGGTGCGGTCTCATATGTGCCCATTGGTGCGGTCCTATCTATGCCCATATGTGCAGAGCAGGGATCATTACTAGTCATCAGGGCAGTGACAAGACCGCTGGCTGGGAGTACAGGAGGAATAGCAGCCAGCGGTCTTACAAACAGGTTATCACTGGGCAGTAACAGTTTTTCAGCAAAATCAGCAGGCTACTTCAGAGGAACTACAGAGCTCAGAAGAACATGGATGGCATAGTCAGTGAAGGTAGGAGATCAGCAACAAGGACATGGAAAAAAGTTTTTTCCTGGAGTTCTGCTTTAAGAGAATTCAGCAAAAATTGTGAGATTGTTTTATTGTGCAAGCAAACATACCCTTTTTAATAAAAAAAATTTAAAAATGTACATTCACATTAGTCACAGTAAATTATAATAGTATTTATTATTTCACAGGTCAGTATGTGCAGCACATTTTGTAGTTTAGTGGTTGCCTGGACACAGCTAACTACAGATCATTCTGACATTTTTCTATAAATGATATTTGCAATGCATAGGGTTGCAGTGAATTAAATTGGTCTGTACTGCCTAACAATCCCTCTGCATCTTCATGTATTGTAATTGCTGGTTATCCTCATACATCTTTAAGTAAATGTCCTTCTATTCTCCCTATCTAACAGTTCAGTCAGAATAACTTCCCCTAACTGACAATACCACTGCTGAATGTTTGCTGGAATCCTCCTTAAATTACAAAGTGAAGTGCTGTCATACTACAAAGAGTCTGTGGGACAAAGTACATGGTGAATGCGCTGTTGGTATAATTACACCAGAAAACTGCCCAATAGGTAGATAATGTTTTCAAGGACTATGTCTGAACATCCCTAATGCACTTTAGGAATGCTCCCTGCTAGTAAACTCTATGCCCACTTTTACCAATCATCATAGACGTGCGCAGCCTATTACATTAGGGTGTGCACCGAAAGCTCAAGCACACATACGTGTGTGTGTGTATATGTGTGTGTATATATATATATATATATATATATATGTCAAAAGTATTGGGACGCCTGCCTTTACACACACATGACCTTTAATGACATCCCAGTCTTAGTCCGTAGGGTTTCAATATTGAGCTGGCCCACCTTTTGCAGCTATAACAGCTTCAACTCTTCTGGGAAGGCCGTCCACAAGGTTTAGGAGGGTGTCTATGGGAATGTTTGACCATTCTTACAGAAGGGCATTTTTTGAGGTCAGGACTCTGTGCAGGCCAGTCAAGTTCCTCTACCCCAAACTCGCTCATCCATGTCTTTACGGATCTTGCTTTGTGCACTGGTCCAAATCATTTGGTGGAGGGGGAATTTTGGTGTGGGGTTGTTATTCAGGGGTTGGGCTTGGCACCTTAGTGCCAGTAAAGGGAACTCTTCTGTCGTCAGCATACCAAGACATTTTGGACAATTTCATGCTCCCAACTTTGTGAGAACAGTTTGGGGATCTCCCCTTCCTGTTCCAACATGACTGCCCACCAGTGCACAAACAAGGTTCATAAAGACATGGACTTAGCAGGGGTGGTGGGAAATTAACTTCAAGTGCAATCATTCACATTATAACCATAACTAAAACATATACAATTAAATGTAACGCTCTAAAAAATAAAAATTCCAAAGTCCTATAATGGTGTGAACCTCCCAACTAAAAAGTTGTTGCACTTTAAGGTCATTTGTATTGCAATTGTCTGTAGAGGGGTTTCCACCATCCCTGCTAAGGCAGCACTGATGGGCACTGATTGGCAGCATTGATGGGCACTAATTGGTAGCACTGATGTGCACTGATAGGTGGCAATGATAGGCAGCACTGATGGGTGGCACTGATGGGCGCTTATTGTCAGCACTGATTGGCACTGATGGGCACTGATTGGTAGCAATTATGGGCACTGATAGGCTCTGATTCGCTGCACTGATAGGCAGCATTGGTTGGCACTGATTGACAGCATTGGTTGGCACTGATTTACAGCATTGGTTGGCACTGATAGGGTGCACTGACTGGGACTGGTTGCCACTGATAGGCAGCATTGGTTGGCACTAATAGGCAGCATTGGTTGGCACTGATAAGCAGCACTGGTTGGCACTGGTTGGCACTGATAGGCAGAATTGGTTGGCACTGATAAGCAGCTCTGGCACGGATAGGCAGCACTGGTTGGCATGGATAGGCAGCATTGGTTGGCACTGATAAGCAGCACTGGCACTGATAGGCAGCATTGGTTGGCACTGATAAGCAACACTGGCACTAATAGGCAGCATTGGTCGGCACTAATAATCAGCACTGATTTGCACTGACAGGCAGCACTGGTTTGCACTGGTTGGCACTGAAAGGCAGAATTGGTTGGCACTGATAAGCAGCACTGGCATGGATAGGCAGTACTGGTTGGCAGCATTGGTTGGCACTGATTGGCAGCATTGGTTGGCACTGATTGGCAGCATTGGTTGGCACTGATTGGCAGCATTGGTTGGCACTGATAGGCAGCACTGGTTTGCACTGATAGGCAGCACTGGTTTGCACTGATAGGCAGAATTAGTTGGCACTGATAAGCAGCACTGGCATGGATAGGCAGTACTGGTTGGCACTGATAGGCAGCATTGGTTGGCACTGAGGATCAGCACTGGCACTGATAGGCAGCATTGGTTGGCGCGGATAAGCAGCACTGGCACTGATAGGCAGCATTGGTTGGCACTGATAGGCAGAATTGGTTGGCACTGATAAGCAGCTCTGGCACGGATAGGCAGCACTGGTTGGCACGGATAGGCAGCATTGGTTGGCACTGATAAGCAGCACTGGCACTGATAGGCAGCATTGGTTGGCACTGATAAGCAACACTGGCACTAATAGGCAGCATTGGTCGGCACTAATAATCAGCACTGATTTGCACTGACAGGCAGCACTGGTGTGCACTGGTTGGCACTGAAAGGCAGAATTGGTTGGCACTGATAAGCAGCACTGGCATGGATAGGCAGTACTGGTTGGCAGCATTGGTTGGCACTGATTGGCAGCATTGGTTGGCACTGATTGGCAGCATTGGTTGGCACTGATAGGCAGCACTGGTTTGCACTGATAGGCAGCACTGGTTTGCACTGATAGGCAGAATTAGTTGGCACTGATAAGCAGCACTGGCATGGATAGGCAGTACTGGTTGGCACTGATAGGCAGCATTGGTTGGCACTGAGGATCAGCACTGGCACTGATAGGAGCATTGGTTGGCGCGGATAAGCAGCACTGGCACTGATAGGCAGCATTGGTTGGCACTGATAAGCAGAATTGGTTGGCACTGATAAGCAGCACTGGCACGAATAGGCAGTACTGATTGGCACTGATTGGCAGCATTGGTTGGCACTGGCAGCATTGGTTGGCACTGATTGGCACTGATAGGGGAGAGGGGGAGTTTCACATTCAGGAGATGGTGAGAATTGCCAGAGCTGTTCAGTGTATGAAACTGTCAGATGATGACACTGCATGCATGGAGAGATACCAGCTGTTAAATGTCAGCGGTGATGTTGGTGGTGGGCGGGACTGAACAGTTACCAAACAGCAGCCAATAGGATGGGTCTGGGCGGGCCGCTACATTTCTCTGGCTCCGCCCTCTCTCTGAAGCAGCCCAATCATTGGCTGGTGTTGGCGCTTGGTCCCGCCCACCCCCGACATCACGGCTGAGTTGTGATGACTTACAACTGAGCCGCGATGTCGGGGGTGGGCGGGACCAAGTGCTATAAATGCCAGCCAATGTTTGAGCTGCTTTAGAGAGGGGGCGGGGCCACATAAATGTAGCGGCCCGCCCAGACCCCATCCCATTGGCTTGTGTTTGATGGCCGTTCAGTCCCGCCCACCCCCGACATCACTCTGACATTAAGACAGCTGGTCTCACTTCCTGCATGCAGTGTCATTATCTGACAGTTTCATACCCTGATCAGCTCTGGCAATTCTCACGATCTGCTGCCTGTGAAACTGTTTCACAGGCAGCGCGGGCCACACTCTTTTGGATGCAGCATTTTGGGGGCAAATCTCTGGAGACGGCACGGGGTGATTAGGGTGTGCCCAGGCACACCCGGCACACCCCGTGCGCACGCCTATGCCAATCATAAAAAACTTCCTAGAGTGTTTCAAAAGACAGCACAGACTACCATTTACAGTATATAGCAAGCAGCACTTACCCATCTCATTCAGAAGATGGAGGAAGAATAGCCCCTTGACTCAAAATGAAATTTACTTCCACTGTCCAATACGGGAGATAAGCCAAGCAAGAGGCAGAGAGACCTGAATGGTTATCTTAAGTGTGAGAAAAAGCAGCAGGAATTTTTAGTACAATGCTAGTTTCTATTATATTAAGTCACTATAAATGATGTTAACTATGATGTCCAATTTGCATATAATCTATTAAACTGGTTACCTGGAAACAGGCAGGCTAAACACATTTTTTGGAAAGACTATCCTACCTCTACTTATGTTAAATAAAGTTACCATATATTATATCAGACAAGATCGACATTAAGGATGAGCAAACCCGCCTGGGTTCAGTTTCCAAACAGTTTTGAGAATCTTGCTTGAAGTTCAAAGTTTACAGACTTTAAAATTTCCATTAAAGTCTGTGGGGCAAATTGTATTGTTCAGTTATGTCCATTATTATTATTTTTTAATATTATCACTATACAGGAGTTATATAGCGCCAACAGTTTTCACAGTTGGTAGTTAGGGACTCTCCAGCTACCATTCACTTCTGGTACTGGTCCCTACCCAGGTAAAACACAGGAAAAGAAAGGGAATAAAAAAGCTTTGAAGGTACATCATCCACAAATACCATATTGTGGGGAAGGGAAGGCAGAACCCGATTTTTGGGGTAATGCCTCACCTCTTACTCCCCAATATAGAGTTCCCATCCACAAATACTAGGCACCCCTAAGGGATCAGTCCCCACAGACCCCAGGGACACCTTATTATGACAAGGAAGAGGAGGCACCTCTGGGTGCAGAATTTTAAAACAATTTATTTAATAACAGCAACAGCTGGTAATACACTCACATTCAAGTAGAACGTTTCAAGCATAAAACATGTCCCAGGGCAATCCAGGGGATCCGTGGAGTCATCTCTCTCGGTTGGTAGGTGTTGGAAACTCTGGGCAGTCTAAGAACGCTGGATGTATAGGACAGCGGAGACAGGCACCAAAGAGAGGCTTGGTTAGCAGCCGATCCAGACACGGGACGATGACGTCACACGATGTGCGACGCGTTTCCTGAGCCGGCTCGCCGCGAGTGGTGTGACGGCGGCGCTCCTTTGTCAAGCTGATTGGCTGGGAGCTGGAGAGCATGTATATATGGAGAGCAGTGAAGGGGAGGAGAGCGGAATAGTAGAGGAGAGGGGGGAGTGGCCTAAAACTCTGTGTGTAGAAGTGTCAGCAGTGGTGAGAATCTGGGAGAGGCAGTAATAAAAGAGCATTGAATGAACTGGGAGGAAAGATGTGAGCGGAGGTGGGAGGGGAAGGGAAATGATAAGGGGAAGAGGGGAAGAAAAAACGGAGGAGGGGGAGTGAACAAGATGATAATATACGTGGTTATAAGAGCCACATCAGTGGGCAAATCAGGATTTTATCTTGGTGGCTTCTATGATGAAAGTGGCCTGGGGGGGATTGATGAGTGGGTCTGTAGATAGGAAGTACTCGAGGGCCATGATACCAAAGTCGTGGGGAATTGAAGTGTACAGGGAACTGACGTCTAGAGATAGCCAATAATATGTGGGTTCCGAACTGTATGGTGAGAGTTGTTCCAAGAAGTGTGTCCCATCCCGTATGTAAGACTGAAGTTGGTGAACTAAGGGTTGTAGGTATCTGTCGACATATAGGCTGAAGCCTGAGGTAATGCTATCCATTGAGGCCACGATTGGCCTACCTGGGGGATTGTGTTGGTTCTTATAGATTTTCGGAAGATGGTAGAAGTAAGGGATGGAATAAAAAGGTTTACGGAAAAAAAGGCTTTCCACCTTAGAGATGATGTTATCACTGAGGGCAGTGGAGATCAGGAATTCCGCTTCTGAAGTGAAATCGTTGGTGGGATCTTTGGGAAGTTTCATATAGGTAGTATGGTCAGACAAGAGCCTTTCAGCCTCAGCAATGTAGTCAACTTTATTTTGGAAGCCTCCTTTATCAGCAGGCTTAATGATGAGATCTTCCGCTTGGATGAATTGTTGTAGAGATCTGGTTTCGGACGATGAGAGATTGTGTGACTTACTAGTGGATGTGGAATTACAGAGTTTGGTCATGTCGGAAAAGATCACTCTGTAAAAACTCTCTATATAGGGCCCTTTCGAGTGTGTGGGAAAGAAGATAGATTTGGGCTTTAAACCAGAGTGTATGATAGGGGGGATGTGACAAGGTGTTGTGTGAGTAACCTAGACAGGTCATCTTCTGTACATGGAATGTCATCCGTAGTATCTAAGATATCTGGACAGTCATAGTCATAGATGTCAGAGATGTTGTCGACATCTTCAGGTGGAGGTGAAGATGAAGTGATGTTGGCCTGTTGGGTAGAGGTTAGTAGATCTAGGCTTTTTGGATGTTAAATTGTCTTTAAAGAGTTAAATTCCTAATATAGCAATTCAAGTCTTTAAAAAGCAAAAAAGGGTTTGGCCTATTGATAGGGGCAAAATTCAGGCCACGGCTAAGAAGTGCTGTGTCGGCAGAAGACAGAATGTGGTTGGACAAATTGAAGATTTTTACAGTTTTTTGGGGTTCTGTGTGTAGAATGGCTCGTCTAGTTTGTCCCCCTCTACGGCCTCTTCTGTGAGTTTTCTTTTTCTGGATGTAATTGCCGGAGGAGGACTGGACACTAAAAAAGTATCCTGAAAGGAGGCGTTGGAAGAACCAGCAGGAATATGAAGTCCTGTGGTATGAGAAATTGGGGCAGGTGGGTCAATCTGACAATTGACCATGTCTGTTGTTTGAGTTTCTGGATGGGGGGTGTATAATATCCACGTGCGCAATAGGTGGGTGAGAGCGGCCAGTGGTACCGTTGCGGGGATCGGCATTCATGGTCTGATTGGATGAAACTGTGGATGTGTGATTTTGCCTATTGTAGAATAGGGTTAGAGAAGTAATTAGTTCTCTATTTCTTTGTAAATACTTTGTAGGGTATTTTTGGTTTGAATCATGTAGTTTCTTACTTTTCTTCCATGTGGATGTGGAATGGTGGGTAGCAGGAGGGTGTGAACCAAGTATGTGCGGAGAAGGTCGGATTTTTTAGGGTATAGGGAACGTTTTGGGTCTCTGAGGTATATTAAGTTGTATACTCATGAGGGGAGGGGGATAAGGAATGAGAGCGGGGGATGGTAGACTCATGAGGGGAGGGGGAGCTGAAATGGAGGGGGACAAAATGGGGGGTACTGTCTTTCCTAAGGCCTGGGTAGGTGGTGTATTTGTAACACTAGGATGTGCTTCAACGGATCTCAGGAAGGGCGTAAGCATACTAGCCAGAAACGTAATCCATTCATATCTGAATCTACCCATATCTGAAACTGTGCAGGCAATTGTTGCCTTTGATATTGCTTGGAATGATTATGCTTGCTTTGTAAATCTCTCCTGAAGATATTGTGAAATAAAGCAAAGAAGTTTTTAAGTGCAGCAACCTCTTGGACTTTTCTTCTATATACAAGGTCGGTGGGAAGACCTGATTACTGGTTCTAAACTGTAAGCAGAGTGCGGTTCTCCTCTACAAGTGAATATATATATATATATATATATATATATATATATATATATATATATATATATATATATATATATATATTTTTTTTTTTTTACTCTAAAAAGTTTCCACTTTTTTTAAAACTAGTGCAGAAACTGTTTTGAAGACCCCTTGCATAAATACAATATATATTGTTTTTTTAAAAGATCTAATGCCCTGGAGAATAAAATAGTTGTTGTTACAATTTTTATTTGCACGATAATATTTGTACAGTGATTTATCAAACACAAATGTTTTGGAAAAAATACACTTTAATGAACTTTAGTTCACACAAACACAATATAATACTCATTATTTGGGGTAAAATAAAACATATAATGTTACGCTAACTAAACAGATACCTAACTTGTCATGCTTCAAAAGTGGGTGCACCCCTGGAATGGCGAGAAACGATGGTACCTAAAAACCTCCATAGGTGATGCTTTAAAAGCCTTTACAGGTTACCAGTTTAGAGTTACATATGAGGTCTGGCACTAGAATTAGTGCTCTTACTCTAACATTTGTGATGAAACAGAACATGTGTGGTGCGATTACCAATTATTTGCACATGGGGAGTGCTTTAAAATTACTTTTTTCCATTTTTTATTACAACATCCCTTGTGATAGCATGGACCATGACAGGTCCTCTTTATGGAGAGATCTGGGGTCTATTAGTCCCCTGATCTGTCTTCTTGCCTGGAAAGTATCTGATCAAACTGAGATCTGTTTGATCAAATGCTTTGCAACGAAACAAACCAAAACTGTAAGCGACAAAATCCTTGTAGCCTGTAAGCTACATGCTATCCAGTTTGTTGGTTAAAACTTAAACATTTAAACTTAAAACTTAAAGAGGAACTGCAGTCTGTTCACATAATTTGTAATAAAAACATCTTTGCCATTCTGTAGCTTCCCTCCAACCTCTTTGCATATTATTTTATATATACTGTGATTCTGTATTTGCCAAATACACTGCTGAAATCTCCCTCCACTGAGTCTGGCTGCAACCATTTTAACTGTTGGCCGCTGAAGCTGCTGCCTGTTCACTTCCTGGATTTACACAGACATACAGAGTTACACCTCCAGCTCTGCAGCTCTCATTGGCCCTCTTATGACTCACCCCCTTCCCTTCCTGGCAAACTCTCACGAGAGTTAGAGAGAGAGATCTGTGCATGATGTCATAATACTAGGCTAATGACCACACAAGAAACAGGAAGTGGGCTGTATAAGGTATTTACGGGCAGAAAAAAAATGTTTTACTATCCAAAGTAAAAAACAACAAGGTCAGAAGATTTAATAGATGAAAAGTTGAAAAAAATAACTGAAGTTCCACTTTAACATTTTCAAAAACAGTAGCAATTCTCCTTTTGTTCATACATTGTACTGTGGTGATCAAAGAATACCATTAACTGCTTGCTGACCAGCTGCCGCAGTTTTACTGCGGCAGAATGGCACGGCTGGGCGAAATGACGTTACCTTGCGTCGCTTCGCCTTTTGGCCACTAGGGGCGCATGCCTGCAGCGTGTGCCCGGAGCTGATGCAAGTGCCTGATGGGTGCGATGACTGCCGGGCACCCGCGATCGCTCCTGACAGAGAGAGAACCGGGATCTGTGTGTGTGTGAACACATAAATCCCGGTTCTTTGTGGGGAGTAGAGACAGATTGTGTGTTCATACTAAGTATGAACACCGATCTCTCTCTCCTCCTAGACAGTCCCATCCCCCCTACAGTTAGAACACACCTAGGGAACACAATTAACCCCTTGATCGCCCCCTAGTGTTAACCCCTTCCCTGCCAGTGACATTTATACAGTAATCAGTGCATTTTATAGCACTGTATAATTGTCAATGGTCCCAAAAATGTGTCAAAAGTGTCCAATTTGTTTGCCGCAATATCGCAGTTCCGATAAAAATCGCAGATCGCTGCCATTACTAGTAAAAAAAAAATAATAATAAAAACGCCATAAATCTATCCCCTATTTTGTATAACTTTTGCGTAAACCAATCAATATACATTATTGTGATTTTTATTACCAAAAATATGCAGAAGAATACATACCGACCTTATCTGAGGCAAAAATTTTCTTTTTTTAAAAAAACCTGGGGATATTTATTATAGCAAAAAGTACAAAATATTGTGTTTTTTTTCCCAAAATTGACGCTCTTTCTTTGTATATAGCGCAAGAAATAAAAACCGCAGAGATGATCAAATACCACCAAAAGAAAGCTCTATTTGCGGAAAAAAAGGACTTCAAATTTGTTTGGGTACAACGTTGCACGACTGCGCAATTGTCAGTTAAAGTAACACAGTGCCGTATCGCAAAAAATGGCCTGGTCATTGAGAGGCCAAATCTTCTGGGGCTGAAGTGGTTAAATTAGCCAAAGCTGCAATAGTAAATGAAACGAATGCTAGTCTGTTAGTTAAATAGACCCCTTTTAAAATGTAACCCTTTTCTATAGAATTGCACAGGTCCAGTGATGCTGCAAAGTGTGAACTCACTGACAGAAACTAATTTCCCTGCTTTCCTCCAAACAAGCACCCTTAAACCAAGATGCCCAGGCCAAATTTAACAGCTTAAGTATGCATCAATTAACTTGGCTTAGGCAAATCATTTTTACATTGTTTTTTTAAGGCTATATAAGATTTTACGTGGTATAATATTTTAATAAATACCCTGCTCAGATCTTTACTATAGTCTGACAAAAGGCGATCACATGATTGGGATGCAAGTTGATTGTTACTAAACATTGATAGCAATTGGGATCTATCAGTGACTGCATGTCCACACAGCTTGAAAAATACAGACCTGTGTATAAAAGGAAACGTAGATAAATGTTTTTCCTGTAAAGGTATTACCATGCTATGGAACATTGAACTACAGAATACAGCACAAAGAAGATGACCTTTTAGTACAATTTGCCATGTGTGGCACATCTTTTCAATGCTAGATGGATTCGACTGTCATTTGTGCAAAGCAATTTTAAAGCTCATTTATCATTGTTCATTCATAAACATTTTTTTAAACATATAAATACTATTCTTTAAGATATAGTATCCAATAAAAAGTGCCAATAAAAAGTGGTCATTGTCTTTAAAATAATAAATTCTGTTAGTTTTGTTTTCCCTTTTTCCTTTTATCTAGTAATCTGTGTTTCTGCATTCAATTATCAAAGAAATACATTTTAACAAGAATTGGTTCCTGCTGCTGGATTCCACTAGAGTGCCACTTGCTTCTGTATCCTGAAATATTCAATACAATGTATTGAATTCTTCCATTATTTTACAGTTACTTTAACAATAATGTTTAGAGAATTGAATTTGACAAAGTATAATTCTCAGCTGGGAAATGCTGGGGACTACTGGAGTAAGTAGACATCAAAAAAAGCACACGCCACCAGCCCCGGGGACAAACAATGTCGTTTAGGCTTACTCTTCGCAATAAACCTTTTCTTATGCATTATTCAATCCTTGTTCACTATAAATAATAATAATACACATTTTGCAGACTTGCTGGGAAAATGCTGAATTTTAGGGAAGACAATGGTTTCTTCAGAGTTAAAAAAATACATAAATAAATAATAACTAGCTTACAAAGATTTTAGATGGGTGACTTTCAGCCCCTCTTTATTCACACCCTAAGTTAGTGTTTGCGCTGCCTTAGACAAATTAAAATGATACCGTCTCCCACAAAAAAAAAAAAATAAAAAATATCATGTTTGTTGCATTTCATTTGTTAAAAATATAAAGCTGCTAGAGACCTTACTTAGTGTCCTGATAACCTTTAGTTAAATAAAGAAGACATTCTACTTTCAATGTAACCACTTGACCTCTGGAAGACTTACCCCCCTTCTTGACCAGGACTATTTTTGTGATACGGCACTGTGTTATTTTAACTGAAAATTGCGCGGTCGTGCAACACTGTACCTTAGTAAACTTTTAGGTCATTTTTTTTCCCCTACAAATAGAGCTTTCTTTTGGTAAAATTTGATCACCGCTGCATTTTTTATTTTTTGCGTTAAAAACAAAAAAAAGACTGCCAAAATTTTGAAAAAAAACCCAACATTTTTTACTTTCTGTTATTAAACATATGCAATAAAAAATATAATAAATCTAATTTCTACATAAATTTAGGCCAATATGTATTCTGCTTCATGTTTTTGGTAAAAAAAATCCAATAGGCATATATTTATTGGTTTTACATAAATGCTATAGCATCTGCAAACTATGATATATATTTATGGAATTGTGTTTAATTATTTATTTTATACTAGTAATGGCAGCGATCAGCAACTTATAGTGAGACTGCAATGTTGCAGCAGACAATCAGACACTAACTGACACTTTGTTTGTGTTTACTATGTGTGCTGCTTTTACTAGGGGAAGACATGGATTCTAGGCCCTGCTTTGCAGAGACACAGAGCCCATGCTTTCCATCCTGTCAGAACCAGGATCTGCCTTGTTTACATAGGCAAATCCCAGTTCTGTGTAGTTTACCGGTGATCGGCGGGTGGCAGAGAGCGTTTGGATTCTGCTTCTCCCCATAAAGGGAGCATACAGCCTGGCTGGCCAAGAAAGAGACAGGAGACCATACCATACCATGGTACCTTGGTACCTTGCTACGGGGGATCCCAGAGCATCTTGTCCTCATGTAGATGAGAACAAAATCCTCCTACCCACAACCCTGGCCTGATGGTTGGCTATACCCCTTTGTCCCTTTGTTTACATTGCGGCATCAGAGGTTGGGAGATATCATTTGGTGGGAATCAGGTGACGAGATCAGATGTGTTGGCACATTTGGGTGGCATTTTCTTTTGGGTGGCACCATCCATCATGATTGATGCAGATATGCATTGATGACATGACTGAAGGAGGATTTACATTGTGGGAGAGTTTTGGATTACAGAAAGCCCCCTTGCCATGGACCTCCACATCCACTGGATCAGAGTTGTAGGGAAGAGACCCTTGTCTTCATCAACAAGGAGACATGGTGTTTTGCTAAATGATTTTCCCTGGCAAAGTACCCCCATTTTGAATGCATGTGGCCTGGTATGGTTTAGAATTTAACAGCAGAAGCGGCCCACCGGCGGTGCATGCACCCCCTGCAGGTGGAAGTCCAGAATCACCTATAGTATATCTACGTGATCTGGTGCACAGTTGCCACCCTGTAGCAGTAAAACTGCTATAGGGTGGTCGCTAAGTGGTTAAGAAAAGAATAGAAATTATAAAAATTAAAAACAAAATGCAGTTTTGGCTACAATAGTCACCTTCTTTCCTGGACTAGAGACTCACCTGCTCTGCAAATCCAGCATTGGTTTCCATCTGGGTCGAATGGCACCCAGTGTCATTCAACTTACTTCCTCTGAGTGCAGAGTGATATGAACCTACCTTCTTAGGTGGCAACACCATGGCTCCTAACACTCACATCAATGCAAAGAACGGCACTGAGGACCGCCCAAAAGCAGATAAGAAGAATAGGGCAGCAGATGTTGTGACTGACCGAAAGGCTTCTGAAAAAGTACGTATAAAAAATAAGTATATACATGCTTGGGGCATTAAGGTGGGTGGAGGGTGATGTGGCAGGCAGGAGACTAGTAAAATGTAGCTAAGGGGTGCGCATCTATTTAAAATTGAACAAGGTATACTTTTCTAAAAAGCCTCAATGAGATGTGTACACCTCCACACTTAACAGGAAAATCACAGAGCCCCTTAACTGGAAATTCACAGAACCTCCACCGCCATAGAACCACTACAATTTACTGCTTACCAGATAATTACAACTAATGTACTTGGGAGGTTAACTTTTTTTTTCTTTTTCCAAGCTTAACAGCCCTAGCTGGACAATCCTGGTATCACAGAAGTTGTGAAGTCATTTGTGCTTATCTAAGGACATACTTTAAAACCTCTCACAAGCAAACATCCAGGAGCAGTGGGAAGTGAAACATTTAACAGCTGTATCACTACCTCTGCTAAATGTGACAGCTTCCTGGTCAGGGCTTCTGGTTGTTAGAGAGCCAGCACCTGCCAGTGCTCTAACAAACAGTGATTCATTCCCACCTGGCACATTCAGCTGACAACCAGAGATTTTCGACTAACAGGTAAATGTTAACAAAGGGATGGGGATAGTGTAAAAAATGGCATGGTATAGATTTTAAGGGGAACTCCATAAAAAAAAATGCTCCCTCCCCCCAAATTCCATATCAGACTTTTGGTTGTGGTTTTTAGGAGGGAACCCAATGCAAAAAAAATGGGGTCTCCCCAAAATCCATAGCAGACCCTTATCTGAGCATACAGCCTGGCTGGCCAAGAAGGAGACAGGAGACCATATCATACCATGGTACCTTGCTACGGGGGATCCGAGAGCATTTTGTCCTCATGTAGATGAGGACAAAATCCTCCTACCCACAACCCTGGCCTGATGGTTGACTACACCCCTTTGTCCCTTTGTTTACATTGCGGCATCAGAGGTTGGGAGATATCATTTGGTGGGAATGAAGTGACGAGATCAGATGTGTCGGCAGTTTTTTTCTTTTGATTGGCACTGTCCATCATGGTTGATGTAGATGTGCATTGACATGACATGACTGAAGGAGGATATACATTGTGGGTAGGGATGAGCTTCGTGTTCGAGTCGAACCCATGTTCGACTCGAACATCGGCTGTTCGGTCGTTCGCCGAATTGCGAACGATATGGGCCGTTCGCGCCAAATTCGTGTGGCGCGTCACGGCCCATAATTCACTGCGGCATCGCAGTGCATTGCTGGCTGATGATTGGCCAAGCATGCACTATGACCCGCATGCTTGGCCAATCACAGCGCCGTCAGTAGAGAGAGCTGTAATTGGCCAAAGCCAGGGTGGCTTTGGCCAATTATGGCTCAGGGGATTTAGTACACACCCCACACTATATAAGGCCGCCTGCACGGCGGCCCTGTGTAGTGTGTGTTCCGGTGTGCTGAGAGATAGAGAGAGAGAGAGACAGTGTCATTTGATTTGAGTTAGATAGATTAGGCAGAACAGTCAGTCAGTTAGCTGCACTTACAGTGTATTGTGTATATATATGCATCCCAGGTGTTGCATATATATATATACACTGTATTCAGTTTAGCTAGATCCGTTCCTGTTATCTTCTATCTAGACTATTTACATTTAGTGCAGTGTGTCCTGCTCACAGTGTTCAGCTAGATCCGTTCCTGCTATTTACATTCAGTGCAGTGCGTCCTGCTCACAGTGTTCAGCTAGATCCGTTCCTGCTATTTACATTCAGTGCAGTGCGTCCTGCTCACAGTGTTCAGCTAGATCCGTTCCTGCTATTTACATTCAGTGCAGTGCGTCCTGCTCACAGTGTTCAGCTAGATCCGTTCCTGGTATTTACATTTAGTGCAGTGCGTCCTGCTCACAGTGTTCAGCTAGATCCGTTCCTGCTATTTACATTCAGTGCAGTGCGTCCTGCTCACAGTGTTCAGCTAGATCCGTTCCTGGTATTTACATTCAGTGCAGTGCGTCCTGCTCACAGTGTTCAGCTAGATCCGTTCCTGCTATTTACATTCAGTGCAGTGCGTCCTGCTCACAGTGTTCAGCTAGATCCGTTCCTGCTATTTACATTCAGTGCAGTGCGTCCTGCTCACAGTGTTCAGCTACATCCGTTCCTGGTATTTACATTTAGTGCAGTGCGTCCTGCTCACAGTGTTCAGCTAGATCCGTTCCTGCTATTTACATTCAGTGCAGTGCGTCCTGCTCACAGTGTTCAGCTAGATCCGTTCCTGCTATTTACATTCAGTGCAGTGCGTCCTGCTCACAGTGTTCAGCTAGATCCGTTCCTGGTATTTACATTTAGTGCAGTGCGTCCTGCTCACAGTGTTCAGCTAGATCCGTTCCTGCTATTTACATTCAGTGCAGTGCGTCCTGCTCACAGTGTTCAGCTAGATCCGTTCCTGGTATTTACATTTAGTGCAGTGCGTCCTGCTCACAGTGTTCAGCTAGATCCGTTCCTGCTATTTACATTCAGTGCAGTGCGTCCTGCTCACAGTGTTCAGCTAGATCCGTTCCTGGTATTTACATTTAGTGCAGTGCGTTGTGCTCACAGTGTTCAGCTACATCCGTTCCTGCTATTTACATTCAGTGCAGTGCGTCCTGCTCACAGTGTTCAGCTAGATCCGTTCCTGCTATTTACATTCAGTGCAGTGCGTCCTGCTCACAGTGTTCAGCTAGATCCGTTCCTGCTATTTACATTCAGTGCAGTGCGTCCTGCTCACAGTGTTCAGCTAGATCCGTTCCTGGTATTTACATTTAGTGCAGTGCGTCCTGCTCACAGTGTTCAGCTAGATCCGTTCCTGCTATTTACATTCAGTGCAGTGCGTCCTGCTCACAGTGTTCAGCTAGATCCGTTCCTGCTATATACATTTAGTGCAGTACGTCCTGCTCACAGTGTTCAGCTAGATCCGTTCCTGTTATCTTCCTACTGACAGGCAGGCTTGTCTGGTTACAGTATATAAAGCTACCTGAAGAAAATTACAGGTGTTCTTTTTGATCCTATTAGTACCACGGTCAGGCAGCTAGACTATTTACATTTAGTACAGTGTGTCCTGCTCACAGTGTTCAGCTAGATCCGTTCCTGTTATCTTCCTACTGACAGGCAGGCTTGTCTGGTTACAGTATATAAAGCTACCTTAAGAAAATTACAGGTGTTCTTTTTGATCCTATTAGTACCACGGTCAGGCAGCTAGACTATTTACATTTAGTACAGTGCGTCCTGCTCACAGTGTTCAGCTAGATCCGTTCCTGTTATCTTCCTACTGACAGGCAGGCTTGTCTGGTTACAGTATATAAAGCTACCTTAAGAAAATTACAGGTGTTCTTTTTGATCCTATTAGTACCACGGTCAGGCAGCTAGACTATTTACATTTAGTACAGTGCGTCCTGCTCACAGTGTTCAGCTAGATCCGTTCTTGCTATTTACATTCAGTGCAGTGCGTCCTGCTCACAGTGTTCAGCTAGATCCGTTCCTGCTATTTACATTCAGTGCAGTGCGTCCTGCTCACAGTGTTCAGCTAGATCCGTTCCTGCTATTTACATTCAGTGCAGTGCGTCCTGCTCACAGTGTTCAGCTAGATCCGTTCCTGGTATTTACATTTAGTGCAGTGCGTCCTGCTCACAGTGTTCAGCTAGATCCGTTCCTGCTATTTACATTCAGTGCAGTGCGTCCTGCTCACAGTGTTCAGCTAGATCCGTTCCTGGTATTTACATTTAGTGCAGTGCGTCCTGCTCACAGTGTTCAGCTAGATCCGTTCCTGCTATTTACATTCAGTGCAGTGCGTCCTGCTCACAGTGTTCAGCTAGATCCGTTCCTGGTATTTACATTTAGTGCAGTGCGTCCTGCTCACAGTGTTCAGCTAGATCCGTTCCTGCTATTTACATTCAGTGCAGTGCGTCCTGCTCACAGTGTTCAGCTAGATCCGTTCCTGCTATTTACATTCAGTGCAGTGCGTCCTGCTCACAGTGTTCAGCTAGATCCGTTCCTGGTATTTACATTTAGTGCAGTGCGTCCTGCTCACAGTGTTCAGCTAGATCCGTTCCTGCTATTTACATTCAGTGCAGTGCGTCCTGCTCACAGTGTTCAGCTAGATCCGTTCCTGCTATATACATTTAGTGCAGTACGTCCTGCTCACAGTGTTCAGCTAGATCCGTTCCTGTTATCTTCCTACTGACAGGCAGGCTTGTCTGGTTACAGTATATAAAGCTACCTTAAGAAAATTACAGGTGTTCTATCCCAGCTTAGTGCAGCTACAGGCCATTAGTATGTCTGGAAGGCCAAGAAGGAGAGGCAGACAGTCACAAGCCAATAAGAGAGGGCAAGCAGGCTCTGTGTCTAGTGCTGGTCGTGGAGACGGTGCATCCTCATCAGCACGTGGCCATGGGACACGCTTGGCCTTTTTTTCGGCAGCTGGCCGTGTTGAGCCGCAACATGCGGAAGACTTGGTCGAGTGGATGACCAAGCCGTCCTCATCCTCCTCATCCTCTCTCACCCATGCCCAGGGTGCTTTGTCTGGCAAAGCAGCGGCCTCTTCCCTCAGCTCAATGTCATCAGTGACTCCTTCCCTAGCTCCACCATGTCCTCATGAGGATTCCCTCGAACTGTTTTACCACAGTGTTGGGTACATGCTCCAGGAGGATGCCCAGCGTTTGGAAGGCTCTGATGATGATACTGAGCTCAATGAAAGCAGTAACATGAGCACGGACAGAGGGGGTGCCCAAGAAGGACAGCAATCTGGCAGTCATGCTCCCCCTGCTGCAGCATACTGCCAGGTTTGCTCCAGTGATGAGGAGGGAGGGGATGATGAGGTCACTGACTCAACGTGGGTGCCTGATAGGAGAGAGGAGGAGGAGGAGGAGGAGGAGGAGGTGGCACATCACCAACTAGGCAGGATGCCCTCCAGGGGCCAGCCTAAGGGCAGCACATTGACTGCATCACACCCCAAAGCTCCACATGTGCAGGGCGCTGCAGTCTCTGCGCGTTATTCAAAAAGTTCTTTGGTGTGGGCCTTTTTTGAGACGAGTGCATCAGATCGCACCGCTGCTATTTGCAACATATGTCTCAAGCGTATCTCGCGTGGCCAAAACATCTCCCGCTTGGGTACCACATGCTTGACCAGACATATGTTGACCTGCCATGCAGTTCGTTGGCAAGCGTATCTAAAAGACCCACACCAAAGAACAAAGACGATCTCTCCTTGCTCCTCATCAGCTGAGATTTCCAACCCCACTAGACCTTCAGTCCTCTCTGAGACCTGCACTGAGAGGAATGAAGGTGTAGAATTAGGTGTGTCACAGCCAAGTACTTGTGGGCAATCTGCTTTTGGTACACCGACGTCAGATTGTACCAGGCAAATTTCCCTGCCCCAGCTGCTGCACCGCCGAAAGAAGTTTGCTCCCAGCCATCCACATGCCCAGCGGTTGAATGCTAGCTTGGCAAAATTGCTAGCACTTCAACTGCTGCCTTTTCAGTTGGTAGACTCTGCCCCCTTCCGTGAGTTTGTGGAATGTGCGGTTCCTCAGTGGCAGGTACCCAAACGCCACTTTTTCTCACGGAAGGCGATTCCGGCTCTCTACCGGCATGTGGAAGGCAATGTCCATGCCTCGCTGGACAGGGCGGTCAGCGGTAAGGTGCATATTACCGCTGACTCATGGTCCAGCAGGCATGGACAGGGACGTTACTTAAGTTTCACGGCGCATTGGGTGACTCTGCTGGCAGCTGGGAAGGATGCAGGACAAGGTGCAGTAGTGTTGGAGGTTGTTCCGCCACCACGCCTCCAAAATGCTGATTGTGACACACCTCTCTCCTCCACCCCCTCCTCTTCTTCTTCCTCCATGGCCTCTTCCTCGGAACCAGCGGTGCTCCGTAGGCGTTCAAGGGGCTACGCAAGTACGCAGGCCAAAAGATGCCATGCGGTGCTTGAGCTGGTGTGCTTGGGGGACAGGAGCCACACTGGGGCAGAGGTTCTGTCAGCTCTGCAGGGGCAGGTTCAGAGGTGGTTGACGCCACGCCAACTTAAGGCAGGAATGGTGGTTTGCGACAATGGCACCAACCTCCTCTCTGCCCTCCGACAGGGACAACTGACCCATGTGCCCTGTTTGGCTCACGTCCTTAACTTGGTGGTGCAGCGGTTCTTGGGCAGGTACCCGGGCTTACAGGATGTCCTGAGGCAGGCCAGGAAAGTCTCTGTGCATTTCCGCCGGTCATATAATGCCAGTGCTCGGCTGACGGACCTCCAAAAGGAGTTTAACCTGCCCAAGAACCGCCTAATCTGTGACATGCCCACCAGGTGGAACTCGACGTTGGCCATGCTGCAGCGGCTGCACACGCAGCAGAGGGCCATCAATGAGTACCTGTGCGACTATGGCACCAGGACAGGGTCAGGGGACCTTGGTTTTTTTTCCCCACGCCAGTGGGCCATGATCAGGGATGCATGCACTGTCCCGTCACCATTCGAGGAGGCCACGAGGATGGTGAGCACTGACAGTGCATGCATCAGTGACACTGTCCCCCTTGTCCACCTGTTGGAGCACACGCTGCGTGGAATAATGGACAGGGCACTTGAGGCAGAACAGAGGCAGGAAGAGGAGGACTTCCTTAGCTCTCAAGGCCCCCTTTATCCAGACAGTGTTCCTGCGTGCCCGCCGATCACACAGGAAGAGGACGAGGAGGAGGAGGAGGAGGAGGAGGAAGATTGTGTCAGTATGGAGGTGGAGCCTGGCACTCAGCATCAGCAGTCTTTAAGGGATCAGTCCCAAGGAACACATGGACTTGTACGTGGCTGGGAGGAGGTGGCTGCGGACGTTGTTGTCCTTAGTGACCCAGAGGACTCCGGACCGAATGCCTCAGCAAACCTACGCTGCATGGCCTCCCTGATCCTGCAAAGCCTGCGTAAGGATCCTCGTATTCGTGGTATCAAGGAGAAGGACCAATACTGGCTGGCAACCCTCCTTGATCCACGTTACAAGGGTAAGGTTGCGGACCTTATCTTGCCATCGCAGAGGGAGCAGAGGATGAAACATCTTTGGGAGGCCTTGCAGAAAGGTCTGTGCAACGCGTTCCCAGAGACTGGGAGGTTACAAACTCCTGTTTCTGGACAACGTGTTGCTGAGGCTTCGGTCAGTCAAAGAAGGAGCGGTGGAGAAGGTGGCCGTCTGACCGATGCGTTCAGATAATTTTTTGGTCCGCAGCCCCAAGGTATGATCGGTTCCAGCAACCATCGCCAGCGTCTGTTTTACATGGTGCAGGAATACCTAGGGGCAAGATCAGACTTGGACACCTTTCCCACCGAAAATCCTCTGGGTTACTGGGTCTTGAGGATGGATCACTGGCCAGAGCTTGCACAGTATGCAATTGAGCTACTGGCCTGTCCTGCATCCAGCGTTCTTTCGGAACGCACATTCAGTGCTGCTGGAGGCGTGGTAACCGATCACAGGGTGCGTCTGTCCACCGACTCGGTCGATCGGCTGACCTTCATAAAAATGAATCAGTCTTGGATCACCACCAGCTACCAAGCACCTGATGCAGATGTAACCGAATAATTTTTTTTGAAATCTCAGATCCCTTCAAAGACTGCCTATGCTGATGCTGAGTGACTATCCCTGAGTAATTATCCTCTTCCTCCTCAATCATCACGCTGATAGCTTGTAAGAACATTTTTGGTTCTGGGCGCCACCACCAGTGCCTAAGGCACAATTTTTCAGCCCCTGTTTAACAGGGGCGTGTAATTACAATTTTTGATGTAATACTTTGCAGCAGGGCTCGTTCCTGCATTCCAACTAGAGTGTCTGTGAGGGGTTGCAGTGTTGTGGCACCAGCACCAGTGCCTAAGACCCAATTTTTCAGCCCCTGTCTAACAGGGGCGTGTAATTACAATTTTTGATGCAATACTTTGCAGCAGGGCTTGTTCCTGCGTTTCAACTAGAGTGTCTGTGAGGGGTTGCAGTGTTGTGGCACCAGCACCAGTGCCTAAGACCCAATTTTTCTGCCCCTGTCTAACAGGGGCGTGTAATTACAATTTTTGATGTAATACTTTGCAGCAGGGCTCGTTCCTGCGTTCCAACTAGAGTGTCTGTGAGGGGTTGCAGTGTTGTGGCACCAGCACCAGTGCCTAAGGCCCAATTTTTCTGCCCCTGTCTAACAGGGGCGTGTAATTACAATTTTTGATGCAATACTTTGCAGCAGGGCTCGTTCCTGCGTTCCAACTAGAGTGTCTGTGAGGGGTTGCAGTGTTGTGGCACCAGCACCAGTGCCTAAGGCCTAATTTTTCAGCTCCTGTTCAACAGGGGCATGTAATTACAATTCTTGATCTAATATTTCACAGCAGGGCCCTGTGAGGGCTTACAGTGTTTTGGCCACAGCAACACCTAAGGCCCAAATTTCTGCTGAGTATATAGGGCAGGACCCTACTTTCAAACATCTAACTTACAAACGACTCCTACTTGCAAACGGAAGGAGACAACAGGAAGTGAGATGAAATCTACCCCTAAGGAAGGGAAATTCTCTCCTGTAAGAGTTAATATGGGAAAACAATTTCTCCTTTCCACTGATGCTTTCCAATCCTTGTTCCACAAAAAAACCCAAATTTTCAAAAAACATTTTTCATTGGGACAAAAAAGTGAGGTGAAATCTTCTGAAGAGGAGGAAAGACGCAAAACAAATGTCACAGGGGTGATAACCCTTCCCTATGTTTTCCAAAAAGCTTAGAAAAGATTTTTTGGCTGGAGCTAAACACATTAAAAATGTTCAAAATTACAAACAGATTCTACTTAACAACAAACCTACAGTCCCTGTCTTGTTTGCACCGCCTGAATACTGCTGTTCAGAGTATATAGGGACCTTTCCTTATTTTAATTTGGGTGCGGGGTTCCCCTTAATATCCATACAAGACCCAAAGGGCCTGGTAATGGACTGGGGGGTACCCATGCCGTTTGTCTCACTGATTTTCATCCATATTGCCATGACCCGACATGACATTAAACCCGCAAGCAGTTTTAAATGAGATTTTTTCCTTTAAAAATGACATTTGGTGCAGGGACTGTTCTAAACATGGGAAACACGCGTCACTTTACAGGCATACTATAGACACCCCCCAGGTACGATATTTAAAGGAATATTTCACTTTTTTTTTTTTACTTTAAGCATCATTAAAATCACTGCTCCCGAAAAAACGGCCGTTTTTAAAAGTTTTTTTTGCATTGATACATGTCCCCTGGGGTAGGACCCGGGTCCCCAAACCCTTTTTAGGACAATACCATGCAAATTAGCCTTTAAAATGAGCACTTTTGATTTCGAACGTTCGAGTCCCATAGACGTCAATGGGGTTCTAACGTTCGTGCGAACTTGCGGTCCGTTCGCGGGTTCTAGTGCGAACCGAACCGGGGGGTGTTCGGCTCATCCCTAATTGTGGGACAGTTTTGGATTACAGTAAGCCCTTTGCCATGGACCTCCACATCCACTGGATCAGAGTTGTAGGGAAGAGACCCTTGTCTTCATCAACAAGGAGACATGGTGTTTTGCTAAATGATTTTCCCTGGCAAAGTACCCCAATTTTGAATGCATGTGGCCTGGTATAGTTCAGGAGTTGGGGGAACACATTCATGTTTTTTTCTTGTTTTTTGCTTTCCCCCTTAAAATCCGTACCTTAGGCTCTTTGATGGATTTCAAGGGGACCCCATGCCATTTTCACATGTTTTAGTTTATGGGGCCCCTACAATCTATACCAGACCTGAAGGTCCTTGTATGAGTTTGGGGGAATACCCCATCCTTTTTTACATTATCCTCACCCCTTTGTTTACATTCACCTGTCATCTGAAAATCACTAGCTGACAGCTAAATGTACAGTGGGGATGGAAAATATTCAGACCCCCTTAAATTTTTCACTCTTTGCTATATTGCAGCCATTTGCTAAAATTATTTAAGTTCATTTTTTCCTCATTAATGTACACAAAACACCCCATATTGACAGAAAAACACAGAATTGCTGACATTTTTGCAGATTTATTAAAAAAGAAAAACTGAAATATCACATGGTTCTAAGTATTCAGACCCTTTGCTCAGTATTTAGTAGAAGCACCCTTTTGATCTAATACAGCCATGAGTCTTTTTGGGAAAGATGCAACAAGTTTTTCACACTTGGATTTGGGGATCCTCTGCCATTCCTCCTTGCAGATCCTCTCCAGTTCTGTCAGGTTGGATGGTAAACATTGGTGGACAGCCATTTTTAGGTCTCTCTAGAGATGCTCAATTGAGTTTAAGTCAGGGCTCTGGCTGGGCCATTCAAGAACAGTTACGGAGTTGTTGTGAAGCCACTCCTTCGTTATTTTAGCTGTGTGCTTAGGGTCATTGTCTTGTTGAAAGGTAAACCTTCGGCCCAGTCTGAGGTCCTGAGCACTCTGGAGAAGGTTTTCATCCAGGATATCCCTGTACTTGGCCGCATTCATCTTTCCATCGATTGCAACCAGTCGTCCTATCCCTGCAGCTGAAAAACACCCCCACAGCATGATGCTGCCACCACCATGCTTCACTGTGGGGACTGTATTGGACAGGTGATGAGCAGTGCCTGGTTTTCTCCACACATACCATTTAGAATTAAGGCCAAAAAGTTCTATCTTGGTATCATCAGACCAAAGAATCTTATTTCTCACCATCTTGGAGTCCTTCAGGTGTTTTTTTAGCAAACTCCATGCGGGCTTTCAGTTGTCTTGCACTGACGAGAGTCTTCTGTTGGGCCACTCTGCCATAAAGCCCCGACTCTTGGAGGGCTGCAGTGATGGTTGACTTTCTACAACTTTCTCCCATCTCCCGACTGCATCTCTGGAGCTCAGCCACAGTGATCTTTGGCCTCTTCTTTACCTCTTCTCCCCCTATAGCTCAGTTTGGCCAGACGGCCAGCTCTAGGAAGGGTTCTGGTCATCCCAAACGTCTTCCATTTAAGGATTATGGAGGCCACTGTGCTCTTAGGAACCTTAAGTGCAGCAGAATTTTTTGTAACCTTGGCCAGATCTGTGCCTTGCCACAATTCTGTCTCTGAGCTCTTCAGGCAGTTCCTTTGACCTCATGATTCTCATTTGCTCTGACATGCACTGTGAGCTGTAAGGTCTTATATAGACAGGTGTGTGGCTTTCCTAATCAAGTCCAATCAGTATAATCAAACACAGCTGGACTCAAATGAAGGTGTAGAACCATCTCAAGGATGATCAGAAGAAATTGACAGCACCTGAGTTAAATATGAGTGTCACAGCAAAGGGTCTGAACTTAAATGATTTTAACAAATGGCTGCAATATAACAAAGAGTGAAACCTGTAAGGGGGTCTGAATACTTTCAGTCTCCACTGTACTTGACTGAGATGAGTCATAGGTTGTTAGGATGCATGCACCTGACAGCTCCGTAATAACCAGGAGCCCTAAGCAGGAAGCTAAGGCATACTAATGAAGCCCAATCACGGCACTCAATGCGCCTAGGAAGAGCAGCTATTTTATGTGAAGCACTTTTTATTGTGGATTCTTGTATGTGTGATTTATAGTGGGGATTGTGAATAAACTTGCAAAAAACGGATTGCACTAGGTTTGTGCCTTTCTATTTTATATGATATATGATTGGAGACTTCTTATTGTGCTGGGAAGTGGATGGGTTGAGTATCCTGTACTTACTAAGGATGATTTAGAGGTGAACCCAAAAGGAACAGCAGTGGGATAATATCGAAGAGCTTGTTAATGTGTTAGTGAGCAGGTCTTTCACCAGGTGGAGGATATGCACTGATGCATGAAAAGTGAAGACATTAAGATATGGTGAGGTATTACGCCACACTGTTTTTTGGTATACTAAGCAGAAAGATGTCACATTTAGCATTGGTAGCACTACTAAATCTGCACTGCTAAATCTTTGAGTTCCCACTGCTTCTGGAGGTTTGCACAGCCAAACATCCATTTGTGTGGCTATTTGCACAGGAACCTTGATACACCGTGCAGCGGTCTCCTTCGTATTATTTCCTTTTATGATCAAATGTTCTTAGCCTAAAGTTAGGCTGTTTTCTCTATTGATTGAATGTTCTTTGACTGTTCTAGTTGAATGTTCTTAAGGCTTTTTCCTCTTAAGATCAAATGTTAGGAAATACAATGTGAAAGACAACACATAGAAACTGACGTTATACACAAATTATACAAACATTACGGGTATTATTTGTTATTTTTATGCAAATACTGAGACATTTGCAAATGGGATTTTTTGTACACCGACCCCCTATGTGTAAGATCCTTTAATACAGTGAATGATTTTAATGTGGTTGTAAACCCCTATATATACCCAGCGAAGTAACTGGCCTCAGGTGATACACAGAGATGAAACAAATCCTCCTACATAAGGTGTACCTGTTTATCTGCAATCTTCTTCTTCTTCTTCACTGCAGTCATTCATAGTCCATCATTTATAAAGCGTGTCTGAGCTTTCAGAAAACAGGGGGCGGGGAGCTGAAGGTACACAACGCAGAGCTCAGTGAGGAGTGCTCTGAGAGCTGATTAGAGGGAAGAGACACAGCCCCTTCACACAGCACACAAGAACAGACCTGAGTCTGCCAATCACAGGCTGTGTGCTGGAGATCCCTCTCCTGTTTTTTTTTTACTCTTGGTGTCAGGAAAACCTTTCAGAAGTGACTCATGCTGATTGCAGAGAAACAAAACATAAGGCAGAAATTACACTTAGTAAGTTCTAAGAGGGTTATGCTTTGTTCTTATTTCATATCTGAGGTGTACAACCACTTTAACATACATAGGGGTTGATTTACTAAAACTGGAGAGTGCAAAATCAGGTGCAGCTGTGCATGGTAGCCAATCAACTTAAACAATAAAACCTGGAAGATGATTGGTTTCTATGTAGAGCTGTACCAGGTTTTGCACACTCAATTTTAGTAAATCAACCTCAAAGAAGAAGCTGGGAATGGCAACCAATCAGCTTCTTTCTTCAACTTTCAAAGTTTAACTGAACGAACTAATGATAGAATATGATTGGTTGCCACCCACAGCTGTTAGAGATTTTGGGCTCCATTTACAGAATGAACTCGCATGAGATATTTAGGTGTCAGGACACATTTTGCCTTAAATATCTCATGTGATCTTGAAACTGTCAATTCACTAGCCCCTTTGGGAGGTGTTTACAGAAAAACACAGAAAACGCTTGGTAAATACTACATGAACAGGCATTAAAATCTTTTCACAGAAGGAAATAAATAATTAAATGCATGTGGACATTAAGTAGTGGTTCAGGCTTGCAGTATTTGTGGAATGTATACTGGTTGTTAAGAAGCAGGCGGCTGTCTGCTCCTTAACAACCAGTAAACATGATGGTTGTTAAGGAGCGGGCAGCCGCTGTGTCCTTAACAATGAGTCATCAGTTGTCAGTGGGGTGACATCCTCAGGAAAGGGTCTGGTATGAGTTTTGGGGGGTCCCCAAAACATTTTTACTTAGATTTTTTTATTTCCCTGCAATTCTTTTTTTACATTTAGCATCATCGGTCGTTAAGGACGAGGCGGCCGCCCACTACTTCACAATGCCTATTTATTATTGTTAATAAATACTCCGGCTAGTGCCAGGCATTAAAGTGATTGTAAAGTCTCAAGGTTTTTAACCTTAATGTTTTCTATGCATTAAGGTGAAAAACCTTCTTAGTTGCAGCTGCCCCCAGACCCCCACAGTTAATTACTACATGTTTTCACTACTAAAATACCACACTTCATAAAATAACTCCAACAGTATTTTAGTAGCATTTTTTCGCGAATGCCAAGAAACTTTTTGAAAAATGCTGAGTGGTATTTTACCGCATTTTGTAAGGGGGGACATACCACTTTGTTAATGGAACCCTCTGTCTACTCCAGTTTTGATAAATTCGCTCCCTGTTGTCTCCCTGTACTTTCTAAAATTCCAAAATTAAGAGGGCTTAAGTTTGAGGGCATAGATAGAATAAAAAAAATGTTTTTATTGTTTCTTTGGTCTTCAAGCATGAGCTGATTGTAGCCGTATTAGTGCACTTGCAGCTGCTGGGACCTTGAAGAAGGGGACATACCCCGAAAGCTTGTTATGAAAAATTGTATGTTAGTGCAAATAAAAAAGTATCATGGAGAGTTTTTGTTTTTGGTGTTCAAAAAATATATTTTTATCTGCACAATCTGAAGTCTTTTTTTTTTTGTATCCCCACCAGATTGAGGATTGAGTGAGGTGAGATATATCCTTGGATTGGAGTGAGTACTTCCACAACTTCATTGATACCAGGATTGGCTAGCAAATCTCACGGCTGTTAAGCTGGGAAAAGCAAAAGTGGACCTTCTATATTTATGAGGTCAAATTATCCGGCAAGCAGCTGTATTTATTTGTGTGGGTGTATATACCACTTCATAGTAGGTTGCTGATCAATTACTCCTAAATAAAAGAGAGTAGTGAAACTGCTTTTGTTTTACAATTTAAAAACTTGACTCTTTAGGGTCATTAATTTTCTCTATTCTCTTAGAATTCCACATTCTCATGATTGAGTGATATGTGCTAGTCTGTGTACTATTGAACTAGATATACTTTTCTAGCAACATCCAGGGCACTCAAGGCATGTCACTCTTCTTTATTAAGTCATACAAACACATCCAGCTGATAAACATTTTTCATTCAGACACACGCTTTTTCAAGGCAGGTGTATTACAAGAATGTTTTATTTTCATCCCTTTTCCCCCTTAACCGCTTTAAGACCACCCACAGTTCTTTTACACAGGCAAGCTCAGCAACGTATGTATATATATGTTGCCTCGCACATGCGCACTGGTGCACCCCCTGGGGTGCGCAGTGCGCCGTTCCCATAACTGCTGGATTATGGTTCCTGGTACCCAGCCGCTTTGAGCGGCCGTGGGATCACATGCTCACAATGTATACACAACTGTTTTGAATGAGGGCAACCTTCACTGGCATCATCTGTGTATGGGGAGCAGAGTGTGAATGGTATCATCTGTGTTTGCTGCAAGTTTGGCAGCTAGTAACCTAACAAGGCCTTACATCAACTTGTAAGAAGTTAGAAAGGAAAAAACTAAATTTGTTAAATGGTGGTATTGCCTGATTGACAGTGCCCCTATGGAAGACAGTCTGCATGAACGAAGTTAGCTTAAGAAGGAGAAGATTGATGCTGACACTTTTATCTGTTTAATAACACTCGGCTACTGCATATTCATTAGCAGCATAGATTGGCGGTGAATGTGCATTTTATCTGCTGGTGGAGTTTGAACACTAGATTGATCTTGTGTGTCACCTCACGTATAGGTGTTTATTTAATTCCAAATGACAAAGCTTACTGCACTATATAAGCTTTTATTTTTTCATGGTTTTGTATTGGCACAAGCTACTATACACTTTGGAGCAGTGAATTAAGCAGATAACCAAAAACGACAGGAGTGGAAGGATGATCTTGTGATTGTTACTTAAAGAGCATCGCTGCACTAGGTTGAGGCAGCATGTGTTTGCGGTAAGTTGCCATTTCTTCAGGTATTCACAGAAGAAGGTGAGGAATGTAATTCTAGACTCATTTAATTCAGACAGTGGTGTTGTGGACTAATTTTGATGACACATATGAACTGTTATTTGCTCAGTAGGACTGCCATTCATTCCATATCATTTTCAATCATAGTGCTGCAATTTATTATTCACAAAATGACATAGGCCATCAGTACATCAGGATTGATCAATTTTCAAATATATATATACCATAGTTTGTAGACTTTATTTATTTATTAAAATGCTTAATCTACGCAGTTTTACCCGAAGGCCTCGATGCGCAAGACTCTATAACTTTCACACAAACCACTTCATGTACACGTATTGGAATTTTTTTTTACCAAAGACATGTAGCAGAATACATTATGGCCTAAATCCATGAACAAATTTGGTTTTAATTGATATGCTTTATAACAGAAAGTAGAAAATATTGTTTTTTTTTTTTCAAAAGGTTTGTTCTTTTTTCATTAACTACTTGCTTACTGGGCACTTAAATCCCCTTCCTGCCCAGGCCAATTTTCAGCTTTCAGCGCTCTCACACTTTGAATGACAATTGCGTGGTCATGCAACACTGTACCTATATGACATTTTTATCATTTTTTTCCACACAAATAGAGCTTTCTTTTGGTGGTATTTAATAACCACTGAGTTTTTTGCTAAACAAACAAAAAAAAAAAAAAAATTGTGAAAAAACAGACAAAAGTTTTTTTCATACTCTGTTAAAAAATTTAGCAAACAGGTAATTTTTCTCCTTGACTGATGGGTACTGATGAGGTGGCGCTGATGGCACTCATAGGCGTCACTGATAGGTGTCACTGATAGGCAGCACTGATAAGTGACACTGATGATGGTGATGCACTGATGGGCACTGATTGGCAGCACTGATGGGCACTGACAGGTGGCACTGGTGGGCACTGATTAACAGTAGTGATGGGCACTAATAGATGGCACTGGTGAGCACTGATTAGAAGCACTGGAGGGCACTTATTAGCAGCACTGGTGGGCACTTAGGGGATCGATGGCTCTCTAACAGAAGCTGGTTAACAGCTTTCTTCTTCTCTTTATGCTGACAGCGTGAGGAAAAAAGCAGATAACCTGCTTCTGTTTACTACATGATCAGCTGTCAGCCAATGACAGATGATCGTGGAAGTAAAGGGCCCTTTACCCCGATCAGTACCAAGGACTCGGCGATCACAGAGTGAACTGTCCGCCCATCCATGTACACCCTCCTGGCATTGTAGGCCCACGCTGTAGCCATCTTGGTAGCCAAATGGTTAATATCACAAAAAATAAAAAACCCAGTAGTAATCAAATACCACCAAAAGAAGGCTCAATTTGTGTGAAAAATGTATATAGATTTCATATTCGTACAGTGTTGCATGACCATGCAATTGCCAGTTAAAGTAGAACAGTGCTGAATATCAAAAAATGGTCTGGTCATAAAGGGGGTAAAATCTTCTGGAGGTCAAGTGGTTAAAACATTTAGGAAATGCTTCTCTGTTTTTAGACAAAGATGTCACTTATTATGTGTTGCAGCACAGCACTTCTGGATTCCTTGCCTAGGCAAGAATTACATAAAGACACTCCACTGCCTACTGGGATTGTGACGTTACATCTTAAAAGGCAGTGCTTCACTTTTTGAGACCTGCAGGTCTCTGCTAGTACCCATACGGCGACTTTCTGCAAGGTCCCAGATACCAGAATCTAACAGCATCAGAACACAGAAATCCCCTTACACATGCGCAGGCATGCTGCAGAGACCCATAACACATATGCACACATGTACAGTGGGGCAAAAAAGTATTTAGTCAGCCACCAATTGTGCAAGTTCTCCCACTTAAAAAGATGAGAGAGGCTTGTAATTGTCATCATAGGTATACCTCAACTATGAGAGACAAAATGTGGAAACAAATCCAGACAATCACATTGTCGGATTTTTGAAAGAATTTATTTGCAAATTATGGTGGAAAATAAGTATTTGGTCACCTACAAACAAGCAAGATTTGTGGCTCTCACAGACCTGTATCTTCTTTAATAGGCTCCTCTGTCAGCCACTCATTACCTGTATTAATGGCACCTGTTTGAACTTATCAGTATAAAAGACACCTGTCCACAACCTCAAACAGTCACACTGCAAACTCCACTATGGTGAAGACCAAAGAGCTGCCGAAGGACACCAGAAACAAAATTGTAGACCTGCAGGAGGCTGGGAAGACTGAATCTGCAATAGGCAAGCAGCTTGGTGTGAAGAAATCAACTGTGGGAGCAATAATTAGAAGATGGAAGACATACAAGACCACTGATAATCTCCCTCGATCTGGGGCTCCACGCAAGATCTCACCCCGTGGGGTCAAAATGATCACAAGAACAGTGAGCAAAAATCCCAGAACCACACGGGGGACCTAGTGAATGACCTGCAGAGAGCTGGGACCAACGTAACAAAGGCTACCATCAGTAACACACTACGCGGCCAGGGACTCAGATCCTGCAGTGCCAGACGTGTCCCCCTACTTAAGCCAGTACATGTCTGGGCCTGTCTGAGGTTTGCTAGGGAGCATTTGGATGGTCCAGAAGAGGATTGGGAGAATGTCATATGGTCAGATGAAACCAAAGTAGAACCGTTTGGTAGAAACACAACTCATCGTGTTTGGAGGAGAAAGAATGCTGAGTTGCAACCAAAGAACACCATACCTACTGTGAAGCATGGGGGTGGCAACATCATGCTTTGGGGCTGTTTCTCTGAGGAAACAGGACGACTGATTCATGTACATGAAAGAATGAACGGGGCCATGTATCGTGAGATTTTGAGTGCAAAGCTCCTCCCATCAGCAAGGGCATTAAGGATGAAACGTGGCCGGGTCTTTCAGCATGACAATGATCCCAAACACACTGCAATGAAGGAGTGGCTTCATAAGAAGCATTTCAAGGTCCTGGAGTGGCCTAGCCAGTCTCCTGATCTCAACCCCATAGAAAACTTTTGTAGGGAGTTGAAAGTCCGTGTTGCCCAGAGACAGCCCCAAAACATCACTGCTCTAAAGGAGATCTGCATGGAGGAATAGGCCAACATACCAGCAACAGTGTGTGACAACCTTGTGAAGACTTACAGAACACGTTTGACCT
This sequence comes from Lithobates clamitans, assembly GCA_037952925.1. Classification (NCBI taxonomy): domain Eukaryota; kingdom Metazoa; phylum Chordata; class Amphibia; order Anura; family Ranidae; genus Lithobates; species Lithobates clamitans. The sequence continues at coordinate 13,493,475 of JBBGZY010000438.1, forward strand.
CTGTCATTGCCAACAAAGGATATATAACAAAGTATTGAGATGAACTTTTGATATTGACCAAATACTTATTTTCCACCATAATTTGCAAATAAATTCTTTCAAAAATCAGACAATGTGATTGTCTGGATTTGTTTCCACATTTTGTCTCTCATAGTTGAGTTATACCTATGATGACAATTACAGGCCCCTTCATCTTTTTAAGTGGGAGAACTTGCACAATTGGTGGCTGACTAAATACTTTTTGTCCCACTGTAGATATTTAAATATGGTGGTGCAGAAGAGGGATTTAGTGAGGCGAATATTACAAGGGTGAAGTTTGTTTTGAAATTGTTAATATGAATGCAATATGTGCCAAAGTGCAATCATAAAAGAAAAAAGAAAAATAAATAAACATATATATATAGAGAGAGAGAGAGAGAGAGAGAGAGAGAGAGAGAGAGAGAGAGAGAGAGAGAGAGAGAGAGAGAGAGAGAGAGAGAGAGAGAGAGAGAGAGAGACATTTTTGTAATGAATGGAACCTTTGTTTTCAGATTGTACCACCTTCACCTTTCTTGCCAAGTGTTTAAATTAGTCACTGTAGCTGTTATTTGGCGTTGAACCATAAGATGATGTTGGAAGGTAGGAAGGGAGGCTTTGCTGCATTGCTTCACATTGAATACTGAGCATCCTAACACACAATCTGCTTTCCCATTTCTCAATAGCAATGTGTGGGTAGGCCAGAACAAAGCTGCATGTAAATACAGGACTGGGACCCTGCAGGCTGTACGTCATACTAGTCACTTATCTTTAAGCACTACTAGGAGACCCATTTTTGGTTAGGAACTGGAGAACTTTTGAGGCTATTAAACTAGAGATGTCGTGATCACAACTAAACAACTGTCTAGCAATGCTTGCTGCTAATTATAGTTTGAAAACAGTTGGAAAACAAAATCTTTCCTAAGCATTCTCTAAGCTGTTGCTATTTAAATGTTTTTTCGAGTTTAAAAAAACAAAAAAGAAAGAACAATGGACCTCTTTTTGCTGTAGGCTTTTCCGACAACAGAAACTTTAGAAACAAAACAGGAAAAATAACCACCATTCTATAAAAATGATCTGAGATGGAAGTGTAACCATAAATTATTAAGCACCTTATCCTTAAGCTGCCAAAAAATACCCCACAGCACAGTAGCATTCATGGCAATTTATTTCATGAATACCCCTTCTACCGCACTGGCAGCATATTTTTCTCTTTCCATTGTTTTCCTACTGGGGAATTAAACAATAATCAGTGTGATCTCTGTACATATGAATGCAAAACTGTAGGCTTCTTGATTCAGTTCCTGACACTATTCATTACTGGCTGTAATTTGCTATGTTAAAGCATTGTGCTGAAGGAAGCATATTCATAGAGCATGTTGTTCTATAGCAATGGCTGTGAGATGTTACAAAATGATAATAAAAGTCTGTATCCAGAGCTTTTTCTTGTAAACATGCAGTGAGGCAATAGTGTAATCAGTTATTGGATATTACTGCAGCATCCCTATTGAATAAATATGATGTCATGTATCATGTTAGCCATCTCTTTAAATATAAAACATTGTGCATAGGAGGTATAGCACTTTATTTCATGTTTTTTAGAAATAACCAGAAGCGTAACTAAAAGCCACGAAACCCTGAAGCAACATCTGAATATGCTTCAATCAAAACCATTGAAAAGTGCTTATTATGTAAGGGTGGGAGTAGGCGTGGAAGGCACCGTCCCTAAAAAATACAAAATTCAAATTCAAAATAAAGTGAAGTGGGACTTTGAATGTGCCTTGGTGGGGTGTAAATAATAGTTTATAACACAATTTTAAAATAATATAGAAAAGCTTTATTTACCATCCGTGGATGGGGACTTTAAAACATATTACTGTCTTAGAAAAAGTACAGTTTACTGTTTTTTTAATCCAGGGTGTACAGGTCCTGGTGTAAGATGTCAAGGATATGGCATATGCGTTTTGCGGGAAACCCCACTTCGTCAAGGCCTTTAAAGCAGCACAAAAAACATTTAAGTATTGGAAATGTCTTAAAAATACAGAGTTAGCAACATTATGAAGTAATGTTGGGTAAACATTAATATTACATACAGTGGGGACAGAAAGTATTCAGACCCCCTTAAATTTTTCACTATTTGTTATATTGCAGCCATTTGCTAAAATCATTTAAGTTCGTTTTTTTCCTCATTAATGTACACACAATACCCCATATTGACAGAAAAACACAGAATTGTTGACATTTTTGCAGATTTATTAACCACTTGATTACTGGACACTTAAACCCCCCTCCTGCCCAGACCAATTTTCAGCTTTCAGCACTGTTGCACTTTGAATGACAATTGCGCGGTCATACAACACTGTACCCAAATGAAATTTTTATCATTTTTTTCCCACAATTAGAGCTTTCTTTTGGTGGTATTTAATCACAGCTGAGATTTTTATTTTTTGCTAAACAAACAAAAAAAATGGAAAATTTTGAAAAAAAAAATCATTTTTCATAGTTTGTTATAAAATTTTGCAAACAGGTAATTTTTCTCTTTCATTGATATGCGCTGATGAGGCGGCATTGGTGGGCACTGATAAGCTGCACTGATGGGCACGGATAGGCATAGTTAAGGCGGAAATGATAGGCACAGTTAAGGCGGCACTGATGGGGACAGATAAGGCGGTACTGATGGGCACAGATAAGGCGGCACTGATGGCCACTGATGGGTGCTGATGGGTGGCACGGATGGGTGGCACGGATGGGTGGCATGGATAGGTGGCACTGATGGGCACTGATAGGTACCTCTGATGGGGGGCACTGATGGGCGGCACTGATGGGGGGCACTGATGGGCGGCACTGATGGGCAGTGATGGGCACTTATGGGCACTGGTAGGTGACACTGATGGGCACTGATAGGTGGCACTGATGTGCAGCACTGTTGTTGTGGCACTGATGTGGGTGCTGATGGGTGGAATTGTGGGTGCTGATGGGTGGCACTGATGGGTGGCACTGTGGGCACTGATGGGTGGCACTGTGGGCACTGATGGATGGCACTGTGGGCACTGATGGGTGATGCTGGTGGGCACCGGTAGGCGGCACTGCTGCCTATTGCCAGGTGTCACTGGCAGGGGGCAGATGATCGCCGTGATCGGGACTGATGTCCCTCTCACGGCCGCCGGTGATCTGCTTTTTTTTCCCTCCTCACGCTGTCAGCGCGAGGAGAAAAAATAGCCAATTACCGGCTCTGTTTACATCACATGATCAGCTGTCATTGGCTGAAAGCTGATCATGTGGTAAGGGGTCGGGACTGACCCCTTACTCTGATCTGTGATCAGGCGAGTCTCATAGACTCGCTGATCACCGAGCGCACCATGCGCGCCCTGCAGGGGGCACGCAGGCCACTCGTGCATGAGACGACGTCAATAGACGTAGTCCCGGCAATGTAGGTCCACGCTGTTGCCATCATTTGGAAGAATGTGGAAGAAGGTGCTCTGGTCAGATGAAACCAAAATTTAACTTTTTGGCCTAAAAGCAAAATGATATGTGTGACAGAAAAACTAACATTGCACATCACTCTGAACATACCATCCCTATCGTGAAACATGGTGGTGGCAGCATCATTTTGTGGGGGATGCTTTTCTTCATCAGGGACAGGGAAGCTGGTCAGAGTTGATGGGAAGATGGATGGAGCCAAAAATAGGGCAAGAAGAAAACCTGTTAGAGTCTACAAAAGACTTGAGACTGGGGCAGAGGTTCACCTTTCAGCAGGACAATGACCCTAAACATACAGCCAGACTTGAAAATTCACAGACGCTTGCCATCCAATCTGATGGCGCTTGAGCTATTTTGCAAAGAAAAATGGGCAAAAATTTCACTCTCTCGATGTGCAAAGCTGGTAGAGATATACCCAAAAAGACTTGCAGCTGTAATTGCAGTGAAAGGTGGTTCTACAAAGTATTGACTCAGGGGGGTTGAATACAAATGCACACCACACTTTTCACATATTTGTAAAAAAAATTGAAAACCATTCATCGTTTTCCTTACACTTCACAGTTATGTGCCATTTTGTGTTGTCTATCACATAAAATCCCAATAAAATACATTTACGTTTTTGGTTGTGACAAAATGTGGAAAATTTCAAGGGGTATGAATACTTTTTCAATGCACTGTATGTATAACCTATACTGCAATATATTTGCTTGCAAAACGACATACAGATATCTTAGGAGCCGCCCACTGTTCGCCATATGCTCCTTTTTAACTTCAGTGAGCAATCATAATGTTTGTCAAATTATAAACCTTCTGTGTATTTTTTAGGGCAAAATGGTAAAGTGTTTTTTTTTTTTTTTTGCTTTAAAATACAAAATATGTTATCCTTACCCACTCTGTGCGATGATATTGCACATTGTGGTCCTTTACCGCTTCCTCTGGAGTCCCCTGCTGGCACTGTCTGCTCTTTGTTCCTATCAGTGTCTCCTTTGCAAGCCATGTGCTAAGGGGGGACCCGTGTTTACATGCTCCTGAGCTGAGTCAATAGTCACACACAATGCTGGTAAGCCATGCCCCTGCTCGCTCCTCACAGGAGTTTCACTGACAGCAGCAGAAGTCTATGGCTGCAACATGTTAGACCAGGAAGTGGAGGAGAGGTGCAGTAGCCAAGACAGCAATGAGTCGGTGAGAGGAGCCAGGCAAGGGTTTAAGAGCAGGGCAGGCTAGGACAGGTAGTGGAGCATTTTTTCACCTTAATGCTTTGACTTCAGAACCAATTTATTTTTAACCTGTATCTGCATATAAGGCTAAAACAACATTATTTAAACGTTTATTGCACACTGCAAACTAGAACCACAACATATTAGACTTGTGCACAACGGGAAATTTTGTTTAGTTTTGGTTCATTGTCATCCATAAAATACATAATTTCGTTCGATATTCGAGTGTCGATATTCGTTATACTGAATCTCGAATCATGTTGAATTCATTTGTTATATCCGCTATAATTTCTTTCATATTAGTTGAAATTCGATATTTATGTATAATATATATACACCCTTCTCACTCAGTTCTCAGGAATGCACTTTGCCAGTAATCCAACCTCCAGCAGAAAATTAATCAGCTGATTGGACTGTAAGATTTACTTTGAGTTGACCTTTTGTTTCATCAGATCTTTAACAAACTACCGAATCATGTCGAATTCATTCTTTATATCCGCTATACTTTCTTTCATATTAGTTGAAATTCAATATTTATGTATGTATATTGATTCGTGATAATGATTCGTAGTTTGGAAAGTTGTTTGTTTATTGAATATATTAACACACACAATGACAATATCTCTTCTCCTCTGCTCAAATACAATAAAACACCCTTCTCACTCAGGTCTCAGAAATGCACTTTGCCGGTAATCCAACCTCCTGCACAAAATTAATCAGCTGATTGGACTGTAAGATTTACTTTGAGTTGACCTTTTGTTTCATTAGATCTTTAACGAATTACCGAATCATGTCGAATTCATTTGTTATATTTGCTATAATTTCTTTCATATTAGTTGAAACTCGTTATTTTTTTATTCGAACATTTGGATGCATCCAAATGTCCGAAAGATGCAAAATTTGGTCGAATTTCGATTTGTTACGAAACGCATTGCACATGTCTACAAAGTATGCATTAAACCTGAGTGTATGCTTTAACATACCTAAGGTATCACTTTCACTTGGTGTGTGCGTTCATGTTAATCAACAATCTAGTAAAGCTACATTTAGAAATTGTAAGACTCCATTCACACAGGGGCAACTTTGGATCCGACTTCAAGTCGCCCCAAGTCGCCCCTACTTGCCTCAAGTCGCGCTACATGAAAAAGTCAATGTAAGTGAGTGGATCCGTCTTAATGCACACTACTGCAGTCACTCCGACTTCAGAAAAGGTTCCTGTACTACCTCAATCTGACTTCTAGGCGACCTGTACCCATTAATTTCAATGGAAGTCACCTCCAAGTCGGATCCCCGTTCATAGTGAGGCAACTTTACAGGAAAAAGAAAAGAATTTACCAAGGAAGAGTGACCGCGATATGCCAGCGCCGAGCTGGCTCGCTCATCGGGAAAGGAAAAATGTGTTTTTTCCTTTCCCAATGAGCGACAAGCAATACTGACATGTGTTTGGTATGAATCATGAGGGGGAACTCCACGCCAAATTTTAAATAAAAAATCGGCATGGGTTCCTCTCCAAGAGCATACCAAGCCCTTAGATCTGGTATGGATTTTAAGGGGAACCCCCTATGCCAAAAAAACAAGCATCCTCCAAAATCCATACCAGACCCTTACCTGAGCACGCAGCCCAGCCGGTCAGGAAAGGGGGTGGGGACAAGCGAGCGCCCCCCCTCTTGAGCTGTACCAGGCTGCATGCCCTCAACATGGGGGGGTGGGTGCTTTGGGGAAGGGGGGCACCCTGCGGCCCCCCCACCCCAAAGCACCTTGTCCCCATGTTGATAAAGACAAGGGCTTCTTCCCGACAACCCTGGCCATTGGTTGTCGGGGTCTGCGGGCGGGGGGCTTATCGGAATCTGGGAGCCCCCTTTAGTAAGGCGGCCCCCAGATCCTGGCCCCCCCACCCTATGTGAATGAGTATGGGGTACATTGTACCCCTACCCATTCACCTGGGGGGGAAAAAGTGTCAATAAAAACCACACTACACAGGTTTTTAAAGTAATTTATTAGGCACCTCCGGGGGTCTTCTTCTGACTTCGGGGGTCTCTTCCGAATTCTGCGCTCTCTCCGGCCTCTTCTCCTGGTGTCCGGTTCTTCTCCCGCTCTCCAGTTCTTCTGCCGGGCTCCTCCCCTATCTTCTGCTCTTTTGCCGCTCTCTTGCTAGCGGTGGCCCAGTCTTCTCTGTCATCTTCTTCCCGCTTCTCTTCTTCCGATGTTGACACAATGCTCTCTCCCGCTGTAATGCCGTGTACACGGTGCGCAACGACTTATATAGGCATGGGGCATGGTCACCGGGTGATGTCACCCGGTGACCCTGCCCCTTATGACATCACAGTCCCGGGGCATGATGGGCCTAATAAATTACTTTAAAAACCTGTGTCGTGTGTTTTTTTATTGACACTTTTTTCCCCCAGGTGAATGGGTAGGGGTACGATGCACCCCATACTCATTCACATAAGGTGGGGAGCCGGGATCTGGGGGCCTCCATATTAAAGGGGGCTCCCGGATTCCGATAAGCCCCCTGTCCACAGACCCCGACAACCATTGGCCAGGGTTGTCGGGAAGAGGCCCTTGTCCTCATCAACATGGGGACAAGGTGCTTTGGGGTGGGGGGGCCGCAGGGTGCCCCCCTTCCCCAAAGCACCCACGCCCCATGTTGAGGGCATGCAGCCTGGTACGGTTCAAGGGGGGCACTTGCCTGGTATGGTTATGGGGGGGCCCCCATGCCATTTTTTTGGCATAGGGGTTCCCCTTAAAATCCATACCAGACCTAAGAGCCTGGTATTATTATTATTATTCAGGATTTATATAGCGCCAACAGTTTACGCAGTGCTTTACAATATAAAAGGGAAACAATACAGATTATAATACAATACAATACAATAGGATTAAGAGGGCCCTGCTCAGAAGAGCTTACAATCTAATAGGGTGGGGCAGGTGGTACATAAGGTTGTAACTGTGGGGAATGAGCTGGTGGAAGTGGTAGGAGATTAGTTGGAGACGTGATAGGCTTTCCTGAAGAGATGAGTTTTCAGGGATTGCCTGAAGGTAGCAAGAGTAGGGGATAGCCGGATAGATGGAGGTAGCGAGTTCCAGAGGATGGGAGAGGCTCTGGAGAAATCCTGGAGACGAGCATGGGAGGAGAAGATGAGAGAGCTTGAAAGCAGGAGGTCTTAAGAAGAGCGGAGAGGTCGATTTGGGTGATATTTGGAGACAAGATTAGTGATGTAGCTTGGGGCAGAGTTGTGAATGGCTTTGTATGTTGTGGTTAGAATTTTGAATTTAATTCGCTGGGTGATTGGGAGCCAGTGTAGGGATTGAAGTAGAGGGTTGGCAGACACTGAGCGGTTGGTAAGGTGGATAAGTCTGGCAGCAGCATTCATGATAGACTGAAGAGGGGATAGCCTATGGAGCGGTAGGCCAATGAGAAGGGAGTTGCAATAGTCAAGGCGAGAGATAACAAGGGAGTGAATGAGGAGCTTGGTGGTTTCATTTGTTAAAAAAGGGCGAATTTTAGAGATGTTACGGAGGTGAATTCTACAAACTTTTGACAGCGATTGGATTTGAGGCTGAAATGACAAGTCAGAGTCTAGAATTACACCTAGTACCCTGGCGTGAGGGGAGGGACTGATGGTTGCATTGTTGATTTTGATGGAAAAGTCATGGAGGGGGGCACGGGCGGGGGGGAATATTAATAGCTCAGTTTTAGAGAGATTTAGTTTAAGGAAGTGGTGCGACATCCATGCTGATATGTCAGTTAGTAAGTTAGTAATGCGAGAGGAGACTGAAGGTGTGAGGTGAGGAGTAGACAGATAGATTTGGGTGTCATCAGCGTATAAGTGGTATTGGAAGCCATGGGCAGTTATTAGGTGACCAAGGGAGGAGGTGTAGATAGAGAAGAGAAGGGGTCCAAGAACCGAGCCTTGGGGGACCCCCACAGAAAGGGGCAATGGAGAGGAGGAGACAGAGTTGTAGGTGACACTGAAGGAGCGCTGTGATAAATAGCCAGAGAACCAGGATAGAGCAGAATCTCGGAGGCCAAGGGAATGTAGTTTATTGAGAAGGAGCGGGTGGTCAACAGTATCAAAGGCCGCAGAGAGGTCAAGTAGTAGGAGTATGGAGTGGTATGTTCAGTTCCCTGTCCTGGAGGCGACTTCAAGTCATGTTGTAAGTCGCACTGAAGTCGCCCCAAGTCGCACTGTGATTCATACTCAAGTCGTGTCCAAGTTGCCTCCCAAAGTCGCGCTGGAAGTCGTGTTGCCCCTGTGTGAATGGGCTCTAATTGTACCCTCAGAAATCTCCTTTTTGTTTTGATTTCCTAAAAGATAGTGTTGAATGAGCCTAGGCACTCCTGAACCAGTAGCCTCATAACTGTTTAACTGCAGTATGAGATTTAGGATAGCTGACTACTAGTCAGTAATGGGGGAAAGCTGTGGGAGACCACAGAAAATACTGGTGACTAGTCCTTTGCACAGCTTCCAGAGCTTAATTCCTTTTTATTACAGTAATAGGTAGTAAAACAAATCTAACATTTACCAGAATAATAGTCTTTGGCATGGGAGACAAGATCTGAAGGAGACTTTCAAGGATATATCTTTAAATACAAAATATGAAATTTAAAGTATAACTAAAGGCAAAACTTTTTTATTAGTTTTGGATGGCGTGGAGAGGGATTAGAATGCTTGTCCGTTTTTGTCACTGTATGTGCCCCTGTTAGGGAGATTCATCCTCTCTATTTGTCCTGTTTACCATTGTCAAGTGAAAATCCCACATTTTAGGTATCCCCCGAAAAGTAATAGAGGGGAAATCTTCAAATAGGGACACTAGTTTTAGGGACAGGGGGGTCACCAAAGAATTCCCCTAATCTGCTGGGATTTCCTCTCACTGCCTCTTTGGCTATGGGACAGGAAGTGAAGGGTATTCTCCGCAATGAGACTCAGATGGTGAAAACAATCTGACGGGGTTATAACCCTTCTTTGCTCAATTAGATTGTGAAACTGAACTTTTCTCAGTTTTTCTATCAGAGGGTGCTATTCAAATGTGAACTGCATTTAATTGTATCCAATAGCCCAGACCATTTGTGTAATCATTTCCATACTGTAAATTGCTTTGTACATCCAGTGACTCTTGTGTTTTAAATCTATTATATTACAGAGTGGAAATTACATCTGCACACATACTTAGGGAAAAATAAATGAAATGTTGTTGTACAACACAAATCAAGCAAAAAAGTACAATACCCAAAAGACGATTTCATTTAGGACTTCCCTTTAAACTAATATATATGGAAGCATAGAGAAGCTTTGGAAGTTAACAGCTGTTGGAATATAGTGAATTGGGAAGTGGGAGGCTAGCACAAATAGTAAAGAAACATATTAAACTACAGGTATATGCACAACTGAAAATATAAATAAGGTTGTAAAAAAATATAAAATATATGCTAACTGATGCACAACATTTTATAAACAAAATGGAGCTGGAATTGCTGATAATTGACAGGGATTACTATATAATGTCTATAACAAAAATCTGGCTTGTTCACAGTTATTAATTTACTGTAGATGGTTACAGTGTGCATATGAAGCACAGAAAAAATAAAATATGGGGAAACGTTTGCCTCCTTGTGAAATCCTATTTGAGGTCAGCTTAGAATTAATATACCTGTAAAGACTGTGACAGTGTAGAACCTGTATGGGTAAACATCATTGGTGCAGATAATAACTCTTATATATTTATGGGGATTTGTTACACGCTACCTCAGATGACACTGCTGAAGTACAAATCCTGCTATAATTGAGAAGACAGCATACAGAAATATGTTTAATTTCAGCTATTCACATATCAACTAAGACATCTAAAGCTATAAAAATTATAACTCTAAATCTAAAATATTAGTAAATGATGTCAGCTTCAAGGTTTTATTGTTAAAGCATAAAATTTTGCACTCTCACGTTTTAGTAAATCAACCCCATCATTTCCAAAACTAGTGGGAACCATGGCTATGGAGAGGGTGCATGTAGATCGACACTCCTATAGGCATCATGGCCAAAACAAGGATCACAATGGGAACACATTTGGCAGCCTATATTGATCTGATAGGGTGACATACACATGATGTGGTGATGTCACTAATGTGCCACTAATTGGAAGAAAAAAAAATCACAGACCAAAGGTGTCTGAATATGTGGATACTGCTGCCATTTTGGGTGATTCCATTTTTTTTAACAAGGTGCTTTTACAGTTTGGCTGTACTGACAGGCTATATGGCCATTGATAAATACCAAGTTTCCTATTTGTGGATAACCTGGATCAGTTTTAACACATAATGATATATTTATCAAAAGTCTTGACTGCTTCCATAAAGGAGTAAAATAGTAAAAATGGTAACCAAACGAACTAGAGGGGAATTTCTGATAGATCATATACCATTTCAGATATGTATATTCAGGAACACCTAGATGAGGTTGGTATTAAATAAAGTGCAGAATAAAGGGGCTAAAAAAACTATTTAGCAAATCAAAGTTTAAACAACAAAAGCACTTTGTCTTCTACAAAGTATATTGTTAAATAACAATGTTTTATGTAAATAAGGTATTTTACAAATTGTTTAACTAAATACTGTACTATGTGCATTTCTAATATGAGCAAAACTTATAAGAGTGAAAATATCTATGTGGCTAAACAGGAAAGATTTAGATTTCACGAGGCATGAAAGGGAAACATCAAATTGCTAAAAGTTGTTAATTGATGCATTTGAATCTGCAAAAAAAAAAAAAGAAATATTAGTACTTTAAAAAATATTGCCATCACAATAGTAAAAATTGAAGTTGAAAAAAAAATGATTGTAATGATATTAAATGAAATCCCCAAAAAATTTACAAGTAAGGTATATAAACCCTAAGGGCCCTTTCACACTGAGGCGGTTTGCAGGCGCTATTGCGCTAATAATAGCGCCTGCAAACGACCCGAAAGTGCAGCTGCTTTGATTCCAGTGTGAAAGCCCCGAGGACTTTCACACTGGAGCGGTGCGCTAGCAGGACGGGAAAAAAAGTCCTGCTAACAGCATCTTTGGAGCGGTGAAGGAGCGGAGTGTATACCGCTCCTTCACTGCTCCTGCCCGTTGAAATCAATGGGACAGCACGGCTATACTGCCGGCAAAGCGCCTCTGCAGAGGCGCTTTGTGGTGGTTTTTAACCCTTTCTTGGCCGCTAGCGGGGGTAAAACCGCCCCGCTGGCGGCCGAATACCAACGGTAAAGCGCCGCTTACAATAGCGGAGCTTTACCCCCAACGCCGCCCCCACCCCAGTGAGAAAGAGCCCTAAAGCCTCATACACACAATCTGATTTTTCTACAGGAATTGTGTGATGACAGGCTGTTGGCGGAAAATCTGACGGCTTGTACACTCCATCTGACAATTGTCGGATTTTCCACGGACAAACGTTGGATGGCAGGTTTTAAAATTTTACGTGGGTAAATGTCTGTTGTCAGATTTTCCAAGCGTGTGTACACAAGTCCGTTGTACAAAAGCCCAAACAAACATGCACAGAAGGAAGGACAAGCCAGAAGCGGTCGGTCTTGTAAACTAGCATTCGTAATGGAGAATTAACATTTGTGACGCGGAAATTTATGAAATCTCGACATGCAGCACACATTCTCTTCTTCTTTAATGGGATAATAATGAAGCTGCTTTGCTGGTGATATTGATGGAAGTCTGCCAAAGGTATTTTAAAAGGCTTTTATTTTCCAGTGATATCAAGAATAATATTATTATGCTTGTTTATTTATTTTTGGCAAGTTACCACAACACCATTATCCTGAAGTTTTTAAGATCAAAGATATAACTATGTTGATGTCCCTTGTTAATTTTACATTGTATTTTTAAAAATGTAACTGCCTACTTCCAGACTGTTATTTGAAGTAAAACACATAGCCAAGAATTATTCTACTCACTTTATTTATTGTGCATTAAAAATTGTGCATTTTTATTGTGCAAAAAATAAAAAAAAATTGACATGCTATCTGCCAATAGAACTTGGTTGACGAACGGCCATTCAGAAATAAACTGCAAAGCGCAAACTGAAAACCACGAAATGAAAAGGGTGAAATGAAAAGCGCAAAATGAAAAGCGCAAAATGAAAAGCGCAAATCAACACTCAACAAACTTCTACTAACATGAAATTACCAGAAAGAGCCCAAAGGGTGGCGCTAAAGAGCTGAAAAACCATGTAGTACGTCACTACGTTTGTGTTTGTTTGCCAACAACTCCTTGCCGTTTGTATGCAAGACAAGTTCCTGGACAAAAGTCCGAGGTTTTGTCTGCGGAAAATCCAATCGTGTATACGAGGCTTAAGGCTAAGTTAAAATGTAGTGTTTTGGTGAACATGCACAAAATCACCCATTTGAGGGTGCCAAAAACAATGAATGGTGATGCAAGCGTGACAGGTTTTTTTTTTGCACATTTTGGAAACTCTATCAGAATTTGGAAAATCTGATAACGCTGAGTCTTAAAAAGATAATTTAGGAAATATAGTTTGTGAGGACAATTTTAAAGCTAAAATTTTATTACACATTTTTTTTCTGGCTACACAAAGAAGCTTCTGATGAGAAATAATATAGAACCGGCATCACTAAATAGCAGACCGTGGTCCGCGTCTGGCCCCAGCTACTGTCCTTTCCGGACCGCTGCATTTGTGCCATTTGGCTGCAGATTTTGCCCCCAGCCTTCACTGCTGTCATTATCAGAGTAGAGTGGAGCGGACGATGGGAGGCGGGGCAATTCTGGACTGGGGTGGGACCAGCACTCCATGGAGAGAGGCAGCTGCCTGAATTAACTTTTCACGTTAACCAGGAGGTGATTGGCTGCTAGGAGGCGGTCCTAACAACCAATCACCAGCTTGCTAATATATAAAGATACCTGGCAGCTCCCACGCCCAATCCAGTGCTGCCATGCCTTACCTTCAATTTAGAATTGCTCCACCTCCTGCTTTCCACTCTGTGAAAGGTAGGAGAGTGAAGGGAGGAAAGGACGTGGCTGTGAACTTGTGAAGGATGATGAGCGGGGTCATGTACAGGGGAGCAGTGCTGTATGTGGGGGTCATGTAAAGGGGAGCAATACTGTGGGGGGATGTGAAAGGGTCAGTGCTGTGGGGGTGATATGTTAAGGGGAAGTGCTGTGTGTGGGGGGGTGGGTGATGTAAATGGGGACAGTGCTGTGGGGGGATATGAAAGGAGCAGTGCTTTGGGGTAGATATGTAAAGGGGGAGTGCTGTGGGGGGATATATGAAGGGGGCAGTGCTGTGGGGGATATATGAAGGGGGCAGTGCTGTGGTGGGATATATGAAGGGGGCAGTGCTGTGGGGGGATATATGATGGGGCAGTGCTGTGGCAGAGATGTGAAGGGGCAGTGCTGTGGGAGAGATGTGAAGGGGCAGTACTGTGGGGGGATGTGAAGGGGGCAGGGCTGTGGGGGGATGTGAAGGGGGCAGGACTGTGGGGGGATATATGAAGGGGGCAGTGATGTGGGGGGATATATGAAGGGGGCAGTGCTGTGGGAGACATGTGAAGGGGCAGTACTGTGGGGGGATGTGAAGGGGGCAGGGCTGTGGGGGGGATGTGAAAGGGATAGTGATGTGGGGGGATATGTGAAGGGGACAGTGCTGTGGGGGGATATATGAAGGGGGCAGTGCTGTGGGGGGGATGTGAAGGGAGCAGTGCTGTGGGGGGATCTGAAGGCGGCAGTGCTGTGGGGGGAAGTGAAAGGGGCAGTACTGTGGGGGGATATGTGAAGGGGACAGTGCTGTGTGTGGGGGTAGTGATGCAAAGGGGTCAGTGCTGTGTGGGGGAAGTGAAAGGGGCAGTGCTGTGGGGATGATATGTGAAGGGGGCAGTGCTGTGGCAGGGGTGTGAAGGTGGCAGTGCTGTGGGGGGATGTGACGGCTGTAGTGCTGTGGGGGATGTGAAATAGGCAGTGCTTTGGGGGTGATATATGAAGGGGACAGTGCTGTGTGTGAGGGGTGGTGATGTAAAGGGGGCAGTGCCTTTGCGGGGGAAGTGAAAGGGGCAGTTCTGTGGGGATGATATGTGAAGGGGGCAGTGCTGTGGCGGGGAAAATGTGAAGGGGACAAGCAGCTGCACACAAAATGCAATTCAGACCTCTGCTGGAAGAAAATTTTACTAATCGGACCTCCATGAATTTTAATTCAATACCCCGATATAGAAGTGTGGTTTAGTCAAGATTCCAAATGTAATATGATTTATATAACAGAGTCACCAGTGCCATTATACAAAATATATATAAACTATCGAGCCTAGATGGCATTCACTCTAAAGCAATTGGACTCAGTTATTTTAGCAAAGATACTACTATAATAATGTCATATGAACCCTATAATGCTGTTATATAAACAAATACTGCTATGACAATTAAAACTATTTCATAGTTTAACCCCTTCCCGTCTGCCCCAGCTTCCCTTTAAACTGTTTGAAATGCCCAGGGGGCAGGAAGGATTGGTGGTCATGTGACCACCGCTACCACTCAGATAAACAACAGCTGTCCAGCAACACATATTTGTTGCATGTGGGAGGTAATACCCACTCTTTTGCCGCAACTTATATGTGTCGAGCGGGCGTAAAGGGGTTAAACCAGAACATTTTAAACACCTAAGCCTGACTTTTGTTGCCTTTTTTTGAGGACACTAAATTTTATAGAAATATAAAAAAACTTAGAATATGGTAATTATACAGAAGGATTTTGGTAAAATGGCAACATCAGTAGCTACCTGCCAAATGCCAATTTATAATATATATAAGTTTATGTCTATACATCTAGGTAACATTACTGCTCCCTGAAAACTGAAATACAATGGTGGAAAACAAATCTGGGATTTAAGGGAAATTGTTAACAGGAACCTAAATAGTATAATTCAATGCCAACCACCTGCTGTAAAATTGTAAAATACAATTTTAAGAAGCATGCAAGACAGATAAAAATAAGATAATAGTATACTTGTGTACCTGCATGTAATGGTTAAGAGCCCTGACAGTTTTTTTTACTATCTGTATACTGTAACTTATTTTTACTTCCTGTTTAACAACAGATCTCCTGCAGCCTCCTAGATAGTTGTCACCAGAACAGGTGTTCCCATTAGATTTCCTTTCATCGCCATTTTCTCTGACAATGCAAACATTTTGGTTATTCCTACTGCTTTTTGTACTAGAGACAGGGGTCACCAGGACCAATACTGAGAGTGAATCTTCCCAATTGGGACACAGACAACAATAAATATCTGGCAGAGATGATGACCCTCCCACATTCCATCCACTACTATAAAATAAATAAATAAATAGTAAATGACTTCCGATGCAAATGCATTACTGATGATTCTACTATGAATTTGGGAAACAATCCTTAAAATCTGTTTGATCCTGTATGCACAGATCCTCCCTGTCTTGCATTGCCCCCAAAACATGTCCAGATAAGACAGATAAAATGGAGTCAGGTTGCACATGCTCAGTTTGGTGTGCTAGAGAGTTTTTTTGGAGAGTGCATGTGATCAGCACAGGGCCAATCAGGACTGCCCAAACAGAGGGTCAGGGGTTCTGCATACTGATAGGACAGCCAGTGCAGTATGAAAACTCCTCCTTCAAACTTTAACCAGGCACTTATAGAAGTCACAAGACTACTATATACTGCTGATGAGAAAAAGTATTTAGTAGTATATATTTACTAAAATGATTGCATTTTCATGTTCTGTGTACTGTGGGAGACCAGATATAGTGAATGCAGGGTCCTGGGTTTAGTAACACTTTAAGGGTAATCTGTCCAGAGATAAACACAGTATGTAGACTGCCAGCCTCCCTTTTATGCCTGGCTGTCATGCTGATCCTCTAGCTTTGACACTTCCTGGCATGCCATAAGTATGCATGTCAGGAAAAAAGAAATCACTTTAATCAAATGTGTTGTATGCATTGCAGGTAGGTGATTCAGAAAGCACTAAAGCCAGGGACTAACCTTTGTATGGCAGTCTACATATCTCCTTATCTCAAATTTCCAAATGCTTTTATGGAGTCTAGGTTACATTTTTTTGCCAAGTTGACCAAAGGCCTTTCTCCCCTTTCTCTAGGTGAAAACTGTAACTATAACTAAAATGTAACCATCTAACAAAAATGTACTTGTTCCTTATGTTACAGAAAATCAAAGATCACACTAAAGGCAAACAGTTTCATTCTTAGCAAGGCTAGTCAAAAACTTTATTGTGGCTTACAAAATCAAAAGAGTTTGAAAAAAAGGTCAAGCCCTTTCAGGTCAATGCAGTTGATTTACTAAAGGGGTACAGAATATTAATTTTGCAATATAAATTTTCATTTTACTAAGGAAAAATCCCCTTAGCTTAATGAATGTGATGAAAATTTACTTTGTACAGAATACCTACTCACATGCATGGAAAACTTAAAAAAAACAACAGCATTTCTGCTTGCACATGATTGGATGATAGAAGTCAGCAGAGTGTTAATTCATTCACCAAGCTAAGGGGAAATTCTCTTGTAAAGGGAAAATTAACTTTGGTAAGTGAAATGCCTATTTATCTTTAGTAAATAGATGCCAATGTGTGGAATGGCTATTAGCTGGTGCACCTTCTTTTGATTTTGCAAATCACATTGACGTTTATAATTGTGGCAAGTAAGTGTGATTCTGAATGCATAGCCTTTTTTTCTATTTTTATTTCTAGTTTTATACAGAGTAGGGAAGATCAAGTACCCCAGGCGGGTTATTATTGCTGTCTGTGTTCCCACATGATGGAGTCTTCCTCTCAATTTGTCCTAGTGTTCACTGACACTGAGACAGAAAATTATGGAAAATGTATTTTTTTTTTATTTCAAATAGGTTTTATTAAACAATTCGTACAAAATACAATTCATGGATGAATCTCATAGTTATTGTTTCATAAGGGTGTGTTTACTTTATAACAGCATATTACAAACAAAAACAAAGAGCGATTGAGATGGTCAGATAATTACCTTAAATGTCCAGTTTTTTTTATTCCTGTATTTCTTATCATCTGGCATTTAGGTCACTACAAGATCCTTGGAGAAATACAACTATATAGTGCCTAATGCCTATACCAGTGAATTGAGAGAGTTCCTGCTAATGTCTGTGCATTTTCTCTTCAAACTATTTCTTTTTTGATGGTACCTATTATCTTCAACTTTATGGGACTTCTATGGGGGCCACACTTTTGTCCTCCTTAGCCAACCTGTATATGGGTACCTGGGAGAATCTTTTTGTTTTTTTTTAGACTGTAATCCCTACAGACAATACATTTACTTGTATGGTTGCTATATTGATGACCTTTTACTTACTATGGAACGGCAACATAGAGGACTTTGGTTGTTTTGTGTGCTGTTTGAATTCCAATGATTAATCTAAGTTTCACATAAGAATGTTATAAAACAACCACTCATTACCTGGACATCACACTTGAGGCAGATCAAACTTATGATTCGGTGCAGACTAAAACATACCACAAATTGTGTGCAGGCAACTCTACTTTAGTTGCCAACAGTTGTCAACTTGCTCACACGGTTAAAGCAATCCCTGTAGGGGAATTTCTCTGGGCAAAGAGAATATCCAGAGACATTGAGGCTTTATGATAGCTAAGGAAGGCCCATGCAACACTTTTTTGGATAGTCATACTAGTAGGAATAATAGGGAAATTTAGAGGAAGTAAGAGATTGTCTTCAGGATAATTTGGTGATTTTTGTCCTTACTTATTCAGCCGAATGCAGAAAGACAGAGATCATTAGGAAAATCTTGCCTATTTTATTAGCTTTCAAGATATCCTTAAAGTGATTGTAAAGTCTATTTTTTTCCTATAAAAATAACAAAAATATGTTATACTTACCTGCTCTGTTTCAGTGGATTTGCACAGAGCAGCGCAGATTCTCCTCTTCTCAGGTCCCTCTTCTGTGATCCTGATCCCTCCTGTTCAGTGCCTCCACAGCAAGCAGCTTGCTATGGAGCACCTCAGCCGAGTCACACCTTCCTGTGTCCATTTAGAAATGGGGCCCCGATCGGCCCCCTCTCTCCCCCGATTGGATACCTGACTGATTGACAGCAGTGGGAGCCAATGGCTGCTGTGTCTCAGCCAATCAGGAAGGAGAATCTCGGGTTGGCTGAGATATTCGTGGACATTGCTGAACAGAAAGGGACCTCAGGTAAGTGTTAGGGGGGCTGAGGGGGGCTGCTGCACACAGAAGGCTGTTTATCTTAATGCATAGACTGCATTAAGATAAAAAACCTTCTGCCGTTTCAAACCCCCCCTAAGGGAGGCTGAAGGTTCCCCAGTAGGAGAGTCCCTTCTTTGGGTTTATTATAATCATCACCGCCTATGGCGAAATTAGGACTTTCTAGTGTTGGTTCATACAAATATGGCAGTAACACCTGCTGTTATTGTCTGGTTTACTTAAAACCCAAATTGATCAAATATTTAACTACTGGGAACCTTTCCCTATATGACAATATATTAATTGCAACTCCCATAATGTTGCATATTCAATACAATGTACAATTTGTGCATCACAGTATGTTCGATGTACCATTTGCCCACTCATCCAGGAGATATGTCTGGTTTGCAATTTAATGGAACTAAAAGCGATAACCAGACAATCGGGTGAGGGTATGTTCACAGACATTTCTTGGAAAGAGAAGTTTGCTGGATTCTGATAATTGGAACTTGCATACCCCAAGGCTTAAATCAAAGACGGGACATGAATTTATTTGTAAAAAAAATTATTCTAAGAAACATGCAGTACAACTGATCATGTGAATTAATATTTAATAATTTAGTAATTGAGTTAATATTTCAGATTTGTTTAGCACTATGTTTTTTGGTCATATTTGACTTGCTATTGATTGTAAATAATTTATCTGTTTTGGGTGGAGCTGTGTGTTATACAATCCTTGCTATGTCTCTCTGTAGCCAGCTAGGATCGATTGATTGTGTAGGCTGAAATGCACAAGCGTGGACTACTCTGCTCTATTTCCCTGTATATCAAAGTTTTATATTAATTTTAAAGATCCTGTTCGGTGCTTGCCTTTGTTACAATTTTTGACCTGCTTCTGTGACAACTATTTGAATAGGAGACTATACATACACTTTGAATCTCATTTTCATAAAAATGTTATAGCAGTCAGTGAAAGTGAGAATTTTATTCTTTGTGCTAATATTTATAAGAATTGTTACAAATATGGGTATTCATAATTTGTATTAGTCAGTGATAAGGTACATTTCAATACTCATATCTGTAACACTTGTGAAAATTAGGTGCTTTATACTTTTGTCATCTGTACTACTTGATATAAGAATCTGTTTCAGTTTTTCCTAGCCATCATTATCATGGCATAAGGAGTTCAATTGTAAGAAGTTCTTGGCATTTTGCTATGTTCACAGCACCTGAGAACGTGTCTCTTGCTTTTCTTTAGTATGTAATCCTTGCTGTCCAAATGGGTCAGCAATGCATAGCCTTGCTGCATAGATAAATTACTGGAAAGTAGTAAAAACACATTAAGTATACTGCTATCTTCTTGAATAAATTATTCTTTTACGATAAAGGACAAGATCATTTGATCTATTTTGTAGACTCATGAAGCTGCATAATGATCTTATTATAGGATTTGTCATTAGAAGGATTTACCAGGTGTTCCTTGTGGAAGGAATTTGGCTTGAGATAATGGCATTGTTGAGTAATGTAGCATAAAGCCTATTTTGTATATATCTTGCAATGGTTTCAAGATCAAATGCTTCATTATGCTACAAACACAATATGGTCTTTCATAAGAAATTATGTTGGATGCCTGTTAAAGGCCATTTGTGTTTTAAAGCAATCCTACTGGTGTTTATCACACCTAAAAGTTTACAGCAGTGGCAGATGATGTACTTCCTTTTGACCCCATGATTTTCATTAAAAGTAGGCTTTTGCTTGACCTGTTTTGTACAATCATACCTGCAAAATAATTTTCCTGTACACTTCTTGTTAAAAAGCCTTTGCCTCAGTTAATCAAAATAATCAGATTGTTTAATATATAATGTAATCTTTGAGATGATGAATGTATAAATATTGTATATCAGGGTCCAAACATATAATGTGTGTAATGAAGGTTTAAAAACTGTGACCATTTGAATGAATTGTTTCCACAATTAAGACTATAGTCAGGTCTTTTTTTTTTATTACGTAAAGCATATCCAAACGCTAAAGCATGAGTGGCTACACCCACTCCTTCACTGCATTTATGGAGGGAGTCATGGTTGACACTGAGGCTGGACTTTAAACATGTCTGCTTTTGTTCAGGCACATTTATTACATGATGGGAGTGGTTGAGTACACAAATAAGATAACCAAGTCAATTTAAAGTGATAAGGTCACTGCATACTGCATCTACCAAGATAAACAGGTATCTATACCAGGGATATGCAATTAGCAGACCTCCAGCTGTTGCAAAACTAAAAGTCCCATGATTCCTCTGCCTCTGGGTGCCATGCTTGTGGCTGTCAGAGCCTTGTTATTCCTCATGGGACTTGTAGTTCTGCAACAGCTGGAGGTCCACTAATTGCATATCCCTGTTCTTTACTTACTGAAAATGTTCTTAACCTGGAAAATGTATGCAATCACCACATACAACAAGAATTGTAATCTGCAAAATATTATTTTTGTTTTTGGGTTAAGTTATGGTTTGAAGTCTTTGCCTACTGAAACTCCTTGTTTGCATCATGTTTGTCTTGCAGATGAACTGCAAATGAAAACTGTTTCATAGTGGATGCGACAATGGGGATAGTTTACTTAAGGAAAATAGACTCTGCACTTTGCAAGTGCAGTTGCACTCATTGTTCTTAGTAAATGTAATATGGTGAAGCTTCACTTTATAAAGAATACCCAATCGGGTGCAAGGAAAATAAGAAAAAAACATTTTGCTTGCGCATGATTGGGTGATGAAAATCAGCAAAGTGTTGCCAAATTTACTCTGGGAAAATGAGCGCAACTGCAGAGTCTATTTGCCTTTAGTAAATCCACCCCACTGTGTCCCTATTAGAGTTAGCTCTGTTCCATAGTGATGTCTATTGTGTGTTTCCTCCCTGCTCCATTCCTTCTCTAAAACTGTTGACAGCGATGAAGAAAGTGTTGGAAAACCACTTACAAAACAGTCATTTTAATAAAAGCAAATCTTTTCATCCTTAGGGCAGATATTTTTTTGGTGATAATAGTGCTAAAAGCTAAACTAAAGATTATTTCTGACACAGAAGTTGAGGGAGGACGACATGCACAGACTGAGCCAGCTGTGGTCCGCAAAAGAGCCTCAAGACGGTGCATTGATTGCAAAATGTTTAAATAAATAGTAAGTTAAAGCAAACATTAAAAATCGGAATCAGAAAACTGGGGTGATCCAAAATAAAGCAATAGTAAACCCCTGGGTGTTTTTTTTTTGTACCCTGAAAGGTAACATCATAATGTGCTAGTATGCATTGCACACTAGCACATTATGTTAAACCTACCTGAAAACAAAGCCTTCCAGTGCCACATTGCCACCACAGGCACTCCCGTCTTCCTTCCGGGTTAGCGGACTCCGGCTGTGTGACTGGCATGCGCGGGGTGCCGCTATTTAGGGCACAAGGCTCTAAAGTAACATCCTGGGTGGGCGATTCTTTCAGCGCACATGTGCCGGTGACATCATCGGCTGTATGTAGAGTAAATATCTCCTAAACAGTGCATGTTTAAGAGATAGTTACAGCACCTATAGGTAAGCCCTATTATAGGCTTACCTTTAGGTGAAAGTCAGACAAGGGATATCTTACTTTCTTCCTCTCTGTGTTAACTACCACCATAATAACTACACTAAACTGACAACCATTCAAGCCTCTCAGAAGTCTATGAGTGAATAAAATGGCTGGTAACAGTGTGAGAAAACTGTATTGACTGAATTTATATCTCTGAAACTGAATTTATATCTCGTTATATGTTAGTAGTTTTAGCCATGAGGAGAAGGGTATAAGAAGCCATTCAGCTATAGCACACAGTAAAAGTAACATTTTAATGCATGTCTGTTCACATATGGGTTTATGTGGTCATGTGTAAAAGTGACTGGTGTATTCAGTGGGTGGAAGCAGTGCAAAATGCAGTCAATTCATTTTTAAGTGTATGACACTTCATTTTTCTCTGGAATGTTATATAAATCATAGAAAATAACCAGCAGCACTGTATATTATTTCTTATTTTCTGTTATTGAATTGGCTCAGATTTATCTGCCCAATAAACAGTGGCAAATCATTTGATATTGTCTAAAACACATCTGGATTTTATGTTGCCCCTATAGCATATATAAATGCCTAAGGACAGTGTAAATCAACAAGATGGAAATAAATTCAGAACTACAAACAATCTTCTACTGTCAGAAAAACACTACAAACTGATTTTTGTTTCTTGCTTTTAGTAAAATGCAAACAATTTTCTATATTTATGTTGTTATAGTGCTGTGAGCCTATAACACGGAGGTTTAAAGAGAATTACCTTCATTACATCTTATGTTACTAGCAAAACAAGCAGTCTACAGGGGTACTGTGTAAAGCTGGATTAAGGAAAAGTAAAGACACATTTATCGTTTAATTTTGCAGTTAGGTTAATCAGTTGCTAAAAGCTTCACACTGTCTCTCTGTTTTATAGTATTACTCCCTTAAGGGGAAACTACAACAGTAACCAACTACAGATCACAATAGTACGCAAGCTTTCATGGATGAAAGCCAGTCATGACAGCTAAAGCTATTGATTATAACAGTGATTCTCAAGTAATAATATATATCAAAGTGCAGCCCATAAAATAATCCCCTAATGATGTAAAATCTGATGAAATGCATTGGAAGAAGCCAGGACGTACCTCACTACGCATGTGCGCCAATTTTCAGCCATCTTTGATGCAGGCATCACAGAGATTGTTTGTGTACAGCGCTGTTTTATGCTTTGCATTCTTGTAAGTGCAATTTTAATCAATAAATTCAGTTAATTTGTATTACTGCCCTATGGGAAGTATGCGTATTTCTTTCATGTATGCCTTGGATGTTTAACTGGCCACATGCCAATTTATGGAGGAGGATCGTGGCAGTTGCTAAAGCGAATCAGGGTGTCGTTTGCCGTGGATGTTTGCTTCTCAATTGGAGAGAATCCTCATGTAAAGCTGTTATGACCGCTCTATAATCTAAGGGTCATAATCCTCTGGTAAGCCTCCTTTTTACACAAGGGTAATCTGCGGGTGTCTTTTATGGCCACTTTTTGGATTTAAAATCTCAATAATTGAGAAGGATTGTGATCTTTATAAGATTTGCTCTATTGGAATTGGGACTTTTTTCACATAAACTTTATTCACATCAATTTTTCTTGATTTTATTTATTTATTTCACTGGCTTATTTATGTTATGTAATATGAATTTTTATGATTATCAGTTAGTTTTTGCAGTTGGTGTATCTTTACAGGATATTATCTGGTATTTTACTGGTAATGATATTTTTTCATAAAATATCATTGTTTTCTGTGCTGCACTTTGATATATATTGTTTGATGTGCCTGGTGTCAAAGCATTGTGTCATCTGCAGGTTCTTATATAGTAGAATAGCGCAGATTTTCTTTTTTTTGGATAAGCAATAATACTGTGAAACAAAATCCCTGTTTACCCCCCAGAATACTACAGTGTGACTGAACTACTCTCAAGATAGGATGTAAAAAAATAGTAAAAAGAAAAGACTCCCAAGGTGAAGTATATCAAAAATGTATTCAAAAAACAGAGTAAAAACAAGTAAAAAAGACTTCATAGCAGCTAAGCAAACACAACCATGTGTAGGGAGACGCCGTTGGCGTTCCAGCTGCATTGCAAATGGCGGAAGTGACGTATCATGCTCATGAAACCCTACCGGTTTCGTCAGTACGCTCTGACGTCATCAGGAGTCATGACCCCTGATGATGTCAGAGTGTACTGACGAAACCGGTAGGGTGGCTTGAGCGTGATACATCACTTCCGCCGTTTGCAACGCAGCTGGAACACCAACGGCATCTCCCTAAACATGGTTGTGTTTGCTTAGCTGCTATGAAGTCTTTTTTACTTTTTTTTAACTTGTTTTGACTCAGTTTTTCGAATAAATTTTTGATATACTTCACCATGGGAGTCTTTTTTCCTCTTTCAACTTATGGCATTGATGGTCTGTTATGAACTATTGCACATCGAGGTCTCCACAGCACACCCACTGAGTAACTGCATAGGTCAGCAGGAACCCTGACCACACAGCATTTGAACTGAGGCGCGATTGTGAGAATCTCCATTGGCACCTTTCTTTAAAAGCGTTTTTGACTCTCTGTAATGGGGGTCATTAGATTCTGGTGAGTAGGATGTGTGGCTGGTGATGGTGGAGGAAGACTTATCTCTTTGATGATTGCTGAATATATGAAGATCTTATCCAGAAATTGTTTACTTGAACACTTTATCCAGAAATTGTTTACTTGAACACTTCACTTCACTGTGGCATTTTTGATCTTGTGATTTTTTTGATTTTTGTTTTTTTTTATTGTTTTGCTTTAGGCTCGGTTCACACTGGGGCGACTTGGGATCCGACTTGTACGCCCTCAAGTCGCCCCAAGTCGCCCCAGAAATAGTTTCGATGGGAGTGAATGCTAGCGTCTTAATAGACGCTACTGAAGTCGCTCCGACTTCAGAGCGTACTCCCTGTACTACTTTGATCCGACTTGGTAGGCGACCTGTACCATAGAAATCAATGGAAGTCGCCTCCAAGTCGGATCTCTCTGTAAAGTCAAGCGACTTTGCAGGGAAAACCCCTCCCTCCCCCCTCCCTCCCAGAGAGCTGATTGCCCCGTGATTGGCCACAGGCGAAGTCATGGAGGCGACTTCAAGTCGCCTTGTAATTTGCTGAAGTCGCGCTGAAGTCGCGCTGAAGTCGCGCTGATGTCGCGCTGAAGTCGCGCTGAAGCCGCGTTAAAGTCGCGGTACAAAGTCGCGCTGAAGTCGTGTTGCCCCTGTGTGAACCGACCTTTAAGGTTTTTTACACTTGGACTCTGAAGCTGAGAAGCTTATGCATCATAATTGTTGTGTTTGTGGTTTATGCAATATTATCCCTCTAATATTAGCTTTAAAGCTAAGGAGATTACACATTTATAAACTGCTGTGTTTATGGTTTATGTAATATTAGCATATTAGCACTTTTTTGCACTTGCACTTTTACAGATTCAATTAATTTGTCTAAATAATTATTTCACATTTACTTCCATTATAATGTGCTGCTTCTATTTTGATTTAATTACACAAGTTATCCATCTGCGCGGGTTGGTGGTATCGCCACTTACTATTAATATATCATCTTCAAATTGGCTTGGTTCGTTTTTAGGACACCATAAGCAAAAGTTAAATGGAAAAATGTTAGAGTGTGATTAATAGTGTAAAACTTTATATACATAGAGAAACCAAAACACAGTATTATTGATTTTGGTCTGGTCACATGGTTACCTCAAGAAAATTTATGCAATTCCCTATTCTTTACTTAAACTACAAAACTGATCTAGTTACCTGTGGTACCTCTCAGAGGGAGATAGCAGATATGTCCAACCTTTCTGCTAAAATTAAAATTGGGGGTGCTTATTTGTTATTTTTAATGCCTCTGCATTGGTTTGTAGTTGGGACTGTTTGGCCCCCTCTCTAATGTACTTTTTTTTTAAAAGCAGTAGTTTGTGAAATAGCTGCTTGGCAGTCGTATACATGTGTCGTCATATGGTCTGATCATTATTAGTCTCAGATACACACTTGGTCTGACATTTCCACAACCTGTGACCATCTAGAATTAAACAAAGTGTGGTTTTATAAATCATTGATAAAGGTGTGCTGCTAAAATTCCAAATACCCATCTATGTTATTACTTGATTTTTGTTTTTAAAGGTAAATGAATTCCCTCTAAGATTATAACCAATCAGACCTTCCACTTACTATTTCAATAGTACTGTGATTATTCTACCTGGTGACATTCTTTTAAATGATCACCAAACTCCTTGGGGACTTCAGATATCCTGATAATCTTGCTACAGGACATATTATCCCCTTTGTAAAAATATATGACTCTATCATGCCTCAGCAATCTGAACTCTCATCTTTTCTATCCATTTTTATAGGCCAAGTAATACAATTTTCTTAGGAAAGCCATAAACTGTCTGTTCTCATTTATAAAGTAAAAAATGGGCATTACAACTCAAATTTTATGAAAATCTAGGAAGATGCATTACGTTATTATTGTGTGTTGCTTCACTTCACCTGACAGAAACAAATTAATCCAATAAAAAGAAAAATAGCATAACCTCTTTCCAAAGTTCTTTATCAATGTATGCACTGATAGGACAGTCTCCTCTGCATCTGGCTCAATATATGTTATAAATGTCAACTTTACAGAGATTCAACAGCAGATTTTACTGAATCACTAAAATAAGGATATATATTTGGTATACTTTCGGATTAATTATTCATAAATTAGCAAATGCTAATGGTTAATATATGTTATGTAATGAAAAATTTTACATCTTTTAGCACATTTCAGTATTTTGACAACCAAATTATTATGCCCTATGTGGAGAAGCTAGCACTCTCTTCATAGCAAAGTTTTATCAGTAATTCATTACACAGTGAACTCAGCTCCACAAATACTATGCATTCACATTAACAGTTTGAAACTGTAGTAATTCACCTTCCTATTGAACCACTTCCCATCTGGTCACTGTACATATACTGGCAGACAGGAGCAGCGCCGATGTGGGTGGATCATCATCCCACATCAGCCACTCATGCAAGCTCTCTAGCGTGTTCACTGGTGTTACCTGAGATGGCTGTGTCCATTGGACACAAAAAATCACTGATCCTTGTACCGGGCCACTGCGAGCGATCTTGGTATCATGTGATCTCTGTGACCAATCACAGCAATTACAGTTACAGCAGTAAAAAGACTGTCATTAATGACACATTGTTTACTACTGTGCAATCTCTGTAAATTGTCACAGCAATCACATGGTACCAGGGTCAATCACAGCAGCCCTGTACCATGTGATAGCTGTGACCAATCACAGCCTCATAGTAGTAAACAGAGCTTTCATAAATTAAACCTTTGAATAGTCTTTCTACTCACTGCACTGCTCTGGTGACAGTATGTAAAAAAAAAAAGGTAAAAAAAAAAACATACTGCCACCAGTCAATGGGCTCCATTTACAAATTGGTACCTTTAAGAACCATTGTAAAATACCTCTTAGCTTTTTCAAAATAAAAATTCACAAATCACTAAAATAGCACATGAGCTATTTTATGAAGTGATGCTGTATTTTAGTAATAAAATCTAGTGGTATTTTTATGTGAAATTTAAAGTGAATAACTGTATATTAACCACATGCTGACCGCCGCACACTGATTTACGTCAGCAGAATGGCACGGGCATACCCATATGTCCCTTAGAAATTCCCACCTAGCAGGCGCATGTGCCCACCGCGGGAGCATGCCCGTGGGTCCCGCAAACTCGCTGTTTGCCAGTGGCCCGCGATTGTGGTGAGGAGAGGCAGAACGGGGAGATGCCTATGTAAAGAAGGCATTTCCCTGTTCTGCCTAGCAACATGACAGAGATCTACTGCTCCCTGTCAACGGGAGCAGTGATCTCTGTCATGTTGTAATGATTCCATCCCCCCTACAGTTAAAACACATCCAGGGAACACACTTAACCCCTTGATCACCCCCTAGTGTTTAACCCTTTCCCTGCCAGTGACATTTATACAGTAATCAGTGGCTATTTTTAGCTCTGATCACTGTATAAATGTCAATGGTCCCAAAATAGTGTCAAAAGTGTCCAATCTGTCCTCCGAAATGTCACAGTCATGATAAAAATCGCAGATCGCCGCCATTACTAGTAAAAAAAAATTAATAATAAAAATGCCATAAATCTATCTCCTATTTTGTAGATGCTATAACTTTTGCACAAACCAATCAATATACACGTATTGCAATTTTTGTTTACCAAAAATATGTGGAAGAATACAAATGGGCCTAAACAGTGGATGAAATATTATTTTTTTATATATTTTTAGGGGCTATTTATTATAGCAAAAAGTAAAAAAATATTGTTGTTTTTTCAAAATTGTCACTCTTTTTTACTCACTACTTTACATTGTAGCAAAGTGTAATTTCTTCAGTGTTGTCAAATGAAAAAGATATAATAAAATATTTACAAAAATGTGAGGGGTGTACTCACTTTTGTGAGATACTGTATATCTATATATATCTAACTATATATATATATATATATATATACACAGTGGGGATGGAAAGTATTCAGACCCCCTCAAATATTTATCCTTTGTTATATTTCAACCATTTGCTAAAATCATTTGAGTTCATTTTTTCCTCATTAATGTACACACAGCACCCCGTATTGACACTGATGGGTGACGCTGGTGGGCACTGGTAGGCGGCACTGCTGCCTATTGCTGTGTCACTGGCAGGGGGCACAGATGATCGCCGTGATCGGGACTGATGTCTCTCTCACGGCCGCCGGTGATTGGCTTTTTTTTCCTCCTCACACTGTCAGCGCGAGGAGAAAAAATTGCAGATTACCGGCTCTGTTTACATCACATGATTAGCTGTCATTGGCTGACAGCTGATCATGTGGTAAGGGGTCGGGACCAACCCTTTACTCTGATCTGTGATCAGGCGAGTCTCATAGACTCGCTGATCACCCAGCGTGCCGCGCGCACCCTGAATGTAGGTCTGCGCTGTTGCCGTCATTTGGCAATAGCGCAGATCTGAAGAGGTTAAAGAAGAAAAACTGAAATATTACATGGTCCTAAGTATTCAGACCCTTTGCTGTGTTTGATTAGGAAAGCCACACACCTGTCTATATAAGACCTTACAGCTCACAGTGCATGTCAGGGCAAATGAGAATCATGAGGTCAAAGGAACTGCCTGAAGAGCTCAGAGACAGAATTGTGGCAAGGCACAGATCTGGCCAAGGTTACATAAACATTTCTACTGCACTTAAGGTTCCTAAGAGCACAGTGGCTGCCATAATCCTTAAATGGAAGACGTTTGGGATGACCAGAACCCTTCCTAGAGCTGGCCGTATTCTAACAATATATATATATATATATATATATATATATATATTCTAACAATTTGCACTAAAACCAGAATTTTTAATTGAACAATCGCCCGGTGGTGATATAACTTAGGTTTTAGGGTCAGATAAGGTCTGCGTCGAACCAGGCAGCGTCAGGTTAGCAACAGTACCGCTAACACCCACGCACGCAGCATACACCTCCCTTAGTGGTATAGTATCTGAACGGATCAATATCTGATCCGATCAGATCTATACTAGCGTCCCCAGCAATTTAGGGTTCCCAAAAACGCAGTGTTAGCGGGATCAGCCCAGATACCTTTAAGGCATTAAGGTCCCCCTGTATAATACAGTCTTAACCCTAGTCTATGACAGCTTCTATGTTGAAGCATATATAACACACAAAAAGTCCAGCAAAGCACAATGACAGCTAATAGCATCCATTGTGTCCCCATGCCAATTCCACCAAGCTAAACAAAAATGGCAATGACCCCATTTATAACTAGCTTTTAGAGTGAGGTGCACAAAGTAATGAGGCGTACACACGGTCGGACTTTTCGGCTACAAAAGTCCGACGGACGCCAACGGACCAAATCCGGCGGACAATCCGATCATGTGTGGGCTTCCCCGGACTTTCATCGGACTTTTCCAGTCGCAAATCTGACGGACTTTAGATTTGGAACATGCTTCAATCTTTACGTCGTTATTCTGCCAGACTCAAAAATCCGCACGTCTGTATGCTAGTCCGACGGACAAAAACCGACGCTAGGACAGCTATTGGCTACTGGCTACCAACTTCCTTATTTTAGTCTGGTGTACGTCATCATGTACGAATCCGTCGGTCTTTGGTGTGATCGTGTGTAGGCAAGTCCGGTCGTTAGAAAGTCTGTTTAAAGTCCGCCAAAAGTCCGTCGAAAGTCTGTCGGACAGGCTGTCGGACTTTTGTAGCCAAAATGTCCGACCATGTGTACGCCCCATAAGGCATTACACCAAACAAAACAAAATATTCCCAGCACACTTACTAGCTAGCCAACAACATTTGCAAATATTCTCCCACATGTAGACTGTCGGAGGCTAGGGTTTAGACCACACTATACAGAGGGGACTTTTAGAGACAAATTGGCTTCCACGTGTATTTGCAAATGTTGTGCAGCTAAAACCTCTGTTTTTAATGCAGTTTTTTTTGTTTGCCCTGTGTAAAGCCCTGTACACATGGGCCAAATGTGAGGAGACAACTGTCAGCCAAAAAAAAAAAAGCCGACATTTGGCTCGTGTGTATGTTGGTCTGTGTTACATGCATGCTGGAAAACCAGCAGCCTACCAACTCCCGATCAGCGCTCTCAGCCAATGGCAGAGAACACTGATTGGAGCGTTCTGGTGTGAGGGGGCTGTGCCCCTGTCAGAAAACAACAGATCAGCCGCATTGTTCGTACAGCGGCTCTGACCGGAGCTGTCAGTTTTTTTTTGTACAACCCAAAAACTGTTAGTGTGTACCCGGCTTTAAGTCCTTCCATGTGCACCTTATTTAGTTATAAATTGGCGTGGTGACCAATTTATTTACCTTGCATGGATTGGCATGGAACGCATTGTACACCTTCAACTGCCATTGTGCTGAGCTTCTGGTGTTTTCCTGTGCCTTTAAGGAGAAATGGACTGCGTCCAGGAATACCTGTCCTTATTTTATCCTTTGCTATGTATAGTATGCTGCAAGATGGAAGCTCTCATAGAGTAAGGCCAGGACCGCACTATACAGAGGGGCGTCGAGGTAGTACTTCCACATATATATATTTGCAAAACATGATGAGATGAGAAGTTTGAATGTGATTATGTAATCTGTGTCCTTACTACAAAATGCCCAAAATATGTAAATATTTAAATTATGTTGTTATCAGAGGCATACAGCATGCTTTGCGACAACATTGGAGCAGTGAGACACTTTAAGACAGATTTACTAAAAACTGCTGCTTAACTACTTGACTTTCGGAAGATTTACCTTCCTTCATGACCAGGCCATTTTTTGCAATACGGCACTGCGTTAATTTAACTGACAATTGTGCAGTCATGTAACACTGTACCCAAATAAAATGTATGTCATTTTTTTTCCTACAAAAAGAGCTTTCTTTTGTTATTTGATCAGCACTGCGTTTTTTTATTTATTGCACCATAAACAAAAAAAAAATGACAATCTTGAAAAAGAAAACAATAATTTTTACTTTCCTCTATAAAACACATCCAATAAAAAAATGTTTTTACACATTTAGGCCAATATGCATTCTGCTACAAAAATTCCAATAAGCGTATATTGATTGGTTTGCGCAAATGTTGTAGCATCTACAAACGATGGGAAATACTGGAATTTTTATTTATTTATTTTTATACAAGTTATGATGATGATCAGCGACTTATAGCGGAACTGCAATATTGCTGCAGACGATAGGACACTAATTGACACTTTTGACACTTTGCGGAAACCAGTGACACCACTACAGTGATCAGTGCTAAAAATATGCACCGTCACTGTACTAATGACACTGGCTGGGAAGGGGTTAAACATCTAGGGAGATAAAAGGATTAAATGTGTGCCTAACCAGTGTTTTTGTGTACTGTGTTAGGTGGATTTTATTCCCTGCCTTGCAGAGACACAAAATCCATCCCTCCCCCCTGTCAGATCTGCTTTGTTTACATAGGGCTCCATCCTGAGTCTCTGCCTGACGATCGGCTGGTGTCGGCGGACATCTAGTGCCTGGCACCCATAGATCAGCTTCGGCTGTGAATAATCAAAGCAGAAACAGCCTGCCAGCAGCACGTGTATGCCCCCTGCAGGCGGAATTGCAGAATCACGTATATATACACATGATTCTGCACAGGGTAGCCGCCCTGTAGCAGTAAATCTGCTATGAGGCAGTCAATAACTGGTTAATTCATAGATGTCTTCCACTGCTTCTCTAAAGTTGTCAGGGCCAGATTTCTGCATAGTTAACATAAGCTGTAAAACAGCACACAGACACTCAGCTATCCTGGATCAAGGCCTTTTGGGGTCAGGCGAAATGCAGCTCATAAGCTGGTAGCCTGTCTCTCGAGACTGCACTCCTTGGTGATCCTCCCTCTGGGTTCATATTCTGCAGTTTGATTTCTACAGCTTGGGTTCACAGCACAGCAATACCTCTCTCCCTCTGCTCTCATATGACTCTCAGCACCAACGTACTCTGCTTCTTTTCCCTGCCAGGCTCATTCTTCTAGACTCCTGGCAACCTTTAACCACTTAAGGACCAAGCCTCTTTTTTAGATGTGCTGTTTACAAGTTAAAAACAGTTTTTTTTTGCTAGAAAATTACTTAAACCCCCCAAACATTATACATTTTTTTTCTAACACCTTAGAGAATAAAATGGTGGTCATTGCAATACTTTCTGTCACACCGAATTTGCGCAGCGGTCTTACAAGCGCACTTTTTTTGAAAAAATACACTTTTTTGAATTAAAAAATAAGACAACAGTAAAATTAGCCCAATTTCTTTTTTTATTGTGAAAGATAATGTTACGCCGAGTAAATTGATACCCAACATGTCACGTTTCAAAATTGCGCCCGCTCGAATGGCGACAAACTTTTACCCTTAAAAATCTCCATAGGCAACGTTTAAAAAATTTTACAGGTTGCATGTTTTGAGTTACAGAGGAGGTCTAGGGCTAGAATTATTGTTCTTGCTCTACTGATCGCGGCAATTTTTTTTCTAATTTATTTTACCTTTTATTTTTTATTTTTACACAGTTTTTTTTTTTAAATGTGTCACTTTTATTGCTATTACAATATGTAAACATCCCTTGTAATAGGAAAAAAAAGCATGACAGGACCTCTTAAATATGAGATCTGGGGTCAAAAAGACCTCAGACCTCATATTTACACTAAAATGCAATAAAAAAAATTTGCCCTTTAAGAGCTTTGGGCGGAAGTGACGTTTTGACGTCGCTTCCGCCCTGCAATGTCATATACTGATACGTGATCCGGCACTTCTGGGTATGGGTTGCAGGCTCGGTCAGATTGGCCGCCGCAATATCGCAGTCCAACTATAAGTCGCTAATCCCTGCCATTACTAATATAGGAAAACAAATAAATAAAAATTCCAGTATATATACAATTGTTTGTAGAAGTTATGATGTTCGCACAATCCAATCAATAAACGCTTATTGGGATTTTCTTTACCAAAAATATGTAGCAGAATACATATTGGCCTAAATTTATGAAGAAATTAGATTTTATATTTTTTTTATTGGATATGTTTTATAGTAGAACGTAAAAGATATTGTTTTTGTTCAAAATTTAATTTTTTTAGTTCATAGGGCGAAAAAATAAAAAATGCAGAGGTGATCAAATACCACCAAAAGAAAGCTCTATTTGTGGGAAAAAAGTGTATACATTTTGTTTGTGTACAGCGTTGCATGCGCAGTTGTTGGTTAACCACTTGCTGACCAGCCGCCATCATTATACTGCAGCAGGTTGGTGGCTCTATTGCGCGAATCGCCATAGCTGCATATCGGGCAATAGATACAGTGGGCACGCGCATGGCGCTGGAGGTGTATGCCCGTGGTGCCAGAGCCGATGTGCGTTCGCACAAACCAATCAATATACGCTTTTTTGCGATTTTTTTTTACCAAAAATATGTAGAAGAATACATATTGGCCTAAACTGAGGAAGAAATTTGTATTATATTTTTTGGGGGGGATATTTATTATAGCATTATTATTTTCAAAATTGTTGCTTTATTTTGGTTTATAGCGCAAAAATGAAAAACCGCAATTAAAGTCAGTTAAAGCGACGCAGTGCCGTATCACAAAAAATGGCCTGGTCGTTATGGGGGTAAATCCTTCCGGTCCTTAAGTGGCTAAAGTAACGCAGTGCCTGGTCATAAAGGGAGGTAAATCTTCCAGAGGGCAGGTGGTTAATTGTGCATGTGTATTGAGTGAAATTCTGTCTCAGTACAATGTTAAATCTGTTGCAGGCCTTTGCAAAACTGTCTCAATTTGCTGCCTACAACTGCAGGCAGAGAGACATAAATACACAAAATCTGTTGCATAGGCTTTGCTAAATTTTGCATTTAATTTGTTGCACAATAATTAGTTTGATAAATGTTCCTCACTATCTCAGAAATAAGAACGCATGTAATGGGGCAACTCGCTATCTCTTTCTCAATAGGACGCACAAAATCGGAGAGAACAGCAGTAGTCCAACCATTGGGCGACCCCTGTTGTGCTACAGAAATTGTTTCCATTTGCATTTCCATCTTTTTTTTTTTTGCTGGGAAACTCCTGGTATTTCCACTCAGAGCATTATATATTGTAGCTCTTTCTAGCACATACATCTGCAATTACTAATGTTTATTTTATTGTTCAGCTTTATCCTTCTCTTGTCCTTCTTCTTATAAATACTTTGATGGATCTGCTCTAGTTTTGTCACATTTTATAATGTACATTTGGAGATCTTAGCCTCACAGTGCTGTGCTTCTTTTGAAAGTCAGCAGTAGGTAAATGTGTTTTCCATATTTACTCTGACATTGTACCATGCTGTGCTGCTGATTTTGAGCTCTGCTGAGAATCCCTTAACAAATTATTCACCCTGGAAAAGTCAGATCTCCATGATGGCTGCTCAGACTAATCAAATCAATTTACTGAAAGCAAAGCAACCAGAATGGCTTAAGCCCAAAATACACAAAATAGAAAGCTCAATCAAATTGAAACAGCAAACATATTCATTTGCAGAAGTTTGACATATTCATCCTAAATGCAGTGGTCACGGGGACAAAATATTGGATACCATCAGGGGCACTTTGATTAAATGGATTAAAATTGCACTTGCACTTCATCATCTGACTTCTCACTTCACATTAAATAACTTAATATAACTTTATCAGAAGTTGCAAAGGGGAAAGCCTAAAGTAAAAGTAATTTCTAAGGTTATATGTACTGAGTCTGAGAGAAAAATGATAGCCGTTAAAGGTGTCCTTACCCTTTTTATATTAAACACACCCTAACGCTTCTTCCTACTCAATTATGGAAACCGTCAATTGGATATCAATTGATATTACATATAAAAGCCATACAAGAGGTATTTGTCAGCAGATTCATGCTAAAATAACCTTATTTATTGCTGTATTCAGACAATTTTTTGGGTATCTTTAACTAGGGAGATAGATCTTGTTAATTGACTTGATAATATTTTAAAAAACTTAAAGCAGAACTCTGGCCAATTTTTTTTCCATGTCCTTGTTGCTGATCTCCTACCTTCACCAGCTTTGCCATCCATGTTCTTCTGCGCTCTGTAGTTCCTCTGTAGTAGGCTGCTGAACTTGCTGAAAAACCGTTATTGCCTGCTGACATCCTGTTTGTAAGACTGCTGGCTTCTATCCCTCTCCTGAGCTCAGCCAGCGATCTGGCATGCCCAGTTGTAGTCCTCTGAAAACAAACAGGGAGGAAGCAGTGCCACTCATGGAGGAGGTGCCCTCCTTCTCCTCTCTCCTCCCTCCTCCTCCTGCTCCTGCCAGCAATCCGCCCCTCCACTCCTCCGCCCCCCTGCCTGCTATCTCCGTGCAGAGCAGGGATTATCATCAGTAATTACTTGTATGACACAGCAGGGATCTCCCACTGTGTCAGGTATTGTTATATGAGAACACTGATCGCTGATCTCCCACCCCCCGCCAATATAGGAACAGTGCGCTGTCAATCATAATAACGACCGGGGTGGGGGATCAGCGATCGGTGTTCACGCAGACAATACCCGACACAGCGGGAGATCCTGCTTTGTCATGCAAGTGATTTCTGATAATCCCGGCTCTACACTAATGGTCCCTGACATGGTGGTCTCTGACATGGTGGTCCCTGACAATCGGCACTGGTGGTCCCTGACATGGAGGTCCCTGACATGGTGGTCCCTGGCATGGTGGTGCCTGACAAGGGGCACTGGTGGTCCCTGATATTCAGCACTGGTGGTCCCTGACAAGTGGCATTGGTGGTCCCTGACATGGTGGTCCCTGACTGGTGGTCCCTGACATAGGGGTCCCTAAAAGTGGCACTGGTGGTCCCCGACATGGTGGTCCCTGACATAGGGGTCCCTAAAAGTGGCACTGGTGGTCCCTGACATTCGGCACTGGTAGTCCCTGACATGGTGGTCTCTGACATGGTGGTCCCTGACAAGCGGCACTGGTGGTCCCTGACTTTTGGCAGTGGTGGTCCCTGATATGGTGGTCGCTGACATTCGCCACTGGTGGTCCCTGACATGGTGGTCCCTGACAAGCGGCACTGGTGGTCCCTGACATAGTGGTCCCTCACATTCGGCACTGGTGGACACTGATACGTTGCACTGGTTTGCATTTATATTAAATGCATTAAATATATTAATTTAATTTACATGTATTCATTAAATGCATTAAATTAATATTATATTAATATGCATTTATATTAAAATGCTTTGCATTTAAAAGGCTGTAACCTATCATACCATTATATATGGCTTGCTGGCTGCAGAATGAGGAGTGTGATTTATGTTGAAGTGGGCGAATTCACATTTACATGTACAAGCCTAGTGTACCGCCCAAATTCACTCCCATCCTAATAATTCATGGGAAATGTAGTCTGATTAGAGTTAGAGAGAGAGAAGAGGATATGATGCAATCACTCTTCTAAGAGATACTCCCTGCCAGAAAAGATGATGCATTTTTTGAATCACAAAGCTGACTTCCTGAAAATTCAATCAGTCATATCTCTTAAACGGTAAGAAATTTCACAAATGTGGTAACTGTTTAGTGTTTTGTGTGGGGGGTGTACTAATGGGGAATTTTTTTAAAAGTCTCGGAGTTCTGCTTTAACTGAAGTATTCTTTGTTACTAGAGTGGAGAGGTTATCAGTGCAACATCCCCAAATGTTTTAAAACGTTCCCCTCATTCTTCCAAGTGGAAAGCCTAATGCCCCGTACACACGGTCGGATTTTCAGACGGAAAATGTGTGATAGGACCTTGTTGTCGTAAATTCCGACCGTGTGTAGGCTCCATCACACACTTTACATAGGATTTTCCAACACACAAAGTTTGAGAGCAGGATATAAAATTTTCCGACAACAAAATCCGTTGTCGGAAATTCCGATCGTGTGTACACAAATTAGACGGACAAAGTGCCACGCATGCTCAGAATAAATAAAGAGTTGAAAGCTATTGGCTACTGCCCCGTTCATAGTCCCGACGTACGTGTTTTACGTCACCATGTTCAGAATGATCGGATTTTCCGACAACTTTGTGTGACCGTGTTTGAGCTAACATCCGTCGGAAAAAATCCTAGGATTTTGTTGTCGGAATTTCCGATCAATGTCCGACCGTGTTTACGGGGCATTATAATGTGCATTATAAAAGTCAAGAACTAATGCGCAAATCAAAAAGAAATAACATTATTCAAGCAGTGGCAGCCAACATTAAAAAGTGTCCCCACCAAATAGAATTAAATAAAAATAAATGTGTGCAATAAATATACTAATCAATGAATACCACACAAAAACATAATT
This sequence comes from Lithobates clamitans, assembly GCA_037952925.1. Classification (NCBI taxonomy): domain Eukaryota; kingdom Metazoa; phylum Chordata; class Amphibia; order Anura; family Ranidae; genus Lithobates; species Lithobates clamitans. Next base: position 13,531,892 of record JBBGZY010000438.1, read on the forward strand.
ATAATCAATCAAGTCCAAAAACTGGAATCCAATCTGATCAATGTAATAACAGTCAAAAAATAAAAAATAAAACCTGCAAAGAAAAATGATTCCTCAAGTATAAAATTCAAAAAAGTGCAAAAAAGTATGATTCCTCAAAAAGAAAGTTCAAAATAATGCATGTGCAAACAATAAATACCAATACTGATAGTAGAAGTGAAGCAATCAAGCGCAGGTAAAACATCAATTCTTATACAGTGTAGTCATACTTGCTTCCGCCATCCGCAATCCACCAGGAGTGTGCCCCAGCCTCTCACCTTAAATTAAGACAACAAAACGGGTCTAGCAGCACTTCTGGTAAATATATCCTTAATGACAATCTCCACTCCTGTCTTCTCCTTACCAAACCAGGCAAAGGTGTAAGGCAGTAATTGGGAATAATAGATAAACAATAATCTCCTACTGTGCTATGTACGTCCTTCTTACTCTCCTCCACTCTCCTCCATTCAAGGGTCATACAAGATAAAAGATATCTCCCTAGTGCAGTAATTCCATATAAAGTAAATTTATTAAAAGCAGTAACCTACATATAAAATCAGACAATTCAGCATCGATATATTCAAGGACTTTCTCGCCTGCAACCGGAAGTGACGCCACCCGGCTTCTCCCGAGGTTCAATGAATATTTGCGGTCTACGAGAACCACCATAATGTCAGATGCTGGAGTCAATGTGAAACACATTTTTACATTTGAATCAAAATATATTCAGTCAAACTGTGTAAGGTTTTGAATATTCTTTATTTAATTAAGTATTGCAGCTTTTTTAGAATGGATACTGTTGACTTACGATCAATGAGTAGAATTAAATAACTTACAGTACATAAAGATAAAATTAAGGATGATGCCCCTCTCTTTAACCATTTAAGGACTGCCCCACGCAGATATTCTGCGGCAGGGTGGCCCTCCTACACAAAATCACACACAGGTACATGATTTCGTGTAGTGGGTCTGGGGCTCACGCGCCACCGGCAACCCACTCCCCCTGTGATTGGACACAGTGGAAGACAATCTGCGAGTGTGGCAGCCACGATGGCCGCTGGGACCTGCAGATCGTTTACAGGAGAGGCAGAATGATGGTCTGCCTAGGTAAACAAGGCAGACCCCTGTTCTGTGAGGGAGGAAGATGGAGATCTTGTGTTTCTGCTAAGCAGGAACATGGATCTCTGTTTTCCTCCAGTCACAGCATTCCCCTCACAGTTAGAAAGCACTCCCTCAGAGCACACTTAACCCTTTGATCGCCCCTGCTGTTAACCCCTTCCCTGTATTAGTGTCACTGGTCCCCAAAAAGTGTCAAAAAGTGTCAGTTAGGTGTCCAATTTCTAACAATGTTGCAATAACTAGTAAAATAAATAAATAAATAAAAAATAAATAAATAAAAATTTCATAAAAATCTCCCCTAATTTGTTAACGTTATAACTTTTGCGCAAACCAACCAATATACGCTTATTGGGATTTTTTTCTACCAAAAATATGCAGCAGAATACATATTGGCCTAAACTGATGAAGAAATTAGATTTTTTACAATTTTTTATTGGACATGTTTTATAGCATAAAGCAAAAAATATTGTTTTTTTTTCAAAATTGTAGGCCTTTTTTTCTTGTTTATAGCGCAAAAAATGAAATCCGCAGAGTTGATTAGATATCATCAAAAGAAAGCTCTATCTGTGGGAAAAGAAGGACATTAATTGTATTTGTGTACAGCATCGCACGACCGCGCAATTGTCAGTTAAAATACCGCAGTGCTGTATCACAAAAAATGGCCTGGTCATGAAGTGGGGGGGACCTTCCAGGGCTTAAGTTGTTAAATAAGGGCTCTCTTTGTCACTTGGTAATGGTAAGATATGGGAATTCTTAAAGTGTTACTAAACCCAGTAATATGAAAAATAGTTAATCTGCCCCCCCCCCCCCCAAAGGGCCCACAGCTTATTAATCTTCTTTTTACATTAAAATACTGCCACTATATACTTTTTCGCTGATCTGTATACCACGATTACATGATAAACTGCAGCGTTTTTCCAGTGCTAAGAGATCAGCAAGGAGGAGATTTTCCCCGCAGCCTGTATACACCCACACATGTGTGATGCCAATATCATGTGACCTGGCTATCTCTGAAAACAAGTAACTGTTCTCTCCAGCATAAAAGACACAACTGAGCATGTGCAGGTTGGCTATTCCCTGTGTGTTAGCTGGCCTTACCCAGATAGACAGTGCAGGAGAGAAGGATCTGTACATACAGGATAAAACAGCTTTTTTACACAATGCAGAGGATTAACCCCTTAAGCTCCACAGTGAGTATAATAAGCATTCTATGCTGCATATACAGACTGATTTTACTGTTGTGGGTGTATTAAAACTTTGAAGTGGGAGTAAAGTCCCCTGTATGATTTTTTTTTTTATATAAGGCTTACCTATAGGTACGGTAAAAATTTCATAAATGTGCACCATTCAGGAGATATTTACTTTGGATGCAGCCGGTGACCCCACCGGCGCATGTGCTCTGAAAGAACAGTATACTCGTGCCGTTCCTTAGAGCCTTGTCGTAAACAGTGATTCTGCATGCATGCATACCTGGACCTTCAGTTTAAAATGTGCAAAGGGTTAATAATGTAAAGGAAATTTTGCTATAGTTCTTGTTGGGTAACACCTAAAAAAATAAAATATTTGTATTTAAATCTGCTACCAAAGCAAAGCCCGTATGTATGTCACGCGTAATGAGGGTGATTTACTAAAGCAGTTGAGAATATTTACATAAACATTTGTGAATATTCCCTTAATTTATCCAATCATGTGAAAATACAAAGAAAAAGGTTATTTAAAGCAATATAAAAATATTTTTGAATACAAAAAAAAGTTAAGGTGGGAAATGCCATTGCCCCTAAGTTATTAAAATCCATATCTTTGCCGTGATGCGCTTTGCTTATGCAAAAGTTGCATGGCATGTTAAACTGTATAGGAAAGGTTACGCTACGCTTTTCCTTCCATATTCCTTTGGATGAAAGAGTCTTGCTCTTATTGTTTACACCTGGATTGACCATCATTCGAGTTCCAGCTTCATCTCCATCTGTGTGAGTTCCAGGGTTCATCATTGGAGTTCCACGCTCTGGCATTCTAAGCGTGATTGATTCACTTTTGCTGGCAAATGAGTCCACTTCATTCGGTAAGAGTATTTACCCCTTATCCTTAGTGGAGGTCCCCTCATTCCTGGTGTTATGTGTGCTGTCATGGCTGTTTCATCCTACCTCTGAATACCAATTTCATTATAAGGGTGGACTATTCCCATGCTCTATCTTATTTGAACTTACTTCATGATATAGAGAGCCATCATTGGCTCAGACCTTTGGGACTTTTATTATTATTTTTATCTTTATTTTTATTTTTTACTTTTCTCATTATTTACCGCACCATTTAACTCACCATACATGTGTATGTTGTCACATTGTTATATGTTTTTATCACTGTATGACATATTTCACTTTGTATGTATGTATGTAATTGGTTATCATCTATATACTTTAGGCTCCTTTCACATCTTGGCATATGGGGGGGACAATCAAAGTAAAATCACGCAAATAGAACCACAAGATGCCCGTCGCCCAAAAGAAGCTCATGGGCGCGACTTTCTCATGATTGTCACCCGACGAATCGTGGGAATATCATACCGCATTTGGGATGCTATTGAAATTGACGGGCAACACATGGGTGCCCTGCGATTTGCCAACATTGCGAATCTCAGGCAGAATCGCAGTGATTCCGCCCACGTTTCGGAACGCAGAGATGTGAATGGAGCCTTACTCCTACAAAGTACAGGCACTTTTTCTTCTTGTCAATAAAAACTGTTTGGATTAAAAAAAAGATACATTTTTAACATACATACATAGGAAGCACAATAAGTTCAGTTCAGTTCCTGGGCTGAGCACAGATCATAAGTAGTCTATGACAGCCAACATCTCTAACACAGCAAGAGCTATGATCTTAATGGTGCGCCTTTTTATTTCCCCAAGCCCTCGGGGGTGCGCAGCGCGGCGATCGGAGGTGCTTTGTGTCAGTCTGACACACAGCAACTCCGATCGTGGTATCAGGCTTCTTACCACGTGATCAGCTGTGACCAATCACAGCTGATCATCGCATGAACCAGGAAGTGCTGGTAAACGGATTTCCTTGATTCACGCTGACAGGGAAAGACGATCGGCAGCTCTCCCTGCCAGAGGGGGTGGGTCTGTGCTGATAATAAGCACGTTTTTTATCAGCACAGCCCCCATCAAAAGGTGCCCATCAGCTGCCAATCAGTACCCAACACCTGCCAGCCTGTCCCCTCTATAAATGCCTATGAGTGTCCATAAAAGTGCCAATCAGTGCCCACAACAGTGCCAATCAGTGCCCAAAAAATGCCTGTCAGTGCCCCATCAAAGTGGCAGTCAGTAATGCCTGTCAGTAGCTCCTCATCAGTGCTGCTTATCCAGTGCCACCTATCAGTGTCCATCAGTGCCGTCAATCAGTTCCCATCAGTGCCGCCTATAAGTGCTGTCAGTGCTGCCTATCAGTGCTGCCTATCAGTGCCCATCAGTTTTTTTTTTCAAAATAGTCAGTCTTTTTTTGTTTATATAGCGCACAAATTAAAAAATGCAAAGGTGATCAAATACCGCTAAAAGAAAGCTCTATTTGTGGGAAGAAAATGATAAAAATTTAGTTTGGGTACAGTGCAGCATCACCTTGCAATTGTCATTCAAAGTGCGACAGCATTGAAAGCTAAAAATTGTCCTGGGCAGGAGGGGGGGGGGGGGATGCACGGTTTTGAAGTGGTTAATGTCACTATTATTATGCAGCATGTATCTTGTGCAGTAGCCACGGTGATTACAATTCTGATATAATATACCTGAAACCAGAATCTGTTACTTGGCAATGGTAGTTGTCAAGAAGAGCTTGCCATCTATTGGGAGAGCAAGGATGTGTGTGGAGGCTTATAATCTACAAGAAGGAAAGCATGTGCAAAAGCGTACACTCTTTTTTGGAGGAGAGGTATGAGCACAAGAGCTTATACTCTACCTGTGTAGAGGTAAGTGTAATACTAGGTTTCCAACGCATCTAAACACCATTATTATGATATTTCATTTATCAGTATAAAATAAAGTCATATTCTGTACTATAACTGTATCTGATATTCCCAGCATGCATCATAATCTGTAACATCTAAAATGACAATGCTGACATTCCAAAACTCTAAGAACACAATTCTGACATTTCATGGCTCACTATAGTAAGTACACGAGGACAATTATATAATAGCTGTCAACCACAGAGAGGAGAAAAGACAACAGAATGAGGACATGGAAAGGAAGATTGTACAAACATGTAGGTAAAGGGAAAAAATTTCAGGTACATGTAAAATTTTATTTTTTTATACAATGGAAATATATCACATATTTGTGGCAAAAATGACTTTTATTTCAAATCATCTTTTCAATTTAAAAACCAAGTGATTACAACCCCTTTTGTGGGAAAGGTGGGTGTGCATATGATTTACAGGGTCATGCAAAAAATCTTAACTTGGCAAAAGTAAATAACATTTAAATACATTTAAAGTTTTTTATCTGGACAGCATATGTATATTTGGTCAGAAAAGCAAATTGAAATACATACCGTACAAATAAAAGAAACTAGAATATAATGTGTTTTTCAAGCAATGCAGTTATTAGGCATGACCTCCCTTAGAGGACACAAGTAAAGCAATTCACTGCTTCATTCATTTTTTTAAATGGCCTTGTGGTAACATTCCAAAAGATTCTTCAAGGACTTCACAAGTAACTTTAGCTGTTTTTGTCTGCCTATCAAAATGATCACAGAGAGCTTCAGTAAATTTGAGTAAGGATTCTGACCATTATAAATTCGCTAACAACATACTTTAGCTCCAGATAAGTCTCTTTTGTTTATGCAGCATGTTTTTAGTTTTATGTATACTATGTTGCCAAATGTAAATGGTTCTAAAGGCTAAAGGTTTTTTAACTTCAAGCATGAAGATAAAAAACCTTCTGTATGCAGTAGTCCCCCTTTAAACTTACCTGAGCCTAATCTTCTTTCAGCAATGTGCATGGTAACCTCGGCTGTCCCAGGGACTCTCCTTCCTCATTGGCTGGGACAGCTGCTGTCTCAGCCAATTAGGAGGGAGTAGGGGCAGGGCTGAGCCATGGCTCTGTGTGTGGAATGGACAGGCAGAGCCGTGGCTCAGGAGTGAGCCTGCTTGGGTGCCCCTATTGCAAGCTGCTTGCTCTGGGGGCACTTGGCAGGAGGGAGCGATCAAGAGTGCAGGGCAGGCCCGAGAAGAGGGTGATCTGGGCTGATCTGTTCAAAACTGCTGCACAGAGCAGGTAAGTATGACATGCTTATTATTAAAAAAAAAATTACTTTAATATCGCTTGAAGATTTTTTCCAGTTTTCCATGTGACAGTGCTTGGGTTTAAGTGGTTAATTGCCAGGACCAATGCTCTCAAACAGGGGTATTGATGTTATCCACCTGGGCAAGCTCCAACACCTTTAGACACTAGAGCTCAACCAGGGTTGATGCCAGCAGCAGGGGGCTCCCCACTGGTCAAATTCAGAAGTCCCACTCTGTTAGAGATGGCAAAGCAGTGCAGAACAGTCCATCTTCCTGGGGGTGTGGTCTATCACAGGGGACACCAACACTTTTCCTTGAGTAGGCAAAGTGAAAGTGCCTCTATAAAGCCCAACTCCAGCCAAAACATTTTTTAGTTCACAATTAAGCAGGCCTTTTTTAGGTTTTCATAGATGCCTGTGTCCCCATCGAGAGGATTTTTCTGTCAGGTCTTAAACGCTGTCTATGTGTTATTTGCTTATCTCTGAGTTTTTTAATCTGCATAATTGTTTCAGGTCAGAGACTCATAGAGCAATAAAACTAAAGGGTCAACATGGCAGCCAGGTAATTAGCATTTTCAAGAGTAAGTAATAAATTAGAGCCTCTGCATGTGTGTACCATCCCTCTGACACCCCAAGGCAGGATTGCACATGCAGAGACAGGAGAGAGCAGCATTTCACCCCATTGCTGAGTACATGGCTAAAATTGGGGGACCTAGAAAGGATATTGGGAGCCAGTCACTTTTGTCTTTTTAAACTTCTTTTGTAAAATAATTAAGAAGGTAAGGGTTAGGTGTCCCAGATATTGCAGCAGATCACTTACAGACTGTCCAGATCCAGATAAATGTCCAGCCTCACAGCGTCAGAGCCTTTAAGTCGACCTGGCAATACTGTAAGCAGGTTCCCAATGTTCAGTGCATCCTCCAAATGAGTCTCCAGGCCCTTATGACAGACCTCCTGGGCACAGCTTCCTCCAGACTAGGCAGAACAGCTTCAGGGCCACCTCAGCACACGTTAGGCCCTAAAATAGGCTATTGGGTCTCAGCCTGAGACAAGACTAAGCACATGGCCTGTCCCAAATACCTATATCCTCCCCAGCGTGCATTAATGGCATAAACCTCCTACTGGATCGGCTGAAGGAAATATAAATATTCATAACTTAGTTTTGTTTGTGAAATCTCAGACTATGACTAGTGATACCAGTGACATTTACTGGTGACAGTGAAAAATCTCAAGTCAACTTATTCTTAAGAAAAACCCAGTGAAAAACTATAACAACTAACAATCAGTCTGAGTTAACTACAGCCAAGCCAAAAATTAAATTGACATAATAGCCCCAGTTTAGGACAAGGGGGCTACATATATCTCATTGGAAGTTTACTTAGGTGTGCATTTAGCCATCATGCTAGCCAAGACACATCTTCATTAGGGATGAACTCGATGTTGGGGACGAACATAGGTTCAACTCGAACATCAGGTGTTCGCCCGTTCGCAGAACAGCGAACATCATGGGTCTTTCGCGGGTAATTAGAGTGCAGCGGAATGCCCTATAATGCACTGCGAGATTGCAGTGCACTGCTGTATGATGATTGGCCAAAGCAAGCACCTGACCTGCATGCTTTGGAAAATAACAGCACGCTGTGCTGAGAGAGCCATAATTGGCCAAAGGCAGGGTGCCTTTGGCCAATCCTGGCTCAGGTAGACTAAGTCCACGCCCCACACTATATAGGGGTGCTTACACGGCAGCCGTGTGTAGTGTTGTTTGCGTGGACAGAGAGATAGCTTGAGTGAAATTAAGCAGGCAGGTTATTCAATTAGTGGCAGTGTATTTTATATATATATATATATATATATATATATATATATATATATATATATATATATATTTATATATACCGTATTTATTGGCGTATAACACTTACTTTTTTCCCCTTAAAATCAGGGGAAAGTCGCAGGTGCGTGTTATACGCCAATCCCGAGCTGTCCAAATTTCAAAATCGCGGACCGCGATTTGAAAATGGCGCCGCCGGAGCCGAAGTACACAGAGCCGGTCCTCGGCTCTTTCCGGCGGCTCTCGTTTACTTTCGGCTCCACTCGTAGTCCCGAGCGGAGCTATCCGAACCTACTCGGATAGCTCCGCTCGGGACTACAAGTGGAGCCGAAAGTAAACGAGAGCCGCCGGAAAGAGCCGAGGACCGGCTCTGTGTACTTCGGCGCCGGCGGCGCCATTTTCAAATCGCGGACCGCGATTTTGAAGCCCTGGAAGCAGGGACAGAGGATCCCAGGCTGCACTGGGGCAAGGCTGCACTGGGGCAAGGCTGCACTGGGGAAGGCTGCACTGACAAAGCTGCACTGGGGAAGGCTGCACTGACAAGGCTGCACTGGGGAAGGCTGCACTGACAAGGCTGCACTGACAAGGCTGCACTGGGGAAGGCTGCACTGACAAGGCTGCACTGGGGAAGGCTGCACTGACAAGGCTGCACTGGGGAAGGCTGCACTGACAAGGCTGCACTGGGGAAGGCTGCACTGACAAGGCTGCACTGACAAGGCTGCACTGGGGAAGGCTGTACTGACAAGGCTGCACTGGGGAAGGCTGCACTGACAAGGCTGCACTGGGGAAGGCTGCACTGGGGAAGGCTGCACTGGGGAAGGCTGTACTGACAAGGCTGCACTGACAAGGCTGCACTGACATGGCTGCACTGACAAGGCTGCAATGAAGGGCATTTAAATGTAAGTTTTTTTCCCTTCAACTTCCCTCCTAAAAGTTTTTTTTCCTTAAAATTCCCTCCTAAATTGGGGTGCGTGTTATACGCCGGTGCGTGTTATACGCTGATAAATACGGTATAGACATATATATATATATATATATATATATATATATATATATATATTTATATATATATACAGTCAATCTAATATATATATATGCACCCAGTGTAGCCTATATCTACAGTGCATTCGGCGGTGTACTATTTCTAGTACACTTCAGGTTGTGTATTAATAATTTATATATATATATATATATATATATATTTATTTATTTATTTATTTATGGTGGAAGCCCTATGGCCGATATGGATATGAACAACATAGACTTGCCATAAGGCTTACAACATGCAATGGACCTGGAGTATGCCCTGATCTGATGGTCAGTATACCAAATAACGGGGCATACCCAAGATTAGTAATAGATATTTGTGAAGAGAAATGAATTTGAGAAATCCCTTATATTTGAGAAAGAGAAATTGAGAAATTTGAGAAAAGCATGCTGCCACTCTCTGAAACCAGGGAAGGTGACAGAGGGGCTGACGTGAGGTCTTCGCTGCTGGCTTGTGACATGGCTCTGGATGACTTGTGCCCTAGATGTGAAGTCCTTTGTTTTTGAGGCCGAAACTTGATCGACCGGAACCTATATTAGGATTGACCTGAAAAGACGAGGCTGCTCCCCCTTTTTTTTTTCTTTTTTTTCTCTTTATATTTTTTTTTCTTTTTTTTGGACCGTTGCATCGTAGAGGCAACTGACATTGAACATCAGTGGAGCCATGCCAAGATACTAGAAGATGCACGAATGACTCAACACGAAGCGACTGCCGAACCTGAGGTAAAGACAGGCAACATGCAAGTAACACCTGTAAGAGTGAAATGCTGAGTGCGAATTGGTGCGTTGCTGACGCGAGTGGATCCGAATCGGAGTGCCAGGTACGTGAAATGATATGAGTGAAAATGATCGGCATGACAGAGGCACAAATTGATGTGCCGTGATTACAACTGACAACGAACCGGACTATGGAGCACGGTGTGAAGATGAAACAAAACAACTGAAACATGCAAGAACGAGTCGGTGTGTAGCGGAAGTGATTGGATTCGACTTGGAGTGATAGGTATGTGAAAATGAAATGAGTGAAATGATTTGCCATGACAGAGGCACAAATCGGTGCGCCACGACTGTGACAGACAACGAGCTTGGCTGTAAAGCATGGAATGAAATGAGGTCAAAAAGAACTATGGCACGCCGGAACGAATCGGTGCATCGCGGATGTGGCTGAATTCGAATCGGAGTGCAATACTGTGAAATGAAATGAGTGAAATGATTTGCCATGGCAGAGGCATGACTCGGTGTGCCACGATTGCGACTGACAATGAACTGAACTCTGGAGCATGGAATGAAAATGAGGCCAAAAGACAACTGGGGTACGCCGGAATGAATCGGTGCATCAGGGATGTGACTGGATTTGAATCAGACCGCGCTATGTGAAATGAAATGAGTGAAATGATTGAAATGATTTAGCCATGATAGAGGCACGAATTGGTGAGCCGCGATTGCGACTGACAATGAACCGAACTTTGGAGCATGGAATGAAAATGAGGCCAAAAGACAACTGGGGTACGTCGGAATGAATCGGTGCATCAGGGATGCGACTGGATTGAATCGGACTGCGGTACGTGAAATGAAATGAGTGAAATGATTGAAATGATTTAGCCATGATAGAGGCACGAATCGGTGAGCCGCGATTGCGACTGACAATGGACCAGACTGTGGAGCATGGAGTTAAATGAGGCCAAAAACAACTGGGGCACGCCGGAACAAATCGGTGCATCACGGATGTGACTGAATTGGAATCGGAGCGCAGTACGTGACTGAGAAATGAGTGAAATGATTGCCATGTCAGAGGCACGAATCAGTGTGCCGCGACTTGGACTGACAAGGAACCAGACTCTGTAGCATGGAATGAAATGAGACCAAAAAATGAGACCAAAAAATACCTGGGGTACACCGGAACAAATAGGTGCATCATGGATGCGACTGTATTTGAATCGGAGCGCGATACGTGACAGTGAAATGAGTGAAATGATAAGAAATGGTTAGCCATGACAGAGGCACGAATCGGTATGCCACGATTGCGACTGACAACGAACCGGATAGTGGACCATGGCATGAAACATGAGACAAGAACAACTGACACACCTGAATGAACTGGTGCAAAGCGGACACGACTGGATTTGAATCAGAGTGAGGTACGTAAAAATTAATGAAATGTTTTAGGCATGATAGAGGTGGCTGAGTTCTACGGCTACGTGCAGAGTTTCTTTAATGAATGACTCGTAAGTTCCTTTTCGGGGTTCGGGGCGACACACGATATCTAGCAAATGATGATGCATGAAATGAAGAAATGTCAACGAAACCCTACCTGCAGCAGCCGAGCCAGACACATTGTACGAAAAACTGCGAAAGGGAACCGAAAGCCTCTGAAAGTTTCGAATGCGCAACTTCACAAACGCCAACGAGTTGGAAGAGTCGGCCTAGTGACATAACCTATCGCGCAAGGAACCGACGAAGACCACAGGTGAGTGGACTGCTTAAATTCCTCCCATAAATTCAGGCCGCCATACTGGCCATCTTACATATATCTATATATAGATATATATATATCTATATATAGATATATAGATATATCTATATATACTCCGCATTTTTGTAGCCTATATCTACAATACATTTGGTGGTGTACTGTTTCTAATACGCTTCATGCGGTGTACACAGTATCTAATACAGTGTGTACAGTTTCTACTACACTCCTGGTGGTGTACTCGGTATACAATACAGTGCAGCTGTTGTACAGTTTCTAATACAGTGCAGGCGGTGTACACAGTATCTAATACAGTGTGTACAGTTTCTACTACACTTCTGGTGGTGGACACAGTATACAATACAGTGTGTACAGTTTCTACTACACTTCTGGTGGTGGACACAGTACACAATACAGTGCAGCCATAGTACAGTTTCTAATACAGTGCAGGCCGTTTACACAGTATCTAATACAGTGTGTACAATTTCTACTACACTTCTGGTGGTGTACACAGTATCTAATACAATGTGTACAGTTTCTACTACACCTCTGGTGGTGTACACAGTATACAATACAGTGCAGCCACAGTACAGTTTCTACTACACTTCTGGTGGTGTACACAGTATACAATACAGTGTGAACAGTTTCTACTACACTTCTGGTGGTGTACACAGTGCACAATACAGTGCAGCCATAGTACAGTTTCTAATACAGTGTAGGTGGTGTACACAGTATCTAATACAATGTGTACAGTTTCTACTACTTTTCTGGTGGTGCCAGGAAGATGTGCAGTGATTTGAAGGCTCCGATGTTGGTTCCCAGGTTGAGGAAGGAAGTAACGTGAGCCTAGAGAGAGGGAGTGCCACAGAAGGACAAGAAACTGGCAATCATGTTCCCCCAGCTGCAGCATACCTCCAAGTTTGCTCCAGTGACAAGGAGGGAGGGGATGTTGAGGTCACTAACTGTATTTCGGTGCCTGAGAGAAGAGAGGAGGAGGAGGAAGCACAGCTCCAACAAGGCAGGATGTCCTCTAGGGGGCAGCTTAAGGGCAGCCACCCTATTGCATCACACCACAGAGCTTCGCAGGTACAGGGCACTGCTGACTCCCCGCTGACTTTTCAAAGTTTCTTGGTGTGGGCCATTTTCGACACTCACACCATTGCTGTTTGAAACCTATGTCTGAAGCGGATCAAGCGTTGCCAGAACAGCAGCCACTTGAGCACCACATGCTTGACCAGACGTATGACGACATGCCATGCAGTCCGTTGGCAACAGCACTTGAAAGACCCACATCAAAGAAAAAGGCGGACTTTTCCTTGCTCCTCATCTGGGATCTCCAACCCTACTATATCTCCAGTCCTCTCAAAAACCTGCACTGAGAGAAAGGAAGGTATAGCAATAGGTGTCCCAAGTACTTGCAGCCAATCTGCTAGCAGTACACCACCAATTGATTTTAACAGGCAAATTTCCCTATCCCAGTTGCTGAACTGTAAAAAGAAATTTGGTTTCAGACATCCACAAGCTCAGCGTCTAAATGCTAGCTTGGCCAAATTGCTAGCACTGCAACTGTTGCCTTTTCAGCTGGTAGACTCTGCCTCCTTTCGTGAATTTATGGAATGTGCTGTACCTCAGTGGCAGGTTCCAAAATGCCATTTCTTTTCACAGAAGGCCATTCCGGCTCTCTACCATCATGTGGGAGGCAATGTTGTGGCCTCTTTGGACAGGGCAGTCAGCAGTAAGGGCAGGGACTAGGGATGAGCTTCGAATTCGAGTCGAACCCATGTTCGTCTCGAACATCAGTTGTTCGTCGAATTGCGAACAGTACGGGCCGCTCGCGCCAAATTCGAGTGGCGCGTCATGGCCCATAATTCACTGAGGCATCGCAGGGCATTGCTGGCTGATGATTGGCCAAGCATGCACTATGACCCGCATGCTTGGCCAATCACAGCGCCGTCTGTACAGAGAGCCGTAATTGGCCAAAGCCAGGGTGGCTTTGGCCAATTATGGCTCAGGGGGTTTAGTACACGCGTGGCGGCCTTGTGTAGTGTGTTTCGGCGGCGGAGAGAGATAGACAGAGAGGCAGTGTCATTTGATTTAAGTTAGATAGAGTAGGCAGGCGAGTCAGTTAGCTGCACTTACAGTGTATTGTGTATATATATGCATCCTAGGTGTTGTGTATATATATATATATATATGTATATATATATATATATATATATATATATATATATATATATACTATATTCAGTTCAGCTAGATCCGTTCCTGTTATTCTCTTCCTAATATATTGACAGGCAGGCAGGTGTTTTTACAGTATTTACAGTATTTACAGTTAGTGTACTGTGTCCTTTGCACAGTGTACACCTAAAGCTACCTGAAGACAATTGCTGGTGTTCTGATCCTATTAGTACCACAGGCAGGCAGCTGAAGTATTTACAGTTAGTGTACTGTGTCCTCTGCACAGTGTGCACCTAAAGCTACCTCAAGACAATTTCTGGTGTTCTTCTGATCCTATTAATACCACAGGCAGGCAGCTGCAGTATTTACAGTTAGTGTACTGTGTCCTCTGCACAGTGTGCACCTAAAGCTACCTGAAGACAATTGCTAGTGTTCTTCTGATCCTATTAATATCACAGGCAGGCAGCTGCAGTATTTACAGTTAGTGTACTGTGTCATCTGCACAGTGTGCACCTAAAGCTACCTAAAGACAATTGCTGGTGCTCTTCTGATCCTATTATACCACAGGCAGGCAGCTGCAGTATTTACAGTTAGTGTACTGTGTCCTTTGCACAGTGTGCACCTAAAGCTACCTGAAGATAATTGCTGGTGTTCTGATCCTATTAATACCACAGGCAGGCAGCTGCAGTATTTACAGTTAGTGTACTGTATCCTCTGCACAGGGTGCACCTAAAGCTACCTAAAGACAATTGCTGGTGCTCTGATCTTATTAATACCACAGGCAGGCAGCTGCAGCATTTACAGTTAGTGTACTGTGTCCTCTGCAGAGTGTGCACCTAAAGCTACCTGAAGACAATTGCTGGTGTTCTTCTGATCCTATTAATACCACAGGCAGGCAGCTGCAGTATTTACAGTTAGTGTACTGTGTCCTCTGCACAGTGTGCACCTAAAGCTACCTGAATATAATTGCTGGTGTTCTGAACCTATTAATACCACAGGCAGGCAGCTGCAGTATTTAGAGTTGGTGTACTGTGTCCTCTGCACAGTGTGCACCTAAAGCTACCTGAAGACAATTGCTAGTGTTCTTCTGATCCTATTAATACCACAGGCAGGCAGCTGCAGTATTTACAGTTAGCGTACTGTGTCCTCTGCACAGTGTGCACCTAAAGCTACCTGAATACAATTGCTAGTGTTCTTCTGATCCTATTAACACCACAGGCAGGCAGCTGCAGTATTTACAGTTAGTGCACTGTGTCCTTTGCACAGTGTGCACCTAAAGCTACCTTAAGACAATTACTGGTGTTCTTCTGATCCTATTATAACCACAGGCAGGCAGCTGCAGTATTTACAGTTAGTGTACTGTGTCCTCTGCACAGTGTGCACCTAAAGCTACCTAAAGACAATTGCTGGTGCTCTTCTGATCCTATTAATACCACAGGCAGGCAGCTGCAGTATTTACAGTTAGTGTACTGTGTCCTTTGCACAGTGTGCACCTAAAGCTACCTGAAGACAATTGCTGGTGTTCTGATCCTATTAATACCACAGGCAGGCAGCTGCAGTATTTACAGTTAGTGTACTGTGTCATCTGCACAGAGTGCACCTAAAGCTACCTGAAGACAATATTTGGTGTTCTGATCCTATTAATACCACAGGCAGGCAGCTGCAGTATTTAGAGTTAGTGTACTGTGTCCTCTGCACAGTGTGCACCTAAAGCTACCTGAAGACAATCGCTGGTGTTCTTCTGATCCTATTAATACCACAGGCAGGCAGCTGCAGTATTTACAGTTAGTGTACTGTGTCCTCTGCACAGTGTGCACCTAAAGCTACCTGAATACAATTGCTGGTGTTCTGAACCTATTAATACCACAGGCAGGCAGCTGCAGTATTTAAAGTTAGTGTACTGTGTCCTCTGCACAGTGTGCACCTAAAGCTACCTGAAGACAATTGCTAGTGTTCTTCTGATCCTATTAATACCACAGGCAGGCAGCTGCAGTATTTACAGTTAGCGTACTGTGTCCTCTGCACAGTGTGCACCTAAAGCTACCTGAATACAATTGCTAGTGTTCTTCTGATCCTATTAACACCACAGGCAGGCAGCTGCAGTATTTACAGTTAGTGCACTGTGTCCTTTGCACAGTGTGCACCTAAAGCTACCTTAAGACAATTACTGGTGTTCTTCTGATCCTATTATAGCCACATGCAGGCAGCTGCAGTATTTACAGTTAGTGTACTGTGTCCTCTGCACAGTGTGCACCTAAAGCTACCTAAAGACAATTGCTGGTGCTCTTCTGATCCTATTAATACCACAGGCAGGCAGCTGCAGTATTTACAGTTAGTGTACTGTGTCCTTTGCACAGTGTGCACCTAAAGCTACCTGAAGACAATTGCTGGTGTTCTGATCCTATTAATACCACAGGCAGGCAGCTGCAGTATTTACAGTTAGTGTACTGTGTCATCTGCACAGTGTGCACCTAAAGCTACCTGAAGACAATTGCTGATGTTCTGATCCTATTAAAACCACAGGCAGGCAGCTGCAGTATTTAGAGTTAGTGTACTGTGTCCTATGCACAGTGTGCACCTAAAGCTACCTGAAGACAATTGCTAGTGTTCTTCTGATCCTATTAATACCACAGGCAGGCAGCTGCAGTATTTACAGTTAGTGTACTGTGTCCTCTGCACAGTGTGCACCTAAAGCTACCTGAATACAATTGCTGGTGTTCTGATCCTATTAATACCACAGGCAGGCAGCTGCAGTATTTACAGTTAGTGTACTGTGTCCTCTGCACAGGGTGCACCTAAAGCTACCTAAAGACAATTGCTGGTGCTCTGATCTTATTAATACCACAGGCAGGCAGCTGCAGTATTTACAGTTAGTGTACTATGTCCTCTGCACAGTGTGCACCTAAAGCTACCTGAAGACAATTGCTGGTGTTCTTCTGATCCTATTAATACCACAGGCAGGCAGCTCTAGTATTTACAGTTAGTGTACTGTGTCCTCTGCACAGTGTGCACCTAAAGCTACCTGAATACAATTGCTGGTGATCTGAACCTATTAATACCACAGGCAGGCAGCTGCAGTATTTAGAGTTAGTGTACTGTGTCCTCTGCACAGTGTGCACCTAAAGCTACCTGAAGACAATTGCTAGTGTTCTTCTGATCCTATTAATACCACAGGCAGGCAGCTGCAGTATTTACAGTTAGCGTACTGTGTCCTCTGCACAGTGTGCACCTAAAGCTACCTGAATACAATTGCTAGTGTTCTCCTGATCCTATTAACACCACAGGCAGGCAGCTGCAGTATTTACAGTTAGTGTACTGTGTCTTCTGCACAGTGTGCACCTAAAGCTACCTGAAGACAATTCCTGGTGTTCTGATCTTATTAATACCACAGGCAGGCAGCTGCAGTATTTACAGTTAGCGTACTGTGTCCTTTGTACAGTGTGCACCTAAAGCTACCTGAAGACAACTGCTGATGTTCTCATACTAATAATACTACAGGCAGGCAGTTGATTCTGCTGGCTGCAGTATCAGTATATATATACATCTCAGCTTTGTGCAGCTACATCTCTCTGCAGGCCATTAGTATGTCTGGAAGGCCAACAAGGAGAGGCAGACAGTCACAAGCCAATAAAAGAGGGCAAGCAGGCTCTGTGTCTAGAGGCAACAGTGCTGGTCATGGACACGGTGCATCCTCATCAACACGTAGCCGTGGGACACGCTTGTCCTTTTTTTTGGCAGCTGGCCGTGTTGAGCCCCAACATGCCGAAGACTTGGTAGAGTGGATGACCAAGCTGGCCTCATCCTCTCTCACCCATGCTCAGGGTAGTTTGTCTGGCAAAGCAGCTGCCAACGCAGCCTCTTCCCTCGGCTCAATGGCTTCAGTCACTCCTTCCCTAGCCCCACCATGTCCTCCTGAGGAGTCCCCCGAACTGTTTGACCACAGTGTTGGGTACATGCTCCAGGAGGATGCCCAGCATTTTGAAGGCTCCGATGATGGTACCCAGCTGGAGGAAGGCAGTACTGTGAGCCCAGAGAGAGGGGGTGCCCAAGAAGGACAGCAATCTGGCAGTCATGTTCCCCCAGCTGCAGCATACTGCCAGCTTTGCTCCAGTGATGAGGAGGGAGGGGATGATGAGAAAGTCACCGATTCCATGTGGGTGCCTGATAGGAGAAAGGAGGAGGAGAAGGAGGCACATCTTCAACGAGGCAGGATGCCCTCCAGGGGCCAGCTTAAGGGCAGCACACCAATTGCATCACACCGCAGAGCTCCACATGTGCAGGGCGCTGCTGTCTCTGCACGTTATTCCAAAAGTTCTTTGGTGTGGGCCTTTTTTGAGATGAGTGCATCAGATCGCACCGCTGCTATTTGCAACATATGTCTCAAGCATATCTCGTGTGGCCAAAACATTACCTGCTTGGGCACCACATGCTTGACCAGATATATGTCGTCCTGCCATGCAATTCGTTGGCAAGCGTACCTAAAAGACCCACACCAAAGAACAATGCGGATCTCTCCTTGCTCCTTATCAGCTGGGATCTCCAACCCCACTATACCTTCAGTCCTCTCTGAAACCAGCATTGAGAGGAATGAAGGTGTAGAATTAGGTGTGTCACAGCCAAGTACATGCAGGCAATCTGCTATCGGTACACCGACGTCAGATTGTATCAGGCAAATTTCCCTGCCCCAGCTGCTGCACCACCAAAAGAAGTTCACTCCCAGCCATCCACATGCCCAGCGGTTGAATGCTAGCTTGGCTAAATTGCTAGAACTTCAACTGCTGCCTTTTCAGTTGGTAGACTCTGCCCCCTTCCGTGAGTTTGTGTAATGTGCAGTTCCTCAGTGGCAGGTTCCCAAACGCCACTTTTTCTCACGGAAGGCAATTCTGGCTCTCTACTGGCATGTGGAAGGCAATGTCTTGGCCTTGCTGGACAGGGCAGTCAGTGGTAAGGTGCATATTACCGCTCACTCATGGTCCAGCAGGCATGGACAAGAACGTTACCTATCTTTCACCATGCACTGGGTGACTCTTCTGGCAGCTGGGAAGGATGCAGGACAGGGTGCAGTAGTGTTGGAGGTTGTTCCGCCACCACGCCTCCAAAATTCTACTAGTGGTGATTTTGCGACAGCGGTGCTCCGTAGGCGTTCAAGGGGCTATGCAAGCACGCAGGCAAAAAGATG
The DNA here is from genome assembly GCA_037952925.1 of Lithobates clamitans. Classification (NCBI taxonomy): domain Eukaryota; kingdom Metazoa; phylum Chordata; class Amphibia; order Anura; family Ranidae; genus Lithobates; species Lithobates clamitans. Next base: position 13,551,002 of record JBBGZY010000438.1, read on the forward strand.
CCATGCGGTGCTTGAGCTGGTGTGCTTGGGGGACAGGAGCCACACTGGGGCAGAAATTCAGTCAGCTCTGCAGGGGCAGGTTCAGAGGTGGTTGACGCCACGCCAGCTTAAGCCATGGTGGTTTGCGACAATGGCACCAACCTCCTCTCCACCCTCCAACAGGGACAAGTGACTCATGTGCCCTGTTTGGCTCACGTCCTTAACTTGGTGGTGCAGCGGTTCTTGGGCAGGTACCCAGGCTTACAGGATGTCCTGAGGCAGGCAAGGAAAGTCTGTGTGCATTTCCGCCGGTCATATAATGCCAGTGCTCGGCTGGCTGACCTCCAAAAGGAGTTTAACCTGCCCAAGAACCGCCTAATCTGTGACATGCCCACCAGGTGGAACTCAACGTTGGCCATGCTGCAGTGGCTGCACATGCAGTACCTATGTGACTATGGCACCAGCACAGGGTCAGGGAACTTGTTTTTTTTCCCCACGCCAGAGGGCCATGATCAGGGATGCATTCACTGTCCTGTCACCATTTGAGGAGGCCACGAGGATGGTGAGCAGTGACAGTGCATGCATCAGTGACACTGTCCCTCTTGTCCACCTGTTGGAGCACACGTTGCATGGAATAATGGACAGGGCACTTGAGGCAGAACAGAGGCAGGAAGAGGAGGACTTCCTTACCTCTCAAGGCCCCCTTTATCCAGACAGTGTTCCTGCGTGGCCGCCGATCACACAGGAAGAGGAGGAGGAGGATTGTGTCAGCATGAAGGGGGAGCCTGGCACCCAGCATCAGCAGTCTTCAAGGGATCATTTACAGTCCCAAGAAACCCATGGACTTGTATGTGACTGGGAGGAGGTGGCTGCGAATCATGTCGTCCTTAGTGACCCAGATTACTCTGGACCGAATGCCTCAGCAAACCTACCTTGCATAGCCTCCCTGATCCTGCAAAGCCTGTTGAAGGAACCTCGTATTCAGGGTATCAAGGAGAGGGATCATTACTGGCTGGCAGCCCTCCTTGATCCACGTTATGTTGTGGAAAATTTTATGAAGATGTATATTAATGTATTGTCATAAGAGTCTCCCAGTGTCTGTTCTCTCACAGCCCGCTCTAAAGAGCTGACTGGAGCAGACTGAAGCTGGTTGAGACCTGTTCGATAGTGGAAAACTTCCTGTTGTTTGGAGAGAGGTGTTTGCGGAGTGAAGACATGTCCGCCAGCAAAGGGCTCCTGTGCAATGCACAGAACGATCGTCTGGTGGGGGTGTGTTCGCTCTGCAAAGACATTATCTGTTTAGTGGTTGTTTGCCCTTGTCACCCCGGTATGCCTGATCAACATATTTGGGGTGCCATGATGTACACCTGCAGATAATCTCCCATCCACAAGGAACTGTAGTCATCGTCATTTGGTTAATTGGTTGTTGTATTTTGTTGTGTTGTTAAATCCTTATATGGTCATTCACGTCCTGTGTTCATTTCCTGTGAGGTCACAAACTTTGTAGGAGGTGTTTGGCTGTTGGAAGTTTTGGGACTTCCTGTTGATATGTTAATAAAGGCAGACTCACGGCTGAGGGCCAGAGAGAGTGATGCTGAGATGAGAACGTAAGGATGTGTTGATGTCTGTTTTACTGGGGAATGGGGAACCAGAGGGGAGACATACGATCGAAAGGTAAGATGCATTTATATCATTAGACGAAATTGTTATTATTTGAAACAGGAGATTTGGCTGTGTGCTCTGCGTACAACCAAATTTTGCTGTCAGGATGGCGAGCCAGGTACTTATGGAGCAGACAGAGCCCCCCTCCACATCAGCAAGAAAAGGGGGAGAACGGATCCCAGTCCAGGACATCTCTTTCCGATGTGTTGGCGAGCCTCTGCTCTGCGAAAGAGCTAATTTTTCATCTTTTGAAATAATGTTGGAAGTTTGACTGTATGTCTGGTGTGTGCCTGCGTGTGTGTGTGTGCCTGCATGTGTGTGTGTGATTTGTATCTCAAATGTTTGTGTAAGGAGACTGTGTGCTGTGTGTATGTGTAAGTAACTGTATGTTGTGTAATAAGTATATGAGAATTAGAAATGTATGAATTGGGATTATTTGCAGCCTGCAATCTGGGTGTGACTGATGCTGTGTAACAAGTTTGTAATGCATGTGAGAAATGAATGAATGACTCAAGACACAGATGGTTAGTAGACTTTGATGGTTACGAAAAGAACATGAAGGCATCACTGTTTGTATCTCTCAATGTCTTGTTTCTGTGAAAGCTAATGTGAACTTTGTTTGAGAAAAGAGGGTATGTTTCAGCTGTGTGCTTGTGTTTTTAATGTGGTCTTTTTGTCATCGGCCATCTTGCTGTGGTCCAGATTTCATCTACCATGTGTTCCTAAGTTGTGCTTTTTCGTAACTTTAACATTTTTAAATGTTTCTCTAAGTGTTCTCAAATGTGTAATTTTGTGGGGAGAAATTTTTGATTTTGGCAGGAAAATGGTTTTTGTCTGCTATTTCCTTTTGTTGTTGTCTGCCATGTGGCTACGGTCAGCCATTTTCAATTCCTTTGTGTGTGAACTTTGAAATGTTTATCCATCTTTGTATTGGATTTTAGTTTTGGCAGGAAAATGCGCCATTTTTTGTGGTCTGGCTTTTGTTGTAGTCACCATGTGGATCGGCGGCCATTTTGAGGACCTGTGGGCCTTCCTACAGGGGAAGCTGCTCCAATTTCCTTTGTGTGTGTGCAGAGGCGTAACTAGAACCTTCAGGGCCCTGGTGCAAGAAACAATGATGCCCCCCCCCTTCCATCCGAGCTCCAGGCTTCAAATTTTGGGAGGGCATCCATGGACATCCTCCCAAAACCGTGCTTCCCGCATGCCCCCTGGGATGTGCATCCAGCGCAATCACAGTGGCCCTTTACCATGTGATGTCAGCTGATCACATGTAAACAGACTTGCCAGTTATCTGCAGCCCTTTCCTCCCGTGCTATGTCTGTGTGAGGAAAGGACTGCCATTACCTGTCAAGAATGTCAGTAAATTGTTTACACTGATAATCAGTGCCCCAATCATCAGTGCCATGTATCAGTGCCCATCAATGCCACCTATCAGTGCCCATCAATGCCGCCTACAAGTGTTACCTATTAGTGCTCATTAATGCTGCATATTAGTGCCCATCAAATCTGCCTATCAGCACCACCTATCAGTGCTCATTATTGCAGCGTCCATCCATGCCACCTATCGGTACTCTTCAAAACTGCCCATCAGTGCCCATCAATACTGCCTTAGTTCTGCCTATCAGTGTTCTTCAGTGCCCATCCGTGCAGCCTATGAGTTCTGCCTATCAGTACTCATCAATGCCCATCAATGCCTCCTATCAGTGCAGCCTATCAGTGCCCCTATCAGTGCCTTCTTAGTGCTCCCTATCAGTGCCTCCCTTCAGTGCTCATCAGTAAATCCCATTGGTGCCTCCCATCGGTGCCCCCTATCAATGCTCATCAGTAAATCCTATCAGTGCCTCCCATTGGTGCCCCCTATCAGTGCCCCCTAGTGCCTTCTCAGTGCCCCCCATCAGTGCCTCCTATCATTGCCCACCAGTGCCTCCCATCAGTGTCCCCTATCAGTGCCTCCCATCGGTGTCCCCTACCAGTGCCTCCCATCGGTGTCCCCTATCAGTGCCTCCCATCGGTGTCCCCTATCAGTGCCTCCCCTTCAGTGCTCATCAGTAAAGCTTATCAGTGCCCCCTATCAGTGCCCATCAGAGTCCTCTATCAGAGTCCTCTGTCTTCTCAGGACAGCACGGCTCTGAGCGGTGAGGAAAAAATTGGTGTCACCCCCTCCACCAACTATAGCCCCCCCTCAGTACAGACCCCCCTCCACTAACTGCAGACCCCCTCTCAGTATAGACCCCCCACTAAGTACAGACCCCCCTCTCGCAGTATAGATCCTCCTCACTAAGTACAGACCCCATCCATCAGTATAGCCCCCCTCATTGCAGACCCCCATCTATCAGTATAGCCCCCCTCTATCAGCATAGACTCCCATCTATCAGTGTAGACCCCCTTAGTGCAGACCCCCATCTATCAGTATAGATCCCCCTCAGTGCAGACCCTCATCTATCAGTATAGACCCACCTCTATCACTATAGACCCCAGTGTAGACCCCCCTCCATCAGTGCAGACCTCTCCTCCATCATTGCAGACCCCCCTCCATCAGTTCACATCCCCCCCTCAGTACAGACCCCCCTCCATCAGTGCAGACCTCCCCTCCCTCATTGCAGACCCCCCCTCCATCAGTTCACACCCCCCCTCAGTACAGACCCCCCTCCACCAGTGCAGACCTCCCCTCCCTCATTGCAGACCCCCCCTCCATCAGTTCACATCCCCCCTCAGTACAGACCCCCCCTTCATCAGTGCAGACCTCCCCTCCATCAGTGCAGACCCCCCTCCATCAGTTCACATCCCCCCTCAGTACAGACCCCCCTCCATTAGTGCAGACCTCCCCTCCCTCATTGCAGACCCCCCTCCATCAGTTCACACCCCCGTTAAGTACAGACCCCCCTCCATCAGTGCAGACCTCCCCTCCCTCATTGCAGACCCCCCCTCATCAGTTCACACCCCCCTCATTACAGACCCCCCTCCATCAGTGCAGGCCCCCCACAATGCAGACCACCCCCCTCATTGCAGACCACCCCCCTCCATTAGCACACACCCCCCCTCAGTGCAGACCCCCCATCAATGCAGACCCCAATCAGTGCAGACCCCCACCTCATCAATGCAGACCCCCCCTCAGTGCAGACCCCCACCCCATAGTGTTCCCCCCAGCACATGTCTATTTGCATACAAACTTTACAGACCTCAGAACAGCGTTCTTCCTCGGACTCCTCTTCCTCCCCCTCCGTAACCAGAGAGGAGGGGGAGGCGGCTTCGGTCCGCTCCGCTGTACGCCTGTGTGTCTCCCATCCAACAGCAGAGAGACACCGGCATTGTTTGTTTTATTTCCCTTCTCTCTGTGTGTCCTCTCTCGCACGGCATGACAGGACACACAGCTGATCTCCCCCCTCCCCTCTCTGTGTGCTCCGCGGGCAGTCAAGTGTGAAGCTAATGAGCTCACATTTCCCACGGAGCACACAGAGAGGGGAGGGGGGAGATCAGCTGTGTGTCCTGTCATGCCGTGCGAGAGAGGACACATGGAGAGAAGGGAAATAAAACAAACAATGCCGGTGTCTCTCTGCTGTTAGATGAGAGACACGCTCTCAGCCTAAGAGCGCTGTGAGGAGCAAACCCGCTGGGCCCCCCCACAGTGGCAGAATGCCGGGCCCGTCGCAACTGCGACTGTTGCGACCCCGGTAATTCCGCCACTGTGTGTGTGTAGCCATGCGGTCTGGGCCGCCACCATTTACTTTTAAGTGAATTCTATTTTTGTACTGTTTACATACTTTTCAAGGAAGCTATTGCGTTTTCTGTATTGAATATTGGTTTTGAGTGAAATCTCTACTTTGCACTGAATTTCAATGGATAACAAGACTAGTTTTAACTGTGAGTTTTTGTACTTCTAGCGTTGTGTGTTTTTAAATATTTTGGAGTACCTCAGAGGGCAATTCATTGTTTTGAGGCTTGTATCGCTTTAAGGTTTGTATTGTATAGCCTGCAGTATCCCTCCCCTCCCTTTTCCTGTACATTGATATGTAAATAAACCAGTTTGAGGGGTTTGTAGAGCTGGCCATGCAATAGGAAGTTCTTCTCAGCATTTTATTTATCCACAGGAAGTTGGTGGGGGGGGCTTGGGGTCTTTTGACTTGTGTTTAAAATAACAAAATCATTTTGATTCTTAAATTAAATTAAGGTTTATACTGTAATACAGTTTTGGGTAGAGAGCAAACAGGTGGCATCCATGTTATTGTTGTAATATTGAGGTACAGAGAGAAGCCGCAGTGTTTTGTAAAAGAAGCTGGCAAAAGTGCTCTGTGTAGATTCGTCTGGTGACGCAGTGTACGGTCGTACAGCGCAATGGGCTTGTGTATGCATACACTGTGAAGGGTAGAGACATAATTCGTGGGTTGATCTGTGGTTGTTGATGAATCATTTGGCATAGTTAATAGTTGGTTGTTAAAAGAGTGGCACTCTGTAGTTCTGTGCCAAAAGTGTTGGGACAACAAGCCATAGAGTTGATGCTTTGTTTTAGGGTTTCTAGTTGAGTGACTAAGAGTGGTAGTAGTCCGTTAATCCACCGTGTAAGAAGGCACCAGGCGGTGGTCTCCGAAATGGGTGCAAGGGTTTCCATGGACGCAGGGGTAAGACGATAAGGCGATTCGAATCACCATGGGCAGTGGCAGTCCGTGCAAGGGAAGGAATGCGAGGCTTCCCACAGTCAAACGGATGCACAGAGCATGGAGTCTAGTTCTGAGGAAAAGACCATTAAACCCCGCCGCGACTGCGGCTTCAGAAATATGTAATGTTGAGTGAGTTAAAGGAATGCGTAGTGCACATTTGTGTGATTAAAAATATACAGGCCTGTTTTTTGAACTTTGCGTGGCTGGTCCATGCAAAGATTTCGAGATGCTCTCGTGCTTTTCAAATTGTGTTCTTTTTCTATCACTAAAAGAGTGAAGGCAGCATTCCATCTGGTTGTTTTTATTTTTTTTCATTTTCGTTTTTGGGAACTATGAAATATCTCCCCCACATTTGTATCTAAATGTTTGTCTCATGTTTTAGTCTTCTCATTGTTTGTATGTAGTAACATGTTTGAACCTACAGCGACAGCCCTCTTGCGTGTCGCAGCTGTTGTATTTTAGTAAAAACGTGAAAGTAAGATTTACAGAGGGTTTAGTTATTATCGGTTTTGTGGAATGTCAAGTGACAATTTGCCAATGTACATGAATGTTGTATTGTTTACCATTCTTTGAAGGATAGAGTAATAACTTTTGTTTATAAGTATCTTTTCAGGTCCAAAGAGTTTCTGAAAGTGTGTGTACAGGTGTATAAGAAGGTAAAAGTATCATAGGCTATTTCACTGTTTTATTCTGCACCATTGTAAACCCTGCATGTCTTCCTCCAGTTTGTAATGAGGAGGGAAGAAAAGGGGGGATGATAGTGGTGAGAATGACAATTTTTCAAACCAGTAATACTAACCTTTGTAATTCTAACCAAGTTTGTGCCAAGACTGTCTTTTTTTTTATAGAATTTGAATCAGCAAGCAGCAGTCTGGTGAAGTAGGCTCCCATCCCAGATGCTAAGAACCTTTTGGTCAATGATTCCAGGTATTACACCCCAGATGGTAAGCCACACACAGGTTATGCAGTGACCACAGTCCCGATGTCTGGGTTATTGTCATATGAGGTTTGTTTGGAGGTCAACCAAAAACAGAATTGTACTTTCCTCATTAGCTGTCACCTACATTCTCAGCTGATGGGGTAGGTGCAATCACTGTAACATGAACTTCAAAAGGTCCACCACAGGGTTCACGAGTCCATCCTGGACCCTGGCACAATAACCAGTTTACATTCTTTCCAACCAGGTGACTGGGTCATTGTAAAGAAGCTTGAAGGATGAGACCACGCCAGCCACTGCAAGAAGCAGATCAACCACAAAGAGTAGAGGAGTATCTTCGTTTATTTATATTTTTTTTGTTTAATAAATTTTAGCAAGGGTAACGATGAAAAGCATCCCAACTAGCTAAGAAAGAGAACAGGACACATGGTCGGGTCTACTAGTGCACCAGCGATGACAGCGGTACATGATATATAGGATGTTCATATTGGTGTGAGGAGTTTTGACAAACTAGTAAAATCCAAACAGACACTTGTCAATAGAACTTAACAAAACATTTCCAGAGGGTAAAATTAGTTATAATTTTAACAATAGCTCTGGTTCTTGCCAGCTTTGGTATCAGGATAACTAGGTAGCCCACAAGTGTGCTTCAACTGTAGTTTGGTATTAATGCGGATCTACAGCTTATAAAGTAATTCTCGTAAGGCAAGAGGTTCATGTGTGCTTGTGAAACTCGTCCCAGCTTCTTATGTCGCGGCCAATCATGAGGATCTGATGGCGCGAGTGAAAGTAAGAATGGCAGGGACAGCTGGAAAGGAATTGCCTGTACATGGTGGGGGCTTGAGCTTATGAAACGCTTGAACAATCTCTCATCCATTGAGGATGGGATGTTTCATGTAACTGTTGAAGCTACAAGGAAGTTCCCACAGTCCAAGGGGGATCCTGGGAATTCATAAGTAAAGACTGTTACATCTGGATCGGGGATAGTAGTGACAAAGTTCAGGCCCATATGGATAAGGCTTAGATCCCTACAAGGCAAAGCCAGAGCTATAGATAGTGAAGGTTGGAATCCTTTTAAGGGTTTGGGAATCTTTGGGGATTTAATTATTTTATTTTGCAGCGGATCATAGTGAAGGAAGTAGGCGTATATATACTCATGTTGTTTTTGTTTCTATTCCTTCTATATGCCATGATGAGGTGCTCCTGTTGCCTGATTGGACGCGTGACCAGAGCCTGAGCAGATCACCACATCTTCCCTGATGAGATGCCCCGAAGCCTGACCCATGTACAAGACACAGAGGATCCCACTACTACGACTACTACAGCTCACCACGTCATCTCCAACAGAGTCTACATGTCAAGCCGTATTTTACTTTTTATAGACTAAGAAGAAGATCAGGATTCATTGAGGGACACATGGGATCATATGACAAGAGGAGGGACTGTTGTGGAAAATTTTATGAAGATGTATATTAATGTATTGTCATAAGAGTCTCCCAGTGTCTGTTCTCTCACAGCCCACTCTAAAGCGCTGTCTGGGGCAGACTGATGCTGGTTGAGACCTGTTGGGTAGTGAAAAACTTCCTGTTGTTTGGAGAGAGGTGTTTGCGGAGAGAAGACATGTCCGCCAGCAAAGGGCGGTGGGAGTGTGTTCGCTCTGCACAGACATTATCGGTTTAGTGGTTGTTTGCTCTTGTCACCCCAGTATGCCTGATCAACATATTTGGGGTGCCATGACGTACACCTGCAGATAATCTCCCATCCACGAGAAACTGTAGTCATCATCATTTGGTTAATTGGTTGTTGTATTTTGTTGTGTTGTTAAATCCTTATATGGTCGTTCACATCCTGTGTTCATTTCCTGTGAGGTCACAAACTTTGTAGGAGGTGTTGGGCTGTTGGAAGCCCAACCCTCAAGTTTTGGGACTTCCTGTTGATATGTTAATAAAGGCAGACTCACGGCTGAGGGCCAGGGAGAGTGATGCTGAGATGAGAACGTAAGGATGTGTTGATGTCTGTTTTACTGGGGAATGGGGAACCAGAGGGGAGACATACGATCGAAAGGTAAGATGCATTTATATCATTAGACAAAATTGTTATTATTAGAAACAGGAGATTTGGCTGTGTGCTCTGCGTACAACCAAATTTCGCTGTCAGTTAGGGTAAGGTTGCGGACCTTATCTTGCCGCCGCAGAGGGAGCAGAGGATGAAACATCTTCGGGAGGCCTTGCAGAAAGGTCTGTGCAATGCATTCCCAGAGACTGGGAGGTTACAAATTCCTGTTCCTGGACAACATGTTGCTGAGGCTTCGGTCAGTAAAAGGGAGTGCAGGGGAGAAGGTGGCCATCTGACCGATGCGTTCAGACAATTTTTTAATCCGCAGCCCCAAGGTATGATCGGTTCTAGCAACCATCGCCAGCGTCTGTTTTACATGGTGCAGGAATACCTAGGGGCAAGATCAGACTTGGACACCTTTCCCACCGAAAATTCTTTGGGTTACTGGGTCTTGAGGATGGATCACTGGCCAGAGCTTGCACAGTATGCAATTGAGCTACTGGCCTGTCCTGCATCCAGCATTCTTTCAGAATGCACATTCAGTTCTGCTGGAGGCTTTGTAACTGATCACAGGGTGTGCCTGTCCACCAGCTTGGTCGATCGACTGGCCTTCATAAAAATTAATCAGTCATGGATCACCACCAGCTACCAAGCACCTGATGCTGATGTAACCGAATCATTTTTTTTGAAATGTCAGATCCCTTCAAGACTGCCTATGCTGATGCTGAGTGACTATCCTGTTATGCTGAGTGACTATCCTCTTCCTCCTCAATGATCATGCTGATAGCTTGTAAGAACATTTTTGGTTCTGGGCGCCGCCACCGGTGGATAAGACCCAATTTTTCAGCTCCCAGGGGCGTGTAATTACAATTTTTGATGCAATACTTTGCAGCAGGGCTCATTCCTGCGCTCCAACTAGAGCATCTGTGAGGGGTTGCAGTCTTGTGGGACCAGCACCAGTGCCTAAGGCCCAATTTTTAAGCCCCTGTTTAACAGGGGCATCTAATTACAATTTTTGATGCAATATTTTGCAGGAGGGTTTGTTGCTGCACTCAACTACAGTATCTGTGAGGGGTTGCAGTGTTGTGGCAGCGGTTCTTGAGCAAGTACCCAGGCTTCCACCAAGTGGAACTCAACATTGGCAATGCTGCAGTGGCTGCACACACAGCAGAGGGCCATTAATGAGTACCTGTGTGAGTATGGCACCAGGACAGGGTCAGGGGAGCTTGGCTTCTTTTCGCCACACCAATGGCTACTGATCATGGATGCATGCACTGTCCTGTCATCATTTGAGGAGGCCACAAGGATGGTGAGCAGCGACAATGCATGCATCAGTGTCACTGTCCCTCTAGTCTTCCTGCTGCAGCACACGCTTCGTGGAATCATGGAAAGGGCACTTGAGGCAGAACATCGGCAGGAAGAGGAGGACTTCCTTTCCTCTCAAGGCCCCCTTTATCCAGATAGCATTCCAGCAGACCCGCCAAACACACAGGAAGAAGAGGAGGAGGGTTGTGTCAGTATGGATGTAGATAATAACACTCAGCATCAGTCTTCAAGGGATGATTTTCAGTCCCCAGAAACCCAAGGAGTTGTACGTGGCTGGGAGGAGGTAGTTACGGATAATGCGATCCTTAGTGACCCAGAGGACTCAGAATCAAATGCCTCTCAAACTTATTCTGCATGGCCTCCCTGATTCTGCAAAGCCTGCAAAAGGACCCTAGGATTTGTGGTATCAAGGAGAGGGATCATTACTGGCTGGCAACCCTTCTTGATCCACGTTACAAGGGTAAAGTTGCGGAACTCATCCTGCCTTTGCAGAGGGAGCAGAGGATGAAACATCTTCAGGAGGCCTTGAAGAAAGGTTTGTGTAATGCATTTTCAGACCCTGGGGGTTACCATTTCCTGGTGCTGGACAACGTGTGAGCGGTGGAGAAGGTGGCCGGCTGACCAATGCCTTTAAACAATTTCAGTCCTCAGCACCAAGGTCTGATTGGTTTAAGCAACCATAGCCAGCATCTGCATTATATGGTGCAGGAATATCTTGGGGTAAAAGCAGACTTGGAGACCTTTCAAACAAAGCATCCACTGAGTTACTGGGTCTTGAGGATGGATCACTGGCCAGAACTTGCTCAATATGCAATTGAGCTACTGGCCTGTCCTGCATCCAGCGTGCTTTCTGAATGCACATTCATTGCTGCTGGAGGGTTTGTAATGGATCAAAGAGTGTGCCTGTCCACAGACTCCATTGATAGGCTCACATTCATAAATGTGAATCAGTCTTGGATCAGCAGCTATCAAGCACCTGATGTTGATGTAATTGATTGAATTTGCTATGGATCTGGGATCCCTTGAAGTCTGCCTATGCTGACTATCCTATTCCTCCTCAATCCTGATGATACTAGCTTCCAACAATATTTTTGGTTTAGGGCACCACCACCGAAGGCCCAATTTTTCTGCCTCTGTTTAACAGGGGCATGTAATTACAATTTTTGATGTAATATTTCACAGCAGGGCCAGTTCCTGCGCCAAACAAGAGTATCTGTGAGGGGTTACAGTGTTGTGACACCACCACCACTCAAGGCCCAATTTTTCTGCCCCTGTTTAACAGGGGCATGTAATTTAAATTTTTTATGTTATATTTTACAGCAGGGCCTGTTCCTGCCCCCAACAAGAGTAACTGTGAGGAGTTACAGTGTTGTGGTACCACCATCACCTAAGGTCCAGTTTTTCTGCAGAGTACATAGGACAGGCCGTATAGTATATATACTGCTGTTCAGAGTATACAGTGCCTGGGGGCCCCCTACACCATTTTTTTATTAATTTTGGTGCGGGGTTCCCCTTAATAGCTATACCAGACCTGAAGGGCCTGGTATGGATTGGGGGGGGACACATCCACGCCATTTTTTTTGGTATTTCTTATCTATATTGCCGGGATCTGACAATACATTATAGCTGCGACCAGTTTTAAATTACACTTTTCCTTTAGAAATGTCATTTTGCTGTGGTACTGTTTTAAACATGGGAAAGATGCACTACTTTACAGGCAAACTAAGGACACCCCCCAGGCACGGTATGTACAGTATCTCACAAAAGTGAGTACACCCATCACATTTTTGTAACTATTGTATTATATCTTTTCATGTGACAACACTGAAGAAATTACACTTTGCTTCAATGTAGAGTAATGAGTGTACAGCTTGTATAACAGTGTAAATTTGCTGTCCCCTCAAAATAACTCAACACACAGCCATTAATGTCTGAACCGCTGGCAACAAAAGTGAGTATTCCCCTAAGTAAAAATGTCCAAATTGGGCCCAATTAGCCATTTTCCCTCTCCAGTGTCATGTGACTCGTTAGTGTTACAAGGTCTCAGGTGTGAATGTGAAGCAGGTGTCTTAAATTTGGTGTTATCGCTCTCACTCTCTCATACTGGTCACTGGACGTTCAACATAGCACCTTATGGTAAAGAACTCTCTGAGTATCTGAAAAAAAATTGTTGCTCTACATAAAGATGGCCTAGGCTATAGGAAGATTGCCAAGACCCTGAAACTGAGCTGCAGCACAGTGGCCAAGACCATACAGCGGTTTAAAAGAACAGGTTCCACTCAGAACAGGCCTCGCAATGGTCGACCAAAGAAGTTGAGTGCACGTGCTCAGCATCATATCCAGAGGTTGTCTTTGGGAAACAGATGTATGAGTGCTGCCAGCATTGCTGCAGAGGTTGAAGGGGTAGGGGGTCAGCCTGCCAGTGCTCAGACCATATGCTGCACACTGCATCAAATTGGTCTGCATGGCTGCTGTCCCAGAAGGAAGCCTCTTCTAAAGATGATGCACAATAAAAGCCCACAAACAGGTGTTTTCGGTTTATCCCTAATCATTATGATGATGATCTTAGAAAACAAAAACCGAGTGCACTGTATAGTGCAAATAAAATAAAATAAAAACATTTATTAGTGAGAAGTTAAAGTTTCACCTTCATGCAGTATCAGTGACTTGATCAATACATATCACCAAAAATGGGTCATCCGGAGGAAAACCATATCCCATCAACAGATTAAATAGTACTCTAATGTAGAAGCCAGCAGTACCAACAGATTAAATAGTACTCTAATGTAGAAGCCAGCAGTGGGAGAGACAGCAATCAAAGGTGGATCATGAACAGGGGACTGGATCTGTGTATAGGTTTATGCAGTACCTCCACTAAATCAATATGTTTCAGGTTCCATGTACCTTCAAGCATGGACCTCGATACATGCTTTACATGTATATTCTTTTTTTGGAGATATAAAAGAGTCAGCAAGGATTTACAGGACCTGCTTGAAACCAGTGTAGCATGATATATTTGAAAACGTTATGATAATGCTCTTAGTACAAACTCCACTTTTTGTGACGTCATTGTTTTAACAAATCTACTGCTTGAATGTACAGTATTGTTTGAGGCAGTATTGGGGTCTGCTGTATATCATCATCTGTGCAGACCAACCAAGATGGAAGAGAGATAATTTTGTTTCCTAAACTGTAAAGAACATTCTGACCTCTTTCCAATATCCCTGCACCCTCTGATGTTTTCCTGCTGAGTGTAGCCTCAAATGTCCAGACAGAAGAGAGAATGAAAATGTTATCGCAATTTGTACAATTTGAGGCTTGGTCCTGTCCCTATAATCCTGCTGCCCTACGAACTAGCCCATGAGTACCATATTGTATGTAAACCTGGCTTTATTTTTAATAATGTTCACCAGATGCATACAGCCTGTGGTGGCTTTTGCTGCATTTTCTTTCTTTAAAATGTGACAGATGAGAAAAGGTAATTAATTATAATTAAATAATTGACATGGCTAGATCCTGGTAGGTATGGAAACCAAAGATCCATTTTTTTAGTAAATTTAACATGTTGTGCAGTATTTTATCAGAGCGACCAAATAATAAACTTTATTATATAAACCCAATATATAAAATATGTACATTTCATAAAAATTTTAACAAGGTCATGACATTTAAAAAATCATTTTTAGTATTTTTCAATTTGCAGCTTTTATGAAAATGATACCTATTGATTCTGCCATGAAGGCCCTTGTTCAATCACTTCCTGTTATAATGTAACAATGGTCAGGGAGTTCAATGGAGACTACAAGTCAAGTTCAATATAGATTATGTTGGCATGGTCCAGTGTTGCCACAATAAGGAAACACACCCTGAGGAATGCCATGTACCATGGCTGGAGTGCATGCATGAACCAGAATGTGTCTGCAAGGAGGCCAGAGAACATCAACAGCATTGAAATGTAACAAGGTATGAAAAACAAGTATCTTATTTAAAAAAATGGCAATTGCTTATGATACACAGTGCTTCACAACGTTACATGTTATTCAGTGAGGGCTTACATCTACATTAAACATAATTCAAAGCCAAATTCGAACTGAAAATGGTTAAATGCTTTACTAATGTAGGGTGCAGGGATATGCACTATCCCTTGGTCCGGCAGGCTCTAGTGTTGTTCTGTCCAAAGCTCCGGTCTGTGAGCAGGCTGTGGGTGGTCCCTCAGTGTCATCACCTACTGTGCAAGACTTTTAACCCTGCATTGTAGGAGTAGGAGGCAACCACAATTCAAAGCAACTTACAGAGGTGACAGCGCTGGACCAGTCATATGAATTGAGGGAGCCTGCCAGAGCCAGAATTAAGGAATTACACTTTATCTCTGCACCTCTAGGCTAAATAAGCGCTTACTCTTGCAGTGCAGGGGGAATGGGCATGGCAATGGTAGATTTTGTCTAATTGATGGAGCTAAGATTTAGACAAAACTTTCTTTGGCATCCTAAGATTTTTGCAAATAACTGTATTTGTGCACATAAGCTTGAAGTAAATGTACAGAATGAATATGTTATGCATGCTGTACTATACACTGCACAGCTTTTCTGTATAATTTCAGATTGTTATATACTTGTATTTTTTTCATAGAATGAAGGCCTCGACTTATATGTAAATTAAAATGACTATATATGGGGGGCGCATGCTTGTGAGTTGGCGGGCGTGTAAGAGGGGAGCTCTGGTCCCCGTCTCCCTGTCCGAGACTCCTGCTCCGCACTGACAGCTACAACAGCCCCAGGAGTACCACCAATACCCTCCTGAAGCCCCAGGGCAGCATATGGGCAAAATCGGATACCAGAAAGGTACCTACAGAGGCTTTATCCCACCGCTATCCTCAAGGCCTACTCACGCCATGGAGCGCTTCCTATACCCGCCAGATCCCGTCCATTCTCATCTAACAGGCGAAAATGCCCCTCCGACGGACCACAGGCCCAGCAATTCCTACCGCCAGACAATGCAGCTGTGGTGACAGTAGCTGTGCTGGATATCAAGCTACAATTGCTCCTCCAACACTTAACCCATAGCATACCAAAGAAGTGGGCAAAATCGCACATGAACTCCGGGGGGAGATAGACCAGCTGGGGGAACGCACGGACACTCTAGAAAACAAATTTGATGAGCTTACCCAATACATACATGTCCTAGAGGAAGATAATGCTGCCATGAAACATACAGTCTCCCAACTCCAGTTACAACAGGAGGATTTGGAAAACAGGGAGAGACACCAAAACCTCTGAATCCGAGGGGTGCCTGAATAGGTCACTGACAAGGAACTGCGTCCTTACCTTCTGGGCCTGTTTATCACTCTGGTCCCCCAAATTCCAGACATAGACTGGCGCCTTGACCAGACTCACAGGTCACTGGCCCCTAAACCCCCTCCTGGCTCCAACCCCAGAGACATTATTGTCCGCTTTCATTATTACGAAAGCAAAGAAGCCCTCACTACTGCTACTCGTAATAAATCTCGTATTGAATTTAAAAAAGCCAAGATCCAAATCTTCAATGATCTCTCTACCATAATGCTGGCAAAAAGAAGAAGCTTTTGCCCTACCACCACCCATCTGAAAAATGATCAAGTACCTTATCGCTGGGGTTTTCCCTTCCGCTTGTCGGTCATGAAAGATGGGATCCAACACTCCCTGAGGGATCTTTATGAAAGTGAGGCCTTGATCCACAGCCTGGATCTTCCTCTCATTGCTGATGAGGATCTACAGCTTCCAGCCTTGCCTTCCAAGGCTCTGACAACTCCAGCCAAGATCTGAACCCCTGTACAGCGAAGATAGCAAAAAGCTTTTTCCACTCCTCAAGGGGTCAATCCTTCCTGATTCCTGACCTGATGCAGATCACCTCTCAAGATGTTAATCTACTCACCTTCATGGCCGGTTGATGCTCAACATGGCCGTTACAGTGGTCTTACAATTTTTGGATCACTTTGTTTCTTTTTTTTTCTCAAAAATGAAGTTTCTTTGAAACCCAGGTCAACTTTTTAACTTGGGTTCTTTAAATGCTTAGCCGCTTGCCCTTTACAGAATGGTGATGACTGTTACCTTAGAAAAAATGGGGACCCCGCCTTCCTTGGTCCTTACAGGCTACCATGCCCCTCAACCAGACCGCAGGCTGCTGTCTGGTTCCCTGCAGTTTTTTTTACATGCAGGGTCTTTAAAAAAATGTTCTCCAATGATTTTTGTTGTTTTTCCATTTTGTTCTTTGTCTATTGTTTCTTTTTACTTCCTTTTTGTTCTTTCTTTTATAGGTCTTTTTTTTTACCTTACTCAGGTTACCGATGCTTTTAATTTGGCACCATTTCAACTTAGAAGAATATGTGTTATAACAATTTTTACTTCATGTTTACTTAGATGCACATCTGAATTCTATTGGTAAAAGGTGGCGAGCCCTGAAGGAATTCAGATCCTCTAATGCAGAGGTGATTATGGTTCAGGAGACCCACTTCAGACCTGGTGGATCCTTTAAATTTGCTTCTAAACACTTCCCCATAGCTTATATGGCTTCTGACCCATCTGGTAAAGCAGGTGTGGCAATCCTATTTAAACGGTCCTGTCCGATCCAAATTATCTCCTTCTGTTTAGATCCCCATGGTCGCTTTGTACTCCTGAATTGTAGTCACCCAAATACCCTATTTACTTTGGCTAATATATATACCCCAAATATGGGACAAATTGGATTCCTCATGACAGTATTTGAGAAGCTGCAAACAATCTCTCAACTCTTTACGTTCATAGGAGGGGATTTCAATGTGTGCATGTCCCCGACCAAGGATAGACGTGCCCTATTCCAAGACACCCCACGGACTGCTGTCCAGAAACTTTCTGCCTCCTTTCGTAAATTGACAATATCGTACAACCTTTTTGACACATGGAGAATAAAACACCCAACTCAGAAAAGTTATACTTTTTATTCTCCTCCTCATAAGCTATATTCCAGCTTGAATTTTTTCTTTGTAACAGCTCCTCTCCTTCCTTAAATAGTTTCTTCCGAAATCGCCCCGATCACTTGGTCGGATCATGCGCACATTGAACCTGACCTAATTTTATCCACCCCCAAGACCTGTCATTAGCGTCCTAATGAGTCACTACGTAAGAACCCAATGATTCAGACTCAACTGCAGCAAAAACTATCTGAATTTTTCACATTAAACGAGGGATCGGTCTCGGAATCTTCCAGCCTGTGGGAAGCCCACAAAGCTTATTTTAGGGGTGAGTGCATATCTGCGGGCTCTCGGCTTAAGCGAGACTCCTTGAAACTAAGCAGATCTTCTTGCTCAGTTGAATACTGCAGAGACGCACCTTCTTAATTCTCCCACGGTGGAACGATTGAGAGTGGTTACCTCAATTCAAAACCTTTTCAAATCATTTGATATGAATAAGATATCTAAATCTATGTTATGGGCTAAACAAAAGTTTTACGAATATGCCAATAAACCACACAGAATGCTGGTTAATAGACTAATACCACGTCCCTTCCTCTCAATCCCTGACCATTTGATAATGTCAGATGGCACTCCTATGTACTGCCCTAAGAATATGTCTCAGACCTTTGGAGACTTCTATAAGAAACTATATAACTGTTTAAGCTCTGAATCAGCACTTTGTTTCTCCCAAAATAAATTTGAAGAGTTTATGTCTTTTTTAGAACTACATAGATTGTCCAATGCCCAAAATTCTATTCTCAATGCTCCCATTACTATAGAAGAGATAATGGAGGTGATTAAAGCTTTACCGGCTCATAAATCAACCCTTACGCTTATTATAAGACCTTTTCCGAAACTCTTACCCCCCATTTACAGTCTTTATACTCCTCCCTCCTCAAAGGTTCCATCAGTGCCGCCTACCAGTGCCCATCAGTGCCCATCGTCAGTGCCCATCAGTGCCACTTCATTGGTGCCACCTCATCGGTGCCGCCTTATCAGTGCCCGTCAGTGCCGCCTTATCAGTGTCCATCAGTGAAAGAGAAGACTTACTTATTTACAGAATTTTATAACAGAAACAAAAGAAACTTTTTTTTTTCCAAATTTTTTTTATTTGTTTAGCAAAAAATAGAAAACACAGAGGTGATCAAATACCACCAAAAGAAAGCTCTATTTGTGGGAACAAAATGATAAAAATTCTGTTTGGGTACAGTATAGCATGGCCGTGCAATTGTCATTTAAACAGCGACAGTGCTGAAAGCTAAAAATTGGCTTGGGCAGGAAGGGGGTGTAAATGCCTGGTATTGAAGTAGTTAATAATGGCTCCTGGGGGGTCTATTGTTGCTGGAGGGTCTATTGTTATGGGAGGGGGTGCAATTTTTTTTATCTCACATGGTATTTGAGCAGCGTTTTGTCAAGTGCAATTTTTGGGGAAAAATACACTTTTTTAAATTATAATGCAAAAACACACAATACATAACCCAATTTAAATATAAAAAATTAAGTTACGCTGAGTAAATAAATACCAAACATGTCACACTTTAAAACTGCGCACGCCCATGCAATGGAGACAAATAGGGTAAATTTTACTATCCATAAGTGATTCTTTAAAAGCCTTAACAGGTTACCACTTTCATTTTTTTTTTAAATTATTAATTAATTTAATTTATTTTTATTTTTTTACAGCGATGCTTTAATTTTTTTTTACATTTGTAAACATATTTGTGACATGACAAGTCCCCTTTATAGAGAAATCTGGGACCTTCAAGACCCCAAATCCCTCTTCTGCACTTAAAAGCATTCAAAACACCAAGATCAGTGTTTTGAATGATTTTGATGTTTAAAAAATAGTGGCAATGGTTTCTGAGTAAAGCGGAAGTGATGTCATGTCATCGCTTCTGGGTTACTATTAAGAACAGTGGATCAAAGTCGATCCCAGCTTTGCTTGGCTGTCCAGCCAGCCGGCGGATGCGCCAGCTGGTTGTTCTGCTCTCCATGTGGGACAGGAGAGCCTGAGAGAGCCACGGAAGGCAACGGGAGGGATGGGTTGCCCCCTCTCACTGCTTGTAATAGCAATCAAGTGGTTGGTTATCAACTTTGATTGCTCTAAAAAAGCTCTAGCTCTAAAAAAACTATACCAGGGTGATGCCTGCAGCTGCACCAAAAGTCCAGCGACGTACGGGTACATCGCTTCAGGGGAAGTGGTTGAAAAGGGTGGTACTAGGAGGTGGGTTGGGGTGGGACCAAGGGACAGTGCCTAGAGAAGAGTAGGGGGTGGAGACAAGGAGTGACTCAGAAGGAAGAAGTACTTGCACCTATTCCCTGAGAAAAAAAGCCCTGCTCCTAACTACTCATAATCACTCTCTCCAGCTCTCTTGATTGTTTTTAGTATATGTAATTGTCCTCATTTAGTGTGAAGACCAGGAAGCAGAATGCTATAACTCTTTCATATTTATTCTTTCTGTTGTATACTTGGTTTGTGTTTTCCCCTAGGATTTTTTCTCAAACTGATCATGCACTCAGTCTTTCCCATATTAAAATTTTCTTAATTGAATTCACACCACTGGTAAACTATGTCCCCTTTCTCACATAGCTAGTATTTTTTATCAAATTCTTGTAAATAAACCCCATCAGAATTAAACCCCTGTCTTTTTACAAAGCATCATTATTTATGGTAAATACCGGATACATGGAAATATGTGTCATTTGATTTATATGCTTTTAGAGCTTTACTAAGAAGACTTCTGGGAAGAACATCTCTGTCCATGAAATGTTTATGGAGCTACCTGAGCAAGATCTGAGGACACAATGTAAATCATTTTCACTTTCCATTAGAAAGGATGTAATGGCAATTAATGTGTATCTATAGTCAGACTTTTTTATTTTAGTTTTGGATAGATTGGAGCAGGAGAAGTAAAACCATATAGTAGAAAAAACTGATAGGGGTCCAATATCACCATTTTTCCCACAACTAAAGATAAAGTTTTTGGTATAGATATGGTTTAGACATGGTCCTTTCAGTAAATAGAAGATAGGTTGCCAGTACTCATTTTTAAGAACAATATCTCTAGAAATAAGGGGTTGATTAACTAAGTTGGAGTTTTGCTGACTTCTACCATCCAATCATGTGCAAGCAAAAACACTTAGAGGTGGGGGGGGGTTGTTTTTTATTTTTGTGCTCATGATTGGGTATTCTTTGCCGGTCACTAAGCTAAGGCAAAATCCCCTTACAAAGTGAACAGCCTATTTCATTTAGTAAATCAATCCTGAACGGGTCCTGCAAAACTTCACCTTGGGTAAATTCCCTTGCAAAGTGAATAGCCTATTTGCCCTTAGTAAATCAACCCCTTATTTCTAGAGATATTGTTCTTAAAAATGAGTACTGGCAACCTATCTTCTATTTACTGAAAGGACCATGTCTAAACTGTATCTATACCAAAAATGTTATCTTTAGTTGTGGAAAAAAATGGTGAGTTATTGGACCCCTATCAGTTTTTTCTACTATCTGGTTTTACTTCTCCTGCTCCAATTTCTCTATAGCAGCAACTGTTATTTACCAAAGTTTTATTTATTTTGCCAGCATATATCAACTTGTCAAAACAAAGAAACCAAGTTTTTAGATATGTGTTGTGATCATAAACAGTTTTTTTTTCACTCCACTGAATTTTCTTTTTTTTTTTTTTTTAGATAGTATTAGTGTGTTGTATGAAAGCCACTATGCCTTTTTAATTGCGTGCAGAGTCAGCACAACTATTGTTGTTTCCCTTTACATGCTGGGGTTGATTTACTTAAGCTGGAGAGTGCAAAATCTGATGGAGCTCTGCATAGAAACCAATTTGTTTTCAGTTTTTATTGTCAAAGCTTAATTGAGCTGAAGTTAGAAGCTGATTGGCTAACATGCACAGCTGCACCAGATTTTGCAGTCTCCAGTTTTAGTAAATCAGACCCACTTTGTCCAGTGGCCGGTGCTGTTATTTTCATTTTGTTCCTCTAGGAACCAGGCAGTAAGACTTTTATTTTTGTGAAATGTAACTATGTTTTTCCAAATCTGTATAAAAATGTTTTATCAGAATCCTAGTGACAATAGGCATATATCTCTTCAATAAGGCTCAGTGACTTTACACGGGTGACTCTATGGACTCTTTCACTTAGTGTAACAACCAATTAGTTGTCATTTTGTATTGTCAAAGCTAAATTGAACAAGCTAAAGTTAGAAGCTGATTGGCTACCGTGCACAACTACATCAGATTTTTAAGTCTCCAGTTTTATTAAAACAGCCCCACTTTGTCCACTTTCATAGTTCACTTTTTTTATTGTGCATAAATTCTGCTATACCTAATGTTACTATTGGCCTGATAAACACTTATTAACTTATGTTGAATTTTTTGTTCAGTTTGGGAGACAGCAATCATCAGTCTATGACAGTAAAATATCAGCAACCTGATTAATGCTAACCAAGCAGTCTCATTGTCATCTAAATTTAGATTTGTACAATATGCAATTGAGGCCAGAAAATAATGAAAACATGACACTTACGCCTTTTCAACCCATTGAAACAGTGATAAAATATATTTCGTTAAATCTAACCAAAATATTGTTCAAGGGGAAGATTAGCTTTCTTGCTTTATGATCAAGCTCTATGTTTGGAATCTGATGGGAAATAAAACAAAAAAACAAAAACAAACCAAAAAACAGATACAATTATGATGAGAAGAACCATGAAAGTTGAAAACTTACTACTCATGGGGACACAAAGAAAAAGCTGCTGATACTCACCTTGTTAGTGTTCCCCTACCGTTCCTTCCTGTGTGACAGCTGGCACCTGAATCTTCATTGTTGGCTGGTGTTGAACACTAAGGAAATCAGTGACACCACACCATATGTCATGTGACAGTGCTCATGCCTAGCAGTTGGTTGCAAGACTCAATCACTGTCACTAGGAAAAGTTCAAATGTCCTCCATACTTGGTTGGAAGCACTGGATATATCCACTTACTATGGCAGTGGACCGAGTGGCAGTGGATCCCTTGCAAGGTGAGTATTCGTGTGTAAGGGGGGGGGGGGGCTCTTTATACAGACAATGCTTCTTTGCCCCAAATCAGCATCAGTGTCTGTTTAAACGATACAGTCAAGATAGTGAAAAAAACAAAAGGTTTAGGAATAAATAAACTGACCAGTGCTGTTATTATTCTCATTTTTTCTTCTAGGAACCAGGCAGTAAGACTTTTATTTTTGTAAAACGTAACTATGGTTTTCCAAATCTGTATTAAAATGTTTTATCAGAATCCTAGTGACAATAGGCATATATCTAAAGCTCAGTGACTACAGGCTCTTTCACTTAGTGTAAATGTTAAATGTTAATAGTTTCACACTGTGCTATTAAAATAGTGTTCCTTACCTAATATACTGCGTGACGGCGGCTTTATTGTACGAAACGACGTACCTGTACGTAATTTCTGGCAATAGATAGTGGGGGCGTGCGCGGGCTGATTGGCCAGAAGGGACACCATCAGCAGGTCCGGCGGACGCGATGTCTGCCGGGACCCGCTGATCGTTCCCCAAAGAGGCAGAACAGCGATCTGCCGATGTAAGCAAGGCAGATCACCGTTCTGACAGGGAAGATCACAGTGATCTTCTGTTCCTGATAAGCAGGAACATGGATCTCTGTGTTCATCCACTCAGTCCATCCCCCACACAGTTAGAAAGCAATCCCTAGGGACCCACTTAACCCTCTGATCAACACTGCTGTTAACCCCTTCCCTGCCAGTGTCAATAGTACAGTAACAGTGCATATTTTTAGCACTGATAACTGTAATATTGTCACTGGTTCCCAAATAAGTGTCAAAAATGTCAGTTCGGTGTATGATTTGTCCACCGCAATATCTCAGTCCCACTAAAATTTGCTGATCGTGGCCATTACTAGTAAAAAAATAAATAAAAATCCCATAACAATATACCAATCAATATACGCGTATTGGGATTTTTTTTTACCAAAAATATGTAGCTGAATACATATTGGCCTAAATTGATGAAGAAATTAGATTTTTTACATTTTGTTTATTGGATATGTTTTATAGAAAAAAGTAAAAAAAAAATATTTTTTTTCAAAATCGTCACTCTTTTTGTTTATAGTGCAAAAAATAAAAAACGCAGAGGTGATCAAACACCACCACAAGAAAGCTCTATTTGTGGGAAAAAAAAGGCATCAATTTTATTTGGGTACAGCTTTGCAAGACTGCGCAATAGTCAGTTAAAATAATGCACTGCTGTAGCACAAAAAATGGCCTAATCACGAAGGGGGTAAAACCTTTCAAGGCAGAAGTGGTTCAATATCTCTCCACCTGTTCTTTCTTTATAAAAAAAAGTGCTCCACCACGTGCTCCACATATATGCACTCACCAAAAGCATATGACCCCTTAATAAAAGAAGGTCATACAGAGCTTTCCCAATAAATATGGTGTAATGTGATCCCTCGCGCTAAATTGAGTGTATAGGTTGTGTGAATGTTTCTATACAGAGCTTAGCCTATATATGTGTAAAATAATGCAAATGAACGGTGATGATGTCTCTATGGATAGCAGCAAAATTTACAGTGTTCACTTTCACTCAGCATAAATATAATAAAAATTGATTTCGCGCTATAAAAATCTATCACCTGTTCCGTTTTGTAGTCTTCTATATCTCTGTGGTATTTTTTGATCTTACGTTGTTGTACTTCTAGATCTTTACTGATGAGGTCTTTATTAAGTTGTGTGGCTAGTTTTTTGAGATCCGGAGATTCTTTATATGGTTCTAGTTTAAGTTTGATCTCTTCTATTTGTTGTTCTAGCATTCTTGTTTTTTTGTATTTTCTCCCTAGTAAGAATTTCAAACCTTCTATACTTTTATTGTTAAAAAATTGAAACCACTCTTCCATTGATTCCTTGTCTGTCAATCCATCATTGGGTGGTAGTTCCCACCGGAGCCTTCTGGGTACTAAGTTTTCTCTGATGTATTTTTCAAATGTGATGGTGTCCCACCATAGTGAGACTTTCTTTTCCATGTGATGACCCAGTTTCCTCATTAGACTTTCTAAATCAGTGTTTCGCGTGTTGGTTTGTGAATTACCAAGAAATACAAAAAAGAATTGGAACATCTCATACAATTGGGAATAAAAAAAGAAATACTCAATAATAAAGAAGCAAAATACTTAATCCCAGAGGCATGCAGGATACCTGTTATTTACACTGTTCCTAAAATTCACAAGTCCAGAGAAAATCCACCGGGGAGACCCATAGTGAACGGGATAGACTCCCTCACATCTAGAGTAGGACAATATTTAGATGAATTCATACAACCAGCAGTACAACAAACACCCGCTTATTTACAAGACACTAAACATATCCTACAGTTACTAATTGAAACACCAGTTTTGGAAGGAAGAACCATACTAGCCACGGCGGATGTCAATTCGTTATACACCATAGTACCACACTATGAGGCATGTTCAGCAACAAAGTGGCTTCTCAGAAAATATAGCAATCTAGCGAGTCAACAAAGAAAGTTTCTCATCAAATGCCTAGATACGTGTTTGAAAAACAACTATTTTTGGCACAACCATGCCTATTATAAACAAACCACAGGCATAGCAATGGGTGCCAAGTTCGCACCGAGCGTGGCAAACGCGTTCATGGCGCAGTGGGAGGAACAATCCATATATATAGATACCCCACCAGAACTTACGCTATACAGAAGATACATCGACGATGTCATCATAATATGGAATGGAAAAAGAGAAGCACTCGAACAATTCCTAGCAAAACTCAATCAAAATGAAAAAAACATCCATCTATCATGGAATATAGATGAAAAGACTGTGGAATTCCTAGATTTACAAATTAGCCTGGAACAAGACAAAGTAGTCACCAAAACATTCTTTAAACAAGTTGACACCAATAGTTATCTTTCCCTAAACAGTTGCCACCACAAAACGTGGCTTTATAACATACCCAAGGGACAATTAGTCCGAATAAAAAGAAACTGCACGAATGACAACGACTATAAAGAACAGGCCAAACTTAGAGGATCCAGATTTATAGAAAAAGGATATGAACCAGCTTGGATACAACAACAAACAGAAGAAGCGAATAGGATGGACAGAACAAACATGCTGGACAAAAACTCAAGAACCATATTCAATCAAGAAGCACCAAGCCTCATTTTTGACTACAGTGTACGATATAAACAGGTTTCACGTATCATTCAACGATATTGGTATATCTTGAGGAATGACAAAGATTTGAACCAAATATTACCAACAAAACCCAATATTATATATAAAAAAGCACCAACAGTGAGAAATATGATAGTTAAATCAGTCATAGAACCTCCAAAAGAAGCAACATATTCCTTTTTTTCAGGCAAAGGATTTTATCCATGTAGAAACTGCTATGCATGTAGCCATGCAAAGAAATTTCAAGGCAAAAGACAAGAATTCACATGCACAACAACACAGCAGTCATACAAAATCAAAGATTTCGTGGGGTGCCATACAGAGGGTGTAGTCTATGTACTTCAATGTAGTTGCCAATTGCAGTATGTGGGAAGAACGAAAAGGGCTCTCAAAGTAAGGATCAAGGAACATATCCAAAACATTTTAAAGGGAAACCCAAAACATAATGTATCCAAACATTTTGCGACAACACATAACCGTGATCCTTCACACCTCCAATTTTGGGGCATTGAAAAATATAAGGGTACATGGAGAGGTAGCCACAAAATTAGAAGCATAAGCCAAAGAGAGTCATATTGGATACACACTCTACGTACACTTACACCTAGGGGAATGAACGTAGAGTTCGATTTAAACTGTTTTTTGAGCATTTTTTAATTTTTAATCCTGTTCAGATTTTACTGGTATTAATCATTTTTACAGATACAATATAACCGTGTGCTTTTACAGAGCGTTTATGAAATAGAGGATATAGTATATGCACATACCGGACAAATATCTATTTGTATAGAGTTTTATATATATGTGTTAACCAATTGAACTATAGCCAGACAATATTACTATTATGATATGAGGACTAAGATGCCTTCTTGAGCATCTAGACATTGACTGACAGTCCCTATCATCAAACACTTCCATTGCAGACAGTAACATGGCGGACAACAACAATATCCCTCCTCTAAAAAGTCCGCCCTCTATAGGATCCGATTGACATTAAGACTGGACACAATTCTAGACTACAAAAAAAATGGCCGACTTGCAGGACTCTCTCATCTAAGACACTGTTATCTGTATTTGCACTGAAGATACAATAACAGTACAACACTGATTCCCTATATCGACCAACACCAGTATTCACC
This sequence comes from Lithobates clamitans, assembly GCA_037952925.1. Lineage (NCBI taxonomy): Eukaryota > Metazoa > Chordata > Amphibia > Anura > Ranidae > Lithobates > Lithobates clamitans. The sequence goes on from JBBGZY010000438.1 coordinate 13,577,930, forward strand.
AAATTCACATAAATAAATCCATATGAAAAGGACATAACTCGCACCAATACAGCGTTCTAGATCACACTTGACCCTTCTAAATATGGCCGCAATTTGATATACAGTGCCACCTGTAAAATGGCCGCGGTAGCACAGGCGCATTTAATGACATTAAAATGACCGCGGTAAACACCAATAAGGATACAAGGTTATTGTACCACAACAAAGATGGCCGACACACGACTTCCGGTATCGTCACATAAAAGACATCCTTCTTGGACCAATCCGGTTCCCCAGTTGAAGTCACAGGCGGTGACGTAACGCGTAGGGCGTGGCCGAGCATAGACAAAACCGGAAACTAGTAAGGAGGCGTCTCCAACGCCGCTCCTCAACTCTTTTACCTTTAATGCTGTTTTTAACTTGTTTACATGTAAGAGACCACTTGAATTTTTAATAAATAGCCAGTTGTTTTAAACTTACTACACCATCGGAGGCATCTTTTCTCTCTCCCCTTCCCGTTTATACCACCGGACCGGTGGAGCCCAGGTGGGCAACCCTCTTTGTTCTTACAAATCGCAGGTACTGTCAAGCAGAGAGATCGCTGCAACATCAGAGAAGCTTTACTTCCACATCACCATATCACAAAGAACAAAGAATCTGGTTTCAATGCCCCTAATAATTTTACTCAAGGTGAGAGTCTAGAGAGCCCGGTGCCACCGGATTAGAAAACCCAAGATTAATATCACTTTTTACCTTCACTGAATGACCCTAGTGGAACAGCACAATATAGACTTTGATGCACATTATGAACTTTTGATTATTTTTAACGTTTTTCATTTGCATTGTCATTGATTTTTCACCTTGATGCACATAGCACCTTGATATATTATTGCACTATGGAGCACTTTTAGACACTGCACGGTTAGTGATTTTTATTATTGTATGCACTTTACTCTGAGGTGATAGATTTTTATAGCGCGAAATTATTATATTTCCCAATAAATAAGTATTCTCTCCAATGGTCTGGTTCCAGATTGCATTTCACTTTGATTGTCCTTCACCAGCTTGCCACCATGTCTCTCATAAAAGTATTCATAGTGCAGTATTTATTTACTCAAAGTAGATAAATGCTATAAAATACTAATTTACACTCACATTATAAGGAGCCCACTATGTCGGCACAAATTCATAGCCTGAAGCACAAGCAAGCACCACCGCTCAATCACTGGATTCCGCATGGGTTCCAAAGCCTGGTAACCATAAATGACGTCACTACATTACGGGAGAGGGCAGAAGTATGAATGTTTATATATTTTTCTGGGGCTGAATGATTTTTTTCAGAGAGAGAGAGAGCGAGAGACATGGTGACAAGCTGGTGAAGGACCATTAAAGTGAAAGCCAATCTGGAACCAGACCAATGGAGGGAATATCCATTTATTGGGAAAGGGCTGTATGACCTTCTTTTAATAAGGGGTCATATGCTTGCAGTGAGTGCATATGTTTAGAGCACGTGGTAGGGCTTTTTTGGAACTAAGGAAGAAAGAGTGGAGAGATATTAAAATTACACAATTTTAATAGCACGCTGTGGGGCTATTCACAATCAACAGATTTGCATATTATGGACTATTATTTTTGTTTGGTGCTATTGAAAATGTGAAGTGCCTTTACCTTTTTTTTTTCAATACATTTTTATTGAAGTGTTAAAGCATAACAAAGAATAGAAACATAACAGAAAATGGTACACACTTGGAAATATCTTAAGGAAAATATACAAATGAGGGTTTCAGGCGTGTGTTTCAATAGAGGTAGGTAGAACATTACTGAACTCAGTATGCACTTAAGTCGAATTATTATCTCTTGAGGTCCATATTGACCAGTCTTGGTCAAATTTGGCACACTTGAGCGAAGTAATCGCTAATAGGCGTTTGTAACCATGATGAAGGTGGACCATGCTGACAACATCAGAAACATTTGGGGAATCTTGGAGCTTCCACTTTTCAAGTATCGTATTTCAGGCTGCTAAGTGTATATGCGTGACTACTGGTCTATAGACGTATGTATCGATTCCTATGTGGAGAACAACCAAGCTTGAGTTAGGGGACGTTAGAATCCCTGTAACCGAAGACAACAGGCAGAAGATTTGTCTCTAGAAACTCGTCAAGAAAGGGCAGTTCTAGAGTATGCCCTTACCTTTTTATACTCTATTTGTGCATAGTGTAATTTACACTTAAAGGGGCAGCAACATAGTTTTAGCAACATTTTTTTTTTAAGTCACAATTAGATTTTTTGATTCTTTTGAAATAAAAACACACGGACAAGTTCAAGAGTTAGGGGAAGGCACCCACTATTTATTATTAATTTTATAGTGTGAATGTTGCCAGCCCAGTGTATGAGTCTTGCAGGAGGAGTTTTGGTAATTACATTTTGTATTTCTTTAATAGTCAACCCAAAGATCTCTCCCATAGACATTTTCTTATCCCAATATTTTGTATTCCTCAAGCAGTCAACTTCAATGTATCTTATGCACAATTTGTTAGGATAATCACTGGCATTCAAACGTCAATTGCTACAGAAAACTTTAGCAGGAATAATGGGAAGCACTTAAGCATATTTAATCTTTTTTAAACGATGGTCACATCTTACTGTAGTCTTCATTTTGGGTTCTAAATATAACAACTACAATATAATGTTTGCCTTTGAGGAGCCTTTCCATCAAGCTTGTGTTTAGGGCATCTTGCACATAGGAATAAAAAACGCCAAGTTTTTTACTGATTTGAAATTGGATGCATGTTTGTTAATGGAACAATGCACACAGCAATAAGTAAAGATTAGTAATACAGCAATAAGTGCAGAGCCGTAAAACAAAAATAGAACGTTTTACATTTGGGTGCAGTCATTTACGTGCATACATGTGTTTACGTATCTAGAGGCATATTTATGCAAGTATAAGACCTCTTTCACACGAGCGGCTGTTCTGCCAATGTTAAAAGCATTTGTTATTTTGAAATTCCAAGACTCCAGGCACAGCGATCACTGTACATTGCGATTAGCAGCGTTTATGTGTGTTTACGTGCATTTACATGTGGCTGCGTTTAGCTGTAGTGGAATATTCTTGCCATTTCTGATGTGCTTCCTGTTGCTTTTCCTTCCTCATTGCCGCTGCTATCTGCAGGAGTAATAGTACACAGCGATTACTTGTGGTTATGTGTAGATAGCTGCGCTAAATCAGTCCTGGACGCAGTCAAATTTATTTTTTCTAATCGCATAAAACCCCATGTAATGAAATCGTTGCTAAATGCAGTGTGAATGGGGCCACAGGAAAGCATTGTGTGAGTTTAGGTGTGATAGATAACGTTATCTATCCAAAGCTAAAAGCTGAATTCTATGCGCCCGTGTGAAAGGGGCCTTAATGAGTATATTACAACATGGGCAATAAAGAAGAATTTTAATAGTCTATGCACTTCAGCACCTTTACATGCCTATACTCAACATTACTCAAAGTCTTTACACACAGCTTTTTTTACTCAGGGACTTTTTGTCTACAAGTTTCCAAGTAAACATCAGTAAATTATGACACCTGTGTGCAAGGGGCCTTAATATTTGCTATTGTGAATGGGCACCAAAAATATTCATATACAATGTTTCATTGTTGATTTAAATGGTAAAAGATTACCATAGGTAGCAGAGGGCATTGCAGTTTTATACTTAAGGACTGAACTCACTTGGAAATTGTACATTTTAAATGTATTTTTCCCAGATGCATTGCATGGATGTTGGTTATTTCACACGCTCACTATAAAAAAGTGGATTTTTCTAGGCTTCTGAAAAGGAAAACATTAACAAGCTACACTCTACCTTCAATTTGAGGCAGCTTTAGCCCAGAAGATAGCTTTCAGCATAGAAGCTAAGAATTATACTGTCCACTCCAGTTGCGGCCGCTCCATATAGGGCGCAGGGGCGCCGCCCCCCTAATCCATGGGTCTGGCCCCTAATCTACATACAGGGTGCCGGACGCATGGATTCTAATGGGTTTTTTTTAAGCACATGACTAGAGCCCGAGGCTCTAATTGGCTGCAAAAAAGGGTGGGCTCGGGCTGCAGAGCACTGCGCCCCGAGCCCACCCAGTTGTGTGACAATAGCAAATTAATATTCGCTATTGTCTTTCTGCTTCTCTCGGCCAATCAGGAAGTGGGGGGGAGTACAATTGGATGAGAGGAGAAACTATTGTTTTGGCCCAGCAGGGGGAAGAATTCAAAGGAAGATCCAGGAGGGGGGGCCAGTATGTTTGTTTGCCTCTCCCCCCTCCTTGGCTGGAGCACCAGCTGCCACTGGTCCACTCCCTACCGCATTGTCACTCCCCCTCCAACACTGGTGTCAATACTGGCAACAGTAGCCATTACAGATTACTGGACATGATGGCTGATGTGCTTCATCCAAGCCATAGGCTGAAGCTGGAAAACATGGTCATGGCTTCTCTGGGTTGTGTCTTGATCCCTGATAACTTAACCCATGATTCTATAAATAATTGCTTTTTGAAATGGACCAGACACCACATTCCAAGCATCTTTCTGAAAACAAATTCAGAAATCATAAAATCACCTAAATTGCCAGCAACAAAGAACTGTGCATAGGTAAATTTTTAGTGCATTTGGATTTCAAATTGATGCTTATGCATGTTTTCATTGAGCACACATTTATGGCACCTGAAAATGAATGAATCAAACCTGTAAATCTTATAATACAGTAACTAGATTAATATGTGATGTCTAACCTCTAATACTGGAATGGGATCTGCATCCTTGTAAAACAATCTCTTTATTCATACAATTGAGACTTTTACGGTACCTACAAACACTAAAGCTGACAGACATAAATCATTTGTTCACAGAACATTACCAAATCCGTATTTTTTTTCATCCCTTAAAAGACAAAATGTGCAGTTTTATGAACACATATTTGTGCAGTTTATATCAGACCATTACCCCTTTCTAAAGCCTCGTACACACGATTGGATTTTCCAACGGGAATTGTGTGATGACAGGCTGTTGGCGGAAAATCTTACCATTCGTACGCTCCATCGGACAATTCTTGTTGGATTTTCCGTGGACAAATGTTGGATGGCAGGCTTTAAAATTTTCCATGGACAAATGTCTGTTGTCAGATTTTCTGAGAGTGTGTACACAAGTCCGTCGGACAAAAGTCCAAAGTACAAACACGCATGCTTGGAAGCAAGGACGAGCCAGAAGCGGTCGGTCTTGTAAACTAGCGTTCCTAATGGAGAATTAACATTCGTGACGTGGCAAATTATGAAATCTCGAAATGCAGCGCACATTCTCTTCTTCTTTAATGGGATAATAATGAAGCTGCTTTGCTGGTAATACTGATGAGTTATTGCAAACAAATTTTCAAAGGCTTTTTTTTTCTCGTGATATCAAGAATAATATTATTATGCTTATTATTTATTTTTTTTGTGGTGCAAGTTACCACAACACCATTATCCCGTAGATCAAAGATACAACTATGTTGGTGTCCCTTGTTAATTTTACATTGTATTTTTTTAAATGTAACTACCTACTCCCAAGCTGTCATTTGAAGTAAAACACATAGCCAAGTATTATTCTCCACAATGTTTTTATTGTGCAAAAAAAAAAAGAAAACAAATAAAATTAGACATGCTATCTGCCAATAGAACTTAACCAAAAAGTGCATTCTATGCATCCAGAAATATAGAAAATATACCAAATCAAATCATTATTATTCAACTTAAAAATAAAATAAAAGCCATAAAAATAAAAGCCATAAGGCATATGACATCATTGGTCACGATTAATAAAGCACCCAATTTTTGGTCCAAGAAATCCTCCTCCTCCTGTTCCTGGACTGGACTTGGGTCAAAGCAAGAACTCCAAGGCTAATAATAAATAACACAATATCTCCTTTGATTTCGTAACATGGCTGGTTGACGAACGGCCGTTCAGAAACTAACTGACAAGCGCAAAATGAAAAGCGCAAAATGAAAAGCACGAAATGAAAAGCACGAATTAACACCCACCAAACTTCTACTAACACGAAATTAGCAGAAGGAGCCCAAAGGGTGGCGCTAAAGAGCTGAAAAACCACGTAGTACGTCACTATGTTCATGTTTGTTGGCCGACAATTCTTTGCCGTTTGTATGCAAGACAAGTTCCTGGCCAACGCCCTTCGGACAAAAGTCCGAGGTTTTGTCTGCGGAAAATCTGATCGTGTGTATGAGGCTTTAAGGTGGTTGAAAACCCTTAAAACCCTGCACTTTCACTTCAGCTCATTCTAATCTGTATAGAACAGGCAGCTGATCGCTGCCTGTGAAATTTCACTCTCTCTGTTGCCTTAGAAACCGTCCTGCAATCTTTAGTGACGTCAGCCGCACTTGCGCATTCCATAGTTTGTTTAACGGCACACTATGTGTGCCGTTTCAGTATCCTCTGCATGCCGGGTCACATTGACTTTCATTGATAACGGCACAGAGGAAGAAGCCTCGCTATGCTGTGCTCTCATCCTCTCCTTCCTGGTTCTCCCTCTTGTGACTGTATAAGATGTCACACAGGGGGAGTTAACCAGAGCAGCACATAGAGGTTGAAACAAAGCAGCTGTTCTAATACTGAAAGCAATATAAGCCATTCTGAAAAAATATAGCAAATGTAAGTAAACAATTTTATTTTCGAATGAGAATAATATTAAACCTTTATTGTTAATAATATTATCTTTACATTTTTAAAATCAGAAAAAAAAGTATAATTATTTTTTCAAAAAAATAATAATATTGAATTAAAAAATCAAGTGTCATATAATCATATAATAAATCAATTGATTAATATGTTATTAATATCTGAAGAATGAAAATCTTTAAAATGTAATCACTTACTTTTTTAATGAATAAAAATATGTTTATTTATTTAAAAAAATAATATAGATGATAAAAAGTATTAATGAAAACATTAAAAACATAATTATTTAACACCAATATTATTAATACAATTATTTCACAAAAATGTTAAGTTAAAATAAATACTAATAAATTATATATATATATATATATATATATATATATATATATATATATATATATACACACACATAAATATAATATATTATAAAATATAATCATATAATTGTATACATATTTAAAATGTATAATCATTATTTAAATAAATCAATATAACAATAATATTTATTTTTAATTAATATTTTTTAATAATTATTCTTGAGTTGTTTATTACTATTAGTTACATTATCAATATTATTACATATGAAATTTCTGTATTATATATTTATTACTGTAATCATGATTCTCCAAATGATATATATATATAATTAATCAGCAATGCTGTTCACTATATATATTACCGCTATGTAAGTGATTTGCCGTCATCAATGGCTTAGCTCGGTTGACGTAGTAATGGCAATTGAGATAAAAGCTTGGTTTAGACTCGATCACGCATGCGTGAGATTTGGACAGGGAAACAAACTAAGGGTGGAGATTACATCCACAACGGATTCACCAATCAGTAGTAACCCAGAAGAAACAAAATTATAAAAAAGCGAAATAAGGTATTTTACAACCTCTTTTTTTAGCAATATATTACAGGATCTACATATTTAAAAAAAAAAAGAAAAGATCTACAGGGTTTACTTCCTCTTTAAATGCATTTGCTAACACTTTGATTCATCAATAAAACAAAGACACTTTAAGGAGCCCTTTAAATGTATTGGTAACACTAATTGTTCTTTTTCCTCAGGAGGCCAGGTCCCCCAATTAATTTTTCCATCCAAAGTTCATCTAATATACAGTATGTTGCCCCCATACACCCATCCTATTATTTTTTATTGTCTTATACAATTTGAAAAAAAAAATACAGGAAAGTTGAACTGGTTAATATGGAAAACAGCTTACCTTTTTTTTAATACTTTAATGTGGCATGCCCAAGGCAAGACTGAGAAAATTTCCTTTATGAAAGCTGATTTATGAAAACTGAAAAAATTCAAATAAACACAAAATCCGAGCTATTGCTGATAGCAGCCAATCAGGTTGCATTGCTAATTTTTTAGAAAATGAAACAGAAAATCTAATAGATTGCTATGAGCAATAATTAAATTTTTTGCTCCATTTGTTTTATTTACACAAAATGAAAAAGCCCAGCGTACGTTGATTCAGGGTTTTATCTGCCATTTTGTGGTCTGAAAGGATTTATAATAAAAACAAACAGGGTTATATTTAACTCTGTGCTTGTGCAATAATATCATGTACACTTCTGAGCCAACTATATTATTTTTATCATTATCTCTATCTTTATAATTTTCAACAGGGTGTACCCTAATATATATATATATATATATATATATATATATATATATATATATATATATATACATATACATATACATATACATATATATATATATATACAGTATATATATATATATACAGTATATATATATATATATATATATATATATATATATATATATATATATATATATATATATATATATATATATATACATATATATACATATATATATATTTATACATATATATATATAAAGCCATGTATGAAAAATTATTAGTTTGCCTGCTTTAAAATGCGAGGCAGTGTATTTATTACTCTGTTGAAGCAAAATTGACTTCAGGACATAAGCAAGTCAAGGACAGAGATCATTCATTTAAACCCTGGATGCCTTCATTAAACCACGTCTATTCTTTACATTCAAACAAATAAAACCTTTTGAGGATATCAGACACATTTGCTTTTTGGAGAGAATATATTTTCAGTAGAATTGTTCATGTTGATTTAGGTCCATTAGTAAGATTGGAGGGCTACACATTTATATATAAAGAACTGAAAAATCAGCTGATGCTCCTCTCTCTCTTGAGTCTCTAGAGTTCTGAGAACAACAGAGATACTAGCTTTTTAAAGTAGTTTAATGAAAGCTCAATTGCAAGACTCTTGGTGGGCCTAGTATGTGGCTATTACCCTAGTGAAAAAAAAATCACTCATAGTTTGCTGGCATATTTAAAAAAGCAATTTGACATACACAAAATATTCATTGCAGTATAAACAATCACTGTGTTTTAAAACATGTGCACCAGGAAGATTCACTGGCAATGAATGTTAAAAGTTGTTGTAAAGGTAAATTTTAGCAAGACCACTTACTGTTATCTCACATATATATTATTATTCTTATTATAGCCAAATTTACCACCCTAACTCCTCCCACAGCTTTTACACTACATAGACAGTAATATACCGAAACGTGCAGATTGTTCCCGATTTGTTCCCGATTGGTGTGCTATTACTTTGTGGAACGTTTTGCTGAATGGTTCACGAAAAATCATTTTTGTGGCGAAATTGGTCCCATGAATTGGAATGAATGGCAAAATGTTCAAAACTAGAGTGGGAGGTGACAAAAGCTGAAAAATCAGGACATGATTTCTAAACTGCCACCACTCCCTCATTTTCAAGCCCACCTACACAAATCTTATATCAAAACGTTCAGCTATCCCTGCTGTCACTAAACTTGTCCACAGCTAAGTCAAAGTCCTGATAGTTTTCACAATATAACCATTGTTTGCAACTCACGCCGTCTATTGACATTCATTGAAACTCCACTCTAGCCACTTCAAATTTGAAGGGTAATATCTAAACTGCGACTGTGCCTTCATTTTTAATATTCTAGAGACAGACTATGCATCAAAATCTAGGTCTGGGTCTTGTGACTCTCACAATATAAAGCTTTTCACTGTAGGATTTATAGTTTTTAAAATACGACCATTTGAAATACTGCACAGTTATTACAGCTATCATGATCCTGTGTATTGTGTATTGAGCAGTGGTTGTGAAGCATAAACAGGGCATGAGCGTTGCCAGGAAACAGTGGTTGTAAACACTGATTATCATCAAACAGATAGCACACCTTCACCTCCATTTTACATCAAGATGCTGAGACCCCCCAAATGCATGCGGTCATACCTTCATCTGCTAGGCTTGATAATGCTGCTAATGTTTTTATAAATGTATATTTTAATGTAACTGTAAAGCACTTTGGGCAACAACATTGCAATTAAATGTGCTATACAAATAAATACAAGTTGAAATGCATTGCTCACTCTATCAAGCTTGTCATGTGCACTTCTTAAACTTGATCAATCAATTGGTTAGTGTAAAGTTTACTATCTTTACTCACTCCAAACACTCCACACAGTTACTCTGCCCACTCCATAAAGTTACTCTGCCCAGTCCAACCTTTCCACAGTTACTCCAGCCACTCCAACCACACAACAGTTACTCAAGCCACTCCTCCCATTTACTCTGCCCACTCCAGTTGTAGACTACTGGTGGAGGCAAGAACACTTCACACAATTTCCCCAGAAATTGTAGCTTTTCTAGTTAAAATTAAAATAATAAACACGTGATACTTACCTGCTCTGTGCAATGATATTGCACAGAGCAGCCCAGAACTTACTCTTCTGGGGTCCCCCATCAGAGCTGTTGTTCTTGCTCTTCTCTGTGGTATTCCATAGCAAGCTGCTTGCTATGGAAGCATTCAAGTGGCTTGTTTCCAAGGCCAACTGTGTGCGTCAATAGAAAGAATAGAAATAGTGAAAGAGAGGGTAAGAGCAGCTCTGTTGCTCCCAGGCATAGTGCTGGATTGAAATAGGACCTAGGTAAGTATTTAGGGGGGCTGATCATGGTAGTTTATTTTGTTTTTGTTTAACCTTTATGCAGCAAAGGTAAAAAAACTCATTCCTGTAGAACCCCTTTAATGAATGTCATGTTCACTTTTTCATAAATATACAGTACTTGTTATGATAGGGTACACACAGTATATGTCGGAGGTAATGGTTTATGTTTAATTTTTAATATTTTTAATTCAATGGAGAAGGGAAGAAAAGAGAAGTAAAGGAAGGATTTTGTAAATCATTGGGGCCATGTATTTTGACATATCCTGTTGCTTCCAATGTAGTTAAAAGTGTGTGCAATAATTATAAATGGATTCCAATGTTTATGTCGGGGCCTTGGTCTGATATCAATGTAAAATAGCATATCTCCTATAAAGTGGGAATATTTGGCTAATAAATAAAATCAGATTAAAATGACATATGGTGAGTCATTCTTTAATGCAAAATATTCATAGAAATATACCCTGGGATTTTACAGCATTGGAAATTGAAAATAAAACTGATGTTCATTTACATATTTTTATTACATCTACATAAAGTTACAAAGGCACCATCAAGTTAGTTTGTGCTCAATTCCACGGGCGCCTTCCCAAAAAAGATTACGTTTTGTGATTTAATCTATATTGTGATTTGATTTTGCATTAATGTGTCAGGTTTTGGTCCCAAGAGGATAGAAAAGACTGAAAAGTGAAAAAAGAGATATAATGAATGTTCCCTCCCACTAATGTTCAATGTTTTAATATTTAATAAAATTGCTGATGCAGGTCAATGTCTGCATATCATCTTGTTCTACTAAATCCAGCACAAAATTAATTACATGAAAAGCAAACTGTGGCTTCAAAATATGGTAATGCTTCTATAATATTATTGATTATCCATGTGTTAGGATTGATTCTGCTTGAGTCAGGACCACATGTCTCTAAAAAGAAAGTTGGGAGAAAACAGATTGAATGTATTCATGACAGAAAAAATAAAAATAAAAAATACCAGTAGTGAAAGCACATTCCACTGTTTTAATGTACTATAATAAAATTTTACTTTATAATTGTCCTGGAGAATTCCAAGTGCTTCTTGGTGGTTCCGACTACGCTCTGCACTGGATGACTCTTTAGTTGATGTTTACTCTAAAAGTGGAAATGTGGAGTTTGTTTGGGAATAGACCAGTCTTTTTAAATTTTTCTATCCAGAAAGCAAATTTGTAGCCCGGATGTGGACATGTAAATACACATTCTTAACAAGCAGTAAATGAGCTTAAAAACAAACACTTAATGACCTCTGTAACTGGAGACACTGTACAGATGATTGTCAGGTTGGTCAAGTTGTTCTCTCAGCAGCTCAGCTCACTCTGCTCCCATCTCCTATTAGTGGTCTAGCAGCCTTCCAGGCTCTAATCTCTCTCTAAATCCAGGACAGGTGCTCTGTGATGGAGACCAGGGGTAGCTGCACTACTGATAGAACAAGTGAATGCTTCTGTTGTGAAATTTGAGCATGAATTGCTGCACAGAGCCCACAGAGCATGTTTTAAATATTTGTAAATACTTAAATGTCCATATCCTTGCCACAGGTTCATTAAAATTAGAAATACAGCATAGGACTGACCACTCAGTGCCCACAGGGGTTAGTAATTATCTTATTTTTGACATTGTATTTATTATTAGTAATAGTAGTAGCAAACAGTATTTTGCCAATTGTTGTATCAGAGTATGTGAGAACTTTGATACTTGATGCCTTTCCTGGTTAACGTGGTTACACATTGGTGAATGTCATCTATATAAGGATGACAATTTGTTCCTTTATCTGAAAAAAAATGTAACACCCCATCAAGAACATAGAAAAATATTCAAAAAAATGATACCTAATATTGAACAAAAAAAAATTCTCCACTGTAATACATGATTCTAACATATAATATAACACTATTTAAAAAACTGGGCCCTTGACACTTCCTAACCAAGTATATGTAAGTAAACATTTTTCATATTTGTAATAACAAAGAGCATAAAGCCTAGTACAGTTAGTACAGCGATTTCCCCTGCTGTTCTATTGTGCTCTGACAGGGGGACATCCCCCCTGCCAGAACACTCCGGTCAGTGCTCTGTCGTTGGCTGAGAGCGTTGATCGGGAGAAAGTCTGCAGACTTTTTCGGTCATGCCCCTTTGACAGCCTCGGACGGCTGGCTTCTGTCGGACCGGCTGCAGCACACACAGGTCGAATGTCAGCTGGTTTCTATTGAAAAAGCCGATGCCGCCTGAAATTTGGCCCGTGTGTACGGGGTTTAAATGTAATATGTTTATTGTACAGCTGCTAAACTTTCTTTAAAGGGGATGTAAAGGCAGAAGGTTTTTTTTATCTTAATGCATTCTATGCATTAAGATAAAAAACCTTCTGTGTGCAGCAGCCCCCCTCAGCCCCTCTAATACTTACCTGAGCCCCATCTCTATCCAGCAATGGCCACGAGTCCCTCGGCCGTCCCTCCTGATTGGCTGAGATGCAGCAGTGGTACCATTGGCTCCCGCTGCTGTTAATCAAACTCAGTTAGCCAATCAGGAGAGAGAGGGGCCAGGGCGTGGCTCTGTGTCTGAATGGATTCACAGAGCTGCAGCTCGGCTCGGGTGCCCCCATAGCAAGCTGCTTGCTGTGGAGGTACTCAACAGGAGGAAGGGGCCAGGGGCTCCAGCCAGGGACCCGAGAAGAGGAGGATCCAGGCTGCTCTGTGCAAAACCAACTGCACAGAGCAGGTACGTATGACATGTTTGTTATTTTAATATGAAAAAAAATTAGACTTTACAATCATTTTAACTTATGTTCAACAAAACCTATTGCTTTCTGATACAGGGGTCAGTGATGGGTATTATATGCAGCCTTCCATATGAAGGCTTGTATCCAGGGTGCTGGATGTGGACAATTTTTGTGAGGAACTGTAATGGAATGTGATTATGAGTGTTATTGTGAAATGCCTATTTCTAATATAATCGCATAAGTATGTGCTTATTTTCTTATACTCAGCTATTAGCCTTAGTCATGCTCAAATTAGATGTCTGCCAGCTTCTCCTTTCATGTGAAACAGAACTGCAAGAGTTAAAGTACAAAGAACAAAGTTAAGATTGCACCTATTTTCAGGCCTATGAGGCTACACTCAAGACAAACAGGAACTGAAAATAAGACACCGTAATTAGCTATGATAGTCTGCTATCTCCTTATACAGATATAACCCAGCAAAGCTTACATTTTGTCACAATAATGAATATGTATAATTTGTGGTTTGTACACGCTTGTTTTATTCGATATTTGATTTGATAACGAAATATCCGGCTCTCAATATATCATTTTTGAGCCCAGGAAATAAACGTCAGAAGTACCAAACTTACTGAACGTGTCCGTGTCAGTGATTTGTGGTTAAATGTGCACATTTTCACATCGAAGGTTAATTTGGCCAGGGGGACAGAAACAAGGGTACCGAGCGGTTCTGTTCGGTCCAGAACTCTCTTAATGTATATCTAAACAACACAAAACAATTTCCTGTGCTCAGGAGCTTAGTCCATATGTAAGTGGTGTAGCCAACCCTTTGGATAGAATATGGAAAGTCATAGGTCTTGCTGCCCTCCTCAGAACAATGGGTGTCCTTAAAGCTGAAACATATAAAAAAACAGGGAGGACACACCGACTATGAGCATTACCAAAGATAAAATGTATTTAAATAGTAAAAGCAAGGGTCATACTCACAAACAAATGTTTAAAAAGGCTTAACATTGCTCCAAAAAATCAGAACTGTATCTTCTGCAACCTGGACCGGGTATTAGGAGGAACCAGATGGTATCAGTTCCGATTTTTTGGAGCAATGTTAAGCCTTTTTAAATGTTTGTTTGTGAGTATGACTCTTGCTTTTACTATTTAAATAAATTTTATATTTGGTAATGCACAAGGTCAGTGCGCCCTCCCTGTTTTTCTATATGTTTCGAGTTTATATCTAAAGAATGTTTTATCCTATCATGGGTATAGAGATTATATCCTAATTTTTGGGATGTTACAGTTGATCCAGTGTTTCACTATTTTAAATCAGAATCAATGTCAATTCCAGTTTTTCTCATATTATAACATAGCAAAAATACTATTTTTGTATCGTAAGTGAAAACAAAAGGTAAAGAAATTCCTATTGGTAAGGTAATATCCCACAATCACATGTATAATTAAATAAAATTATTATATTATAATGAAAATATTTTTTTTTGTTTTGTTTTTGTTATTTTAAAAATATATATATATTTCAATCAAGAGTGCATATGTGCTAAAATAGAAATTTATAGTGGCCAGTGTTTAATTTATTTTCAAATATTTAAATTCTGTTATGCATGCAGAAACAGTAGTGAGGAAAAGGACACCCATGCACCCGCTCAATTTTAAATCTATAGTTATTTTTTCGAAAGGCAACTGGTAAACAAGAGAGGAGTATTATTCTGATGTTATTTAAAATCAGTATGTGTTTTTAATATAGCTTTGTGCATTGTGACCCATGTTATACTTACTTGCTCTATGCAATGGTTTTGCACAGAGCAACCCCAATCCTCCTTTTCTTAGGTCCCCAGCCGGTACTCTGGGTTCCCCCCGCCTCTGCTGAGTGCCCCCATAGCAAGCCACTTGCTATGGGGGCACTGGTGCTTACTTGCTTCCGAGCCCTGCTCTGTGTGTCCATTGACAAACAAAACAGGGCTCGGCCCCAGCCCCTTTCCTTTTTCATTGACTGGCCAATTGCTCCCACTGCTGTGTCTGAGCCAATGAGGAAGGAAAGCAATCAGCCCTGCTGACATCACTGGATTATGATCAGGCTCAGGTAAGTATTGGGAGGGGCTCCACACAGAAGGTTTTTTTAACTTCATGCATAGAATGCATAAAGGTAAAAAGCCTTCAGCCTTTAGAACAACTTTGAAGTGTTTGCAAGGGCATTCCCTGCATTAAGGTAAAAAAACATTTAAGGGCAGCCCCCCCCAGCCCCCCCAGCCCCCCCAGATACTTACCTAAGAGCAGTGGCACTGCTCTTTATCTCATCACTGGATAGGGAGGCAGCAGTAGAAGCCATTGGCTCCTGCTGTTGTCAATCAAGAGCAGGGCTGAGCCGCACTGTGTGTGTGTCAAGAGCCTGCATGTATGCCATCATGGCAAGTACATGGAGAAAAGGAGGACCCCAGAAGAGGCCATGCACAACCATTACACAGAGCAGGTAAGTATAACATGTTTGTTATTAAAAAACCAAAAAAAAAAAACATTTTGAACTTTGCAATCACTTTAATGGCTTAAAAGTATACCCAAAAAACATATGGTTTTATCCAATCTTGTTTGTTGGTAAAATGGAATGTGGCCAGTGGTTGAGGTTGTGAATTAATGGCCTTGCCTTTGAAAACCTGCTTTATTAATAGACCTTAGAGACACAAGTCATAAACCCCAGTTTTTGGCAGAGACTGGGTCTGGTCCATTTATCTTATTGGTGGTGTCAAAGGAGTGGTAAGTAATAAAAACACCTTGCCTGCCAGTAAACCTCTCAGGTTTACTACTTATTGATTTAAAATATAATCCATGTTTTAAGAATACTTGGAAGAGATGTTAGTATTTGTCAATCAATGCTTGCTTCCAGTTGTAAAAGCTTTTAGATGGATAATATACAAAGATGCAAAAGCATCAGTTCTCAATGCAGAAAAGTCCAAGCGTTTTTTTTTTTCTGAAATGACTCTGGGGTTATATTATGTGGCCAGTTTAGTTGCCGACAGTGCTTAGTAAGTTTTTGCTACCTAAATATTACTAAAAGCTTCTAATGCCCATAGTATCTGGATTTACAATTTCATATACTTCATATTAAATATTCCTAGAAGATATTTTTCCAACCCTGCGATGGGGTATTTAGAGTTTGTCTTTAAATAAAACACCTCAAATGTACTTAGCGCAGATGTTTTTGACTAATCCTTTTATTTCAAATGCTACTGTGATCTTCTGCTTGATTTGAAAAAACAGTGGGCTCAATTCACAAAACAGTATTTTCTGCTTTAAGATCAGAGGTAAAATAGCTCACAGCAATTTACAAAAAACAACAAATCAAAACATAACAGTGACAATGAAATGAAATGATTAATCGGTCCATAAAATGGCCTTTGGTGTATATTTGCTTGCATGCACTTAATCTTTCAGCATTAAAAAACATGTATTCACATATCTAAATGTGTATTTTCTTAATTAGTATTCACCACTATGTGCTCCAATCATCTGCATGTCTTGGTGATATCCCCTCACCAGATGTGCGCTCACCTTGGGGATAAGACCAGCCAATGTGCTTTTGTCCCTCCCTGGGGATCTAGTATGCAGTTTCACTTTGATGTTAGCCTTGGGGTTAAATTCCTCCTTTCCTCATGCTTATTTCCATTCACCCAAATCATAAAAAGAGAAAGCTGGACATACCGCTTATACTTTTAAAACAACCGATTTTATCCAATGCTAACGTATAAAAACACTCACATTTTACAGGTGCTGTAAGTGTACCAAACTTTAAAAAGTATACAATTCTCACAATATGGGTAAGTAACAATCAGAAAGTGTGTTACTGCAATGCTCTCTCAGGGCGCGCCTCAGCGTGTTGTCAGACTGGCACCCAACGTCACTCTGGTACACTTTTTGAGAGTGTGTATAGGTGTGAGCGATCTGTCTATAAGTACATTGATGGTTGATTGTTGACACACACACACAGCTGCTCACACAGCAAAGCACAAACCGACAGTCTCTGGCAACTCATGGTTTTAGGCCTGCAAGGATACAGAATTCCCCATGGGGTTTTTTAGCAGCAATTATAGATCAAAAAAGAAGTTTTGTAAAAAAGTTGATTTTATTGGCAAAATACTCTGGACATAAATTATGCAATACAAAAGTTTAAAACATGAGCTCCAGTTTACATGATACGAGACACAATAGGTTGGATAAAAAATCAGACAATGAATTGTATCATAAAAGATTATAGGGGGTATGCATATAACAATGCTACCTACAATATTAGTTATGGTTGTACTGTCCGATGTTAGAGAAAACCCCAATGCATTTCAACCTTATTGGGTCATGGTCTTCCTCAGGGGGTCCTTATAACTCTACAAGGACATCAAAATAAATCAAAGTTTTAGTATTATTTAATGTATCTTCTATATAAATTGGTTTGAGATCACTTTATATTTACCCTCTATACCATATGGGCTAGTTTATCCGGAGACTTCTTTAAAAACATGAAAGAAAACAGAAAGTTCCCCCACTTATGATCCTGGGTTCCGCTGGAACGTCGTCCCTACCTGCATCCCAAAGGGGAGGCAAAGCTGACCCGTGAGGCTTGCAAATGGTCACAGATAGAATGGCCCTCACACACAAAACCGAAGGAGGGGAAGGGAGAACCAGAGCACCTAAAAGTTACCATAATAATAAAAATTAGTATATTATCTATATTTTGAGATATGTCAAACTATATCAGTATTCTAACCCAAATATGCAAGATGTTTGTATATAATGTGTAAGGGACAAAGAGCAATCTTTGGAAATATTTAGACACCAGAAAGTGTATGTATCAATGTGATACAGATTACTAAAGATACCAGAATACATCATTGATTTGTTTGAAAAATGGGTATCACATCATGTTATAACTTAATTTAGACTTAAAACAGAAGTGTCTGTGCTAACAAAAGTGAAAAGGGCGATAAAAACGAAATACTGATAAAGGTGCAAGGTGACAAATGGTGAAAAAAGGGGATCATGCAATGTGCATCCTTTCCCCTAAAAAGAGGGGGAGATTTTCCAAAGTGCAAGTGGTGAAAGGGAAAAAGCATGCGATGTGAATCCTCTTAGCAAAGAGGGTTACTGGAAAACAATAGTGCCAAACGTGCATTTTACCGTCAAAAAATAAATAATAAACATAAAAAACACCAAAAAGTGAATTAGGCTTGATGAATGAAATGATAGAACACAATAAATAGGAGTGAGGGTAAAAGACAAACTGGTAAAAAGTGAATACCGAAAATCTAATAAAAAAGACTTTTCCATATATGGAACTTTTCCTTGCGGACACTGTGCTCACTGTCCGTAGATAAGAAAGGAAAAAGTATTC
Source organism: Lithobates clamitans (assembly GCA_037952925.1). Classification (NCBI taxonomy): domain Eukaryota; kingdom Metazoa; phylum Chordata; class Amphibia; order Anura; family Ranidae; genus Lithobates; species Lithobates clamitans. The sequence goes on from JBBGZY010000438.1 coordinate 13,596,748, forward strand.
ACGCTTCCCAACGGCCTTGTCTTTAAACCCCAACATTTTGTAGACTGCCAGACCCCTGCAGTAGTCTATTTAATGACCTGTGAATGCGGCACATTTTATGTGGGTAAAACCAGGCATAAATTTTGGTGCCGAACATCTAAACATGTCTATAGCATGGAAATAGGCAATATCTACCTCCTCCTAGGAAGACATGTGGTTACTCAACAAAATTATAGGATGCCTAAAATTGCCTTCACCGCTTTAGACCGGATTCATATTCCGGGAAGAGGCGGCGATTGGAATAAAAGGCTCTTACAAATCAAGCAAAAATGTATATATAGACTTGGGGCTACCTCATATCCAGGTCTAAACGAGTCTATCTCATATATCCCTTTCCTGAAGGGCTTTAATTCAGGGAAGACTAACTAGGAGGATATACTGTAGTTGAGAAAACAAGGAGGAAGATGGAGAGGGCATGAAAATATATCTCTTTCTTTTTCTAAACATCACTTTCTTTGCTATTTCCTCACATTGGAAGCAGTTTCTGATATCTATATTTTTTCTTCTATATGGTATTGCCGTCTAATCTGTATATGAATTCGGCCCTCTCTGGGTATAAGAATACATAGATGCGCATATATATATGTTTATCATATGATGATATATTATTGCAATATTTCAATGCCCCTCATTGCCCCCTTATGAACATCTATCTATCTGCTCCTCCTGGCAGCCCTTCTTTTTGAAAAAAGCTTTAGGGATTTTTTTCATGCATTTTTTTCATGCATATTCTCTCAGGTTATAGTTTTTACAGTGTACCCTTTTTTCTTCCTTTTGCTCATTATAAAATATAAACAACAAACAATGCATTTTGTAATTGTATCAGTTCGCTTGATTTTTGGACATTGTATTTTTTCCCCCTAGACACTGGACTGCTGTTATTGTCCTCCCCTTGCAACTTGGGATGTTAATCTCTGATCTGGCGGCTTTCCGGCAGGGTGGGGAGATGGAAATTTTAGCATCTCCCCTCCTAAGCAACACCCGTGATTTTAACATCTACCACTAGGTGGAGTTTCTTAACCTGCCGGCGTCATTCCGTGTCCACCTACGGATGAGGAGTTCATGTCGCGCGCGTGCGCGAGGTGGCTTCCCGGCCTAGGCCGGGGGTGCTTTCACCTCGCATGCGCGCAGCTTGTCTCCAGTCACGTTGTTTACGGCGGAGGTGACAAAGGTGTCCGGAGCAGTCTGCTTACCAGAACGCCGGGATGGCCACAGTAGGGACGCACCTTGCTTCCCAACGGCCTCTCCCTCAGGAGGGATGGATTTAGGCATTACCTTGAGCACCTGTTAGCAATTATTCATTTACCCAAGGAGCATATTTAGAGATGTTCCTGCTGGGATTGCTCAGTTGATTCCTGACATGAGCATGACAACTCACAAAGCTATTGGGTAAGGATATACAAAAATAGAGGGCGAAGCTGCACTATTGCAAATCTATCTGCAAAATCTTTGTCACTTATATGATAATTCTTTTTTTCACTTAGGGCTTTCATGCATATGTCCTTTGATTCTGGCTATTAGACACTGTGCATTCTCTGGATGCCACAGTGGTTCAACACTTTTCAATACAGAAACCAGGTATTGATTTCTGTGGTTTCCTCTTCACTCTCCCAGCACCAAATATTCCTGGCATCTTTCTTATAATTGCTGAGGGATTATATCTATTTCACAGCATTAGCACCTTAATTCACAGGGGCACTTTTACTTTTATGCTCACTTGCTTTCTTAGTCTTCAATATCCCTGGCAGCTGTGTGTATATCTGCTGAGACAACTATATATTTTATACTAGCACCTCTTTTTTCAGTACTAGCACATTCATTTATAGTGGCATCTTTTACTCACTGACACTTCTACCCTCACCTATTCACTGTGTTCTATCATTTCATTCATCAAGCCTAATGCACTTTTTGGTGTTTTTTATGTTTATTATTTATTTTTTGACGGTAAAATGCACGTATTGCACTATTGTTTTCCAGTAACCCTCTTTGGTAAGAGGATTCACATCGCATGCTTCTTCCCTTTCACCACTTGCACTTTGGTAAACCCCCCTCCTCTTTTTAGAGGAAAGGATGCACATTGCATGATCCCCTTTTTTCACCATTTGTCACCTTGCACCTTTATCAGTATTTCGTTTTATCACTGATTATTATTATTATTATTGTGGGAGCAATAATTATAATTATAAATACTTATTTTCCACCATAATTTGCAAATAAATTATTTCAAAAATCAGACAATGTGAATGTCTGGATTTGTTTCCACATTCTGTCTCTCTTAGTTAAGGTATACCTATGATGACAATTACAGGCCTCTCTCATCTTTTTAAGTGGGAGGACTTGCACAATTGGTGGCTGACTAAATACTTTTTGCCCCATTGTATATATATATATATATTTATATATATATATATATATATATATATATATATATATATATATATATATATGAGAGAAAAAGTATTTGATCCCCTGCTGATTTTGTTTGTTTTCCCACTGACAAAGAAATGATCAGTCGATAATTTTAATGGTAGGTTTATTTTAACAGTGAGACACAGAAAAACAACAAAAATATTCAGAAAAACGCATTTCAAAAAAGTTATAAATTGATTTGCATTTTAATGAGTGAAATAAATATTTGATCCTCTATCAATCAGCATGATTTCTGGATCCCAGTTGTCTTTTATACAGATATTGAGCTGAGATTAAGAGCACTCGACTGCTCCTAATCTCAGATTGTTACCTGTATAACAGACACCTGTCCACAGAAGCAATCAATCAGATTGAAACCTCTCCACCACGACCAAGACCAAAGAGCTGTCCAAGGATGTTAGGGACAAGATTGTAGATCTACACAAGGCTGGAAGACCATTGGCAAGCAGCTTGGTGAGAGGGTGACAACAGATGGTGCAATTATTTGCAAATGGAAGAAACACAGAATAACTGTCAAGCTCCCTCGGTCTGGGTCTCCACGCAAGGTCTCACCCTGTGGAGTTTCAATGATCATGAGAACAGTGAGGAATCAGCCCAGAAATACACGGGAGAATCTTGCTGGGACCATAGTCACCAAGAAAATAATTGGTAATACACTACGCTGTGAAGGACTGAAATCTTGCAGTGCCTTCAAGGTCTCCCTGCTCAAGAAAGAACATGTACAGGCCCTTCTGAAGTTTGCTAATGAACATCTGAATGATTCATAGCAGAACTGGGTGAAATTGGTCAGATGAGACAAAAAGCAAGCTCTTTGGCAGCAACCCAACTCACCATGTTTGGAGGAGGAGGAATGCCTATGATTTCAAGAACACCATCCCCACTGCCAAAGAGGTGGAAACATTATGCTTTGGGGGTGTTATTCTGCTAAAAGGAAAGGACAACTTCACTGCATCAAGGGGACGATAGGTGAGAACCTCCTTTCCTCAGCCAGGGAATTGAAAATGGGTCATGGATGGGTATTCCAACATGACAATGACCCAAAATACACAACAAAGGCAACAGGCGTGGCTCAAGAAAAAGCACATTAAGGTCCTGGAGTGGCCTAGCCAGTCTCCAGGCCTTAATCCCGTAGAAAATATGTGGAGAGAGCTGAAGGTTTAAGTTACCAAATGTCAGCCTCGAAACATTAATGACTTGGAGAGGATCTGCAAAGAGGAGTGGGACAATATCCCTCCTGAGATGTGTGCAAACCTGGTGTCATGTTTTACGTAGGGGTCAAATACTGATTTCACTCATTAAAATGCATATGAATTTATAACTTTTTTGAAATGTGTTTTCTGTTTTTCTTTGTTGTTTATCTGTCTCTCACTGTTAAAATAAACTTACCATTAAAATTCTAGACTGATTATTTCTTTGTCAGTGGACAAAACATACAAAATCAGCAGGGGATCAAATACTTTTTCCCTCACTGTACACAGTATATATATATATATATATATATATATATATATATACAGAATAATAACTGAAATATGTGGAGCTTTAGACAGGTGAAGGAAGCATGACAGATTTACAGCTCTCCATTGCTCCTGCAATGCTAGGAAAAGCTAGGAAAAGCTGGAGCAGCATAGTGCTGAATAGGAATGGGCGAACAGTTTGGCCCGAGCATAAGTTCGAGCCGAACTTTCGTTGTTCGGACGTTTAGCGAACATTCGAACAAACGGGTCTTTCGACCGTTTGTTCGGCCCCCCGAAACGACCACCATGCGTTGTGGCACTGAAGCTCCGATTGGCTGAAGCAGTGAAAGATTCAGCCAATCATGGCACAGAGCACTGTCAGAGTCATGATTGGACACTGTCACCATGACTTTATCCAATCATGGCTCATTCCTGCCCCACAGTATAAAAGTATTCTTTTAATGGCAGCCATTTTCAGTGTGATTTCGGTGTGGAGAAAGATAGAACAGGGCTCGTTTAGTGCTATTATTTAGTTAGTGTGCTATACTGTGCTATTTTGCTTCAATTGTTAGTGTAGATTATTAGTTTGGTGTCAGTCTAGGGATAGTGAGTGTAGTGAGGAGGACCATCATTCAGCTTTGCATAGTGTGCATCTGGACTAGGGACAGCTTAGGTAGTTTCACTGTAGTGTAGTAGACCGTGTCATTCATACATACATTAGTGTAGAGTAGGGACGGCTCAGATAGTTTCAGTGTAGTGTAGTGAGTCCTTTACATTAGTGTATAGCTAGAGTAGGGACAGTTCAGATAGTGTCGGTGTAGTGACAGTTGAACATCATCTATTTGATTGCGTTACTGCCAGTTTAACGCCATTTACTTCTGTGTGCGTTACTGCCAGTTTAACGCCATATAGTTTTGTGTGAGTTACTGCCAGTTTAACACCATATAGTTCTGTATGCGTTACTGCCAGTTTAACGTCATATAGTTTTGTGTGCATTACTGCCAGTTTAACGCCATATCGTTTTGTGTGCATTACTGCCAGTTTAACACTATATAGTTCTGAGTGCGTTACTGCCATTTTAACACTATATAGTTCTGTGTGCGTTAGTGCCAGTTTAAGGCCGTATAGTTCTGTGTGTGTTACTGCCAATTTAACGCCATATAGTTCTGTGTGCATTACTGCCAGTTTAACATCATATAGTTTTGTGCATTACTACAAGTTTAACGCCATTTACTTCTGTGTGTGTTACTGCAAGTTTAACGCCATTTACTTCTGTGTGTGTTATTGCAAGTTTAACAGCATATAGTTTTGTGTGCGTTACTGCCAGTTTAACGCTATATAGTTCTGTGTGCCTTACTGCCAGTTTAACGCCATATAGTTTTTTTAGTGCGTTACTGCCAGTTTAAAGCCATATAGTTGTGTGTTACTGCCAGTTTAATGCCATATAGTTTTGTGCGGTACTGACAGTTTAACGCCATATAGTTTTGTGTGTTACTGCCAGTTTAACACCATATAGTTCTGTGTGCGTTACTGCCAGTTTAACACCATAAAGTTCTGTGTGCATTACTGCCAGCTTAACGCCATATAGTTTTGTGTGCGTTACTGCCAGTTTAACGCCATATAATTTTGTGCGTTACTGCAAGTTTAACACCATTTACTTCTGTGTGCGTTACTGCCAGTTTAACACCATATAGTTCTGTATGAATTACTGCCAGTGTAACACCATATAGTTTTGTGTGCGTTACTGCCAGTTTAACGCAATATATTTTTGTGCGTTATTGCAAGTTTAACGCCATTTACTTCTGTGTGAGTTACTGCCAGTTTAACGCCATATAGTTCTGTGTGCGTTACTGCCAGTTTAACGCCATATAGTTCTGTGTGCGTTACTGTCAGTTTAACGCCATATAGTTCTGTGTGCGTTACTGCCAGTTCAACGCCATATAGTTCTGTGTGCGTTACTGCCAGTTTAACGCCATATAGTTCTGTGTGCGTTACTGCAAGTTTAACGCCATATAGTTTTTGTTTGTCACTGTATGTTTGGTGCATTATATTGCAGTATATTATAGTGTATCCGTGGAGTGTGTCTGTGTAGTGTGAGTACCCAATCTAGAGTGCACCAAACACCACTTTACATTGATTAAAAGTGCATCTAGGTACAGAGTTCCACTCCTTCTTTATATTTTGCTTATAAGCACCCCCCCAATAATGTCTGAGAGGACAACAATGAGAGGCAGATATTCCCTTGACACTGTAAGGGGGCCAGAAACAAATGTGTCCACATGCACAGGTGGACGTGGTGGTCAGTTCTCAGGTAGGGCATAATTTCCTCTGTTTAGTGAGTTTGCCCATGCTATCCAGCCACAGCATGCAGAGGAGGTGGTGGACTGGCTTACTAAACCTTCCTCAGCCTTCTCATCCACTGTCACACAAGCAGTGACAAGCGTGCAGTCCCCTGCAGTTGCCAGAGTGGATAAACCTGCCTCCGTGTCCACATCTATTCCTGCCATAGCCCCAACATTAGCCATGCAGGAGTCAGCTGAGTTATTTGACCACAGCGTCAGCCACTTAATGATAACCAGCCATTACTGGATTCAGATGTTGGTTCTGAGGTTGAGGATGACAGGAACATGAGCCTAGATAGAGGGGAGAACACTGGTAGACAAATTGGCATTCATGTTCCCCCAGCCGCAACGTATTGTCAAGTTGTCTCCAGTGGTAATGCTGATGATGAAGATTGAGGAAATGGAGGAGATGGAGATGGAGATGATGATGAGGTCACTGATGCAACTTGGGTGCCAGATAGAGCAGAGGAGTAAATAGAATGTAAGGCGGCACAAAAGAAAGAGTAGAGAGCAGCCAACCTAAGAAAGAGTAGAGAGCAGCCACCCTATTGCATCACATTCTGCAACTGTTATCTCCCCGCCCACTCCCCAAAGCTCCGCTGTCTGGGCCTTTTTCAGCACATCTGCAGCTGTTGCTATCTGCAAACTGTGTCTTAGGCACATCAAACGTGGCAAAAACACCAGCCATTTGGGTACCACATGCTTAACAAGGCATTTAACGTCCAACCCATTGGCAAAAGCAACTAAAAGCCACACAAAAGGGGCACAAATCTGTCCCTCCTCCTCCCTACCCACTTCAGTTTGCCCTTGATATAAAGGGTCATTACCTCTCAGCAGCCTCCACTGACAGGGATGATGGTATAGCACAGGGTGTCTCAGGTCCTAGCAGCACATCTATCCAGCAGCACACCATCAGCTATAGACTGTAGCCGGCAAATTTCTCTGCCCCATTTGCTGCAGCAGAAAAAAAAATAGAGTCCCTGCCACCCACGTGCCCAGTGTCTAAATGCAAGCTTGTCAAAGCTGTTGGCTCTCCATCTTCTGCCTTTCAGCCTGGTGGATTCTGCCCCTTCCGTGAATTCGCACAATGTGCTGTACCACAATGGCAGGTTCCCAGTCGCTACTACTTTTTACATAAGGCTGTTCCATCTCTCTACCATCACATGGAAGGGAAGGGAAGGTTCTGGCATAGTTGGGCAAGGCAGTCAGCTGTAAAAACCACCTTACTGTTGACACGTGGTCCAGCAAGCATGGGCAGGGACGATATATTTAGTTCACAGCACACTAGGTAACGCTGCTTGCAACTTAAAAGGATGCAGGACAGGGCTCAGTGCTGCAACTTGCTGTGCCCCCATGTCTCCATACAGCTGGTGGTGATGATGCCAGACCCAAGAATACGTGGCATAAAGGAGAAGGATGATTACTGGTTGGCAACCCATCTTGACCACCATTATAAGGGGAAGGTCTCAGAACTCATCCTGTCCCCACGGAGAGTGCAGAAGATAAAATCTCTTGAGGACACATTAAAGAGGATTTTATTGAACATTTTTTCCTGACTCCAGTAGGTTACAGTGTCGTGGAAAACTTAGTTTTGAGTCTTCTGTTGGTCAAGAGAGGAGCGTTGGAGAAGGAGTCCACCTAAGTGAGGTATTTTGGAATTGTTTTAGTCCTCGCCGCCCAGGGCTGTCAGTTTCCACATCCCATCGGCACATGGTGGACAATTACCTGGGGGGCAAAACAGAGATGGAGAGCTTTCCAGCTGACGATCCACTGACTTATTGGGTCATGAGAATAGACCACTGGCCAGAACTTGCCTAGTATGCTATTGAGTTGTTGGGCTGCCCTGCACCCAGCGTGCTTTCAGAACGGGTTTTGTTACTGATCATAGAACAGCTCTGTCCATAGACTGATGTGGACCATTTGACTTTTATAAAAATGAATCAGTCCTGGATTACCAGTTATGAAGCCCCTGATGCTGATGTCACTGATTAAGCCTTTTTGGGATGTGGAATCTCTGCAGGACTTCGAGGATGCCTAGCTTTGAGGGTGTTCAATCATTTTATCTGGAAGAATGTTTTTAGTATAGGTTTCATGGGCACAATTAACACCCAAAGACCAATTTTTCAGCACCTGTTTGACATATCATTGCAATTTTTTACAGCAAGGCCAATTCTTGCTTTCACCAAGAGTACCTCTATAGGGTTACAGTGGGAAGGCGCCACCGACACCCAAAGACCAATTTTTCTGCACCTGTTTGACAGGTGCATATCATTGCAATTTTTTACAGCAAGGCCAATTCTTGCTTTCATCAATAGTATCTCTATAGGGTTATGGTGGGAAAGCGCCACGGACACCCAAAGACACATTTTTATGCACCTGTTTAACAGGTGCATATCATTGCAATTTTTTACAGAAAGGCCAATTCTTGCTTTCATCATTTTTTTTGGCTTAATAAATGCAATTATTACTGCAGCAGATTCTAAACATGGTACAGATCGGAAACTTTACAAGTAGACTAAGGGGACCCCCAGGCACTATATTGGAAGGAATTTTTCATTTTTATGCTTTCACTTTAAAAATCAAAAAAGCACTGCTCATTTAAAAATGACATTTTTTGCAAACTTTCTTTTTATTGATACATGTCCCCCAGGTCAGGACCCGGACCCCTATAACCATTGTATGCCCAATTACTTGCATATAAGCCTTCAAAATGGGCACTTTTGATTTTTGACGTTCGGGTCCCATTGACTTTAATGGGGTTCGTTATTCAGGTCCGAACTTTCGCAGTGTTCTAAAGTTCTGATGCGAACCAAACAGGGGTCTGTTCGGCCCATCCCTAGTGCTGAAAGCCAGGAATGAAGGTGGTGGGGCCAGGGGTGACAGGGTAGGGCTACTCGGAGCTGTGCTCCAATGATTACACAGACACTAACACACTGTTGTCAGTACACCTCAGGAGATGCTGATTGTCTAGGTCAGTGGTTCTCAACTCCGGTCCTCAGGACCCACTAACAGGCCATAATTTAAGTATTACCTTGGGGAGATGCAGACTAGAAAACTGCAATCACTGAGCAGCAAATGATATCACCTGTGATGTATTTCAGTTATCCTGCAAACCTGGCCTGTTAGTGGGTCCTGAGGACCCGCCACGAGCTCCGTGAGTGTGATCGCAGGTCCCACGGACTCGATGTCCACGGGAATACCCACGATCGCCTCATGGAGAGGAAGAATGGGGAAATGCTGATGTAAACAAGCTTTTTCCTATTCTTCCTAGTGACAGGACACTGATCACCGCTCCCTGTGATCGGGAGCGGTGATCGGTGTCATGACACACGTAGCCCCCCCCCACAGTTAGAACACATACCTAGTACGCACTTAACCCCTGCAGCATCCCCTACTGGTTAACTCCTTCACTGCCAGTCACATTTACACAGTAATCAGTGCATTTTTAAACGCACTGATCACTGTATAAATGTGAATGGTCCTAAAATAGCACCAAAAGTGTCCGATCTGTCCACCATAATGTCGCAGTCATGATAAAAAGATCGCCGCCATTACTAGTAAAAAAAATGATTAATAAAAATGCCATAAAACTATTCCCTATTTTGTAGACACTATAAGTTTTGCGCAAACCAATCAATAAACGCTTATTGTGATTTTTTTAAACAAAAATATGTAGAAGAATATGTATTGGCCTAAACTGAGGAAAAAAAAAATTATATATTTTTGGGGGATAATTATTATAGCAAAAAGTAAAAAATAGTGCGTTTTTTTTTCAAAATTGTCGCTCTTTTTTTGTTTATAGAGCAAAAAATAGAAACCGCAGAGGTGATCAAATACCACCAAAAGAAAGCTCTATTTGTGGGGAAAAAAGGACGTCAACTTTGTTTGGGAGCCATGTCGCACGACCACACAATTGTCAGTTAAAGCGATGCAGTGCAGAATCGCAAAAAGTGCTCTGGTCTTTGGCCAGCCAAATGGTCCTGGGCTGAAGTGGTTAAAAAGCGATATGTCTTTTTCTATAATTAAACTGTATGCAATTCCCAGACTTGATTGTATGTCTTGGCTCAGCTAGAAGGGAAGGCTGACAGTGCTCAGGTTCACAGCTGTCCATGCAGATGCCAAGGAGAGAATATCATGCCTCCCAATTTTTTGAGATGGGAATGAGGGACACCTATCAGCAAAAGTATGCAGGCATAGGACACACCCCTTGCCACGTCCCCTTAAAGGAGAATTGTACAAAAAAAACAAGATTTGTTAAACCCACAAGTGCTTTTTTTACCACTACTATTGCTTTATATTGGCTTTTGGAGTTTACAAATACAGCAATTTAGAAATAAGATGAAAGGTTTAGTGCTGGAAAACACTTTTTGATAGATAAAAAGTGCATTTTATATACATCTATATAGATCAGACCAAAATGAGGGACAAATGAGGGACAAATGAGGAGGAATGAGGGACAGAGGGACATTGTTCCAATTCAGGGACAGTCCCTTAAAATCAGGGACAGTTGGGAGCTATGGAATATCAGGGAAGTAAGATAGGACACTATCCTTGTAAAATTAACAGTTTTGTGTCTCCCTGACAGCAGTGTTAGACCTGTCACCTCTCCTGCTTTTCATTTCTCCCTCCCTCATCTGTCCTTTATCACCACAGTCAGTGTCATCGCTGCTGTTTCCTCTCCCACATCAGTGACTCACTTATTTTAAGCACAGTGCCGATAAAAGAGAGCAACTGAGGCTGTGCAGAGCAGGATTTTAAACAGTATAGGGACATATTTTTAATGTATTACATAGCTATACCTGGGCCAGCTTGAAGTAATCTATCAGGACGTTTTTTTCTGACTAAAGTTCCACTTTATGTTACGTGACTGAGAGTGATAAAGACAATCATGAAAGCCCCTACACTATCACTCTAGGGATACAGGGGTTGATTTACTTGATAAGGCAAGTAGAATCTTCATTTACAAGGAACATTGCAATTTGCAAAGGAAGTTTCCCAAGACCATTAGGCCTCATGCACACTGGACGTTTTTGGATGTTTTTACAGTTGCTGTTTTTAGCTTCAGACATTTTTTTCTACAGTCAATAAACTCTCCAGCATGTTATTCTATGTGTCCATGCACACATAGGCTGTTATCAACTGTTTTTGTCTGGGGTGTTTTTTGGCTGGAAAAAGAACCCAAAACTAGCGAGTTCTGAGAGGAGTTTTCCAGCTGTAAAAACACTCTAAAGTAAAAAAAAACCCTAAAAACGCGTTTTTTTAAACATTTTGGATCCCAAAAAACCCTAACGCTAAAAAAACCATGAAAGACGCCAAAAAATATATATTTTTTCCTTACACATGATTCGATATTATTTGCAAAGTGAAATTACACTGCATTTACTAAGCTAAGGTAAAATTCCCTTCCAAAGTGCAACTTCCCTTGGAGTTTGAACAGCCTATTTGCTTTTAAGTAAATCAGCCCCAACACATTTGTATACAGAGTTCATATATGGGAAAAAAATAAAAATGAATATTTATTAAAAATAAGTTACATAATGCATACACCTATTCTTAAAAAAACTAATTTACCCACATAACGGCTATCATGTTTGTGCCAGCGAATAACACAGAGTTCACAGGCTCTTTGAAATACAGTAAAGTAATGTGGCATTATTCTGAAATGAACCCTTATAAAAATAACATAGACTTATAGATAGAATACACAAATGGCATAAATAATATGATAAATACCACAGACTACAATCCTCTAGTGAAATTACAAAAATAAGAAAAACAAGATTTAAAAATATGAAATTAAAGTAACTTTGTCACTTACAAAATAAAGCTATTAGGAAGAATACAGAGCAGATACTAGAGGTACAGTAACTACTTCTACCAGCGGTAAAATTAATTGCCCCTTCAAAACCCTAGTGCCAGGCCATGCTAAACAGACAAAGCTCCATCACTTCCTAGTAGTAATGGAGCTTGTCTGCTCCCTCCTGCCTCCTACAGTTCTACTGACCAGTGGAAAAAGACCATCATAATGATGGCCCTATAGGAGTTTGGGGGATGAGAGGGAGCAGGCAAGCTCTGACTTCTTTATAGCTTGGCTAATTCAGAACATTTGGGAGCTTTGTCCACACAGAAAGCCTGACTTTCTGTTATAAAGGGGACAATGAAAGCTACTGCAGGTATATTATACACTTTAAACCTAATATTAGCTTTATATTATTTTTAAGTTACAGTTAAGGACCAGGAAACAACACTCTAGAAGTGTTGGATTTTGCAGAGTTGTGGAGTATTCTTCATTACAATGGTGTTTGGAAGCACTGACAGAGAGGGGAGTATTCACAATAAGTCTTAACACTCCAATAATAACTGAAACTATGTATGCATTGGAAATACATTATAAATTCCTGTTTTAGTTTACGTATGCTAGTTGTATTTAGTATCATAGCAGAAATGATAGTTACATTAAATTTCAGCTTTTTTATCTATCTTAGCCATAAAAAAATTCTCTGACTGGTTGAAATGGGAAACATGTCTTCTTTTATTGACTACCCCTTTTAGAGTATAATCTTAAATTAAAAGTGTTACTTATAAAATTTTATATACTGCATTTTATTTTAACATGTTGTAAAAACATAGAAATGATAAAATTAATGGAATGTCTGATGTAGCATAAAAGCATAGTATGCTCTTTTAAAAGAAAAAATGATCTTTGTTAGAATCTGGGGGTTGATGGGAGGGGACTTAGGGGGCCCATGGTTGGCAGTGCAGTGGTTAGGCTCTAGCACTGACACAGGGCTTGGGCTATATACAATCCAATGAGTGCGTCAAACAAATGTCCAAGAGTCCTTGGTAATTTAAGGTAATTAATGGATAAAATCGATTCATAAAGTAGCAGAATATTCTGCTATGAATCATTTTTATCATTAAATTATCATGGACTCCTGGATGTTTGTTTGGCATTCTCATTGGTTTGTATGTGTGTGGCTCCTCAACTCTGTCCTATCTCTGCTCCTGAGGATAGTCCCTATTTTTAAGTGTGCTGCCAAACTGGAGTTAGTTTGGCAATTTTAGTGACCCTTATAAAATCTGAATACAGTGGGGGTCTCTGTGTGGGACAGCTAGTTGGCTCATCCAGACATTAGGGGGCTCCATGTGGGATAGCTAGCTGAAACCATATGTATGCAGATGACATGCTATTGTATTGGGAGGATGCAGGTCCATCTCTACAAACAGCTTTGCGCCTAATCAAAAGGTTTGGTGAATTTTTAGGTCTTCAAATTAATGGGGGGAAAATCTCAGATCCTTCCTTTAGATATTGGAGCTCCCACTGTCAATCATTCCTCCATGCCTTTGGTAAGGGCTAGCCATATGAAATATTTGGGCATCCAAATTTCCCACTCACTGCAAGATTATATCCATTTAAATACAGAATCCCTCTACATGATACTTAAACCAAAAACGCAGACTTAGTCTTGACCCCCTCTGGGTTTCATGGGGTACATGAATTTAGTATAAATTATTTTGCTTCCAAAACGACTCTACATTTTCTGGCATGTTCTCCTTTACATACCTTTTCATATATTTAAATCTATGGAGTCTATACATAATACTTTTGTATGGGGTTTCTCCCGCCACAAGCTGTCATGGCATGTTATGAAATGTCCCACTAACCTGGGCAGTACCACCGTACATTGATCTTATTCTCTATTATATATCTTCCCGACTCTTCCATTTTTTTTATTTTGACAAAGGAGATAGGGATATAATGTCTTGGTGTGTTCCATTAATCCATACTCAGTGATTCACCCTTTTCAAATCCTTTTAGGCACCCAACGCGACTTCTCACAACTGGGAGGCAAGGAAGTATGCTCTACCACCACATAAAAATCTGTGAATTGACTGCACGCAAGGTAATGTATCACCCTTACATACCCACACACCCCCTCTGGGGTAATTCTTGCTTGTCCAAACTATTGCTGATACCTGAGTTTAGGTTCTGGTTTAGGTTCTGGATAGATAGGGGAGTTATTTATCTCTCTCACGTCCTCTCTGGAGGCAATGTTAAATCATTTAAAGAACTCAAGACGGGGTTTGGATTACCCAACTCTATGTTTTTTCATTACCTCGAATTGCATTACCCCTTACACACTCAGTTTGGTGGTTCCACCCCAATCTTGATCATCCATATCTATTAGACATATTCCTGGGTCCGGACTCCAAGAAACTGACGTCCACATTCTATAGCTGTCTTCTATTACCAGTAGCTACTAAAATAGCATATAATGTAAAATCTAGATGGGAGGAGGATGTTGGGGAACTGGAGGATGATGATTGGGACGAGAGTTGGAAATCATGTAAATTTGTTTCTCCAAAATTCTCTGATAGACTCACGTAACTGTATGTATTGCATAGATCCTATTTGACCCTGATTCATCTATCCAGGTACCGACCACACCACCGCTCAGCTTGCCCTAGATGCATTGAGAGTATAGCTACTTTTTTTCTTTTGTTAAGGTCCTGCCCTGCCATAGTAGGCTATTGGACCCAAGTGGTCAAGTTTCATCATGATCGCATGATCTCCCCACTCACCCTCTGCCCTAAAGAATGTATACTGGGCCTCCTTCCCACCTTGGAAGAGGACAAACAACTCCATGCTTTCCTCAAAGAAATGCTTTTTACAGCCAGATTACTGTTCGCGAGGGTATGGCCGAAGGAGTCCCCATGACCTTTCAGAGCTCGGTTGCGGCTATTAATATGACCTTACCTTACAAAAAAGTCTTATATATATATATATATTATATATATATATATATATATATATATATATACCATAAAATTTGGGACAGATGGTTGGAGAATGCCTCTACATGCACCGATGATGAACCAGTTGTTTGATTTGTTCTTGGGCTATAAACACTAGGAGCCATCTACTGTGTGTTTTCCATCTTATTATTATTAAGATTTGTAGACCAATGTGTGAGATGTCTGTTAACTGATTACTGTATAACTTTACATGATGAATGTAGGTATCACTTTACAATACTTTGTGTATTTGTCCAGTATGTACGTATGAACACATAATTGCACTTTGTTCCGTTTAGGTGCTGAACACACTGTTATCTGTTCAACTCTTCTTTTCAATAAAAGAAAAAGAAAAGCTCTTTGATAAAAAAAAAAAAGAAATCTGAATCCAGTGGCCCATTTATTCCTGTGCTTGGGCAGGGCTTGAGCTGGCCCTCATATGCCTCTATCCTGTGTACAGGGCATCTATTGGCAGCTCAGACAACAGCCACACTTTAACAGAGACACGTAACCCACAAGCTGTCATTAGGGAATTCAAGAAATTACATAAATTACTGCACTGCAATGGCACTTCCACTTACCTGGAGTGCACTTAAAGGCAGCATCTGAGTGCAGTATATGTCAACCTCCCTATTAGTTTGGAAGTTTGTCTGTGATTGACACTACACAAGGAAGCACCAGGAGGAGGAAGAGAAATATGAGCAACATTCATGTAAGTTTACATAAGAAACCCTTCATGACAGACTACCAAAATGAGTTTACGCAGGTAAAAATGAGAGGCAGATCACTCATCTACTTTCACTGTTCATGAGAGATGTTTTTCACAGGTGGGAGCGTGTCTGGTGATTTTTTTGGTTGTCTGGAAAAAGAAGATCTCTAATGCACCTCACTGCTAAGAAAATAATATACAGTAATGTACGCATTGAAATGGTTAGGAGCATGTAGCATACAGTAAAGTGATGCAGGCAGCAGTATATTACATACAGCATACAGTGCAGCAGGCAGGATAAGGTATTGTACAGTACAGTCTTTTACATTCTGACAATTGTGATAAGTGATAAGAGGATGTGTAGCAAGCTCAGGAGCAAATTGCAGGCAATTTGACTGCATTGATCCTAACTATGGCAGGTATGTTGTGGCGGTGCTTGCATGAGTAGACATGTGCAATTCAGTTTGGTCCGAATATTAATTCAAAACATTTTTGGTTATGTAGAGATTCCGATGTATGCCAATCTCCAAATTAAATAGTAACAAGTTTCGTTGAAATTCATCTAGTTTAGTTTTGTATGTTCGCGTTCTAACGAATTCCAAATTTTCGGAACGATTTGAGTTTGGAACAGTCAAAATGTGTTCTACCAACTCTAGTTCTGTGTGAAGAACAGCTGGTTCTTACAGAGTGGGCCGGGAAGCCAGCTTCCGCGTCCTTAACACCTGATGACTCATCAGCTGTCAGTGGGCTTTCCCGCTGGCAGATGAAATGTAAACCAAAGAATGCTTGCAATAAAAAATGCAGAAAAAAAACAGTGTGGGCCCTTCAGGTCTGGTATGGATCTTAAGGGGAACCCCACGCAAAAATGTAAAAAACTGTGTGGGGTCCCCCCAAAATCCATACCAGACCCCTATCTGAGCATGCAGCCCGGCAGGCCAGGAAAGGGGGGATTAGCAACCGCTTCCCCGCCTCCTGAAGCATACCAGGCCACATGCCCTCAAAATGGGGGTGCTTTGAGGCAGGAGGGCTCTGCCCCTCCAAAGTTTCTTGTCACTATGTTTATTCCCAACAACCCTGGCCCCAGTGGTTGTGGAAGTGTGAAGGGTGAATCATCAGAATCTGTAAGCCCCCTTTAATAAGGGAGCCCCCCAGATCCTGCCCCCCAATGTGAATGAGTAGGGGTAGTACCCCTACTCATTCACTAAAAAAGTATATGAAGTAAATAAAAACACAACAACAGTTTTTGACAAGTCCTTTATAAAAAAAAACTAAATAAAAGTCCCTGAAGTAGACCCAACATCAATCCAAATGCCCGCCGCTGCCACCGAAAAAAAAAAGACCCGACAAAGGCTCCTGCCATGTGACAACTCCATCGTCTGACAGTTCTTAAATAACTAAGGGGTGGGGCCATCTGATGATGTCATTGGGTGACCCCGCCCCCTTGTAACGTCATCAACTGGGAAGCATTCTGGGGCGATAATGTCCCAAGGGGGCTGTGTCACCCAATGACATCATCAGGTGGCCCTGCCTCTTAGTTAATTAAGAACTGTCAGATGGCAGAGCTGTCACATGGGAAGAGACTTTGTTGGGTGCGGAGCTCTTTTTTTCGGGTCACTGGTAGCGACAGGCATTGTAATTGACGTTGAATCTACTTTGGGTGGCATTTATTTCTTGTTTTTTTAATATAGGACTTCTCAAAAATGGTTGTTGTGTTCTTATCTACCTTTTACACTTTTTTGGTGAATGAGTAGGAGTACTATGTACCCTATACTCATTCACATGGGGGGCGTGATCTGGGGGCCCACTTGTTAAAGGTCACACCCACACTCCCACAACCACCGGGCTAGGGTTGTGGGGAAGAGGCCCTTGTCCCCATCAACATGGGGACAAGGTTCTTGGGAGGGCAGAGCCCCCCTGCCCAAAAGCACCCCCTCATGTTGAGGGCATGTGGTCTGGTATGGTTCAGGACGGGGGCACTCGCTTGTCCCCTCTCTTTCCTGGCCTGACAGGCTGCCTGCTCGGATAAGGGCCTGGTATGGATTTTGGGGGGACCCCACACAGTTTTTTACATTTTTGCGTGGGGTTCCCCTTAAGATCCATACCAGACTTTTTTTTCATTGCTGGCATTCTTTTGTTTACATTCCATCTGTCAGCAGGAAAGCCCTTTGATAGCTGATGAGTCATCGGTTGTTAAGGACACGGCAGCTGGCTTCCCAGGCCTGCTCCTTAACAACCAGCTATTCTTCACACAGAATTTGAATCACTGATTATTTTTTGACCGATCCAAATTTGAATTGTTTCAAAAATTTGGAATTTGTTAGAAAGTTAATAAACTAAATGAAACTAAATGAAACAAAATGAATTCTGAAACAAATTAACTTATCAAATTTAGTAACATAATGAATCTAAAACAAAACAAATTTTTCAGTTCTACACATGTTTATGCATTAGTATTGGTTGAGGCGGTATATTGCTAGTAAGGGATGACATTTGGGGCATTTTGTATGGATTTTAAACTGTAAATTGTTGGAGATTTAATTTAACAATGTGAAAAATACTACTTGTAAGGTATATTTGCAACGGGGGTGATAACTGTAAACCTCTGTGTCTGTGAGATGATGGCTACGACACAGTATGTAAAGAATATTTTGTTTGCATAGGGACTTCAGTGTAAGTGTATGGGCAGAATGGGAGGAATTTATCAAAACTGGAGCAGACAGAATCTGGAGCAGCTGTGCATGGCAACCGATTTACTTTTATGCCCCGTACACACGGTCGGATTTTCCAATGGAAAATGTGTGATAGGACCTTGTTGTCGGAAATTCCGACCGTGTGTAGACTCCATCACACATTTTCCATCGGATTTTCCGACACACAAAGTTTGAAAGCAGGCTATAAAATTTTCCGACAACAAAATCCGTTGTCGGAAATTCCCATCGTGTGTACACAAATCCGACGGACAAAGTGCCACGCATGCTCAGAATAAATAAAGAGATGAAAGCTATTGGCCACTGCCCCGTTTATAGTCCCGACGTACGTGTTTTACGTCACCGCGTTTAGAACGATCGGATTTTCCGACAACTTTGTGTGACCGTGTGTATGCAAGACAAGTTTGAGCCAACATCCGTCGGAAAAAATCCTAGGATTTTGTTGTCAGAATGTCCGAACAAAGTCGGACCGTGTATACGGGGCATTAGAGTGTTCAGTTAAAGGGAGAAAAAAGGGGGAAAGACTCCAATGGTGTAGAACTTCTTGAATAATTTATTAAAAATTCCAATAACAAAAAACGTTCCTTGCAAGGACATAAGATAAAAACATAAGATAAAAACAGCTCCGCTAGTATCAAAAGAATCAAGCTGGATTCTTTTGATACTAGCGGAGCTGTTTTTATCTTATGTCCTTGCAAGTAACGTTTTTTGTTATTGGAATTTTTAATAAATCATTCAAGAAGTTCTACACCATTGGAGTCTTTCCCCCTTTTTTCTCCCTTCTTATGCTGAATTTATGGAAACGCTCATTCATTGCGATATAGTGACGGTCTCCTGGGAATGCGCCGTTTAGGTGCTCTTTACCATCACTGACCGGTTATCTTGGAAGGAAGTTAAAGAGATCCCAACAATGTTCCTGTGTCTCCTGATTGACCAACTAAGCCTGTACTGACACCCCTTAATAAGGGCGGTTGCAGGCTGTCTGGTAAGCCTCCATTGTTTACTCTCAGGTGACGGGCAGCACTGACGGTGACAGTTGAGACTTGGGGTCTCGCATTGAATATTTCTGGATATCACTATTCACGAACTCTCTCCTTTTTTTCCACATTTTTTCCACAACATTTTTTTTCGTGGTTTTGTGTTTCAGCTATATTTTCATGGACTTGTAGATTAGTAGTGTTTATTGCACTTGATTTTTAATTGGCACAATTTGCACTTGTTGTTGTATACTATATATGTTGCACACTATATATAATTGTATAGTTTTATAACTCTATAATTGCTACTATACACAAATTTATTATTTGTGGTACTTATCAAGCGCTGCACTTTTATTTTTATACTGTTATCTATGTGCCCTCATATCGGGGTTATAGTGTTCAGCTGCAGGATACTTTTCAAAGTTTTTTTCATTAATAATTTTTCCACGTACTCAAGCACCTAGTGCAATTCTTTTTTTCTTTTTTCTTTTTACACATATCGGGTACATTGTACCCTTTCATATTCACCAAAATAACTGTCAAAATGGTAAAAATGACAGTAGACAATATGGGACAAGTACTTTATTAAAAAGAAAAAAGTGTCCTGTGATGTCCACCCCCCCCCGTGGTGACCCCATCTGTCGGCATGTGACGTCAGAGGAGGGGGCGGGGTCACCCGTTTATGTCACCGGGTGGTCCCGCCTTCAGCTATATAACAGCTGTCAATGCAGAAAGCCTGCAGTCAGCGAGAGCCTCCCATGGAGGCAGAGTTTTTTCCATTGTTTTTGCTCAGTCCATCGGACGCTGTGATCGAAGATGGATGGACAACACGGGACACTTTTATTTTTTTATTTTTTAATAAAGGACTTGTCCCAAACTGTCTCCTGTCATTTTTACCATTTTGACACTTTTTTGGTGAATGGATAGGGGTACAATGTACCTGATACCCATTCACATAGGGGGTGCTGGGATCTAGGGGTCCCCTTGTTAAAGGGGGCTTCCAGATTCTGATCAGCCCCCTGCCCGCAGACCCCCACAATCACTGGGCAAGGGTTGTGGGGAAGAGGCCCTTGTCCCCAACAACATGGGGACAAGGTGTTTTGGGGGGACCTCAAAGCACCCTCCTCATGTTGAGGGCATGTGGCCTGGTACGGTTCAGGAGGGGGGTGCTCTCTCACCCCCTCCCTTCTCCTGTGGCCTGCCAGGTTGCTTGCTCAGATAAAGGTCTGGTATTGATTTTGGGGGGACTCCTAGACCATTTAAAAAAAAAATTTGGCTCGGGGGTTCCCCTTAATATCCATACCAGACCTGAAGGGCCTGGTGATGGACTGGGGGGGGCCCATGCCGTATTTTTAATGATTTTTATCTATATTGCCGGGATACAGCAATACATTTCAGCTGTGAGCTATTTTAAATGGCATTTTTCCCTTTACAAATGTCATTTTGCTGCTGTCATTCATAAAACAGTTTGGCTGCCGTGTAAGCAGCCTTAAGTCGTACGACTTTTTCCGCTTAATAGTCGCAAGTGGAAATTGAATAGGTAACTAAAGTCACGAAAATTCTCGTACGACATAAAAAAAAAATTGGAAGAGATGTCATGTGTTGTAATGTATTTGTATTGTATTTTCAGATGACAACAGTATTGATTAAACAAAAATCGTACAATCTGGTATCGTACAAGGAAAATTTTTGTGCTTGTCTGATCGAATAATATCAGATGAATTGTCGTGATTGGCTCTCAAAAGCTCTGTGCTAACGATCTGATTAATGTATGATTGCGTCAAAAGCACTATTTTAAGTCCAATTTTCGGATCGTGTGTATGGGCCATTACATAGTGTGGGGCGTGGACTCAGCCCCCTGAGCCATGATTGGCCAAAGGCACCCTGCCTTTGGCCAGTCATGGCTCTCACAGCAGAGCACGGAGCGCGCTGTGATTGGCCAAAGCATGCGGGTCAGGCGCATGCTTTGGCAAATCAGCAGCCGTCAATGCACTGCGATCTTGCAGTGCATTGATGGTCTCACCTTATATTATGGCGCACTCCACGACCACCCCATAATGTTCAGTATTTGGCGAATGGGCAAACTCGAACATTGGACTCATCCCTAGTGATCAGTTATGACACCAGACATTTGATGGTTTGACAGTTTGGTTGAGGACACAATCAAATCAAACTGTTTTTTGAAACTGCTGGGGCTTTGGGCCTCAGCAAAATGGCAGCCTCCAGCAAGAAGAAACAGGAGCAAGGCTGGAAGCAATTTACAGCACACACTAATAGTAGCATAATTATTAATGTGGAATGCGTGTTCCTTGCTATGGGTTCCACTTTAAGCTTTGACAATGAAAGATAGAAGCTGATTGGTTGTTACTCCAGGCTCTGGTTGTTCTAGTTTTGATAAATGCCCCTCAATGTAAGGGACTCAGACTTTGTTTAACCCCAGCTTTTTAAAGTGGAGTTCCACCCAAAAGTGGAACTTCCGCTTTAAGGACTCCTAACCCCTTGACATACCACATTTGGCATGCCATATTTTTTTTGGGGGGGGGGAGTGGGTACCCAGTTTTGACAGGCTTTTGGTGGCCGGATTTCTGGACCGTTGGACAGGTGAGTGTGTTTATTAAAAGTCAGTAGCTACACTTTTTGTAGCTGCTGACTTTTAATAAACAGAATATTTCCCCACTGTGGACAATTCAAAACAGGGCAAATTTAAAGGGCGAATCTCTCTAACAGGGGCACAGACAGAAACAAAAAAGCTAAAAGGTGTTCTATTCCCTCACCACTTTTTCCAAAACTGAAAAAGTTTTTGCCTTTAGTTATATTTTAAAACAATTAGCATGGTTCCAAGTAAAGAATTTGTTCAAAAAGGATATGGCTGGTATATTTTTTCAAACCTCTGAAACTATCTTATAACTTGAGAGAGCTGACCCCTCTCCTCAAAAAAAAAAAAAAAAAATCTATGTCCCTGGTCGGAATGCAAGCCTTGCTCAGATATTCTTTTTGCAGATCCGAACATTTTGTGTGAGTATTAGTGAAAACAAACGCTGCAGTTTTACTTGCTAGATATAGGACTTTAGGAATTCAAAGTGCCATGACAAAGAGACATCTTCACAGCTAATTGAACACAAGCACAAGAATCTTGAATCATTTCTCTAGTTCTTTATAGTCCAACTTGGCTGCGCCATCTGCCACCTCTTTCCTCACACTTTTAATAGTCTTGTAAAATGAAAACCCTTAGACTTTGTAGCAGCGGCAGAGACATTCTGTTACCTACATTGCTCTTAAGAGGCTATATAAAGGTTTATTACTTAAATCCCAAGCCAGCATGAAGAAATACATTATGGGCTAATGCAATCATTAACACAATCTAGACATTATAAGTGAGCTCCTTCTCCACTCAAGACAAAAGGTTATCAATTTCTTACATTTGCAATGTAAAATGACATCAAACAACTGAAAAGATATCATTATTTTAAATATGTATTACATTCTTATATCAAAATATTGAAGTGCAACTCTCTCTCAACTTTTTTTTCAATTTTAGAAGAATAGGGTAGAGTTTAAACATCTGCTATGTCTTTATTGTTCTTATCTCTGTGACACCAAGGACATTGCTAAACTTCCTGTTTTCTGTTACTAGAGTGTATTCCTCAGATAGTACTTTTAAGAATTTACTAGAATTTACCAGTTGGGAGTGACAAGGTATACTCTATGTAATGCCTGCACTCTAGAGATGGGAAATAGGAAGCCTAATATTCACAGAATTGTATTGTGTGTCATCTAGACTGTCAGGCTAAATTCACCAAACAGGGTCAGGGACAACATTAAAAAAATTACTGATCCTTAGCTGTTAAGTTTAAACAAGTTTGAATGAAGTTTCACTATGGCATTATGGGAATGAAGACAGTTTAGGGAACACATAGCTTCAGAATTCAGAGGCTGTATTTACAGAATTCACCTGTTTTATGAGAACTTCAGGGATTCATATTTGTCCACTTTTCCTCAACCTTGCCATGAGAAACACCAAGCGCTAGCTTCAGGGAACAATATTACCTTGAAAAGTCTGCATTGGGCCATATTATGTAATATGCTTGATTATCAGGGTTCATAATGTTCTGACTTATAATATAGGTTCATCTGAAAAGGTGGAGCCTTTTAAGATCACCATTTAAGACTAGATTAAACATTGCAATGTTTACATTGTGCTAGTCTGCATCTGCACAGTCTCAAACAATGATTTCTGTACAGCACCATATACATCTAGTCATTGGAGAAGCAGGTAGTCCTTGCATAAGTGATTACATGAGTGCAGTACTGCATAGAGATTATAGGTCATGGCTCCTGACACTGAAGACATTAAATCAAACAAGTATGTAGAGCTTCCTCCCCTTTCCTTGCAAATACAGAAACGCAGAACAATGTTTTTACTGGCCTTAGCTCACTATCACTGCTTTCAAAGCACAGACAAACTGAAGGAAGATATAAGAAAATAACATATCTTTAAAGTTGCTTTGTATCTTAAGATATATTAAACCATCCAATGTTTTTTTTTTTAGGCGTTTATGGCAAAATGGAATCATGATCCTAGCTATCTTCATAAAAAATAAAAATAAACCTAAAAAGGCAAGGAGTAATTTTACATAATAATTTCAAAAAGATGTTAGAAGTCTAAAAATGAATGTGGGATCCATTAAAGTATTGCTAATATCACTAAAAAAGCTGACTCAATATTACAGCATTGTGATATTTCTGGCTTGTTATATCTATCAAAGATTCAGTTGGCGAGACATTCATGAGAACTCCCAATTCTATTGCTGTTGGCATTACATGGTGTTATACTTCTCCAAAGTACACCTTATGTATAATAACAAAGCATTTAAATTCACTCGAGGAGAGTAGCACCCTTTTGTAGCACCATCAAGTCTTTTTGAGAGGAACCCGAGAAAAAAATACTGTTGAGAATGCTTGCTACTAAAATTTCCAAGATTTCTAATATTCTGGTAGATAATAATTGTTTTGGTAGAGTGGACTTTTTACCCTATAACTGCTGGGGCCTGCCTGCCATTTTTAACTGTGATGGCCAGATCATTTTTGCTATTGTTTTTTACTTTTCACTCGCAGCTTTAAAAAGTTAGCAAAAGATACCTAAAAACCATATATGAACTGAAAACACAGAACCTGTAAATTTAAGAAGTTGTTATATTATACACAAATGTTTATCAAACTATGTTTTCAATAAAAAATAAATTAAAATAATTATTAGCACACACAAATGTTTAACTACATAAACCTTAAAGGGTCTGGTGTAGACTTGAGGGAGACCCTGTGCTACAAATTCTTTCTGGAGCTTGGTTACTGTACTAGGAGTGCACAGTGAGTACTGGTGCCATAGACACATAAGTGTAACAAGTGAAAGTTAAAGCTCACCCTCCATGCCACCACACGTATGCATTACATTGCTGGCAAGACATTAGGAAAAAACCAAAAACATGTGGGATCCCACTTCAAATCCATACCAGACCCACATCCAGTGTATTTTACAAAAATAACATAGCTGGCTGGGAAATGTAATTCAGTGGCAACATTTTTTTCTTTCTAAATGCCACTTTTGCCAGAGCATATCCTACAGGTGTACCAATTTATATGCAGGTTTAAGGCATCCCCCAAGCATGGTTTTTTTTTTTTTAAATGTGTATTTTTAATGTTTCCCTTCAATCTGCATTAAAAAATGCATTCTCCCTGTCGAACATTATTTTTAATTTTGGCAGTGCCCATCTACCCATGCCCTTTTTTAAACCAAATCTTGCAAATTGGCCTGGAAAAAGTACAACATTTGACATCCCTTTGACATCTATAGGGTTTGGGAGCTATGTTCAGTGTTTTTGGATTTTCCTCTTAGTTCCAGCAAACTCAACTTTGCTTAGTTTTCTCACCCACTGTGGTGAGTAACACTGTGTATGTGTGTCACCAACACATTCTGATTCTGAGCCTATTATGTTGTAGGACCAATGCAGTGCTAGATTTCAGAGAAGCCCAACTCAGAGAAGAAACTCTATTGTTTGGCATGTTTTGATTTCACGTGTTCCTTTACACCCAGGAGCAGTTCAAGCAGGTTTGTCCTCAACTTTTTATTCAGCAAGGCAGCAAACACAACTTCATTGTAGGAGGCCTTTATAAAGGAAGTTGTAAAGCAAACAAAACATTTGCTTTTCTGAGCCAATAAGTAATCTTAGGTTCCTGGCTAACAGGCTGCACTGCAAATAGGTTCCCCATTACAAACAGGCAGCACTTGTACCTTTTAGTGTTCTATCAACAGTCAGTCCCTTTCACCCAGCAGCCGGCTTCCACGGGAGAGAGAGAGAAAGCCTTGAGCACCAGTCGGCTTGCATATATAAATGCATGTGTATAGCTGAGACTAATAATAATGTATGGAAATCCAGATACTGTGTTGACCTAGCACTAGAGGTTTTATTCCACCCCAAATTCTACAAGGTCTCCTGTCTTCAGGATCTAAAACAGAACTTATTAAGATTCTAAAAATAGTGTTCTCCATATTAGCCATAAACCCTGGAGCCCCTCACCATGTGTAGGTAAGAAACTTATGTGACGCATATACATTGATCAAAATCCTGCCAGCTTGTGTTTCACAATACACAGTATATATTTTGTGACAGGGCAAGGCCCTGCCACTGTAAAAATGGTTATAGAAATAACACAGGGTTCACATGTATGCAGAGTTCTGGGCTCCGCAGTATCGATTGTGAATGGAGAAACCATTTTTTTACAACTTTCTCCAGATTTTGGTATTCCAAAAGTGATCTCTGTAGCTTGGAGGTTTCAAAGTGCCTTGGGAGGGAAGATATCTCCCGATTTGGGTATAGCTCATGGCTCTGTTTTGGAGGCAGGTTAGTGCCCCTGTTAGGAGATGCTCTACTCAAAGACAGCACTTCAAGTATATATATATATATATATATATATATATATATATATATATATATATATATAGCTATATCTATCTATCTATATATAATCTATATATAGATATCTATAGATATATATATTCACTTGTAGAGGAGAACCGCACTCTGGTTACAATTTAGTGCCAGCAATCAGGTCTTCCCACCGACCTCATATATAGAGAAAAAGTCCAAGAGGCTGCTGCACTTAAAAACTTCCTTGCTTTATTTCACAACATCTTCAGGAAAGATTTACAAAGCAAGTATAATCATTTCAAACAATATCAAAGGCAACAAATGCCTACACAGTTTCAGATATGAGTGGATTACGTTTCGGGCTCGTATGCTTACGCCCTTCCTAAGATCCGTTGAAGCACATCTGAAGGTTTCATTTCAATCATTCATTTAAATACAGATTTAATGAAGTACTTCACACATGGAATCAATATGGCTAATTAGTTCAAGTCACATACCATTTAACATCTATATATGTATATATCTATGATATGCCATCAATACAAGGACAAGCAACAGGTGTCAAATCTCTCAATCTCCTCACTCCTATTCTTTAATATATTCAGTGTACCTATAGAGGTGCAGAAAAATAATACATTCATGAATAGAAAAAAAAAGATATCCCCGTCTTAGAATTGCTTTATCTGGCTATTTTTAAATGCTTATTCCAACAATTAAACAAATATATAAAGATCCAAATCAACATTTAGGCCATATGGAACAATAGTATTTAAAAAATGTATCCAGTATACTTCTCTTTTCCTTAGAATCAATTCACGGTTACCCCCTCTCCTATTTTTCTCGATACCTTCTAGGACCATGTATTTTAATTGTGATACATTGTGGCCAAATTCCAAAAAGTGTCTCACCAATGGTAGTTGGGTTAGTTTATCGCGTATTGAATATTTGTGTCTAACTATCCTATCTTAAATTTTTTGTGTAGTTTCTCCTACATAAACTAAACCGCATGGGCACTTTATGGCATAGATTACATATGAAGATTGGCATGTATAGTAACCCCGTATGGGGATATTGAAACCCCTATGTGGATGTGTAAAGTATTTACCTTTAATCATAGAGTTACATTGTATGCATGACAAATAGGGATATGATCCCAGGTTCTTTGGTCCCAGAAAGGTTAATTTGGCTGCTGTAGCCACAGATTGGTCAGATTTTTTCAATCAGTCCCGTATCGTTCTGCTCTTTCTATAGGAGGACATGGGTGGGTTCCAAAATTCTTGTATCGTGGGGTAACTAGTTCTTAAAAGGTTCCAATGTCTTTTAACAATTTGAGAAATTTTGTTAGAGAAGGGGTGATACTGCATAATAAGGGGGATTCTCTTGTTTTCTCTTCGGGATGATCTAATATGGTCTATGTTGGAATAATCAATATTAACTAAGGCTTGTGGGTATCTTCTATTAGTAAGTTTATTTTTCATTTCATTGAGTCTCTGATCACGGCACAGCGGGTCACTCACGATCCGCCGCACCTTCATCATCTGACTCTTTGGGATGGATGAAAAAACGTTTGGGGGATGAAAGCTATTGAAGTGTAGCAATTGATTACGATCCGTGGGTTTCACATATAAATCGGTGGTAATCTGCCCATTACTCAATTTAAGTATAGTGTCAAGAAAAGAAATCTCATCTTTACCAATTTCAATGTTGAACTTGAGTCCAGGTACTAAATAGTTAATGTATTTATCAAATAGGTATAGGCTTTCCATGTTACCATCCCATATAGCAAAGATATCGTCC
Organism: Lithobates clamitans; assembly: GCA_037952925.1. Taxonomy (NCBI): domain Eukaryota; kingdom Metazoa; phylum Chordata; class Amphibia; order Anura; family Ranidae; genus Lithobates; species Lithobates clamitans. The sequence continues at coordinate 13,624,932 of JBBGZY010000438.1, forward strand.
ACAAATCTGTACCAACATTGGCAATGTTTTAAAAATAAATCATTAACATAAATAAAGGACGTCTCGATCATATTCATAAATGCATTCGCATATGGGGGTGCAACATTTGAACCCATCGCTGCTCCATTCAGTTGCAAGAAATGAGTATCCCTGAAAAGAAAATAGTTCTCCTTAAGGGTAATTTTCAAAGGGTCAAGCAGAAATGAAACTTGTTCGGTTTTATAAATGCCTGATTGGATTAATAATCGCTGACATATATATATAGCGCTGTGTTATGTTGGGAGGTCCATCCTGGGTTTCGGATAGTCTAGGTATGCCACTGGTTGTTATAATCTACCTGTAGGGCTAATGCTCTTTTCTGCTGTTTTTCCTCCAGTAGTCTACACCTAATGCACTTTTGTATACATATTGCTTCTCTTGCCTCCTCCTGCTAATAACACATATCACCTGTAAAGCAAGGTTCTAGACACCTAATAGATAATAAAATATTGGTTTATAAATAGTGTATTCATTTTTCTTCACCAATAAATGTTATCACTAGATGAAGTCATAACAAGGGCAACTTTAACCAACAGTTTTAGTAGTCTGATTTATTTAGTTTATTAGACTTTAGCATTCTGTAAGGTCCTCCTCCACATGCTTTATAACTAATTAGTCAAAGCAAGTTATTGCATGCTGCATACTACAATATACAAATGTAAAAATGTACTTTTACTCACAATAACGACACATATAAACACAAAAAACAGGAAATTCCACTATGATATAAGTGGATATTGCATTTTGTGACACAGATCCTTTAATTAGCAGAGAACCTTGCAAGTTTTGAGAAGGCACTAAAATGCCTTTACAAACAGAATTACATTTTTTATTGTATCATCTGCTGCTTTAACAGCCCTGCACATTTCATCACAGCCTCACTGCTGCTGTTAGCATTTGGGTATAAAAAGTTATCCTGGGAAAAGGATACATTTTACTTTTAAAAAGAGCACCTGCGATAGCACTAAAAAATCTCAAAACCCTATGTTACCTACCAAACCGAATAACACATGAATTGATAAAAGAGACTTTAAAGTAGGGATGAGCCGAACACCCCCCCCCCAGTTCGGTTTGCACCAGAACATACTGAACAGGCAAAAAATTTGGCAGAACACACGAACACCGTTAAAGTCTATGGGACACAAACATGAAAAATCATAAGTGCCCATTTTAAAGGCTTCTATGCAAGTTAGTGTTAAAAAACATGTTCGGGACCTGTATCAATGCAATGCTTTTTTTTTTTTAAAACTGACGTTTTTTCAGGAGCAGTGATTTTTTTAATGCTTAAAGTGAAACAATAAAAATGAAATATTCCTTTAAATATCGTGCCTGGGGGGTGTCTATAGTATGCTTGTAAAGTGGCGCATTTTTACCGGGTTTAGAACAGTACCACAGCAAAATGACATTTCTAAAGGAAAAATTGGCATTTAAAACTGCTCACTGCTGTAATGAATTCTCGGGTCTCTGCAATATAGATAAAACTCATTGAAAAAAAGAACATGGGTTCCCCCTCCCAGTCCATTACCAGGCCCTTTCGGTTTCTATGAATATTAACGGACCCCGACCCAAAATTTTAAAAAGAAATTGCGTGGGGGTCCCCCTAAAATCCATACCAGGCCCTTCAGGTCTGATATGGAAATTAACCACTTCCTGCCCAAGGACGTCATATGACGTCCTGGAATTTCAGTGGGAATATCTGAATGATGCCTGCAGCTACAGGGCTCTCCCGTGCCATCCCAGAGAAAGAAGCGGCCACCGCCGGATGACGAGCACAGAGATTTCCGGTGACCAGATGGCTCATCCCTACTTTAAAGTATACTGTCAATAATCTGTATATATGGCTCAACAGAAGGTAACCTTTGCTTATGCATTTTTCATCATCGGCTAAGTTTGAATTGCTTACATTTGTGACAAGGTTATTTCAAACTGATAAATGTGATATATACAGTATATGATTTTCGGAGCATCTCATTGCATACATTTCTACTTTTTATTTTTCGTTTAGCCAAAATCCATTTCATGGCCCTCTGAGTTCCAGTTTTACAAGATAATACAAATGCAGGGAAAAAAAGATCAGATGGCCACACGCTGCGCTAAAATTACACTTAAATAACCACTGAATCAAAAAATGATTAAATAAATCAAGAAAATATAAGCAGCCCGCACCAAGAGTCTACAATACAAAACCCAAAGTCATAAAATATAAATTAGTGCAGCGCTAAAATGATTAAACAAAAAAACTATAATGATTTGGTGAAATCAAACTAAACCAGAAAACTAAGGTGGACAAATTTAAAATTAAATCACCTAGAGGTATAAAAAATGCATCAGATATAAATGATTAATATGCACTTAAACCAAATAGCAAATAATGATCCTCAGATGTGGATCAGAACACTCCACAATTGCAATACTCAGAATGGCATATAATGTGAGTCTGTTGATCATAGGTGAAATATGATAACATGTGTGATAAATATTAGAATAAGTCCCAATAAACTTGCAAAAAGAAAAGAAAGAATGGCCAGTGAATAATACCATCAACACTGTGATGAGAAGAAGAGTCCCTTATCCAATGGAGCGGAACACCCAAGGTGAGTAGGTTCTCTCAGCTCCACAGGATCTCCACGGAACTCTTCAGCCCAGTGACACCGCCAACTACAGACGGAGCAGCCCTCGGTCCCTTATATTATTTCTGGTGATACAGATGCAACAGCCCTGGATTATCTTTGGAGACCCAATTCCCTGGGCGTGGTGAGACCAACATACAGTATTTGTCTTTTTAGCTGGTAAGGAGACAACCTTCTCACCTTGGGTGTTCCACTCCATTGGAAAAGGGACTCTTCTTCTCATCACAGTGTTGATGGTATTATTCACTGGCCATTCTCTATTTTCTTTTTGCAAGTTTATTGGGACTTATTCTAATATTTATCACGCATGTTATCATATTTCACCTATGATCAACAGACATTTTTTTTTTTTTAATCTTTATTTTCAAAATTTGCCATACAAAAAAACCCCTTCAGCTTGGAGGTTCACGGAAAATCTTATAACAGTATTTTTCCATTTCACAACATACAATATACAAAATGAACATACCTCCCCTACTGACCCCCGCAACCTCCCCCCCCTCCATCCTTTCCCTTTCCCCCGCAGACCCTTTCTTCCCTTCTAGTCAGACTTATCGACATTAGTTCTAACCTGCTATGCTATTTTAGCAATGCTTCTATATATCTGTCTGTTTTTCTAAAGACCTCCCATGTGCTCCACTTGCCCCTCTCTTCCTCTTGGTCTCTCTCAGGGAATTCTATGTTCTCAACTCTCTCTAATCTTTAAATTTCATTCACTTTTGCTATCCAGTCCTTAATCGTCGGTGCCTCCACTTCCTGCCATTTCTTTGGGATTACATTTTTTGCTGCATTAAATAATACTGGGGTTAATGAGGACATATACCCTCTTTTTCCTCCCTCCAGGCCGTGGAACAGACTCACATTATAAGCCATTCTGAGTATTGGAATTGTGGAGTGTTCTGATCCACATCTGAGGATCATTTTTTGCTATTTGGTTTAAGTGCATATTAATCATTTATATCTGATGCATTTTTATACCCCTAGGTGATTTAATTTTAAATTTGTCCACCTTAGTTTTCTGGTTTAGTTTGATTTCACCAAATCATTATAACTTTTTTGTTTAATGATTTTAGCGCTGCACTAATTTATATTTTACAATACAAATGCAATCTAAAAAGCTAATAATACAATCTACAAAGCCACATCTAATGTGAGCATTGGCCTATCATTTAAATTGTGGCCTATCCCATAGGTAAGTCAGAGCATAGGATGGACATATCAGGTACATGCCTAAATACAAAATGTAAAAGTTTCCCAGCTCTCAACGCTAACAGTGAACAGAAGAAACCTAAGACATTCTCTTTAATATTACATTAAAACCGAGGTCCCAATTTACATTCATCTGAAAACTTAGGCCACTTTGGGGCATACTATACAGATATATGCCTGGTGTTAAGTTACTCAAAGCTTCTTAGTTTAGCCTTCAGAATGGGGTTTAACTTAGAATAAGCTTGGTTCTGGAGAGTTAGGATCAATAAGTTAATGGAACTGATGTGAGCAGTGGCGGTGTGTCCATGAGGGCGCATGGGCGCTGCCCCCTCTCTCCAGCTGCCCCTCTATCACCAATAGATAGATTCATGGCTCCCGCTGCCACTCCCTATTCAGGATTCCGGCCGCTTTTCGGCCACGAGCCTTCTAATTTTTTAAGCACCTGATTAGAACCATAGGCTCTAATAGGCGTCAAAATGGTAAACAGCGAGTGCCACGCTTGGTGCTCACAGTTCACTCAGCTGTGTGAGGAAAGCAAATGCATATTCGCTTTCCTAACACTATACCGCCTCTCCGCCAATCAGGTGCTCAGATCCGTTACTCTTCACCTGATTGGCTGAAATGACAATCTCTGTGATTGGACACCTATCAGGCGTCCAATCGTAGGAGAGGATGGGAGGAGAGGACGGGAGAAGACATCGAGGACATGAAGGAAATCGCTCGGCGCTGTCACCCGCTGCCCCACCGGGACAGGGTAAGTGGCAGGCAGACAGCAGGTGGGGGGGAACAGTGGCAGCATTTTGATGGGCACAGTGGGAGCATTTGATGGAACAGTGGCAGCATTTGATGGCACAGTGGGAGCATTTGATGGGACAGTGTGAGCATTTGATGGGACAGTGGGAGCATTTGATGGCACAGTGGCAGCATTTGATGGCACAGTGGGAGCATTTGATGGGCACAGTGGGAGCATTTGATGGGACAGTGGGAGCATTTGATGGGACAGTGGCAGCGATTAATGGGCACAGTGGCTGCATTTGATGGGCACAGTGGCGGCAATTGATGAGCACAGTGTCTGCGTTTGATGGAACAGTTGCTGCAGTTGATGGCACAGTGGCTGTGTTTGATGGTACAGTGGATGCGTTTGATGGGCACAGTGGCGGCAATTGATGGACACAGTGGCTGCGTTTGATGGCACAGTGGCTGCATTTGATGGTACAGTGCCTGAGTTTGATGGGCACAGTGGCGGCAATTTATGGGCACAGTGGCGGCAATTTATAGGCACAGTGGCTGTGTTTTGTTGGCACAGTGGCTGCGTTTGATGGGACAGCGGCTGCGTTTGATGGGCACAGTGAGGCTGCAATTGATGTTTTTTTTTTTCAGTTTGTTTGCGCCCCCCAAAAATTTTGAGCACCAGCTGCCACTCAATGTGAGTGCTCCCAATGGAGCAGATAATGAATTATGATTTATTAGGTTCCAGGCAAGGAATCAAATAGTGCTATCTGTCAAAAATGTTGGTTCAGTCACTCTTCCAATTCACACATCTATGCCCCACAACATGGCCAAGAAGTTTTTTCCACAACTTCCTGTTTCAGGTTTAGTGCTCTTTTGCATCACCTCCTTGTTATTGGACAGATGACATGGATTTGCTGTCCAGTAGGTATTGCAGGTGGACATGTGAGGAAGCTTCTTTACGGAACCAGGAAACACGTGAATTACCTGCCGAGCTGTACAGTGTGGAAGATGTGTAAAATAATTACTATCCTTCATCAACCGGTATTGACATTTTTAATGACTATTGATACAAACCATTTTCAAGTATCATTCTTATGTGAGTCAGGGAAAGTGGTGCAGATTTTCCTCTTACCGTGGGATGAAAATTAAATTACCTTTTTTTCTACCAAACAGAAAACAACCAGTGTTTGAGACATTAGAATGTTCTTTCTTTTTGTCTGACTGAAGTACCTCTTACATGTCAGATAAATCAAAACAGCAACATATACTTGATTTAAAAGTACCTTACTTCACTGTAGCCAACATTTAGCCTGTTTGAATTATGAATATATATGCTGTATCTGTGCCATTAAATGAATTAGCATTCTAATTTTGTGTTTCCAACCTTATTTTAAAATGCAAATAAGGAGTGATTGAGTTACAGTTAATTTCCTTAAAACACATTTTTGAAGATTTTAATTGTATTCCCTTTTATTTTCTGACATCTTCATCACATTTATTTGTATCCACGCACATCCATTCTTAAGAAATAAACAACAGATAAAAAAATACCTACTAAGTTTAAGTTGTGCAAAATCAACAGGAACTTGGTAATACCCAGTTAGAAGACTTACCTTTAGCACATCTTCATCAGATGATCTGCATTCTACCACATCAGAAATATCGGTCACTGAGCTTCTGCTGTCTACACTGACAGTCTTAACAGGGACTGCTACTGTTTTCCCAGTGAGGATGGCAGTGTTCAGAATCTCTGATTCCTACAATGCAACATAAATAAATACTTATTAATTTCATGTAGAAAAAAAACTCTTTACTATAACAAAATACATATACTGTATACTTATAGTCAAGAACAGAACTTTTTTTTTAAAGAGTATTGTATATACAATATGAGCATCACAGCCACATGCACATTAAAAATGTCAAAAAAAAATTCAAACAATACATTTCAAGGGTGAAAACAGCACAGTAGAGGTGGGACCCAGACTTTATTTTCATACGAGTCACTTACTTAAAAAGCTGAAAGCGTTTGTTACCCATAAAAAAATAAAAAAGGATCCTGCTCCTTTACAGCATGAATAACAGCACAGTGCTTGTGCTGTATAATTTGACCCCCTGTAACACCTGAGATACCTAGCTGATCCTGCCTGGTTCTGCCCTCCCCTCTGTAAACTGACCATGGTTTATCATGGCTGTCGAGCCCTGAGACCGTAGTCAGTTTACGTGTCTCCGTTATCCGCAGCCCTGCTCTTTGCCTTCTCTGTCCTCCTCCCTTCCCTGCCTTTCAGCTCTTACCAATACCACTCCCTCCCCTCCTGTTGCTGAAATACCTTCATAAAGTGCACACAATCCCCTCTGTTATAAAGCCTCCTATGCTGCAGTGTGTTTCTTTGTAAAAAAGATGCCTATTTCTACCTGAATTCAAAGCACTGATCGGTGGTCACGTGACTCCTCAAGGCTCCCCTCCTCCCCGGCTGACATCTTGGCTCTCTCCTTCTCTCCTCCCCGCCTCCCGACTGATGTCAGTGGGGGAATCTCAGCCATTCCACTCTATCTGTCAGATCGGACGAGGGAGCCCCGAGAAGTCACATGGCAGCTGATCTGCGCTGTGAATTCAGTTAGAAATAGGCATCTTTTTTACAAAGAACATACACTGCAGCATAGGAGGCTTTATAACAGTGGTGATTGTGTGTACTTTATAAAGTGGCTTAACAACCACTTTAATAGTCCTCAGTAGAACTCAAACTTTGACAAACAAGTCCATTTACCTAGTGCTGGCTGAACAAACATAGGGTGAGGGCAGTTAATCTGCACCTACAGTAACTGCAGGTTTCACTAAAAGGCGATCTTGGCATTATATTCAGAGATTTCACCAGCTTTCTTTTTGACTGATATATATACAGCCGCAGGTAAACCAAACATGGTTGGTGTGTGTCCTAGTAGAGAAAACCTGTCACAACTTTACTATATGTCCCAAATAATTGTATCATTACAATACTACAACCTTTCCTTAGTGGTCAGTGAAGAGGTCCCCCACTTACATGGGTGGAAAGGAAAGAACCATTTTACATTGGTTTATATTGGTGGTTGATGTAATGACCCTCTAATATGGTTGTCCGTGTAGTGGCCTTACATTGGTAGCTAGTGCAGTGGCCAATTACATTGGTGATCAGCAGAGAATAACTGATCAGTGGTGAACTGCCCCCTTACAGTGGTGATCAGTGGAGAAGTACTCCTTACATACTCCTTAACCTTGGTGGTCAATAAGATCTCAGCTAAATAGATCATTTCTGTCAGTGTTTATCTAAGAGAGGAGAGGTTCTGCTGCTCCTGTGCTACCATGTCTAGCTCTGCCAAGTGACGATGGCACTGCAACTATGCAGATATTGCCTGTCAGAAGATCAATCCACCGTGGACTGCCTGCACACCAGCTACATTATTATTTTCTACAGATAATGTGCCCCTTTATTGCCTGCCCCTGGAACAAAGAGCTTCCCCTGCCCTGTCCTTGGTACATTACTGATTTTAACACACTTATACTACATACAGCAAGTGCTTTATTTAAAGATGTATAATATCATAGCTACAGTATGCCCACATTATTTAATATTAAATATGCAAATTATGTACTCTAAAGAAAATGTTGGTATTATTTATGTACATTGCAAGAGGCAAACTGGCTTTAACTTTAACTCCAGGCAGACATAAGAAACTCATATTATGTACCCCTGCTATACATTGAAAAGCATGATGTAATTGCAATTAATATAAATATGAAACAGTATATTGATATCAACCTGCAATAATTCCTTGCCCAGCAAAATTCAGATTGGGAGATGGAGGGTCAACACTCTGAACCAGTCAGACTTTGCTGCAGTGCACAATAAATTTGCTGCCAGAAGAGAAAGCTGGATGATGAATTCTTGCTTTGCTGCTCCTTCATTGTCCAATCAGCAGACTAGGGTGTGTTCTTGATTGAGTTTTGCTTCTGCAAGAGAGATAGGGGGCCTGGTTGTGCTGTCTAGGGGAAACTGGCACACAGCACCAGCTGCTTAGAATAACAGTTATGTTTTGCATAAAGTAGAATGTTTTGCAGGTAAAACATTCCCCATGTAGGAACTTCCATTTTATTTTTCACTGTTTTTCTAACATACAATTGAAAATGTCATAAGAAATTGAAACCAAACTGAAAAGAGCCTTATCATAGGAGTATATTATTACTTGAGTTAGATATTGTTTGATCTTTTACATACTATACTAAGGATTTATTTGCGTTTTAATGCCAGTCTGAGCTGAGGTGTATTAGAGGTGATCTGAGACCGCAGCCGGAGTAAGAGAAGAGAGAAGTGGGAGATGGTGTGTTTATACTGTTCCAACAAGCCCTGACTGAGAGGGAAATTCTAATGTCCTGCCAACTATACTCATCTGAGAAAAGCATATCATGACTCACTTATTTATAAGGGTCATGGGAATCTGGTTAGCCTTTCACCTATTTATATTACACAGAGCACAAAGGTGTAAATAAAGTTGTAGAGTTGAAACCCCCCCCCAAGGCCAGCATGGAAAGGTTCCTCTTCCCCACATCAGCTGTTACTTTTGAAACCAGCACAGTTGGGTGGGTCTCCACCCATACAGCCACATCATTCATACACAGAGATATGTACATGAATGAACTACAAGTCCCATCTTCCACCATGGCAGATGAACTTGAAGTTCCCAATTGATAACAAGCATGGTGGCCACCATAATCATAATCCATTGACACTTCCTCCAGCTCTTTAATTAAAAGTCTGTACCTCTGTATGATTATAGAGCTGGGGGAAGAGACTACAGGAGTCTGGCATTGCACCTGCAATCCAATAACTGAGGGTGCAATGCTTTGCTCCCCCTACTCCTATGCAACAAAAAAAAAATAATAATAATAATAAATGCACATTTTTTTCCTGCAAATATATGTGCATTTATTATTTTTCTGCAAAACGTGGACATAGCCTTTAAATAAACGCATCTATGGGTTCGTATCATTACAGAATATAAACATCTAGTGTTCAAAGCTAACTAGTTTGAGATTTTACTTTATAAAGTACACACAGGAAAAAAAAAACACTTTGAATCTGTTAGAACTAAGCATTCTTGGCAAGGAATACTTATAATGAGCCAAATGACATTATAAATTTTAGTAGACTAGTAAAACTTGTCTGGCTTTATTTGTACACAACATACAGTTTGTAAGGGGCATTTGTTATGTTTATGTATAATTATTTTAAGACGTACTTTACATCACATATGGACAGAAATGTTGTTTCATCCACAATCACTGTACAATATGGCAAGGCAGAACTCAATTACACTTCAGCCTTAGAGACTGCTGCTTGCTTAGCACAGAAAGGTGGCAAGATCACCTTCACCCTCCTTTCAGACACATCAGGCACATCTGACATTTGTAGCTGTAAGGAACAGAATTGTATTTAGAAGAAACACAAGAGCCTGTCAGACATTACTTTGCTTGTTGACCTGAATACCCAGCAAGGTGGCATCTCAAGTAGTCTTCCTAACAAATGCCATAACACATTATCATCTACTGTACCCAGTGGCAAAAGTTCTATTTTCAGGCTGATGCTGGTATACCTGCAATGGGTGAATATTAGAACCAGTCACAAGATATGATTCTTCTGCTAGAAGCATGATTACATTTCATCTGGTTGTGTTACCTGCAGCTGTTAAACTAAAAAAAAGGCACTCAATTCACATAGCTAACACGCCAGGATAAGAATACTTATTTTCTAAAACAGCGATTGTTTTTTCAGCTTTTCAATGAAATTTGAAACTTAGAGTCACATGGCTAAAATATACGTGTCCTTGTTTTAAAGCTTTGTGAATATTTTTTTGTTTTGTTTTAAAAGAAGAGAGAGCGAAATTATGGGTCTTTTGTACAGTAGCAAGTTTTGCAAGTAAAATAATATTAGCTATTATAATAATAATAATAAATATAGTTTTATTGTAGTTTGCAGTATAATAAATATGTCCTACTATTTTTCGTCATGACAATAAATCCACATCAGTTTTAATATTTTCCCTGTCATTGTATTTGAGAGTCAATAGAAATCTTTTGGTCTAAACAACTGATGAAAATACACATATTGTTTATTTTTACAATGATCTGTGTGGGAACACTGGCAGTGACGATTATGCATTGAGCACCGAATTCTTCACTCATATTGGTTACCAGTCTCATGATTGTGGCATCCCAAATGCTTTAATTTAACTGTTATTTTGCATTTTTTTCAATTTGTTTTTATCCAACCAGCACTGCACATTGTACAGGATTACAGTGGAACCATGGGCAAAATCAAAATGACATACATGATGCAGTTTGTCAAAAGCATTAACACAGCAGTTTTTCATTTTGTGAGTCTCCTGTAACATATTTTTAGTTTCAATCATTTTTATTAAATTTTTAGTTAACAGAAAAGAAAAACAAAGTAACATGCATTACATTATAACTTTCTGCTTATACTCCACGGCAGGCTCTAAATATAGTAAATCACGCTTTCATGTTGTCAAGGGTATCAATGTTCTAGATTTAGGGGTGTTGCTTAGACCCTATGTCTTATATCATAGGCTACATGAACATCCACCTGCAATCACTATAGTTTGTTGCGATGGACGTTCCACTCTGTTGGATTTTACATACCCCTTTAGAGTTTATCTACCGGCATGCCTGTCAATTGGAGTACAGCGACCACAGTTGTAACAAACTGTATGGTAAACAACATAAAATATAAAACAGTCATAGTGATGTCCATTTATTCATTCTTTAAACTAGGTTAGTTGGTTCTTTTCAATATCTAATCAATATTGTACTCTCTGCTCTCTGTGTATACCATTTTACCCAGGGTGCCCATTGTTTATACACATGCTCATAGTTCCCTGTGGTTGAGGAATGTAGAACTTCATATGTATCATGGGTGTGGGTTGTGTGTATTACTTCTGAGATCTTTGGGGCTATTGTTTCGCTCCAGTGTCAGAGAATAGATAACCGGGAGGCTAATAATATATGGGATATCACAGTTCTAAAGGGTGGAGGTATAGAATGTATTTCTAGTGATAATATTGCCATTCCTGGAGATAGTATTTGATGTAGACCTGTGACATCCAATATAATTACCTGTGACCACAGTGTTCTTAGTTTTTGGCAGTGCCATAAGATATGAATTCAAGTGCCTGTACAACCGCACAATCTCCAGCATCCTGGTGAGGCATCCCCGAAGATTTTTGCTATGCGATTGGGGGGGTCAAATACCAGTGATATCTTTTGTTGCATTTCCCAGAGGTTTGTGTTTTTAGTGGAGGTATAGGTAAGGCATAAAGATTTTTCCCAATGTTGAGTTGTGTACTCTATCCCTAATTCCTGTTCCCAAGTTGACATAGATTGAGATTTTATACAAAGGTTCCTCTCTTGTAGGCCTGAGTATATAAGTGACATACCTTTGTGTATAATTGGGGTTTGTTGGTAGTATTGAGTTATTTTTTCAAGTAGTGCTAGTTCTTTTTCATTAGGTGAGCTATTTGCGTATATTTGCATTGTTCTGTAGAGGGCAGCTGGCACTCTGGTTGTAGTGTGTTAAGTAACGAGCCTTCCATGACATCTTCTAGGTGAGCAATTCCCTTTTCCTTCCAAATAGAGAGGTTATTATCTGGGATTACTTGGGTGAGTGCAGAAATTGAAAATTTTGAAGGGGTCACTTTACCTCTCCCAATTTTTGATAATTTCAGAGATTAATCCATGCTCCAATTGATGCTAGAATAGAGGGTGCCAGTTTTTTGTCTAGAGACATGTTTTTGTGTGCAGTCAATAAAAAGGCATGTAAAGTACCTTTAGGGATTTGGGTTTGTCCTAGCTCCTTCCATAGTGTTTTGGAATCTGCTATTAAGCAGTGTTGGAGTTGTGCCAATACTGTCGCGAAGTAGTAATATTGTAAATGCACAGGACCCACTCCCCCTGCTTTCCTATGTTTGATCAGTCTACTAAAAGTGCATCTAGCCCTTTTCCCCTGCCAAAGGTATTTATTTAGTATTGGTTGTAGAGAACTAAAATAACAGTTGGGAATTGGGGCAATTGAGGCAGTATCTGCATCTTAAAAGCTCCGAGCCTGCCCAATCATGATAGTTCATTCTGTGCTAATTTATTTAACCTGGCCTCTAGTGAGTTTAGGAAGGGTGTATAATTGGCTGAGATAAGATCTTCTGTCTTAGGAGTCAAAGTTATGCCTAGGTATTTGACACCCTCTTTCTTCCAAATGTATAGGAATTTTTTAACTTGATTGTGTCTGGACTCTTCCAGGATGCCTAGGTTCAAAACATAGGATTTGGTTTCATTCACCTTATAGTATGATACCTCATTAAATGTTCGCAGTGCTTTGTGCACGGAGGGGAGAGAAATTTCGGGGTTTGTGAGTCATCATATTATGTAATCAGCAAAAAGACTTATGGTGTGGGATCTGGTATCAACCTTTATTCCTGTCACCTGTGGGTGTGATCGTATGTAGGAGGCTACCGGCTCCATTAAGAGATTAGTGGAGAAAGGTCCCGTTAGTGATTGTAAATGGGGTAGACAGTGCCCCGGAGATGTAAACTTGAGCCAATGGGTGGGTGTAGAGTGCCATTATGGCTTTGTTGATAGAGCCATCAAAACCGAACTTATTTAACACCTGTGCTAGGAATTGCCAATGTATCCTATCAAACGCTTTCTCTGTGTCCAATGCTAGGTGCAGAGAAGGCGTTTTGCGCCCACTGGCCAGATGTATCACATTTATTAGACGTCTGGTAGCATCAGCTGTCTGTCGCCCTCTTGTGATTCCAGACTGGTTGATATCAATAGATAGAGAGAATAAGATGTCCACCAGTCTCGTAGCCAACAGTTTGCATAGTTCTTGATATCATTGTTTAGCAATGATATAGGCCTGGAACTTTGTGGGGAATCAGGTTCTTTCCCCGGTTTTGGTAGGGCTACTATTATGGCCTTTAACATCTCTAGGGGGAATGAGGAGGAGGCAGCAGCAGAACCATAGATTCCAACTAGATGTGGGATCAGAATGTCTTGAAATGATTTGTAATATTCTCCTGTAAACCCGTCCAGGCCTGGAGATGTTAATTGGAAGAGATTGTATGATCTTTTTCACCTCCTCATCAGTGATAGGATAGTTTAGGTCAGTAAGGTGCTCATGTGTAAGTTTGGGGAGTTGGTGTCGGTTGTGTTGTTATTATTTATATAGCAGAGGGGATTGCAGCAAGTTTATTGCATTATGATAGCAGCAGGCGGGAGGGCTGAGTAGTGGATTGAACTGACAGGCAAGGAGGGAAGGGGGAGAGGACAGGGGAGAGCAGAGAGGAGAGCTGTGGATGACAGAGGCACGTATACTGACCACGGTGTCAGGGGTCAGCAGCTATGATAAACCGTGGTCAGTTTACAGAGGGGAGGGCAGAACCAGGCAAGATCAGCCAGGTATTTAAGATTATACAGGGGGGCCAAATTACACAGCACAAGCACTGTGCTGTACAGCATAACATGCTTTAGGGGAACAGGATCCATTTTTTTTTTAGGGTAACAAACACTTTAACTCCAGTCAACACTGGACAGTTACCAGAATACCATATTTTTCTATATAGAAGCCTGTAAACATCCTTTATCATCCATACAATCAGTCTTAAAAAGGCACTTTCTATGCTAATCAATTCATATGTAATTTAGAAGCCAGCACCACAAAGAGATGCTTTATCAGAGATGCTTCTGCTGCCTTCTAGATTTTCATTTGCCTTTCCAACCCATGAATTGCCTAAATAAACTTGCCATAAACTTGCCATCTGCTTAAAAAGCCATGACCACTGCCAAACATCCAATGGCTTCCATGAATACTAAGAGTCAGAAAAAAGGGAAGTTCTGGAAAACATGTTGTATTTGGATAAACTAGCCATGCAAATACCAAGTGAAACCTGTAGCTTTGGCTATAAAATGCACTTTCAATACTTTCTGGATCACTGAGCTGAAACAAGTGTTCAGGTCAAGAAACAGAAAATTGTTAAAGAGGGGAATTTCCCTTAGCTTTGAGAGATTACCTCCTATTTCCTCTTGTGTCTAGAAACAAATGGCTACACATGCAATTTAAGGTAAACACACCAATAGTAATTAAAATATGTGCTCACTGAAAATACATCACTATACTTTTTCTTTACGTCTTGCCTGCATGAGTTAAAATGTACTTAGAATCACATGAATGAATTGAGAATTAGTGAAGCTTAATTCACTGCAGCTACAGACTAGAATTAAGTATGCTCAATAGTAGAAATTAGGCTGCCCTTGAACTCAGGCCACCTTCTAGTTATTTTCCTGTACTTAAAACATGAACCCGCAATAATCTGCTGACAAGGTTTGATAGAGTGACTGTGGTACATTTCAAAATGACATTACCATACTTCAATCTTCTATTTATGTATCTGGATGCTGGCACAGACTTTAAAAATGAAAAAAAAAAATCTATTATTTTGTATATTACATGTAGGAATACACTGGTACATTCTGGATAATACTCTGCTAAAAAATGAAGATCACAGTGGGCACAGCTTGTGATGGACAAATATGCCTTTATTATGATCTCTAAAAGTACCTGCACTTGTTCAGACCCGTTTTCATCAACGGTATGGTGGCTTATAACTAGATTTATATGATTGTAGGACCATTTCACTAAACACTATATGCAAATTATTTGCTAAATTTTCAATTCACAAAAAGTTTTATTTTATTAGTCAGTTTTATTTAGCAAACGTGGTGTTATTGCAAGTTATATTATATTATATGTATATGTCTATAGTAGTTAATTTCTCTCCCTAAATATTTATGGATTCTGACTGCCTTTTGATTGCGTTTTGATTTGAGAATGAATACGTTAAAACATCGGTATTATTTTTTTATTGCAGTCTATCCCCAGTGAGGAGTTTCTCTCTATTTACTTGTCCAGAAGACTGAGGGTTTATAAATCTAAACATTTACAGTTGTCACTGGACCAGCAAATGAGTGGAAATCTTCTGGTGTGGAATTTTCATCACTAGTGAAATATTTCCTCTCACTTTCTGTCTCTGGAACAGGATGTAAAGAAACATTTGCTCTATGAGACACATAAGTTAAAAAAGGAAAGAAACTTGACAGGAGTTTTAACCATACCCTACTCTACCCTACACACATGCACTTTAATTTGGGTGTCTCATGTGTGCATCTTTATGGAATGACCCAAACTTTTTTCCCACTTGAAGCTCACTCTGCTATTGCAAAATTGCAATGCAAGCATTTGTCAAGAGAATAAAATTTTAGTCACATCAGACCAGAGCACCTTCCTCTATACATTTTGGGAGTCTCCCACATGCCTTTTTGCAAACTCAAAACTTGCCATTTTGTTTTTTTCTGAAAGTAATGGCCTTCTTCTGGCCACTCTGCCATAAAGCCCAACTCTATGGAGCGTACGGCTTATTGTCGTCCTATGTACAGATACGCCAGTCTCTGCTGCGGAACTCTGCAGCTCCTCCAGGGTTACCTTAGGTCTCTGTGCTGCCTTTCTGATTAATGCCCTCCTTGCTCGGTCCATGAGTTTTGGTGTGCGGCCATCTCTGGGCAGGTTTGCTGTTGTGCCATGTTCTTTCCATTTGGTTATGATAGATTTGATGGTGCTCCTAAGGATCATCGAAGATTTCGATATTTTTTTATAACCTAACCCTGACTTGTTCTTTTCAACAACATTGTCCCTTACCTGTTTGGAGAGTTTCTTGGTCTTCATGTCAGTGTCTGGTTAGTGGTGCCTCTTGCTTAGGTGTTGCAGCCTCTGGGGCCTTTCAAAAAGGCGTGTATATGTAATGACAGATCATGTGACACTTAGATTGCACACAGGTGGACATCATTTCACTAATTATGTGACTTCTGCAGGTAATTGGTTGCACCAGAGCTTTTTATGGGCTGCATAACAAAGGGGGTGAATACATACGCACATGCCAATTATCAGTTTTTTATTTCCGAAAAATAGTTTTATGTATATATTTTTCTAATTTCACTTCACCAACTTAGACTATAGTGTGCTGATCCATCACATATAATTCAGATTAAAAAAAACATTGACCTAAAGGCTGTAATGTAACAACATAGGTAAAAAGCCAAGGGGGTGAATACTTTTGCTAGGCACTGTACTGTATGTTAAAAATAGCATTTTTTAATTATGCGGCTTGCTGGAGTCTTGAGTTTCTTACATGTGTACAATGATGCACAAAGAAAAACATAAACAGCAGTAGTATTATATCAGGCACTACCAACAGAGTACATAAAAGAGGGCATGTCACACCAACAGCTTTGTAACTACACATCTCTCTGCTTTTTCATTGTGTTTTTTTTTTACCATATATACAGGAAATGTTCCTCCATTCTTTGCTTAGTTGGAATACTGATGCTTTCTACACGTTTCAAATTCATTGTGTATTGCAAATTCATTGTGCATTAAAATATATTAGGCATCCCAAAAGTGTCTTTTCCCATGGAAGAATGTAAAAAGTCCACAGCCTGTCTAAGACATTAAAGAAAGCCCATAAATGTCTCCCCCTACTGCTTTACTCTTACAAAATGGCTGAACATACAATCAGTCAAAACCTCACAATCAAAGAGACTCTTTGTTCTATTAAAAGAAGCAACCTTTTCTCCAACAATCAAAGTACTGTTTTTTAGAGATTGGAAAGCTGACTTTTGAGAGCAATCTGTAGCATTTTTATCTCTTTTCATTTGACTGTTTTGTACAGTGCATTAAAATGGAATTTAAAAAAAAATACAAAGCATGTTAAACCTCCATCAGTGTTAAGAAAAAAATTATTTTCAGGCATATGAAAATTATAAGTGACACTAAAGCAAAAATGATACTCTGCACAGCTGGCCTACAGGATCTCTGCACAGCTTTCAAAATAGAAACTGTTCTGACTGGTGAGAAATGACTTTCATGTATCGGAAAGGTTTTGCTTTGGGAAAGATACACGAATCCTAATGATTCATCTTTTCTTTTAATACATAAATACATTTTCACTAGTTTGTACTGAGATGAAGGGTCAAGGTATTTCATCCACTTATTGTTCCGATGTTATGGAGCCTTCAAGTGGTTGAATAAGAGTTCTTATTCTGTAATACCTTATTGCTTATTTACTCATTCAGGTTTTCTTTATTCTTATACCAACTATGTTTGCAATGCAGTAGGGCTTATCACAAGCTCAGCTGCCCTTTTCTACAACACTCTTGTTTCCAGATAGTTTAAGAGAAATCATCCACTTTAAAATCACTGTGAGTAAATGACTACTTGAAACATGAACACTAAGGCCAGCCATACAGGACTCAGTATTCTACAGATTTATGTATTACTTGCAGCATTTGGACAGTGTATAGCTTAACTCACTAGTGATAATTAGCACTTGTGAAGAACTTGTCAGTATTGTGATATGTATCTTTGCCATCATTCAGTAATCTTTATTTCTTTCCTACATAAAAGAAAGAAGACCCTTCATTGTGTCTTGATGCATGGAATAGTGTGCCACATTACGGACAGCCATCATGTCAGGTCCTTGTATTGTGAAATTTCAGTGACGACTTGCACCTCCTTAAGCTCATATTGCTGTAACTGATGATCGGCCCATCTAAGGACAGCCTGAGCTAGGGGATTTCACACACATTGGACAAGGCTTCAGTTTGTTCCTATGGAAAACAATTCCTATGAGAAACAATCCCAACAACACAGTCTGTATACTTGTATGTAGTTCATAGAAATCAAAAAAGTTCTTAAGTTCTGCTCATCTGTTTTTTTTTTAACTTTCACAAATGAGTTGCAATGATATGTTGAGACTGACAGAACAATTTAGGAGAGATTCACCTGATCCTGAAGCATATGACATAAAGAGCTGTTACACAGATAATCACTACTGTCTAGGGGTGATCAGACTATGGGCTCACAACTTCAATAATTACAAATGTACAATTCCCTCATTGTCCATTATACAGAACAGGTATACTTCTAGATAGGCTTCTGCCTTGTGCCCCCAACTTGATGATGGGTATGGTAATTAGATGATTCATCTTCGGAAAGTTTGAATATATGTTTAAATGTTGTAAACAATACTACCAGCTAATAATAATTACTACATTTTAAAATTACATTTTCATAATTATTAACTAGATAATTTTGCAAAATCATGATGTTTTGAATGGAAGAAGTCTAAGTGAAAGAAATTCTATGTGGACCTCTTTTTCTATCTCAAATAGCACTACTAGAGTGGAGTGGGCCTACAGTATATCTACTAATAAGAACTTGTGTACTATAGCAAAGCACAGTATTTTGGCATTCAAAATAAAGTGTATAGGAATGTATTTTTTGAATATTTGCATATATCTGCATCTCTACAAGACTGAATGTAATAATCCACATGACCCATGTAACCACATCACTCAACATAATGTTGCATAAGAAAACCCTAAAAAATGGCAAGTACTGCTATCTTCGGAGTGAATTTAATTGTCAGCACCTTCATATGTTAATCCATTGGGTGATTCGATGACCTGGCATAAACCTAAATGGATTCATCAGTTTTATAAGGAATTACATGTAAAATTGGTTAGTATAATAAAGACCATAGCACATATACACAAGCTGAAATACACTCTTAATGTCATGTTTCTTTGCAGTAACAGAATGCATTTTGCTTGTATGCTTAGCTAAATATACTCTAGCTCAACATCCCATTCTATACGTCATCTGCTGTAACTTACAGCAATCGAATTAGGGCCTTAAGCTGATCAGACAGTATTACAGGGTTCTGGACAACATAGTTTAATGGTTAAAAGGGCCCCTGCCAAAATTAGTGCGTCTATTTAAAAAAGGTAAGCCTTTAAAGGAATAAACTTCTAAGAGACTTCTGAAGGTGTGTACAACCTGAATATTTCTCATGCCAATCATCCATCTTAGCTTTGCCAGTTTGCAAGAATTATTTCAAAGATGAGGACATCATTTTACATTCATGGGTAATAATTTTGTGAAGTGAAAAGCAAAAAGATATATAGACATACAGATATATGGATAGATAGACAGACTATAGCAATAAATAATTTAGTATGACATTTCCCAATACATTGAAAATGTTTAAACCAGAAACATGAAACATTGTGTAGCTCAATAAAGTGTCAAATGATAACTCAAACATACTTTGGCCATTCATGTTACTTCACATAAGACAACCGAACTAAAATGCTATGGGTACCCATAGATTCCATATGGTAGTTAGATATTTTAGGTATGTTTACTATGATAGTTTTGGCAATGCAAACTGAGGAACAGAGGATTGAGAACATTTTGGACCTTTGCTGGATTTATCTGGAACAATTTTGACCTTGTTGTTGGCATTATATCTCAGTTTTTGTTGGCATAATTCTTACATGGTATGACTATGTTAGGAAGTTTAAGTGTGTTAGATTCAGGAGTTAATGACTAAAGCTAAGTGTATGGGTTTGATTTATGGGTTAGGGGTGAACATGTTTATTTTAAACTTTTGGGTTCAAAATAGTTTGTATTTTGTGAATGTCACTTGATATTTACAGATGATTAGGCTGTAAAGTGATCTTTATCCTATCCAACTATCCAGGCTTCTACCACTATACCCTACAAGAGTGCATTGCTATGAGAGATGTACACTCCATGAGAAGCTTGCTAATGGTGACAGCTTTTTTGTGTCAGATATCTTTCTTACTGTATAGGTACTACTATCATTACATGATATTTTTGGATTCTGCAGAATTAGACAACAATCCTTTAATGTCTACTATGCATTTACAGTATCTCACAAAAGTGAATACACCCCTCACATTTTTGTAAATATTTTATTATATCTTTTCATGTGACAACACTAAAGAAATTACACTTTGCTACAATGTAAAGTAGTGAGTGTACAGCTTGTATAACAGTGTAAATTTGCTGTTCACTCAAAATAACTTAACACACAGCCATTAATGTCTAAAACCGCTGGCAACAAAAGTGAGTACAGCCCTAAGTAAAAATGTCCAAATTGGGCCCAATTAGCAATTCTTCCTCCCCGGTGTCATTTGACTCATTAGTGTTACAAGGTCTTAGGTGTGAATGGGGAGCAGGAGTGTTAAATTTGGTGTTATCGCTCTCACTCTCTCATACTGGTCACTGGAAGTTTAACATGGCACCTCATGGAAAATAACTCTCTGAGGATCTGAAAGGAAGAATTGTTGCTCTAAATAAAGATGGCCTAGGCTATAAGAAGACTGCCAAGACCCCGAAACTGAGCTGCAGCACGGTGGCCAAGACCATATATCGGTTTAACAGGACAGGTTCCACTCAGAACAGGCCTCTTCATGGTCGACCCAAGAAGTTGCATGCACATGCTCAGCGTCATATCCAGAGGTTGTCTTTGGGAAATAAATGTATTTGAGTGCTGCCAGCATTGATGCAAATGTTGAAAGGGTGGGGGGTCAGCCTGTCAGTGCTCAGACTATACACTGCACACTGCATCAAATTGGTCTGCATGGCTGTCATCCCAGAAGGAAGCTGCTTCTAAAGATGATGCACAAGAAAGCCCGCAAACAGTTTGTTGAAGACAAGCAGACTAAGGGCATGCATTACTGGAACCATGTCCTGTGGTCTGATGAGACCAAGATAAACTTATTTGGTTCAGATGGTGTCAAGCGTGTGTGGTGGCAACCAGGTGAGGAGTACAAAGACAAGTGTGTCTTGCCTACAGTCAAGCATGGTGATGGGAGTGTTATGCTCTGGGGCTACGTGAGTGCTGCTGGCACAGGGGAGCTACAGTTCATTGAGGAAACCATGAATGCCAACATGTACTGTGACATACTGAAACAGAGCACGATCCCCTCCCTTCAGAGACTGGGCCACTTGGCAGTATTCTAACATGATAATGACCCCAAACACACCTCCAAGATGACCACTGCCTTGCTAAAGAAGCTTAGTGTAAAGGTGATGGACTGGTCAAGCATGTCTTCAGACATAAACCCTATTGAGCATCTGTGGGGCATCCTCAAACGGAAGGTGGAGGAGGGCAAGGTCTCTAACATCCACCAGCTCCGTGATGTCATCATGAAGGAGTGGAAGAGGACTCCAGTGGCAACCTGTGACATGCTGGTGAACTCCATGCCCAAGAGGGTTAAGAAAGTGCTGGAAAATAATGGTGGTCACATAAAATATTGACATTTTGGGCCCAATTTGGACATTTTCACCTAGGGGTGTACTCACTTTTGTTGCCAGAGGTCTAGACACTAATGGCTGTGTGTTGATTTATTTTGAGGGGACAGCAAATTTACACTGTTATACAAGCTGTACATTCACTACTTTACATTGTCATTTCTTCAGTGTTGCCACATGAAAAGATATAATAAAATATTTACAAAAATGTGAGGGGTGTAATTACTTTTGTGAGATACTGTATTTTACTTCTTTTAGCATTGACTTTTTAACTTTACATCTGTATTTCTTTTTGTTTACTTTTTTTGCACTACTGTACATGTCAATATACAGTATGTACACCAAACAGATTGTTTATGCTATTATAAAAAAACAGTGAGCCATGATATTCCATTTAACATCCATTTTGATAAGTATTTACACTAGCAATTGACAAGTGAAAACAAGTATTGATTGGCTTGATGTATCTGAGTATGTTTTCTTTTCTTTAAACAAGTATCATTCAATTTTCCATTAATATAGAGAAAACTGTATAGAAGCTGTTTATTTTCTAATAGTTATGAGATTTTGCGAAATGGATTCCAGCAACAACTCAAAAAACATCCAAAAAACATGCTCCAACCACCTGGGGCACAAAATATTTGACATGCCACTATATCTTATGTAGCAATAGTAGCATTTAGAAGCATGGCAATCAAAAATGTTGTACTGACATCAGGCTACACAACAGAGAAAAAAAAACAGCAGTGGCTGGACTAATCAAAACATTCAATATTCAGTCCAAAATGTATAATTACTGTGCAAGTGTACACTATGAACAATTGATATTTGTTCCCTTATTTCGTTTTACTTGTTTTACTTTAGTCGGTCTTAAGACCGGTTACACATGGGCCGAATGTTGGGAGACATTTGACGGTTCAAAATAAAAAAACGGCCAACATTCAGCCCGTGTGTGTGTGTCGGTGTGTCCGAGGCATTAGACCGGCTTCTGACGACAAGCATGCTCCCAATCAGCGCTCTTAACCAATGGCGGAGAGCGTTGATCGGAGTGTTCTGGTGGGGGGGCGTCCCCCTGTTAGATAATGTAGATATTCACCAGCACACCAAGTATCTTCAATTTTGTCCAAATGTATTTTAATCAAAGAAATATCACACCACAAATCAGTGCAGTGCAAAGTTTTAGAATCACGCAGGACTTGTTTGAGGGAATATTTCCAGGGGTGCAGCTTTAATATATTTAATTTAACATTTGAAAATAAAAAGTATGATTTTATAAAATAAATATTTGATTTCACCACAAGACCCCTTCAGAGGGTTGCTTCTTGCCATAGTTATACAAAGAACATAAAAAATGTTTACTGTGTCCAAATTTTAATGCATATACACAATAATTCAGTTTGTAATGGTGTCCATTTTTAGACCATCAGCCAAACAAATTAAGATAATATAAAGTTTTGTGATTTAGTCTTACCTACTTTGTCAAGTGTCAACAAGTTGAACAGCCGAGGTAAGATATTTGCACGACTTTAATGAGTGGAGTTGCAGACCTGAACTAAATCAATTATCAAAAAGTGTGAAAGAAGCCATAAAAATGCAGCTTATCTATGTTTAACTTTATTGAGGTAATTAGGAGGGGAAACTCATAGTCATTGCTTGATTTTTACTAAGCCAAAAAGAAAGAAAATTCTTAGTTAAATAAAGAGTGAGATATCAAGCTAATTAAATTACTCGCCCTTAAACAATGAGATTCACTTAATGAATGTTTCTTGTTACCTCTTTTATCAGTACTATTACTAAACAGTAAACATGTTAGTTCTTATAAAGAAAAAGTGATCGCCACTTCAATACCCGGCCATAGTAAAATGACGTCCTCCACTTTGTGGGGTGATATCTGAATGATGCCTGCAGCTAGATGCATCATTCAAATATCATTCTTTGAAGCCGGCGATTCTGTGCATGATAAGAATGATCATAGCAGCAGTTTTGTTTTCGTTCTTATAGGCGATGGAAGGGGACGTCCCGCCCTCCCGCTGCCATCCGGTGCTTCTCCGGGCTCTCCCGTGCCATCGGGGGCCCAGAGAAAGAATCGGCCAGCGCCGGATGAGGACGATAGAGATATCTGGTGACCAGATGGTCATCAGTCATCTCTATGACTATCGGAGGCCCGGGCGCGATGTTATGACGTCACGCCCGGGTACCCGGAAATAAACGAAGCCGCGGTCTCGGCTGTCAGCATGAGATCGGTGAATTTTGCTTTCTAGCCTGGAGGAGAGATGTGGGGTCTTATTGACCCCACATCTCTCCATAAAGAGGACCTGTTACATAGATTCCTATTACAAGGGATGTTTACATTCCTTGTAATAGGAATAAAAGTGATAAAAAAAATGTAAATATAAGTGTAAAAATAAAAAAAATTAAGCAAAATAAAAAAAAAATTTCAAACGCCCCTGTCCCCGGTAGCTTGCACTCAAAAACGAACGCACACGTAAGTCCCGCCCACATATGTAAACGCTGCTCAAACCACACATGTGAGGTATCGCCATGTGCATTAGTGCAACAATTCTAGCACTAGACCTCCTCTGTAACTCTAAACTGGTAACCTGTAAAAAATTTAAAAGCGTCGCATATGGAGATTTTTAAGTAATGAAGTTTGGCGCCATTCCATGATTGTGCACAATTTTAAAGAGTGACATGTTAGGTATCTATTACTCGGCGTAACATCATCTTTCAAAAATTGGGCTAACTTTACTGTTTAGTTATTTTTTAATTCATTAAACCATTTTTTTCCAAAAAAAAAGGCGTTTGAAAAATGATTGCGCAAATACCATGTGAGATAAAAAGTTTCAATGACCGTCATTTTATTCCTTAGGGTGTCTGCTAAAAAAAAAATATATAATGTTTGGGGGTTCTGAGTAATTTTCTAGCAAAAAAATTATGATTTTTACATGAAGGACAGAAGTGCCAGAATAGGCCCGGTATTGAAGTGGTTAAAGTGACTCTGTTGCTTGGTTAAAAAAATTTAAAGCTGACCATACACTGAATACATTTTGGGCCAGTTCCCAATAAACTGGCTGCAATCCAATCACTGGGTGGCCCTGTCAGTGGTTTCGCCTGACATCCTCTGAATGAAAAATCAAAGGAGCCACCTGAAAAATTGTTGGTTAAGCAGCACCTGCATCCAATCAGATGCAGGCACTGTTTGAGAACTCTGACAGCCAGATGTGCCATCTGTTAGAATACATTACCCACAGCTGGAGATTTGTTGATCTGTGCTGTTTATCATGAATGGCTGAATCAATTAGATTTCTTTTTTTCAGCCCATAGACCATCTAGGAAATCTTCCAATAGGGACACTAGTTCTGGTGACCTGGGGGTTCCCAATGGATTCCCTTAATTTGAAGGGATTTTCTCTCACTTCTTGCTTCAGCTATGGGAGAGGAAGTGAATGTGATTCTCCCCAGTAGGACACGAATGTCCTACTGTATCCAAATGAAAAAAAAGTTTTGCCTATAGCTCTACTTTAAGAGCTAAAGCCACCTGAAGAATCTTCACATTTGATACTTCCAGATGCCAAAATCCCATGTCACAAACTATGAGTCCTTCCAGTGACCCCTACTCTATCCTGTAGGGGCCTGTAGAATGAGGACTGAGCAAAGAGGGAATGCAACATCCAACACCCTTGGAAATGTTTCTGATGTGAAAAGGCTACTGCTCTGCAAGAAATTAAATAATGGAGGAATGAATGAGGAGTATAAAGCTTCTTCTTTTGCAGGTCTTACTTTATTACATATTTTAAACCAAGCAACAGAATCACTTAAACTATTCTGAAGAACACAGAGGTGTATAGAAAATGTAGATGTTGAAAGTGCAACTACTAGTCAACAAACAATATAAGCATGTATAAATACAGCGCCATGTGATCCTATGATTTCACATGAAACCATGTCCACATTAGCATGCCATGTTTTTTTTCTTTACAGCTTATTTTTAACAACGAATTTGATAATTTTGTTTTGTACTGGGTTATCCATTGACCTAAATCCATCCATCAAAGTCTATCTGATAGATACCTTAGGATATGTCTGGTACATTTATCTGAGCCAAACACATTCTGCTCTGTTTATCAACATGGCCATTTTTCAATGTTCTCTTTCAGCATTTGCGAAATGTAATGTACAAATGAATTACAACTCATTTAAACTGCTGCTTTAAACTAATTACTGACTGTCTATTGTTTGCAAACACAATAACACAATACTTGTCTCCTGCTTACCCTTCAAGCATTAACATGCAGTTGCGTATGATTTATTCACTTAATCAAATGCAATAAGAAGGATTCAAAATAAGCCAACATGATTTATGCATTTTACATAATACAAAATGTTTGTTTATATAAACTATGTCTTGTAATACCAGATTAAGATCTATGCAGTAGTAAGCAATGTTGCTGATTCTGACACACAGATGTGCCACCCTATCTAGAGTAAAGGATACAAATGTAAATTCCCAATAGTTTTCTCATGTTATTTGATAATATTTCAAATTTGGTCCAAAGGCATAACTATGCTCCTTTAAACCTTGATTTGTAATTTGGCCAAAGCTTTGCAAATCTTCGGCAATATCTGTATGTAACACTTACCATAAAAACAGACCCCTCACTCAATAAAGAGGCAGACTCTAATGAGGTTCCATATAATGGAAGTAGGAAGACAGACATTCATTAATCAGTCTGTGAAAAAGTACACCTTCAACATTTTTACGTTTTGGACATATTAAGAGACTTTGGGGATCATTTACTATAGAGCTGCGGCGCTAATAGCCGCTAATAGGCGCTAAAATGGTATTCACTATAGCGCTGGTGAGAAAATACTCCCAAAATCAAATTTACTATAGTTCCCTGAAACCAAATAGCGCCCAAACCCTTACTCTGCTAAAACCTGGAGAATTGCACATGGAAATAATGTTTAGAGCATGATATAATTGCCTAAATGGTACTGAAATATGCGGTATATTATTTAAAGATAATCTGCTTTTAAACTGTGCGAAAAAGTGATTTCTACACTGAAATAACAGTCTGAGAAGTGAAAAATTCCCTGTTTTGGACAACTAGGTGCCAACACAACTGAGCATGCTCAGACCGGAAAATAACTCACATTTTAACTCGTGTCTTTTTTAGCCAGCGCTATAGTAAATACCAAAATGAGAGTGAAAATCTGCTCTATTTTAGTCCAAATCAAGTTTCAGCCATTCATTCTAATGGAACAATTCTAACTTTCACAAAAAAAACCTTTTAATGTTGAGATGAAATGTATCTTTCTCTGAAATAAATTTTCCTTTGCAACATTGTTGCTTCTACTTAAAATATTTTGTTTTTAAGAATACTACAATGTGGAATGCTTTGATGTTTTGGTAAAATATATTTTTCTCTGTCACTTTCACTTGTTACTCTCCATCTCACAACCATCTTTACCCCAAACTCACACAGGTGTCTTTACAAACCACAAACAATACCATTGCTGATGCAAATTTAAAATGAAT
The DNA here is from genome assembly GCA_037952925.1 of Lithobates clamitans. Lineage (NCBI taxonomy): Eukaryota > Metazoa > Chordata > Amphibia > Anura > Ranidae > Lithobates > Lithobates clamitans. The sequence goes on from JBBGZY010000438.1 coordinate 13,652,362, forward strand.
CACAATTTTTTGTGCTTTTTATTATTTCCAAATATTTATAATTTGAGCCCAAAAAATGTGATATGTGTACCAAAATCAGAAATCAAAATGTAATTCCCAAAAATGTGAGGGTAATATTCTACTCTCACCCACAAAAAACACCAAATATCACAGAATAAATCAAGAAGAATAACTCTTGAGTAATGTAATTCCATCACTTGTATGTCCAAAGAAATGCAGTATTTATGTGTTTTATGTGTATTTTTGTGTAAGTGGTCCTCACACGTGGCAGCTCCGTTGCTTAGAGGTTAGAACTTCTGCTTAGTATCCCTGAGGGTCTGGGTTCAAATCCCAAACATGTTGCTTCATGTAGAGAAGTTGTCTCATTTCCCAGGTGCTATAACTATGTCTAAATGTAGTATTTATGTGTAGGAGGGTTCCACCACCATTGTAAGTCTTCCAGATACCCTATTTAGCCAAAAGTATTGGGATGCCTGCCTTTACACACACATGAACTTTAATGGCAGCCCAGTCTTAGTCCGTAGGGTTAAAATTTGATTTGGCACACCCTTTGCAGCTAGAACAGCTTCTGGGAAGGCTGTCCACAAGGTTTAGTGTGCCTATGGGAATGTTTGATCATTCTTCCAGAAGCGCATTTGTGAGGCCAGGCACTGATGTTGGATGAGAAGGCCTGGCTCGCAGTCTCTACTCTAATTCAGCCAAAGGGTGTTCTATCAGGTTGAGGCCAGGACTCTGTGCAGGCCAGTTAAGTTTCTCCACCCCAAACTTGCTCATCCATGTCTTTATGGACCTTGCTTTGTGCACTGGTACGCAGTCATGTTGGAACAGGAAGGGGCTTTCCCCAAACTGTTCCCACAAAGTTGGGAGCATGAAATTGTCCAAAAATCCCCCCTCCACCAAATCATTTGGACCAGTGCACAAAGCAAGGTCCATAAAGACATGGATGAGTGATTTTGGGGTGGAGGAACTTGACTGGCCTGGACAGAGTCCTGACCTCAACACAACAGAAAACCTTGGGGATGCATTAGAGAGGAGACTGTAGGTCAGGCCTTCTCGTCCAACATCAGTGCCTGACCTCACAAATGCACTTGGAAAAATGGTCAAACATTCCCATAGACACACTCCTAAACCTTGTGGACAGCCTTCCCAGAAGAGTTGAAGCTGGTATAGCTGCAAAGGGTGGGCCAAATGAGTTTTGAACCCAATACTAATACTGGGATGCCATTACAATTCATGTGCATTTAAAGGCAGGCGTCTCAATACTTAGGCCAATATATTGTATATTGCTTGTGACACTGAGCATGGCTATGGACTTAGGGCTGATTCATACCACAGAGATGCAGAGAACAAGCGTGGTGGCTAAGTGGGTAGCAGTTCTGTCTAGCAGCACCTGGGATGTTGGTTCTATTCCCCAACATGCTAATCCTTGTGTTGAAGTTTATATGTTCTCCCTGTGGGGGTTTCTCACCACAATCCAAAGACATACTGGGATCTTATTTGTCTCCTGTCGAAATAGGTTCTAATGTAAGAAAGTTAATTTTGGACTTTATATTGGAAGCTCATTGCAGCCAGGGAAAGGAAAAAGATTTCCGCGCTCACAGACCAAGGCTTGCAGCCTCGCCTTACTCACCCCCAGAGGGATGAGGTAGGTAATAGAGGTATATGTGGATAGGGGCAAGTGGCGCTACCTATGTTGGATACGTAACAGTTGTGTGTTAGCTATATAGCTATATATTAACTGTGTGCTCTCCTAAAAGTGGGCTAAGAAATGCACTTTTACAGAACCGTATTATAAAGTGTATATGTGCCCAATGGGATAAGTATCCCGTATCAGAGGATGCAACCAAATTATGCAGGTATAGCAAAATAAAAAATATATATATACAGGTGTAACAAAAGTATCATCAGTGGTGGTGACATTAATTATAAATAATAAGTGTAGCAGTACACAGCCCCCTACTGATGTATAAGGGGTTAACCATATAATAACAATTTGTTCTTCCGGCTGTTGCACTGGCTGATAAAGAGTCTATAATCAGTCCACACCCAGTGCCATATACTGGTTGAGTATTACCACTATATCTCCACTGTGCACAAATAACGTGTTATGCTGGTGAAACAATCACAGCCCCCTTCTTAACCATGGGTACAGTCAATGTTAATAGGGACCAAGTGTAACATGTGACAAAAAATATATTTATGACAAATTGAGAAATGAAAAAAAACTAATGTGCCAAAAATATACCAATTGTGACAAAAATATAAAAAAATGTAGATAATAAAAATCAGTATTGTGAAAGTCCTAACTTGAAGACAATTCATTCAAAAGTTCCTGCGTGAGGTGACTTTAGTGATGGCAGCAATTGATATCCAGTGACTTAAGTGCTCCCCCTCAAGGGTCCCCACTCACCAGCTCCCTGCACCCCTGCAGGGGTAATAGGCATCTAATATCCTCAATGTTTTCTTGGAATCCAATGGGGTTGTCCCTAGGGGCCTTCCGCTCCAGGTGTAAATATCCTTCAGGGTTAGGCTTTATCCTCATATAAAAGAAAACAGGGCTCCCATAGTGTGATACCGTAGTGTATTTATTAAAAGTGTGCTAGGTCCAACAACCAATAATAAAAGTAAATACAAAATAAAAGTTTAAAACCGATTAACACTCCTGCAAGGGAGTGAAAGTATCACACTGCGTAAGGGAGATCAAGCACGGAGAGGAGCTCGTGGATGTACGCTAACAGCTGAGCGGCGTGCACCCCAGCTGCGTTCCACACTCTCTCCGACTTCCGCGTATGATGTAGGTACGTAGCTCCGCCTTGCGCGTTTCGCCATTGACGTTATCAAAGGCGTAGCTAACGTACCTAGTGGTAAGCTATTTGAAGGCAAGCGGGCATCTCTCCTCCCATGGGCGGGAGACCTGAAGGGCCTGGTATGGAATTTAGGGGGACCCCCACGCCATTTTTAAAAAAAAATTTGGTTTGGGGTTCCCCTGTGGGGAATTCCCATGCCATTTTTATCAATGAACTTTTATGTGTATTGTCGGACCGGCAATTCATTAATAGCCGCGAGTAGTTTTAAATGACTTTTTTTCCTTTGAAATGTCATTTTGCTGTCAGAGTGTTCTAAACACAGGAAACATGCGCCCCTTTACAGGCATACTATAGACACCCCCCCAGGTATGAAATTTAAATGAATATTAAATTGTTATTGTTTCACTCTAAGCATTATTAAAATCACTGCTCCCGAAGAAACGTCAGTTTTTAAAAAAAAATTTTGCATTGATACATGTCCCCTGGGGCAGGGCCTGGGTCTCCAAACACTTTTTATGGCAAAGAACTTGCATATAAGCCTTCAGTGAGAACTTTGGATTTTTCAGGTTCGAGCCCCATTGACTTCAACTATTCCAGCATATGTGATCTGACAGGCATTATTGCCGGAAATAGTGCTGCTTTCCATTTGCATTAGCGCTGACTTTCTGAGAGTTGAAGTCTTTCTGGCCTTTTTTGAGAGCTATTTTTTGGTACTGCAGGATAATTTTTTGGCGCTATAGTAAATGACCCACAGTATAAGCAGAAATAAAGCAAAAGTGGGTTAGCATTTAATGAAAGAAACTGAAAGACTTACATTTTATGAAAAGGTTAAAAAATGCCTGCCTTTAAAACAAACCCCTCATAAAAAAACACCACTGTTGAGGCTTCACTAACTTATTATTACCCCACAAAGACTATATGAAAGTATCAAATATGACCAGGAGTTGATAGCTGCACATTGCTAGGCATGTCACCACCCCCGTATGTTAACATTCAAGCCTGACCATTGGCTATTAACGCACCAAGCACTTTTTGGGGGGGAGAGCAGTCGCATATATGCCCCATACCTTTAAGTACTAGGATTTTCAACAGCAGAAGCAGAGGAAGTTATTTTCTAACCTGACCATCTCCCATTTGAGAATATCCAGTTTAACCTGGCTCAGGTAGGCATTAGGGATGAGCTTTAAGGGGTTGTAAACCCTCAGGGTTTTACAACCACCTGTGCTGCACAACTGCCCAAAGCTCCCCTTTTGCTTACCTGAACCCGGTCTTTCCAGCAACAGGGACGAGCACACCAGCTCCAGTTGGTGTCTCGGGTCCTCACTGGATAGACTGATAGCAGCAAGAGCAATTGGCTCCCGCTGCTGTCAATCAAATCTAATGACGCAGGACCTGGGGGGCGGGGTTGGGTCCTCCTGTCTGTGTCAATGGATGCAGCAGCAGGACACGTGAGCACAGATGCATGAGTGCCCCCAGGAAAAGCACTTTTCCGTGGGGGGCACTCGATGCAGGGAGGAGCCAGGAGTCGGGGCCACTCTGTGCCAAACCCTTGCACAGAGAATGTAAGTATGACATGTTTGTTATTTAAAAAAACTTTAAAGAAATGTAAGGAAATGTATTTGGCTGGGAGCGGTGATGTTAGCAATGATATGAGTCAGGTTGTGATGTGACACATCTGAAAGCAGGTGGGACATATTAGGAAGCAAGTGAACACATTGTCCCTGAAGTTGATGTGTTGAAATCAGAAAAAATAGACAAGTGTAAGGATTTTGATAAGGCCCAAATTATAATGGCTAGACAACATCTTCTAAAACTGCAGTGGGATATTCCCAAACTGCAGTGGTCAAGACCTACTAAAAGTGGTCCAAAAAGGAAAAACCGGCAATCCGGCTACATGGTCATTAGTGGCTAAGGCTCATTAATGCACATGGGGAAGGGTTAGATTGCTGAATAAGTTCATGCTGGTTCTGATAGAAAAGTGTCAGAACACACAGTGCATCACAGCTTGTTGTGTATTTGGCTGCATAGTGAAAGACCCATCAGGGTGCTCATGCTGACCCACAGCCAAGAATGCCTACAATGGACACATAAGCATCAAAACTGGACTACAGGAGCATTAGAAGAAGGTGGTCTGTTTATAAGCTGAGGTGTTAGCTTCCAAATTATCCAGATTGAATTCAATCAAGCATCTACAGGATGTGCTGGAAAAACAAGTTTGATCCATGGAGGCCCCAACTTGCAACTTACAGTTCTTAAAAGATCAACTACTGTTGATTTGGTGCCAGGTACCACAGCATACCTTCAGATGTCTAGTGGAGTCCATGTCTTGATGGGTTATGATGGGTGATCATAATGTTATGTCTGTGTAAGCCAAGTGTAGGAAGCTCCCTCCCTGGCTCTTTTATGGCAAACAATGCAGATTTTTACACGTGTGCAAAAAATTAGAAAAGAGCCCTGGCGTTAGTTGGCTTAACTACAGAGACTGAAGCAAGTGCTTCCTAGTGTGACCTTTAGCATTTTTACAGTTGGTGGTTTCCTGAATGGTTTCATGTATTTCATTTTTCCTGAGTAATGTGCCAATAGTACTTTTTCACACAGCACAAACTGTTGCATGTTATTCAATTTCATAGGTTGTAAGGTGTTCATCTTTTCATTTTTTTCTGATAAGGTGAACTTACACTTTAAAATTTGTATAACATTAATTATATTATCTTTAATATAAACGTAAATGGGTATGTATCTATGCAAATCTTCAGTTTTCTAACAAATTTTAGAAAATAATTTAATAGCAGGTTATGATTTATAAACAAAGCATTAGTGCAAAGGGATTCAATTTACCTCATAGTGTTTCAAAAGTGGAACAAGTGAATGAAAAAGCTACATTGACATTGCTACTAGGAAAGAGAGTGTATAGATCACTGCTTTAAATCTGTATTTAGAACTTTAAAAGCAATGGAACAAATGCATTAACTGGTATCGACCTGCTTAGTGACACACAATCACAAACTTGTGTTTTAACTCAAAGAACCTCCAGGCAGACAAACCATTGACTTTAAGTCACATGCTGTAAACTTTAGCTTAAAGTTCCAATAGGATGTCGATAGAGCAAATGTGAAGATCATCTACATACAAGATCCTGTCATACAAGATTCTGTCATCAGCCCTTCTAATTATCATTTTTTTGATCAAAAAGCTTCCTTTTTATTATGTGGGGTAAGCTTGCAACCTTTGTCAGACTTTTATTGCTTTGTAGCAAATCCATCCAGCACCACACCCTTTTGTTTCATTTGTTGGGCATGCACGGCCAATAGGGCCACCATCAGTTGGTTAAATATCAATAGTTAACACTTTCCCGCCTGGCCTATAGCAGATTGATGGCCAGGTGGGCCTTACATCCTTCATCATATGACGTCCTCCCAGAAGGTGCTGCACAGTGACACAATTTGTCACCTTCTGTGTCCACCGGACACAGCCGATGACTGATCAGTGTACCGACTCGCTGCCGGTACCATGTGAGCGCTGTGACCTATCACAGTAAATCATTTGACAGTTCAAAACAAAGGATGGCTTCCTTTCATGCCATCCATTGTGAACAATAGCGTTGCTGGCTGTGATTGGTCAATGTGATCACATGGTACAGACAGGACCAATTACAGCCCATCTGTACCATGTGATTAGCTCTGGCCAATCACAGCTAATCACAACAAAACAAACTGAATGAATCAATTCAATTCATTGCTATCAGCAATAATAATGTGTAAAAAAAATCCAGTTTACTTCCCCAGAGTAGTGCAATGTTACTATGGTAACAATATATTGCTCTGGTTACAGTGTTTAAAAAAAAAATAATTAAAATGTAATAAAAATAAAAGAATATTGAAAAAAATGTTTTGTTTTTTTTGTACTGTCACCAGTCGGCGTCCCTGATCACCACCACACCAGTTATATGATGACACTGTATTGCACTGGTGACAATATGTGAGAAATTTTAATTTCCTAATTTACCAAAAAATCTCTGACGAAAAAATGACATCTTCAAAAAAACTCGCCATGCCTCTAATTAAATACCTTGGCCTGTCTACTTTTATTTGGGGAATATTTGTACTTTCTTGACATTTTTGGGCCTCAAGAAATGAGAAACAGTCAGTACATCAGGATTGATCAATTTTCAGACATATACCATAGTTTGTAGACTCTATAACTTTCCTACAGACTAAATAATATACACTAATTTGGGTTATTTTCAGAAAATAAATGTAGCAGAATACATTTTGGCCTAAATTTATGAAGAACAAAAATTTATTTGCAAAACTGTATAACAGAGATGAAGAAAAACTTGTTTTTTTCATAATTTTCAGTCTTTTTTCCTTTATTTAGCAAAAAAAAACCCAGTGGTGATTAACCACTTGCCGCCCGCCCACCGTCAAATGACGGCTGGGCGGTGCGGCTCTCATTCTGGGTGAATGAGAGCCACATAGGGGCATGCAGCACATCGATCGCGGGTGTGCAGCACGGCAATCGCCGCCACGCCATGTTGCTAGGACATGGCGCGACCCCGATCTTTGTAAAGAGCCACGGCTCTTTTACCATGTGATCGGCTGTGCCCAATCACAGCCAGGCACATGTAAACAGTGCCCATCAGTGCAGCCTCTCAGTCCCCATCAGTGCCGCCTCATTAGCGCCCATCAGTGAAGGAGAAAAATTACTTATTTACAAAATTTACTGACAAACGAAGTCTTTTTTTGTTTTTTTAGGAAACTCATAAGTGATTAAATACCACCAAAAGAAAGGTTTATTTGTGTGAAGAAAATGATAAAATGGTCACAGTGTAGCATAACCACGCAATTGTCATTCAAAGTGTGACAGCACTGAAAACTGAAAAATTGCCTGGGCAGGAAGGGGGTGTAAGTGCCCTGTATTGAGGTTGTAAACACCACTAGGGATGAGCCTGCGAGTCGAATCAAACATAAGTTATGTTCGTTTGTTCTAAAAATGAACCAAACACATGGGCCGTTTAGGGAAAATTCAAGCACCGCGGAACACCCCATAATGCACTGTGAGATTGCAGTGCATTGCTGTATGATGATTGGCCAAAGCATGCACTTGACCTGCATGCTTTGGCCAATCACAGCGCGCTCTGCTGAGAGAGTGATAATTGGCCAAAGGCAGGGTGTCTTTGGCCAATCATGGCTCAAGGGACTAAGTCCACGCCCCACACTATATAAGGCTGCTTACATGGTGGGCGTATAGTGTACTAGTGTAATTAATGAAGAGAGGTTATTCAGCTTAGTTAGCGGCGTGCAGGGAGTGATATATATAGTGAAAGTGAATAAGTGAAACCCTGCGCCAAAAAAAAAATGATGTGGGGGTCCCCCCAAAATCATTACTAGGCCCTCCAGGTCTGGTATAGATTTTAAGGGGAACCCCGTGCCAACATTTTTAAAAAGAATGACATGGGGGTCCCTCCAAAATCCATACCGGTCTGGTATGGATTTTAAGGGGAACCCCGTGCCAAAATGTAAAAAAAAATGGCGTGGGGGTCCCTCCAAAATCCATACCAGACCCTTATCTGATCATGCAACCTGGCAGGCCGCAGAAAAAGGGGGGGCATGAGGGTGCCCCCCTCCTGAACCGTGCCCACAAGTGCCAGCAATCAGTGACCATTAGTGATGCCAGTCATCAGTGCCACCTATTCGTGCTGCCTAGCTGTGCCCACCAGTGCCATCTATCTGTGCCCACCAGTGCTGCCTATCAGTGCCGCCTATCAGTGCTCATCAGTGCCACATATCCTTGCCCATAAGTGTGGCATATTAGTGCCTCCTTATTAATGCCACCTAATCAGTGCCCATAAGTGCTGCCTCATCAGTGTCCATAAGTGCCACCACATCAGTGCCCATCAGTGCAGCCTATCAGTCCCCATCAGTGCCGCCTCATTAGCGCCCATCAGTGAAGGAGAAAAATTACTTATTTACAAAATTTACTGACAAATGAAGAAAAACGTTTTTTTTTTCAAAATTTTCAGTCTTTTTTTGTTTTTTTAGGAAAAAATAAAAAACTCAGAAGTGATTAAATACCACCAAAAGAAAGGGCTATTTGTGTGAAGAAAATGCTAAAAATGGTCACAGTGTAGCATAACCGCGCAATTGTCATTCAAAGTGTGACAGCGCTGAAAGCTGAAAAATTGCCTGGGCAGGAAGGGGGTGTAAGTGCCCTGTATTGAGGTGGTAAACACCACTAGGGATGGCCAATCACAGCGCGCTCTGCTGAGAGAGTCATAATTGACCAAAGGCAGGGTGCCTTTGGCCAATCATGGCTCAGCGGACTAAGTCCATGTCCCACACTATATAAGGCTGCTTACATGGTGGGCGTATAGTGTACTGGTGTAATGAATGGAGAGGTTCGGCAGCTTAGTTAGTGGCATGCACTGAGTGATATATAGTGAAAGTGAATGAGTGAAACCCTGCGCCAAAAAAAAAATGACGTGGGGGTCCCCTCAAAATCATTACCAGGCCCTTCAGGTCTGGTGTGGATTTTAAGGGGAACCCCGCACCAAAATGTAAAAAAAAAATGGCATTGAGGCCCCCCAAAATCCATACCAGGCTCTTCAGCTCTGGTATAGATTTTAAAGGGAACCCCGTGCCAAAATGTTTAAAAAGAATGACGTGGGGGTCCCCTTCAAAATCCATACCGGTCTGGTATGGATTTTAAGGGGAACCCCGTGCCAAAATGTAAAAGAAAAAATGGCGTGGGGTCCCTCCAAAATTCATACCAGACCCTTATCTAATCACGCAGTCCCCCAAAGCACCTTGTCCCCATGTTGATGGGGACAAGGTATACAATTTAAAGGCTGCGCTGCTAGTGCAAATACATGATCATATTAACTGAAAATACCATAATTATGAATGAACACAAGTGAATTGTTTCATAACAAAAAAAAAATAAATAAATAAAAATAAAAAAAATGCACATAAATCGCATGCAAAAAAAAAGAATCGCATGCAAAAAAAATGAGTGGAACATTCAGTAAACAAAAACGATTAAATAGAGTCCATTTAGTCATAGATTGAAATGAACTGTAGGTCTTGTGGGTGTAGAAAATGGTTGGATAGAGGGAGAAAGACACCCTTCCTTCAAGTGATATAAAGATTATCTCCGTAGGGAGCGTGATGTTAAAATAGAGAGAAGATCCTCCACCTCAAGTAAGGTAAGCCCCTTACCAGATCCAAAGATCTCCTGTCACAGAGATCATGCACACATGTGGCTGTGTCCCCCAGCCACTGGGTCTCTGTCAGTGCGCAGATCGGAAGCCACCTCTCCAGGAAATCAATCCAAACGTGATTTATCCGCTCACAGACCATGGATAAATAGGAAAGAAATGCTCCATAGCGTAATACAGTTAAAATCCACTTTAATTTATAAAAGAAAAGCACTTACAATTTGTGCAGTAAAGATCGCTTATAAAAACATGTAGCGCCGGCCGGCTTCAGCTGCTGCCCGTTTCTTCCGGGTTCAGCGTGGTATGGTGGTGACCCCAGGAAGATGACAGATTTGTCGAAACGGCGTAGGGAGGAGCAGCGTGCTGACGTCACCACCATACCACGCTGAACCCGGAAGAAACGGGCAGCAGCTGAAGCCGGCCGGCGCTACATGTTTTTATAAGCGATCTTTACTGCACAAATTGTAAGTGCTTTTCTTTTATAAATTAAAGTGGATTTTAACTGTATTACGCTATGGAGCATTTCTTTCCTATTTATCCATGGTCTGTGAGCGGATAAATCACGTTTGGATTGATTTCCTGGAGAGGTGGCTTCCGATCTGCGCACTGACAGAGACCCAGTGGCTGGGGGACACAGCCACATGTGTGCATGATCTCTGTGACAGGAGATCTTTGGATCTGGTAAGGGGCTTACCTTACTTGAGGTGGAGGATCTTCTCTCTATTTTAACATCACGCTCCCTACGGAGATAATCTTTATATCACTTGAAGGAAGGGTGTCTTTCTCCCTCTATCCAACCATTTTCTACACCCACAAGACCTACAGTTCATTTCAATCTATGACTAAATGGACTCTATTTAATCGTTTTTGTTTACTGAATGTTCCACTCATTTTTTTTGCATGCGATTCTTTTTTTTTGCATGCGATTTATGTGCATTTTTTTTTTTTTTGTTATCAAACAATTCACTTGTGTTCATTCATAATTATGGTATTTTCAGTTAATATGATCATGTATTTGCACTAGCAGCGCAGCCTTTAAATTGTATAGCTAGTAAGGTGGAGGTTGTTTCACATCTAAGGTTGCAGCAGCATTTTACATTTCAATTTTTGGTTTGAGATATTTGTCTTTTCATCACACACATGTGGGGATCATTTCCACTTATGGGATAGCGCAGTATTTTTTACGATATTACATGATGGGGACAAGGGCCTCATCCCCACAACCCTTGCCCGGTGGTTGTGGGGGTCTGCAGGCCAGGGGCTTATTGGAATCTGGAAGCCCCCTTTAACAAGAGGGTCCCCAGATCCTGCCCCCTCCTATGTGAATGGGTATGGGGTACATTGTACCCCATACCCATTCACCAAAAACGTGTCAAAAAAGTAAAAATAACAGGAGAGAGTTTTGGACAATTCCTTTATTAACCACTTCAGCCCCCGACCAGGCCACTTTTTGCAATACGGCACTGTGTTGATTTAACTGACAACTGACACGATCGTGCAATGTTGTACGCAAACAAAATGTATGTCCTTTTTTTTCCACAAATAGAGCATTCTTTTGGTGGTATATGATCACATAGTTTTTTTTTTTATTTTTTGCACTATAAACAAAAAAGAGTGATAATTTTGAAAAAAAATATTTTGTACTTTTGCTATAATAAATATCCCCAAAAAAATGAAAAAAAAAGAATTTCTTCATTAGTTTAGACCGATATGTATTCTTCTACATATTTTTGGTAAAAAAAATTATAATAAGCAAATATTGGTTTGTTTGCGCAAAAGTTATAGCGTCTACAAAATAGGGGACAGATTTATGACATTTTTATTAATATTTTTATTTTTTTACTAGTAATGGTGGTGGTCTGCGATTTTTTTCAGGACTGCAACATTGCGACGGACACATTGGACACTTTTGACACTTTTTTGGGACCAGTGACATTTATACGATCAGCGATCAGATCTAAAAATAGTCACTGATTACTGTATTAATATCACTGGCATGGGAACGGGTTAACATTAGGGAGCGATCAAGGAGTTAACTGTGTTCCCTATGTGTGTTTCTAACTGTGGGGGGAATGTGGCTGACTAGAGGAGGAGACAGATCGTTGTTCCTACTTAGTAGGAACACACAATCTGTCTCCTCTCCCCTGACAGAACCGGGATTTGTGTGTTTACACACACACAGATCCTGGTTCTCACTCTGTCACGAGTGATTGCGGGTGCCTGGCGGTCATTGCGCCTGCCGGGCATGAGCATCAGCTCTGGGGACATGATGCAGCCTGCTACAGCATCTTAACCACTTGCCGACCGCCGCACGACGATGTACGTCGACAGAGCGGCACGGGCAGGCAAAAGGGCTTACCTGTACGTCCCTGCCTGCCCGCGGGTGGGGGGTCCGATCGGACCCCCCCCGGTGCCTGCGGCGGTCGGCAAATGTCCCCCGGCGATCGGTGGTGAGGGGGAGGCCATCCATTCGTGGCCCCCCCCTCGCGATCGCTCCCAGCCAATGGGATCATTTCCCTGCCTCTGTATTGTACACAGAGGCAGAGGAAATGATGTCATCTCTCCTCGGCTCGGTATTTTCCGTTCCGGGCCGAGGAGAGAAGACTGAACTGTGAGTGCACCAAACACACACACACACAGTAGAACATGCCAGGCACACATTACACCCCGATCCCCCCCCGATCGCCCCCCGATCCCCCCCGATCACCCCCCCCCCTGTCACAAACTGACACCAAGCAGGTTTTTTTTTTTTTTTCTGATTACTGCATAGTGTCAGTTTGTGACAGTTAGTGTGTTAGGGTAGTGAGTGTTAGGCCCCCTTTAGGTCTAGGATACCCCCCTAACCCCCCTAATAAAGTTTTAACCCCTTGATCACCCCCTGTCACCAGTGTTGCTAAGCGATCATTTTTCTGATCGCTGTATTAGTGTCGCTGGTGACGCTAGTTAGGGACGTAAATATTTAGGTTCGCCCTCAGCGTTTTATAGCGTTGGGGACCCCCATATACTATCTAATAAATGTTTTAACCCCTTGATTGCCCCCTAGTTAACCCTTTCACCACTGATCACCGTATAACCGTTACGGGTGACGCTGGTTAGTTTGTTTATTTTTTATAGTGTCAGGGCACCCGCCGTTTATTACCGAATAAAGGTTTAGCCCCCTGATCGCCCGGCGGTGATATGCGTCGCCCCAGGCAGCGTCAGATTAGCGCCAGTACCGCTAACACCCACGCACGCAGCATACGCCTCCCTTAGTGGTATAGTATCTGATTGGATCAATATCTGATCCAATCAGATCTATACTAGCGTCCCCAGCAGTTTAGGGTTCCCGAAAACGCAGTGTTAGCGGGATCAGCCCAGATACCCGCTAGCACCTGCGTTTTGCCCCTCCGCCCGGCCCAGCCCAGCCCACCCAAGTGCAGTAACGATCGATCACTGTCACTTACAAAGCACTAAACGCATAACTGCAGCGTTCGCATAGTCAGGCCTGATCCCTGCGATCGCTAACAGTTTTTTTGGTAGCGTTTTGGTGAACTGGCAAGCACCAGCCCCAGGCAGCATCAGATTAGCGCCAGTACCGCTAACACCCACGCACGCACCGTACACCTCCCTTAGTGGTATAGTATCTGAACGGATCAATATCTGATCCGATCAGATCTATACTAGCGTCCCCAGCAGTTTAGGGTTCCCAAACACGCAGTGTTAGCGGGATCAGCCCAGATACCTGCTAGCACCTGCGTTTTTCCCCTCTGCCCGGCCCAGCCCAGCCCACCCAAGTGCAGTATCGATCGATCACTGTCACTTACAAAACACTAAACGCATAACTGCAGCGTTCGCAGAGTCAGGCCTGATCCCTGCGATCGCTAACAGTTTTTTTGGTAGCGTTTTGGTGAACTGGCAAGCACCAGCCCCAGGCAGCGTCAGATTAGCGCCAGTACCGCTAACACCCACGCACGCAGCATACGCCTCCCTTAGTGGTATAGTATCTGATCGGATCAATATCTGATCCGATCAGATCTATACTAGCGTCCCCAGCAGTTTAGGGTTCACACAAACGCAGTGTTAGCGTGATCAGCCCAGATACCTGCTAGCACCTGCGTTTTGCCCCTCCGCCCGACCCAGCCCAGCCCACCCAAGTGCAGTATCGATCGATCACTGTCACTTACAAAAGACTAAACGCATAACTGCAGCGTTCGCAGATTCAGGCCTGATCCCTGCGATCGCTAATAGTTTTTTTGGTAGTGTTTTGGTGAACTGGCAAGCACCAGCGGCCTAGTACACCCCGGCCGTAGTCAAACCAGCACTGCAGTAACACTTGGCGAGTCCCATAAGTGCAGTTCAAGCTGGTGAGGTGGCAAGCACAAGTAGTGTCCCGCTGCCACCAAAAAGACAAACATAGGCCCGTCGTGCCCATAGTGCCCTTCCTGCTGCATTTGCCAATCCTAATTGGGAACCCACCGCTTCTGCAGCGCCCGTACTTCTCCCATTTACATCCCCAACCAAATGCAGTCGGCTGCATGAGAGGCATTTTTATGTCCTCCCGAGTACCCCTACCCAACGAACCCCCCCAAAAAAGATGTCGTGTCTGCAGCAAGCGCGGATATAGGCATGACACCCGCTATTATTGTCCCTCCTGTCCTGACAATCCTGGTCTTTGCATTGGTGAATGTTTTGAACGCTACCATGCACTAGTTGACTATTAGCGTAGTGTACAGCATTGCACATACTAGGCACACTTTCACAGGGTCTCCCAAGATGCCATCGCATTTTGAGAGACCCGAACCTGGAACCGGTTACAGTTATAAAAGTTAGTTACAAAAAAAAGTGTAAAAAAAAAAAAAAAAAAACAAACAAAAATATAAAATAAAAAAAAATAGTTGTCGTTTTATTGTTCTTTCTCTCTCTCTATTCTCTCTCTCTATTGTTCTGCTCTTTTTTACTGTATTCTATTCTGCAATGTTTTATTGTTATTATGTTTTATCATGTATGCTTTTCAGGTATGCAATTTTTTATACCTTACCGTTTACTGTGCTTTATTGTTAACCATTTTTTTGTCTTCAGGTACGCCATTCACGACTTTGAGTGGTTATACCAGAATGATGCCTGCAGGTTTAGGTATCATCTTGGTATCATTCTTTTCAGCCAGCGGTCAGCTTTCATGTAAAAGCAATCCTAGCGGCTAATTAGCCTCTAGACTGCTTTTACAAGCAGTGGGAGGGAATGCCCCCCCCCCCAACGTCTTCCGTGTTTTTCTCTGGCTCTCCTGTCTCAACAAGGAACCTGAGAATGCAGCCGGTGATTCAGCCAGCTGACCATAGAGCTGATCAGAGACCAGAGTGGCTCCAAACATCTCTATGGCCTAAGAAACCGGAAGCTACGAGCATTTTATGACTTAGATTTCGCCGGATGTAAACAGCGCCATTGGGAAATTGGGAAAGCATTTTATCACACCGATCTTGGTGTGGTCAGATGCTTTGAGGGCAGAGGAGAAATCTAGGGTCTAATAGACCCCAATTTTTGCTAAAAAGAGTACCTGTCACTACCTATTGCTATGATAGGGGATATTTACATTCCCTGAGATAACAATAAAAATGATTTAAAAAAAAAAAAATGAAAGGAACAGTTTAAAAATAAGATAAAAAAATAATAATAATAAAGAAAAAAAAAAAAAAAAAAAAAAAAGCACCCCTGTCCCCCCTGCTCTCGCGCTAAGGCGAACGCAAGCGTCGGTCTGGCGTCAAATGTAAACAGCAATTGCACCATGCATGTGAGGTATCGCCGCGAAGGTCAGATCGAGGGCAGTAAGTTTAGCAGTAGACCTCCTCTGTAAATCTAAAGTGGTAACCTGTAAAGGCTTTTAAAGGCTTTTAAAAATGTATTTAGTTTGTCGCCACTGCACGTTTGTGCACAATTTTAAAGCATGTCATGTTTGGTATCCATGTACTCGGCCTAAGATCATCTTTTTTATTTCATCAAACATTTGGGCAATATAGTGTGTTTTAGTGCATTAAAATGTAAAAAAGTGTGTTTTTTCCCCAAAAAATGCGTTTGAAAAATCGCTGCGCAAATACTGTGTGAAAAAAAAAAATGAAACCCCCACCATTTTAATCTGTAGGGCATTTGCTTTAAAAAATATATATAATGTTTGGGGGTTCAAAGTAATTTTCTTGCAAAAAAAAATTATTTTTTTATGTAAACAATAAGTGTCAGAAAGGGCTTTGTCTTCAAGTGGTTAGAAGAGTGGGTGATGTGTGACATAAGCTTCTAGATGTTGTGCATAAAATGCCAGGACAGTTCAAAACCCCCCCAAATGACCCCATTTTGGAAAGTAGACACCCCAAGCTATTTGCTGAGAGTCATGTTGAGTCCATGGAATAATTTATATTGTGACACAAGTTGCGGGAAAGAGACAATTTTTTATTTGTTTTATTTTTTTTTGCGCAAAGTTGTCACTAAATGATATATTGCTCAAACATGCCATGGGAATATGTGAAATTACACCCCAAAATACATTCTGCTGCTTCTCCTGAGTACGGGGATACCACATGTGTGAGACTTTTTGGGAGCCTAGCTGCGTACGGGACCCCGAAAACCAAGCACCGCCTTCAGGCTTTCTAAGGCCGTAAATTTTTGATTTCACTCTTCACCGCCTATCACAGTTTCGGAGGCCATGGAATGCCCAGGTGGCAAAAAACCCCCAAATGACCCCATTTTGGAAAGTAGACACCCCAAGCTATTTGATGAGAGGTATAGTGAGTATTTTGCAGACCTCACTTTTTGTCACAAAGTTTTGAAAATTGAAAAAAGAAAAAAAAAAATTTTTTTTCTCGTCTTTCTTTATTTTCAAAAACAAATGAGAGCTGCAAAATACTCACCATGCCTCTCAGAAAATAGCTTGGGGTGTCTACTTTCCAAAATGGGGTCATTTGGGGGGGGGGTTTGTGCCACCTGGGCATTCCATGGCCTCCAAAACTGTGATAGGCAGTGAGGAGTAAAATCAAAAATGTACGCCCTTAGAAATCCTGAAGGCGGTGATTGGTTTTCGGGGTCCTGTACGCGGCTAGGCTCCCAAAAAGTCCCACACATGTGGTATCCCCATACTCAGGAGAAGCAGCTAAATGTATTTTGGGGTGCAATTCCACATATGCCCATGGCCTGTGTGAGCAATATATCATTTAGTGACAACTTTGTGCAAAAAAAAAAAAAAAATTTGTCACTTTCCCGCAACTTGTGTCAAAATATAAAACATTCCATGGACTCAACATGCCTCAAAGCAAATAGCTTGGGGTGTCTACTTTCCAAAATGGGGTCATTTGGGGGGGGTTTATGTCATCTGGGCATTTTATGGCCTTCAAAACTGTGATAGGTAGTGAGGAGTAAAATCAAAAATGTACGCCCTTAGAAATCCTGAAGGCAGTGATTGGTTTTCGGGGCCCCGTACGCGGCTAGGCTCCCAAAAAGTCCCACACATGTGGTATCCCCGTACTCAGGAGAAGCAGCTAAATGTATTTTGGGGTGCAATTCCACATATGCCCATGGCCTGTGTGAGCAATATATCATTTAGTGACAACTTTTTGTAATTTTTTTTTTTTTTTTTGTCATTATTCAATCACTTGGGACAAAAAAAATGAATATTCAATGGGCTCAACATGCCTCTCAGCAAATTCCTTGGGGTGTCTACTTTCCAAAATGGGGTCATTTGTGGGGGTTTTGTACTGCACTGCCATTTTAGCACCTCAAGAAATGACATAGGCAGTCATAAATTAAAGGCTGTGTAAATTCCAGAAAATGTACCCTAGTTTGTAGACGCTATAACTTTTGCGCAAACCAATAAATATACACTTATTGACATTTTTTTTACCAAAGACATGTGGCCGAATACATTTTGGCCTAAATGTATGACTAAAATTGAGTTTATTGGATTTTTTTTAGAACAAAAAGTAGAAAATATCATTTTTTTTCAAAATTTTCGGTCTTTTTCCGTGTATAGCGCAAAAAATAAAAACGGCAGAGGTGATCAAATACCATCAAAAGAAAGCTCTATTTGTGGGAAGAAAAGGACGCAAATTTCGTTTGGGTACAGCATTGCATGACCGCGCAATTAGCAGTTAAAGCGACGCAGTGCCGAATTGTAAAAAGTGCTCTGGTCAGGAAGGGGGTAAAACCTTCCGGGGCTGAAGTGGTTAAAGAGCCAACGTACAGCTATGACGGCTCGCCCAGGGGTGCCAACCTGCCGCAGTATAATTGTGGTGGCTGGTTGGGTAGCGGTTAAAAAAAAGTGTTCCACAATGTCCATCCATCTTCAATCATGGTGCCAACGGTCCGGAAAAAAACCCCCCAAAAAACAGAAAAACTCTGGCTCTATGGGAGGCTTTCCACCAACTGCCGTCTTTTTGCTTTGACAGCTCTCATATAGTCAAGGGCGGGGCCACCTGGTGATGTAAATGGGTAACCCCATCCCCTCTGACCTTAAATGAGGTCAGAAGGAGGTGGGGTGACTCAGTTACATCAGCGGGTGGCCCCACCCTTGGCTATATAAGAGCTGTCAAAGCAAAAAGACGGCAGTCAGTGGGACACCTCCCATGGAGGCGGAGTTGTTCCAAATTTTTTTTTTAGGACGTCGGAGCCGTGATTGAAGATGGATGGACATCACAGGACACTTTTTTTTTTTTTAATGAGGAATAAAGGAATTCATTAAGTAAAGGGATTGTCCAGCCAAAACTGTCTCCTGTAATATTTTTAAAATTTGGTGCAGGGTTCCCCTTAATATCCATACCAGACCTGAAGGGCCTGGTATGAATTTTGAGGGAGACCCCCACACTATTTTTTTTTAATTTTGGCGCAGAATTCCCCTTAATATCCATACTGGACCCAGGGGCCTGGTAATGGACTGGGAGGAACCCACACCATTTTTTTCAATGATTTTTTATGTATATTGACGGGATCCAGCAATACATTACAGCCGCAAGCAATTTTAACCACTTCCCGTCTGCTATATAACAAAATGATGGCCAGAAAGTGGTTGTATTATCCTGACTCGACTTCATATGACATCCAGCAGGATAAGCTGCCAGTGTGCGCCCCCGGAGTGTGCAGCACGATGATCTGTGGTGTGGTGTGTCGGTCTAACCCACTGCATCTCCGATCTAGGTAAAGAGTCTATGACGTAGGCTCTTTACCATGGTAACCAGGAAGTACCATTTATTGGCTTTCCCTCTACTCGCACTGACCTGCATGAATAGAGGAAACCCTATCGGCTGTTATCCTGACAGGGGAGGTCTGTGCTGATAATCAGCACATTGATTATCAGTGCAGACCTATCGAGAATGCCCACTGCAGACCACCAGGTATGCCCACTAGAGCCCACCAGGGATGCCAATCAGTGCCCATTAGGGATGGCACGCTATGCCCATCAGTGATGCCTGCCAGTGCCCCCTAATTAGTGCTGCCTTTAAGTGCCATCTATCAGTGCCACCCATTAGTGCTGCCTATAAGTACCCACCAGTGCCACCTATCATTGCCACCTATGAGTGCCCATCAGTGCCACCTATGAGTGCCCATCAGTGTCACATATAAGTGTCCATCAGTGGCACCTATCAGTGCCCATCAGTGATGTCTATTAGTGCTGCCTATCAGTGCCCATCAGTGGTGCATATAAGTGGCTCATCATCAGTGCCACCTCATCAATGCCAATCAGTACTGCCTCATCAGTGCCCATCAGTGCAGCCTCATAATGCTCATCAGTGAATGAGAAAACATACTTATTTACAAAGTTTTGTAACAGAAACAAAGAAAAACTTTATTTTTCCAAAATTTTTGGTCTTTTTTATTTGTAGCACAAAAAATAAAAACCCTAGTGATGCTCAAATACCGCCAAAAGAAAGCTCTATTTGTGAGAAGAAAATTTTAAAAATGTAGTTTGGGTCAAGTGTTGCATGACCGCGCAATTGTCATTCAAATTGCGACAGTGCTGAAAGCTGAAAATTGGCCTGGGCAGAAAGGAGGTAAAAGCGCCCTGTATTAAAGTGTTTAACCACTTAAGGACCGCCTCACGCCGATGTACGTCGGCAAGGCGGCACGGGCAGGCAAAATCACGTACATGTACGTGATTTGCCTCCCGCGGGTGGGGGGTCCGATCGGACCCCCCCCCGCCGCCCGAGGCTGTCCCGTTCTGTCCCCCGGCGATCAGAGACGAGGGGGAGGCCATCTGTTCGTGGCCCCCCCCTCGCGATCGCCGCCGGCCAATGGGAACACTCCTTTGCTGCTGTATGCTAAACAGCAGCAAAGGAAGTGATGTCATCTCCCCTCGGGTCGGTAGTTTCCGTTCCGGCCCGAGGAGAGACGACATGTGAGTGAGTGCACAACACTACACACACACAGTAGAACATGCCAGGCACACATTACACCCCGATCCCCCCCCCGATCGCCCCCCGATCCCCCCCCAATCACCCCCCCCCCCTCCCTGTCACAAACTGACACCAAGCAGGTTTTTTTTTTTTTTTTTTTTTCTGATTACTGCTGTGTCAGTTTGTGACAGTTACTGTGTTAGCACAGTTACTGTTACCCCCCTGTAGGTCTAGGGTACCCCCCTAACCCCCCCTAATAAAGTTTTAACCCCTTGATCACCCCCTGTCACCAGTGTCGCTAAGCGATCATTTTTCTGATCGCTGTATTAGTGTCGCTGGTGACGCTAGTTAGTGAGGTAAATATTTAGGTTCGCCGTCAGCGTTTTATAGCGTCAGGGACCCCCATATACTATCTAATAAATGTTTTAACCCCTTGATTGCCCCCTAGTTAACCCTTTCACCACTGATCACCGTATAACCGTTACGGTTGACGCTGGTTAGTTCGTTTATTTTTTATAGTGTCAGGGCACCCGCCGTTTATTACCGAATAAAGGTTTAGCCCCCTGATCGCCCGGCAGTGATATGCATCGCCCCAGGCAGCGTCAGATTAGCGCCAGTACCGCTAACACCCACGCACGCACCGTACACCTCCCTTAGTGGTATAATATCTGATCGGATCAATATCTGATCCGATCAGATCTATACTAGCGTCACCAGCAGTTTAGGGTTCCCAAAAACGCAGTGTTAGCGGGATCAGCCCAGATACCTGCTAGCACCTGCGTTTTGCCCCTCCGCCCGGCCCAGCCCAGCCAACCCAAGTGCAGTATTGATCGATCAATCACTGTCACTTACAGAACACTAAACGCATAACTGCAGCGTTCGCAGAGTCAGGCCTGATCCCTGCGATCGCTAACAGTTTTTTTTGTAGCGTTTTGGTGAACTGGCAAGCACCAGCCCCAGGCAGCGTCAGGTTAGCGCCAGTACCGCTAACACCCACGCACGCACCGTACACCTCCCTTAGTGGTATAGTATCTGAACGGATCAATATCTGATCCGATCAGATCTATACTAGCGTCCCCAGCAGTTTAGGGTTCCCAAAAACGCAGTGTTAGCGGGATCAGCCCAGATACCTGCTAGCACCTGCGTTTTGCCCCTCCGCCCAGCCCAGCCCACCCAAGTGCAGTATCGATCGATCACTGTCACTTACAAAACACTAAACGCATAAGTGCAGCGTTCGCAGAGTCAGACCTGATCCCTGCGATCGCTAACAGTTTTTTGGTAGCGTTTTGGGGAACTGGCAAGCGCCAGCGGCCTAGTACACCCCGGTCGTAGTCAAACCAGCACTGCAGTAACACTTGGTGACGTGGCGAGTCCCATAAGTGCAGTTCAAGCTGGTGAGGTGGCAAGCACAAGTAGTGTCCCGCTGCCACCAAAAAGACAAACACAGGCCCGTCGTGCCCATAGTGCCCTTCCTGCTGCATTCGCCAATCCTAATTGGGAACCCACCGCTTCTGCAGCGCCCGTACTTCCCCCATTCACATCCCCAACCAAATGCAGTCGGCTGCATGAGAGGCATTTTTATGTCCTCCCGAGTACCCCTACCCAGCGAACCCCCCCCAAAAAGATGTCGTGTCTGCAGCAAGCGTGGATATAGACGTGACACCAGCTATTATTGTCCCTCCTGTCCTGACAATCCTCGTCTTTGCATTGGTGAATGTTTTGAACGCTACCATTCACTAGTTGAGTATTAGAGTAGGGTACAGCATTGCACAGACTAGGCACACTTTCACAGGGTCTCCCAAGATGCCATCGCATTTTGAGAGACCCGAACCTGGAACCGGTTACAGTTATAAAAGTTAGTTACAAAAAAAGTGTAAAAAAAAAAAAAAATATGAAATAAAAAAAAATAGTTGTCGTTTTATTGTTCTCTCTCTCTCTATTCTCTCTCTCTATTGTTCTGCTCTTTTTTACTGTATTCTATTCTGCAATGTTTTATTGTTATTGTTATTGTTATTATGTTTTATCATGTTTGTTTTTCAGGTGTGTAATTATTTATACTTTACTGTTTACTGTGCTTTATTGTTAACCATTTTTTTGTCTTCAGGTACGCCATTCACGACTTTGAGTGGTTATACCAGAATGATGCCTGCAGATTTAGGTATCATTTTGGTATCATTCTTTTCAGCCAGCGGTCGGCTTTCATGTAAAAGCAATCCTAGTGGCTAATTAGCCTCTAGACTGCTTTTACAAGCCGTGGGAGGGAATGCCCCCCCCCCACCGTCTTCCGTGTTTTTCCCTGGCTCTCCTGTCTCAACAGGGAACCTGAGAATGCAGCCGGTGATTCAGCCAGCTGACCATAGAGCTGATCAGAGACCAGAGTGGCTCCAAACATCTCTATGGCCTAAGAAACCGGAAGCTACGAGTATTTCATGACTTAGATTTCGCCGGATGTAAATAGCGCCATTGGGAAATTGGGGAAGCATTTTATCACACCGATCTTGGTGTGGTCAGATGCTTTGAGGGCAGAGGAGAGATCTAGGGTCTAACAGACCACAATTTTTTCAAAAAAGAGTACCTGTCACTACCTATTGCTATCATAGGGGATATTTACATTCCCCGAGATAACAATAAAAATGATTTAAAAAAAAAATATGAAAGGAACAGTTTAAAAGTAAGATTAAAAAAGAAAAAAAGAAAAAAGAAAAAAAAAAAAAAAAAAAAAGCACCCCTGTCACCCCCTGCTCTCGCGCTAAGGCGAACGCAAGCGGCGGTCTGTCGTCAAGCGTAAACAGCAATTGCACCATGCATGTGAGGTATCACCGCGAAGGCCAGATCGAGTGCAGTAATTTTTCCAGTAGACCTCCTCTGTAAATCTAAAGTGGTAACCTGTAAAGGCTTTTGAAAGCTTTTAAACATGTATTTATTTTGTTGCCACTGCACGTTTGTGCGCAATTTTAAAGCATGTCATGTTTGGTATCCATGTACTCGGCCTAAGATCATCTTTTTTATTTCATCAAACATTTGGGCAATATAGTGTGTTTTAGTGCATTAAAATTTAAAAAAGTGTGTTTTTTTCCCCAAAAAATGCGTTTGAAAAATCGCTGCGCAATTACTGTGTGAAAAAAAAAAATGAAACACCCACCATTTTAATCTGTAGGGCATTTGCTTTAAAAAAATATATAATGTTTGGGGGTTCAAAGTAATTTTTTTGCAAAAAAAAAAAACTTTTTCATGTAAACAATAAGTGTCAGAAAGGGCTTTGTCTTCAAGTGGTTAGAAGAGTGGGTGATGTGTGACATAAGCTTCTAAATGTTGTGCATAAAATGCCAGGACAGTTCAAAACCGCCCCAAATGACCCCATTTTGGAAAGTAGACACCCCAAGCTATTTGCTGAGAGGCATGTCGAGTCCATGGAATATTTTATATTGTGACACAAGTTGCGGGAAAGAGACAATTTTTTTTTTTTTTTTTTTTGCACGAGGTTGTCACTAAATGATATATTGCTCAAACATGCCATGGGAATATGTGAAATTACACCCCAAAATACATTCTGCTGCTTCTCCTGAGTACAGGGATACCACATGTGTGAGACTTTTTGGGAGCCTAGCCTCGTACGGGACCCCGAAAACCAAGCACCGCCTTCAGACTTTCTAAGGGCGTGAATTTTTGATTTCTCTTCACTGCCTATCACAGTTTCGGAGGCCATGGAATGCCCAGGTGGCACAAAACCCCCCCAAATGACCCCATTTTGGAAAGTAGACACCCCAAGCTATTTGCTGAGAGGTATAGTGAGTATTTTGCAGACCTCACTTTTTGTCACAAAGTTTTGAAAATTGAAAAAAGAAAAAAAAAATGTTTTTTCTTGTCTTTCTTCATTTTCAAAAACAAATGAGAGCTGCAAAATACTCACCATGCCTCTCAGCAAATAGCTTGGGGTGTCTACTTTCCAAAATGGGGTCATTTGGGGGGGTTTTGTGCCACCTGGGCATTCCATGGCCTCCGAAACTGTGATAGGCAGTAAAGAGTGAAATCAAAAATTTTCACCCTTAGAAATCCTGAAGGCAGTGATTGGTTTTCGGGGTCCCGTACGTGGCTAGGCTCCCAAAAAGTCCCACACATGTAGTATCCCCATACTCAGGAGAAGCAGCTAAATGTATTTTGGGGTGCAATTCCACATATGCCCATGGCCTGTGTGAGCAATATATCATTTAGTGACAACTTTATGAAAAAAAAAAAATAAATAAATAAAAAGTGTCACTTTCCCGCAACTTGTGTCAAAATATAAAATATTCCATGGACTCAATATGCCTCTCAGCAAATAGCTTGGGGTGTCTACTTTCCAAAATTGGGTCATTTTGGGGGGTTTTGTGCCACCTGGGCATTCCATGGCCTCCGAAACTGTGATAGGCAGTGAAGAGTGAAAGCAAAAATTTACACCCTTAGAAATCCTGAAGGCGGTGATTGGTTTTCGGGGCCCCGTACGCGGCTAGGCTCCCAAAAAGTCCCACACATGTGGTATCCCCATACTCAGGAGAAGCAGCTGAATGTATTTTGGGGTGCAATTCCACATAGGCCCATGGCCTGTGTGAGCAATATATCATTTAGTGACAACTTTTTGTAAATATTTTTTTTTTTTTGTCATTTTTCAATCACTTGGGACAAAAAAAATAAATATTCAATGGGTTCAACATGCCTCTCAGCAATTTCCTTGGG
The DNA here is from genome assembly GCA_037952925.1 of Lithobates clamitans. Taxonomy (NCBI): domain Eukaryota; kingdom Metazoa; phylum Chordata; class Amphibia; order Anura; family Ranidae; genus Lithobates; species Lithobates clamitans. The sequence goes on from JBBGZY010000438.1 coordinate 13,677,441, forward strand.
GTGTCTACTTTCCAAAATGGGGTCATTTGGGGGGGTTTTGTACTGCCCTGCCATTTTAGCACCTCAAGAAATGACATAGGCAGTCATAAACTAAAAGCTGTGTAAATTCCAGAAAATGTACCCTAGTTTGTAGACGCTATAACTTTTGCGTAAACCAATAAATATACGCTTATTGACATTTTTTTTACCAAAGACATGTGGCCGAATACATTTTGGCCTAAATGTATGACTAAAATTTAGTTTATTGGATTTTTTTTATAACAAAAAGTAGAAAATATCATTTTTTTTCAAAATTTTCGGTCTTTTTCCGTTTATAGCGCAAAAAATAAAAACCGCAGAGGTGATCAAATACCATCAAAAGAAAGCTCTATTTGTGGGAAGAAAAGGACGCAAATTTCGTTTGGGTACAGCATTGCATGACCGCGCAATTAGCAGTTAAAGCGACGCAGTGCCAAATTGGAAAAAGACCTCTGGTCCTTAGGCAGCATAATGGTCCGGGGCTCAAGTGGTTAAATTACATTTTTCCTTTAGAAATGTCATTTTGCTGCGGAACTGTTATGAACATGGGAAAAATGCGCTACTTTACAGGCAGACTAAGGGAACCCCCCCCCCCGGCACGATATTTAAAGGAATATTTCATTCTTATTATTTCACTTGAGCATTATTAAAATCACTGCTCCTGAAAAAACGGCAGTTTTTAAAACTTTTTTTTTGCATTGATACATGTCCCCTGGGGCAGAACCCAGGTCCCCAAACACTTTTTATGACAATAACTTGCATATAAGCCTTTAAAATTAGCACTTTTGATTTTTCATGTTCGTGTCCCGTAGACTTTAACGGTATTCGTGTGTTCGAACACATTTTTTGTCTGTTCACACGTTCTGGTGCAAACTGAACCAGGGAGGGGTGTTCGGCTCATCCCTAAACACCACCAAAATAAAGCTCTGGCTGTGAGAAAATTATAAAAATTTAGTTTGGGTACAGTGTTTCATGACCGCACAATCATCGTTCAAAATTCGACAGCGCTAAAAGCTGAAAATTGGCCTGGGCAGGAAGGGGGGTAAAAGCGCCTGGCACTAAAGTGGATAAAGAATATAGAAATAAAAAAATTGCAACAAGAAAAAAAGGGGGGTTAAATAGATCTGATTAGGGTTTCGCTAGGGTTTATTAACCTCCCTGGCAGTATGATTATTTCGGATTTTAGGTGCTGAAAGCGGTACAATTATTTTGCATGGAAATTTGGCGTTTTATATTGTAGGTCTGTAATTCTTAACAATAACACACTTAAATCTGTCCAAACCAGAGTCTAGTAGATATCCCGGGTATGATAAAGTTTGAAACACAAAAACATAAATTATAATATAATAAATAAAAATAAATAATTAAAAAAAAAAAAAAATTAATAATAAAATAAATTTCCCCACGATTCACTATCGCTCAATTCTGCAAGTGTTCTAATTTACTATCGCTGTTTTCTAGCTGGTCTAAAGCCACTTTTGATGTAAAGGGACACTTTTTGGTTGCTATGGACAATCTCCAGTTTCCAGGCAGAAAGAACAGTATATATAACATAAAACTGCATGCAGGACATGGGCCAAAGCACTGGGGACAAAAGGAATGTGAAATAATTTCATACAGTACTGTAATCTGTAAGATTACAGTACTGTATGTGTTATGATTTTACACTTTTTTGAATTTGCCGCCAGGCTCCGCCCCCGTGCGTCGCGCCGCTCGCAGGGAACGGAGCCTGGCATAGAGAGGCTTCGGAGGAGGACAGAGCCCACAGACACAGCGGGGGGGACATCGCAGGATCCCGGGGACAAGGTAAGTAAAGCCACACCAGGATCCTGCGATGTAATCCCGAGTGTGGCTCGGGGTTACCGCTAATGGTCCTGAATTTTAACCCCGAGCCACACTCGGGAAAACCGCCAGGGAGGCTACGAGGTTAAATAGGAACACATTTTGTTTAAAAAAGGGTTGCTTTAGGCTGGATTCACACTTATGCGAATTGGATGTGGTTTTCCAAATTCGCATGACAGTATATTGTGACCGGCTCTCTATGGAGCCAGTTCACACATCTCCGGAGCGACTGCAGAGCGAATTGCACAGGAGTCCTCTTTGGCTCAGTTTCAGGTCCAAATTCAGGCAAGAAATGTGGGCTTGATTCGTCCCTAAAATGGAGAACAGGGATGCACGGGACCCCTACTGTCAGCCGCATTCAATTTTAAGTTTGAACCCATCCTAAATCAACAACATTATATAGAGATTTGCTATATTTTTTAGCAAGTCATTTTGGGGACTAGGAGTTGCATATAGAAGTCGTGGGACGAGAGCTTGCAGAGGGGTAGGAATATGTATGGAGGAGTATGCCATGTATGCCTTTTGTACTTTGACAAAGACCTTTTTTTTTTTCATTTTTTTTTTTTTGTGGAGTACATGCTCCTTTACCCTCCATGCACTATTAGGCATGCAAATTTTATTCTGTTGGAATCCAGAGAATGGAGCTCACCAGTTTACTTGTACTGTATGTAACTGTATGACATTTAAATGACCTTAAAAAGTCATAATTACAGAAGGAAGAAAGTAAAGCACTTTGTGCATTTGGGTTTCAGCACTAGAGAAACAGAGGTGAAATAGTAGGCTGGTTAGTCCTGATGGGTAAAAACTTAAAAACTGCAAAGATCTATTTATAACTAAAGAAGCATTCTCTAGCAAACCAGGCCTTCACATTGAATGTCAATTTCTAAATGCTAAGCTAATACACTAGAATTTAAAAGTTTTTTTTTCTTTTTTTATAAAGTAAAACATTTTAGTGTCTTTTCATTTTATTGCTGCATGCTTCAGTTCCCCATTTCAGTCAATCTGATTCTAAACACCCATTAACATGCATACTGAAATGTTTCCAGAAAAAAAGATGAGTCAGTCTTATTTGTGTTGAATTAAAACATAAACTTTTATATAAAAAATGGGCTTTGTACAGCTGCCCCGCATCAGGACAGCTGATATAAGTAACCAAAAGGAGTGATTGCTTTGGGCAATTATGTTAAAATACTCCAGCATTTTATCTCTTAACCTGTCATCTTTCTGTCAACCATGGCTCCTCATTCACATTTCCCTCTATTTATGGGAATAATTATCCAGCAATTAATAAAGATCTAGTGCAAACTGAAATGACTTCATGAAGTACACGTTAAGGAAAACTTATCATTAGATCATTTCATAGGATTGCAAATGCTTTAATGGAGCCTGAATTAATTTGCTGGGTGTTAGAGTGCAAATTGGGCCAATAAAAGTGACACATTGACTTTTTTTTTTTTGCAGAGGATGCTGCTCACTTTATGAAGAATAGCAGTATAAATGAAAATTAGCCTCTAGACAATGTTAACTACTCTCTATCCATTAGTAGGAGGGTAATTGAACAACTCATTTTAACGGTAAGGAAACCCCTGCTGGATTCATAAAGGAAAGCATTTAAGTTAAAGCCCTAATTAAACTATAACAGACAGCAAGCGGAAGAAATTTCAAAGACTGAGCAACAGTAAAAAATAACTGAAAAAAGTTTCAAAAATTTCACCTGGTGGTACATTTAATATTTTTTTAATGTCTCTGTATAATAAAAAAATAGTTTGTTCAAGCCGCATAATTATATTATAACATTAAAACTTATATTTAAAAAGATAGAAGAATGAAAAAGTCTTGGAGTATCACTGAAGCTAAGAACTTTGTTATAGTTTTCCATTCTGTGCTATAAAAAAACAGTTGAAGTTTATCTGGCTGTCACGGGCAACAGAGTACCTTTTTCTTTTCCTAAGGGTTTATATTAGCTACAATTTCTTGTTAACTAGATCAACCATTGTATGGCATTATGAAAGCCTCCACTGTCAAAATACAATGATCAGCACTGCAATCAATTGGCTGCATGTGCTGATCGAATAAAACATTTCTAATATTCCCATTTAATAGAAGTCGATCATTAGATCAAATTGTCTCTAGCAGGAACAGCCATTTATGGAATGATATTTAGCCAGTCCCTGCTGTAACAGCCAAATTTCAATCCATCTTAGGCTAGATGTAATTTATAATCAGTTGGTTTTAAAATATCCTCTTTGAGTTTCTGGGAGAAAATTGCATCTTCTGCTATTCTAATTACCACAATAAGTTAGGTGGTATTATTTTACTAATATTATATTGTATGCAATATCCTTTAATTTACATGCTCGTATTGCCAACCATTTCTAATGTGTACCAGTTTCCTTTTTTAGAGGTGTTATGGACTACAAGGCCATGGTGCGGCTCTTGTTTCTCTTTCTGGATGCTTCCTGGTTGCTTAGTAACAATCGGCATGTCTGTATATGAGTGCTTTGGTTTTTTAGAGCCTCTCTGAATTAAAAATTATAACATATGTATTCATGTCCACCAATTTTGATTTTCCTAACGTATGTAATCCCAAATGGTGTCTGCTAGGCATATTCAAGGATATAGAACTCTCTGCTAGGGCTAAAAGTTTTTTTGGTTACTGCTTTACAATCAGGGCCAGCCTTGCCATGGGTCCCGGTGGGTCTATGGGACCCTAGCAGCACTTAAGGAGGGGCGGCAACAGGGGCGCACTACCCGAGGACCTGAGGCTCCCTCCCTCTAGCGTACGGTGACCAGACCACTGCCCAAGTGCCGCGCCGATCCTGGGCTTGGGCAGACAGTTTCCCATGTTGGCTGTGAGAGGAGCCAGGTCTGTGATCGCTATTGCGGTAGTACTCGCAGAGCTGAAGAGGAGGAGGTGGAGCGGCTCCAGCCTGACTATGTGTTACTTGTATAGCCATCACTCCTCCTCCCCATTAGTCAATTGAAGAACCCTGCGCGATCCCCAGGACATATGACTGCCTCCTCTCCCTGCATCCTGCCCCTCTCCTCCTACCTCTGCCCCCTCCTCCAATCAATCTTCCAGCAGCAGCAATACATAGGGGAGAGAACAGAGCACAGTGTTCCTCCCCTTTCCTCCGGTACAGCAAAGAATTATGGGAATTGTAGTCCAGAGGGACAGGATTGCCTGGGGCTACAGAGTGTAATGGCCACAAGAACAAGAAGCAGATGAGTTTGTATTATAACATTTTAATAAGTAATTTTTCTCCTTCACTGGTGGGCACTGACAGGTGGCACTGATGGGCACTCATGCGGTGGCATTGATAGGCGGCAGACCCGAATGGGAGACCCGAGCAACCAGCCAGCATGTCTGCCAGCTGGCCAGAGTCCTTGACAAAGCCGGAGTCGCCTTTGATTGGGTCTCCCATCTAGTAACCCGGATACGGTTTACTTGATGCCAATGGTGCTGATTTTAAGAAATCCAAGGTATACAAACCAGCAGATTTTGGCTTTTTAAATACTTTGAAGTGAAGAGGAAGGGTTTGGGGTCTTTTAGACCCCAGATCCTACCATAAAGAGTATCTGTCGCTGCCTATTACTGTCACAAGGGATGTTTACATTCCTTGTGACAGCAATAAAAGTGTTTAGAATTGTTTTGTTTTATTTAACCACTTCAGCCCCAGAAGGATTTACTCACTTCCTAACCAGGCCATTTTTTTTGAAATTGCACTGTGTCACTTAAACTGACAATTGCGCGGTCGTGCAACGCTGTACCAAACAAAATTGATGTCCTTTTTTTCCCACAAATAGAGCTTTCTTTTAGTGGTATTTGATCACCTCTGCGTTTTTTATTTTTTGCGCTATAAACAAAAAATAGAGTGACCATTTTGAAAAAGAAACACTTTTTTTTTTACTTTCTGCTATCCAAAAAAAAATATTAAAAAAATGTATTTGTCAGTTTAGGCTGATATGTATTCTTCTACATATTTTTGGTAAAATAAATTGCAGTGGATGTATATTGATTGGTTTATGCAAAATTTATTGCGTTTACAAACTATGGGATAGATTTAGGGACTTTTTTTGTTTTGTTTTTACTGGTAATGGCGATGATTTGTGTTTTTTAGCGGGAATGCGACATAACGGGGACAAATCTGACTCCAAATAGCACTTTTTGGGGACCAGTGATATTATTACATTGATAAGTGCTATAAAAATGCACTGATCAATGTTTAAATGACACTGGCAGGGAAGGGGTTAACACTAGTAGGTGATCAAGGGGTTAAGTGTGTTCCCTGGGTGTGTTCTAACTGTAGGGGGGGGTTGGGCTGCCAGGGACATGACAGAGATCACTGCTCTCGATCACTGGGAACAGAAGAACTCTGACATGTCATCTGGCAGAACGGGGATCTGCCTTGCTTACACTGGCAGATCCCCGTTCTGCCTCTGTACACCGTGATCGCGGGTTACCGGTGGACATTGAGTCTGCCGGACCCACGAGCACACTCCTGTGTCACGCAGCAGGCATGAGCGCTGCTGGTGACACGCAGGTGCCCGCTACCCCCCATGAACTTACAACCATACAGCTACGGTGGTTCACACAGGAGAGCCGACCCGCCATGGTATAATGACGGCGGCTTGTCGGAGGGCAGTTAAAAGGAGCAGTGTAAAAATAATTTAAAACTAAATAAATAAATATAACTTTTAAAGCGTCCCCGTCGCCGCATGCTCACTCACCAAAGAAAACGCATACCTAAGTCGCGCAAATGTAAACAGTGTTCAAATCACACATGTGAGATGTCCCTGCGATCGTTAGAGCAAGAGCAATAATTCTAGCAAGAGACCCCCTCTGTAAACTGGTAACTATTAAAACATTTTACCGTCGTTTGTCACCATTACACGAGTGCATGCAATTTTAAAGAGTAACATGTTAGGTATATATTTACTCAACATAACATCATCTTTCACAATATAGAAAACAAATTGGGCTAACTTTACTGTTTTTTTTTTTTATTCAGTGAGGTGTATTTTTTCCCAAAAAATTGCGTTCTAGCAAAAAATACTGATTTTAACTTGTAAGCAACGAGTGTCAGAAATAGGCTTGGTCTTGAAGTAGTTAAATATATTTCCATCTAACTGAAATATATTTCTAATTATAATATTATTAACATCAGTTGATGGAGATTTCACATAAACTCATTATCTAAATACAGATACATGTTAATGTATTTTATACAATTGGTGTACCCACTTTTTCGAATAAAACAAGTTTAAAAAAGTAAAATTAAAACATAGAACTTCTCAATGAATTATGCTGATTAACCTGTGGATCATCCATTTTAACACAGAGAATTAAAAGACTGCGAGTCTGAAAGGTTGTTTGAGCTTCAAAACAATGAGTTGCTTTGATAAGTAAACAAACACCTGGACCCAAAGAGCCCTTGCACACTGGGGCGGGGGCAGCGTCGGTGGTAAAACGCCGCTATTATTAGCGGCGTTTTACCGCCGGTATGCGGCCGCTAGCGGGGCGGTTTTACCCCCCGCTAGCGGCCGAGAAGGGGTTAAATACCACCGCAAAGCGCCTCTGCAGAGGCGCATTGCCGGCGGTATAGCCGCGCCGTCCCATTGATTTCAATGGGCAGGAGCGGTAAAGGAGTGGTATACACACCGCTCCTTCACCGCTCCGAAGATGCTGCTGGCAGGACTTTTTTTACCGTCCTGCCAGCGCATTGCTCCAGTGTGCAAGCCCTCGGGGCTTTCACACTGGAATGCAAGGAGCGGCACTTTCGGGTCGGTTTGCAGGCGCTATTATTAGCGCAATAGCAGAAGTCTCTTAAGACGAAACGCGTCGGGTTTCCTTGCTGTACCCAGCCACCTTTACCACGCTTGCCTTTTTAAACTTTGGAATCGATTCTATTTTTCACGTTTTTTACTCATATGGACTGTTAATGGTCTTGATTGATCAAATAAATGCCAATTGAATTGTTGGATTTACACCATGTGGAGGCTCCTTTTTTCTTTCTTTGTACATGGTTTCCACTTTTGAACAAAACGGAGATTGGGCGGACCATCCGGTTAGGATCCCGGCACCCCATTTGGAGGAAGAGGCTTTCCAGTACATGACCTGTTTCCATACTGTCCTCCATTTGAGACAGTACAAGCCTTTCCGACTCACCGCCAACGGCCTGTGAGTCCACCAAAGTTGGTAAGAGTACCCTATCTTTTGTGTTGAATAGATGTCTATGGAGAAGATTTTTATGGAACATCTGCATTGTATGGAACCTATCCTGTTTGCATGATTTATTACTGGGATTAGGCCCCAATTGGTGGCTACAACCTCTAATTCTGGACAATAACAGTTTCCAAGTCCATTTTTATTGGAATGTGGACACTTTAAACACCAATACGGAATTTTATTTTATTTTATTTTATTTTCACTTATATACGAGTGTTTCTTCATATGATGTCACATTGCACATTCTATACTTTACATTGATATATAAACTAGATTAGTTCATTCTCTACTTTATTGTGGAATATTTGCTTATATTCTGTTTGAATATTATATATTATTTAATAGATTTTTTTCACGTTAGCGCTACACTATTTATGTTTACACACAGCGCCTGCAAACCGCCCCAGTGTTCAAGGGCTCTTAGAGAAATAAACATCTTTTTTAACTGACCCTTCCTGTGATTGGACAGCATGAGTTTGGCAGCAGATTTCAGTCAGTGATTTCAACTGAAACCTGTTGTCCAATCACACACAGAGTTCTGTGTTTACAAATACAGAGAACTCTGTGTACATAAAACAGTGATCTGGCAGTTTCTTCTCCCTGAAAAGCAGGGAAAAAAACAGCCAGGTTAGTAAGTGAAAGCAGCACATTTTACACACATTACATTTGTTAGGCACACAGTAAACCCCCTGATTGTCCCTAGATGTTAACCCCTTACCAGCCAGTGTAATTAGTGCAGTGTACAGTATTATCACTGATCACTGTATTATTGTCATTAGCCCCATCAGTGTCAGTTAGTGACCCTACTAGCCAGTGTCTGTTAGTGCCAGATTTCCCACCACACTATCACAGTCATATTATAAGTCACTGATCACCGCCATTACAGTATAGTGTCTATAGCTGCGTAAATTCCAGTATATTATATATCAAAGTTTGTAGACACTATAACTTCCACACAAACCAATTAATATACACGTATTGTTTTTTTTTTTTTTTTTTTTTACCAAAGATGTAGCAGAATACATTTTGGCCTAAAATTTTGAAGAAATTGATTTTTCTGATTTTTTTTATTGGATATGCTTTAAAACAGCAAGTAGAAAATATTGTTTTTTTTTCAAAATGTTCAGTATTTTTTGTTTATCTAAGAACAAAACCCAGTGGTGATCAAATGCCACCAAAACAAAGCTCTATTTGTGTGAAAAAATGATATAAATTTAATTTGTGTATAGTGTTGCATGACTGCAAAATTGCAATTTAAAGTAGCACAGTGCTGAATAGCAAAAAATGGTCTGGTTATGAAGGGTTCAGGGGTTAGTGGTCAAGTGGTTAAATTGAAACTATGTTATGTTTACAGGGCCTTCAGAACTTACAAGTGTAACGCCCCTTTCACATGGGACAGATCCGTGTTGATCCGCCCCGTGAACATCCGCTGCTCAGCGGGGATTGCTCCGTTTTTCCCAGCTGAGCTGGCGGATGACAGGGCGGGACCCGCACACTGTGCAGGGACCGCTCAGTCAGATCTCCACTCTCCCCTATGGGGGATCGGATGAACACGGACCGCCTGTCCGTGTTCATCCGATCCGCTCTGCAGATGGATAGAAAAATAGGATTTTCCTCCATCTGTGGAATCGGACGAGAGCGGGGACGGATGATATTGGGTGTCAGCGGATGTTCATCCGCTGACACCCGCTATCCCATAGGGATGCATGTATGTCCGTATTTCATCCGAAAACGGATGGATGAAATACGGACATACGGTCCGCACGTCTGAAAGGGGCCTTACTGTTGGAAAAAGACAGGGTTTAATATTTTCTATTTATCTAATCAACAAACCTAAAACCATCTCTTCAGTTGAGTCAACAATCCTGTATACTTAAAAGGTAACTCCACTTTTGTGGGAAAAAATTGCAAATAAAAAAAATAATATAGCATATACGATTGCAACTCAAGTCATATTGTAGCTGAATGTTATTAAAATTACCTTTCCTTTTCGATCTGCAGCTCTGTAATTTTCTGTAAACTGCACTGCAATATGACTGCCTGGAGGTATTCTATACACAACACCAGAAACGTAATTTCCTGCTTGTGTGATTGGCTCACTGATTTTCCCAGAAGTCTACACTAAGATACAAGTCAGATATCAGGCATCCCCGGCAACAAAAATGTAATTTTTGGTGAGATGCCCTCATTAGGAAATTACAGCTAAAGGGATACAGATCCAGCGGTTTTCCTCATTAGAAGCCTGCAGGTGCAGCAGCTGTTGATAATTGTGAAACCACCCCCATTAAATGCACATTGACACAGAGAATCACACATGGATTTCTTCAGAATAACAAAAGGTAGGACTCTGCAACAAAGTTTGTTAAACAACCTGCAATGTACAAAGATCTCCCAGGGGGGTGTTTTTTTCTCAACAAAAGTGGAGTTACTATTTAAATCAGTAGTTCTGAACTCCTGTCCTCAGGTCCCACTAACAGGCTAGGTTTGCAAGATAACTGAAATACATCATATATGATATCATTTGCTGCTCAGTGATTGCAGTATTCTAGTCTGAATCTCCCCATCTCCCCAAGGTAATACTTAAAACCTGGCCTGTTAGTAGGCCTGAGGACAGGAGTTGAGAATCACTGATTTTAAGTGTTTGTTATCCCACCATTTTATATTCCTGATATGCACCTGCTGTACTATGTACTTGTATGAAAAAGTTCTGTTTGTATTGTTTTCTTTGTGTGAGATCCATGGTGTTCCTGCCAGTCCCTCTGCTTTCCTAATAAAAACTGACCACACTAAGCAGTAGAGCATACCATTGTCAGTTCTCTAGCTATACTGAGAATTCTGCCTGCTCTCCTCCAATAACCACACTTGCCCTGACAATCACTTCAAGGTCAGACAGTGTCCTCTATTTGTCCACTTAATTGAAGGAAATGTTTAATCAAAAGTCAACATTTTAGAACCTCTCTATAAGTGTCTTACAGTTAAAGGAGAAATGGATTTAACTTGACAATATTTTATCAGAATAAACATGGTACTATTGGGGCATTTTAGAAAAGGTTAATGTATCAAGACTCTTGTTAATTTATATCTGTACAAAATATCATATTACCTTAAACTGATTTAGTCATAATATTACCATCTTTGTGTTTGATTATTATCATTATCATAAGAAATATGTGTATTTTATAATAAAGACAGGTTCAGAAGTAAAATACAAATTATTTGCTATACTTTCCCTGCTCTGTGCAGTGGTTTTGCACAGAGCAGCCCCAATCCTTCCCTTCTTGGGTCCCCCACCGGCGCTCCTGGCTCCACCCTCCTTCTGAGTGCCCCCAGAACAAACAGCTTGCTGTGGGGGCACCTGAACAGGCACGCTCCCAAGTCACGGTCCTACGTGTCCATTCAGATATCGAGCTGCGGCTCGGCTCCACCCTCTCTCTCTTCTCATTGGCTCGTTGGCTGTGATAGAATGCATGAAGGAAAAAAAAACTTCTGCCTTTACAACCACTTTATTATTTTAACATGGATCGCTGTATAAAAATCCCATCCCTTCAGGCAAGGTTTCATGTTTAGATGCTATTGTTCCAAAAATGAATAATCACAAATAATGCCATCAACCCCTCAGAGGAATATATCTATATTATTAATAAAATAAAATTGTTGAATCAATCTAAGGATAAAATTGCTTTATCCTAAAACATTGATTCCAATAAAACCATTTTCTCCTAGAAAACCAAATCTTTGGATTGCTAACCCCAGAGTGTCATCTAGTGGTCAAGTTAAAGTGGAAATACACTGCATCTGAGTACCATGAACCAAAAACGCCATTTAATTCAATTTTAATATTCAGAGCAAACTCCCCTACACATCCTTGTCCCCATGCTTTATTTTGCTCAGACATCACTCTAAAAAATACCCCCCTAGCATTTCTTGTCACAGCCAGCTTGAGTAAGGGCAGGTGATTTATGTAGCATTTACTACCTGGAATCAATCTGCCCTTAGCTCAGGCATGCAGGCTGCTCATGCAGATGAGAAAACTCCCTCCTCCCCTCCTGGTATACTGTAAATTTCTATTTACGAATGCTAGCAGCATAAGTATTAAAAATAGTCAGTGCTGATTTAGAGAGTGAAGTGCCATATTTAGCTTTTGTTTATACAAGCAGTCAATGAGTAATAATGCCCTCCAATCAGGAGTGAGTAAATATTACAAAATATTCCCTCTGGAATGATCCCTAAATGACATTTCATGGAAGATAAATAGGGGAGCTTGAAAAGGGACTGGATCTGAGACTCCATCTTGAAAGACAGACTCCATCTTGCTTCATCCAGCTTCACCCATGGGTAGCTGTTTTGAGGGTTTGATTGGCAGCTATTTTAAAGCTCTATGGAGTCATCCCAAGCCATCGATTTTATCTGCTTTTGAGAGTAATTAACAGTGGGGTTGATTTACTAAAACTGGAGCACTCAGATTCTGGTGCGGCTGTGCTATGGTAGCCAATCAGCTTCTAACATCAGCTTGTTCAATTAAGCTTTGCCAATAAAACCTGGAAGCTGATTGGTTTCTATGCAGAGCTGCACCAGATTTTTCACTCTCCAGTTTTAGTAAATATGATTAAGATGCTTTTTGCCTGCTTAACTTTTTTTTATATAGGCTTTATTTTTGACACATGGAATACAACATACAGTAGCCAACAATGCCTCAAATAGCAGTAATAAATGTAGAAGGAAATGCATCAACAGGTCTGACTGCAAAAACAGGAAAAACAAAGGGGAATGGGAGGGGAAACTTGGGAAGGGGGGAAGCATATAAGGCAACATTTTTAAGGGGGGTATCCCCTAAGTGACCCTGGGTAAGCACACAACCCATGTTATAGATCAAATTCATAAACTCTAGGGTGCCCCCCATGAGGCGGTTATAGAGGACCTGACCAGCTCCACCCCCGGAGGAAGGGGGCAACAAGGCCTCCATCAAACCTCCATCCAGGGGTACAGCCACCCAGCGTTTCAGCGAGGGTTCTGCCAGCTCCAACAATGCAAACTCCAGGCTGGATAGCGCTGGGTCAGGGTCAGCGGCGTACTTCTGCCAAGGTGCCCAGATACTACTAAACCTCTCGTGTTTATCTTTACACATCACCACCCACTCCTCTGCCTCCCTAATCCCATCTACCTTCTTGAGACACTCAGCTATAGTGGGCACCTGTGGGCCTTTCAAGTAGAGAGGTATAAGTCGTTTGGCAGATGCGGTAGCATACTTTTCTTGTAATGGCTCAGAGGGAAGGCAGGGACATGCAAGAGGAAGCGAACTGGAAGCAGAACATCAACCACAAGAGCTTCTTTTATGTGGGTTCGGAAGTCTAACCAGAATTGATGAATCAGAGGGCATTCCTACATATGTGAAGGAGTGTTCCTCTTTGGCCGCAGCCGCGTCAGCAACGTTCAGTGACTGAGGGGTAAATACGTGATAGGGCTGCAGGTACCCGGTACCAGCATGTCAAGAGTTTATAGTTAGTCTCCTGTGTTTCCTGCTTAATTTAATGTTACAATTGCAATAATTTTTTGTTGGGTTAATTTGATATTTCTCTCATAATGTCATAAGTTTTAGGGTTAGATACATTTTTCCTTTATTTATTTTTTTTTATTATTATTTTTTTCTTTTGTGGTATTGGCACAACCCACAGATGTATTTGGGTCCTTATTCTTTCTGCAGGGGAATAACAGTTGTAATCTGTCGATAGAAACAAAACGAAGGGAGCGCTGGAGAAAAAATAAGCAGCTTAGCACACAAAAGTGAATATACAAGCTTCAATGACTAATAAACCAGAAAGTTTTTCTTCAATCACGTCACGGATGTATTCATTTCAGAACTTTATTTGTACATCACTTATTAAGACTTTTATATGTATGTCATAGTTGAGCGCTGCAAACCATTTTCTAGTTTATTAGTTGTAATCTGTCAAACACAGATTATTGTCTGCTTAGGTTAGGTTATAATTGATTTTAGTATCTATGAGAAGAAATATATTATTCAATATACCGGTAGTTCCCCAATATATTCATATGCTTTAGCAGGGTAAATTTAGGTAATTTGTGGTAAATATAGTTTCGGTGTCTGTGTCACCCTATCCATACGACTGTTAATTGTGTTTGCTAAGTAACTTAATTGTAAAATACATCTTAACCACTTGCTTACTGGGCACTTAAACCCCCCCTCCTGCCCAGACCAATTTTCAGCTTTTAGCGCTGTCACTCTTTGAATGACAATTGCACGGTCATACAACACTGTACCCAAATGAAATTTTTATCATTTTTTCCCACAAATAGAGCTTTCTTTTAGTGGTATTTGATCACCTCTGGGTTTTTTAGTTTTTGTTAAAAATATTTAAAAAGACCAAATTTAAAAAAAAAAAAAAAATACAAAACCGTTTTATATTTTGTTAAAAAATTTTGCAAACAGGTATTTTTTCTCTTTCATTGATGTACGCTGATGAGGCTATACTGATGGGCACTGATAGGCTGCACTGATGGGCACTGATAGGTGGCATTGGTGGGCACTGAGAGGTGGCACTAATGGGTGGCACTGATGGGCGGCACTGATGAGCAGCACTGAAGGGCATTGATAGGTGGCACTGAAGGGTACTAATAGGTGGCACTGATGGGCACCACTGGTGGGCATTGATAGGTGGCACTTGTGGGCACTGATAGGTGGCACTGATTTCTGGCACTTAAGTAATGTGGGCACTGTGGGCACTGATTAGTGGGCACTGTGGGCACTGATTTTTGGCACTGATTTGTGGCACTGGCAGGCAGCACTGGTGGGCACATAACATGCTGTTCCTCTTCGGGACCGATGTCCCTGCAAACAGAAGACGGTGATTGGCTTTTTTCACCTCATGCTGTTAGCGTGAGAAGAAAAAAAAAGATTACCGATCCTCTGTTTACATCAGGTGATCAGCTGTCATTGGCTGACAGCTGATCACGTGGTAAGGGGCCTCATTGACTCGAGTGAATATAGCGCGCCCCGATGTTTTATCTCATGGTTACTGTGAAATTGTGTGACTCCATCAATGCAGTGCATGTTATCTCAGCTTGCAGAGCTTGCATTCATTGAATAAGTTTACCAAAAATGTAAATATTGCAGAAAATACAGCCTCAAGCTACATAACTAAGCTCCATTTAATGTTGAATAAACAAAGTTATTAATGTATCTTAAATAGAAAACTATCTTTAGGGACGGTTCACATTGCTGCGTTGCGGGAACCCTGCAAATCCACTGTGGGTTCCCCCATCGCATGTCTTCCGGTGGCAGTTCACACTGACCTATGCGAACTGCTGGGAGTGTTAGTTGAAAGTTAATGACATCCCCAAATGAGTTTGTAGATCGCAATGCGATCTGCAAACTTGGACAGGAATTGGATCGCATGGGTGTCAACACCCATGAGATCCGATTCTGCTGCGGACCACAAAAAGGTTTCTGTGTGAGTTTGGTTTGAATGCGATGCAAATTCAGTCATACTATCTGTATAGCTGAAATCGCTTCACACAGAGATTGCATGTGCTGTGCACTGCAGTGCGGTGCCAGTGGGAACCGGTCCTAAGATCAATTCTCACTCCAAAAGCATTTTATTAAAAAAAAGTTAAAAATTCAAAAAAATCAGATTTAAATAAAAAAAAAAAATCAGAGTTAAATTAAAAAAATCTGATTGTTTTGATTTTTTTTTTTAAATCATCGATTTTTATCCACTCTGTTAATGCTCCCATGGCATTTATGATGTGTTGTATGTCGTGTTTTCTTTGTTTATGAAGCCTTGAAAAAGCTTCAAGAATGCTCGATGAATGCCCATGGAAGTATTGTTTTTCTAGTGGGACATCCTTAAAGGGGAAGTGATGTAGAGAAAAAGATAAAATTTGATATGTTGATGTAGCATATATTACAATAATTATATGAATTGAAAAACAGCAGCCATGTAATCATACTCACTATTGCTTTTCTGCTTCTGGAGGACAGTTTTTCCCAGTTTAGGGAAAAAAATACCCACTTGGTGACTTGTTGCCAGATCTGTTTTTTTGGGGGGTTTTTTGTAGCTCGGGATACTTGGGTTGTTATAGTTTATTAAAAATAGCATGTAATATATACTCACGTTAAAATCACAATACAGTATATTACTTTGAGGTTGGGTTCACACCGCAGCATGGAGCGGTTCACAGCAGGAGTCCGGTTCATCCCCGTTCACCGTTTCAGGTCCAATTTCAGCCTGTATTTTGGCTGAATTCAGACCAGAAACGGACCAGAAGACGCA
The DNA here is from genome assembly GCA_037952925.1 of Lithobates clamitans. NCBI lineage: Eukaryota > Metazoa > Chordata > Amphibia > Anura > Ranidae > Lithobates > Lithobates clamitans. Next base: position 13,693,821 of record JBBGZY010000438.1, read on the forward strand.
CAGGAACCCTGTGTAATTCGCATCAGAGCCGCTGCAGAGATGTGTGAACCGGTCACAATCTCCAGACATGCAAATTGGATGCAGAAAACCCGCATCCAATTCGCAATAGTGTGAACCCAGCTTAAGGATGCACAGAGAGGCCGGCGACCCTCTTCTGCTTCACAACAGTAAAGCAGTGGCTCTGCTAGTGTATCTGACAGGCGTGATATGGTCTCCTTCGTATACATTACACCCTAGGTGGGGCTTCATCATGTATATTTGTTTGATATGTTATATTTGATTGTTTTATTTGATTGTTAAACATGTACATTATAAATGTACATTTTAGGATTAGGGAGTCCCACTTCTACTGCTGCAAGGTTATCTTTATATCTATTCAGTGTTAGGATCTTTTGTGGATTATTCATGTTATGTTCAGCTGCTTAGTATACAGTATATCATTTTAATAATTATTTTTGGCTGCGCAGTGTCACATTATAATTTTGACATTTCCTACCTGGCAGTATTGCCAACCTACCAGATTGAAATTTACTGGCATGACACCCAAAGTTGACTAGCACAGCCAAGCTTTTACTGGCATTTCCAAAATTTTAAAAATTACAGTTTTAAGTCCAAATTTCAGTATTTAGGCTACAAACAAGTACGACAGCAATCAGCAATGTGATTTAAGGTAGATATCAAGGCAAAAAACATATTTCTATTTTATTTTGGATATAGTAAGTAAGCAGCTCAGAGATAGGACAGAAAATAGAATGGGCGGCACTCACACATGTAATTGACTCTCACAGTGACACTGACAGCAGTGTGCAGCAGCACAGATGATGATGACATCTCACCAACAGGACACATCCCCTCCTGAGTCACAGTGACAGTCTCTCTCCACGCCAGGTGGTCTCTTCTGTCCACTCCAGTCCAAACAGCACTGACAGTCCCAGTCCCGGCTTGCCTTGCTCCTGTCCCGCACACCTGCACAAGAGGCTCCGGCCCGTCTGCTCGGCTCCTTTGCACCATAACATCACACGACACACTCAGGCACCGCCTCAGTCAGACCCACCCCCTGCCCTAACACACTGTAGCAGGCACTCAGATGGTCTCAGCCAGCTACGGACCAGAAATGTGCATGCACAGTTTCAAGCCAAGCACCGCAGCTATATTTTTTACTGGCAACTTTTTTCCTGTCACTGGCATTTACTAGTAGGAGAAAAGTGCTTGTTATTTACTGTCTGCCAGTAAAAATACTGACAGTTGGCAACCGTGCACAGTACTTGATGGAGGGTGAGAGCTGCCAGAACTAACTTGTCACATGAACAAGATGGTGATTGGTTGCTAGGACCACCCAGCTTCCTAGCAACCAATCACCTGATGATTAACGTGGCCTGGGGAAGGGGGGGTGATATCTACACCTATTCTCATGAAGAAAAAAAGCATACTACAAGTGGTCTAGTTGGCCTGGGCACAGACAGAATACAGTACTGGGTTACAAGGGTGACCCAGGGAATGAGTACCTGCACCTATTCACTGAGGAAAAAAGGTAATGCAAGTGGTTCCAGTTGACCTGCACACAGTCAATGCTCTTCATTCCTGGTAGAGGTGCCAGTGAGGGATGTATGGCTGCTGGCAATAGCTTTAGGTAAAAAAAAATATATTTTTCCTTTTGGTACAGGAGTGGAAAGGAGCATTTGGGGGGTGGTTTAAGATTGCCCAGAGAAGGGCTTTATTTTAAAAGCCTAATGTTTGCTGAAAAAATGGTTTTACAATGCAGCTAATATAAAGCTACTTTCTAATACAAGAAAATGCCTCAGACATTTGTCTTTGACAGAGCAAACATTCTTTTTAGTAAAATGAGATTCATCCTGTGCAGCTGGATCCGTAATGTACAGTATATTTCAACCGGCTGCATTAACAGTGTTAACATGCAGCTGAACAGCAAAGACTTTGTCTGATCGACCTGTGCCTGGTATCCGTGACTCCCTCTGTGATTGCAGATGGATGCCGTCCAGTCCATCCTTCAGCACAGCCCCAGAGTCACACTCCACCACGAGGCTCCATTCCGCTCACTCAGCTCGGTGTTTTAGAGGTCGGTGGCGGGAAATACACCATGACATTTGTCATGAGTAGGCATACCACACAGCCTCTGCCAGAAGCCAGACCTGCCCCCCGGCCTGGGCCCAGCCCGAGCCAAATACAGGAAAGAATTGTATTATCTCATGCATCTCTGGAATCTGTGCATGTGCAGTTCCAAACGGAGCCAATCATAGCAATTTTCACTGGCAATTTTCCCCTGCTATGGGAATTTACGGGCAGGCAGAAAAGTGCCCTGTTTTTACGGCTGCCCGTAAATATTCAGGCGGTTGGCAATACTGCTACCTGGCACTGTCAGTATTGCTGGCTGTCTGATGATTTTGTCTGCACACAGAAGCAATGGAAGGCTGGAAGTGACTGGAGCTGCTCTGTCCTAGTTCTCTATTATCTCCCAGTGCATTCTGGGATACCAGAGCCTCTACTTTCTCTCCTCCAATACCCAGCTAACACTTCATACAGTGCCTTTTGTCATGAATTTTTGTCATGTTACCACCAAAAATGTAAATCTATTTTATTTGGATTTTATATGATAGACCAACACAAAGTGGCACATAATTGTGAAGTGGAAGGAAAATGATAAATGGTTTTCAAATTTTTTTATAAATAAATATCTGAAAAGTGTGATGTGCATTTGTATTAAGCCCCCTTTATTCTGATACCCCTAACTAAAATCCAGTGGAACCAATTGCCTAAAATTTCCTAAAATCTAGAAGTCACCTAATTAGTAAATAGAGTCCACCTGGGTGTAATTTAATCTAAGTATAAATACAGATGTTCTGTGAAGTCCTCAGAGGTTTTTTTTAGAGAACCTTAGTGAACAAACAGTATCATGAAAGCCAAGGAACACACCAGACAGGTCAGGGATAAAGTTGTGGAGAAGTTTAAAGCAGGGTTAGGTTATAAAAAAATATATCAAGCTTTGAACATCTCACAGAGCACTGTTCAATCCATCACCTGAAAATGGAAAGAGTATGGCACAACTGAAAACCTCCCTAGACATGGCCGTCCACCTAAACTGACAGGCCGGGCAAACAGAGCATTAATCGGAGAAGCAGCCAAGAGGCCCATGGTAACTCTGGAGGAGTTGAAGAGATCCACAGCTCAGGTGGTAGAATCTGTCCACAGGGCAACTATTAGTCGTGCACTCCACAAATCTGGCCTTTATGGAGAAGTGGCAAGAAGAAAGCCATTGTTGAAAGAAAGCCATAAGAAGTCCTGTTTTCAGTTTACGAGAAGCCATGTGGGGGACACAGCAAACATGTGGAAGAAGGTGCTCTGGTCAGATAAGACCAAAATGTAACTTTTTGGCATAAACGCAAAACGCTATGCGTGGTTGAAAACTAACACTGCACATCATCCTGAGCACACCATCCCCACCATGAAGCATGGTGGTGGCAGCATCATGTTGTGGGGATGCTTTTCTTCAGCAGGGACAGGGAAGCTGGTCAGAGTTGATGGAAGATGAAGCCAAAAACAGGGCAATCTTAGAAGAAAACCTTTTACAGTATGCAAAAGACTTCAGACTGGGGCAGAGGTTCACCTTTCAACAGGACAACGACCCTAAACATACAGCCAGAGCTACAACAGAATGGTTTAGATCAAAGCATATTTATGTGTTAGAATGGCCCAGTCAAAGTCCAGACCTAAATCCAATTGAGAATCTGTGGCAAGATTTGAAAATTGCTGTTCACAGACGCTCTCCATCCAGTCTGACAGAGCTTGAGCTACTTTGCAAAGAAGAATGTGAAAAAATGTCACTCTCTAGATGTGCAAAGCTGGTAGAGACATACCCAAAAAGACTTGCAGCTGTAATTGCAGCAAAATGTGGTTCTGCAATGTATTGAGGGGGGCTGAATACAAATGCACTCTGCACTTTTCAGATATTTATAACATAATGCTACGGCTCCTGTGTGCACAGCAATGCGTGGTACCATTGTAATATTCATGGCAGGTGTTGAGGGGCAGTTATGAGGCTATAGAAATTCTGAATAAATGCTGCATAAATACATGGTAACATGGTGTTGAAACACATATGAACGAGCCCTAACAATAGAGGCCGGCTGTTGTTTCTATGTGTAATGCTTAAAACCCACTGTATGTAAAATAAATGAAGAGCATTAGATGTCACCTTCCTTTGCTTACTTGATGAGGTATAATTATTCTGAAGAACAGTGAGGAGGAGTGATCTAGTGTTGGAGAGCGATAACGATATTGTCCTCCATTACTATGGATGGATGGTGAAATTGATGCTTTGCTCAGAGGCTACTTTTTTACTTCCTATAATTGAAGAGGTTCTGGTGGGAGGTTGAGCATCTATCTTTTCATAGTCACGGGTGAAGGTGTTATTATTTTTTTTTTTTTTATTGAAAAGAATTTTGATGAAAATCTGAACACTTTTTGGGAAAATAATGACACATTTTATGAGTGACAACACAGTATTTGGGGACTCAAATGCTTTATGTTTGATATACTGTATATATTTGAGAAGTCAAAACATTTTTGCATATATTTATTTATCACAATTGATCACATCATTGCTCACGTTTTTGTTTGATAGGTATATTATAATTATACAGTACATTTATGAATTTTGCCATATTACATCATTTGTTTATTTATTGATCACAAAAAATATTATTTATTATTTATTTACTATTTTTACTATTGAAATGTATTTATCACAATTGATCATATTATTACGCATGTTATTGATTTGATAGGATTGGAATTAGTAGCTCATGAATTTGTTCACACTTTATTGTTTATTTATTGATATGTATTTTTATTTAAATGTACTATTTTTGGTATATGGATCATGTTTTGTAAATGATGAGTTTTTTTATTGTAATCATCTAGAAGTAGAATCGTGAGCACTACATATTTTTATCTTTATTATGATTCTGTTGGTGTGATAGGTGTGACAGACTGTGGTGTTGGCAAGCTTCCCATAGTTATGTAGATACAAATCTACAGTGCAGAGTTAAAACTGAAACAAGAATTGTGATTGGTGCTGGGGGAGAACTTGTTCCAGCTCAATCTATCTGACATGTAAGTCCATTTAAGCTATTGTTAGGTGTTTATTATACACCACAATCAATTTTTGGTCAAATGTTCTATTGTAATTTTTTATCTGGTATATTCATATTGTATTTTACAATTTCAGAGGTGGTTACAGTCCCTGATGAAGATTATATTGTATGCACTTTTCGTAACGCGTTGGTTTTTTCCAGTACTTTTCATCTGTTGTCATCTGTCCGGATGGTTTCATGATTGTAGTAGGATTTTTGCCACTTCTGTCCACTATTGTATAATATTATTGTAATATATGTACATATGGTTGTTTTCTTGTGGTTTCACGCATAAGAATTTTATTAAATTTGTGTATTAATAAAATTGTATTTTTCATATATATATATATATATATATATATATATATATATATATATATATATATATATATATATATATATATACCAGTATATATATATATATATATATATATATATATATATATATATATATATATATATATATATATATATACCAGTATATATATATATATATATATATATATATATATATATATATATATATATATATATATACCGGTATATATATATATATATATATATATATATATATATATATATATATATATATATAATTTTTTTTTCTTCTTCAAATTTGTAAGGGATGATGGTACTTCACACGCCAAACCATGAGAGTCAATCCATTTTCTAGAATTGTGATTGGTTTGCTTTGGGCAACAAGAAATGTTTCTATACCACACCAAGTTCCTCTATTTTTTTTTTTTTACATGAATGAATGTTTATAAATGGACCCCAAAGTCTCAGGGGCCCTTTGTGTAGCTGTGCAGTTTTCACGAATAGTATGTGCACCCTGATAGTTTCCCACATAACCAGACAAAATGACTCAGGAACATTTATGGTTAGTTGAAACATATTTCGTTTTGACTGTGTCTGACCTAACATTTTACTATGTATGAGGTTCTGGCTGAAAAGCATTACCGTATAACATTATTATAATATTATATAATTAGGTTAAATAGCTGTTGTCATATCCTGAATATGCATCGCTTTAACAGTGTGTGAATACCAAAACTGGTTAAACAGAAATGCAAATATTTTGGCAGGTAGAACTGTTCTCAAATGTGTTTTTGTTAATATGCAGTTAACTGTTTCTCTGTTCCATTTTAATGTAGTTATTAACTGTAATATACAATAGCATACAGTAGCTACAGTACAACCATAGCAACCAAGATGACAGCTACTGTATATCATACACTGAGCCAAGTGGACAGGAAGAACTAGCAGTTCTGCCTGTCTGCATAATGAGTAATGCAAGAAGCAATGACATTAGGATAAATAAAAAAAACAATAAATATATATACAGTATATATATGTAACGCATCCCCCATAGGAGCCGCTGGTGCCTTAGGAGCCTTGGGAGTGCATCCCCCATAGGCTCCTATGGGGGATGTGCTCCTAAGGCTCCTAAGGCACCCGCGGCTCCTATGGGGGATGCGCTACATATATATACTGTATATATAATATATATATATATATATATATATATATATATATATATATATATATATATATATATATATATATTAATTTATCCTAATGGCATTGCTTCTTGCATTACTCATTATGCAGACAGGCCAAGTGGACAGGCAGACTGCTACTTCTGCCTGTCCACTTGGCTCAGCGTATGATATACAGTAACTGTCATCTTGGTTGCTATGGTTGTACTGTAGCTATGCTATTGTATATTACAGTTAATAACTACATTAAAATGTAACAGAGAAACAGTTAACTGCAGATTAACAAAAACACATTTGAGAACAGTTCTACCTGCCAAAATATTTGCATTTCTGTTTAACCAGGGTGCCTTTGGCCAATCAAGGCTCAGGGGCTAAGTCCACTCCCCGTACATAGTGTAATGAATGAAAGGCAGCAAAATTACACTTCTAAAGGAAAAAATGTCATTTAAAAACTGCTTGCGGCTGTAATGTATTTTAGGATCTCAGCAATATACAATAAATATAAATATACAATAAATCATTGAAAAAAACGGCGTGAGTTTCCGCTCCCCAGTCTATTACCATTTTTTGTAAATGGCGTGGGGGTCCCCCCCAAAATCTATACCAGGCCCTTATCTGAGAATGCAACCTGGCAGGTCACAGGGAAAAGGGGGATGAGAGAGCACCCTCCCTCCTAAACTGTACCAGACCACATGCCCTCAACATGGGGAGGGTGCTTTGGAGCCCCCCAAAACACCTTTTCCCCATGTTGATGGGGACAAGGGCCTCATCCCCACAACCCTTGCCCGGTGGTTGTGGGGGTCTGCTGGCGGGTGGCTTATCGGAATCTGGAAGCCCCCCTTTAACATGGCGGCCCCCAGATCCCCCCTATGTGAATGGGTATCGGGTACATTGTACCCCTACTCATTCACCAAAAAGTGTCAAAAAAGTAAAAATGACAGGAGACAGTTTTGAACAATTCCTTTATTAAAAAAAAAGTGTGCCACGATATCCATACATCTTCATTCACAGCGGCGACAATCCCAAGAAAAAACAAATGGAAAAACTCCGCCTCCATGAGTGGCGTCCCACCAACTTCAGTCTTTTCGTTATGACAGCTGTTATATAGCTGAGGGTGGGGCCACCCGGTGACATGAACAGGTGACCCCGCCCCCCTCTGATGTCATGTGATGTTTTTGTAAATAAAGGAATTGTCAAAAACCGTCTCCTGTCAATTTTACTTTTTTGACACTTTTTTTGGTGAATGAGTAGGGGTACAATGTACCCGATACCCATTAACATAGGGGGGGGCTGGGATCTGGGGGCCCCCTTGTTAAAGGGGGCTTCCAGATTCCGATAAGCCCCCTGCCCATAGACCCCCACAACCAACAGGCAAGGGTTGTGGGGAAAAGGCCCTTGTCCCATCAACATGGGGACAAGGTGTTTTGGGGGAGACCCCAAAGCACCCTCCCCATGTTGAAGGCTGGTGGCCTGGTATGGTTCAGGAGGGGGGGCACTCTCTCATCCCCCCTTTTCCTGCAGCCTGCCAGGTTGCATGCTCAGATAAGGGTCTGGTATGGATTTTGGGGGGAACCCAGACACCATTTTGTTTTAAAATTTTGGTGTGGGGGTCCCCCTAATATCCATACCAGAACTGAAGGGCCTGGTATGGATTTGGGGGGGACCCAGCACCAATATGTTTTTAAATTTAGTTTTTAAAGTTTTTATATTCCCGGGATCCGACAATATATTACAGCCATGAGCAGTTTTAAATGACATTTTTTGCTTTAGAAATGTCATTTTGCTGTGGTACTGTTATGAACATGGGAAAGATGCGCTACTTTACAGGCAGACTAAGGAGACCCCCCAGGCACAATATTTAAAGGAATATTTCATTTTTATTGTTTCACTTGAAGCATTATTACATCACTGCTCCTGAAAAAAGGAACGGTTTTAAAACTTTTTTTTGCATTGATACATGTCCCCTGGGGCAGAACCCAGATCCCTATACACTTTTTATGGCAATAACTTGCATATAATCCTTAAAAATGAGCACTTTTGATTTTTCACGTTTGTGTCCCATAGACTTTAACTGTGTTTGCACAAATTTTTTGCCTGTTTGCATGTTCTGCTGTGAACCGAACAGGGGGGGTATGTTCAGCTCATCCCTAATCAGTAGTTAGAGCAGTCTTGTAACTTCAGTGTCCAGCCAAGCCCTGGGTAAAGCTTGTAGGAGGAGTTTTCTGATTGTGCTATGAGACTGCAAGACCCCTGACCCTCTGTTTGGACAGTGCTAATAGGCCCTGTGCTGATCACATGCACCCTCCCAAGAAAAAAAAAACTTCTCTAGCAATACACACCAAACTGAGTATGCGCAGTCCGACTCCATAGACTCTGCGATATCGGGAAATTATTAGGAGTCAGTGGAAGGAGTGGAGAATCAGAGCAGACAGGATCAAACAGCCTTTTTACACAATGCAGAGTATTAACCCACATAGGTTCCACAGTGAGTAAAACAAGCATACTTTACTGCATATACAGACTGATTTTACTGTTGTGAGTTTAGTAACACTAAGAATTCCCTTCACTAGAACTAGGGGGCCAAGCCCAACACCTGAAAAACAACCCCAGACCATAATCTCCCCTCCACCAAAAGATTTGGGCAAAGCAAGAACCATAAAGACATGGATGATCAAGTTTGGGGTGGAGGAACTTGACGACTGGCCTGCACCCGATAGAACACACACACACACACACACACATATATATATATATATATTTATGGTCGGAGCCCTATGTCCGGTATGGACATAGATAACACTTATAATAAAGATAAGACTTACCATCGGAAATAGACCTGGAAGTGTGGACTTACCATATGAAATGGACCTGAAAGTGTGCCTTGGTCTAATGGCCGGTATGCCAAAATAAGGGGGCATACCCTGGTTTTAAGAAATGATTATTCTGTAGAGAGAAATGAGATGAAATGAATGAAATGAAATGAATGCCTTGAAATGGGGATGGGAGGGTGGGTATCGCGCACAGGAAACCGACAAGCACCACAGGTGAGCGGGCTGCTTAAGTACCCACCGGGCTCCTCCCATAAATTCAGGCCACCATACTGGCCTTCCTACTTATGGTCGGAGCCCTATGTCCGGTATGGACATAGATAACACTTATAATAAAGATAAGACTTACCATCGGAAATAGACCTGGAAGTGTGGACTTACCATATGAAATGGACCTGAAAGTGTGCCTTGGTCTAATGGCCGGTATGCCAAAATAAGGGGGCAAAAACATTCAGGTAGGGGTATAATATATATTGGTTTTCAGGTATCCATCGAGCCAATTTGGAGAATGCCTGTGCCATCTCCACTCGAGGACTGGGTATATACCGGGCGACGCAGGCCGACTTCCATCCGCCTAGCCCCCCAATGACGCGGTCCGGAACCGCCCGGCGGGTTGCCGCGGAGGCTGCTCCGATGCGGAAGGAGTGTCCGGAGTACTGATTGGGTTTAAGGTGAACATTTGCGGAGAAGTATCCTTATGTGTTTTGCAAAGTGACATGCGTTTAAGGGTTTAACTGGGAATGGTAGAAGAGGACTGGTGTCCGATTGTTCAGGCAGGAGTGAGAGGAGACGGTTAAATACGGTGACTGGACACCAGCTGTTATTAGTTCTGTAGAGGTGAATGTCCACTCCAGAGCCTGTTTCCTGGGTCTAAGAAACCTCGAGGTGAAGGATGAAATGGTCTTGGTGGCGAAGCAAGTGGCGTCTGCGTAATACTTGGTCTGAGGGGTGGTTATAGGTGAACCCGTAGTAAGCCAACTATATGGCTGCTTGTAGGACCATGCTGGGCAGCAGACCGAATGGCGAAGTAGCCAGAATAGTCGACATATCCCTGAAGATGGGCCCCGTAATGGGTAAGCGCTTAGTACTGATCACTGGTTGTTGTTTCTGGATGCCCCTTAGGATGGCTCGTATAGCGTGTGCTGAGAACAGTGAAGATTTTGTGGGGTCTTTCAGGATCACGAAATGTTATATGCCGGCTAGGTGTAGCCGAATGGTATTGTAAGATAAAGCCAGCTGAGTGTGGCAGTATGAAATGAAGGTCAGTACCTGTTTGACATCTATTGGTCCTTTACGGCAGGATGTGAGAAATTTATTGAACGCCTTTCAAGCTGTCTGGTAGGCTTTGAGTGTGTTATGAGAGAGTGAGCGATTGATGAGCTGCGTTGCTCCTTGTAAATGTTAAACTTAGTCCAAGGTCAGTTGTGACCAGGCAGGGATAGGGGCCGACACTGGATCGGCTCCGGGAACCTGTTTGAAAAGGAGGTGTAGTTAGAACGTGGCAGTGCGTTAGCAGCTAACTTGTCTGCCTGGAATAATGCACAGTGTATGTTAAACTGATGCTGTAAGAACAATTGTACCAAACTGCGCAGGAAGGACATGACTGCTGGGGAATTGGACCTGTCTTTGTTGATGTCTGCCGTGGCCTGATTGTCGGTGGTGAAGACTACGGTTTGCCCTGTCCAATGGTGATCCCAGAGTTGTGCAGCTGCCACCATGGGATAGAGTTCGAGGAGGGAAGATGTTTTGAATAAAGCCGGGTATCAACAGTATCTGTTGAGGCCCGGGTCCTGAAAACCAATGATGGCCAAAAATTGCAGCGAAACCTGTGGTGGCTGCAGCGTCTGTCACCACCTGGGGTGACAGGGCTGAAACCATGGGTATAATTAGGGATATGCCATTCCGGGAGGACGGAATTCGTCCCACATAGATAGGTCCGCTATTGCTGCGGAGTCTAGATTTAAGATCTGATCGGGGACTTGTGTTTCTGGCAGGAATCTCCGCAGGCGTGACCCGAAGGTGCGGCCTTGTGGAATAATTCGTATGGCGAAATTTCAGCATTGCCAGGAGAGATTGCAACTGCTTCTTGGTACACCCCTTGATGTGGGTGAATTTGTGAAGGACCGCCTTAATGCGGGTTAGTTTGTCGAGGTGGAGACTGGCTTGCATAGCGCAGGTGTCTAAGTTGGCCCCGAGAAGGTGATGTTATGTGCTGGGCCTTCTACTTTGTGCTCGGTGATGGGAGGATTGGGTTTTCCGAATATCGCTCTGAGTTTGTCGAGGTCTCCTGGGGGCTTGCTGGGAGGTTCTATTAGTGGAAGTCGTCCAGGTAATGGATGACTTTTGTCACTGAGCCTTGTGTAACAGTATCCAAGCAAGAGACTGAGCGAATGTGTCGAAGAGCCAAGGGCTGCTCTTTGAACCGAACGTCAGTTCTGTGGCCAAACAATATGCCTCCTTCCACTTGACGCCATGCCAGCACCAAAGGGATGGACGGATATGCGGGAGCCTAAAGGCCTCCGAGATGTCGGCTCTGGAAAGCCAGGCACCTGTACCTGCTTTGATGACTGCTTGTATCGGCATGTCTACGGAGGACTATTTTAGGGAGAATTCTTCGGAGGGAATCAGGGAATTGAGACTGGGGAGGTGGGAAGAATGAGGCGCAGACAGGTGGTACCCCAAACGTAATTTATCTGTGAATTTGCTCTTGACAAGCCCCCAAATAGGGCTGACTCTCAAAGTGCTGAAAGGGGGCTGAGTGAAAGGCCTATAACGTACTCTTGGTCTAGTTCTGTTTGTAAGAGCCGATCTATGGTTTGTTTGTCGATGGCTGCTGAACGAATATTCCCACTTCGTACGTACTGTGAGGTAGTGAAATGAGGCCTGTGTGAAAGCCGACGGAGGGGCCGTGGAGTCTTCGCTGCTGGCCTGTGACATGATTTGATCTGATGAGAATATCCTGTTTTTGAGCTCGTATATATTTTTTTTTTTTTTTTTTTTTTTTGTGAGAACGAAATGATTCGAAAATGTTTGCCTTGATGTTTGAAATGACTGAACTGCATGACAAAAAGGTCCGGCCTGGTCGTGTCGTGACTGACGCGACCGTGAACCGGGCTCTGGAGCATGTACTGAAATGAGGCAATAGAAGAAACATTGGTGCACACCGGGACGAATCGGTGCTTGTTCGATGCATCTGGATTCGAATCGGAGCGCAGCATGAAATGAAATGAGAGAAATGTTTACCTTGACCGAGGCTTGAATTGGTTGTGCCGTGTTTTGCGACTGGCAACCGACCGAGCTTTGGTATAGGTATGGATTTTTTTTTTTTTTTTTTTTTTTTGAGGAAAAATGAAAAGGTGACAATTCGTGAAGGGATTGCTAAGTAACTAGAAGCAATGATTTGTATGATGCTTGCAATCTTGTGACAATGAAATGATTCGAAATGTTTGCTTTGATTGTGAAATGAATGAACTGCATGACAGAGGTGCGGCCTGGTCGTGTCACGATTTGTTCGACCGTGAACCGAGCTCTGGAGCATGTATTGAAATGGGGCAACTGAAAATATTGGTGCTCCTGGGACGAATCGGTGCTTGTTTGATGCATCTGGATTCGAATAGGAGTACGATATTAAATAAAATGAGAGAAATGATTGTTTTGACCACGGCTTGGATTGGTTGTGCCGTGTTAGCGACTGGCAACTAACCGAGCTCTGGTAAAGGTATGAAATGTGATCGGAACCAGTGATGCATGCCGTGACAAATCGGTGCACCTCAGATGCGACAGGTTTCGAAATGGTGATGCGTTGTGGGAGTGAAATGGTAGAAATTGCATGACAGAGATACGGGTCAATCCCTGGTGTCTGCGATTCAGCTATGATCCGGATTTCTGGAGCATGTATCAGAAATGTGGCCAATCCTGGGCACGCCGAGACGAATCGGTGCATTTTTCTTGCGACTAAATTCATGTCGGAACGTGATACATGAAAATGAAATGATAACCATGACAGAGATACAATTGACTGATAAACGTAACTCTGGAGCATGTATAGAAATGAGGCCAATCCTGGGGCACGCCGAGACGAATTGGTGCATTTTCCATGCGACTAAATTCATGTCGGAACGTGATACATGAAAATGAAATGATAACCATGACAGAGATACAATTGACTGATAAACGTAACTCTGGAGCATGTATAGAAATGAGGCCAGTCCTGGGGCACGCCGAGACGAATCGGTGCATTGCCATGCGACTGGATTCATGTCGGAACGTGATAGGTGGAATTGAAATGATAACCATGACAGAGGTATGAATGACTGAAAACGTAACTCTGGAGCATGTATAGAAATGAGGCCAATCCTGGGGCACGCCGACACGAATCAGTGCACTGCCATGCGACTGGATTCATGTCGGAACGTGATAGGTGAAAATGAAATGATAACCATGACAGAGGTATGAATGACTGAAAACGTAACTCTGGAGCATGTATAGAAATGAGGCCAATCCTGGGGCACGCCGAGACGAATCGGTGCATTGCCATGCGACTGGATTCATGTCGGGACGTGATAGGTGAAAAATGAAATGATAACCATGACAGAGGTATGAATGACTGAAAAACGTAACTCTGGAGCATGTATAGAAATGAGGCCAATCCTGGGGCACGCCGAGACGAATCGGTGCATTGCCATGCGACTGGATTCATGTCGGAACGTGATAGGTGACAATGAAATGATAACCATGACAGAGGTATGAATGACTGAAAACGTAACTCTGGAGCATGTATAGAAATGAGGCCAATCCTGGGGCACGCCGAGACGAATCGGTGCATTGCCATGCGACTGGATTCATGTCGGAACGTGATAGGTGACAATGAAATGATAACCATGACAGAGGTATGAATGACTGAAAACGTAACTCTGGAGCATGTATAGAAATGAGGCCAATCCTGGGGCACGCCGAGACGAATCGGTGCATTTACCATGCGACTGGATTCATGTCGGAACGTGATACGTGAAAAATGAAATGATAACCATGACAGAGGTAGTAATGACAGACAATGACGTAACTCTGGAGCATGTATAGAAATGAGGCCAAATAACTGGGGCACACCGGAACGAATCGGTGCATCTTTTTGATGCGACTGGATTCGAATCGGAGCGCGGTAGGTGACTGAAATGAGAAATGTTTGAAATGATTTGAAATGATTTGAAATGTTAGAAATGAGTTCTAGAATGCTTCAGAAATGAGAAATGATTAGTATCGAACTGACTTGATCCGATAACTTGCAAATTGCGACTTGCTATGGCTGTTTACTGATGCATACTTTTAACACCGACATGCTAGAAATGGAGCGACGTCTGCGTCGCGGTGCTGTCGAAATGGTAACATATCGAAAGTACGAGCGATACATGTTACAATAGTGAAATGTGAGTAACGAAATTTGAAGGTACGGTTTAGTGACATGACATGAAACGAAAAATTCGATATACATTGCAGTTTATGAAAAGCGAGTGAAACGAAAATTTTTCGAAATTACGGTTTAGTGACCTGATATAAAACGAAAAGTCCGACGGGACCTTACCTGCGACAGCCAAGCCAGCCGCGTGGTACAAACTACGAACGAAAGACGCCGACTTCGAAAGTTTTGAGAACGGTATCGAATACGGAATGCGAGGCAAGAACTTGCGGACGCTGGTATATCGAATAGTCGGCCTAGTGACGTATATCGCGCACAGGAAACCGACAAGCACCACAGGTGAGCGGGCTGCTTAAGTACCCACCGGGCTCCTCCCATAAATTCAGGCCACCATACTGGCCTTCCTACATATACAGTTTAGGAACCAGTAAAAGATTGCAGTTGAGGCAATTACTTTATTATCACCATTACTATATTTCCAGATATTATTATAGTGTCATAGTTCTTGCTGGGACTGCCAGAGTTCCAATAATTATTATGTACATATAATTTAAGCGTATTGTATTCAGTGTCGCAGCAAGAGTACAGGAAGACCAGAGAAAGATCAAATAGATTGCTATATGAACACAACCAGCACTATACCTACTCCACCAGTTAACAAGATTGTTCATGATCTCACTGTGTCCTGCTGTGCATTCACATTATTATTACATTCTGAGGGACTAAATTAACAATATACTACTACTACCTCTTTTACTACTCCAGCTACTATTATTACTATCTACCTGACTACAACCATTGTTACTGCTGCCACTAATTATTCTACAGCTACTACTATTACAACTGTTGCTACTATTACTACTATTACTACTACTATTTTCACTTTTACAATTATTACCACTAGTCATTTGGCTACTACTTCTGCTACTACCACCACTACTATTACTTCTACTATTGCTACTACTAATACTGAGGTTGATTTACTAAAACTGAAGAATGCAAAATCTGGTGCAGCTCTGTATAGAAACCAATCAGCTATTGATCTGACTCAATAGGGGGGAGGTTGCTGGACCTCTGCAGAGAGACCACTGCTCCCACAAAATGAGCACTGGTCTGAGCAAGACATAGGCTTTCATAGTCAGGCTGCTTGCTAAAGAAAACACAATTTGAGGCTGCATTCACACCTGAGCGTATAGTTTTCAGGCGGAAAGTTTTTACAGTGTTTTTTGCCGCAATTTTGTACAGGTCAAAAGGTCACCAATGTAAAAGCAGAAAAACGCCTGTAATCTGCCTAAAAAGAAGCTCATGTACTTTTTTGAGCTTCAGGTGTTTTTCTTCAGGCGACAGAATGCTCAGATGTGAACAGGGGCCATTTAAATGAATGGGATTTTGCTTGTTGGGCGTTTGGGAACTTTTGAGATGAGCATTTTACGCACTGAAAACGCTCAGGTGTGAATGCAGCCGGACACTTTGAACACCTCTTGTTCTTGTTCTAATTTTGCTAATTTAAAAGCTCAGTTGGGCTTTAATGTTTTGCACATACAAAGATTGGACTGATTTGGTCAGACATTTAAGGGGTTATTTACTAAAGGAAAATCCACTTTGCACTGCAAGTGCACTTGAAATTGCACTGAAAGTGCACTTGGAAGTAAAGTCGCTGTAGGTCCGAGGGGGGCATGCAAGGAAAATAAAAAACAGCATTTTAGCTTGCACATGATTGAATGATAAAATCAGCAGAGCTTCCCCTCATTTCAGATCTACCCCTTAGATTTAGAGCGACTGCACTTCCAAGTGCACTTGCAGTGCACTTGTAGTGCAAAGTGGATTTGCCTTTCGTAAATAACCCCCTTAGTATCAGTATTTTTATATTGTAAAAAGACCGGCCAGAGGAAATGTACACAAAACCCTACAAGAAAATACAAATTCCATTTATATAATATCTTTGGTGAAAGTTAAATTCAGGACATGATTACTGAAGGTCCACTAGATTAACCACTTAGACAATTTGCTGCCTCAGTCGGTGATATGACCTCTGCTGATATAACTCTCCTATGAGATGGAGTTGTCTGAGGGCTCTTACAAGATATGATCCAATTAATGTAAAAGTAATACTTGTATCATTTTTTTTTTTTACTTCTACAGGGGTACAGCTATAATGCGTCACTAAAAAAAAAAAACATCTGCTCTTACTTTTGAAAAATGCTAGGTTCGCTATAAAATGCAAATTCATAGTTTGTTTTTGCTCTGCATTCCAAAAATAAATTGGAGATTACACAAATTAAATAATGGAAACGGCAGGGCAATGTAAAAATCCATATTTGGCTGGAGTTCTGCTTATCCTCAGATCAAATAAACAGTTATTACAAAAGTGCAATGAAAACAAGCGCACATCTATTGAAACAACAGAGCCATAAAATCACGAGGAGGAATGAATTCCCACACTTAAACCTGCCTGCAGGAAGAAAGGATACTGTAATACAAAAGTCAATGTCTTTCTCTATACTAGCATGGCTATTCGAAAGAGCTGAAGCTGCAATTTGCATTTAAACAACGTTGTCTTGGAAAATAATACTGGTGTCAGTGAATGTTGCTTTGTGTCTGACTTGACAGATGCGATTTCATTTTACAATGATTTCCACTACCTTATGTGGCTATCCACCAGCATTTATCCAGTGTAAAGTGATCTCTTAAGTTTATAAAAAGTAGACACACATTGAAACTACTCAAACTGAAAATAGCAGGGCTGTTTTTATGGTGCCCTCAATATGAGAGGCAAAGGGGTTGATTTACTAAAGGCAAATAGACTGTTTGCTTTGCAAAAGAAGTTGCACTTTGCAAGGAAATTTTCCCCAGGGCTTAATGAATGCTCTGAAGTTCTGTTGAACTCCATCATCCAATCATGGGCAAGCAAAAATGCTGTCCCTTGCACGTGGGTGTTTTTTGCAAAGTGAAATTTCCCCATATTCATTAAGCTCTGGGGAAAATTACCTTGCAAAATGCAGCTTCCTTTAAAAAGTGAACAGCCTACTTACCTTTAGTAAATCAACACCAGTGGGAGTGAGAGAGCACAAGTTTGGTATCTAACACTAGACATACCTAAAAGGTCTGACACACCGCTACACTGATCTCAGTAAAGCGCCTCTGATGGAGGCTCTTTACCACGTGATCATCCGTGTCCAATCACGGCTGATCATGATTTTCACAGAAAGAGCCGTTGATCGGCTTTTTCTCACTCGCGTATGACAGACACGAGTAGAGGAGAGCTGATCGGCAGCTCTTCTGAAGGAGGGGGGTCTGTGCTGATTGTTTATCAGCGCAGTCCGCCCTCGGATCCCACCCAGGACCACCAGTATGCCATCCAGGACCACCAGGATGGCCATCCACACTGGACCACCAGGTATGCCCCCCCTAGACCCCCAGAGAAATGGAAATCTATACCAAGGCAGCTGTCAATCAATGCCCAGGCAGCTGCCAATCAGTGCCCACTCACAATGCCTGCCACTGCCAGTGCCACCAGGGATGCCGCATATCAGTGCCATGTAGCAGTGCCCATCAGTGCCCATCAGTGCCACGTATCAATGCGCATCAGTGTCGCCTATTAGTGCCCACCAGTCCCACCCATGAGTGCCCATCAGTGCCGCCTATTAATGCCCATCAGTGCTGCATATCAGTGCCACCCATCAGTGCTGCCTACCAGTGCCCATCAGTGCCACATATCAGTTCATTGTCGTGCCTGCCAGTGCCCGTTCATTGGTGCCACCTCATCGATGCTGCCTTATCAGTGCCCGTCAGTGAAGGAGAAAACTTACTTATTTACAACATTTTATAACAGAAACAAAAGTAAAACTTTTATTTTTTTCAAAATTTTCGGTCTTTTTTATTTGTTTAGCAAAAAATAAAAACTGCAGAGGTGATCAAATACCACCAAAAGAAAGCTCTATTTGTGGGAACAAAATTATAAAAATTCTGTTTGGGTACAGCGTAGCATGACCGCGCAATTGTCATTTAAACAGCGACAGCGCAGAAAGCTGAAAATTGGCTTGGGCAGGAAGGTGTATAGGTGCCTGGTATTGAAGTGGTTATATTTTTTTCCTATTTTATTCTATTCTGTTTTGCATTTAAATGGAAAAAAAAATTCAAATGCATTTTCGAACTTAAATACCAATTCGATATTTTTTCTAATTCGAATACGAAACTAAACGTAACGAATTCCGAAAACTAATGTAACACATTAAACTAAACTAATTTTTTTAAGTAACAAATAGAAACTAAACAAAACAAATGTTTTCATCCTGCACATATCTACCTTCTATTAGCATTCTAATTGCACTAGAGGACAACTGGTTGGCTCCTTATGCTGCTTCTCCCTCACCCTCTCTTACCTTTGTTGTACAGGGACTGCAAAAGGCTAATACCAGGCCAAATTCATGTACTTCCACTTCATATAAAAATATAAATGTAATCACATATTCATTATTACAGTCATATCAGCCCTGTAAGGACTGGTCCACCTCATGAATCACACAGTAGTGCGCTGTGCATTTCTGTGTGATTCACATGGGACCTGGGTGCAGTGTGATTTCAGGTCAGAATTCAAATGAATGGGCTGAAATCAAGCTGGACCGCACCAAAAATAATGCACACACTACTTTATAAAATGCACAGGAACTGGATCACATGGTACTACTGTACCATGCTATCCAGCGCAGGCAAATGCATTGCATTTGCGACCTTTGTTTGAGGTGTCATTACGTTAACAATGACATCCGCTGCAGATCACAATTGCAGTGCATTTGGAATGCAGCAAGGAAGTGCACACTGAACGCGGGTCTACTGCACCCTGTTCTGCTGTGAACTGGCCCTCAGGGATTCTTATTTTAGTTAAAGGGGTTGTAAAGGCATAAGGTATTTTATCTTATTGTGTTCTGTGCACTAAGATAAAAAGCCTTCTGTGTGCAGCAGCCCCCCTCAGCCCCCCTAATACTTACCAGAGGTTCCTCTCTGTCCAGCGATGTCCATCAGTGTCTCAGCCATCTGAGATTCTCCTTCCTGATTGGCTGAGACACAGCAGCGGTGCCTTTGGCTCCTGCTGCTGTCAATCAAAGTTAGCTAGGCAATCAGGGGAGAGAGGGCGCAGGGCTGGGTTGGGGCTCCTTATCTGAATTAACACAGGAAGCTGTGACTTGGCTTGGGTGCCCCCATAGCAATCCTCTCCTTTCCCTTTCATTTCCTCTTATTCTTCCAACTCCCTCCCTCCCTTTGCCCAACTCACATTCTTTATTCACATTTCTCTGCTCTCTCCTCCCCTTTTTCCCCCTTCCCCCTTTTCCTCCCCTCCCCCTTCCCTCTCTTACCTCCTAGCCCTTTCTTTTTCATTTTTTTCTCTGTTCTTTCCTTTTCCTTCCCCCCCGCCCCTTCCTTTACCTTTCCCCCACTATGGTCTTATCAGGTTTACCCTTTTTTTCCTCTACTCACTCCCCACTGTTTATTCACGTGGTTTGTGGTGTTGTGGCTTGTGGTTTCCTTCACAGTTGGTTCACCATTGTTTCTCATTGATCATTAAGATCACTATCAGCTCACCCTTCACTTGGCACCCCTAACTTAACCATGGAATTTTGGTTCCACTGTCATCACTTTCCTCCAATTTTCACCTTTTTTTCCCCCAACCCCCCCCTTTTTCCCTCCTCCACATGTTCTAGCTTATGGCTTACGCATTCCATGTATTCTATGTCATCTAGATTCCAGCCCTCTGATTTTTAGTCCCCCCTGGTCTCTGCGGGAGACCCCTTGCTGGCGACGCCTTGTGCCATGTGTATGCTGGGATTCTGGTAAGCGGTCCTCAATCTGTCCCCATATAATAATTATATTTTCTTCAAATTCATATATTGCCTGAAACATTGTTTTCCCTTGTATTCCCTTAAAATGCATTGTTTTTGAACATTTGCTAATTAAATTTCATATTTTCCTGATGAAGCGGCTCAGTCCACGAAACTAGTAGAAATATTGTCCGTGACCAACTATTCCACTGTGATCTTCCCCATCAGGGTAGCATTATCTTGGAGATACAAATGGACTGTCACCTATTTTTTATTCATCATTGATATTTTTGTCATGTATTGTGCATCAATAAACTTTTGTATATCTTTTAACATGTTTGTTTCTATATCTGAATTTACCTTTATTGCATTGTACTGGGATAGTCCAATTGCCCTTTAGCCTTTTGGTGAGCACCTGGCTGGGGACCAGGCTCCTAATTCCCTTATTTCTAAAATTTCTGGATGATGGTACAACTTTTAATTGATCCTATCCACCCATGAATATTGTCTGTAGAGGCCATTTATAATTTTCTAATTGCCCCCATAGCAAGCTGCTTTCTGTTAGGGCACTGAACAGGAGGGAGGGTCCAGGATCACAGAAGAGGGACCTGAGAAGCGGAGGATCCAGGCTGCTCTAGGCAAATCCACTGCAATAGAGCAGGTAAGTATAAAGCCTTGTACACACGACGGGACTTTATACAAACTTTTCCATGGATTTCTGTACAAAGGGCATTGGCCGTGAACCTGTTAAGCATACACACGGCAGGACTTTTTAGGCAACAAACACGAACGTAGTGATGTTTCAACGTACTGATGACACTTCGAAAGAGGACGTTCAATTTTCCAGCACCACCCTTTGGTCAACTTCTGTATTGTTGTCTGATCTTTTGCATTGGTTCTGAACATGCGTGTTTGTACTTTGTACTAAAGTCCAATGGTTTTGTGTACACACGATCGGACTTGCCGACGTCTGACTTTTGTTGCCGCCAAGTTTGTCTGTTCGCACAGCCAACATTTGTCCGATGAAAACCGAAAAAGTTTGTCCAATGGAGCGTACACACGGTCGGATGTTGCCTTAAAACAGATCATTTGCATGTTTGTTGTCAAAAAGTCCGATTGTGTGTATGGGCCTTAACATGTTTGTTATTTTTATAGGAAAAAAACAATACTTTACAATCACTTTAATAATACCTAGTTGATAATGAAAATGTAAATAAGAAAGAACAAGCAAATCATGAAATAAATCTATGTAAAGACTTTTTATTCCCTATACTGCTCTCAATGTCCATTTTAAAAATTTTCGGAAAAAAAAAACTCCTTGTAATAAAAATCTCAGATTTTTCTTTTCTGCACATTGCCAACATTCTGATAAACATGAAAAGTCCCTTCATATGCATGAATACTATTTTCCACTAACAGTGAGAAATCTATCTTGTTAACCTTGGTAATACAGTAGTGGGTTTTCACACTTGTTCAAAGAATAACAGTGGTGTTAGACAAGACATATTTTAAAACTCCATTTTTAATAATAGGTTGAAAGAACTATTAATCAGACCAGAATCATTTGTATTTTTTAGTATGTATCTCTAATCTAAGTGATATACAGTATGTATTGGAAAATAATATGTTTACTAAAAAAGTCAGCTTGTGCTATTCAGTAATTCTTCCAACTCTCTAAACTCAGTGCTGTAATTATACAATGTACTGACTAAAGCTATGATTCAACTTGCGAAACATTTAACTATTTACAGTGATGATATCATACAGGAGGCAAGAGATACTGTCATTTGAACAGTCTAAGCCTCTGTTCAAACTTGAGCATTTTTCAGCTTGTTTGCCTATGCCTGATTATGCCTTACTATGACTGACTACACAGAATCCCTTTCTTTCTAATTGTCCCTATTAACACTTGTACATTCAGTTTCCCTATGCTCCATGCTCTTCGCCCAAAAAATACACGGGCTTCTTCTTTTTTTTTTTTTTTTTTTTTAAGGCATTTTGGTCCCATATAAGTCTCTAGAAATGCACAATACATGCATTTTCATGTGTTTTTATGTCTGAAGAACTCCTTTTCTCCTATAGAACTGCCCCCCCCCCCCCCCTGCCCAGCCCAGGAAACAAACTCCAAAAGCTTGATACACAAGGAAAAATGACTGCGAAATGCTTGTATTGTGCTTGAAAAATGCCAGAAAAAAGCTTCAAAACCCAATTCCATAAGGTTTTCAAGGTGTTGAACTAAATAACTAATGAGTGGTTGAATCACCAATGGCCTATACATGCCATGATTATCAACATACATAGAAGGTCTGAAATTACCCTTCCCAACCTGCAGAGTGGGGTTGATTTTCTAAAGGAAAATAGATGGTTCACTTTGTAAGGAATTTGCAAGGGTTCTTTTTTTCCCCAGAGATTAGTAATTGTGATGAATTTTCATTTTGCAAAGAATATCCAATCATGTGCAAGGAAAAGAAAAAAAAACCCAGCATTTTCATTGTCCATGACTGGATAATGGAAGCCAACAGAGCTTGCAAAATGCAACTTTCCCTCCAAAGTAAGAGTCTATTTTCCTTTAGTATTTTGACCCCAGTGTGTTCAACTTCAGGGCTGGGATCAGTGCCTCCTTGACTTATAACAATGGCCTTTGACTTGGGAGCCCCTTAAGACCTGGCTCAGGTCACCCTTTCTCAGATTTTTTTCTTAATCCTCTTCAAATCATGCACTGATTTGTATGTAAAAGTATGTCTTTCTTTGTTATTGTGAGAATCATTCTTTTTTTAAAAACTGTGCCCTGCAAATGTTAGTATTGGATTTTTAACCCGATGAAGCTGGATATTTTAAGCAAGTAGTCACAATTGGTGTCCCTAAAAAAGAATCCTTGACATGCTTGTGCCATGTTAGTTCAGATGTCCTTTGTAATAAAAAAGTTTCATTTTGGTTTGTTGGCTTTTTTTCTAGACAGACTTTTCAGTTTTCTACCATCTATTCAACTTCCCAGAACTTTGCAGGCCATCTTATGATCAATGTCAACAGTGGCTCAAAGAAGAGTTTATTTTTTGTTTCCAGAACCTCTTTGGTCACCATATCAGTTTTCTGTAGGAGTGCTAGCTTCACACATATCTTTCCTCCCAGAATAAGTGTGAATACTAAAAAAAAATACTGTAAAATGAAGTATCTTTTTCTGCACCTTTACCTTCCCCTGTGATCTTGTTCATCCTCTCTGAATTAACTTAGTACCAGCATATGGCACTGATACTGTGATAGTTTGATTTTTCATGGGTGAATGAATTAACTATTTACATTTTTCACAAGGCATGAATTGATTATCATAATCTGTATCAATTAGCATCTGCCCCAATTTGTATAATATTCATTATCTAGCTGCTTTTTCTCCCATCTGTCTTGCTTCAAAATACCATCATTAATTAGAGTTTCTAAACTTTAGCTTTTCTTTCCTTATTTATCATAATAAATCTGTACTGTCCATCCATCCATAGAATTAATGTGTCTCAGTGGCCATAAGGGGGATCAGGAAGGAGGTATGGGGGTGGCTCTGTACTGATAGAACTTAATAGTATAGTCTGGGACGTGGAGCATTCAATAACAAAAGTGAAACAAAAGTGAAACCAGAATCAGGGAAATACACAAATGAGGTTTTTCTTGCTAACATGTTAATAGCAGGTACTGTTTGAAGGCTCTTTTTTGACAGAAATCTTACCTTGAAAGCTTAAAGCTGAACTTCACTCAAAAAGTGAAGTCCCACTGGTTTGCTTTCCCCAGCCTGTAACTAGAGATGGGCCAAACACCCCCTGTTCGGTTCGCAGCAGAACTCCTGAACAGGGGAAAAGTTCTAACCTGAATGGTGGACCCCACTGAAGTCTATGAGTCTATGGGATCCAAACAGGAAAAATCAAAAGTTCCCATTTTGAAGGCTTATATGCAAGTAATTGACATAAAAGGGGTATAGGGGACATGGGGGACATGATACTTAAAGTGCAACAATAAAAATGAAAAATTCCTTTAAATATAGTGCCTGTGGTGTCCTCTTAGTCCGCCTGTAAAGTGGCACATCTGTAGCATGCATAAAACACGCTGTAGCAAAAATGGAATTTCTAAAGGAATAAAACGAGTCAAATCACATTTAAAACGACTCACGGTTGCAATTGCCGGCTCTTGACCATTGAAAAAAAAGAAAAAAATGGTATGGGGTCGCCCCCGGTCCATACCAGGCCCTTCTGGGCCTGTGAGCCTGGGCCTGCCAGTACTGGTGAAATGCACTCTAGTAGGCAAGTGTGCAATATTATGCAAGTATTCTAAGCATGCTTTTACATAACAACAAGAGCTCCCCTTGCCCAGCGTGTCAAAGTGGTTCTAAAGGCAGAATGTTTTTACCTTAATGCATTCTATGTATTAAGGCAAAAAAACTTGCGCATGCAGCTCCCCCTGCTTCTTATACTTCTTTGAGCATGATCTCGATCCAGCGTTATGCACAAGAGCAGAGGCTCTCTCAGCTCTTTCCAGCCTCATTGGTTCAGAAACAGCAGGGGGAGCCACTGGCTCCCACTGTTGTCAATGACAGCCAGTAAGGAGAGAGCATGGGATGGGGCCAAACTGTGCTCTATGTATCTATGGACACATAGAGTCAGTTAAAGAGTGAGCCCACACGAATGCTCCCATATCAAGTGGCTCTGCTCTGGGGGCAATCAGCAGGAAGAGGAGTCAGGAGTGCAAACTCCAGTAGGATATTATAGATTATAGGATAATAGCTCTGCTCTTTTCATCTGAGTGCAGACATACAATAATGTTTTACTTTTACAATTGCACATTTATCTTTACTTTTTTAAAGCCGCCCACAGTAAATATACATCATTACTTTGACGCTAAATACCAGGGTTATGGCAGCAGCTAGCTGTTTCATTCTTTTCTGTGGTCGATTCTGTGTAGGATAAAAGTGGTCCCATCACTTTTATAGGTGGCGGGAGAGGTGCCCCCCTTCCTGCTGCTTCCTGGGAGCGGTCAGTAAACCCGTAAGCGATCCGATATGGCTGATGGCTAGGCAGGAAGTCGAGTGAGGGCAAGAGGACTGGAGCGACCTCTGACATCACTTCCAAATCTCAGGCATAAACACTTTTTTTTTTTTAAGTAAAAATGTTAACATTTTTTTTCCCTTTTGCTTCTAAAAGGTAAATTAGAGATCTGGGGTCCTTTTGACATCTCAATAAGTAGGACCTGTCATGCTTATTTATATTAGAAGGGATGTTTACATTCCTTGTAATAGGAATAAAAGTGATTAAAAAAATTAAAAAAGGGACAGTGTAAGAATAAAAAAATAAATAAGAAAAAAAAGTAAAGCATCCCATCCCTTCGTGTTTGCGCACAGAAGCAAACGCATACTTAAGTCGTGTCAGCATATGTAAACAATGTTCAAACCACACATGTGAAGTATCACCGCGATTGTTATGCCCCGTACACACGGTCGGATTTTCCGATGGAAAATGTCCGATCGGAGCGTGTTGTCGGAAATTCCGACCGTGTGTGGGCTCCATCAGACATTTTCCATCGGATTTTCCGACACACAAAGTTTGAGAGCAGAATATAAAATTTTCCGACAACAAAATCCGTTGTCGGAAATTCCGATCGTGTGTACACAAATCCGACGGACAAAGTGCCACGCATGCTCAGAATAAATAAAGAGATGAAAGCTATTGGCCACTGCCCCGTTTATAGTCCAGACGTACGTGTTTTACGTCACCGCGTTCAGAATGATCGGATTTTCCGACAACTTTGTGTGACCGTGTGTATGCAAGACAAGTTTGAGCCAACATTCGTCGGAAAAAATCCTAGGATTTTGTTGTCGGAATATCCGAACAAAGTACGACCGTGTGTACGGGGCATTGTGAGAGCAATATTTCTAGCAAAATACTCCCTCTGTAACTCTAAACAAGTAACCTGTAAAAAATTTAAAAATTTTGCCTATGGAGATTTTTAAATATCGTGGTTTGTCGTCATTCCACAAGCGTGCCCAAATTTAAAGCATGACATGTTATGTATCTATGATACTCTGCGTAACATCATCTTTCACATTATACAAAAAAATTGGGCTAACTTTAGTGTTTTACAATAGAAAACAATCAGCGCAAGCACAGACAATAAAAGCAAAGATAATAAAATGTGAAAAAGAGTTGCAAGCTGAACACTGACGGGTATATCACCTAAAACCACCATATAACAAATAAAAACAAAAAAGTGCAGCACAAAAAAAATCTTAATTAAGCAACATTTATTTCATAACCAGATATTATAAATATATTTAAAAGATGATACCAAATGGCATCTCAGAATATTAAAGTTCATAAGTAACCAGAGAGCCTATAGAATCCCATGTATATCCACGTGTGTGAAAAGAGATCCAAGAGTCGCACTTCAAGTGACTTTTCCCTCCACCAACAGATAGACTGCTCACTCACCTTATATGCAGGACCTCTGAGTTAACAGAAAGGTCAATGGAGCTTGTCCTACTTAGGAAAATATATAGGAGAGACAGCGGGAGGTCCTGGCACTTAGTCCAATCAAATATACAGTAAATAGATAGAAACACATCTAAGTGCTCTCTGCTAGCTGCTAGCTGAATCAATATACATTTATTAAAAATATATAAAACTCATAACCAATCCTCCTGGCAAAATAGCATTGTATCAGCATCAGTAACAGCCAATCTCTTATTGGCGAGACAGGATAGCAGCGGGTGATGTTATCACTAATGGCTCCTCCTCCCATATGCAAGTCCAAGGGGATTCATCAGCAGGGTGGAATCATCACTCGGCCATTAATATACAAAATGTGCTTCCATAGAATCCCCAGTGGCAGCTTCTAATGCAGCATTCTATTATATCATGGCTTCTGATTAGGGTACAGGACCATATAAAGACACTGAAACCTAAGCTTTACCAAAAGTTTTTTTAATAACCTCTGATCATGAACCGGGAATAAAACTGGTACCCCAAAACAAATTACTTAGTGACCTAAATAAAAAATATTTCTCATTCTGTGGTCAGCAACCACGGCCATCCTTCACATAAAACTTCAATAAGCCTCACAGTTAAAATTGTGCACATCAAAAAAAACAATATACATATAAAAAATTAAGAAAAAACACAAAAATATTGTATCAATAACATTTATTATATATAGGGTACCAATTTATAATAAATCATTTCTCAGCCTGCAGAAAGGGGAGGATACCCATAATAACACCTATGCATTGGTCCAAAGGATAAAATCACCCTGTAAACATAAGCTACCTAATGGAAATATAGCAGTTTAGACCAAATTCAACTTGAGGGGGCTAGTACCTTAGTTTCAAAGATCCAAGAGGATTCTCTTTGGCTCAGGTATCTGTTGAATTCCCCCCCCCCCCCATGCTTATTCACTTTTCCTATTCCCCAATACCTCAGACCCCTAGGGCCCCTACTATGGAAGTTCCTAGAATGTTTAGAAACACTATGCGATCTTAGGTTTTTCTTAATATTGTTCACATGCCCCCCTATGCAGATATGCAATGCTCCAAAGGTCCTGCCAACATTTTGGAGGCCACAGTCAAAATCCAACATGTAGATGACCCCCTACATACTGCATGTGATAAGATCTTATACTTTTTATTGGTGACAGAAGCAGAAAATTCCTTGCATTTTTTTATTATTACTATTTGAATGTCTGCAAGCTGAGCACCGACCACAGACATAAAAACCTGAAAGGAAGGAAAATAGCTGTTTTTCTTTTGTTATAGGGGGGCAGCAACAAATCCATGAGAGTGGGGACCCATCTGTATATGAACTGGGGATGAGCAGGAAGAGCGAGTCCTAGGACCCTGTCTTTCAGTAAGATACCCCAATGCTTGGAGATAATCCTCTCTACCTTTTTGTACTGTATATTATAACCCAGTATCATTTTGTATTCATGCTTATTCTCCCTGACTTTCTTTTGGCCAGAAACTAGAGTGGTCTTGTCCATATTCCTAACTTAATCAATTTCTTCTTCCAGGGCTTCTTTTTGGTATCCTTTCTGTAAGAATATTCCTGCTAAAACTTGGGATTGGGATAAATAATCAGTTTCCGAGGAACAATTCCTCCTTAAACAGACAAACTTCCTATGGGCACCGGAGCAGGTTAGACATCCCAAGAGCCCACAACAGATGTCTCCCTGTCACTCAATAATTGACTCATCTCTTTGTAAAAAGTCTTGCTCATAATCACTAGCCCTCCTTCCTTGTCCGCAGGGCGGATCACCACTTCCTTTTACTCTTCAAGGAGGAAATACCTTTTTTAATAATAGGGGGTCATGAGCCTTTCTAATCTTTAACTTCTCTATATCTCTGAGAACCATATTTTTAAACACCTCCAAATGTTTATTGTCCGTATTGGGAGGATTGAACACCTACTATGTAACTATCAATATACAAATACCGTACTGGTGACCCTACAATAGAAATAAAACTTTTTCGCAGAAGAGAGTTTAACAAGACTAGTGGCCACTCATTAAAATTAGAAGAAAAGAGGTTTAACCTGAAACTACGTAGAGGGTTCTTTACTGTAAGAGCGACAAGGATGTGGAATTCCCTTCCACAGGCGGTGGTCTCAGCGGGGAGCATTGATAGTTTCAAGAAACTATTAGATAAGCACCTAAATGAACGCAACATACAGGGATATACAATGTAATACTGACACATAATCACACATAGGTTGGACTTGATGGACTTGTGTCTTTTTTCAACCTCTCCTACTATGTAACTATGTAACTAACACAGATTTATTGGACAAATAGAATGTACTCCAGGAGGGGGTTGAGTTAAGGGGGTTGTTTTTATTTATTACCTTTTAGTGTTTTTTTTTTTATTCCTTAAGAAGTGTACTTTTTCCAAAAAAATTGTGTTTAAAAGACACAAATACAGTGTGACATAAAATATTGCAATGATCGCCATTTTATTCTTTACGGTCTCTGTTTAAAAATATATAATGTTTGGGGGTTCCAAGTAAAAAAATCCAGAAAATGCCTGGTCAGCAAGTGGTTAAAGCTTCAGCTATTGCCTCACATTGGCTCACTGCTGAAGATAGCAAAGACGGAACAAAATGGCAATAAAAAGAAAAAAAAAAAACATTTGAGTATATTTATATTTTCAGTTACAGAAAAATCTAAAGATATAGAATGCAGTATACTCACAATTCATTGCACGTTCAGTCTGTTTACAGTCATTTGAATCAAGTAATTAAAGGCTTACCATGTTTTATTTTATTGGAGTGGGCTTATAATACTCAAAACTCATGCACTACTTGATTATTGCAATCAATATACCGCAGTGTTACCTCCACTTTTATACAACTGCCGTTGTTTCCATGGCAAAGTTTTTAGAATTTATTTCCAAAATCTTTGGGAAGCAATGCAAATGCCGCTGCTATATTATTTAAAGAAAAATGTCAGATTTAGGCAAAAAAGCAAAATACATTTGTGGAACCGTGTTGTAAATATGTACAAATATAAAGTGATAAAAACTATTTGTTCAAATGCAAATCCGGGGAACCTCGGAAATCCAACAACCATCTGGGATTATATTGGAAAACATTTATGTCAATTCCAGAATTTCAACAGCATCAGATATTTTTTTCCTGTTGGCATTGCATCCTGCATTGCTTTCTAAACTATATATTATTGTGGTTGAAGCAGACAATCACATCAGTAGGGAACAATGGGATGAAAGATTTCATCTATTTTTTATGACATAAAACATCTTTTAGTGATGTGCAAAGAAAGAGCTTATAAAAACACTTTTAAATACTGCATTAGCTTTTTGTTAAGGGAGCAGTTTACCTATAAACATTACTTCCCATAGTTCTTCAAATGCAAATAGTTACATAGCAATACACTTACTACTAATAATAATGAAAGTCCATTTGGGATTTAGATACTTTCCTGAATAGACTTTTAACCACTTAAGTATCCTAAGTGTAGGAGCTATGCCCTACAATAAACTTAAAAATTCTAGGGTCTTACCTCCTATGCCCTGTAGCTCCACCCACCACCAACCTTTCACTATTATCTGTGATTCTTGGCTGTCAAAATGACAGCTGGGAATTGTTATGTATTATATAGCAAAAGCGGCTGTCAAAATACAGTCATTCCAGTGTAAAAGAACACTTATAATCACAGATAATCTGCAAGTGTACTTGAGTATTACAGTGTAATAATGTATTGTTACATTGCATTTACTATTTCATTCATGTGACCTTTGAATTGGGTTTGAATGACTTAAAGAAACCATACAAGTAAAAATGTAATTAAATGTACTTTTATATAACCCCATTTTAACCCCCTATTTAACCTAGTTTAACCAACCCTAGTTCATTTCTTTCTCCTCCTTTCCCGTTAGGAAAGATTTTCTGCTGATTTTTTATTTTTATTTTACTTTTACTGCTTACCACTATTATACAAACTTTAAAAAAAATGTATATCTTTTATTTATTTTTTTAACATAAAAATGCAAAAATTTAGAAGAAAGTGCCTTTTTCGTTTATAAATAAAGTTCCATGCTTTGTACGAAAAACATAATTTAAGTGTCATTTGAAATGGAACAAATTATAGAATAAAATGTATAATTTTTATCAACAGTAAAACTATTTTTAAACATGTTAACACTGGTCAAAATAGAAAAATACATTGCATGTATAAAGTTTTTTTCTTAACTAATGACATAGTTATGCCTGAAAAAACAGATCTATAGCGGAAATGTAAAAACTGCTCAGACCCATAAGGATTATAAAGGCACAAGAGCTGAAATTGTTATTTCTGTCAAACTCCACTCTAGGACATCTGTGTGCTACCTCATTGCAAACCACCAATCAGCATCACTTGGAACAGTGGTCTCTAAACTGCGGCCCTTTGCTTGCTTTTATCTGGCCCTTGGGGCAATATTTTGTTTTCTGACACCAACAATGGAGCATACTTCCCCCCCACTGACACCAACAAAGGGGCACAATTCCACCAATGATGGGGCATGATTCAATATTTTATCTTCTAACACCAACAATGGGGCATAATTCCCCCCACTGACACCAACAAAGGGGCATAATTCCACCAATGATGGGGCATTATTCTTCCCACCCAATTACACTAACGATGGGGCACAATTCCTCTCACTGACACCAATGAGGGGGCACAATCCCACCAATGATGGCATGATTCAATATTATGTCTTCTGACACCAACAATGGAGCACAATTCCTCTCACTGACACCAACATTGGTTTATTTGTTGCAAGCTGCTGGCAAGAACTCAACAGGACCAATTGTGGTAACCATGAAACAATGTTTTTTTTTTTCATACGTATTAAGGAACATAAATAGAAAGACTTTTGCTTTCCAGCTGACAAAAGTTTCACCCTAAACTACTTGTGGAGTGGACACTGCATTAAAACAGCACGTCTTCTGCCATATCATTCCAGGAAGATGTGCCTAAATGGCCTTGTTTGTTTACATCTTTGCATGCACCACCCATGCATGCATGCACAATGCTAATACTCCCATTAACCAGCAGAGAGCATTGGCTGAAGGTACAGAGCTGGTAGGGACAGCTCTGTGCCTTCTGATTCATGTGTTAGCCCATGGCAGTGATTACAACTGAAAACAAAGAAGATGGGAGGATTCCATTTATTTAATCCTCCAGGCACACTCATGTGAATGTACTATGATTGGATAGTGTAGATTGCATGCAAAAGGTACAGAGCCGCTCTGGATGTTATTGCTGTAACCAATCAAGTATAAACACTGACAAGAGTATTTATTCCCGCGCTGACATGTAAGAAATACAATGACACAGGAGAAGCCGCTCGCACCGGATAGGGTCCTAACTAACCCCTATTTATACAGTAAAACTAAATATTAAGAATGGTGCTGCGCTAATCCAAAAATAGATAGCAAACATGCTATGACACTCCCAGTATACGTGAGTTTAAGGCTAGCCCTATAGGGGCGTGAAGTGTGCTAATGGTGAGCCCAATAATATCAAGAAACGTAAAGTGCAGACTGCAGTGGGGTGTAAAAACTCTCAAAAAGTGGTAAATCAATATACCTAAACTAGTGCATGTAGACTAAACAAATTAAATACAATATGATGATCATAAAAAATGCAAAACATGCAGTGTACACCAATATATATCGTACGTATATAAGTATGTAAATATAACATTAAATAAACCCAATATGTAGCAAGTAAAATTACAAAAAGTACAGTGTTATACTGCATGTCCCAGGGAATCCCAGGGCATATTCAGTAATCTGAAGTGTGCAGTGCAAACGAACCAGTGCTCAAAAATCAGGATGCACAGAGACATATAAACAATCCAAACAAAAGTGACTTGTGAAATAAATACAATGTCTTCAGTAGCCAATCAGTCCTTAAAGTGCCACTCGGTGAATTAGTGCATACAGCAAGATTTCTCCATAGACCAATCACTCTAATAGGTGGGAGATGTGGAGTGTATAGACCAGAAAGGGATAGGAAATCCTCTTCATGCAGCAATCCAACACTGATAGGCAGTGGCCCCTTATCTCATTAAACTGAGGTTACAGCATGAATCAGAAACTGCTCGTACCAGCTCCTATAGGGGTGGGTCCTGGATCCTAGACTAGATCTCCATATGCCTTAGACCCTCAGGGGGCGAAGCGGCCAAGAAAGGAAGGGGATACCATATAGTGTAGTAGTTTTGAACCAAACACAGTTTATTAAAAGTATACGGTACTCACACAGTGAACAACAGAGAGCGCAAACATCCAACGAGCAGCGAGGTAATATGCTTCTGTCAGTGGAAGGTGCCTGTCCCTTCCACTGACAGAAGCGTACGAGCTCGCTGCTCGTTGGATGTTGGACAGCATACCCAGCTGTACTCAGCTGTACCCAGCCATACTCAGCCATACCCAGCCGTACCCAGCCGTACCCAGCTGTACCCAGCCGTACCCAGCTGTACCCAGCCGTACCCAGCATACCCAGATGTACCCGGCTGTACTCAGCCATACTCATTCATGCTCAGCCATCCCCATCCACGGCTCATCCATCCCCATTCATGCTCATCCATGCCACATAAGTTCTCATCCATGCCACATCCATGCCACTAGAGTGCCTCACAAAAGTGTAATAGGTAGTCAAATTAGATTTGAGTTTCATGCCCCTAGAACACCTGACAATGCTCCCTGCATGTTGGGCCTCTGTATGTGGCCAGGCTGTGTAAAAGTCTCCCACATGTGGTATCACCGTACTCAGGAGGAGTAGGAGAATCTATTTTGCAGTGTAATTTTTGGTATGTACATGCTATGTGTTAGAAACATTGTATAAATGGACAACTTTGTGTAAAAAAAATGCGTTTTCATTTTCTTTACACATTTTCCAAAAACTTGTAGAAAAAAATGACAAGTTCAAAAGACTCATTATGCCTCATAGATTATACGTTGGGTTGTTTTCTTTCCAAAATGGGGTCATTTTTGGGGTGTTTCCATTGTCCTGGTGCCAGGGCCTTCAAAAGTGTAAGAGGTAGTCAAGAAATGATATATGTAATTTATGCTCCTAGAACGCCTGATGGCACTCCTCTGTATGTGGCCACACTGTGTAAATATCTCACACATGTGGTAGTGACGTACTCAGGAGGAGTAGCAGAATGTGTTTTGGGGTGTAATTTGTGCTATGTATATGTTGTGTGTGAGAAATAACCTGCTAATATAACAATTTTGTGAAAAAGAAAAAAAAATCTTGATTTTGCAAAGAATTGTGGGAAAAAATTACAACTTCAAAAAACTCACCATGCCTCTTACTAAACACCTTGTCATGTCTATTTTCCAAAAAATGGTCATTTGGGGGGGTATTTGTACTTTACTGGCTTGTTAGGGTCTCAAGAAATGAGATAGGCCGTCATTACATCAGGTGTGATCAATTTTCAGAGATTGGCACCATAGCTTGTGGACTGTATAACTTTCACAAAGACCAAATAATATACTCAAATTTGGGTTATTTTTTACAAAAGATATGAAGCAGTATAAATTTTGGCCAAAATTTATGAAGAAAAATTACTAATTTGCAAAATTTTATAACAGAAACGAAGAAGAATTCATTTTTTTTACAGAATTTTATATTGCAAAAAATAAAAAACCACCAAAAGAAAGCTCTGTTTGTGTGAAAAAAAGGACAAAAATTTCATATAGGTACAGTGTTGCATGACTGAGTAATTGTCATTCAAAATGTGAGAGCACCGAAAACTGAAAATTGGTCTGGTTAGGAAGGGGGTTTAAGTGCCCAGTGGGTAAGTGTGGGAAGCTTTAATTCTGCAGTTTTTCACGTGGCTTCAATCAGCCAAAATTAAATGCATTGTACACTTTAAATGTTTTTGGCGTTTTTAACTATGTATTAGTGTAAGTATGTTCCCTGTGCTGTTTTTTGCCTTACCCTGTAATGGTAATGTAAAAAAAATATATAAATAAAAAATAAAATATAAAAAATAATGCACCTGGTGACACACAGGATCTACCTCAAATCCATGACACTTACGCTTTTATTGCTTTTTTTTCATGAATGTGTTATTATGAACCTAAATTGAAAGGTTACATTTACCTTTAATGTATGAAAAATAATTATTTAACCCCCATACCTGTTACTATTATACTCCAAAGTAATGAAATGAATATTCTTTTAACAGAATAGATGTTATATTAACATTATGGATTTATGAGGATGGATTATGGCCCATAGTTTTGAATCTTTTATACATGGCAACCAAGCAGAAATCAGATTTTTTAAAATGTTGTGTAGACTCTTTCAGGATGACCTCTGTCACGTACCTGAAGGGAGACTGAATTGATGAGGTCAGACTCTCTTGTATCTCCAGTCCAGATCCCACTGAGAGTGAAACAGAAGGAGCCAAGGAACAGGAGGCACACGAGTGCCTGCAGGTGGGAACTAGGAACCCTGTTGCAGGAAGTCGCAGCTGGTCGCAGGACAGTAGTTGCAGAGCAGGAAGTCGCAGCTGGTCACAGGACTGTAGTTGCAGACACCCGGGTAGTTATGCTGGGCCAAGCTGCGCACCAGGGCCAGGTCACAGGGATAGCCGGGTTCGTCAACAGGCGGGCAGCAGGGTACCGGAACATCAGGCAGAGACGGTTCAGATGGGAAGCCGGGTTTGTCAACATGTAGGCAGCAGGGTACCAGAACATCAGGCAGAGACGGGTCAGATGGGAAGCTGGGATCAGGAACCAGAGATCAGGTATAGCAGAGTTCAGAGCTGGGTAAACAGGAGCCAAGGTCTGCAATGGGAATCAGGCAGAATAACACAGGTTCAGAGTAACAGGGACACAGCTGAAGACCAGCCAGCACCGATCAGTTGCTGGGGCCTCCTTTAAATAGGCCGACTGGCGCCAACTGGTGCTAGGGCGTGCTCCTGCGTGTGTACGCTGGGCGCCGTGCATAGGCATGCGCACGAGCACGCACGGGCATCTGTGGTCTCCCGTGCACATGCGTACCAGGGCATGCCAGCCGATTTCTGCTGATTTCCTTACATTGCCCCCCTTAAGGGCAGCCTCCGGATGCCCACTAAGGGTTTTTTTCTCAGTATGGAGGCAAAGGTAGGCTTGAACCAATCGTGGAGCGTGTACATCAGAGCTGGATTCCCATGAGTCATCTTCAGGGCCATAGCCCTTCCACTTAATAAGGAACTGGGTCTGGCCCCTTCTCTTCCTGCAATCCAGGACAGCCTCCACTTCAAATTCCTCATTCCCTTCCACTAACAGAGGAGCAGGAGTCTCAGATTCTCGGTCAGGAAAGGGAT
Source organism: Lithobates clamitans (assembly GCA_037952925.1). Lineage (NCBI taxonomy): Eukaryota > Metazoa > Chordata > Amphibia > Anura > Ranidae > Lithobates > Lithobates clamitans. Next base: position 13,730,377 of record JBBGZY010000438.1, read on the forward strand.
TAGCCACCGATCATTTCAAGAGGGACACATGGAACACCAGATGAACTCTTAGATTTTCGGGTAGGCTTAACTCGAAAGCAACAGCATTAATCCTTCTTTTTATAGGAAATGGGCCAATGTATCTTGGTCCTAGCTTCCTTGAAAGGCAGGCCAGCTTTAGATTTGTGGTAGATAGCCATACCTTATCTCCGGGTTTCAGATCCAGATTACCTCTTCTTCTTCTGTCATAGAATCTCTTGTCATCTACTTGAGACTTGGAGATAGCTTCTTGCAGGAAGAGGTTGTTAACTTTCCAGAACAGATGATCCTGTACTGCCGGTACTGAGTATTCTTGGGGGACATCGGGCAAAAAAGATGAATGGAACCCATAATTAGCAAAAAAGGGGGTTTGCTTGATAGAGGAGTGTATTGAATTATTGTAGGTGAACTCTGCTAACGGCAAAAGAGACGCCCAATTGTCCTGTGCAAAAGAAGAGAAACATCGGAGATATTGCTCCAGAGTCTGGTTCGTTCTCTCTGTTTGGCCGTTAGTCTGAGGGTGGTAAGCAGATGATAGGCAGAGTTTAATGCCCAAAACCTCACACAAGGATTTCCAAAATCTGGAAGTAAACTGTACTCCACGATCCGACATGATGTTGACAGGGATACCATGTAGGCGTACCCCTTCCTTGACAAAAGATGAGGCAGTCTCTGCAGCGGAAGGGGTACAAAATGCACCATCTTGGATAGGCGATCCACAATAACTCCTCAGATGGGGGTAACTCGACAATGAAGTCCATGGAGATCATGCTCCATAATTTATCTGGTACAGGGAGAGGTTCCAGCAGACCCCAATTCTTAGATCTGTCCGTCTTGTTCCATAAGCACGTAGTGCAAGATCTCACATAGTCTTTGCAGAATTGTATTAAGTCTGGCAACCAGAAGGAGCAAAGGACCAGTTTTGAAGTTTTGTGTACCACGAAATGCCCTCCCAGAGGATGATCATGGCACATGTAGAGGACTGCTGTCCGTAAATGCTCTGGAACAAAGATCTGTGTACCATGGAAGTAGAGACCCTCTTTAAGCTGGAGATGGAGTTCTTGGGAGGGAGGTTGATTCAGTACTGCTGTCTTGATTTGGGAGATGAGATCAGTTTGTAGTAACAGGAAGTTCTTAGCGGGTAAGATGGTATCAGGTTTGGGAGATGCTTCAGTATCTTGAAACATGCGGGAAAGAGCGTCGGGCTTCCTATTCTTGGATCCGGCTGGTAAGTGATGAGGAAGCAGAATCTTGCAAAAAAGAGACCCCATCTGGCCTAGCGAGGTCTTAATCTTATCTTTTCGCTGTTCTTAAGTATTCCAGGTTTTTGTGATCCGTGAATACAAGAATAGGGTGCGCAGCTCCCTCTAGCAAATAACACCATTCTTCAAGGGCCGACTTAATAGCGAGTAATTCCTGATCACCAACATTGTAGTTCCTTTCAGGAATACGTAGTTTTCTGGAGAAAAAAGCGACAGGATGGAGTAGGGATTTTGTCCCTTGTCATTGGGACAATATGGCTCCCACGGCTATTTCAGAGGCATCCACTTCAAGGACATAGGGCAGAGCAGGATCTGAGTGTTTCAGGATGGGTGCGGATGTGAAAAGGCCTTTCAGTTTTTCGAATGCTGTCTGAGCTTCTGAGGTCCATGTAAAGGTCGTACGTAGCTTCTGAGGTCCATGTGAAGGTCGTACTGGAAAAGTCTTTAATAAACTTCCTGTAAAAATTAGCAAGCCCCACAAACCGCTGTACAGATTTCTTATCAGTAGGGGCAGGCCAATCGAGTACTGCAGATATCTTCTGTGGGTCCATGGCAATTCCGTTTGCAGAGATAATGAGCTCCAGGAACTGGATGGTGAGCTTTTCGAATTCACATTTCTCCGCCTTAGCATAGAGATGGTGTTCCCTTAGTCTGCTTAGCACTTTCTTCATGTGAATTCGATGGGACTCTAAGGAGGTGAAAAAAATTAAAATGTCATCCAAGTAAACAATAGTAAATAAATCAAGAAAGTCCTGGAACACACCATTTACAAAATGCTGGAAGGTGGCTGGAGCATTACAGAGTCCAAAGGGCATCACCAGGTACTCAAAATGTCCGAAATGAGACCTGAAGGTTGACTTCCATTCATCCCCTTCTCTTATTCTGATCAGGTTGTATGCTACTCTCAAGTCTAATTTTGTAAATATACGTGCCTCCCGTAGCCTCTGGAATAGTTCTGGAATAAGAGGTAAGGGGTATTGGTTTTTGATGGTTACCTTATTTAAGTCCCGGTAATCAATACAGGGCTGGAGGGAGTGATCCTTCTTCTCCACAAAAAATATTCCCGCTCCTGCGGGGGAAGAAGATGGCCAGATAAACCCCTTATCAAGGTTCTCATCAATGTACTTCCGCAACTCCTCCATTTCTGGTTCTGAGAGTGGGTAGATCCTGCCAAAGGGAATTTTGCACTGGGTAAGAGATCGATAGAGCAGTTATATGTTCTATGAGGAGGGAGAGAGTCAGCGCTCTTTTTATTAAAAAACATCCAGAAAGTCATGGTAAACGGAAGGCACAAGTTTAATGGTTTCAGGGTCCATGTTAATGCAGAGGAGCATTTCTTCGTACTTGGGTAGAGGAGGAATGCAGAATTCATTACAGTACTTAGAAGAAAAAGTCACTTCCCCTGTGACCTAGTTGATGAGGGGTTTATGTGCCTTCAACCAGGGCTGCGCAAGAATGACAGGAAATAGGAGAGATGTAATGACATCTAGACATAGCAGCTCACGATGCCCAGAAGCTGTGAGACACAGGATGTGTTCAGTCTCTAGAGTGACAGGCCCAGATTTGATGCCTGAACCATCTGCCAGGTGGACCGTGAAGCTGTTCTCCTTGGCACACAAAGGGAGTACCTGCATATTTGCAAAGGCAGAGTCCACAAAACAGCTACAGGCCCCAGAGTTCACAATGGCAGAAACATTAAGAGTCTTTCCGGTTAACTGAAGGGAAACTGGCAGCAGGGTGTGGTTTTGACTGGAACTTAATGCCACAACTGTAGTAGATGGAAGGAGGGGTCTTTTACGATGTCTTCTGGAACAAGTCTGTAGGAAGTTCCCCTGCTCGCCACAATAAAGACAAAGATTATTACGGCGATGAGGAGATTGCTCTTGTTCAGTCAGAGGGGAGCCTAGGAAAGCTGACATGTGGAATTTTCCTGATGTCAGAAACATTTCTTGGCATGCTTGAGAAGGAGGCAGGTGATGGGTCCGTCGAGCAGGTAGGCATTAGATGAAGATTTCCGGCTTTCTCGAACCGTCTTTCACGTAGGGGAGGGTCAATTTGTATGCTGAGGTGGATTAAGTCATTCAGAGAGGTAGGTGTTTCCACCCTGGCGAGTTCATCTTTGACGGCTTCTGACAGGCCAAGACAAAGTCGGAAATGTAAGGCCGACTCATTCCATTTGGTATCAGTGCTCCATAAACGAAAGTCCGAGACATAGTCCTCCATAGGCCTAGACCCTTGTTGTAAATGACTCAGCGAAGTCTCTGCTGTTTGGTGACGGAAGGGGTCGGCATATAATTGAGCCACGGCAGTGAAAAAGGAATTGACCGAAGCCAGGACAGGGTTGTGTTGTTGCCGAAGCTGAAATGCCCAGGCCTGGGGTTCCTCCAGCAACAAGGAGATAAGAAATCCCACCTTCACTTTCTTTGTAGAGCATTTACGGTGTAGCAAAGAAAAGTCCCCAGAAAACTGTTAGGGCAAGGGTATCCTGGGCTCAGGTAAGATAGTTCAGTTTGGGAGAAAGTCATAGTTTGAGCAAAGAAATCCTTGAGTCTTGGATGCTCGGAAGTGGGAGTAAAGCTGGATGTATACTGAAGTTGGTTATGGATGTGGGCAAAGTCCATATGCAACCCTTGCACTACGTGGGAGAGTGCGGTAACAGTTGGGCAGAGGGTTGACAGCAGAGAGACCTCCCTTTCAGACTCCATTACTGGCTGACTGGTACTGTCACGTACCTGAAGAGAGACTGAATTGATGAGGTCGGCCTCTCTTGTATCTCCATTCCAGGTCCCGCTGAGAGTGAAACAGAAGGAGCCAAGGAACAGGAGGCACTCGAGTGCCTGCAGGTGGGAACCAGGTACCCTGTTGCAGGAAGTCACAGCTGGTCGCAGGACAGTAGTTGCAGAGCAGGAAGCTGCAGCTGGTCTCAGGACTGTAGTTGCAGACACCCGGGTAGTTGTGCTGGGCCAAGCTGGGCCCAAGGGCCAGGTCACAGGGATAGCCGGGTTCGTCAACAGGCGGGCAGCAGGGTACCGGAACATCAGGCAGAGACGGGTCAGATGGGAAGCCGGGTTCGTCAACTGGCGAGCAGCAGGGTACCAGATATCAGGTAAAGCATAGTTCAGAGCAGGGTAAACAGGAGCCAAGGTCTGCAATGGGAATCAGGCAGAATAACACAGGTTCAGGATAACAGGGACACAGCTGAAGACCAGTCAGCACCGATCAGTTGCTGGGGCCTCCTTTAAATAGGCCGACTGGCACCAACTGGCACTAGGGCGAGCTCCTGCTCGTGTATGCCGGGAGCCGCGCACGGGCATCTGTGGTCTCCCGTGCACGCGCATGTGCACCAGCGCGTGCCAGGTGATTTCTGCCGGTTTCCTTACAACCTCTATGATGTTGATTACAGCTATGGGTTCAGATTTGTCACCTAAAGCTAGTTCTGATGAAACCTGCAAACTGCAGCACAAACACACAATAATAGCAGCAGTGGGATCATTTTAGTATCCTGATTATTAGCTTTTCCAAATGATTAAGCTTATATTATGTGGGTACACCTGAAAAGGTGTGGTCAGCAATTCATACCCTAGCATAAATATTATAAGTCAAATGTGAGGGTTAAAGGTTTTCACAAGTAAGCAAAATTAATGGAACAGAAATTAAAGCCATTCTGCACCAGCTGCGGATGAATGGGTTGAAAGGAGATGTCAAACACATCACAAAAGATCATTTATCTCCTATTCCATTTTGCTTGCGTTTTTATCTGCATTACAGGAGAACTGGGAGGTGGTACAGTGTTTGTGCTGCAGATGCCCATGGCTAAAGTATACGCGATTAGATAATTTAAGTAGTAATCCTGTGATCAACTTCCCCAGTGCAAACACATCTGGGATACACTAATTATGTGTTGTGCATTTATTTCTCATAGAAAGCACATTTCCATTTATACAATGACAAGCAAACTAGCAAGAAAGCTGGAGGCCATTTCATTTGTTCCAGCAGTGCCTTTCTGTTGCTGTGTGAGCAGTTTTGGATGATAATTTTGGACTAATCTATAGAATCAGCTGAGAATTATCTGTGCGTAGAACAGAAAGTGAAAGATAAAACTACAGCAATTTTATATGTTATATAAACATTATCCGATTACTTACACAACTGATTATATGCTGCAGATACCTATGAACACGAGGCATTTATTTTTTGATGCAGCCTATCAGATTAAGAAATAACATAAAAACATACTTCTGGGACAAACATAAAGTTAGTATGTGCTGCATATTTACTGACCCAACTTCAGGGTCAAGCTCCTCAAAACATTTATGTTGCTGGAACTTAAAGAAGGGTGGAGCTTATTTGTATACTTTTAACGATATGTGCATACTGTAGATCAGCCTTTCTCAACCTTTTCAAAATAGAGGACTCATTGAATTAACTTTACAGTCTCAGAGAAACCCTGCCAAAAATTTCTATATATACAATTCAAGATACATTAGTGTGATGGTTGGTGGGAAGAATGCTCCTTACACTTGTGGTCGATGGGAAGAATTACTGCCTTAGGCCCCTTTCACACTACTGCGACTTCAAAGCCGTGTGATTTTGACATCATTTTGCACCAAAGTCAGACCAAAGTAATACAGGGACTACTTTGAACTTGGTGCGACTTGAAATCACACATATATGAATGGTACTCATTGGAAATGATGGGGTACAACTTGTCATGCGACTTTGCAGTCCCAAGTCGCAGGACAAGTCACACAAGTGTGAAATGGGCCTTACAGATAGCTAAAAAGATCAGTGGTGTCAGTGGGATCTTATCTGAGAGGTAGAAATTATTCATTTCCCAAGGAACCCCTAGGAACCTCTGGAGGAACTCTAGTTGAGAAACTCTGCTGTAAATAATTAAAGGAAGAGGTGATGAAATCAATTTTGATCTAAATGGAGGAAGTGGAAGTAAAGAAGAGATATGACAGAAAATGTTCAAGGTTTATTTGTACCATACCAAAAAAACAAGGGCCACATATTATTTTCTAACAACTCTTATTATAAACTTTTACACATCTGATACAAATGAGAAAAAAGGATATTGCATTTGTTTCAAAGATTCCATCAAGCCTGACGTGCATTTATTGCAACTTTAGTTCCATAAGACATCCCTTATTTTTCAGGGCATAGATATGACACAAAGTAATTGGAAATGCAAGGCTAAGGACATATTTATCCACACTATCAATTACATATATTCCTTCACTATGTGTGATCAGAATTTTTAAAACAACGTTCACAGCAAAGTTATTACCAATCTCTACACACTCTATACGGATGGTCAGTACAGGCTATTTATTGCAAAAAGAGACAACCGGACTGTTTTCTTTATTCCATGTCCGTGGCATTTTTCCCACCATTGACACGACTCCAGGGATTTCCTGCTGCCAATGACATTGTGCTGCTGCCATTGACACCTAGCTGTGGCTTCCCTCTTACCACTGACACCTATACAGAGCATTCTTCTTGACACTAATACCTGCAGTTCTCCTTTAAAGTAGAATGATGGTTAGTGTTATAGTGTATCTATGATAAAAATGTAGAACCGCCCCTTGTCTCCACCCCTACACAACTCCTAGAAGCACTCCTTTAGAGAACATGGAACCAAGTAAAATTGGGGGGTAATACAGGAAATTTGTGTGGAATTTTTTAATAAAAAGCAATGCAGTAAAATGTACAAAACATTAGAAATATCCAGCGCTTACCAAAGTAGGTTCAGAGGCAGTTAGAGATGATTTCACATTCTTGTCATATATATCTTCTCTGCTTCTCTGCTTGCTTCTCACATTAGAGACATCTCCCATATCCAGCAAAGAGACATCCCCATATCCAGCAAAGAGACAGCCCAATCCAGCAAAGAGACATCCCCCAATTTAAGCAAAAAGACTGCCCAATGCAGCAAAAAGACATCCTCATATCCAGAAAAGAGACATCCCCCATATCTAGCAAAGAGACACCCCAATCTAGCAAAGAGACATCCCCCATATCCAGCAAAGAGACACCCCCAAAATCCTCAAGAAGACATCCCTTATATCCAGTAAAGAGACATCCCCATATCCAGCAAAGAGACATCCCAATCCAGCAAACAAAAACCCTCCATATCTAGCAAAGAGACATCCCCCTATCCAGCAAAGAGACACCCCAATCCAGCAAAGACACATCCCGATATCCAGCAAAGAGGCGTCCCCTGAAAAAGTATGTAAAACTGGGATTTTAAGGCAATAAACAGTATTTTTGAAAAAATTCATTTATTATGTAGATAGAAAATTTGCCGTCCTCCGCCGCCTCTTGTATGCTGTTCCGTGCGGGTCCTGACGCGCCACGTGATCATGATGATGTGGCGTGCAATGGTGCACCACGCCATCAATGATGCATCATGCTGTCAAAATGACACTATGCGTCCGGCCGCGCCACGCAATCATGATGACACTGCACGCAACAGCGCACCGCGTCATCAATGATGCAACACGTGGTCTTAGTGACGCTGTACGTCCAGCTGCAACTATTGTGGCCAGGACTTAGTACAGTGCCAGAGCTCCAGCATTTCCTGTCTTTCGGATGTAAACATCTGGGAGACCAGGACAGGTGTCCATGTTGGATAGACCTATGGAAAGCGGCCGTGAGGACGCAAAAGCAAAACGTCACAAACATGTGATGCAACCAAATGGCCAAAGATCTCCCTGCACTCCAGATACCATCTGGAGCAGAGGACCTGGCCATACTAGGACAAAAAACGCTGACACACTTACCTCTGGTGGTGGAAGAAGCTACCTATCTGAAGAAATAATAGGGCCCCGGCACAAAAGGGCCCCCACACCTGACAGACGTGTGGGGCCCTATTATTTCTTCGGATGGGTGGCTTCTTCCACCACCAGAGGTAAGTGTGTCGGTGGTTTTTGTCCTAGTATTGGCCAGGTCCTCTGCTCCAGATGGTATCTGGAGTGCAGGGGGATCTTTGGTCATTTGGTTGCGTCACATATTTGTGACGTTTTCCTTTTGCGTCCTCCTCGTGCCCCCTTTCCGTAGGTCTATCCAACATGGACGCCTGTTCTGGTCTCCCGGATGTTCACATCGGAGAGACAGGAAATGCTGAAGTTCCGGCACTGTACTAAGTCCTGGCTGCAATATTTGCAGCCAGACGTACAGCGTCACTAAGACCACATGTTACATCATTGATGGCGTGGTGCTCTGTTGCGCGCCGCATTGTCATTATCAGCAAAAGAGACAGGTCCATCCAGCAAAGCGATATCTCCCATGTCAAGCAAAGAGACATCCCAATCCAACAAAGAAACATCTTCTATATCCAGCAAAGAGACAGCCAAATCCAACAAAGACATTCCCATATCCAGCAAAGAGACTTCCCCCAATCCAGCAAAGGCACATTCCAATATCCAGAAAAGAGACATCCCCAATCTAGCAAAGGGGAATTCCTAAAAATCCTCAAAGAGGCTCCCCACATATCCAGTAAAGAGACATTCTCATTTACAGCAAAGAGACAACCCAATTTAGCCAATAATCATCCTCCATATTCAGCAAAGAGACTTCCCCTACTTTCAGCAAAGAGACATCCCAATCTAACAAAGAGACATCCCCCATACCCAATAAAGACACAGCCCAACCCAGCAAAGAGACATCCCAAAATCCTCAAAGAAACATTCCCAAAAAGCCAGCAAAAAGACATCCCCCATATCCAGCAAAGAGACATTCCCCATATCCAGCAAAGAGACATCCCCCATATCCAGCAAAGAAACAAGCCCATCCAGAAAAGAGACAGTCCCATCCAGTAAAGAGACAGCCCCATCCAGTAAAGAGACATTCCACTCCAGCAAAGAGACAACCCCATCCAACAAAGAAACATCCCAATCCAGCAAAGAGACAGCCCAATCCAGTAAAGAGATGGCCCCATTCAGTGAAGAGACATCCTACGCCAGAAAAGAGACAGCCCCATCCAGCAAAGAAACATCCCAATCCAGCAAAGAGACAGCCTGATCCAGTAAAGAGATTGCCCCATCCAGTCAAGAGACATTCTACTCCAGCAAAGAGACAGCCCCATCCAGCAAAGAAACTCCCCAATCCAGTAAAGAGATTACCCCATCCAGTGAAGAGACATACTGCTCCAGCAAAGAGACAGTCAAATCCAGCAAAGAGACATCCCCATCAAGCAAAGAGACAGCCCCATCCAACAAAGAGACAGCCCAGTCTAGTAAAGAGGCAGCCCAATCTAGCAAAGAGACATCCCCATCCAGCAAAGAGCCAGCCCCATCTAGCAAAGAGACATCCAGATCCAGCAGAGACAGCCCAGTCCGGCAAAGAGACAGCCAAGTCCAGCAAAGAGACTGCCCAATCCAGAAAAGAGACAGCCACAGGCCCCTATTCAAGCAGCATTAACAGAAACAGCCCCATCTAGCAACTTTGTTAATTTACCTTAAAGGCAATCTATAACAACTTATATCTACTCCACTGTCTTTTTCCACCACACAGTGAGCACTGAGCAGCCAGGACAGGCTACCTGCACTGCAGATCTTCCACATAGCTGAGTTGGGAAATGTTCACTTATCAATGAGGTGAGGTATCTCTTAGCCTGTCTGACTACTGTGTTACTTGAATTCCCTTCAGACTATCAAACAGCAACATTTTATTGCATTAGTGTCCAGTATGTGTATGCTGTGTGTGAAGTAATGGTTCAGTCTGTGAGTATATAGTGAATTGCGGTATGTGATGAGTCTTTGCAGAGTTGGTCACCTGGGAAGAAATCTTCACTTCTTAACTTATTTAATTTTGAGTACATTAAGGTGAAATCAGTTGGGTCAAACTAAGCTATATGGATTACATTTCACTTCCATGTAAAAAATCTATAATTGTACAGCAACTATACTATATAGCAAAGTAAGCCAATTATAGCACTCAGTCCTGTAGCTGGAGCAGACCTCATGATTTCAATAATGAAAATTAAATTCAGACTTCTGTTCACTCCACAAGGACATATTTATGTGAAGCTATGCATTTTTGATAGAATAGGTCAGAATTTTGCTTTAGGATTTTAACCTCTTAAGAAAATGAAAACCAAATAGTGAGGAAAACTGAGAACTTCTCCACAGACAGGTAATAGGCAATGATTTGCAAAGATTACCTTGGGGCTCTCATAAAAATAGCTTCGATGGTCAGGATAAACATTGGTTTTAAGACATACTTTTTTCTTAATATTCATTTCATTTGACATATGTAATGTATGCTAAAGGTAGATTTTTGCAGACATGTCAGCTTTGGTATATAAAGTACAATTTAAAGAAAGCTTTCAGGAAACAAGTAAACTCAGTAAACTGCTAATACTATCCATCAAACACTGTTGTGTTATTGTCTTAAAAATTAACCTTTTTTTAATGCAATCTACATATTCCAGATTTCAAGGAATCCTCATACATGGGTTGTGTCAATCTGCTTCCCGTAGAGTTTACTCCACAACTGTTCCTTTCTGCTTGAGGTATCATTAATTTATATTAGGGTTGCACCAATACTAGTATCGGTGCCGATACCGAGTATTTGCACAAGTATCGGTACTCATGCAAATGCACAGATACCTGAAACTGATACTTTCAGGCCTGGATCTTTGAGCTGTCAGAGGGTCTCCTCAGTGTTAAAGAAGTCCGGTAATTGGAGCTGTCAAAAAAAAAGAAAAAGCAGCCAGCAAGTTTATTAACAACATTGCTCAGCCCTGAAACACAAAAAGAAACATTGTTTCTTTTTGGGTTTTTTTTCTGTTTCTTCAACTGCAGATCAAAGGGATGAACAAATGTTCCTCTGTTTTACCCCTTAATAACCATTAATTTACTCTAATCAGCCTTACTTAACTCCCTATTTTCCTCCATTTAATTATTATTTTCCTGCTTTTTTTCTTTTGTTCACATCTATTTTATAAACGATAAACAATTAAAACTTTTTTTTTGTTTGCTTTGTTAGTGAATATTTTTACACATATGTATTAACATATATTTATACATTTCACATTGCGCAAAATTAAAAAAAAATTGATTTCATTTGTAAATAACTTTTCAATGCTTTGTACCATTGTTGACAGCTGAAGTTAAAACAAAACAGTTGCTGTAGGTATCGGTAATTGGTATTGGCGAGTACTAAAAAAAAAAGTATCAGTACTTGTACTCATTGTAAAAAAAATGAAGTTAAAACAAAACAGTTGCAGTAGGTATCGGTAATTGGTATTGGCGAGTACTAAAAAAAAAAGTATCAGTACTTGTACTCATTGTAAAAAAAATGGTGCATCCCTAATTTATGTCCAAACTTTTAAGGCAAGCTTGAATTTGATTGGTGCCTGTGAGGAACCTATTAGTGTGAATGATTAATTACAGCAGGCTAAATATTCTGTATGTGAGAGATAACAAGGACCTGACAGAGTTTGTATTTGGTCATATCTTTTATGCATTACTAACAAGTAAAATTGGTTCACAAGAAAAGGCAATGAATGAGTGAAGAACAAAAATCATCAGAAGTTAGGCTAGGGTTTCTGTATGCATTCACAGCTTACGTTTCCATTCTGATTGGAGATTCACTTTATATCTCTTTTGATAGCTCTTTTGGGCTAATTTGCAAATAAATAAAGTTGGACAGCATATGGAGAATATGTTAACAAATACTTTTAAAATGAACCATTTGTCAGTTCTAAAGACAAAGCATTTTGGCAAATGAGGCAAAAAATGCTACTGCACCATTATCAAGTCTGTATCAAGTTCCAGTGAAAACTTAAAGTGAAACTAAACTTAAAAAAAAATACATCCTAGCTAGGTATGTACAGTAATGTGCAAACATTTTAGGCAGGTGTGAAGAAATGCTGTAAAGTAAGAATGCTTTCAAAAATATATATTTTAATAGTTTACTTGTATCAATTGACAAAATGCAAAGTGAGGGAACAGAAGAAAAATCTAAATCAAATCAATATTTGGTATGACTACCATTTGGCTTCAAAACAGCATCAATTCTTCCAGGTACACTTGCACACAGTTTTTGAAGTAACTCAACAGGTAGGTTGTTCCAAACATCCAAACTAGCCATAGATCTTCTGTAGATGTAGGCTGCCTCAAATCCTTATGCCTCTGCATGTAATCCGAGACAGACTCGATGATGTTGAGATCATGGCTTTGTGGGGGCCGAACCATCACTTCCAGGACTCCTACAGTAGTTCATCTTTACACAGAAGATAGTTCTTAATGACAGTGGTAATGTAGGGCCAATCACACGCCTCCCTGATGGTATGACATGATGGATAAGTATCTGCCCGTACTTCTCAGCAATGAGGACACCATTGATCGGGCAACTTGAGGACTGTAGAAGCAGTGGCCGGACATGAAACTTAATGCAGCAGATGAAAAACACATCATGCTTACTTCCCTTCAACTTCAGAAGATGTCCAGCAGTGCCATCAGCACAGAACTGGCAGAAACTGGTGGAAATTAGTGGGACCCAGGGACACCCTACCTTTCCGATAAGTTTGGCCATAAGTGACCTTCATGGAAGAATTGCAGCCAAAAAGCCATACCTCCAACATGAAAACAAGGCTAAGCAAAAATCTATGAAAACATAGGAACCGGGATGCAGAAAAATGGTGGCAGCAGGTGCTTTGGACTAAAGGGTCAAAATTTGAAATATTTGGCTGCAGCAGGAAGCAGTTTGTTTGCCAAAAGGCTGGAGAGTGGTACGATAATGAGTGTCTGTGTCATGAAAAGGTTTACCCGTTGGTGGCGCTATCGGTCTCTTGGATCGCAGTACTAGTGTCCACCAGAGGGTGTCTTCCAACACCTAGGACCTGTAATAAGAGGACTCACCTGCTGGTGGCACTGTTGTAGCCTTGGGCCGTAGTACCGGTGTCCACCAGCGAGTGTACTCCGGCAGTGTGGAGCAGACAGCACCCTCTGCGCTCAGGTGTAACGTGAGGTCAATTACTGCAGCCTTATAAATACCCGGCAAGCCCTCACATGCTTGCCTTGGTATCTTTCTCCCTGTGCCCTGACCTCGCTGCTTGTATCCTGACCTTGAGCCTGTTTCTGATCTGATCCGATCCCTATCCCGAACCCATCCTGGACCTGTCCCTCCTGTGTCCTGATTTCCTTGTATCCCTGCCCTGCAGCCTATCCATCCATCCTCTCCCTGCCCTGTTGGTTTCCCACCCTTATCCATCTGCTAACCTCCTTGTGTATGACCTCGGCCTGGCTTGTTTACGATTCCGGTATCTCCAGTTATTTGTATATATTATTTGTAGTTTGTGGGTGTGTGGTTGGTTTTGCACTGTTTATATTTCACTTATTTGTCACCTATTTAATAAACACCCTTATTTTTCACTTACATGTGTTCTGGTTTCCTCTGTGCAGGCCACACAGTCTGGTCTACTAAATTCTGTGACAGTCTGCAAGCAACAGTAAAGCATGGTGGAGGTCCCTTGCAAATTTGGGGCTGCATTTCTGCAATTGGAGTTAGAAATTTGGTTAGGATCGATATTGTCTTCAATGCTGAGAATAACAGGCAGATGCTTATCCATCATGCCATACAAATAGGGAGGCATGTGATTGGCCCCACATTTATTTTGCAGTAGGACAATGACCCCAAACATACAGCCAATATCATTAAGAACTATCTTCAGTGAAAAAAAGATCAATGAGTCCTGGTGGTGATGGTTTGGCCCTCACAGAGCCCTGATCTCAATATCATCAAGTCTGTCTGGGATTACATGAAGAGAAAGATGGATTTTAGGCAGCTTACATCCACAGAAAATCTGTTTGTTTTGTCCTAGCTATCCAAGATGTTTGAAATAACCTACCTGCCGAGTCCCTTCAAAAACTGTGTGCAAGGGTACCTAGAAGAATTGAAGAATTGATACTGTTTTGAAGGCAAAAGATGGCCACACCAAATATTGATTAGATTTGCATTTCTCTTCTGTTTATTTTCCATTTTGTTAACATTTCTATTTCTGAAAGCGTTCTTAATTTACAACATTTTTTCACACCTGAATAAAAGCCAGTTCACACCATAGAAACGCAGTCCGGATGTGTTTTTTCGGATGCTTTTCTGCTTGCGTATTTTTGATGCGATTTTGACACGTTTTTGGTGTGTTTTTGATGCGTTCCAGTGCTTATTATGCTCCCTATTTTATCTTCACCTAAAATAAGGACATGTGTGTTCCTGTGTGTTTTTGATGAGTTTTACCGCGTTCAAGTACAGTTTAGTTCTGAGAAAATGCAGCACGTTCTACTTTTTTTTTCTGGAACTGGAACGCACTGAAACTGACCATACTGCTGTGAACTATGCCCCTGAAAACCATTTAACCTACTATCCATGCATTTTTGATGCAGAAAAAATGCACTGGACTGCATGCATCGTGAACTGACCCTAAAACTTTTGCACAGTGCCATATTTTTAACTCAAAAAGCATCCAGGCTTCCTCCGGATCTCCATTTTTTTCCTGCTGCTGCTGTAATCCAACTTCCTGTTAGAGAGGGGCTACGTTCATTCTCCATGGTTCCATTTTATATAGAAATGTAGTCATTCTCTCTTGCTTGCTCCAGAGATGGTCTAGGGTCTATGCAATAGGGACCATGCGGTGTGTTCTGTGGATTGAGCAGTACACAATACTGCAACTAATGCATACTTCTTGTTCCCAACAAGCAGAAGTAAGGTTCAAGAGCTCACAGAGGATGTTACAAGGAAGCAGGAAAACACAGTAAGTAACAGATGCATGGAATATAGATTACAGGGCCATTAAATAATGGATATGTATAGAATATTTTTGAAAAATAAGGATATTGTTTTGTTTTAGTGTAATCTAAATCCAAGAACAAAAATGCTATACTGTGTTTATGGAGGTCCAACCTAGGTTTTTGCTCCTAATCTGGACTACAGAACAACCGACTCACCCTCTTCAACTTTATAACATAGGGAGGCTGTTTTATAGCCCACAGAGGGCTGATAACACTGTATGAGATTTCAGAAGAAGAAGCAAAGAAACAAAGAGAACAGAAAGTTATCATCTTACAAGATTTCTGTCACCATCAACAGGCATTTATTTGCGCTGTTTGAATAGATAAAACAAAAAAAACATTCAATGGTTTGTTTAAAAGACCAAATTGGGGTAATTAAAATAAGTTTATTATTGGGGTTTACATGCATTTTAATCCATCCAGATAATCTAAGCAATGGTAGTTCAAGAATCAGACTGCCGAAGGAAGTGAAGAGAGATGGTGCAGTCCATTCATACTATAAACAGAACCTTCTCTCTACTTCCTAAAGTTCAAAGCCTAATTTCAATCAGTGGAATACTAAAGAGTGCCCATGACACTTTTTACAAATCCATTGTGCCTTCGTAAGAGCAATGTAGTGGTTGGAAACGGGCAAATGAATTCTGGGCACACACTGCATGTGGAGGCACACTGAGACTATATGGACGGACACTCCATTCTCAGTAAAGCTAAGTTGTCACACAGGCAGTGCAGCAGGAGAAGCTGAGTGGATGGAGCCTGATCAGCAGGACAAATAGAAAAAAATCTCAGCCACCACACACAATACAAGCCCAGCGTGTAATAAGTGATAGCAGCCTCAGCCTAACTTCATCCAAGTCACGCCCTCTGACATGTTTCCCTACACCCATGGGGCTTAGTCATGGAGGTAAGGAGCCTGATGAGGATTTAGAGACACCAATTCCCCATCAGATCCTCTCCCCTTGTAATTGACAGCAGGTGGCAGGGGGATCCATAGCCAATTCACAGCCTGCTATTGGCCATAGAGTCTGCCCACTGCCTGCTGTTGATCACAAAAAGAGAGGTGACCTGATTGGCGACTAGTGTCTCAGCTTCCCCATCAGGCTTTGTCCACTGTCAGCATCACTGTCTGCTAGGAGTCTGTTGGCTGTGAAGCTGACAGCATTCTTTACAACCAGTGAGAGGGGAGGCGGTAGTGGCAGCAAACATGCCACCTGCACCACAGCATGCAGAGATGGGCGCTCTGCTTGTCTTGTATGCCAAGTTAGAGTTGGTCTCATTCGAGTTGGTGTTATGTGCGAGCTGGAGGTTATTTTTGAGTATGGTGCAGTAACAGCACCACTTTGTAAAAGAGAGGTGGTAAAAAGCTATGTGAATCTGTTGTACAGGTCAGTAAGGCTACTGAAATAGATGACAGTTTTTTTTTTTTAAATCACAGCATTTTAAAGGGTCATACCATGAGAAAAGTGTCAATAGTGCTTTACTTAATTCCTCATACGTTTTTTGTCTTTGTCTGACAACTGTTTACAGCCTTATGTAAGCCTTATGATTGCTTAATTTATCAAAACAGTTTCTGATTTGAGTTTTGCAAACATTTTAGCATATGCTTTAGCTTCTGCATTATTAAAACATAATTGGCAGCGATTTTTCAGTGTGTGAAATTTTACTGCCGTAATATTTATGTGAAAAACCCAAACGTGGGTTCTCATATTTCTTTAGTTTTTCACATCTCCAAATTGGTAATAAGTTAGCAACACCAATACTAATAAAGTATATTAAAAGGCCAGTGCTGGGCTCTAAATGCTTAATATAGGATTGTATACAGTGCCTTCAAAAAGTATTCATACCCCTTGAAATTTTCCACATTTTGTCATGTTACAACCAAAAATGTAAATTTATTTTATTGGGATTTTATGAGATAGACCAACACAAATTGGTACATAATTGTGAAGTGGAAGGAAAATTATAAATGGTTTTCAATTTTTTTACAAGTAATTATCTGAAAAGTGTGGCGTGCATTTGTATTCAGCCCCCCTGAGTCAAGACTTTGTAGAACCACCTTTCACTGCAATTACAGCTGCAAGTCTTTTTGGGGATGTCTCTATCTAGAGAGTGACATTTTTGCCCATTCTTCTTTGCAAAATAGCGCAAGCTCTGTCATATTTAATGGAGAGCGTCTGTGAACAGCAATTTTCAACTCTTGCCACAGATTCTCAATTGGATTCAGGTCTGGACTTTGACTGGGCTATTCTAACACATGAATATGCTTTGATCTACACCATTCCATTGTAGCTCTGGCTGTATGTTCAGGGTCATTGTCCTGCTGGAAGGTGACCCTCCGCCCTAGTCTCAAGTCTTTTGCAGACTCTAACAGGTTTTTTTTCTAAGATCGCCCTGCATTTGGCTCCATCCATCTTCTCATCAACTCTAACCAGCTTCCCTGTCCCTGCTGAAGAAAAGCATCCCACAACATAATGCTGCCACCATCATGCTTCACGTGGAGATGGTGTGTTCAGAGTGATGGGCAGTGTTAGTTTTTTGCCACACATAGCGTTTTGCTTTTAGGCCAAAAAGTTCAATTTTGGTCTCATCTAAACAAATAACCTTCTTTCACATGTTTGCTGTGTCCCCACATGGCTCCTCGCAAACTGCAAACAAGACTTCTTATGGCTTTCTTTCAACAATGGCTTTCTTCTTGCCACTCTTCCATAATAGGTCAGATTGTGTAGTGCAGGGCTAATAGTTGTCTTGTGGACAGATTCTCCCATCTGAGCTGTGGATCTCTGCAGCTCCTCCAGAGTTACCATGGGCCTCTTGGCTGCTTCTATGAGTAATGCTCTCCTTGCCTGGCCTGTCAGTTTAGGTGGATGGCCATGTCTTGGTAGGTTTGCAGTTGTGCCATACATTTCTATTTTCACATGATGGATTGAACAGTGGTCCTTGAGATGTTCAAATCTTAGGATATTTTTTTTATAACCTAATCCTGCTTTAAGCTTCTCCACAACCTAATCCCTGATCTGTCTGGTGTGTTCCTTGGTCCTCATGATGCTGTTTGTTCACTAGGGTCCTCTAACAAATCTCTGAGGGCATCACAGAACAGCTGCTTTTATACTGAGATTAAATTACACACAGGTGGACTCTATTTACTAATTAGGTGACTTCTCAAGGCAATTGGTTCCATTAGATTTTAGTTAGGGGTATCAGAGTAAGGGGGGCTGAATACAAATGCATGCCCCACTTTTAAGATATTTATTTGTAAAAAAGTTTGAAAATCATTTATCATTTTCCTTCAACTTCACAATTATGTGCCACTTTGTGTTGGTCTATCATAAAAAAAAAAAAAATATAAGGGGCATGAATACTTTTTCAAGGCACTGTAAATAAAAGAAACTGATACACTACCCTCCCCTCACCCGAGATACTAGCCTACTCTAATATCCCTATAGTAAAAGAACTGCCAGCCTACTGGCTCTCTTGTTTTGTATTTACCAGTCATATTCCATTAAAGTAGATTTTAACCCTAACATTGACTTTTAGTTTGCTAAAGCACTTTGTATCATAAATCAAAATAATTGCCATTGTTTTTTTCACCATTGCATTTTATTTTAGTGATGCATTTTGCAGCACTTCCTGTCTATATGCTTGCACTCAACCAAAGTTTGTTGCAACAGCCAAGGTCTCCACCAGAAGTCTGTGTGACAAAAGCAACAATGTAAAAGCATTGAAAATGCCCATATAAAGATCTTCATTGAGGTTCACCGACATTTTCGAAAGTTGCAGATTTAAAAATATTGAAAGCATGCTTTGTTGAGACATTTGACTTATATGACATTTTATATAATATTTAAGGGACTAAGTTTAATACTTTAAAATTGCTAACAGCTATAACGTGCAGTCATCTTGACACTGTCTAGTTTCTTGAGTCTGCACTTTAAAGTTAAAGTTAAGTTTTAAACTCATAATAGTTACTAATGAAGAGGAAAAAGTGCCCCAAACAGATCATGAGAAAATTAGGTACTAGTCAGCCCCAAGGAATGGACTGCACATCAGTTTCATAACCCCTTTATTTATATGTTTATACAAATAGAAACTACTGTAAGGATTACAACAGTTATTTAAACATTCAAATTACTAGTGCATCTTGGTGAGTTTAATCATATACAGTCGGAGATTAGTGGCTGGATCTACCATTGCCCCCAACACATCCCTTAGCAAGTAGTGATTGATTGAAAACCACTGTACACCTCTTCATTTATTACTGCTGGCGTCTCACTCACATCGTGTTGTGCACTTATCTAAACATGAAGCCATTAAATTGATCTATAATTTTGGTAGAAGATTACACATTAGGCCATTAAAAGAGCAATTCCTTTTGCAGACCATTGCCAACAAAATAAAATTCAAGGTACTTGTGCTGACGTTTACAACACTTTGTGCCCTTGTGCTGTCCTATTGATCTAAGCGCTTAACCAATTACATCTCCAGCTGCAGTCTCATATCCCTAAGAAAGAACCAGGCAGCTTTTACCTAAATTCAGCATGGATGGCAAGAAATAATCAAACCTATGTAATGAATAATTAATGAATTATGTTTTTAATTTTATTGTATTACCTAGGATTGAAAAATAGGAATGTCATTGCTAGCATTTGTGATGTAGTAATCCCCCCCCCCCAAAAAAAAAGCCAAGTTGTCACTTAAATCTGCAATATAAAGTGACAACATTCAGAGTCTCTGTAATTAAAACTATTTGTATTCACCATGGCAAGTAATCACATCATTCCACACTATATTTTGAAGACAGACCGGCAGCGATGGTAAAACGCTTTTAATTTCAGTTGCTTTGGCATATAACCCTTTATTGTAGAATGGTATCAAATGATTTAGTGTAAAAGATTACCATGATTCCAAGTTTTCATATTGGTCTGGGAGGTTAGAAAATGCATTTTTTCCTGTCTGGCTCTATTTTAATGGAAATACATACTTTAAAAAGTCACTTTTTAAAAAGTGTAATACTTCACACTCTTGCTTTTACATTTTGATTAGAAAATAGAAAACTGGTGTGTCATGTTTGGCATTCAG
Organism: Lithobates clamitans; assembly: GCA_037952925.1. Classification (NCBI taxonomy): domain Eukaryota; kingdom Metazoa; phylum Chordata; class Amphibia; order Anura; family Ranidae; genus Lithobates; species Lithobates clamitans. The sequence continues at coordinate 13,750,529 of JBBGZY010000438.1, forward strand.
TACAAATCAGGCCAATTTCAGGCAAATAGCTGATACAGATTTTAGCCTGATTCGCAGTCTGTTCTTTACTTACAGTATATTTGTTTAATTTTTATTTTTTAACATTACAATTACCAAAAACACCAGGTATTTAGGCTGAGCCCCCAGTACAAAGGCCACAAGCCTTGCTATGTTGACACAAGCTCATATGTCTTCTAGAATTAGATGAATGCCTTAACAAGTGTGCCTCCAATCAGTAAATGGGATCCTGCCTCAAAGCAGCACAGTGTATATATATATATATATATATATATATATATATATATATATATATATATATATATTCACTGAAAAGCACCACAAACAATAATGAAAGCATATCCATATGAGTTATGTGGTGAATTTGGAAGTGAGTAAAAGTCTTTAATTATATTATTTATTATTTTAATCATTTAAGAAGAAGTATATTCAATACGTTTTTGGCTATACTTCTTCTATGGATCACAGGAGTGCAGTTCGTTCTGCACTCCTGTGGATCATTTTCAGCCGACACCTAAAAGCTGACATCACTCAGCCGATCCGGGCTCTGAAAAGATGCGGACCATATGGTCAGGATCCACCCAGAAGCCTGGGACCGGCAGCTGACTCAGCCTCTCAGCAACCTGCTAAAAGCCTGAGCCAGCCCCTCCCTCCCCCTCCACAGCCCAGTGCTCCAGTAAGCACTGGAGGGGCAGAGCAGAGAGCAGGTGACTGACAGTTTTGACAGTTTTCAGGGTAGAGCCGACGGGGGTAGCTGCAGCTGGCATTGGTGCTGCAGGTGAGTATTTTTTTTTTGCCATTCCCACACTTCTGTATGCAAACTTCTGTTATGTAATGCTGTCATTACCAGGATTCAGGCTGTCCCTTTAACACGGAGCAGAACTCACCTGAAACAGCCCTTGCTTGGGAAGCAATATGGATTGGCCAGCTCATTACTGTTCACCTTTAAAACACCTGTCTAAACACAGCAACAGTGCTCATGATAGCGAATGCTACCTTTTGTGTGCTCATGCTTGACCCAGCTGATGTCTTCTCTGAGTATGCTGTGTATGATCCGGCTTGTTTTGGCCCTGCGTTTTCCTCACTGCTGATTTAGTACCATGTGAACTCTGACCTACATGTGTATGACCTGGCTTGTTCTGACCCTGCTCTTTCTTCACTGCTGATTCAGTAGCATTTAAATTCAGATCTACATGTAGCACTAACTCATGGTGGAGCTGCTGATTTAAAGCGCGCTGTTACCGTCACCTTGTTACCTGTAATTTCACCAATACCGGGTCTAGGGGTTCCCATTGAGTTTACTGTGAGGCAATGTAGTCACCAGTCACTAAGTATTTTTTCCAATGCTTTAATGGGGATAACTGGAAGAAGTAGCAGGAAAGAGGTAGAAGGAGAGTTGCAGGGATGTTCAAATACCTTTTCTTGGCATAGCGTCAAGGAATTTAGATCTTTAGGATGGATGAATCCTCAACTTAGAATTAAATCTTTGCCCACCCGGATAGGTTTCTCTCACTAACCTAGCAGCCAGAACGCAGCACGAACAAAAAGTCTCTGCCACAGACTTTGGGTGGAATAAACTCATACGATCCTCTGCCACAGGATGTAGTAGTTTTCAATGAACAGCAAACACAGTACCAGAACCTTTAACCCGTCTGGCTGCAGCAACGCAACCCTCCAAGCCGGAGGGCCACGAGATAGCACTCACTGACACATACCTCTAGGCCAGGAGGACCACGAGGCAAAAAGCTCCCCAAAATTTGGCGTCTAACCCATAAATACCCTCTCCCAGAATGCAACTCGGAGGACCACCTCCGCTGAGTTTTCTCCGGGACAGAAGAGCACCCATACACTTCAGCCTGTTGCTTTCCAACACTGACCCACGATGACAACGACACCCCCAGATACATGATGTGGAACTGCACGCAACACAGCTAAGCTGGAACAGAGGCTAAATTAACATTAGATTAAATCTAAATAATGTACAGCACTGATGAACCACTAAATTTACCTATAAGCGGTAGATTGAGCAAATCTACCAGCGCTACATACATATGTGTGATCTGACTTGTCTTGACTTCACTTTTGCTTGACCCTTCTGTGCTACCAGATTCACCATTACAACTCGGCTGTCCTGTTCTGCTCCTGCTATGCACCAGTCTTTTGATGTTCCACCTACATCTGCAGTGGTGCACCACAACTACTAGCCAGCCTGCTCTGCTTACAGTCCTGCTCATGGTATGTGGTTTTATTTACTAACATTTAGGCACAATCAGCACATCTGAACTGTTTTACCTGCTATCTAACTCCTGGCCTGACAAATCCCTGTTAAATATAACATTAATAAAGATTTTTCTTATATCTATATGATACGTTCCAAAAAATACCTGTTGATTCTGTCAGAAAGCCTAAGCTATCCTGTGTCCTTTGTACTCTGCAGTATTATCTCAAGCACTATTACCTTTCTACACTGGCTATCTCTGGAAACTACAGAATACCTTCCCCTATGTTATGCAGATCAAGAGAGGGAGATTGTTGTGTAGTCCTACCACACTTCCTTTTCTAAGGTGACAACACTGCTTCTTTAAAGATACAGTACAGTACAGGAAGAGTATTACTGGCATAATCACCAGGTGAAAATTCTGGGGAAAAAAGAGTGCAACCACTACTGATAAGCTGTAATACATTTTTATTTCATAGTTTAAATACACTTTAAAGTGATTTGGTAAGTTACCATTTCACTGGTACAAGAGGTAGTAATCTACCTATCCTGACTGGGTTGCATAAGAATCACTTAAGGACATTTTTTTATTGACAGATATAAATATAGCTGTGGTTCTATATGCTTGTGGCCTTCTTGCTTTGAGGATACAAGCATATATCCCTTTTGAGCTGGGCTCAAATTAATGTTGGGATATCTGTTTGCTTAAAGAAACATTAGAAATGGTAGATCGGAAATCAAAATGTGGTCAATGTCTTTATTTTTTTATGACATAGTACACAGTATCCCATTACATTCTGAAAATATCATAGTACTAGGTATGCATTTAAAATTAAAGTTTCACAACTTACCATTGCAAGTGGTATAACAGCCACAATGTCTCTTTCACTGACGTATACTTTGGATACTCCAAGTTCTGAAACAGTCTGCCCAGGGTATTCCACTTGCCAGGTGATTATTTGGACTCCTGATGGGTCTGTTGCACTGCCAATCCTGAAGTCTATCTGGAAAATTTCATAAAAGTTTTCTCCTATGCTGTAAAAAAGCAAGAATAATACCATTGTTCATTTGCTTAATTTCTAATTGAATCAATATATACTTTCAGAAAGAGATGCGAAGAGTAACACAGACTAAAATAAAATTTCTTTGTACATTACGTTATAAGTAGCACAGCTGCTAAATTCACAAAGTTCTGTAAATACTTAAATTATGCCGATATGAAACATCTGTTTGAAAGGAATTTCCCAGGCATCCTCATCTTGCAAATATTAAGAGTAATATACACTACTACAAAAATACCACCAATGAAACATCTTTTTTAGTATAGACATCTATGTACTGAACTATAAACACCCCAATGAAAACAGAAAGGACAAGCCAATGTTTGGTAAATGTCAGACTAAAACCTTGGCCTTAGTTATCAGATTCTGAAATTCTTAATTTTTTTTATTAAAAACGGTTATTTTTCAGTGTAGACCACATATCTGTCTTATGTTAAAATAGCAGATATTATTACATATATTTTAATCACGTGTAAGCTAAAGTGGCATTGACATCTATAGCAACCAATCAGGTTTTAAAAAAAATAAAACTAGCATTGAATCTATCTCGTACCTCCGGGCAACAGCTCCACCTTTGCCCCAATGTTCATAAACTAGTCTGTTTGTCATTCACAGGGGCTATGGTATAAGATTTCTCAAAAAGGTATGTTGTGCCAATTCAACCTACTGTATACTGTATATAATATAAGGACATTCCATTATTTATTTTGCATATAATATTATCCTAAAAACTATTTCTATTCATTTTTAATTTACAGAAAAATGGCAAATTCAAAGGGAAGCAATGAAGCTCAAGGCACCTATAAGTCCAACAGTTATCCTGCAGATGTGAGATGTTTTTAATGTTTTAAAAAAGACTGCACAGGAAGCACTTTTTTCTGGACATCCAGCTGTTCAATGTTAAGTGTTGGGGAAACAACTGATGCTGGGGGTCCCATGATCTGAGGAATCTGTCAGCATTGATATTTGAGAACAGAATGAAAGAAGTAAAATGCAAGGCTCATTTATTGATTCAGGAATCCTCCCTTTGTAAAATATGCTACATAAAAGTAGTTGAAAATATGTACCTGTTAGGAAAAAAGTTAGATATTTTAGATTAGATATCTCCCCCCCTCCCCCCAGTGCTTAGGCAGAAGGTGACTTCACACTTTTTCCATTAAAATGCTGGGAATGACAATGATCCAAAATCTTCCAAGGCAGCATTCTTGCATTGGGCTAGCGTCCAGAAGTGTTTTCTTGCAAGATTTGGAACCTCGGTGTTCTTGCCAAAGGATTGTCACATCACTTCAGTGAAAGACAAGGGATAGGTAAATGTTTTTTCTTTTTTTCCTTACAGGTACATTTTTCTACTACTGTTATGCAAAGATTTTTACGGGAAAGGGGGGTCTAATCTAATAGCAGATCTTTACTGCAGTTAATGGAATCATCTTGTCACTTACCTGTAAACTGTTACTGATAGGATACAGATTCTGAACATTGATTCAGATCATATGCTTTAAGGATGAGCATAAGTTATTTAACTGAAACCTCCAGTGCAAGTTAAAATGAACAAGATATGGTCATTACAACTACAACTTACTGATCACACTAATGTACCATGAGCTCTAGATATAATATTATTATTTCAATAGTTCCTCTAGGGTAAAAAAGGTTGTTGTAGAGGCAGTGGACTGTAAAATAGAAGGATTACACCCTATCTGCTGTATGAAGTGTTTGGTAAAATTCAATTACTGCAAAATTGTAAAGTGATTTCACTGTGGACATAATGGTGGCTGGATCCAATAATTGATAATTATCAAGATTTAGCCGTAATCCAACAGATACAAATTAGCTAGGGTAAACCATTTGTCATATCATTGTTTATCACTTCAAAAATATATTGACAATTATGTTGTTGCTCTTGGAAAAATAAAGTTTGGAGAGATACACAGAAACCAGTTTTACACCAATTTGGACTTGTGATGGAGATCATCACAGGTATGCCAGAGTATGAATACAAACAAGCAATAACAGAACACATTGATTATACATATGGCCCACACTGTTTAAGGATTCCATTAATTATGAGCCATATGGCTTGGAGAAAGACAGGACAATGTCAAGGAGTACTACAACATAACATCATTGGAGAGATGGAGTGGGAAATTAAGATAGCTTAATAATACTGTATGTTGAGTTAAAGAAGGCTTAAACTGTGAAAACTTTGTCAAGTGAGATTCAAATAAATAAGAGCATGATGGCTTGTAGAAAGAGAGGACAATGTCCGAGTAATAAAAATAAGAAATGGTTATAACAGCACAGTAGTTACATCACTAAATCTCACTCCAAACCTCTTGACCCTAAGAGTCAGAGGCACAGTGCCTTAGATCTTACCTCTGGTTTACTGCTTTAACGCTTTAACTGATATTTTGCAGAAGGGAACTTAAGAAAAGGCATAATTTACATTTCTAAATCTTCCCTATAACATAGCAAGTGTTCACTTTCAAAAAAAATTAATTAAGGTCCACTTTAAAATGTACTTTCTCCTTTGCAGTCACATTTGAGATACCGCCACTATATGTTTGTTATGTGTTCCAATTCAAAAAGCATATCTAAACAATATTTCCTACCTTTCTAGTTTTAGTAGGATTATGCACAGAACCTTCCACTTTTCTGAACAATTTCAGAGGGACAAACTGGGAACAGAGTCAGCTTTTCCTATTAAAATATACTGCATAATCCAAGCCTTGCAAAGTTTACCCTTTGTTAGCACAGACAGAGAGGGATTTACTAAAACAGGAGCACATGGGATCTGGTGCAGTTATGGATAGTAATTAGTCAGCATCTAGATTTTATCGTCAAAGCTTAGTTGAACAACCTGAAGTTAGAAGCTGATTGGTTACTATGCACAACTGCACCAGATTCTGTGTGCTCCAGTTTTAATAAATTTCCCACAGTGTTAAAATGTAGTTTACGACTGAAAATATGATCTGCCAGCATAGTGCAGACTTTTGCTGAACTCATCATAAATTAATTCACTGGAAGGTGGCAAATCATGAAAATCAATTATGCTCATTTTCAAAGCTAATAAGCAAGGGGTTGTCAAACAGATATGGGGATCTGGGCACTGGCATGTGAGACATGTAAAAAATGCAAAAAAATAAATAAAAAATACAGCTGGAAGAGTAGTCTTTTTTAACCGCCTGCCGACCAGCTGCTGTCATTATACTGCGGTGGCGATCCTGCGAACCGTTGTAGCTGTATGTCGGCCCTTCAAATGCCTATAGCAGGTGTGCCTGCTGCACTGCGGGGGGAGCCACTGCACATGGCTCTTTCACAGACCCCAGATCTCTAATTTACCCTTAAAAGCAAGAAAATAAATAATCATCTCTTTAAGCCTGAGAAACGGAAGTGACGTCAGAGGTCGCTCCAGTCCTCCAAGGGCATAGAGTCGAGTGGGGTTATCTTGCCTTCTCTTGCCATCGCCTGCATTGCATTGGTAGCAGGCCGGCGACATAAGGGAAAGAAAGATAAGGGGGTTATGGCAGCTGCCATAACAACGGTATTTAACAACAAAATCATGACGTACTTTCCCAGTTAAGCGGTCGCCAAGTGGTCATTTTACATTATTATAACCTGATCAAATTAATTAAAACGTGAAAAAAAGCCTTTAGGTTGTTTTTCATGTGACATTTGGTTTTATGCTGAGGTTTACACCTGCATTGACCAGTGTGAGTAGCACCCACAATAGATCTAAAATGCTTACGCTTACAAAATATACCACTAAAACCCTCATCATCATACAAATTGGGACGTGGTACAACAGTCTATTAGAATAGATTTGTGATTTGTGAGAATTTTTTTCACAGTATCACATAGCATTGTCTTAAACGTTTTAATAAAATGTCAAAAGAAAGTGCAAAAAACACTTCAAAACCCAACATTCCCTTAACCCTCTTCCATCTCAGTATCCCAAATTATTGCTCAAAGAAATAATAATAATAATGCTGGATAGAAATTGGCTAACATTGGAACAGTACACAAACACTTGAATAGGTGAATAGTGAGCACTTCATGGTGGGCTTTTCTAAACATATCTGCTACAGACAGAACTGTTGTGGTCTGCAGCCTTAGCTGTCAGCAGAAAAAGTCACAAACCCATCCTTCTCAGGGGTTCATAGCAGTCACTTTCTTTTTGAGGACAAAACATGAAGCGCCACATGATTGTAGTATTAAGATAAACAATTTCATCAAAAGATTAAGCACACTCACAGGAACAAGATAAAAAGTGAGCTCATCTGGTGCATGGGGAAGCCCTTCAGATCCATCTCGTGGACATTGCGCTGCACACGGGGGCCACAGAAGTAGCTGGTGCTGTGTAATGACTGGGTAGCGTCCAGGTAAGCTGGGAGAACCACCATGAACTGCAGGGTGGATGTGACATCACTGGAGACGGGGAGCTGGCCAGGATGTACACAGAAGGATGGCTCACTTGGATAGACAGGCTATGCACTCAGAGCGTCAGCTCCTTCTAAAGGAGTAGCCTGTCTATCCCATCCTTCTGGACATCCTTATGGACTTTTTCTTAGCTTATTTATTTATTTATTTGATTTTATTTCATGTGCCCAAGCACTATTCGTAAATATTCATAGGGCTTTTATTGTGTATGTTGATGTCCATGTTTATTTTGTGTGTTCTGCCAGTTCTCTTCCTTTTACTCTCTTTTTGAATGCTACTAATGGACCAGTTTTTCTAGTCCTCCTCAAGGGTACATAGCATCCACTTTTTTTGTCCTGCTAAAGTGCCATTTTCCTCCTCCCCTACTAAAGGGTACATAACATTTTTTTCCCCAGGTTCTTTGCATTGCAACATCTCTCATATTATTTCCTATATACAGTAAGTTCCTGGTCCATTTTTCTCCTCAAGGGCACTTGCTAATGTGCCTTTTTATTTCACTGCCTCAAGGGTGCATACTAGCCATTTTTTTTGGGCCTGCCAATTTGCCCTTTCGCTCCTTTTCAAGGGTGCGTAGGGAAGGGCAGGCATCAGTAAATGGAGTAAGAAAATTTTGCTGATGGTTAGAAGGAGTAGGAATGTTGGGGTGCTGAAAGTGAGAGAAGGAGGACATTTTTAAGCGAGGCCTCATAGGGCATAATTTAATCCCTTCCCAACACAAGGGCAAACATTTTGGGAATTTACTGCCACCATTCAAGACTGGGCCCAAACCTTTTTGAAGCAATTCATTATGGTAGCTGGATCACTATAGGCAAAGCTGCAGAAGGCAAACCAAAGGGCATAGGCTGGCTGCCCTTCCATGGTTTGGTTTTGGTTGGACACTTGTTGCAGACATAGGCACAGTTGCCCTTTGTTTACAGAACATCACTGCATACTTGTGCAGTAGGTACATTAAATAATCACATTATTTTTTGCAGTATTTTGTATTTACAGACGTCATGTTTTCTAATATCTTTTATGGATTTAGAGCAGGGGTCTCAAACTACTGGCCCTCCAGCTGTTGCGAAATTACAAGTCCCATCATGCCTCTGCCTGTGGGAGTCATGCTTGTAACTGCCAGCCTTGCAATGCCTCATGGGACTTGTAGTTTTGAAACAGCTGGAGGGCCGCCAGTTTAAGACCCTTGATTTAGAGACTATGCAAGGCTTTGCCCTCATGTTTATAGGAGACTCCATCTTCCATTTGGTAAAACATTCATTTGTCTAATATCTCAGCAAACTACCAATACCCCTTGGGACTTTGAGGCAGCAACCAAAAATTAAACATATTTTAAAGAATGTAATTTTATTTGTACATGGTTAAAGTAATCAACATGGGATATCCTAAAATATGTGAATCCAGTATGATATATTCACCATACGATGTACATCAATCCTTATAAAATATGGTTTTGATCAAAAGAGTCTACATCCTCTTCAGGGGGAAAGATCATAATCCACATGAATAATGAATGAACATGACCGAAACCATTAAAAGAACAAACACTCCCTCTGGAACACCGAGTGCCAAAGCGGACTAGAATACCCAAAAGGAACCCTCAAGGTGCGGACCCAAGGTTCTAATGGGGGAAGAACAAAAAGGGCCACCGTCCCCATGCAAAGAACACAGAAAAACAGGCACAGTGAGGGCATCAGGTAGTTAAACCTCCATGTTGAAAGGATTTAATCATCGTGGAAATCCCCAATACTCTTGTCCAAAAGTGTTTGTACGTGCCTAGGTAGCGTGGATCCTATGCAGAAAGATTGTCTAATATCTCTGGGCATAAACTTTCCTATGCTGCTTAAATATATGGTCCTTTTTTCACCCTAAATTTCTGGACATTACAGGTTTTGTCAAGCTTCTAATTGTCTGTATTTTTTGGACTGAAATTATTTTGTGCACTAGGTGTTTAATAAAGCTAATATAGCAGTTGATAGCATAGGACATGCTACACATGCCCAAAAAGTCATCATGGTACACAGGATGTGTGTTAACCACTTAAGCTCTGGAAGGTTTTACCCCCTTCATAACCAGGGCATTTTTGGCTATTCAGCACTGTGCTACTTTAATTGGGAATTGCATGATTATGCAACACTGTACATAAATTAAATTATCTTTTTTTTTTTTTACACAAAAATCTTTTGGTGGTATTTGATCACCACTGGGTTTTTATGCTATAAATGAAAAAAGACAAACAATTTTGAAAAAACAAAACAATGTTTTCTTCCTTCTGTCATAAAACATTTCCAATAAAATCAGATTTAGTCATACATTTAGGCCATAATGTATTCTGCTACATGTCTTTGGTAAAAAAAAAATCCCAATCAGTGTATATTATTTAATCTGTTGGAAAATTATAGTATCCACAAACTGTGGTGTATACTGTTTATCCTACTATTTATTTCTAGACATGTGCAAAACTGAAAAATGTGTTTTGTTTAAAAAATATTCATTATATTACTAATTTCATTTTGTTTCAGATTTGTTTAGTGTCGTTTCAGGATTTGTTTTTTTTTCATTTAGTTTTACAAATTTTCTAACGAATTTCAAATTTTCAGAATGATCTGATTTTTAGATGGTCGAAAAATGATCGACTAATTAGAATTCTGTGTGAAGTTGAGGGTATGTGGCCTGGTATGGTTCAGGAGGTTCACGAGAGAGCACCCCCCTTTCCTGGCCTGCCAGCCTGCGTGCTCAGATAAGGGTCTGGTATGGATTTTGGGGGGACCCCAAGTCGTTTGGTTTTTTTACGTCTTTGTATAGGGTTTTCCCTTAAAATCCATACCAGACCCAAAAGGTCTTTATTTTTTGTGATTCAGCCCCAGTTTAAGTGAAACAATAAAAATGAAAAATTCCTCTAACTATAGTGCCTGGGGTCCCTTTAGTCTGCCTGTAAAGTGGTGCATCGGTACTGTGTATAGAACATGCTGCAGCAAAAATGAAATTTCTAAAGAAAAAGAGTCAAATCACATTTAAATTGACTCACGGTTGCAATTGCCGGCACCTGGCTTTTTAAAGAAATAAATGAAAAAACAAGGGGGCCACCAGATCCCGGGCCCCCCATGTGATTGAGTATGGGGTACATTGCACCCCCTACTAATTCACCAAAAAGTGTAAAAAATAAAGAAAAACAGTAGTAGTAGTCCTCAAACAAAAAAATATGATGTAGATCCATCTCACGTTGCCCGCCGCACCCGAAAAAAAAACTCTAGCCTTGTCAAACGCTCCCAGTGGACTGCCTGCTCCTTCGTCTGACATTTCCTAAATAGCTAAGGGGTGGAGTCACCCGATAACATCAGCTGGTGACCCCATCCCCTGCGATGTCATTGACCCAGCATGCCCCAGTCGGTGAGGTCACAGTGGCAGGCTTCCAGATTCCGTTAAGCTCCCCACCCACAGCCCCCCACAACCACAGCCCAGGGTTGTGGGGAAGAGACACTTGTCCCTATTAACATGGAGACAAGGTGCTTTGGGGTGGGGAGGCAGAACCCTCCTGTCCCAAAGCAACCCACTCATGTTGAGGGCATGTGGCGGGAAATGCTTTAGGAGGGCGCCGCTCGCTCATCCCCCTCCCTTCCTGGCCTGCCGAGCTGCATGCTCGATAAGGGTCTGGTATGGATTTTGGGAGGGACCCCACACCATTTTTTTCGAATTCTTCTTAAATTTTGGCATGGGGTTCCCCTTAGAATCCATACCTGATTCAAAGGGCCTGGTATGGATTGGGGGGGGACCCCACGCTGTTTTTTTTCTGAATTTTCTATTGCTGGCATTATTATATTTACATGTCAGCTGTCAGTGGGGAAGCCCGGTAACAGCTGTTGAGTCATTGGTTGTTAAGGACACGGCGGCCGGCTTCCGAGCCCACTGCTTAGCAGCCAGATATTTTTTCACAAAGAATTCGAATTGGTCGATCATTATTTAACCGTTCCGAATTCTAATCGTTCTGAAAATTAGCATTTCATTACAAAAACAATAATAAACTAAACAATTTTTAACAATTTTCAACTAAATTCGTTACTACTTGTTACTATTTCATTCTGAGATTCGGATACATAAGCAAAAATTTGTCCGAATTTTTGTTCGGACCGAAATTAATTGCACATGTCTATTTATTTCTATATACCGTATATACTCGAGTATAAGTCGTTCCGAGTATAAGTCGAGGCCCTAATTTACCACAAAAAAAAATGGGAAAAACTTATTGACCCAAGTATAAGACGAGGGTGAGAAATGCACAGCTACTGTAAGTGGAAAAGAGGGTCAACAATGCCCATTTGCAGCATCACTGTTCCCATTTGCATGCCTCACTGTGCCCATTTGCAGCCATAGGTCCCCTGAACTTCAAACTCGGTAGTTAAGGGTTCCTAGATGCCCCCTAGCTGCAGCCAAAATTTGGGGTCTCTGAACCCAAAGGGTCCCGAAATGACATTGCTGCAGATGGACACAGTTGACCAAATGTGGGGCCCTGTATCTTGGGGCCACTTAGTGCTAAGAACCCCAAATTTGGTGTGCAAACCCAGTGGAACTAGCACCATAATATTTCCAAAGCTGGGGTTACTAGCACTAAGTGGCCCTGAGATACAGGGCCCAAAAAATCAGTTCAGAAAATGTCAAGCACTTTTCTGCAGCAGAAAATGACATTTTCCAAACCGGGTTTGAGGCCCCATATCTCAGGGCCACTTGGTGCTAAGAACCCCGCTTTGGATATGTTGTAGTGCTAGTTCCACTGGGTTTGCACACCAAATTTGGGGTTCCTAGCACCAAGTGGCCCTGGGATACGGGGCCCCAAATTTGGTTCGGAAAATGAAATTTTTTGCTGCAGAAAAGTGCTTGACTCGAGTATAAGTCGAGGGGGGCACTTTCAGCACAAAAAAATGTGCTGAAAAATTCGACTTATACTCGAGTATATACGGTACTCCTTTCTGAGAGGAGAAATGTCAGCTTAGTTTTATAGTGTTACAAGGCTTTCATGGAGGCTAGCATATTAGTAGAGTGAGTTAAGGGCTGATAACTGCTTCTCTGTTAGGCTGTTGAAAGAAAAAAAAATGTCAAATAACAAATCCTTCATATTCAGCAATCTTGATCCTTACATTGCCTTTGTTATAAATGTTTGAGTATCTGTTATCAGGCAGCAAATTGGCCTTACATCCTGATAACCTGACACTTCTGCTAGGACAGAGATAGAACAGAAAGATGTCAAATCGCAGCCTATTGCTGGCAATGGCACTGTCACAATCGGTGCAACACTGACTTTGAGGCGCTGCAACGATTTCCAAAAGTAGTTCCTCCACTACTTTTGGCATCTTCAGTGGCGATTTCAATACACATCTGTGCATGAACCCGCACAGATGTATTTCAAATCGCTCCCGAACTCACAGCAAAATGCGGATTTGAAATCGTGCGAGTTCAGCTGAACTTGCACGATTTCAGACCTGCATTCAGTGTGAACGTACCCTTAGAGATACAACACATACACAGTATCTCACAAAAGTGAGTACACCCCTCACATTTTTGTAAATATTTTATTATATCTTTTCATGTGACAACACTGGAGAAATTACATTTTGCTACAATGTAAAGTAGTGAGTGTACAGCTTGTATAACAGTGTACATTTGTTGTCTCCTCAAAATAACTCAACACACAGCCATTAATGTCTAAACCACTGGCAACAAAAGTGAGTACACCCCTAAGTGAAAATGTCCAAATTGGGCCCAAAGTGTCAATATTTTGTGTGGCCACCATTATTTTCCAGCACTGCCTTAACCCTCTTGGGCATGGGGTTCACCAGAACTTCACAGGTTGTCACCCGAGTCCTCTTCCACTCCTCCATGACAATATCGTGGAGCTGGTGTATGTTAGAGACCTTGTACTCCTCCGCCTTCCATTTGAGGATGCCCCACATATGCTTAATAGGGTTTAGGTCTGGAGACATGCTTGGCCAGTCTATCACCTTTACCCTCAGCTTCTTTAGCGAGGCAGTAGTCATCTTGGAGGTGTGTTTGGTGTTGTTATCATGTTGGAATACTGCCCTGCAGCCCAGTCTCCAATGGGAGGGGATCATACTCTGTTTCAGTATGTCACAGTACATGTTGGCATTCATGGTTCCCTCAATGAACTGTAGCTCCCCTTGATGACAGCACTCATGCAGCCCCAGACCATGATATTCCAACCACCATGCTTGACTGTAAGCAAGACACAATTGTCTTTGTACTCCTCACCTGGTTGCCGTCACACACGCTTGACACCATCAGAACCAAATAAGTTTATCTTGGTCTCATCAGACCACAGGACATGGTTCCAGTAATCCATGTCCTTAGTCTGCTTGTCTTCAGCAAACTGTTTGAGGGCTTTCTTCTGCATCATCTTTAGAAGAGGCTTCCTTCTGGGATGACAGCCATGCAGACCAATTTGATGGAGTGTATGTATGGTCTGAGCACTGACAGGCTGATCCCCCACCCCTTTAACCTCTGCAGCAATGCTGGCAGTACTCATATGTCCATTTCCCAAAGACAACCTCTGGATATGACGCTGAGCATGTGCACTCAACTTCTTTGGTCGACTATGGCGAGGCCTGTTCTGAGTGGAACCTGTCCTGTTAAACTGCTGTATGGTCTTGGCCACCGTGCTGTAGCTCAGTTTCAGGGTCTTGGCAATCTTCTTATAGCCTAGGCCATCTTTATGTAATGCAACAATTCTTTTGTTCAAATTCTCTTTGCCATGAGGTGCCATGTTGAACTTCCAGTGACCAGTATGAGAGAGTGATAATGATAACACCAAATTTAACACACCTGCTCCCCATTCACAACTGAGACCTTGTAACACTAACGAGTCACATGACACTGGGGAAGGAAAATGGCTAATTGGGCCCAGTTTGGACATTTTTACTTAGGGGTGTACTCACTTTTGTTGCCAGTGGTTTAGACATTAATGACTGTGTGTTGAGTTATTTTGAGGGGACAGCAAATTTACACTGTTATACAAGCTGTACACTCACTACTTTACATTGTAGCAAAGTGTAATTTCTTCAGTGTTGTCACATGGAAAGATATAATAAAATATTTACAAACATGTAAGGGGTGTTCTCACTTTTGTGAAATACTGTATACATAATAGAAGAATACACCCCCATCAGTCTATATTATCTTTGTACACGTCCTACCATTCAAAAGCTACACTGCCAGGGGAAGACAATACTCCTAAAGCTTCTGCCAAAGGGTAACAGTTTAAACAAAACATGACTTCTTTGGAAACTGCCCCCACATCACCGTGGGCTCTTTCTCCTCAATTCCTTAATGCTAGTTAGAACTACACCTGTAAAAACTTTCCCTGCAAATTTTATCACGGTCTGTAAGGCGTTTATATTCTGGGTTGTGGAGAACCCTTGCCATGTAAGAAAACTGGCCCTCTTCAGCCTCCTCAAGCAGTATAATCACTGGTGTGTGACTGTGCCCTACCCACAATATATCATACATGCACTGATCATGATAATTCCTCTGTAAGCATTGTTTCCAAAAAACTGAACTCATGCATTTTCCTGCCTCTACCCCAATAATAAATAACTGTACATAACCAGTTTCCCTCTACTCCTAAAATCTATTGCTAATTATTTATTTACATTTAGCTCCAAATTATTCACTTTACACCAGCCTACTAATACTCATAGGTGATAGTTACTCTTTTAGTGCAAGTAATGGTAGCAGATGATGTCAGTACTGGTCTCCCAGTGTTTACATTCCAGCAGCACAAGGGAACTGTTGTTTGTGATGGGAGTGGCAGCAAGGCTGCATCACCATGGCCATGGTAGACAGATTGCCAAGCATCACTCAAGGTGATTAATGCTGGGTCTACGTTGCTAAACAACATGGTTGACATTTGATTTCTGCGCAGAGACATTTATTTATTTTTATTTATTTTAATAATGCACTCTTTCTATGGTATCTGTGTTTTTATTTACTTTTTTCAAAAATGTTTGTGAATTAGTAGAAAGAGTAAGGCTGGGTTCACACCAGTCTGAATTCCAGCTCCGTTTTCTCTGTGAAGAGAAAAAACAGCTGTTCAGCAGTGCCTCACCATTTTATCTGCGGATCAGCTGAGCAGGGAGAGGGAGGAGGTGTAGTGAGGAGAAGGAAAGAATGCCTGTTCACAACGGAATGCATCTGCGAATCAGATGCGTTCCCATAGAAGAATATGTGCCTTCAATTCGCACCCCACTGCCTAGAAAACGCATGCGTTTTTTGGGCAATGCAGAGTGCGAATGCAACGCTCATATGTGAACCAGATGCATTCAAATGAATATTCAAATTTTAAAATGTTATGTGAATTGGATCTGTTGTAAGCCGCATCCAACTCGCATAGGTGTAAATCCGGCCTTACTGTGTACCTTGGACTCCTTCACATATCTGGATATATGGGGACAACCTTATATCCAATATCTGCTAAGTCCTCATCTCACAGACCCCTACATCCACTGGCCCAGAGATGTGAGAATGAGGCCTTTGATTGCATCAACATGGGGACAAAGTGCCTTGTAAGGGGAAGCCCGCCTTATAATGTAGCCTCCCAATTGAGGGTATGTGTATTTGTAAGGTTCAGGAGGGAAAATGCACCTTTGCTGCCCCCCTTTCCCACTTTCCTGGCCAGCCAGGCGGCATGCACACTTTTTTTTGCATGGGGTGCCCTTTAAAATCCATACCAAACCTTAAGGGTCAGGTGTGGATGTTGTGGGGGCATCCATGCCATTTCTTTTATCTTCTTGTGTGTGGGGTCCCCCTCAAAATCCATGATGAGATTCTGATATACATTTTGAGGAAGATTGCACTCCAATTTGTTTCCAAGTTTTGTAAACAATGTGTATTGCCCCTTTAGTTCTGTTGTACTGCTCAAATGTAAGCAACAGAGCTGGAGAACCTGGGTAAGGCCATACTTATGACCATATGGGATTTTTTTATGTCATTTTCAAAAGTGTACACCATACAGATTGTCAACTTCACATTCCGGTTTAAAGGGGTTGTAAAGGTAAAAATGTTTTCACCTTAATGCATTCTATGCATTAAGGTGAAAAAACTTTTGACAGTACCACCGCCCCCAGCCCCCCCGTTTTACTTACCTGACGCCTCGAATCTTCGCTGCTCGTCCTCGACATCTTCATTGCAGCCGCCGGCTGTATCACGGGAGCGCGCCCGCAAGCACTCACCACCGTGCGAGGGAGCTCGCATTAAGGTGGTAAATGCTTGCGGGAGGAGCTGAAACAGCTGCGGAGGGACCCCAGAAGACCAGGTTCGGGGCCACTCTGTGCAAAACGAGCTGCACAGTGAAGGTAAGTATAACATGTTTGTTATTTAAAAAAAAAAAAAAATAACTTTACAACCCCTTTAACCATGTGTGTGCTTGTTAAGCTGACTGTCAGATTTCTCCCTGAAGTGATTTGGATAGTTGTAAAGCTGCCCCTTTCAAAGCTTACAGTAGTGCCCTCCTGCCATGAATCTCAAACCCCTCTGTCCCACTTGTCGGCCTAGGAACAGCACGATGGGTAGGGTAAAGGGAGCTCAATCACTGATCCTCCCTCTGTCGAATTAAAACAGAAGTGATGCACATTAAAAAAAGCTTTTAAAAAATTAAAGTGTCAAATAAAATAATTTAAATACTGTATTTATTGGCGTATAACACTCACTTTTTCACCATGAAAATCAGCTGCAAATAGCATGTGCGTGTTATACGCCAATACTTCAATTTTAGCTGCCCCAGAGGGGACAGGGCGGGACGAGCGCCGTCAGATTACATACAGTGAGAATCTCCTGTTTACTTGGCGGCCTCTATTATAGGAAGTCCCGTCTCCTGGGCCACCATTGGATCACTATTCTGTCTATCAAAGGAGATTCTCACTGTATGTAATCTGTCGGCGCTTGTCCCACCCCCCTCCCTGTCCCCTCTAGGCTGCAGATGGGCATCGATCAGACTGCACTGATGGCAATGGTGAGGCTGCTGCATTGAAGGCAGTGGTGAGGCTACTGCATTGAAGGCAGTGGTGAGGCTGCTGCATTGAAGGCAATGGTGAGGCTGCACTGATGTAGACTGATGAAGCTGCATTGATGGCACTTGTGAGGCTGCAGATGGCCATTGATGAGGCTGCATTGATGGCAATGGTGAGGCTGCAGATGGGCACTGACCCTTATTTTGCTTCCAAGTTCCTTATTTAAAATGTAAGTTTTTTTCCTGAAACTTCCCTCTTAAAATGAATGTGCGTGTTATACGCCTGTGCGTGTTATACGCCGATAAATACGGTATTTAAAGCCCACACACATACATGCACATAAATATATCAACACATGCATCAGGGTGTCAAAATACAGGACAATTGTGATTGTGCTACACATATTATATATCCTCATGCATTCCAGAATGAGTGCAATAATTTTAGAGCTATTATTCATGATTAACTCCAAACTGATGACCCGTTCCATGGGTGTATATAATTTTCATTTTGACATGCTGGGTATCTCTTTATCTTGGTACAACCTCACCTTTTATACTTTATTAAAAAAAATACATTAGGGTTGACTTACTAAAACTGGAGAGTCCCAAATCTGGTGCAGCTGTGCATGGTAGCCAATCAGCTTCTAACTTCATCTTGTTCAATTAAGCTTTGACAAAAAACCTGGAAGTTGATTGGTTTTCTATGCAGAGCTGCACCAGATTTTGAACTCTACAGTTTTAGTAAATCAGTCCCACTGTGTTTGAGTGAACTAAATTTAACTTTAGTGTATTTTATGATGAAAATATACACCAATATCATGTGACATAAAAAATTGAAACTATCAACATTTTTCTTCCAGGGTCCCTGCTTTCAAAAATATATAATCGTTTGGATTTTTAACTAATCTTCAGTCCTAAAATGTGTACTTTAACAAGCATGCAAATAATGCAGAGAAAGAGTCCCCCAAGCATGGTATTTAAATAATTTGTGAATATTAATGTTGCTTTCTAAAATAATACCTCCTCCTGATTATTATTTATTATTAAACATTTTTTATAATACGCCCCATTACCCGATACACATGCATTTTTTTTTATCCTGATTTCCTGGCCTTGTAAAAGGCCAGAAAAAAATACTATCTTAGACTTCAAAATGGCTCACCACCATGTTTGGCATTTCTGGATTTCAGTCTGGGTTTGTGGATCCTCCTATGAACCAAACCCAGGTCAGCTCACTCATTACTAGAGTGGTCCAAATGGGTATGAATGTGGGTATCTCCACATTGTTCTCAGGCTGATAAATGAGCAATAATGGCGATCAGATCGAAATATTACTAGCAAAAAAGAAAGTTGCATAAGGGCAGTACAATAGAGAAAACACGCAACAATTCCCAACCATAAAAAGTCTCATTAACCACTTAAGCTCCTGAAGGCTTTACTCCCTTCCTGACCAGGCCATTTTTTGTGATACGGCACTGCGTTCATTGAACTGACAATTGCGTGGTCATGCGACACTGTACCCAAATAAAATTTTTGTCTTTTATTCTTATTTTGAAAAAAAAAACAATAATTTTTACTTTCTGCTATAAAACATACCCAATAAGCATATATTGATTGGTTTGCACAAAAGTTATAGCGTCTAAGAACTATGGAATATCTTTTTTTTTTAGTAATGGCGGCGATCAGCGACTTATAGCGGGACTGTGATTATGCAGCGGACAAATTGGACACCTGACACTTTTTGGGGACCAGTGACACTAATACAGTGATCAGTGCTAAAAAATATGCACTGTCACTGTACTAAGGACACTGGCAGGGAAGGGGTTAATATCAGGGGCACTCAAAGGGTTAACTGTGTGCCTAGGTTGTGCTTACTCACTGTGGGGGAGATGCTTTTACTAGGGGAAGGCACAGATCCATGTCCCTGCTTAGCAGAAACACAGGATCTGTGCCTTCCCTTCTGACAGAATGACAATCTGCCTTATTTACATAGGCAGATTGTCATTCTGCCTGTGACTTATGTAATCGGTGGGTGCTGGCAGACATCGAGTACCTGCTGCCGGGCTCCCACTGTGTAGAATCACAGTGGGAGCGGGTCGCCAACGGCACGCGAACCCCAGACCCGGTAGTGTCAGATCGTGTACTAGGTATATGATCTGGCACAGAGCGCATGCCCTGCCACAGTAAATGTATGGGTGGCCTGCAAGTGGTTAAACTATTTCAAATGTTTAGCCATAGTTGTAGTTCATTCATTGGCAGAACTCTGTGAATGAATGACAGGGCCATATGGGCAGAGCCCCACATAGCCCTGCTCTGTTAGCTCTGTTTTTAAATTGTGACAGCGGGTGGGGGAAGAAGATCCCCCACCCGCTATTACAGGGAGGAGGTCATCGGGGGGAGAGGATGCACCCTATATATGGGTGTAACATGTAACATGCTTCAAAGGTAAACTAAGCCTCACTGTAATTGTGACATTCTCTAAGCTGTTGATTGACTATCACACTCTTCTGAATGCACTTCACCCTATTGTAAATGTGGGTTAAAATTTATATTTGCCACTGAATCTTTTATAATCTTTTATAAATGTATCCCATAGTCTTCAAAATCTTCAAAGCTAAAACATCTTAAAAAATACTTTAAGGTTTAGCTTTATAAACAGTGAATAAAACGTAATAACGCTAACAACACGAGTAGCACGAAATATAATAAATACGTTTGTTGTTTTTTTTTTTGAGGAGGTAGCATTATAGCTTTCCTGAATCTTCAATTTTCTAAAGGGGCAAAGGTGCCAAAATGTTACAAGATCAACAAACATGTTCTTTGCCTTAATCTGAAACATAGATTTCTGCTAACAATACAAACATAGTTGTACTTGTACAAAGCTTTGTTACACATAGCTCTGGTAGTTAGACCTAGGTCAAACCAATATTCCAGCGTGGGTTTACAATTTTAATCCCTAATGTCGTAATTTAGGTTTTGTGGGTTTGCAGAAACCAAATGAAGACTGCCTACAGAAAATTCATTTTCTAATGACCTCACATTGAGCTTTAGAAAAAAAAAAAAAAAGAAAAATTATGAAATCTGAGTGCTATTCTTTGAAATTTGATCAGAGATATAGTGTAGGCACTGAAAGTAAGTAAAATTACCCACCTTTATGTGGTAAGCTGAAAATTATATGTTACAATCTCACCGTCATTATGTAGCTAATACCCAAAGCGATTCATTATTATTAGCTAAAACACAGGTGACATTTTCTTCAGCTTTTACTTTCTTAATAATTCAATTCTTTAAAGGCTAGATTTTATAAATAGATACAGCCGAACAAGACAAAACCCGACACAACTATATTTATGGAAGAAAAAGTCTAGTTGTTGATCTGAAAATGTTATTGTTTTCATCATGCTACAGGATCTGAGCATTAAAGTGTTAGTAAACCCACAACAGTAAAATCAGTCTGTATATGCAGTAAAGCATGCTTGTTAAACTCACTGTGAAACCTAAGGGGTTAATTCTCTGCATTGTGTAAAAAAGCCCTTTGTTCCTGTCTCCTCTGACCCTCTCCTTCATTCGCTGTCTCCAGAAAATAACCTGATATTTACATAGCCCTGAGCCAGGGGACAACCTGCACATGCTCAGTTTGGTGTGTATTGCTAGAGTTTTTTTTTTATCTTGGGAGAGTGCATGTGTTCAGCACAGAGCCAATCATCACTGCCCAGACAGAGGGTCGGGGTCCTGCATCTTGATAGGACAATCATGGCACAATGAACACTTCTCCTACAAGCTTTAACCAGACACTGATAGAAGTCACAAGACTGCTATATACTGCTGATGAAAAGAGGTATTTAGCAGTTTATATTTACTAAAATAATTGCATTTCCATGTTCCGTATACTGTGGGAGACCAGATAGTTTGAATGCAGGGTCCTGGGGTTAGTAACACTTTAAAACAGGGAAGATCGAGGCCCATCCCCTCAGCCTATGAATAATTACATTACATACCTCTTCACCTCTCCCTGTATAATAATACACACTGTGTCATTAACCTTGGTTTACTTAGTTCATAGTACGTAGTTCACATTAGTTGTGTACGAGCAACACAATCATACAGACCATTAAATAATCCTACTTTCTCACATTTTTTGGCATAAATCATTACTTACAAAACTCAGCATGCACTACCTGCTGCTAGTTTCTGAGTAAAAGGTAACATTGGTCTTCCTTATGGTATGCTGTACACAGTGGATCTTGTTAAAGGAAAGTACTGACAGTGGCATTAGTAAATCCTTTCAGGATTTACATTCTTTAGACAGCTTTAGCTTCAACCAAATGTGTATCTTATATTTTTTTTTCTTAGATCTTGCTGGAGTTATTCTCAAACTTCAGAGAAACAAACCCACAGACACCATCTTTACAGTTGAAAATGTGAACTTAAAACTTACAGGAAATACTACAGGATAGATCAGAATAGCCCACTGGCCTTACTGGTTCTCAAACCTCATTTCATTAACACCGTTTTTTTTTTTTTTTTTTAATTCTTTATTTACCAGTTGAGCAGAGGAATATACAACTGACATACCGACATACAACTCTACACAGACAAATCTTATTTACAGAGTTTTTTCAAAAGTCTTGCCATTAGAGAAAATCAAATAATCACACCTGTAGTAAGGAAAAGTAATTAGGTTGATGATGGGCAATGCGTTAAGTGTTTTCCTTACACTCTCCTTAGTTTTTATTTAACGTTTTAGTACACTAGTTCTGGGTAGGGGGACAAAACAAATAATATGGGGAGGGGAATAAAGGAAAGGGGGCCTAAGGTGGTAGGAACTTTAGAAAGATATATTAATATTCTATGGGGAAAAAAAAGGGGCAAAGGGATATTGGGGGAGGCGGGGTGCCCACCAGCTTCTTCCACACTCGGGCTAGCCCAGAGAAGTATACTCTCACCTGAGGTGCATTTAGTCCACTTGAACAGTGTAGTTTTTTTTTGCAAGCGCAGTCCCTACTATGCTCACTGAAATTTGGGATGCCGCAACCTTGTAGAGAAGCTGGGGTGTCCTCATATATGGAAGAATTTCTCTTCCTGATTTCTCATGGCCATGCTAGGGTTTTTCATGCATTGGATCTCATCAATTCTAGCATTCCAGTGCTGCTTAACAGCCGGATCTGTTTGTTTTCACAGCACAGGTATACATGTCTTAGCTGTCGTCAAAAGGTGAGTTGTTTTATATTTTTTATACGATAGGGGCGAGTCATGCAGTAGTTATACTGAGGGCTTGTTTTCGAGAGAAATTCCCATCAGGGTCAAGAACAGGCCCAGAAGATATGATATAGTGGGCCCTCCGCAACTTGGCAATGCCAACAACATTGTGAGACCTGGGGGTATATCTTAAGTCCGAATATAACAAAATTCCACCGTTGTGCAACTTTCAGTGACAGTTCATAAATTTCCAGTGACTTCAGTGACCACCACCTCTAGCTGGAATGCCTGCTCACCTCCAAAAGTTGACCCAACTACAGAGTCACACATGACTGTGATTATATCTCTCAGGATGCCTTGGGAAAACAACTCCTCCTCCTGGTGTTCCTTGACAAGACAGACCTCCTCACTATGTCACTACAGTATGTAGACCCCACTGCAGAGTCACACACACTTATGCCCCGTACACACGGTCGGACTTTGTTCGGACATTCCGACAACAAAATCCTAGGATTTTTTCCGACGGATGTTGGCTCAAACTTGTCTTGCATACACACGGTCACACAAAGTTGTCGGAAAATCCGATCATTCTGAACGCGGTGACGTAACACACGTATGACGGGACTATAAACGGGGCATTGGCCAATAGCTCAATAGCTTTCATCTCTTTATTTATTCTGAGCATGCGTGGCACTTTGTCCGTCGGATTTGTGTACACACGATCGGAATTTCCGACAACGGATTTTGTTGTCGGAAAATTTTATAGCCTGCGCTCAAACTTTGTGTGTCGGAAAATCCGATGGAAAATGTGTGATGGAGCCTACACACGGTCGGAATTTCCGACAACAAGGTCCTATCACACATTTTCCGTCGGAAAATCTGACCGTGTGTATGGGGCATTAGTGTAATATCTCTCAGAGAAGTGTACTCTCACCTGAGGTAAGAGTACATATCCTCTTCCTCCCTGCTTGATGTGTATTGTGTGGGCACTTCCACCCACTCCTAAACAGGAAGTTACATATACCAAGTGTAAACCTATTAGTTGGGGCTAGGATTCTGTGTCACATGACATCATATTCTCCCTACTTAATGTATAACTTGTGGACACTTTCCACCCCGTTCCTAAACAGGAAGTGACATATCCCAAGTGTAAACCTATTACTTGGGGCTAGGATTCTGTGTCACATGACATCATATCCTCCCTGCTTGATGTATAACGTGTGGGCACTTCCGCCCCACTCCTAAAGAGGAAGTTACATATCCTAGGTGTAAACTAGGGGATAGGAAAACCAGAAATGAAGAGACCAGAAGTGACTTCCTGGACCCCACTCAAAACTGTGAATGATAAGACCGGGAGTGACATTCTGGACTCTACTCGAAACCATAAATGGCGTTCCGAACTGTACTCTATTCCTTCCTTATGTATACTTCCGCCCTTAGAGGTTAACCCATTCCAATCACTAGAATGTATTTCTAAAAACTAGCTGACATTGTGCAAATCTACTCAGTTCTGGGTGTGCCTGACCAACTGAAGGACACCAGAGAAAGGGAAATATATTGCTTTTAATGTGAACATATTAGCCCATAAGCTGAGCTTATTTCTAAAAAGCTCACCATATTACTATACCCACCTCCTACATATGTATCGCTAAGGACCACTCATATTAAAACTATAATAGTTATTTTTTACTAATAAAACAATTAGGATCAAATTCTGAATTAATACCAAAAGGAGCTAAGGCCTTAGTCTCATAGATCCAGAATGATTCACGTTGGCTAATCTGTCTTTTGTAATTATCGTCTCGCCAGTGATTGGTGACCTTCTCGATCCCCCAAAATCTGCCTCTTGATGGGTCTTTGTGATTTGCTATCCTAAAATGTTTTGGGACACTATGTTCTTTTTTGCCTCTTTTGATATTGGCCATTAGGGATGAGCTTTCTGTTCGGGTCGAACATTAGTTCGACTCGAACATTGGCTGTTCGCTTATTCGTCGAAAACCGAACATTATAGGCCGTTCACGCCAAATTCGAGCAGCGCGTAACGGCCCATAATGCACTGCGGGAGCGCAGTGCATTGCTGTATGATGATTGGCCAAAGCATGCACCATGACCTGCATGCTTTGGCCAATCCCAGCACCCTCAGTCATCTAAGAGAGCCATCATTGGCCAAAGGCAGGGTGCCTTTTTCCAATCATGGCTCAGGGGGATTAAGTCCACGCTCCACACTATATAAGGCTGCCTGCACGTCGGCCCTGTGTAGTGTGTTGTTGGCGTGGACGGAGAGAGAGAGTGTCATTTAGATCAGGCAGGCAGGTTATTCAGTTAGCTGCAGTGTATTTAATATATATATATATATATATATATATATATATATATATATATATATATATATATATATATACAGACAGTCTCGTATATATATTTATATATATATATATATATATATATATATATATATATATCACTGCATACAGTTTAGCTATATCTGACTGCAGGCCGTTCCTGGTGTACTTTTTCTAATATACTTCAGGCAGTGTACACAGTACACAGTACCGTGTACCCATAGTGCAGTTGCTACTACTTTTCTGGTGGTGTACACAATACAGTACACCCATAATTGTTATTACACTTCTGTTGGTGTATGCAGTATCGTGCACCCCTAGTGCAGTTGCTACTACTTTTCTGGTGGTGTAGACAATACAGTACACCCATAGTTGTTATTACACTACTGTTGGTGTACACAGTACCGTGCACCCCTAGTGCAGTTGCTACTACTTTTCTGGTGCTGTACACAGTACACAATACATACAGTACACCCATAGTTGTTATTACACTTCTGTTGGTGTACACAGTACCGTGCACCCCTAGTACAGTTGCTACTACTTTTCTGGTGGTGTACACAGTACACAATACATACAGTGCACCCATAGTTGTTATTAAACTTCTTTTGGTGTACACAGTACCGTGCACCCCTAGTGCAGGTGCTACTACTTTTCTGGTGGTGTACTCAGTACACAATACATACAGTGCACCTATAGTTGTTATTACACTTCTGTTGGTGTACACAGTACCGTGCACTCCTAGTGCAGTTGCTATTACTTTTCTGGTGGTGTACACAATACAGTACACTCATAGTTGTTATTGAACTTCTGTTGGTGTACACAGTACCGTGCACCCCTAGTGCAGTTGCTACTACTTTCCTGGTGGTGTACACAATACATACAGTGCACCCATAGTTGTTATTACACTTCTGTTGGTGTACACAATACTGTGCACCCCTAGTGCAGTTGCTACTACTTTTCTGGTGGTGTTCACAGTACACAATACATACAGTGCACCCATAGTTGTTGTTAAACTGCTGTTGGTGTACACAGTACCGTGCACTCCTAGTGCACTTTCTACTACTTATCTGGTGGTGTACACAGTACATAATACATACAGTACACCCATAGCTGTTATTACACTTCTGTTGGTGTACACAGTACCGTGCACCCCTAGTGCACTTGCTACTACTTTTCTGGTGGTGTACACAGTACACAATACAGTGTAGTGTGGTTTTGCTAAACAAAATTTACAGCATGTCTGGAAGGCCACCAAGGAGAGGCTGACGCTCACAGGCCACTAAAAGAGGGCAAACAGGCTGTGTCTACAGTTGATAGTACTGGTCATTGACACGGTGCATCCTCAGCACGTGGCCGTGGGGCACGCTTGTCCTTTTTTTCTGCAGCTGGCTGTGTTATTGAGCAACAACATGCAGAAGAGT
Organism: Lithobates clamitans; assembly: GCA_037952925.1. Classification (NCBI taxonomy): domain Eukaryota; kingdom Metazoa; phylum Chordata; class Amphibia; order Anura; family Ranidae; genus Lithobates; species Lithobates clamitans. Next base: position 13,777,234 of record JBBGZY010000438.1, read on the forward strand.
TGGTGGAATGGATAACAAAGCCCTCCTCATCCTCTGTCACCCAGGCTCAGAGTAGATTGCCTGCCAATACAGCTGCCAAAGCAAATGGCCTATTCCATCGGCTCCATGTCAACTGTCACTCCTTCCCTAGCCCCACCATCATGCACGGAGGAGTCCCTCGAACTATTCGACCACAGTGTCAGGTACATGCTGCAGGAGGATGCGCAGCGATTTGAAGGCTCCGATGATGGTACCCAGGTTCAGGAAGGGAGTAACGTGAGCCTAGAGAGAGGGGGTGCCCAAGAAGGTCAAGAAACTGGCAGTCATATTCCCCGACCTGCAGCATACTGCCAAGTTTGCTCCAGTGATGAGGAGGGAGGGGATGATGAGGTCACTGACTCTACTTGGGTGCCTGATAGAAGAGAGGAGGAGGAGGCACATCTCCAACAAGGCAGGATGCCCTCAAGGGGGCAGCTTAAGGACAGCCACCCTATTGCATCACACCGCAGAGCTAAGCAGGTGCAGGACGCTGCTGACTCCCCACATATTTTGAAAATTTCTTTGGTGTGGGCCTTTTTTGACATGTGTGCAGCAGATCGCACCGTTGCTGTTTGCAACATATGTCTGAAGCGTTTCAAGCGTGGCCAAAACAGCAACCGCTTGGGCACCACTTGCTTGACCAGACATATGACGACTACCCATGCAGTCCGTTGGCAACAGCACTTAAAAGACCCACATTAAAGAACAAAGCGGACCTCTCCTTGCTCCTCATCAGCTGGGATCTCCAACCCCACTATACCTCCAGTCCTCTCAGAACCCTGCACTGAGAGGAATGAAACTATAGAAATAGGTGTCCAAAGTACTTGCGGCCAATCTGCTAGCGGTACTCCAACATCGGATTTTAGCAGGCAAATTTCCCTACCCCAGTTGCTAAACCGTCAAAAGAAATTCGGTCCTAGCCATCCACATGCTCAGTGTCTAAATGCTAGCTTGGCCAAATTGCTAGCACTGCAACTGCTGCCCTTTCAGCTGGTAGACTCTGCCCCCTTTTGTGAATTTGTGGAATGTGCGGTACCTCAGTGGCAGGTTCCCAAACACCATTTCTTTTCACGGAAGGCCATTCCGGCTCCCTACCAGCATGTGGAAGGCAATGTCTTGGCCTCGTTGGACAGGGCGGTCAGCAGTAAGGTGCATATTACTGCTGACTCATGGTCCAGCAAGCATGGACAGGGATGTTACCTTTCACTTCATGGCACACTGGGTAACTCTGTTGGCAGCTGGGAAGGCTGCAGGACAGGGTTCAGTATTGTTGGAGCTTGTTCCGCCACCACGCCTCCAAAATGCTAGTGGTGATTTTGCCACACCTCTCTTCTCCACCCCCTCGTCTTCTTCTTCCTCTATTGCCTCTTCCTCTGCAGATTTCTCCTCTGAACTAGCGGTCCTCCGTAGGCATTCAAGCGGCTACGTAAGCACAAAGATGCAATGCGGTGCTTGAGATGGTCTGCTTAGGGGACAGGAGCCACACTGGGGCAGAGATTTTGTCAGCTCTGCAGGGGCAGGCTCAGAGGTGGTTGACACCGCGCCAGCTTCAGCCAGGAATGGTTGTATGTGACAATGGCACCAACCTCCTCCCTGCCCTCCAACAGGGAAACTTGATCCATGTTCCCTGTTTGGCTCACGTCCTGAATTTGGTGGTGCAGCGGTTCTTGAGCAGGTACCCTGGCTTACAGGATCTCCTGAGGCAGGCCAGGAATGTCTGTGGTCATTTCCGTCAGTCATATAATGCCAGTGCTCGGCTGGCTGACATTCAAAGAGAATGCAACCTGCCCAAGAACCGCCTCATTTGTGACATGCCCACCAGCGGCGGAAGACCGGGCCCCTCGCTGGCAATAGAGCTGGAAGAAGATAGCGGCGGGGCCCGGGAGAAGAGGCCGAACACCGGGAGAAGAGGCCGAACACCGGGAGAAGTCGGAAGGAGACCCCCCGAAGTTGGAAGAAGACCCCGGAGCTGACTAATAAATTACTCTTAAAACCTGTGTACTGTGTTTTTTTATATTGACACTTTTCCCTAGGTGAATGGGTAGGGGTACCATATACCCCATACTCATTCACACAGGGTGGGGGGGCCGGGATCTGGGGGCCCCCTTATTAAAGGGGGCTCCCGGATTCCGATAAGCCCCCCGCCCGCAGACCCCGACAACCAACGGCCAGGGTTGTCGGGAGGAGGCCCTTGTCCTCATCAACATGGGGACAAGGTGCTTTGGGGTCGGGGGGGCCCCGCAGGGCGCCCCCCTCACCCAAGGCACCCACCCCCCCATGTTGAGGGCATGCGGCCTGGTACGGCTCAGTCCCCACCCCCTTCCTGGCCGGCCGGGCTGCGTGCTCGGATAAGGGTTATGGGCTCGCAGGTGTCAAATCTCGCCGAGAAATGCGGCGAGATTGACACAATATCGCGGTCACCTACTGTAATTACAATTTTTGATCTAATATTTCACAGCAGGGCCTGTTCATGTGCTCAACAAAAGTATCTATGAGGCTTTACAGTGTTGTGCCACCACCACCACCACCGCCTAAGGCCCAATTTTTATGCCCCAGTTTAACAGGAGCACGTAATTACAATTTTTGATCTAATATTTCACAGCAGGGCCTGTTCCTGCGCTCAACAAAAGTATCTGTAAGGCTTTACAGTGTTGTGCCACCATCACCACCACCGCCTAAGGCCCAATTTTTATGCCCCTGTTTAACAGGGGGGCATACATACAATTTTTGATATAAGATTTCACAGCAGGGCCCATTCCAGCGCCCACCAAGAGTAACTGTGAGGGCTTACAGTGTTCTGGTACCACCAACACCTAAGGCCCAATTTTCTGCAGAGTGTATAGGGCAGGCCGTATACTATATACAGGCGGTTCCCTATTTTCAAACATGCGACTTACAAACGACTCCTACTTACAAACAGAGTGACACACCAGGAAGTGAGAAGAAATCTACCCATAGGAAGGAAATTCTCTCCTGTAAGAGTTAATGTGGGAAAAATGTGTCTCCACTGATGCTTTATCACCAATCCTCAGAGGTGGCTCTAGGCTTTGTGAGGCCTTAGACATGAGGCCCCACTCACTCCAATAATGGGAAAAATAAATTCAAACATTTTCCTGGCCCCCACCCCTAGCAATTTCACTTCCCATCCCAACATTCCAAAAAACAAATGCACATAGACTTATCAAAAAAAAAACTTTAATAATGTAAACATAAAGATCAAGTTCACACTCACTGATTGCTCCAGGCTCACTGATTGGTTTCTAGAGGTCACTGCACATCATTACTGCTTACTGATTGGTTGCTAGAAGCTACTGCACATTATTACAGCTCACTGATGGATTGCTAGAGGTTACTGCACCTTTACTACCGCTCACTGATGGGTTGCTAGAGGTTACTGCACATCATTACAGCTTACTCATTGGTTGCTAGAGGTTACTGCATGTCATTACCGCTTACTTATTGGTTGCTATGGGTTACTGCTTATCATTATCACTCACTGTTTGCTCACTGGGTGGCAGGGCAGTATTATGGTGTGTGATGCAACTGTTGGGGTACAGTTGGTTGGATGACAGGATGCAGTTTGGGGTAATGGTGGCAGTATTGGGGTGAGGCTGAGATCATATCTCCCCTATAATGATAGAGGGTAGGGTGATAGGATGCCAGAGGTGGGGTACAGGAGGGATGAGGATGATAATGACAGGAGGTATGGTGGTAGTATGCCAGAGGTGGGGTACAGGGATGATGGGGATGTTGATGACAATAGGCGCGGTGGTAGGATGTCAGCAGTGGGGTACAGGGGGGGATGATGATGAGGTGGGGTGGTAGGCAGCTGACAGTGGGGTACAGGGGATGAAGAGAATGATGATGATAACGGGGGTAGGGTGGTTGATGCTAGAGGTGGGTTACATGGGGATGATGATGACAGGAGGCAGGGTGGGAGGATGTCAGGTTTGGGGTACGGGGGGGATGATGACGGCAGGGGGTTGGGTGGTAGGAAGCTGGCAGTGGAGTACCAGGAAGGATTAAGATGAGAATGATGACAGGGGGTGGGGTGGTAGGATGCCAGAGGTGGGATACAGAGGAGTGATGGGGATGTTGATGAGTGGGATGACAGCAGTGGGGTACAGGGGAGGGGGGTGATGATGATGACGTGGGGTGATAGGTAGCTGACAGTGGGGTACAGGGGGGATGATGATGACGTGGGGTGGTAGGCAGCTGACAGTGGGGTACGGGGGGGTGATGATGACGTGGAGTGGTAGGAAGCTGACAGTGGGGTACAGGGGGTGATGATGATGACGTGGGGTGGTAGGCAGCTGACATTGGGGTACAGGGAGGGATGATGACGTGAGGTGGTAGGCAGCTGACAGTGGGGTACAGGGGGGATGATGATGACGTGGGGTGGTAGGCAGTTGACAGTGGGGTACGGGGGGTGATGATGACGTGGGGTGGTAGGCAGCTGACAGTGGGGTACAGGGGGGATGATGATGATGTGGGGTGGTAGGCAGCTGACAGTGGGGTACGGGGGGGTGATGATGACGTGGGGTGGTAGGAAGCTGACAGTGGGGTACAGGGGGTGATGATGATGACGTGGGGTGGTAGGCAGCTGACATTGGAGTACAGGGGGGGATGATGACGTGAGGTGGTAGGCAGCTGACAGTGGGGTACAGGGGGGATGATGATGACGTGGGGTGGTAGGCAGCTGACAGTGGGGTACGGGGGGTGATGATGACGTGGGGTGGTAGGCAGCTGACAGTGGGGTACAGGGGGGATGATGATGACGTGGGATGGTAGGCAGCTGACAGTGGGGTACAGGGGGGATGATGATGATGTGGGTGGTAGGCAGCTGACAGTGGAGTACAACAGGCGTAGGGTGGTGGATGCTAGAGGTGGGGTACATGGCGATGATAATGACAGGGGATGTTGATGACAGGGGGTGAGGTGGTAGTCAGCTGGCAGTGGGGTACAGTAGAGATGATGATAGGGTGGTGGGATGCCAGGAACAGGGGAATTAGGATGAGGATGGAGATGATGACAGGGGTAAGTTGGTAGGAAGCTGACAGTGGGAAGTAATACAGGAGGTAGGATGCCAGGAACAGGGGGATGAGGAGGATAATGATGATAGCATGGGGTTCAGTAGGTGGCATCATATGCCGGATTGCATGCATATCATCAATATCAGTGTGTGTGAGGTCAGAGGCGCGGAAGGCAGCGGTAATTCTCTGGGCGCCCTCAGTCAGGAGGTGACGTCACGGGTCGGGATGTGTCAGTGTCGGGCACGGCAGGACTGTACCTTTGAGGCTGTTAGTTGCAGACTGGCTCCTGGATGATCGCCGGGAGTCAGCTCTGACGGGTCCTCCTCCATTTCAGATCGTCCACCCTGCAGAGGAGATCGGGGAGCCGGGGGAGTTGCTAAGCCACTGCAGGCATTATCCAAGCTCTGCACATAGCCAGAGTCAGAGATCCGCGGTGCACGGCAGGAAGCAGAAGCCGGGGGAGAGGAGTAGATGGTTCCACCCACTGACCCTCCGACCTTGGGCAGTGGTGAGTGACAGTCCGCCCCTGGGTGGGGAAAATGAGTTGTGGCCCTGGACGAAAGACGGGACATTCCCAGTAAATCCCACACACGTGTTAGGCATATTAGGCGGCCCCTGGGAGTGTGAGGCCTTAGGCCGCTGCCTTATTTGCCTAATTAGAGAGCCACCTCTGCCAATCCTTGTTTCCCTAATAACCCAAAATTTTCTAAATCCAATTGTCATTGGGACAGAAAGTGAGGTGAAATCTTCTGAACTAGAGCATAGACAGCAAAACAAATGTTACAGGGGTGATGATAACCCTTCCCTATGTTATCCAAAAAGCTTAAAAATAGATTTTTTGGCTGGAGCTACACTTGCAAAATGTACCTGTTCAAAATTACAAACAGATTCAACTTAAGAACAAACCTACAGTCCCTATCTTGTTTATAACCCGGGGACCGCCTGTATACTGCTGCTGTTCAGAGTATATAGGGCCCGGGGGCCCCACGCCTTTTTTTTTATTTGGGTGCGGGGTTCCCCTTAATATCCATACCAGACCCAAAGGGCCTGGTAATGGGTTGGGGGGGGGGGCAACATTACATTACAGCCGCAAGCAGTTTTAAATGACTTTTATTCCTTTAGAAATGTCATTTTGTGCAAGGACTGTTCTAAACACAGGAAAAATGTGGCACTTTACAGGCATACTATAGTCACCCCCCAGGCACGATATTTAAAGGAATATTTCACTTTTTTTGTTTCACTTTAAGCATTATTAAAATCACTGCTCCCGATACATGTCTCCTGGGGCAGGACCCGGGTCCCCAAACACTTTTTATGACAATAACTTGCATATTAGCCTTCAAAATTAGCACTTTAGATTTTTCACGTTCGAGTCCCATAAACTTTAATGGTGTCCGCACAAATTTTTTGCCTTTTCGCATGTTCTTCCGCAAACCGAACCGGGGGTGTTCGGCTTATCCCTATTGGCCATATGTTCCTGCACTCTCAACTGCAACTCCCTGGAGGTACGTCCCACATATTGTTTTCCACAATCACACTCCAACCCTTTAGTGGATTAGGTAATGAAGTCTCTAATCACTTGGGTTTTCCCTGTGGCCGGGGCTACAAACTCTATTTTCATTTTTACATTACACTTAGAGGTTCTACGTGGTTTGCATTTACCACACGCATAAAAGCCCACCATCGATGGACAGAGGTTCATACCCTTTTTGGGCTTAAGGGTGTAAACTACTCTTGGAGCTAGGATATTCCTCAGTGCAGGAGCTTTTTTATAAACAAAACGTGGTTGGGGTGGTAAAATTGACCTAATATTCTATCTTTTTTTAGGATATACCTATACCTTTTAATGATATTCTCCACTTTCCTCTGGTTTACCTACCTTTTCTGTTATATCTTTGTCTTTAATTAGGGTACTTCTGTCCATACTGTTGACATTTTCAATTTCATGCCTAATATTAGATTGATCATAACTTTTCTCCAGGAATCTTTTCTCTAGAATACTAGATTGTCTCAAAAAATCCTCTGGGTCTGTACAATTCCTCCGGAGGCATAAACTGCCCTTTCGGAATGTTCAGAAGCCAGGACCTGTGATGTCAACTATCCAGCAATATGAAACTATGAAACTATTCCTATCTGTGGGTTTAAAGAAATTTTTTGTACATAGGGAAATACCTTTCCTGAAAATCTCCAAGTCTAAGAATGTTACTCTTTCTCTATCAACATGCCATGTGAATACTATATTTTTGTTATTATCAACTAGTTTAGACATAACGAAGAGTGGGTGGCCTCACAGGACAATGTAAAATGTGTGCAAATATATAGAATGTACCATCATCCAAATTAATTGAGGAAACATATTTGGGAGTGTGGGCCCTACCCCAGACTCACCAAGAATAAGAAGGCAAGTGGACTATCTTGGTACATAAAAAAACGGTATAACGGTATAAAAGATGGTTCATATCAGGCAAATGCCCAAAGTCATGAAATTGTGCAGGTGTGAAGGGAGACGAGGGCTACAGTGGAAAATTGAGTAGTAAAAAGTGAATTGTGAAAAAAGCATTTGCCTGATAATACCCATCTTTTATACCGTTTCATTCAGATGCTAGCCATTTGGTGATCTCATATATCTCTTTCCCAATCGCCGCGGGAGACTTTGCCGGGTTGCTTTGTGCCTTGCATGTACCGAAGCACGGGTAAGCAGCCCTATATAATCATTATTTTTTCACCCTTTTCCCCATTTCATAATTTTGTAAATATCCCCCTACATGGAATTTCTATATATTATTGTATTTCTATTTCATCTGTAGATGTATTTTCTGATGAAGCGGCAAACCCGCAAAACTAGTTGAAATACCATGTCATCTGTGTTTTTTTAGTATTTTTTGTTGTCCTTGTTATTTTGTATCAATAAATTTTGTAAATTTTTATATTTGTTTTGTACCACCGATGCATATCTTCTTCACATGTACCGAGATAGTCCACTTGCCTTCTTTTTCTTGATGAGTCTAGGGTGGGGCCCACACTCCCAAATATCTTTTCTCTAGTTCAGACATAAAGTGATCCTATACAGGCATACCCCACTTTTAAGTACACAATGGGGTTTATTTACTAAAGCTGGAAAGTGCAAAATCAGGCTCACTTCTGCATAGAAAGCAACGAGCTTCCAGGTTTTATTACCAAAGCATAATTAAACAAGCTGGGGTTAGAAGCTCATTGGTTTCTATGCAGCAGTGAGCCTGATTTTGCACTTTCCAGCTTTAGTAAATAAACCCAATTGTGTACTTAAAAGTGGGGTATGCCTGTATTCCTTTCCTATGCAGTTCAAGGCGTGTCCATGAAGCGCTTTTTATTAAGACCTATGTTAATACCGATTTAATACTCATATCTCACATAGCAACTTTTTATATATGGTCATGTCCGTCTGACCTTTGTGATCCCTTTCTGGTGGGCTGGTCTGTGTTTATTACCTGGGAGCTCCGAGGTGCATTGGGGGCCCTCCCTCTTCCCTCCCATCCACCTTTAGTTGATGCAGGGGATTGGACAGACCAGTCCCATCATGCATCAGCGTCATGCCTCCCCATGCCATGCATATAGCGCCCTCTCTGGGTGTCCTGTTTCTGGTGTCAGTGGGATTTCAATCATGGCCAACACATGGGGAGAATAGTTTAACTGTTATGGGTGGCTTTGGCCGCTCCAGCAGGAGGGCTTCACCCTTTTTGTTGTGCAAGCGTAACGCTGGGAGGAGCCCATTTGGTCATGCTGAGAACATAAGGATCCCCATTTCACTCTGCTAGCTCTCTTAGTAGCACCTCCAACAGCATACTGCACAGATCTGTGGATCATGGTTCTCTGTCACAACTTTAGGTAATCACCTGGCTGGGCTTTCTGCCTATGCTTTTCAGTGTTTGATTGAAGACAGCATTGGCTGTCTCATTATTTTTCCTTTATCCTTTGCAATCTTCCTTTCCTTCTGAGAAGGTATACCCCTTTTTTTCACCATTTCCACACTTCATTTGTATCTTGGGTTTGGGCTCTATTTACTGTTCAATATTTTTCAATGACATAATACACCTTCATATATTCATAGTCTACCTGATTTATTCACTTTTACAGAATTTGAGCCCAAAAGGTTTTCTTTTTGACCACTTGTTTCCTTTTCTCTGGGGATCATGATGTGCTCCCGGCTTTCCTGCGAGCCCCTTTCTCGGCTCCGGGGGTGAACATTTCTAGCAGCCACCAGTTTTCATGTTCACATGGTCTAGACTTAACTGACATGTTAGTACTTAGTGGGATGAGTTAATTTCTCTCCTCCTTTACATACATACTCTCCCTTATGTTTGAGTGTAACTTTGGACCATATTGTTTATTTATGCTTTTTTACAGACATTGGTGCACTCGCCTCTGATGATGTGGAAATGCGAAATGTGCGTTGGGCCAATTTTGAAGTACCATTTTCTTTTTAGATGGTTTTATTTTATCCACTCCCAAGCTACCACACCATGTTGCTTTTCAAGCTATTCTTTATTATGGACAATTGTCGGATATCTCAATATGCCATCTCCAAGTTGTTATGATTGTTTTTATGAATATCTGATCAAAAATATGTGATTTTTATGCTTATTTACTATGTTTTTTCTTATATTGCTATGTCACGTTTTTTAGTGAATAAAACATGTCTTGTTACATTGACTCAGCTTTTAGCCATGCCGGATCTTGTTGCCTCTTCTCCTTGCCAGATCATAAACACATCGTCTATGTAGCATCTTTAGCAAAGTAACTCTTGGGGTCGTTTCTTAAACACGGCTTTTTCCTCCCAGTGGGCCATAAAAATATTGGCCACACTAGGGGCAAAACAAGCCCCCATAGGGACCCCCTGATGGTAATACTGGTTGGCTTACCAGAAATAGTTATGCCCTAACCCGTATGCCAAACTGTCCATTATAAATTTTTTATGTCTCCTAGTTAGGTCAGAGGATCCCAAGGCCCACTTAACAGATTCCATGGCATCCTCATGACCTATTATGGTATACAGTGAACCAACATCCGCTGTAACCAGGAAACACTGTCCAGTAATGGATACTTCATCTATAATTTGCAACATGTGCTTTGTGTCTTTAAGATATGCTTTAGTAGATACAACAAGGGGCTGTAAACTTATGTCTATATATTGGCCTAACTGGGCTGATAATGAATCTACGCCATTAACAATAGGTCTCCCTGTTGGCCTAGTGGCATTTTTATGTATTTTAGACAAAAAATAGACTATAGGAGTCCTACAACCTGAGGGTATCAAGAATTTAGCCTCTTTATCATTTAAAATCTTTTTCTTCACACATGGGCTAGTATGTTCACATTAAAAGCAATATATTTCCCTGTCTCTGGTGTCCTTTAGTTGGTGAGGGGCACTCAGAGTGAGTAGATTTGCACAATGTCAGGTAGTTTTCAGATGTACATTCCGGTGATTGGAATGGGTTAACCTCTAAGGGCGGAAGTATACATAAGAAAGAAATAGAGTACAGTTTGGAACGTCATTTCTGGTTTTGAGAAGGGTCCGGAGCGTCACTTCCGGTCTTGTCATTTTCGGTTTTGAGTCGGGTCCGGGACGTCACTTCTGGTCTCCTCACTTTCTGTTTAGGAGTGGGGCGGAAGTGCCCACACACAATATACATCAAGCAGGGAGGAAGAGGATATGATGTCATGTGACACATAATCCAGTGTCACTCATGATGATCCCCCTCAGCTGAGTGTACAGGTGTCCGCACTTCTGTGATGATTGATGCTAATGTAAAATCTTATTTATTCCTCTAATTTATGACGGCTCCTTACCTGCTGAAGAAGCTCATCAGACGCGTACAGGTGTAAGGTGTCACCATTCAGGATGTTTTCTCCGTTCACATTATGATTGGTGATATGCATGTTTTTCACATTTGTAAGTGAGTATTTTATCCCCAAGTTACAGTTTTAATAAATGTTATTAGCAGAGAGCACTATGGCTTTGTTTTATATGGCCACACATGACTGAATGAGATCCTGGGAGGAGGTCTGAGCTGTCTAGGTGGACTGTGATGAGGATTCATGTTCCCAAAAAATCCTGAGAGATAATACACTAATCGAGTTTGACTCTGCAGTGGGGTCTACATAGTGAGAACCCGGGAGGAGGTCTGTCTTGTCCAGGAACACCAGGAGGAGGAGTTGTTTTCCCAAGGCATCCTGAGAGATATAATCACAGTCCTGTGTTACTCTGTAGTGAGGTCAACTTTTGGAGGTGAGTAGGCATTCCAACTAGAGGTGGTGGTCACTAAAGTCACTGAAAATTTATGAACAGTCACTGAAAGTTGCACAACGGTGGAATTTTGTTATGTTTGGACTTGTTTTATCCGTATTTGTTTATGGTTGCGCTACACTATATTTTGTTTTGTTTAATATATTGAGAGTCACATGTGGATACACTCTAAGTGGTGTGGGCAGCAATCATGTTAAGCCTATTAGTACGCTAATTACATTATATATTGATTTCACATTATTATATTGATTATTGCGATGATTATATATTTTTTTCACATAGGTTGGACTTGTGTCTTTTTTCAACCTCACCTATTATGTAACTATGTAACTATTACTCAGGGTATATCCAATGCAATTTCTGAGGGGTCCTATAGCAATGTGTCAGTAATTTATATGCACTCTCTTAGTATTTATTAGCTAACAATGTTTTGTGAGCAAAAAAGGACACTAAGTTACTTTTGAGCCTTAGTGAACTTAGTTTTGAGAACTTCCTTCTATTTATGACTGAAAGGTAGTTCTAGATAGGGGGACTGAGAGATCAAGGAGTTGAATAGGAATAGTAAATGGCGTGCTGGGGTTGGTCCATACATAGTAATTCAAATGGAGTTTTTGTATGTACCTTTTTAAATGTATGTGGTAAACATTCAAGGTAGGAGAGGAGTCTGTGGTGTCTCATGAAATCCAGTTCAGTGGAATACACAGACATGAGGTCAGGACCATTGATTACTCTCTCTCAAGTCAAAATGTGGGCTAGTCTAAATACACCTTTCTGAATGAGAGCTATTCATGGAGTGACTGTGGCACTTTGGACTGAGTAGAACTTGAGACCTATCAGGTCCTCTTTCCCCAGCCAGGGAAGACCCCACAGTGGAGTTGGTGAGAATGAATGTTCAAGTCCTACTTGGTCTTTGAAAAAAACTTTAAAATATTTGTACACATATAAAATCATTTGATCAATATACTCAGGCATTAGTAAATTAAAGAGCAGATAGCTCTTTGACTCTCACATTCTATAAATCACGATATATATGCAAATCTGTCCATGTGCAACTCTGATCCATATACCTATATCTGTCCTGATATGTCTTGTTTGTGAGGACACTCCATGATCAACATTAAATTCCATAACTGTTGTATGAAATTATTCTATATAAAGTCATTTGCATCTATGATGTGCCAGGTGGTCTTGAGATATGTGATTCACAATCAGGTCCTGATATATGGGACCCCCAGCATGGTTATAATCTGGGGGCATTAGGGCTTTTTTCAGCCCTCTGCCCGACCAAGATGGTGGGATTGAGGTGGTAGGAGTACAGGGATTCCCATTTTTGTCAGGCCTTCTGTGATGTAATTGTTCCACTACATATTTAAATGATGAGTAGTTTATCTAGTCTGTAGAGAGCAGGAAGGTGTGGCGCAGTGCGTGTATGTGGGGGTTTTGGATCTGACATTAGATATCCAACATCCTCTGTTTGTTGCAGGACAGGGTTCTTATGTGTGTTTTTCGATATTGCGATACTCGCGCCAGCTCTGACGTGCATGTGCAGACTTTCGGTTTAGTTTTTGGCCGGAATCTGGCTCGGCGCATGTGTGGGAGTGCAAACAGTTCATCACTCTATTCATTTTTCCTCCCTACCCGCCCCACACCTTGCGAGTACCCACCAACCATCTCACCTGCTTTTTAGATTAATTAAGATGCCATTTTGGCGCCAAAGTGGGCTATATAATCAGTTTTGATTACAAAATTACAAGGGCTTAGTGAACGGTGCTGTGTTTGTTTATGGGAGACATAGGTAAGTCTGTCTGAGGTTTTGTTAATGGACAGTTTGCTATGCTTATTATGTGATCTGATTTCAACTCACTAGATATGCAATCGTATATTTCTTAGATTCTTTGGATGACCACGGTGGAGGGAATATGAGACAAGAGTTTTTGTTGCTAGATAGCAATGCCAGTAGGATGGAGAGTTTCAATTGCCACAAGTCAGACGGTAAGCGGTTAAATTGATATAGCCATTCTCTGGTGAATTCCTTGCTTTCACTAGAATTCTCATACACACCTATCTAATGACAGTATTAATTTATTTGTTATACCACTTTGTATTATTTGCAGAGTATATACCTTACACTGTCCTTATAAGTGATTGAATAACTCCATGTTTAACAGCACTACTAAGCCATGTCTTCATATTTTGAGGTATATATACATCTCATTATTGACTTTGCTTGTTCCTTTGTTTGATTAGGAACTTTATCTTTAGGTGGAACATTGACTATATATTTTGGTATAAATTGTATAGGAACTTTGCTGATGGAGTAACTGTAGGGTCCTCTGTCTCTGTTTTGTGGCCGAAGCTAACCCCTCTCCTTCCTTTCCCAATTAAGACTTCATCCTTAGTAAGTACTACATTATTATGGTCAGCTCATAACCCTATTCTTACCTCTCAATCTGACGCTTATCAACATTTCTTTAAAAAAAAAAGCCATGTGATTTTGTGATAGGATTACTTATATAGATTCATCTATTGTTTATCTATTAATCTATTGTTAATCTATTGTTTAAGACACTGGTTATTGGATTGCTCTCCCTTGACACTTGGCACGTCATTCTCTGCTTGCTCCTCATAGATGTGAGTCCCCATTTATGCTTCTTTCTATTCAATTGAATATGTTAAAATTAATTTTGTTGCACCCCGTACAATCTAAATGTAAACAATGTTTTTATGTCTCTTTCTGTTTTTGACTAGAATCTCTGTTTTAAGTCAAGAACATAAGGCCCTGAAGAAGCAAAGATGTGAAACGCGTCGAACTCTTGATATTTGCAATAACAGAGATCTTTAATTTACTAATGCCTGAGTATATTGATCAAATGATTTGATATCTGTACAAATATTTTAAACTTTTTGTAATAAAGACAATTAGCATTATTTGGTTTATAAGTCCTTTACTGGTACTGTTAAAGTCCACCAAATCCGTTCTATCTTTTAAATACCCATAAATATTAGTATCCAGTTATATTTTGTGCATTTAGGAAAGAATCCTTTTTTAAAAACAATATATTGAGCTGGCCAGAACCAGCCCTTGAGGAAGTCTATGCCACATTTTCACAGCTCTTACTGTAAAGAAGTCTTTCTGTATTTGGAGGTTAAATCTCTTTTACTAGAGATGTAAAGAGTGCCCTCTGTGATGACCTTAAAGAGAATAACTCTACACCAGATTCACTATATGGGCCACTTATGTATTTATATATGTTGATCATATCCCCCTTAATCTCCTCTACTCAAGTTAGAATAAATTCAGCTCAGCTATTCTTTCCTTCCTATCATATCCTTTTTGTAAACTGCATAATCTATATGAGGTCTTACTAATGATGTGTGTAGGAGCACAATGACGTCTCTTTCTCTGGAGTCTATACCTCTTTTAAAATAAGAAAGAAAAGTCAAAAAAGAAAAAAGTGAGTGCTTTGCACTTGTTTAACAGCTAGCACACAAAAGGTGAACATATAACCTTCAAATGATCATAAAATAAGAAAAGATGTGCAGCGCTCCCTGTGATATACAGTAATAATTCAATATATGACAGTCATATGAAGTAAATAAAGTCCCAATATATGTATCCATGACTTGACTTCCCCAAATCTTCAGTCAATAATTCTATTCTAGGGTGGCACAGTGGTGTAGTGGTAGCACTCTTGCCTAGCAGTAAGAAGGGACACTACCTGCTTGGAGTTTGCATGTTCTCCCTGTGCCTGCGTGGGTTTCCTCCGGGTACTCCGGTTTCCTCCCACACTCCAAAGACATGCTGCTAGGTTAATTGGATCCTGTCTAAATTGTCCCTAGTATGTATGAATGTGAGTTAGGGACCTTAGATTGTAAGCTCCTTGAGGGTAGAGACTGATGTGAATGTACAATGTATATGTAAAGCGCTGCGTAAATTGACAGCGTTATATAAGTACCTGAAATAAATAAAATAAACAATGAACCTAATAAGTCTAATCGCTTACCAGAAAGTGAAAAAAACTCAGCATAAGATAAACAACACTTGATGTGTCTGGAAACAATTTGTCACACACATGCACCTCCACCAATCTATGCACTCACCAGATAATCAATGGTAATACGGCTAAGGTTGTTATTCTGTTGCGGAGAGACATCACACCCCGGTGTACTAGTGGAATGGTGGTCTTCGATGCACTATAAAAAAAAAGCTCACCCGTGGGAGCCTAAAAAATGCTCATTTAGTGTAGTAGTTTATTTAAAAACAAATATAAAACAGCTGCAGCATAGTACAAAATAGGCCAAAAAAATGTACATAATCTGCCACCGCTCCTACCAGGAGGACATGGTGGTAATAGCGTCAGCACGTAGGCCCCTCACTAGTACACAGCGGCGTGATGTTTCTTCATGTTGTGTGACTGGGAACACATAACAAACATATAGTGGGGTTTTCACAAACTTGACTGCAAAAGTGGAAATACCCTTTAAGTTTAATGTATGGTTGTAATGTTGGTAAAATTCCTTTGGATGTTCAATAAAGAAAGAAGGAAAACAAATGCTGTAATTACTGTGGGTAAACAATCTACTTTTACATGAATATATATGGGTGAGTGTAGAAGTATATGACATTTGATTCTACTTTCTTTCTATCACTGTAGATTATTTTAAGAAGATATTTTCCAGCAGCTCCTAACCATTTATCTATAAAATGGAAAGTTGAGAAGTTTAACAAGATTTTTACAGCTCCTGAAAGTAAAATAATGGAGATAACTTTGTTATAAATTATCACCTGCTGGTTTAAACTCTAATTAGCAGCTTATGTCACAATCCTGTATCTCAATCCTGAAATCCGCATACTATTTCTCTAGTATTTGTTGAAAATGCTGACACACTACAAGTAATATAAGCTGCTAAAAGAGAGATTTTCTATGTGAGATTTGGTTTTCTTACTGCTTTTCTCTTTTCATCTGAAAATGCATGCAAAATATGTTTCTAAGCTCCTATTAGTAAGAATGATTCCCATCCTTTTTCACATGTGCTATCTACGTTCCACAGCTCCGGTTTTCCTCTTTTCTTACTTGCCTAGTACACTAATAGTTTAACTCCTACCTCACAAGTTCTAGCAATTCAGAGAGGGAATAGAATGTAGAAAATACTGTATATCATACAAGGTCAGCAAATGTGAACAGTGTGTTGTATAAATGGATCACTGATCATTCGCTGCTTATTTGCCACTGAATGTCTGTTTGAAGATGTGATGTCAACATTAAACACGTTTGTCATCTATTTTTACCTGTATATTCTCCTGGTTGAGCAACATTTATCTAACTATCCAACACCTGAATATTGCATTCTTCAAGGAGAAATTTTATTCTCAGTAAAAGTTATCATCTTTAAAGGATAAGTTCACGTTTGGAACATGTTACATGTTACATCCATATTTACCACTTAAGGACTGAACCTCTTTCTGAGATTTGGTGTTTACAAGTTAAAACCTTTTTTTTTTGCTAGAAAATTACTTAGAACCCCCAAACATTATATTTTTTTTTTCTAACACTCTAGAGAATAAAATGGCGGTCATTGCAATACTTTCTTTCACACTGTATTTGCGCAGCTGTCTTACAAGCGCACTTTTTTGGAAAAAAATACACTTTTTTTAATTAAAAAAAATAAGACAACAGTAAATTTAGCCCATTTTTTTACATTGTCAAAGATAATGTTACACCGAGTAAATTGATACCCAACATCTCACGCTTCAAATTTGTGCTTGCTCATGGAATAGCGACAAACTTTTACCCTTAAAAATCTCCATAGGCGATTCCACAAGTTGCATGTTTTGAGTTACAGAGGAGGTCTAGGGCTAGAATTATTGCTCTCGCTCTACAGATCGCGGTGATACCTCACATCTGCACGCAAGCTTGGTGGGACGGGGCGTGTTTAAAAAATATTTTTTTTTTATTATTTATTTTACTTTTTATTTTTACACTGTTCTTAAAATAAAAAAAGTGTCACTTTTATTCCTATTACAAGGAATGTAAATATCCCTTGTAATAGAAAAAAAGGATGACAGGACCTCTTAAATATGAGATCTGGGATCAAAAAAACAAAGACAAGACAATGATATTCGTCTTCAAAGTAGCGGCGTAAAACTGCGGCAGGTGGTCCGTAAGTGGTTAATGTGTATGAATGTGACATATTTTATTACCTGCAGCAAACCCATCCCGATACCCCCTAGACAGCGGGCAGGGGATCTCCTTCCCGCACCCACTGTCACTTTTCAGAATCCGCACCTGATTAATTCATTCACAGGAATCTGTAAATGAAGAAACTACAAGTCCCAGCTTCCATCACAATAGACAGCTTGTAGTTTTCAATGGACTGCCAGGGTAACAATGTGCACCCTCATAGTGTATTGACATTTTATGCAGCTCTTAAACTGAGGGCCCGTACAAAGGTACAGTCTCAGAGCTATAGGAAGAGTTTGCAGGAGCCTAACATCGCATCCATGATCCATTGATTGCGGCACGATACTCCATCAGTATCACCAACAAAGCAGCTTCATTATTATCACATTAAAGAAGAAGAGAATTGTGCGCTGCATTTCTAGATTTCATAATTTGCCACGTCACGAATGTTAATTCTCCATTACGAATGCTAGTTTACAAAACCAAGCGCTTCTGGCTTGTCCTTGCTTCAGAGCATGCGTGTTTGTACTTTGGACTTTTGTCCGACGGACTTGTGTACACACGCTCGGAAAATCAGACAAACAGACATTTGTCCACGGAAAATTTTAAAACCTGCTATCCAACATTGTCCGCTGAAAATCCAACAACAATTGTCCGATGGAGCATACAAACGATCGGATTTTCTGCCAATAGCCTGTCATCACATATTTCCTGTCGGAAAATCCAATCGTGTGTATGAGGCTTAATTCTCAGAAAGATTTCAACCAATATAAATCTGCCCTCCAAAAATTCCAGCCTCCTCGCTGCCAAGCAGACCTATTTTATCACTCACATTAACAACTTATCATCCCGTTAACTCTTCTCTACTTTCAACTCTCTACTTTGTCCTCAGTTGCCTCCATCCTCCCACTCACTCACTGCCCAGGTGATCGCCAATCACTTCAAACAGAAGATTCATACTATTTGCAAGGACATCTCTGCTGTTCAGATACCCTCCACGCTTTACACTTCATGCCCACAGGTACAAATATTACTTCCCTCTTTCAACCCCACCACTATAGACAAGGTTGCTAAACTACTTGCTACCGTCCAGATACCACCTGCCCTCTGGATCCTGTTACAAATGCTATGTTCACACACTGGCTCTATTATACACTCTCTATCCCACATCTTCAATCTCTCCTTCTCTTCTGGCTTCTTCCCCAACTCTCTAAAACATGCACTAGTAAGCCCAATGCTTAAAAAGACCTCACTGGACCCATCCAATCTAAACAACCTACGTCCTATCTCCTTGCTCCGCTTTTTATACAAACTCCTTGAACGTCTGGTCTACAACCTACTGAGCAGCCACCATGCCTTCTTGATCCCCTTCAGTCTGGATTTTGTCCTCAACACTTCACAGAACCTGCTCTCCTAAAACAAACATACGACCTACTAACGGCCAAAACCAATGGACACTATTCTCTACTCCTACTCCTGGACCTCTCTGCTGCCTTTGATAGGGTTGACCACCCTCTCCTCCTCAAAAAAGTCCACACCTTTGGTCTCCGTGACTGTACTCTTTGCTGGTTCTCTTCCTACTTATCCAACCGCACCTTTAGCGTTACTTACACTTCTACTTCCTCCTCTCCTCTTCCTTTCTCTGTTGGGGTCCCCCAAGGTTCTGTTCTTGGACCTTTCTTTTCAATCTACACCACCTCCCTGGGTCAGCTGATAGCCTCCCATGGCTTCCATTACCACCTCTATGATGACGACACCCAAATCTATTTTTCTACCCCTCAGCTCACTCCCTCCGTCTCCTCACGTATCACTAATTTACTAACAGATATATCAGTCTGGATGTCCCACCACTTTCTCAAACTCAGTCTATCCAAAACCGAACTTATAATTTTTCCTCCCCGATGTGTCCCTTCCCCTGATCTCTGTGCCAAAATCGATGGCACAACTAAAAGCCCATTTTTGCATGCCAAGGTCCTAGGTGTAGTCCCAGACTCTGAACTTTCCTTTAAGCCATACGTCCAATCACTGTCTAAATCTTGATGCCTCAACCTCTGCAACATCTCCAAATGATGTCCCTTTATAACCAATGCCACAACAAAGCTCTTAATTCACTCCCCAGTCATCTCTTGCCTCGACTATTGCAACTCCCTTCTCATTGGCGTACCTCTACACAGTCTACCCCCCCTTCAATCCATCATGAATGCTGCTGCCAGACTCATCCACCTTAAAAATCCCTCTGTGTCTGCTACTCCTCTCTGTCAATCCCTCCACTGGCTTCAGCTCACCCAACAAATTAAATTCAAAATAATAACAACTACTTACAAAGCCATTCACAACTTAGCCCCCAGCTTCATCACTAACCTCATCTCAAAATACCAACCTAATCTTTCTCTTCGTTCCTCTCAAGACCTCCTGCTCTCTAGCTTCCTCGTCAGCTCCTTCCATGCTTGTCTCCAGGACTTTTTCCAGAGCCTCTCCAATCCTATGGAACTCCTTACCCCAATCTGTCCAAATATCTTCTACAGTATTAGGTTTTAGACGATCCCTGAAAACCCTCCTCTTCAGAAAAGCCTATCCTACCCACACCTAACAACTGTATTTTAATTTTTTCCATCAGCTCATCCCCCATAGTTATTACCTTTTGTTCAAATTGACCCTCCCTTCTAGATTGTAAGCTCTAATGAGCAGGGCCCTCTGATTCCTCCTGTATCGAATTGTATTGTAACTGTACTCTCTGCCCTCATGTTGAAAAGCGCTGCACAAACTGTTGACGCTATATAATTCCTGTATTATAATAATAATGTGTGGCAAATTTAGGTAGTTCTTACATCCACTACTTTAAGAATCTATCACTATGGCAGCCACCAATTCTTAAAGAATTACCTCCAGTTCTCTGTTTAGGAAACTGGGCTTAATTAAGACTCTGAAGTTATTTACAGAGGTTTGTCAGTACTCAGAGCAGGTCCTGTCTGTGCTGGGAAGCTGTCATGTCTGTGACAGCTTTCTTGAACAGTGCTGTATCCCCGGTCTCAATTAGCTATCCAAATGGTCACAATAGCTGGCCAGAGCCTGTCAGCATATGCTCAGTTTCTTTAGGATGTCCCTCTTGGAGTGTCCTACAAAAGCACACATGACATGATCAGCATGAAGGCAATCACATAATTGTAGTTCATTGTAAGTTGGTTGGGCCAAATTGGGAAAAAAAAACATTATTAAAAAAAAATAATTAACATGAAAGTAAATGAGCATTGAAGAAAAAACAGCAGAATAATGGCAGGAAAAGTCAATTGTAAAAACAATAAATAAATCTGTGAAAATTGACCAGCTGCGATCTGGCCTAACTAAGTCATTCATCTTTAAATATGAATAAAAAGTGATGTTACTGATTTGAGTCAAAACCTATTCTAATAAAGGGTGTTCTATCTCACATTTGACTAGAAAATGTGCTACAATATTATTGCCTTCCAAAGGCTAGTGAAAAGAAGGATACATCATATACCACCAGAGTATAAGAAAGTGGTGTTTTTTTTAACAAGGCATTGTGAGTGACATGTGTTAAAAAAACAGAGTGACATCTCATCCAGTTTTGAAATAAATCTGATTCTGAGTAATTGGGAGGGAGTACTAGACCAAACCACCACCCTGGCAATTTTAATAATATCTAACAACATTTTAGCGTTGTTTACAGGTAAAAAAAAATACTTAGCTTAATTTCCTTTTATCAGTTAAGTTAGGATACACATTTCTAACTTGAAAGAAAATGCCAATGTGTGAAAGCAATTGCTAAAATAAACCACAGAATTGAAGTTGGCACAAATTTCATACACAACAGTGTTTGATTATAACCTTATTATAAGATTAGTTTACACAGCAAAGTCATTTTGAAGGTAACCTCATATTTTGATTAGATAAGACAAAATAATTTTCATGGATTTTATGCGACTTTCACGAGGATCAAACATTCTGCATGTTTAAGGTTTCAAAGATTTGAATGAAAGGATGAAAACTGTGGGGTAATTAAATCAGTGGGGGCTCTAAGCTATCTCTGTTAATGATGGTCAGACAGTTGTATATGTCAAATATACAGCATAGATTAAAGTTTCACAGGAAAGTGACATTTGTCACAATGTGTATGCCATCATTATTGGTGTAAGGGCTTGAAATCAGTGGCAGAAACATAACTTGCTTAGGCTCCATAGACAAGCTCAATGAGCTGTAGATCCTGTATTATTTTCCTATTGAAGCTCCACCTGGAAATACATTTTTCCACTGGTATGGAGAAAAATATGAAATATGTAGACTTTGAGTGATGTGACAATTTGAGTGAGCAATATCTGAACTTAAACATAATGTTAGATGATATAATGTTGTAAGGTAAACCGGATTCCCAGCACCAGAAAACCAGTGAAGGCCTATGCACATTACACACATGCTCATATTTTTGAGTAAAGAGGCAATGTTATATGTACTATTCCAGTTCACTATGCTTGTGCTCGTGTGCAAGTAATCACACATGCGCATACCAATTAGCTAGGCATTTGGCGCCCAGTGGCCTATTTAAGCTGGACTGTCACTGTGAGCAGTTGCTGAATGGGCTTTAGCTTATTCCCCTGTTCTTGTATCCTGGTACACTGTACCTGCTTATCTGTGTATGACCTGTCTTGCCCTTTGGACTCCGCTTCTACTTCTATCTCGGCTCTGTTCACCTGATTACTCTGACCCCAGCCCGTTTACTGGACTTGTCTTTGCCTGCTGATTCTTTACTGCTTGCCCAACTGTTTCTGACCTTGGCCTGCCTCTTAGACTTGCTTTGCCTGTCGGATTGGTCCCTCGTTGCCCAGTTGTTGCTAACCGCTGCCTGTCGCCTGGTCCTACTGCAGTCTTCTGCTCTGGTACGAAGCTGCTTCTGCATCTTGTTCCAAGGACTGTGACTACCAGCTCTACCCACCTACAGATTGGATCTCACAAGCCAGCTACTCCGGCACTCGTGCCACTCCTTGCCCTTATAATCTCTGTCTCCACCTCCAGGTGTTTTGGACAGGAGGTGCAAGAGAGGCCTCCACAGCATTTGTGTCCTCTATACATAGCTGGAGTTTCAGCAAAGAGATGCTAACCCATATGACTAGACAGCAAACCTGTATAATGTTTTGCAAAATAATGGACACTGTTTAGAAATTACGTCTGAAAAATGAAGAGTAGATACTATCAAACTCTGTACCAACCCAGGTCAGTATATTTTCCTCACAATTGCAGTTAGTAAATGAGCTTAGGGAGACCCCTTCCCCCCTACACTCAACAGCAGGCTTCAAATACATGTGTTGGTACTGGGGAAGATGGTAATCTGTGCTGGAATGGTTCCTGAAAAACTATATATTTATATATATATTTATCCCCCATAATCCTGGTTTCATTATTTGATAGACATGTGCATTCGTTTTTGTCCGAATGTATTTTTGTCCGAATTTTAGGTATTTGCTTTATCGTTTTAACAAACGATAACGAAAGTGCAGAATCGGAAAAACGAAAGATCCGACATAAACAAATGCTTTATTTTCGTTTTCGTTGCTACAACAGTTCGATATAGATAGGAGATTCAACATGATGATGACAATAACAATCTGTGTCCATCAAACCTGTGGTCGAATGTGCCTAACCTTAACTCTATTAGTCCAAGATTATTCTACATAGAGAGAAAAGATTCGAAATAGAGAGAAAAGATTCGACGTAGGGGAGAAAAGATTCGACATAGGGGAGAAAAGATAAATAAAAATAACGATGATGATGAATGTTATTGGCTGATTGTAACCAAAGAGGAGGAGCAGTAAAATAGCTAGAACTAAGTACACACGTACTTTGGCTTATGGTGTCTGTTGAAAGTTCTAAGAAGATTAGATGGAGCAGGTAAACTATATGGCGTCGTACAGTTTAGCTGCTCCGTCGAATCTTCTTTGACCATTCGACAGACACCATAAGCCTTCAATGACAGATTCGACCTTAATTTGGATTTTCGGACGAATGCAATTTTTAACGAAAAACAAAATAAATAAAAACGAATTTCGGAAGTAACTAAATAAATTTATTTTTCGGACGAAAACGAAATTCCGAAACGAAATATTTCAGTGTGCACATGTCTATTATTTGACAAAGGGTTCCCAAAGCACAGAATATTAGTTTGCTTTGAAGATCTGTTTCTCTCCACTGTAATCTTATAAGTGAGCAGTCTAATGTCCCGTACACACTATCGGACTTTCCGACAACAAAACCGTGGAATTTTGTTGGAAGGTTGTTGGCTCCAACTTGTCTTGCATACACATGGTCACACAAATGTTGGTCAACAATTACCAACGTAGTGACGTACTAGACTTACTACATGGTTTTTCAGCTCTTTAGCACCACCCTTTGGGCTCCTTCTGCTAATTTCGTGTTAGTAGAAGTTTCGTGAGTGTTGATTCGCACTTTTCTATTTGCGTTTTTTATTTTGCGCTTTTATTATTATTATTATCACTTGAAAAAAAAAAAGCCTTTGAAAATTTGTTTGCAATAACTCCATCAGTATCATCAGTATCACCAGCAAGGAAGCTTCATTATTATCCCATTAAAGAAGAAGAGAATTGTGCGCTGCATCTGGAGATTTCCTAATTTGCCACGTCACGAATGTTAATTCTCCATTGTGAACGCTAGTTTACAAGACCGACCGCTTCTGCTTCTGAGCATGCGTGAACTTTTGTGAGATGGACTTGTGTACACACAATTGGAAAGTCCGACAACAAAGTTTTGCTGACGGAAAATTTGAGAACCTGCTAGCCAACATTTGTTGGCAGAAAGTCCAACAACAAATGTTCGATGGAGCATACACACGGTCGGACTTTCAGCCAACAAGCTCACATCCAACATTTCCCGTCGGAAAGTCCGATCCTTTGTACCCGGCATAAGAATGGTCTGAAAGTGATACAATGCAGATGGGATTTTTTTATTCCAGGCTGGAAAGGAAATTTTTACAAAATCACTGTACATAGGTATTTTTTAATCATTAACATTATAAGAGAGAAAGCTGTTGTACTGTTTTCTATCACTGTATATTGTAATTTTTGGTTTTAAAACTGCAGCTTCTAGGTCACAGTGCTTAAACAAAAGGTTTCACATGGCTTTGATACGCCATATTAATTTGATTGCAAAAACAAATCTACCTTCTGCATAAGCGCCTCAAACCTAGAATTTTGACCACAGTATCTGTGCAATTGCTTTCATGAGACTCTTTTTTTACTAGCTAAACTCATACTCTGAAAATAATAATAGCAAAAGGCCACTTATTGGTTGTTGCCATGAAAAAGACAACCAGTTATTTAATCTGTTCTTTAAATAGGCTGTGAGGTCCAAAGCTGGCAGGACAGGCTTCCGATCATGCTGCACTGTGATTGGATAGCACACTTTTGAGGTGTTCACCTTAAAGTATTCTCCTGTATCGTCTCTGAACATGTCCCAAATCCAGTTACTATAGGATGATTTCATAAAGTAAACAAGAGCCAATTCCTTCTTCATTTGTGTCTCACACTCTACCCTCCAGACACGGCAGCTCACAATTGCAGGGTTTCAGCAATATCGGCAGTACTGTCAAAAAGCAGTGGGCTGGACTAAGTACTGTAGCAGTGACAATGCTAAAGGCTAAACTCCTGCAACATTTTTTTCATCCCTTTGCAAAACAAGCAGGCACCGCTTAAGTGGGCAAAGGAGCTGGAGTTGCCACAGCAGGCTCTGTGAAGTAAAACCTTGTTTATGATTAGGGGACCACATCAGGGAGATGAGGACAAAGATTGAGAAATATACAGATGCTTGATTTTCCTTTTAGATGCAACTTTTGATGGCACTGGCCAGAGTTATTGTTTTCTAAGTCCATTAAAGTACTGTTTAATTCACACTACCATTGTTGACAGAATTGTGGGGGAGCAAATAGAAGGTAGATATAAGCAATGGAAATGTGTAGTGCCACCCTTGACTAGGGCTGCTGTTTTAAAGTCCCAGGATCTGTCCCTGCTAGT
The DNA here is from genome assembly GCA_037952925.1 of Lithobates clamitans. Classification (NCBI taxonomy): domain Eukaryota; kingdom Metazoa; phylum Chordata; class Amphibia; order Anura; family Ranidae; genus Lithobates; species Lithobates clamitans. The sequence continues at coordinate 13,802,786 of JBBGZY010000438.1, forward strand.
GCAGCAGCCAGGCAAACAGCAACTTCACACACTGATTCAGGTTACACAGTTCATACGGGTTGCCTTTTTAAGCTTTATTGCAGCATTAACTTGGATGGGTTCAGGAAACTGTGGAATACACCACATTACTAACTGGAACAATGAGGACACTCTTCCTTGTAGTAGCTCAGTTGAACAGTCCCTTAAGCAGTGCAACATTCAATGGACAGCACTGGGGCACTAATATCAATGACCCAGGCCAGGCAAGCCTTGTACTTAGTGCAGTAGGGGTGGTAAAATCAAACAGCCACTGAAATACTTTCCCCCTTTGGCTCAGTACTCACAATGTTCTTCTAGCATAGAATACAACTCTGAATCAAGTAGACAGGCTCTCCCTATGTACTCCCTGTGAAAGGGTTTAGACTGAGCAGGGATCCTGGCAGCAGGTTGGACCTAAAACAATAAAGCCAGAAAGGCAGACAGCCCTCCCTGGCTGGGAACTCTTTCTCCTGGACAAGAATCCAGGCCACTCACAATCCCCAACAACCATCTGGATACACCTCTCCAGGGATTAGCTTGATCTACATAAATATTCAGGCCGCCTACCTAGCTCTTCCATCCACTATATTCTGGAAAGCCTAAGGGGATGTAGTCAGACTAGCAGCCTGCAGAACCCAGAGCAGCCCAAAGCAATTACACACACAGCTCTACTGGTTACAGGAGAGCAACAGTTAAATTTGCCAACCTAGAGGGTTACAGCCCATTCAACAGTATCCCAGCCACCTTCTGGACACACCTCCTCAGGGATTGGCTAGGATCTACTAAATATTCAGGTCAGGAATTTGAGTCCTCCTGCCCCATGCTCTAGAAGCTTCTTCTAGAAGCAGGGAGAAATAATCAAACTCCAAGCCTGAAACCCCACACAGACTGTACTAAACAATTACTGCTTCTGTGAATACAGCAGAAGCCCACACTAAATTTACCTAACAGCCTTGCTATGAGGGTGTTACACATAACTCTTAAAAATTAGATTGTAAGCTGTATGATGAGCTTAACAGCCGAATACCCTCTTTTTTAAACCTCCCCATAGATCTTTAGCTACTTCTAAAATTTCATAAATTGAAAAGCAACTATTTCACAACCTACAGCTGATCTTCTGTGGCCTGATCTCACACATAGATTTTCTATATTATTCTATATCACTTTCTATGTGATATACAGTAGAATAGTATAAAAATAGCAACAACGTTCTCTTTTTTGCACAGATAGCAGGCGGATGGAGCTCCAGGCCCAGGGATGCAGCCAGACCAGTAGAATGTCAGACTGGGATAACTGTCAATGTAATTTGAGCTTTCACATAAGTAAAACCTGAGGTGTCTTGCTCTTGGGGGCGAGGGTTCTGCAAAATCTGCTTTTTACAGCCTGTGGGCTGATGTCTCCATATCTTTGCATCCCTCTCCCACAGAGCCACTGTCGGAAAGACCCCCGTTGGTGAAATGAGGAAGGTTTTTCGTTTTCCCTGTTCTGTTGTATCCTCGGATTCTGTGGCACTAGGAACAATCACCAACATGTTGGATTATTATGTACAGTGTATAGGTATTAAAAGTATTTCAGAAACATAAAAAAAAAAAAACACGCACAAAAAAAAAAAAAAAAAAAGAAAATGGCTGGAGCTGCCCCTGGCTTTACCATACCTACTATTACAGACTCAATTCTGTATTTGCTATCAAATGCGACTGGTAATTTTAAATGACTGTAAGTGCTGCAAGTTGTTCTAAATACATTACTACTGAAAGCCTAGTGATCATTCCTGTTCCCTTTTCGACATTGTAAATATTTATTGCATTGTACACTGAATAAACATATCGTATTTCTAAGCCAATAATTAGCATTTTTTGTGAGAAATAGAATTTTGCTTGCATTGCAAGCACCTTGGTGAGTCATATTTTGTAATCTAGAATAGACTGCTGTTTCAACAGCTGTAAACATCAGTAACAGCATGAACAGATGGCAAGCCTGAATTTTTCAGGTGAACTTGCTCAACAGATCACAGAGTTTTGAGCTGCATGCTTTAGCTAAAATACCAAGGTCATAATGATAAAAAAAAATGACAATATCAAAATTCTTTGAATAACCACTGGCACAGTACCATGCCCAATTACACAGCAAAAATATCTTTGTGGGCTTCTTTAGCAGTCAGTAATAACTACTAAATGAAGCTTGGCTGGCAGTTGGCATGTTTGGGTTTTATGTGTATTTATAATATCAATAAAATATTTTTTGTAATAATTGTTTATGCATTTTCGAATAATGCAATCTCACTGCAAAGTCTCAAGTTACTGGTCTGTAATTCTCACTGCAGCCAGGTTATCCCAAAAAGTAAGGATAAAGCAAGAAGAGAGGGTTCTGGGTAATTCAAAACTTCATTTGAGTCTGGCCATAAATTACTGACAGTGTTGGCTACACAGTATGTTGTCCATGTATGTTCATGTCATTTACAGTACTTAATAGGAAGTACAGTTAGCACACTATTATCCCTACCTGATTGGATCTTGCAGTGGTAACCACTTAAAATTTAGATGATCAAACGAGGAGAGACAACAATTTACAATTTTTAGAGGGAACAGAAAGAACCCTTTATGCTGTCTTTGTCGTGATGAGGTTTCCCTGCACTTCTCCACATGCCCTACTTTTTACAAATGTCTTACCCTTAATATGCACCCCATTCTGCCCTAGAATGTTACCTCAAGGACAATTCTCACATCTTATACATGTCCAAGCTGTACCCCACATTTTACTATGGGCTATTACCCATGATTTTGAAACCATATACTGTCAAGTCATAAAATCTTTGAATGTTTGAACTTTTGAGTGTTTGTATCTACTTTTTTTTTTGTACACACTTAAGCCTTGGATCACACTTGTGTGTGTAGCTCCTTCTGCAAGTTCAAACCTGTTCCCACAGCCGCAAACACCTGCACAGAAAAATGCAGGAAATGCGTCCGGTTGCCATTAATCCTTGCGACACCCGCATGCACTGGAAATCACATCAGTCGCTTCCCACACTGGGAACAGCACTGCACTTGTGGCTTCTGTGCAGGCTGTGATTTCAAAAAGTGAGTAAGGACCTTTTCCCTGCATTTTAAGGAGGCACAACAGCCCATTCAAAACATGCAAAACACGGCTCGCGGAACCTCACAAGTGTGAACCAGGCCTTAGTGTCTGTATCTGAATTATTAAGTGATCTACCTATTTAACCTCACAACAACTTTCTTATCATATTATTCAATTTACAAATATACAACATATGGATATTTATTATTTCAAACTTTTATCCCAATGATTGGATGCTTTATCTTCACAATCATTCATATTCAAGTGGACTTGTTGTGTAATGATGATGATGTTATGCTAAGTAGTTTCCTCAGCTCTAGAAGTGCCAGAAACCTTTTACAAATAACCTGTACAATGAGGAGGTTGAGAAGAGCCTTGAACCTATTTATAAAAAAAAAACACTTAGCTTAGTGAGTGTGAAGTAAATTTACTTTGCAAAAAATACCCACTCCCAAGCAAGCCATTTTTAAAAACTGTTGATTTGCTTGCACATGTTTGGATGATGAATTGATGATGAATGATTTACTAAAGGCAAATAAGCTGTTTACTTTTCAAGAAGATTTTTTCTTTGCAAGGGGATTTTCTCTAAGCTTAATGAATTTAGATGATGCTCTGCTGATTTTCATCATCCAATCATGTGAAAGCGAAAATACTATTTTTTCTTATTTTCCTTGCACATGAATGGGTATTTTTGCAAAGCTAGGAGAAAAGTCCTTTTTTACACAGCCTATTTGCCTTTAATAAATTAACCCAATAAATTCACCAGAGAAAAACAAAGTTTACAGGGAAAGACAAATTACAAATTACCTTTTTTGGACTGTGTGTTAAGTGTCAAGTAGGATGGGAGTACTTTGAAATCTACATGAAACCTACCCACACAGACCACTATCAGCTTTTTGATTACCACCATCTACTGAAACACAAACTAGGGGTTAATAGAATTCTGCAAGATTAGACTGAGAAGGTTACAACAAACACAGAATCTAAATACAGTAAAACCTTGGATTGCAAGCATAATTTGTTTCTGGAAAAATGCACACTTGTAATCCAAAGCACTCGTATATCAAAGCGAATTTCCCCATAAGGTTCCACATCCATTTATTCATAAGTCCTTCCGTTTATAGTCCATAAATATGACCAGGTTGTGTAACCATAAAATGTCGATCCACAAATGGCAACCTCCACAAAGTGATTAGAAGCAAAATCCAGTAGGAGCTACAGAGTATAAAAGAGAAGAGAGGCGCCTCTAACTGTAGCAATATGGTTACATTTAATGAAGGTACAACATTTAGCAACTCACATGGTTGATGACTAAAAGAGGCACATCTAAGTATGCAGGCATCCTAGCTGTGCACATAGACTGTCCTCCACACTGGCGGCTCTCACCGCTGTCAGTCTGCAATCATGACCGGGAAGACTACCCTGCAGTAGAGCGATCTTAAAGCGAGGCTTGAATCGCTTATGGAGCACAGTGTGGAAGGGACAACATCAATGGCTTTATTCCGAATGCCTGCATACTTAGACGTACCTGTTTAGATCATCAACCATGTGAGTTGCTAAATGTTGTACCTTCATTAAATGTAACCATATTGCTACACTTAGAGGTGCCTCTCTTCTTTTTTTCACTCAGTTGTGACATGACACTACTTGTATATCAAGGCATCACTTGTATCTCAAGTCAAAAAATTTGCTTGTCTTGCAAAACACTCTCAAACCAAGCTACTCTCAATCTAAGGTTTTACTGTACAAAGAACACAGACATCATAGCAGTGCTTAGAAAGTTTGTGAACACCCAGACTGGGCTGTCGCTAAAGCATCCACAGGATCAAGCAAAAACACAGAAATATAATCATCCTGTACTGTATGTGGATGGAGCTTAAGAAAAAGTCAGATGTGATGTCCTTATTAGATACTTAATAGTTCAATACTATTACTATTATTATTAATAGTTCAGTACTATTATTAATAGTACTATTATCACAAGACAGAAGCAAGTGGTATTTTAAAGTGAATGTGTTTTTCATTTTTTATTTATCACATTCAGTACTATAGCTTGCACATTGTATTTATTTATTTATTTGTTTTTTACTTTTCAGTGAAATACTGCATTTTGAGTATATCATATTAACAATGCAAACAGTAGGTGGAGCTTTAGAGTTGCTGACTGCAAGTTATGCCAGGTGCTTTGAGGGGAATTTACTAAAATCCAGAGTAGCTGTCCATGGCAGCCAATCAGCTTCTAGATTTCATGGTTGAAGCTTAACTAAATAAGGGTCGGTTTACACTGGTCTGCCATGTGCTCTGACTTCCTGAGCACAAGTCGCATGACATGTCAAAATCAATGGTTCCCTATGAGAGCCGTCTTAACTGGTCCAACTTTGAAAATGCTCCCTGTACTACTTTGGTCCGACTTGGGCATGATTTCTGCCCATTGAGTTGAATTTAAGTCACATCCAAGTCGGATAATGATCTTAACTAATCCGACTTGCAGCATGTGACTTGTGCACTGAGAATCTTGAGGGGGAATCCCCAAAATAATTACCAGACTCTTATCCGAGCATGCAGTCCGGCAGGTCAGGAAAGGGGGGGACGAGGCCCCCCCCTCCTGGACCATACCAGGCCACATGCCCTCAACATGGGGGTATGGGTGCTTGGGGGCAGAGGGGGCTCTGCACCCCCACCCCAAAGCACCTTGGCCCCATGTTGATGGTGACAAGGGCCTCTTCCCGACAACCCTGTCTGGTGGTTGTGGGGGTCTGTGGACGGGGTGCTTATTTGAACCTGGAAGCTGCCTTTAACAAGGGAGCCCCCAGATCCTGCCCCCTATGTGAATGAGTATGGAGCGCATTGTACCCCTACCCATTCACCCAAAAAAAGTATAGTGTTACAAAAAACAAGAGACAGTTTTGGAAAAGTCCTTTATTAAAAATGAAGAATGTCCCCCTCCGGTCTTCCTCCCTCTGCTTATTCTCCCACTTCTTCTCCCTCTGCTTCTTCTTCCTGTTCTTCTCACTCCACTTCTTCTCCCGGTTTTTCTCCCTCCCTCCCGATGACTTCTTATTCAGCCGGTCAGGTCTTTCTCCAATGCTGGATTCCGCTGTTATGTAAGGTCCGGTGTCTACCATTTTTTATAAAGCCATGGGGCATCACCATCTGTGTGATGTCCTCCGGATGGCCACACCCTATGGCTATATAAGAAATGTCAGACACTGGACTTGACATAACAGCTGAAGCCAGCATCAGAGGAAGACCTGCCTGGCGGAGGAAGAAGTCATTGGCAGAGGGAGAAGAACCACGAGAAGAAGCGAAGGGAGAAAAACTGGGAGAAGTGGAGGGAGAAGAACAGGGAGAAGAAGCGGAGGGAGTAGAAGCGGGAGAAGAAGTGGAGGGAGAAGACTGGAGGAAGAAGACACGAAGCTACGACGGGGACATTCTTTACTTTTAATAAAGGATTTTTCCAAAACCGTCTCTTGTTTTTTGTAATACTACATTTATTCATATGACATATTTGACCTCCTGATTCTTAAATTTAGAACACACACAGCTGAATGAGTCAGAAGAGGGAAACAGCCTATAAATGCCTATGGCTATAAATGGAGTATCCTTCAGAGACAGTACAGTGAGGTGTCTTATTAGAATGCTCAAAAACAATTTAATTACATTACATTACATGTTTTTGTAAACGTATTATTTTATGTAAATAATGGAGAAAATAACATTAATTATCAGTACATAAACTTCTAAGCATTAGAAAATATTAGGTCAGCAAATAATTCTGTCTCTTCCATCAAAAGTTATGTCATCTCTTTGCTTTATATATATTTTTTTACCTTTCAGAGTCAGCAGACAGTATTGTCTACAGAATACCTAGATGTACAACTGTAAGCCAAATTTACAGGGAGTAAATATAGACTACATACAGATTATTTTAGAAATAGTTTTTTTTCATATTACTCTATATAAAAGAGCACTGTAATTTTTCTGACTCTGATCATAGTCTGTTAGCAGGTGTCTCTGTTGTGCACATTTCTGAAATAGACTCCAGCTGTTGCTGTACAGAATTTCATCACTCTTCCATGTAAATCATCACTATATACTGCAAAAGCGCAAAGCTGAGCTATTATGCCATGAGACAGTATGCAAAAGCCAGCTTGATAGAGACCCACCATGTGCTACCCTTGTTTAGAGGACAATACAGAAACAACTACATGGCTCTTTCTAACTTTTTTTTACTCTGCACAAGCCCATTAAATATTTCCTGAGCAGTTTATTCTGAGCAGCCAAGATGCTTTTACAATTCAGTGTACTTTCTACAATCAGCCAAAGTACTTGTTAAGTTTAAATGGCTGACTTTCAATTAATAAACAATATGACAAGTGATAAATGAGAGCAAAACAAACAGTAGTAATCAGCATAGTTTGTGCAAGCGATCAAATTGGAAAGATGAAATTTCACATTGACAATGGTAGTTTCTTGCAGGGAACTCATTTCCTCTGAGACACTTAACAGAAATCATGATGGATTGTGCCCATGTACTATCTATCTAGCCAACTTTTACTGAATACCTAAAAGACCGTATTGGATTTTACTTGGAAAAAAGATGCAGACTGGGAATCAGCTTGATGTTTCAGTACGTAGGTCAGCAATCATACAAGGCTGCAGCAGGGCCTTGAATAATTCCAACCTTGTAAATGAAAGAATACTAGTCGAGAAATACTGTAAAAAATATATTAATTACCAGAACAAAAAAGTTGTAGCCTTTGATTTAGTAGTGTTGTTATATTTTATTCTTGGTTTATAATCATGAACAACTTGAAGTTGCTTTGAGATTTTATCATGTATTGCTTTTTTATAATTAAGTTTTCACCAACATCCTTATGTTTTCGTTACTAAAAGGGTTACATTATTTGACGGAGCTGAGTAACCCATAAAGAAAATTGTAAAAAAACAGGAAATGCATACCCTTTACCTACTACAGAGGTCACCTAACCATATGCTAATTAAAATAAAGACCTGTAAAAAATTATATTATAACACCATGGTTATTGATGTGAGAGAAATAAAGAAGGCATACAATGTTTTGTATAGTATTCAGCTGCAAATATATGTAAGGAAGTGCAGTTTTATCAATTGGAGAACTGCTATGGCCTCATTTAATTTAAACCACCAAACCAGCCAAGGGCTGCAAAGAAGAATCAAGATACTGTAGCTTGATTATTATATTTGACCTATGTGGAAAAGAATAGAAAGTCACCTATTTTTTAAGTATTGAAATAAAATATGAAGTAAACAAAGGATGAACTGATAAAAGAATTAAGAAGATATACAGTATCTCACAAAAGTGAGTACATCCCTCACATTTTTGTAAATATTTTATTATATCTTTTCATGTGGCAACACTGAAGAAATGACAATGTAAAAACTAAAAATTGGTCTGGGAAGGAAGGGGGTGAAAATGCCCTGTATTGAACCGGTTAAAGTGAAATGATAAAAATGAAATAGTCCTTTACAGTATTTCTCAAGTGAGTACACTCCTCACATTTTTGTAAATATTTTATATATATATATATATCTTTTCATGTGACAACACTGAAGAAATGACACTTTGCTACAATGTAGTGAGTGTACAGTTTGTATAACAGTGTAAATTTGTTGTCCCCTCCAAATAACTCAACACACAGCCATTAATGTCTAAACCGCTGGCAACAAAAGTGAGTACACCCCTAAGTGAACATATCCAAACTGGGCCCAAAGTGTCAATATTTTGTTTGGCCACCATTATTTTCCAGCACTGCCTTAACCCTCTTGGGCATGGAGTTCACCAGAGCTTCACAGGTTGCCACTGGAGTCCTCCCCATTATTTAAGAACCGTCAGATGAGGAGACGCCGTCACACAGCGGGAGCCTCCCTCCATGCCAGCATGGATGTGGAGCGGCCCGAGGAGAAGAAGATAGAAGACGTTGCGGAGGAGATGCTGGACGAGAACGCCGGAGGAAGAACCAGAAGAACCAGAAGAAGAAGAAAATGAAGGAAGATAGAAGAAAGAAGAAGCATTTAAATAAAGGAATTGTCAAAAACTGTCTCTTGTCATTTTTAACATTTTTGAGTTTTTTAGTGAAATGGTAGGGGTAAGTACCCCCTTACCATTTCACACAGGGGGGAGGGCCGGGATCTGGGGGTCTCCTTGTTAAAGGGGGCTTCCAGATTCCGATAAGCCCCCCGCCCGCAGACCCCCACAACCGCCGGCCAGGGTTGTGGGGATGAGGCCCTTGTCCTCATCAACATGGGGACAAGGTGTTTTGGGGGGCTACCCCAAAGCACCCTCCCAATGTTGAGGGCATGTGACCTGGTACGGTTCAGGAGGGGGGGGCCGCACTCTCGCCCCCCCTCTTTTCCTGCGGCCTTGGATAAGGGTCTGGTATGGATTTTTGGGGGGACCCCACGCCATTTTTATTTTTTTGGTGAAGGCCTGGTATGGAATTTAGGGGGACTCCCACGTCATTTTTTTTTTTAAATTTTGGTTCGGGGTTCCCCTGTGGGGAATTTCCATGCCATTTTTATCAATGAACTTCTATGTGTATTGTCGGCATTGCAATAGCCGCGGGTAGTTTTATATGGGTTTTCTCCTTCGAAATGTCATTTTGCTGTCAGACTGTTCTAAACACGGGAAACATGCGCCCCTTTACAGGCATACTATAGACACCCCCCAGGTACGAAATTTAAAGGGATATTACACTTTTATTGTTTGACTTTAAGCATTATTAAAATCACTGCCCCTGAAAAAACGTCCGTTTTTAAAACTTTTTTTTGCATTGATCCATGTCCCCTGGGGCAGGACCCGGGTCCCCAAACACTTTTTATGACAATAACTTGCATATAAGCCTTTTAAAATTAGCACTTTTGATTTCTCCCATAGACTTTTAAAGGGTGTTCTGCGGCATTCGAATTTGCCGCGAACACCCCAAATTGTTCGCTGTTCGGCGAACTTGCGAACAGCCAATGTTCCAGTCGAACATGAGTTCGACTCGAACTCGAAGCTCATCCCTACTCCTCACCTGGTTGCTGCCACACACACTTGACACCATCTGAACCAAATAAGTTTATCTTGGTCTCATCGGACCACAGGACATGATTCCAGTAATCCATGTCCTTAGTCTGATTGTCTTTAGCAAACTGTTTGCATGCTTTCTTGTGCATCATCTTTTTTTTCACGGTCAAAAAATCTCATTTTATTGATAAAAAAGTCAGCATGGTACAAAACAGAAAGAAATAAGTGGTATGTCATACATGTCATATATGGAGGGTAAAATCACGAGAATACAAGCAATAGTATCACTCAGATCGCAGATCTTGTAATCGAGCAGTTTAAACCTTCTATAGACTATATTTTAGTTGAATCAAAAAGAAGAAGAAAAAAAAAAAAAAAGGGGTCTCCAGCTACTCACATCATAAACCAGGATGGGGTATAACTAGGAAAGGGGGGGGGGTGAGGGTGGAGGAAAGGGGAAAGGGGGAGGGGAGGGAGGGGGGGGAGAAGAGCGGGGGGGAAGGCCAGAGCATTTCAGACAACAGTTATGTACACATTTTATCATGTAGTTTAGACAGGTACCTCCAAAACCCTAATGCCACATACACACGGTCGGACTTTCTAGAAAGCTAGGTCCGACGTACTTGCCGCCAGACTTCCGGCGGACTACCGCCGGACTTTCTGAACGGCCGGACTTGCCTACACACGGCCGGACTTTCCGGAATCCGGTCTTCCCAACGGACTTCCGCCGGACTTTCAGAATGAACGGACTTTCCCACACACGGACAAGTCCGTTCATTTTGAACGTGACTTGGGTACGACGGGACTAGAAAAGGAATTCAATCTCGCCGCTTTTTTTGGCGAGATTGAAACCTTGCGAGCCCCGTCGCAGGCGACCACGCCCCCTAAAACGTCACAGTCCCAGCATGCCCAGGGACTGTGACATCATATGGGGGCGGGGTCTCCGCCTATATAAGTCACAACGCAGACCTCAGAGACCAGTCCAGCCGGAGAGAGCGTCGTGTCAACATCTGGGGGAAGAGAAGAGAAGAGAACACAAGAAGCCAAGAAGCCAAGAAGCCCAGAAGTCCGGACCTCCACTGGCAATAGAGCTACCTGAAGACAGCGGAGGGGCCGGCCGAAGACCTGGGACACCGGGAGAAGAGGCCGGAGAGCGGAGAAGAACCAACCGGACGCTGGGAGAAGATGAACCGGAGGGACCCCCGAAGACGGAAGAAGACCCCCCCCCGGAGCTGTTTAATAAATTATTTTAAAAACCTGTGTTGTGTTTTATTATTGACACTTTTTACCTAGGTGAATGGGTAGGGGTACCATGTACCCCATACTCATTCACATAGGGTGGGGGGGCCGGGATCTGGGGGCCCTCTTATTATAGGGGGCTCCCGGATTCCGATAAGCCCCCTGCCCGCAGACCCCGACAACCAACGGCCAGGGTTGTCGGGAAGAGGCCCTTGTCCTCATCAACATGGGGACAAGGTGCTTTGTGGTGGGGGGGCACCGCAAGGCGCCCCCTCCCCAAAAGCACCCCCCCATGTTGAGGGCATGCGGCCTGGTACGGTTCAGGAGGGGGGGGGGGGCGCTCGTTCGTCCCCACCCCCTTTTCTGACCGGCCGGGCTGCATGCTCGGATCGGGGTCTGGTATGGATTTTGGGGGTACCCCCACGCCCGTTTTTCGGCGTAGGGGGTTCCCCTTAAAGTTCCATACCAGACCTAAGGGCCTGGGATGCCCCCCGCGCTCGCCGCAATGGGAAAATTTGTTTTTCCTATTGCAGCAAGCGCGAGATGCAGTAACCTGCTCCTCCGTCGTATCTGGTCCTTCGGACTAGCATACAGACGAACGGGCTTTCCGTCAGGAACTGAGTCCGGCGGAGGTACGACGTAAAGATTTGAAGCAGGCTTCAAATCTAAAGTACGTCGGATTTCCGCCCGAAACGGTCCGTCGGAAGTCCGATGGAGACCACACGCGGTCGGATTGTCCGCCGGACTTGGTCCGGCGGCGTCCGTCGGACTTTTGCAGGTGAAAAGTCCCACCGTGTGTACGCGGCATTAAGCTGTCCAGGGTGACCAAATACCCTCAAACTTCTTGGGGCACTTTCTGTTCAAATACGTCATTTTGTACAGTGGGAGAGCCTTATTAATAGTTTCTTCCCAAAGCATCATGGTGGGGGGGATGCAGATGTCCACCTAAGCAGAATCGTTTTTTGGGCATAATAGAGCAAAAAGGCAATTAGGAGTTTAGTATAGCGTTCTTTTTGATCGTCTTTCTGTACCCCGAGCAATGCCAACTCCGGCGATGGCGTCAGTGATAACCCAAGACACTCATTAATGGCTTCAAAAACTGCAGCCCAGAACCTGGTCACTTCAGGACAAGTCCAAAACATATGAAAATATGTCCCTACATCCCTCCCACACCTACCACACAAGGGATCTCTCAAGGGGTACAGTCTGTGCAGTCGCTGCGGGGTGTAGTACACCCTATGAAGAAACTTGGCCTGTATCACTTTATCCCGGGATGAGATAACCAACCCAAAGCCCTCCTCAAAACATTCGTTCCATTCCTCTCTTTCCAAGGTGGGAATATCAGCCTTCCACGACTCCCACAGCCTCTCCAGTCTGGGAGAGTCCAAGCTGAGCAGTGACAGGTAAAGGGAGGAGAGAGGCTTGGAAAGTGACTCCTGAGCCAAAATCTCCTCTATGGGATCCATGGATAGGACAATAGATTCCGGAAACTGCGCTCGCACTGCATGGCGCAACTGCTGATATCGGAAATACATCCACCTGGGTAGCTTAAACTTGTCTGAGAGGTCTTTATATGTCAATAATTTCCCTGCAGGCATAATATCTCGAATAGTCTTCACCCCATACTTAGCCCAGATTTGTGGGTCTGGGATTGTACGGAAGTGTGGGAAACTAGTATTACCCCACAGAGGCTGAAAAGGTGACCACTGGTTTGATTTGAGAAACTTCCTTCTGGCTACCACCCACACTCTAAGTGTCGTCCTAGTTGGAAGCGGCAGACTAGCATAAGCCCCAGGTCCTCTATACACGAGATTTCCAAGGTCTCCGAAGGAGCCCAGAAAAGCCGCCTCCAGGCAAACTGCCGCATTGGCTCTAGAGCGGAGAAACCACCATCTGACTGATACCAAAATGGCCGCCCAGTAATAGACCCGAAAGTTGGGCAACGCCAGTCCCCCGCACCGCACCGGTAGACACAGGGTGAATCGCGCCAGCCTAGGGGTTGACCCTCCCCAAATGAAGGACCCAATACAACTATCCAGTTCTTTGTGTTTGGGATCCACGCTGGAGAGTTTCTAAATAAATAGTTGAATTTGGGAAGAAAAACCATCTTTATCAGGTTAATGCGTCCTAACAGGTTGAGCGGGAGGTTTCCCCAGGAGGCACACTTAGCTCTAAGTTCCGTTAGAACTGTGCGAAGATTTAGCTCGTAGAACTCCGAGGGGTCCCAACTTATTTGAATGCCCAGATATTTAAAACTCGAAACCCACTGCAACTGAGTGGGGGCCGCCGTGGCCCGCGTCAAGGGGTCAAGAGGGAACAACACAGATTTGGTCCAATTTATTCGTACTCCCAAGAAACGGCCAAACCCGTCGAAGAGCTCCAGAGCAGCCCACAGGGAGGAGTCCGCGTCATGCAAGTATAGCAAATCATCATCGGCGTATAATGACACCTTCTCCTCCAAGGAGCCGATCCGCAGCCCCTCCACCCCTGGGGACGCCCTGGGCAAAATAGCCAGGGGTTCCAGCGCCAGGGCAAACAGGGAAGGGGAAAGAGGGCATCCTTGACGCGTGCTACGTTGTAGTCGAAACCCCTCGGAAACTCCACCATTAGCCCTAACACAAGCAGAAGGCCTGTCATAGAGCAACCGCAGCCAGCGCAAAAAATGAGGGCCAAACCCATATCTACCCAGGACCTCCCAAAGGTAGCCCCACTCAACCGAGTCAAATGCCTTCTCGGCGTCGAGTGAGGCAATGACTCTGGATCCAGCATTATCATGGGAGATGGTTAGGTTGAGCTGTAGTCTCCTGAAATTTATGTCAGTACCCTTACCGGGCATGAATCCCATCTGATCCACATGGACAAGCTCATCCAGGACCCGCGCCAGGTGGTTCGCCAATATCTTGACCAACAGCTTTGCATCGACATTGATTAAGGAAATCGGTCGATACGACGCACAATCTTCGGGATCCCTACCCGGCTTGGGCACCAACACAATTACCGCTTCAGACATAGACTCTGGTAATGACCCAAGTTCAGCAAACTGGGCGAACAACCCCGTGAGCCTAGGAGCCAGAAATTCTTGATAAGTGTATAAAATTCAATTGGGATGCCATCTGCACCAGGAGTTTTTCCAGGTTGCATCTGAGTCATAGCAATCTGGACTTCTTCCAATGTAATGTCCCTTTCTAGATTCTCACTGGCCTCCCGGGACAGGGACGGAAAATCCACCCTATCCAAGTAGGCCCCGAGTTCTGCTGAATCATAATCCACCCAAGTAGAGTAAAGGGAACTATAATATCGCATAAATCTAGCAAGGATTTCATCAGTGTTCGTGAGAGGAACACCTCCCTCATCCCTGACGCATCCAACATGGGTACTAGGATTCTGGCCCCGGGACAACCAGGACAGTAATTTGCCATTCTTGTCTCCATATTCGAAAACCCGCTGGGCAGTGCTAAGCATTGATTTCTTTGTCATCTCTATTCTAAAGAGCTCAACCGACCGTAGCGCAAACTGCCAGTCTCCATAGTTAAGAGGGCTAGGGGTGGCAACATAACAAGCCTCTTTATCTCTAAGTTCATCCTCCAGTACCCTCAGCGACCGCACAGACTGCTTCTGACTATGGGCAATGCGGGAAATATATTCACCCCTCAGCCATCCCCTAAATGCATCCCAGCCCATCAAGGCCCCCACTGAATTAACATTTTCAAGCCAGTAATGACACAATGCCTCTGATATTTCATCCTGGACCTTAGGGTCCGCAATCCAGTGTCCTGACAGCCTCCACAGTCTCCGCTCAGCAGTGGGCCCCGATCTCACATCATTAGAATAGGGGCATGATCGGAGATTCCTCTAGGTAGGATTTGCACCTTCGAAACCCTCTGCAGCACCGCCCGCGTAACAAACCCCAGGTCAATGCGGGAGAGGGTCCGAAAGGTAGACGAATGGCATGTAAACAGAAGGATTATAGTGCCGCCATGCGTCAATAAGTTCAAATGTATCGGCCCACTGCATAAGATCGGGAGTCCTACGATTCGACTGGTGGAGTCTGTCTGCATCCAGAGACAGAACCAAATTATAGTCCCCCAGCAACATAACATATGGAGTATCATATTTTATAACTATACGCATAATGTCATACAGGAGAGATATATCTGCAGGGCGCGGGAGATAAAGTCCCACAATCACATATGACGTATTAGCAATTACCACATCCATGATGACATATCTTCCGCCTGGGTCAGTTTTAACATCCTGAAGTTGAAATGAAAGGGATCGGTGTACCAAAATACTTACTCCCCGAGAGTAACTGGAGTATGTAGCGTGATAATGTGAGCCCACCCAGGCCCTTTAGAGGCCAAGGACTCGGGATCCCACCAGGTGGGTTTCCTGTAATATACAGATGTGCGGGGCATACTTTTTAAGATAATTGAAAACCAGAGAATGCTTAACAGCCGAATTCAGTCCCCGGACATTCCAGGAAAGTATTGAAAAACTAGCCATATTAGGTGTATAGAAGAGCAATGAAGGAGCATTGCCCCAAATTCGGGGGCAGGGTCAACCACCCAGGCGGAAGACCAGACACCACTGCCCACAGCCACATGAGCTGCAGAACTATCTTGTCACATAACTCTGTACCACAGCCAGAGATGAGGGTTATTACTACAGAGAGAGCTTGAGAAAAATGCACCGTGAAAAACAAAAAAACTAAACCAAAACCAAAACCAACAAGGGTCAGCAACAGCTGCCCACCCCACCCCCCACCCTGCAGCCCCTTGAAACTGGGATCATGCATATTTCCCCAAACCCCCAAAGTCTGTTAGAGTATCTCACTCAGGGGGTGTGTCCCGGTCAAGCTACCAGAAAGTCAGTCACCCCCCTACCTCAATTACACAGAGGGGGGATCGCAATCCAAGTCAGCCAGGGGCCACCCTACCTCCCAATAGGAGATGCTAGAGAACCATATGTATCCAAACGTATAGCGGTATATATAGTTCACCTGGATTAACCAGGGGCACAAAACTTGAGATGATTAGATAGATAACGTCCTGGAGTTATTAAGGATGTCAATCCTATGGTGTTCTGCCTTCAAAACTGACAGTAGGACTGTTACCATCCCCCGCAACGAATTCAGGGACCCCATAGCCATCAGATCTGTATGGACTGATTTCTTGATGCGTCCTCTTAATAATAAAGGCGGCCCCTAAAACCAGGAGGGCCTTGGGAGCATAATAACTGCAGGAACTAAACCAGTATGAGTTTCACTCCCCAACTCAAAACATCTAAGTGTAGTGATGCCGCCAAAATTCAGGTACTTGAATGAAGTAATGCGCTCACTTCAGGGAAGGCAGTGACTCCAACCACGAGGAAGCTTCTCTGGGATTGGTGAAGAAACGCACCGTCTCGCCATCTACCACTCTCAACTTCGCTGGAGGGAGGATGCTGTACTTAATCCCCTTCGCCCTCATGGCAGCTTTAACCGCATCAAAAGATCTGCGTTGCTTCTGGGTTCAATAGTGTAGTCAGGAAACAATAGCAACCGAATATTCTGATACGTGATTTCTTTCGTCGCTCTTGCAGCTCTCAGAAGTTCATCCCTGTCTCTGAAATTTAACAGGCGCAGGATCAGTGTGCGGGGTGGGGAACCAGCCGGTCCCCGCTGCGGTGGGACTCTGTGTGCCCTCTCCACAGTAAAATAAGGGGATAGCTGGGCGCCAGGAAACAGGCATTTCAGGAGGTCTTCCACAAAGACAGTTGAATTCTGCCCCTCTGTTCCTTCTGCAAGTCCCACTATCCGCAAATTTTTGCGCCTACTTCAGTTCTCGGCATCCTCAGCGCGATATTCCAGGACCTTTACTTTATTTTGTAAGGTCCGAATCGCCACCGAGTGCTCCTCTGTAATGTCTTCCACTTGCCCTACTCTCTGCTCGGCCACCCCCAGCCGGCCTCGGATCTTCTCCAAGTCCTGCCTATCAGTCCAACATCAGTCTGCACTGCCTCCATTTTTCCTGACATGGTGGCTTGGCAAGCTGATATAGCTGCCATAACCTCTGGTATACCAGGGAGAGACAGAGAGGGAGTCTCTTCAACCGCTGTCTGAGTGGCCATATTGGAATGGCTGTGCGGGCTTTTCACTCCGGACACTGCGGGCTCTGCAGGCTCAGTTGTATTTGGGGGAAAACGGAGCTTCTTACCGCTCTTCGTTTCGGCAGATGATCGGGACGGCATAAGGGGATCCAAGCGCCCAAGTTAGGGGCAGACAATCCAGGCAGGGTATAGTAACAGGATCAGTCTCTAGCAGAGCTCCGGGAAGCACGTCTGCTCAAGCCAACATCTTGGACACGCCCCGACAATCCAGCTTGTGCATCATCTTTAGTAGAAGCTTCCTTCTGGGATGACAGCCATGCAGACCAATTTGATGCAGTGTGCAGCATATGGTCTGAGCACTGACAGGCTGACCCCCCCACCCCTTCAACCTCTATAGAAATGCTGGCAGCACTCATATGTCTATTCCCCAAAGACAACCTCTGGATATGACGCTGAGGACATGCACTCAACTTCTTTGGTCAACCATGGCCAGGCCTGTTCTGAGTGGAACCTGTCTTGTTAAACCACTGTATTGTCTTGGCCACCATGCTGCAGCTCAATTTCAGGGTCTTGGCAATCTTCTTAAAGCTTAGGCCATCTTTATGTAGAGCAACAACTCTTTTTTTCAGATCCTCAAAGAGTTCTTTGCCATGATGTTGACCTTTCAGTGACCAGTATGAGAGAGTGAGAGCGAATAACACCAAATTTACCACACCTGCTCCCCATTCACAACTGAGACCTTGTAACACAAACAAGTCACATGACACCGGGAGGAAAAATGGCTAATTGGGCCAAATTTGGACATTTTCACTTAGGGGTGTACTCACTTTTGTTGCCAGCGGTTTAGACATTAATGGCTGTATGTTGAGTTATTTTGAGGGGACAGCAAATTTACACTGTTATACAAGCTGTACACTCACTACTCTACATTGTAGCAAAGTGAAATTTCCTCAGTGTTGTCACATTAAAAAATATAATAAAATATTTACAAAAATATGAGGGGTGTACTCACTTTTGTGAGATACTGTAACTTTTTCTTTATTTATTTTTATAGCTTGTACCGGGGATAAGCACAGTTTTGTCTCTGCTCACCTGTTTATTATATACTTTATTCTATCTTTTTTTCACACCCTTTTATACTATAGCTCTTTTAAATTTTGTTTAAATTCTTTTTATTTATTTTATAAAAAATTAGAAAAATGAGTATGACACAGTAAAAGCCAAGACAACATTCATGAAAAAAAAAACATGTAATCTAATACACAACACAACAAAAATACTATAACAAACATATAAAAAAGGTTTTTATCCTTGGACCTTATTCAAATATCTTAACAACCATTTTTATTCCCCAAAGAGGAGGAAAGAGACAACAGGAGAGGCAGAGGCTCCCCGCATCTAAAAATCGAAAAATCCGACTGATCTTCTCTCAGATAGGTTTAGGGCAGTGATAGGTCTCTCAGATAGGTCTAGGGCAGTGATGGCGAACCTTGGCAGCCCAGATGTTTTGGAACTACAATTCCCATGATGCTCATGCACTCTGCAGTGTAGGTTAGCATCATGGGATATGCAGTTCCAAAACATCTGGGATGCCAAGGGTAGCCATCACTGGTCTAGGGGTTGTCAACCCTTTCTACCTAATCCTCGCCTCCTCAGTTCCCCAGCCTCTTTCTTCTCCTCCCTCCATCATCTCCCATCCATGCTTTACTTCATGTGTTGTGATGTAACCAAAAAACAAACTGAAAACAATCCATTTGTAATATTTAGAGGGAAAAACTAGGGCAATAAAAGTTTTGATGGATCCTATTTCTTCCCAAAGTGATCTACAAATTATTAAGTCTACCTGGGGCTATTAACCAGAAAGAAGGATCCTTTTGAATCTCAAAGTAGTAATTGAAAGTGCCACGCAGTACATTCAACATTTTGTTTGACCTTTTCTCTGTTTTCCTACAGTTGCTAGGAAAAGAGGTTTGGTGGAGGTGATCTAATGATCATTCACAGTCAAGTCCAGTCCTTCTTGTCAAGGGAATCTGTGCCTTTGGGGATTAGTTATGTCTTTCATTCATGACTAGGGATGAGCTTCGAGTTCGAGTCGCCGAACAGAGAACAATTTGGGGTGTTTGCGGCAAATTCGAATGCCGCAGAACACCCTTTAAAAGTCTACAGGAGAAATCAAAAGTGCTAATTTTAAAGGCTTATATGCAAGTTATTGTCATAAAAAGTGTTTGGGGACCCGGGTCCTACCCCAGGGGACATGGATCAATGCAAAAAAAGTTTTAAAAACTGCCGTTTTTTCAGGAGCAATGATTTTAATAATGCTTAAAGTCAAACAATAAAAGTGTAATATCCCTTTAAATTTCATACCTGGGGGGTGTCTATAGTATGCCTGTAAAGGGGAGCATGTTTCCCGTGTTTAGAACAGTCTGACAGCAAAATGACATTTCGAAGGAAAAATTCCATATAAAACTACCCGCGGCTATTGCATTGCCGACAATACACATGGAAGTTCATTGATAAAAACGGCATGGGAATTCAACACAGGGAAACCCCGAACCAAAATAAAAAAAAAAAATGACGTGGAAGTCCCCCTAAATTCCATACCAGGCCCTTCAGGTCTGGTATGGATATTAAGGGGAACCCCGGCCAAAATTTTAAAAAAAAATGACGTGGGGTTCCCCCTAAATTCTATACCAGACCTTTCAGGTCTGGTATGGATTTTAAGGGGAACCCCGCACCAAAAAAAAAAAAAATGCCGTGGGGTCCCCCCAAAAATCCATACCAGACCCTTATCCGAGGCCGCAGGAAAAGAGGGGGGGACGAGAGTGCGCCCCCCCTCCTGAACCGTACCAGGCCACATGCCCTCATCATTGGGAGGGTGCTTTGGGGTAGCCCCCCAAAACACTTTGTCCCCATGTTGATGAAGACAAGGGCCTCATCTCATCCCCACAACCCTGGCCGGTGGTTGTGGGGGTCTGCGGGCGGGGGGCTTATCGGAATCTGGAAGCCCCCTTTAACAAGGGGACCCCCAGATCCCGCCCCCCTGTGTGAAATGGTAAGGGGGTACTTACCCCTACCATTTCACTAAAAAACTGTCAAAAATGTTAAAAATGTCAAGAGACAGTTTTTGACAATTCCTTTATTTAAATGCTTCTTCTTTCTTCTATCTTCCTTCATCTTCTTCTTCTTCTGGTTCTTCTGGCTCTTCTGGTTCTTCCTCCGGCGTTCTCGTCCAGCATCTCCTCCGTGGCGTCTTCTATCTTCTTCTCCTCGGGCCGCTCCGCACCCATGGCATGGGGGGAGGCTCACGCTCTTCTCTTCATCTTCTTCTTCATCCTCTTCTCTTCTTCCTTCTTCTCTTCTTCATTTTCTTCTCCGGCCCGCTCCGCACCCATGCTGGCATGTTGGGAGGCTCCTGCTGTGTGACGGTGTCTATTTAAATAAAGGAATTGTCAAAAACTGTCTCTTGTCATTTTTAACAGTTTTTTAGTGAAATGGTAGGGGTAAGTACCCCCTTACCATTTCACACAGGGGGGGGCCGGGATCTGGGGGTCCCCTTGTTAAAGGGGGCTTCCAGATTCCGATAAGCCCCCCACCTGCAGACCCCCACAACCACTGGCCAGGGTTGTGGGGATGAGATGAGGCCCTTTTCCTCATCAACATGGGGACAAGGTGTTTTGGGGGGCTACCCCAAAGCACCCTCCCAATGTTAAGGGCATGTGGCCTGGTACGGTTCAGGAGGGGGGGCGCACTCTCGTCCCCCCCTCTTTTCCTGCGGCCTGGTATGGAATTTAGGGGGAACCCCACGTCATTTTAAAAAAAAATTTTGGCCGGGGTTCCCCTTAATATCCATACCAGACCTGAAGGGCCTGGTATGGAATTTAGGGGGACTCCCACGTCATTTTTTTTTTTTAATTTTGGTTCGGGGTTTCCCTGTGTTGAATTCCCATGCCATTTTTATCAATGAACTTCTATGTGTATTGTCGGCAATGCAATAGCCGTGGGTAGTTTTAAATGGAATTTTTCCGTCGAAATGTCATTTTGCTGTCAGACTGTTCTAAACACGGGAAACATGCGCCCCTTTACAGGCATACTATAGACACCCCCCAGGTACGTAATTTAAAGGGATATTACACTTTTATTGTTTGACTTTAAGCATTTTTAAAATCACTGCTCCTGAACAAACGTCCGTTTTTAAAACTTTTTTTTGCATTGATCCTTTTTCCCTGGGGCAGGACCCGCGTCCCCAAACACTTTTTATGACAATAACTTGCATATAAGCCTTTAAAATTAGCACTTTTGATTATTCATGTTCGTGTCCCATAGACTTTAACGGTGTTCGCGTGTTCGAGCGAACTTTTTTCCTGTTCGCATGTTCTGGTGCGAACCGAACAGGGGGGTGTTCGGCTCATCCCTACTCATGACACAGGGGCTGTGCACTTGTTTTGTCACATATAACCTGCAAAATCTCATATCATTCAACATCACTTTCCTCCTTTGATGTCCACTTAGTTCCCCTGTCCAGTACTACATCATCATCATCACATTAACAAGCGTATTTTGCTATAAGAAGCATTAGTAGAAAATAATAGAATGTGTATTCCTTGCTCATCCTCACTTTCACACTTTAGATTTGCCACAGTCTCTGCAACCACAACCATTATTTTAAATGCTCTCATAAGTAAATACCTTTTCCTACTCATCATCTACCTCAAAACATCAGTCATTTTCATACAACTACTCTTTTCCCTTAGCTGTAACTTGCTTAGGTTGAGAGGAAAACCTTTTCCCATTATTGACATGCTAAACTGTTCTATGATGGGATGACAAGAAGGGTTGAATTGTACTCTGGCTCAGAATGTGATTTATCACTCTTCTACTACTGAAAAAAGAGACAAGTTTGTGCTGGTGTGCTGGTAAATTGCAACAACTTTGGGAACAGTAGATATTTTCTGCTACCCTGGCATTATCTTCCCTATCACTCCAAATTATTGTTGGTATAATGTAATATTTTCAGTACCACATCCACTACTTGATATGCCAAAAGCTAATTGATCCACAAAAACTAGCAATGACATAATATAAGTTTGTTTTTTGACAGCATGCATGAGTGTTTGCGTGTCTGATTAGTTGACAGAAAGATTAAACCTATACATACTGTATGTAATACACACATATGTATATGTGTACAGTAATTGCACATGTAATACACATATGTAATACAACACTTTACCTTTCTATTAGAACTCTGTAAAAAATAGCCATGCTTGACATTTATCAACAAAAAACAGTAAACTAGATTCCTTAGAAAATGTATGTTTTACTTTACTAGACAGTAAGAATGAAAAATTAAGGGCCTGACTGATGGAGACACTGAAGCCCACTATCAGGAGAATATTTGAAGGTTTAAAGATTTACATATTGATGGAGGAGGACATATACATCTTTCTTTATTCCATATATGAAAACATACCGTGACAGTAATTAGGTCTGGGCACCCCTGAAAACTCAGGAACAATGGGGTAAATGTATTCTGTTAAAATGTGCTACTCTGTGAGACAAGTTAGATTCAAATCTTTGTCTGTAGGGTCAGAAAGGAGTTGGCACATTGGTTATCTCACCTCAGTAATGGACATTAACCGTTCTACCATAACAATACTTAGCAGATCACTAATAACTAGAGATCTGCTAATAGGATCACCCTGTACACCTTGTCACAGCGTGTTTAGCCAGGCCTAGGTTATAAAACCTATTAGAACATGTCATAAATGATGCATAATGCATAATGCAATATACCTCTTTGTCCGAGAGTTTTTCCTTACAGAGGCAGGGTTTACAACATATTATACATGTTTAGCAAGCAGTGGAATGCAGTATCAACATTTCCTGACTGAGCTAAAATCTATACATTAATCCTAACCTCTGTCATGATTAAATTTGATTATTAAGGATTATTCTACTAAATGTAGAAGGTAACTGCCATCATTTCAAGACTAAACAGCCTCATTTACAAAGGGCAGCAGGTATATGAAACACATTACTTCTTCTTAGGAAGACACATTTCAATGATAGGTCTTGTTCAAAAGGTACTTTTATGATACACAATAAAATATGGATTGTGGCATGTGCTGTGCTCAAAATATTGATGCGTTTGGAAAAATGTATCTGAGGAACTGGCAGCTTTACAATCATAAATATTTTGACACCCCTTTGACTTCTTGATTGGCCATTTCTGTCAATACCCTCCTTAGGCATAGGAAAAGAATAACTGCATTAGCTGTCTGGACCTCTTCTTTACCATCCAAACAAAGAACATAAGCCAAGAATCTATTGAGTGCCCAAGGACTCTGACATCCTGCAACCCTGCCAGAATTCAAACACCAGAGACTTGTTAAGCACTTTTTTTGTTATTCCTATAAATTTGTATGTTGCTATTCTTGTCTATTTGTAACATCAATTTCTGCAAATATTTTGTTTTCACCATTTTTCCCTTTTCTTTTAGCCTTGGTTCACATGAATCGGCTATGAATCTCACAGAAAGCACACCGCATTCCTGTGCAATTCACATGCGATTCAGTGCGGTGTGATTTAAGTCTACTCATTTTGAACGGGCTCAAACCACACTGGCATAGCAACAAAGTCATGCATGCACCAAATTTGGAAATGCACTACAACTGGATTGCATTATTGTTTTGTACATTGCAATCCAGACAGACAAAACAGTTGAGACCTGCATTTGGGGTGTTATTAACATTGCACTGACTCCCCGTATAGATCGCAAGGGCGGTTCAATTTGAATGCGGTGCAGGAAATGTGCACAGATCGTTGGTTTCGAACATCGCATTTTAGAGTGAACCGGGGCTTTATAAACAATAATTTTAGATCAGTAAGTTTTATCTTTGGATGGTCTAAATAATAACTAAAAGAACCCCTGCTCTTTGAAAAAGTGCTACTATATGGTAATTTCTGAAATATCCCTCTTTGACATGACAGTGTATATTACAAACTTTCTTAAAACTCATAACTGTTTTGAACGGTTTGTGTTTCTAATAAAACACATGCTGGCAGCTGTTTGGTGTGTAACCAATTTATTTAAGGAAGTGGCACATATTGGCACATATTGAAGCTATGGCCCTTAAAAGGAATATACCAATCCTACATATGTGGCAAAAGCATGGTGGAAAATTGATGACCTACAATTGTGAGGACTTGAAATGGTCCAAACAGCCTGAATAAAAAATTCCCCTATACCCCGTTTATATAGAGTTAAAAAATGAAAAGTATATGAAGATGGAAAACTGAGAGATTATAACAGATATACAGTATGGTTAATTATTTCCCCACTAAATCAGAGACATTGAAGTTTATAGTGACAAAATAATATATAGTATACTGTATATAATTGTGATTGCAGTGTAAAATAATAACCCTAAAGGGCATCAACTTAGCTATTCATGCTCTCCAATTAAAGTGTGATGACATCACGCATGTAAAAACATGATGATGTTCTGCTGCAGTGCGTGATGATATCACGTGCTTGATGTAATGACATCAGACTTAAAAAAAAATTGGGGCACACATGGGAGATGACCCAATGATGCAAAGAAGAACCAATTGG
Organism: Lithobates clamitans; assembly: GCA_037952925.1. Taxonomy (NCBI): domain Eukaryota; kingdom Metazoa; phylum Chordata; class Amphibia; order Anura; family Ranidae; genus Lithobates; species Lithobates clamitans. The sequence continues at coordinate 13,827,868 of JBBGZY010000438.1, forward strand.
GGCTATAGGAACATATATAAGAATGTTTGGCACATGGTGGAGACACCTTTTTAATTGTGTTTGAGCATTATGCACTATGCACTTTATTTTGACTTATATTACCCCTGACGTTAAGTTAGACAGTGAAACATGTTGGGTTTTGGGGAATTGTTTGAGCTTTGATGGCATTTAGTCTAGGGGTGCTTTATATGGATTAGAATGTATATCTTGTTAGAGGAAGATTTTAACCACTTCAATACAGGGCACTTATATACCTTCCTGCCAGACCAATTTTCAGCTTTCAGCGCTGTCGCACTTTGAATGCCGATTGCGCGGTCATGCTACACTGTACCCAAAACAAATTTTTATCATTTTGTTCCCAGAAATAGAGCTTTCTTTTGGTGGTATTTGATCACCTCTTGGATTTTTATTTTCTGCTAAACAAATAAAAAAAAGACTGAAAATTTTCTGTTACAAAACTTTGTAAATAAGTAAGTTTTCTCCTTCACTGATGGGCACTGATAGGGCTGCACTGAGGGGCACTGATAAGGTGGCACTGATGGGAACCAATGAGGTGGCACTGATGAGGTAGCACTGATGATGGGCACTAATATGCAACACTGATGGGGCACTGATAGGCATCACTGATAGGTGGCATGGATATGCAGCACTGATGGGTACACATAGGCGGCACTGATGGGCACTGAAAGGGGGCACTGATGGACACTGATGGGTGGCACAGATTGGCTTGGATGGGCACCGATAGGTGGCACTGATGTACACTAATGGATGGTACTGATGGGCATCACTGATTGGCAAGCATCCATTGTGGGCACTGATTGGCATCCATTGTGTTCACTGATTGGCATCCATTGTGGGCACTAATTGGAATCCCTGCTGGTCATGGGTGGCATACCTGGTGGTGACTAAAGGTGGGCATCCCTGGTGGTCCTGGTGGCATCCTTGGTGGTCCAGTGTAGGCATCCTGGGGGGGCTGCACTGATAATCAATCAACACAGACCCCCCTGTCAGAGAAGCAGCCGATCGGCTCTCCTCTACTCACGTCTGACAGAGGAGAGTTAGGAAAAGCCGATCAAGGGCTCTTCCTGTTTACACTGTGATCAGCCGTGATTGGACACAGCTGATCACGTGGTAAAGAGTCCCCTTCAGAGACTCTTTACCTAGATCAGAGTTGCGATGTGTGTCAGACTGACACACCGCAACAAAGATCGCCGTGATGTGCGCCCCCGGGGGCACGCAGCTGCTTGATATCCTGGCGACGTCATATGACGTCCGGTCAGGATATCACAACCACTTTTCTGACGTCATATTGCTATATGGCGGGTGGCAAGTGGTTAAATTGAAGTTAGACAGAAGAGGAGAATTTTAGCGAGGATAATATGAAAAGCAGTAGTAGTGGAAGTCTGATAGTAAGTTAAGTCTAGAGAAAGAGTATTTAAAGATTCCAATTTTGAGATAAGAATAGAAAGGATCTTCTGAGAGTTAAACATCTTTCTTTATAGAAGTGTATATTCTCTTGCTGGGATCCCCCTCTATAAATGTGGCTGTAGAGAAGAAAGTCTGGTTGGAAACTAGACAACTGAATAGATTTATGCCGCGTACACACGAGCGGACTTTATGGCAGACTTTGCTCGGCGGACTTTACGCCGGACTTTATGACGGACTTTCCGAATGAACGGACTTGCCTACACACAATCCACCAAAGTTTGTCGAATTCGTACGTGATGACGTATGACCGGACTAAAACAAGGAAGTTCATAGCCAGTAGCCAATAGCTGCCCTAGCGTGGCTTTTTGTCCGTCGAACTAGCATACAGACGAGCGGACTTTTCGACCGGACTCGAGTTCGACTATAGATTTAAAACATGTTTCAAATCTAAGTCCATCCAACTTTTGAGCAAACAAAGTCCGCTGGAGCCCACACACGATTGAATTGTCCGACGAAATCTCGTCCGCCGGGCAAAGTCTGCCGTAAAGTCCGCTCGTGTGTACGCGGCATTATAGTGAGGATAATAGTGACATATATATTGACTTATGGAAGCAGGACATGTAAAGATCAGTTTGAAGTGATAATATACAGTGTAGAGTCTCTAATTCTCAGATAGACAAAGAAAAAAATAAGTCGTCTTAGCTATACGTCTGCTCCTTTAAGCAGGATAGCAGGTGCACATGCGCACTGCGGGGGTGTCGATGCTCATGGCCGATGGTCGCGATGACCGACACAAGAGGCAGAACAGGGACGTGTGTGTGTAAACACACAAATCCCTGTTCTGTTCTGTGAGGAGAGACAGATTGTGAGTTCCTAATAGCTAGCAACCACGATCTGTCATCCCCTATAGTCAGTCCGCTCCCCCTACAGTAAGAGCACACGGTCAGGGAACACAGTTCACCCCTAGTGTTAACCCCTTCCCTGCCAGTGACATTTATACAGTAATCAGTGCATTTTTATAGCACTGATCGCTGTATAATTGTCAATCGTCCCAAAAATGTGTCAAAAGTTTCCGATGTGTCCGCCATAAGGTTGCAGTCATGATAAAAATCGCAGATCGCAGATCACCGTCATTACTAGTAAAAAAAAATAATAATAAAAATGCCATAAATCTATCCCCTATGTTGTAGACGCTCTAACTTTTGCAAAAACCAATCAATATACGCTTATTGCAATTTTTATTACCAAAAATATGTAGAAGAATACATATCGGCCTAAACTGAGAAAAAAAATTAGCTTTTTTTAAAAAAAATTGGGGATATTTATTATAGCAACAAGTACAAAATGTTGTGTTTTTTTCAAAATTAATGTTTTTTTTTTTGTTTATAGCGCAAAAAAAAAAACACAGTGATGATCAAATACCACCAAAAGAAAGCTCTATTTGTTGAAAAAAAAGGATGTCAATTTTGTTTGGGTACAGTGTCGCACGACCGCGCAATTGTCAGTTAAAACGATGCAGTGCCGTGTCGCAAAAAATGCTCTGATCATTAAGCAGCCAAATCTTCTGGGGCTGAAGTGGCTAGAGAAGAGTATGATGAGCTAGTTTGCTTTATGAAAGTTTCATAGAAAAGAGTAACTTAAAATAAAGTACCCATAGATCTAGGTAACACCAACATAGTATAGATAGTTACAAGCTCTTGAATATAACACTTCTAGTCTGAGTATAAGGCATACATTTCATGAAGAGTAGATATTGAATCCTGGAATTGGATTGCATTTGATAGAGGTAAAATCCAATAAACCATCTTTTAACATTGAAATACACTACACTACTGTGGAAAATAAAGATATTTGTTTACTCTGATGGGCGCTGACATGCATAAAGAAATGCACACCATACCTGATATACAAAAAACACAAATGGACCTCTTATTTATTATCCAAACAAAGAACATCTGCCAAGAGTTGTATTCCTTGAGTGCCCAAATATTCTAAAATTTGGAGCCCTACCAGAATCCAAAGACTTGTTAAGCACTTTTCCTTTATTATTCCTACTTATTTTTCTATTGCTTTTCTTATTTATTTTGCAATATCCATTTCCTGTAATTATTCTGTCGTCCCCATTTTTCCTTTTCTTTTATTAAATAATATTTTTAGACCATTAAGTTTTACCTTTAGATTAAACATAAATAAATAAATAAGTAAAGGAATACATGTTCTTTGAAAAGGTGCTACTATATGATAATTTTTGAAATATCCCTGTCGTGACAGTGTGTATTACAGACCTTTCTTAAAAGTCATAATTATTATCGCAGATATTGTAAATGGTTTGTGTTTTCAATAAAATATGTGGCAGCTGTTTGGTGTGTAATAGGTTAACTGTGTGTTTATCTAACCCCAGTGTTGATCTCTCGCTCTGAGTCTGCTAGCATTTAGATTGTGAAGGGTGAGGCTCAGAACGCTGTTGTCATGTATTAGTGGAAGCACAGTTAGATCTGTCCTGCTCTTTTGTCACATTGGTGGCAGTGGCTGGGATCTGGCACCGCTGCTGTCAAACATACATATTTGATATCTGTCCCTTGGCTACAACAAGAAAAACATAGCTTCAAGACAGTTAATTGTAAAGAAAATATTTGAGTATTACATTTATTTAGTGTTCACACAGGACAAATGCTAAGATGACCCTAAACCCCCGTAGTCCTTTTTATTTCCAGATTTGCTCCTAAATTCTGATCCTCAGGCTGGTCCCATCTAACTCATATTTACCTATATGCTTAAAGGGGTTGTAAAGGCAGAAGTTTTTTTTTTATCCTAATGCATAAAAAGCCTTCTGTGTGCAGCAGCCATCCCAGCACCCCCTAATACTTACCTGAGCCCCCTCTCTATCCTGCGATGTCCACGAGTGCCTCAGCCATCCGTGACTCTCCCTTCTGATTGGCTGAGACACAGCAGTGGCGCCATTGGCTCCCACTACTGTCAATCAAAGTCAGTTAGCCAATCAGGAAAGAGAGAGGCGGGGCAAAACCGGGGCTCTGTGTCTCAATGGACACACAGAGCTGCAGCTCGGTTGCCCCCATAGCAAGCTGCTTGCTGTGGGGGCACTCGACAGGAGGGAGGGGCCTGGAGAGCCACAGAGGGACCTGAGAAGAGGAGGAATGGGGCTGCTCTGTGAAAAACCACTACACAGGGCAGGTAAGTATAACATGTTTGTTATTTTTATAGAAAAAAAAAAAGTAGACTTTGCAATCACTTTAAAGTCCAACTCTGGGCAAACAAAAAAAAATATGCCTTTATCCCTTGCAGTGGGGTTGTGACCAAACTGAAAGGGGTAATTGCTCATTTACAGTACTGTGCAAAAACTTTAGGCAGGTGTGAAGAAATGCTGTAACATAAGAATGCTTTGAAAAATATATACCGGATTTATCGGCGTATAACACGCACCCCAATTTAGGAGGGAATTTTAAGGAAAAAAAAACTTTTAGGAGGGAAGTTGAAGGGAAAAAAAACTTACATTTAAATGCCCACCATTGCAGCCTTCTCAGTGCAGCCTTGCCCCAGTGCAGCCATGTCAGTGCAGCCTTGTCAGTGCAGCCTTGCCCCAGTGCAGCCATGTCAGTGCAGCCTTGTCAGTGCAGCCTTGTCAGTGCAGCCTTCCCCAGTGTCCATTGCAGTCTTATCCCAGTGCAACCTTGCCCCAGTGCAGCCTTGCCCCAGAGCAGCCTTGCAGCTCGCAGTTTGATCCCCTGCGATCCTGAGCTTCAAAATCGCCGACCGCGATTTGAAAATGGTGCCGCCGGCATCGAAATACACAGAGCCGGTCCTCGGCTCTTCTCGGCGGCTCTCGTTCACTTTCGGCTCCACTCGTAGTCCCGCCCGGGATGGGCGTGACTGTGAGCGGAGCTATCCGAACCTAGCCGAGTACACTCTGCTAGGTTCGGGCGGCGTCGAGTGAAGCCGAAAGTGGCCAAGAAGAGCCAAGGACCGGCTCTGTGTATTTCGGCGCCGGCGGCGCCATTTTCAAATCGCGGTCGGCGATTTTTTAGATCTGTCAGCTCAGGATCGCAGGGGATCAGCGTATAACACGCACCCGCGATTTCCCCCTGATTTTAAGGGGAAAAAAGTGCGTGTTATACGCCAATAAATACGATATTTTATTGTTTATTTTTATCACTTTACAAAAAACAGAAGAAAAATCTAAATCAAATCAATATTTGGCATGACTACCCTTTGTTTTCAAACTATTTCTTATACTTGGAAACTTTATACACTTACACAAACTCATGGATTTTGTAGGAATATAGCCAGGTGTGTGAATAACCATTTGCAAGTGCTAATGATCATCTATTTCAAAAGTAGGTTGAAACACAGTAGTTAACTAAAACAGAAACAGCTGTGTAGGAGGCTTAAAACGGTGAGGAACAGCCAAACTCTGCAACCAAGGTGCAGCTGTGGAAGACAAGTTTCATATCACAGATCACACATCATGGCAAGACTCTGCCAAGCAAAGGTTTCAGAGCAGACTGGGGTTTCAAGATGTGCTGTTCAAGCTCTTTTGAAAAAGCACAAAGAAATGGGCAACGTAGATGCAGTGGTTGGCCCAGGAAACTTAATGCAGCAGATAAAAGAGACATCATGCTTAGCTCTCTTCGACATTGGAAGATGTCCAGCAGTGCCATCAGCACAGAACTGGCAGAAACCAGTGGGACCCAGGTACATTTATATACTGTCCAGAGAAGTCTGGCCAGAAGTGATCTTCATGGAAAAATTGCAACCAAAAAGCCATACCCGGACCTGAAAACAAGGCTAAGCAACTCAACTATGCACAAAAACATAGGAACAGGGGTACAGAAAAATGTCAGCAGTTGCTCTGGACTAATGAGTCAAAATTTGAAATATTTGGCTGGTAGCAGGAGGCAGTTTGTTTGTCAAAGGGCTGGACAATGGTACGATAATGATTGTCTGCAGGCAACAGTAAAGCATTGTGGAGGTTCCTTGCAAGTTTGGGGCTACTTTTCTGTCAATGGAGATGGAGATTTGGTTGGGGTCAATGGTACCCTCAATGCTGAGAAATACAGGCAGATACTTATCCACCATGCCTTACTATCAGGGAGGCATGTGATTGGCCCCAAATGTATTCTTCAGCAGGACAACAACCCCAAACATACAGCCAATGTAATTAAGAACTAAAGGAGAACAAGGAGCCATAGTGTAGTCACACCAAATATTGATTTGATTTTGATTTTTTTTTTCACCGACTGCATTTTGTAAATTGATGAATTAACCACTTCAGCCCCGGAAGGATTTACCCCCTTCCTGACCAGAGCACTTTTTGCGATTCGGCACTGCGACGCTTTAACTGACAACTGCGCGGTCATGCGACATGGCTCCAAAACAAAATTTACGTCCTTTTTTTTCCCACAAATAGAGCTTACTTTTGGTGGTATTTGATCATCTCTGCAATTTTTATTTTTTGTGCTATGAACAAAATAAGAGCGACAATTTTGAAAAAAACGCATTATTTTTTACATTTAGCTATAATAAATATCCCCAAAAAATATATAAAAAAACATTTTTTTCCACAGTTTAGGCTGATACACATTCTTCTACATATTTTTGGTAAAAAAAAAAAAATCGCAATAAGCGTTTATTGATTTGTTTGCGCAAAAGTTATAGCGTTTACAAAATAGGGGATAGTTTTATGGCATTTTTATTAATATTTTTTTTTTACTAGTAATGGCAGTGATCAGCGATTTTTATTGTGACTTCGACATTATGGCAGACATGTCGGACATTTTTGACACATTTTTGGGACCATTGTCATTTATACAGCAATCGGTGATATAAAAATGCATTAATTCCTGTATAAATGACACTGGCAGTGAAGTGGTTAACCACTAGGGGGCGGGGAGGGGTTAAATCAGTACTAGGGAGTGTTTTCTAACTGTAGGGGGGAGGGGCTGTGTGTGTCACTACACTGATCTCTACTCCGATGACAGGGAGCAGAGATCCAGTGACACTGTCACTAGGCAGAACGGGGAGATGCTGTTTAGATCAGCATCTCCCCGTTCGTCCTCTCCGTGAGGCGATCGCGGGTATCCCTGCAGCGATCGAGACCGCGGGACCCGCGACCCGACTCACGGAGCTGGCAGCAGGCGCGCGCGCACATGGCGGCAAGTTCAAAGTAACATACGGGTACGTTACTTTGCACAGCCGTGCCATTCTGCCGATGTAAATGTACAGGAGCTGGTCAGGAACCGGTTAAAATACATATTTTTTAAAGCATTTCTACTTTACAAGGAAGTGTATACATAGCAGCATAGCCCCATACTAACAGGATCCCAAATAAATTTTCACAAAACACCAAAGGTTTGGCTATCTGAATGGAATAAGCAAGTATGATCTGGACTGAGTTGGGGTTCACTCTGTACTCTGTAGTACTGGAAGGCCTATGTAATGATTATTCAGTTTTTGCCATTGGTTTACAAGGACTGTGTGTTTGTGGGTGGTATGGCCAAAAAAAGTTTGGTGGTAACATATAGTATACCAGCTATTAATGTGTAAATTGGCTTCATATTTATAATGGTAGCGGTCGCAGAAATGATCTTAATAAATTAATAATAACAACACTTCAGTAATAATATCAGGGTATACAAACTTTCCACATTATGTTTTAACCGGTTTATCCATATCAGCATGAATGCACTGCATTTCCTTCAATAGACCTTTTTACTAATGCAAAAATAATTATAGCACTGTGTTCATGTTGGTAATTGTGAATGAATATATGCTTATGAAGTGCAGTGTCACCCACTGATCAAGAAATAATAACAGGAAGGCGTTATATACAGCAAAGGAAATAGGTCCATTACTGAGAGGCCTACACAAGCTGATGCATAAATGAAATGCCAGCTTCCTACATGCTTGGCAATAATGGGGGGGGGGGGGGGGGGCAGGCTTCTTGGGGGAGATGACAAGTACATGGCCTTCTCCTTGAATCGTTTTATAAGAAAAACAGTAGTTATTGCTGTAGAGACAGTCCTCTCTACCATAAGCATACATTCATCAGCAATGAAATCTGCATTAATTGATTTCAACTTTCTGTCTACATAGAATGCTATTAACCTTTACTATCAGAAGGGCTGGAACTGCAGGCCACCAAGCAATAAAATGTAACATTTCCAATATGTAATATGTAATTTTAAATTAGGTCCTTCACCATTTAGAGGAAGGTTACAAGTGATAAAATATGTATTTTTTATTAACTATAAATTTGTTGGAATTTGTGACTAGTAGCTTGGAACTGTAAATGTTGAACTGGATACAGTCCCAGAACAGCTTCTTTATTTGTAATAACCAGCTCAAAAAACAGAAAACAATATAGATCAGTAACTTTACTATTCTATTATGTATTTAGGATTTATTTATTGCATACAAGAGAACTTTAATTGCTTAGTTATTACATAAGGTAACACAAATTTAGCCTGGATACAGTAGTGTCTAATACTGGACAAAAAAGGACAATAATATTTTTATAAAATATTAGCCTAGCCCCCTCTTCCCCACACACAGACCTTGTTCTCCTCATGCCATGCACATTTCCCACACTTTACAGACCTTTAGCATATAGGACAACCTAGTCGAAGGGCAGTGCCAATACCTAGTGTGTGGCTCTTTCATCCTCTTAAATAAACTGGCAAATAATGGGATACCTGTCTATGAGCAACATTTGGTCAGACTCTGAGTATCTATCTACTTGCAGGTAGATAGCTTCTCTATTAGCATCCATGGCACAGTGGAGAAGAGTGTAGACCATGATCTTTGAAGAAGGCTGCCTACTGCCTTGTCTGTAATAACAATATGTGATATGAATAGGGTTGAATGAGAACAATTTGGGTAATATATATAAAGGTATATTTCCATTAATAATTATGACTATAGACATATAGAAAATACATTCAAGTAATGGACAACACTTTTAGTACCTGTGAGGACTTGACTCACACAAGTGTTTTATCGTCTGCTTCTAAAAGGTAGTTGAATTACAGGAACATTCTAGAACTGGAAGATTAGTTCAACCAAAGCTGCTGAAATTCCAGTGCACTTGCTCATGAGTTATAGATAACCAGTTCTCAAATCTGTTTTATCAATAAAATAAGGGTGGCCAGTGAAGGTCATAAATTTTCCCAAGATGAACATGAGCACCAAGACCCACTGCAATTCTCACCTGACAGTGGCAGCAATGCGTTATACCTTGATCCTTTCCTCTGCACCGCAGAAGAGAAAGGGGCAAGGTGCACTTGCAGGTAGATATTCGAACACATTGGATAATCACCCTGTGCAGGAACCTTTAATAGAAATTCAGAAACAGTCCAATAATCGCATGCAATGATCTGAACATGGGGCACTAATTTTAAATGTGAGGCCTTCTCTGGCCACTTGGCCACCTAATATACAGATTTGGAATCTGCAACTAGACAACTTTTTAAATGTATTTCCCAGTTTCAATTGCTTTAAAGGAAATGTCTCTATTATCATGGAGACTCATCACAGTTGGAGGCCAATGAATCATATAATACACAATTACATAGTTGGTATGGTTGAATAAAGACTCTAGTCCATTCAGTTCTGTGTGTGGATGTGTTCATGTCACATGTCACTAGCTTTTTCTATATTCCTGTACATTGTGTTTGCTAAGAAACAAATCTAAAAGTTTTCTGACTTCTCTCTATACTCCCCACTGATAGAGATGCAGTATAGAATAAATAGATATTATCTATAATATTAGCTGGTAATATAATAATTAATACCACTTGTTATCTGTTTCTAACCATGCCATAACAAAAAAGCAAAATGCTTAAGCAACAGTTTTCTACTCTTTGCCCTGTATTGAAATGAGGCTGCCTGTACTCTACAAAATCCCTCTTCATAAAACCACTCAAAATTGTTCAATTTCTCCTAAATGGTCATTGTACTTAAACTGACTTTCAGTTTAATTATAAAGAGTGATAAAGTACTTTGAGATGAACAAGGGAAAAATGTCTGTGATATAAATATCTATAAATTCAGTTTGTAATGATTCTTCTATATTTCTACAGATGATATGTGTACTTGTACTTGTACTGCTGACCAAGCAAAGCCTAAATCTTATTCAGCATAACAAAAAGATAAGATACAGGATTGGGGCAATAAAGCCAGGAATCTAACAGTTGTATTACTGTATCTTATATCATATACTATTTGAATATCATATACCTTTTAGGATATTATAAATAATCCCTCAAAAAAGCTGTATCTTTATCTCTAATAAATATGCAATTAAATATGTAATATATATTTTCTAACCCTTAGCTTTCATGTAAGGAGAAGTAGGGCCATCTGAAGAGAACACTATGTGTTTGTATGTGTGTGTGTGTCTGAGATGGTTGTTCTGAGTTTTTTGCCTTTTCTTTTTGTTAGATTGCCCATGTGTACCATGCAGTTGATTCTGACTAACTCTATTAAAGGTTGTGATGTGATATTTTATAGATGGTGTAATATGTATTATCCTGTTCCTTACTACTGTGGGGCTCTGCGTAGCCGACATTAATGTCATCTCTTTGGTTTTGATGGCAATTGTTCTTGTGCTTTGTTTTGTATGTACAACATGTACCCCTCCCCGCTTCTCCACCCTCAACAATAACCCCCTCTCTACTTCTCCACCATCAATAATAACCCCCCTCTCCAGTTCTCCACCTTCAATAATAACCCCCTCCCCACTTCTCCACCTTAAACAATAACCCTTCTCCCTGCCTCTTTACTCCCAACAATAACCCCCTCCCTGCTTCTCCACGCTCAATATTAACCCCCTCCCTGCTTCTCTACCCTCAGCAATAACACCCTCCCTGCTTCTCCGCCCTCAATAATAAACCCCCTTTCCTCTTCTCCACCCTCAATAAAAACCCCCTCCCTGCTTCTCCACCCTCAACAATAACCACCCTCCCCACCTCTCCACCCTCAACAATAACCCCCTCCCTGCTTTCCACCTGCAACAATACCCCCGCTTCTCCACCCTCAACAATAACCCCCTCCCCGCTTCTCCACCCTCAACAAAAATAAACCCCCGCTTCTCCACCCTCAACAATAACCCCCCTCCCCACTTCTCCACCCTAAACAATAACCCCCTCCCCGCCTCTCCACCCTCAACAACAACCCCCTCCCCGCTTCTCCACCCTCAACAAAAATAACCCCCCTCTTCTCCACTCTCAACAATAACACCCCTCCCCGCTTCTCCGCCCTAAACAATAACCCCCCTCCTCTCCTCTCCACCCTCAACAATAACCCCCTCCCTGCTTTCCACCCGCAACAATACCCCCCGCTTCTCCACCCTCAACAATAACCCCCTCCCCGCTTTTCCACCCTCAACAAAAATAACCCCCCCACTTCTCCACCCTCAACAATACCCCCCCGCTTCTCCACCCTCAACAAAAATAACCCCCCCGCTTCTCCACCCTCAACAATAACCCCCTCTCTGCTTCTCCACCCTAAACAATAAACCCCCTCCTCGCCTCTCCACCCTCAACAATAACCCCCTACCTGCTTTCCACCCACAACAATATCCCCCCGCTTCTCCACCCTCAACAATAACCCCCTCCCTGCTTCTCCACCCTCAACAAAAATAACCCCCCCACTTCTCCACCCTCAACAATAACCCCCCTCTCCACTTTTCCACCCTAAACAATAACCCTTCTCCCCGCCTCTCCACCCTCAACAATAACTCCCTCCCCAATTCTCCACCCTCAGCAATAACCCCCCTCGCCACTTCTCCACCCTCAGCAATAACCCCCCTCCCTGCTTCTCCACTCTAAACAATAACCCCCTCCCCGGTTCTCCACCCTCAGCAATAACCCCCCTTCCTGCTTCTCCACTCTCAATAATAACCCCCTTATCACTTCTCCACCCTCAATAATAACCCCCTCCCTACTTCTCCACCCTAAACAATAACCCCTCTCCCTGCCTCTCCACCCCCAACAATAATCCCCTCCCTGCTTCTCCACCCTCAATAATAACCCCCCTCTCCAGTTCTCCACCCTCAATAATCACCCCCTCCCTGCTTCTCCATCCTAAACAATAACCCCTCTCCCTGCCTCTTCATCCCCAACAATAACTCCCTTCCTGCTTCTCCACCCTCAATATTAACCCCTCCCTGCTTCTCCACCCTCAATAATAACCCCCTCTACACTTCTCCACCCTCAATAATAACCCCTCTCCCTGCCTCTCCACCCCCAACAATAACCCCAATCCTTGCCTCTCCATCCCCAACAATAACCCCAATCCCTGCCTCTCCACCCCCAATAACCCCCCTCCCTGCTTCTCCACCTTCATTAATAACCCCCTCCCTGCTTCTCCATCCTCAATAATAAACCCCCTCCCCACTTCTCCACCCTAAACAATAACCCCCATCCCTGCCTCTCCACCCCCAACAATAACCCCAATCCCTGCCTCTCCACCAACAAAATAACCCCTCTCCCTGCTTCTCCACCCTCAGCAATACCCCTCCTTTATGCAGAAACAGCAGAACACTGATGGTTAATGAGTGGCAATGTAGTATGGAGGGGGGCTGTGTAATGATGGGGGTATTATGGGGGAGAAATCCTGTGTAATAATGGGGGGGGGTAGTATGGGGGAGAGGACCTGTGTAGTGATGGGCATAGTATGGGGGAGGGGATCCTGTGTAATGATGTTGAAGGGGGTCCAGTAATTATGGGGATAGTATGGGGAATGGGGGTCCTATGTAGTGATTTGGGTAGTATGGGGGAGAGAGTCCTGTGTAATTATGGGGGGGGATTAGTATGTATGTTTTCTATTTTGAAATTCCACACTTTTCTTTTGAAGTGATGATGAGGATAGCAGTCCCCAAAAAAAAGGAATAATTGACATCTGCAAAGGTGCCCATAACAGAAGGGAATACTTTATTGGTCAGAGGGCAAACATAATACACCATCCATGCATTTTGAGATGCTACGATGAGAAGGTGTGTAGGAATATTATATTTAAAACAGAAAAATTATAATTTATTTGATTATGAGTGCTTGTGCACATGTAACTAATATAGGAGTGATTGTGGATAAAAAAACAGTACAGCGCTTACATATCTCACGCACAATAAGTGAAAAACAAACACAAAATAGGGTTAATTTGTTTTGTAATAACAGTGATTTATGTGTCCAAATAAGTAAAATGAAAGTCCCAAGTCTCCGGAGTCCAAATGGTTAGGTAAAAAACGACAGTCACACAAGCCGCGTTTGAAAGGTGAAAATCATAGGAGAAAGCAAAGTGTCACCAGAGAATGCTCTTTTTGCGCTTACCAGAACTCATGTGACCACTTAAAAGTGGTCAAATCTTGCTGATATTAAAGAGGACATAGGTCTGCCACCCAGGTTGAAGAGCTCCTGTCCACCTCCTCCTCCAGGCAACCGAATGCTAAGGCTTGATACTGTCACTACCCACTGTGACTTGAGTATCCGATGCATTAGTGATTCATATGTCATGAAAAAAGGAGTACTCCACATAGTAGAAAATTATTCAATAGGCATATTGTTATATGTATATATGTATATATGTATGTATATGTATTGTTATATGTATATATGTACATATGTTATATGTTATGATATATTTGTGAATATATGGGCTCAACAAAGTATTAAAAGCAGCAAGTGTATATAGTATACAATGTTCTATATACTGTATAGCAGTTAGAAAAAGATCATTAGTGGATCATGAGTGAGCCATAAGGAATCTAAACGTCCTACTTATTAAACAAATAAATGGTTCTGACTAATATGATGGATACAACCAATTATTTAATCAAAATGGGGTTCATTTGGAGCAAAGACCAATTTGCATGGGAGGGAAGTATAAGTAGAGAGTGTAAAAACAGGGAAGATTTCAGACAGGAAAGGGATGAGAAGGGGATTTTGTAGTCTGGGAGAAGAGAACTGGATAGGACTAAAAACACTGGGGTTGATTTACTAAAATGGTACAGTGCAAAATTTGGTGCCGCTGTGCATGGTAGCCAATCAGCTTCTAACTTCAGCTTTTTCAATTAAGGAGGTATAAGGTGTTTGTTTCTCTCCTATTGGCTCTCCCCCTTTCTCATACTTCCTCCTACTCCCTTTGCATATCTGATTTTTATTTTGGTAGCCTTCTAAAAATGTTAATGGACATAGCCTACTTGAATCTGATCTTCCACCAACAGTTATATATAGCTACCTTTGTATTACACTAATGCCTTCGGTCCACTATTGGACCACTGTTTGTATTGCTTATACATTTCAATAAAACTTTCAACAAGGAGGTATAAGGTGAAGAGCCGGCAACTCGTCCAACCTGAAAAAGTCACTTTATTACATTGAGTGGACTGTACAAAGTACAGTGGCTTACGCGTTTCAGCAATAAGCCCTAATCATAGCCATAAAAAAAATCTCAGGATACAGCATTTATATACAATAGAGTAAAAGGAACCTCCCCACCACTCCTGCCAATAGCTCATGAAATTAATTAGGCAAACCTGTTATGATATGGAAGTATCCCTGAAGGGTGAAAAGCTGTGAAAGAGGAATAAAAAATGAGTGTTGGGAACGACAATCTGAGCAGGAGCACCGTCAGTCCACCTTTGTGTTGCACTTTTCTTCTCATTGTTCAATTAAGGTTTGACAAAGAAAAGTGTAAGCTAATTGGTTTCTATGCAGAGCTGCACCTAATGTTGCATGCTTCAGTTTGAGTGAAGCACTGTTTGGGATTTTAATGCAGCAGAGGCAGTGCTGTCTGCCCAAACATGAAGTTAGGAGCTCATTGGATTTACTTTTACAGCAGTTACTTTTCTATACTTACAGCATTTTTAGGTAGGTAAAACATGGGACATGTCAGCAATACTATATCACATTAAATTATTTGAAAAAAAGTAGCTTTCGTGCCACGAATAAAAGATGATATTCAACAGATATCTTATATTACCTAAAACCAAGGCAAAAACACATGGTCTCTGACTACCAAGAGCATGGCTGGCAAGACTACAGAAAATCTATAGTTTGCAATTGGACTCTGTCTAGTAGATTTGCAGTCAGATAAAAGAAAGGTACAACCAATGTGTTGAAATGCCCTACAGAGAATGAAGCAGAGCTTGCATATATAATGAACAGATACAGTATATCGGTTACTATGTACACATATTGCTACAAACTATACAAACATGCAGCCTCCACGAAATAGCATTTTTATAATTTATAAAGCACCATTGTCACTGGAATCCAACTCTTGTCCTAAATTCTTAACGCGTTTGGAAGATGACCTACAGCAACCTCTAACAGGTGACAATCCTTCCAAAATTCTCCAATGGCTCACACATCCTCCATCTCCTCTAAAATCGCAGAGACCAATTACAAGATTCTGACTAGATGGCATTACACACTGGTGTCTCAACATAAATCTTTCCCGGACACTACAGAGCTCTACTGGAGAGGATGGGGGCCATACATGCCCCCATCTGATGGCTATGTCCGGTCATTTGCCCCTATTGGTCATTTATGCTACACTGAATTAATGTAATACAAGGCTATAACATTTCCAATGATCCTTGGGCCGTGTTATTCCATTGTATAGGCGAACCAAGAGGTCGATATAAGAAATCCATTACCCCCACCTACTGAATGCTGCAAAAACACTTATACCTAAGTATTGGAAACAACTTACCATCCCCACAATACAGGAATGGTTGAAAGTAGTAGAACATATTTATTGCACGGAAGACCTCACATATGAACTTAGAGACCAAATTTCCACCTCCTTTAAAATATGGGCCTGCTGGTTTGCCTTTAAGTTCTCCGCTACTTTTGAGAATATTATGTTTAACTCTGATTGAAAATATACAACATGACATAGACATTCAACGGTAAAGCTAATGCTACATAAATATGAGGAAACCCCCCTCCACTTCCCCTTCCCCTAAGTCTTAGATCCCTACCCAATCCCCATCTCCACCCACCTCCCCCCACACCTCTTTTATCCCAACATCTTTTGTTTGGTTAATGGTTTGTAATAATGTCACATATACTAGTTAAATGTCTTTGCAATGTACACCTGTTACTATGACTAGACATGTTATACCTCGGAATACATGTTACATCAGTGTAATATTCTTCTTCAATAAAATTTTATTGAACAAAGAAAAACAAAATACAATAAGACTGGAAAAAAAAAGATAATGTACATAAGAAGATTCATTTCATATGTAAATCTAAAAGCAAACAAAAAAGTAATAGCCCCTCTATAAATCGTCTATCTTGTACCAAGAGCGTTCTTCAATTAATAGTTAGGACTTTATTTGTGGTGTAATCGTAGCACATTGAATAGCTGCCAAACACTGAACAAATAGTCATTCAAGGATTTCACTGATGTTTGCTGCTGGTGTAGAAACCCCCCTGTATTCACACTATGAGCAATTCACAACAGAAAGGGGGTTGCCTTTATAAGTAGATAAATACCTGAATATTGTGCAATGTATAAAATAAGATGTAACTCTAATTGCATTTTTGAATATCTAACCATCCTACACTGTTACTATTGCTAATGTTGTAGCCTTGAGTGCAAATTTTTAATTCCCAATGTGCTCAGCTGAAAATAACTCATAGGCCGGTATTGTTCATTATCTTTTATTACATGTATATTTGTGAAAGATTCACCTCATATTCCAATTTAATGGCGACAGAAATGCAAAGCAGGCCATTCATGCCTGCTTGTTATTGTGATGCATCTGAACAGCCTAATACTCTGTTGTCACCTACCTATTGCAGAACGTATCTATTAGCATGTCTTGTACAAAGTAATCAATGTTCTATTTTTAGTGTGATGGCTCTTAGATATGGATCATATTTTTTTCTACAAAAACAGGTTACAAAAAAACAGACGAGGCCAAAAAATAAAATCATGAAGTGTTATGACAATGCATCAGTTATGCCTGACTGGGTCTAATTGTCCAGCAAATGACACACCGGCTCCCACAACATAGAGGTTTATTCCTAAAAGTATGACTAGTGCTTTCAGCAAAGGTCATTGCCATGACCTTAGCATTTCAGCAATGACAACCAAACTTTTCTAAATGAGGATTGATGTCAAGTTCTCATACTTATTTTCTGCAGTTATTTGTAGCTATTTGAATGCAATTGCACAAGCCAGTCAAGCTGTTTGTGTACATGCTCTACAAAATATTCACTATTTATCAAAATACCTGCGTACAAATTTCAAACGACCCTGAACTGCAACTTGACTCACTGTACATTGTCTCTGTTTATATTCCACAGAACAATGTAAGCAGTTTTAGACCGTGCTGAAATTTTAACAGTAATTTTTATAAACTATAGAAACCTGATTACAATAGGTAAAATTGCAGTACCCAATAGATGGCAGAAGACAAAAACACATAGAGGACTCTTGAATCCATTGTGGGGAAAATTGATGCAATTGTGGATTTTAAAGATAGACCTTATACTCTCATCTTCATACTTGTGTTTTAGGTTGTTAGAAGCTTTGAAAGACACTGTGGCTGATTTCATTCAAAATAATTCAACTGCAATTAGAGTTGTTGACAATACCAACTAATGAAGTTTTCTATAAACTTATAAAATAATATTAAAAAGGAATTCTGAAGGGCTGCTATGTAAAACTGTTTTTATTTCTTTCCAATGGGTAGTACATACTTGTTATATTTTGGAATTTAGTCCTTGCTGAGTGTCCTTGAAGGGGTTAAATTTGGAACTAACATCTAAATGTTCGTTTACCTTAATGTACTCCCTGCATTAAAGTGAAAAGCACCCCACTAACTCTTCCCCCCATCCCTAAACACTTACCTGGCTCCTCTCACTGATCCAGCGCCATCCTGGCAGCAGCACAGCTCTCCCCTCTTCCTGGTATCACAGGAGACATGGTGGTTGATTTACTTAGGTAGAAACAAGGCCAAGGATAAATCCAAGGGAAAAACCAAGCTTAACTTACCACCAGCCCGCAGACAACCAAATAACCTGTCTAATAGTATGCGTTAAAAGCAGAGATTTAGTCTGCACACATATGCAAATGCATGCTTAAGCCACAGAGCCTCTTCAAGGCACCCTGGTATCTGTGGTACCTTTCACTAATTTATAAGTGTCCCCACAGTGTGCAGAATAAACCTCTGCTTTTAACGCATACTGTTAGACAGGTTATGTGGTTGTCTGCAGGCTGGTGGTAAGTTAAGCTTGTTTTTTCACTTGGATTTATCCTTGGCCTTGTTTGTACCCGTTGTTAGCCTTCCAATGCTTCTTACTGCGATAGCCAGCTATAGATGGGAGCAAGTGGTGTCTTTTTTGTATCACTGTTATGTTTTTTGGTCAGGCAACGCACTGATATCTTTGCAGCCATTGTGCTATATGCTGGGTGTTCAGTGTGGCCCTGTACCTTTAAGAAGGGGTGGGCTCCCCTTCAGTCCACCTGCTCTCACCTATCCATCAGCATGTATGTGCCTCCACTGTGGGGACACTTATATTTTAGTGTTAGGTACCACAGATACCGGGGTGCCTTGACGAGGCTCTGTGGCTTACGCATGCATTTGCAAATGTGTGCAGACTAAACCCCAGCTTTTAACGCATACTATTAGACAGGTTATTTGGTTGTCTGCGGGCGGGTGGTAAGTTAGGCTTGGTTTTTCCCTTGGATTTATACTTTGCCTTGTTTGTACCTGTCGTCAGCCTTCCAATGCTTCTTACTGCGATAGCCAGCTATAGATGGGAGCAAGTGGCGTCTTTTCTGGTTGATCTACTTAGGCCAGGTTGACACCTATGCAGGTTGCAGTTTGCATATTCCAAGTGCATTTTGCATTTTTCAATAAGCATTTTTGATCAATTAAAGTCTATGGAACCAAAAAACAGAAAAAAGTCCCCGGTCCTTTCCATAAAATGCACAGATGTGAACTACATCCATAGGAAACCATGTTAAATGGGCTGTAGTGTGTTTCTGCAAAACTGAAAACACACTAAAAAATGCCTAGGTTTGATCCAGGCCTAAAACTGGAGAGTGCAAAATCTGGTGTAGATGTGCATTGTAGCCAATCAACTTCTAATTTCAGCGTGTTCAATTAAGCTTTAATAAAAAAAAACTGGAAGCTGATTGGTTTTTATTCAGAGCTGCACCAGATTTTGTACTCTCCAGTTTCAGTAAATCAACCCCTCTGCTCGCAGTTGGTGCCATAGGATAGGATAGTCAAACTCCTGTCCTCACAGCAAGGGTGTGGCTTGCCAGCACTGTGTCTATGGATGCAGGAGCACACATGTACAGGTGCCCCTTAGCATCCAACTTGCTGAGGGAGCACTTAGAAGAAGAAGACGGAGCCACAAAAAAGGAGGTAAGCTACCAATGTGTGCAATATCATTGCAAGGAGCAGGTAAGTACACCATCCTTTTTAAACCACTTGTCACCCGCCATATAGCAAAATGACGGCGGCAAAGTGGTTTCAATACCCTGACCAGACGTCTTCAGGATATTAAGCTCCTGCACGCGCCTGGGGGCGCACATCATGGCGATCGTTGTTGCGGTGTGTCAGTCTGACACACCGCAACTCCGATCTGGGTAAAGAGTCTCTGACGGAGACTCTTTACCATGTGATCAGCCATGTCCAATCACGGCTGATCACGATGTAAACAGGAAGAGCCGGTGATCCGCTTTTCCTCACTCGCGTCTGTCAGACGCAAGTAGAGGACAGCCGATCGGTCTATGCTGATCGATTATCATCCCCGAGGATGCCCACACTGGACCACCAGGGATGCCACCAGACCACCAGGGATGCCCACCACCAGGTATGCCACCCTAGACCACCAGGGATGCCAATCAGTGACCACAATGAATGCCAATCAGTGCCCTCAATGGGCATCACTGATTGGCAGGCATTATTGTTTGGCACTGATTGGCATACATCAGTGCCATACATTACAGTACATCAGTGCCGCCTATAAGTGCCCATCCATGCCCATCTGTGCCACCTATCAGTGCCCATCCATGCTGCCTATCAGTGCCCATCAATGCCACCTATGCGTGCCCATCCATGCCGCCTATAAGTGCCCATCCATGCTGCTTATCAGTGCCCATCTGTGCCGCATATCAGTGCCACCTATCAGTGCCCATCAGTGCCGCCTATCAGTGCCGCGTATTAGTGCCCATCATCGATGCCCATCAATGCCACCTCATCGGTGCCACCTCATTGGTGCCAATCAGTGCTGCCTTATCAGTGCCCATCAGTGCAGCCCCATCAGTGCCCATCAGTGAAGGAGAAAACATAGTTATTTACAAAGTTTTGTAACTAAAACAAAAAAAAACATTTTTTTTTCAAAATGTTTGGTCATTTTTTATTTGTTTAGCAGAAAATAAAAATCCCAGAGGTGATCAAATACCACCAAAAGAAAGCTCTATTTGTGGGAACAAAATTATAAAAATGTAGTTTGGGTACAGTGTAGCATGACCGCGCAATTGTCATTCAAAGTGCGACAGCACTGAAAGCTGAAAACTGGTCTGGGCAGGAAGGTGTATAAGTACCCAGTATTGAAGTGGTTAAATATACTTTAATATCACTCTAAGGATTCCTGGTAATGCCTCATCTGAGGTCTCATTCACATCTATGCATATACATAGATTTTTCTTTTAGAATATATATAGTCAGCACATTCCTAATATGTCCTGACATCATTATATGTGCAACCAATTGGGTCTGTTTAAAAACACACTTTTTTTTTTGCCTATTCAATAGTACAACCTACTGAAATAATTTAAAGGGACACCACCCCACTTTATTAGCCTCTGTCAGGATGGGGAGAAGTGCACAGTCTATTTGCCTTTAGTAAATCAACCCCAATTAGTATATCTCCAAAGTCAGGGGAGGGTAGTGGCAGACTTGGTAATAGATGGAAGAAACCTGAAGATCTGTCTACTGCACTTGATGAAATTACCTAGCTTCCTTAGAAGTATACTATATATACTGTAGTTCTACATGGTATTTTGTTGCAGAGTTGTCTCAAAGATGTGAAACAATACCAACACATGCAACAAAATAATCATAGTAGAAGTATTTTATAAATTTCCACTTTTTTATCACTGATATGGTATTTCTTTATGAATTTGATGCAACAATAGCAACAGACAGTAAAAGTAAAAGGCAAAAAAAAAGACCTACATGAAACTGAAACACATATCAATACTAATAATGAAAATGTTGCATGGGTTTAAAAAATTTGAAGCAAGGTTTATAGCTATATTTACATGACCAAAAATGCGTTGCAAATGCCTTATTAAACTGCCTCCTATTACTCTATGTGGAGTCAGCAATTTTGGTGGAGGCAGGGTTTTGCTTACTCATGTCCAAGTCTCTAGTAAATTTCACTCAAAATTTTCTGATACTAGCATTTAGAAACAGCAGTGCTTTAAAATCTCATACTTTAGTTATACAGCTATGAGGCTGTAGGTATAGGATGGCCTAGGCTCACTTACAAACCTCAAAGTTCTATTTTTTTTATAAGGAATTCAAGACAAAATGTCTCGTACTGCTTAGGCACAATTAACATTTCCAAATGTTCCTACAACACAGTAAATCTTTACTTTATGCCTTCCCCTGGATCAGCTACAGATACATTTTTCTTTCTTTTTAAGGTAGAATTTGATGCAAATGGACATTTTGTGAAATTATGTTACAATTATGACTTTTCTAAAGCTGGGAATGCTGCTAATAAACATAGCTGAGGTCCTGAAGAAGACACCTACAATAATTAGTTGCCTTTTAAGGTGCCCTAAGCGCCAATAATACAATGTACAATTCTCAGCCTCAAGAGTTGACTCTGGAAATTGCTAGAGGAACAACTAGAGCTTGTGTAGTATATTGCCCATTTACTCACCATTCAGAGATGCCGAGTAGAGTTGAGCAAATGTTTCGGCCCAGGCATGAGTTTGCCCTGCAATGCACTGCATGCTGCACAGTGCATTCTGTGCCCTGATTGGGCAAAGCTTTGCCCAAGTGCAGTAAAAGCTGGTTGTTAAGGGGCGAGGACAGAAAGCCAGCCGCAGTGTCCTTAATAACCGATGAGTCATCAGATGTTAATCAGATGCAAATGCCTGACAGCTGACAGCTGAAAAAAAATAAAAATAGTAAAAGCCTCCTCTGCCATTTGACAGTCCTTATATAGGTAAGGGTGGGGCCACCTGGCGACGTCACCTGGCGACGTCACCTGGTGACGTCACCGACCCAGCATGCATCAGTCAGTGATGTCACAAGGGGGCGGTGCCACCAGGTGACGTTGCAAGGTGGCCCTGTCCTTACCTATAAAAGAACTGTCATATGGCAAAGGGGGCATTCGACAGTTGGCCCTCAATGAGTGCAGAGTATTTTTTTTTAGGGTTCAGCGGGCAGCGTGATTGTCAATGGATTTACATCAGGGGAGACTTTTTTATTTTTGAAATAAAGGAATTGTCAAAAACTGTCTCTGTGTTTTTATTCCTTTTTGATCCTTTTTTGGTGAATGGGTAGGGGGGTACTATGTCCCCCATACTCATTCACATGGGGGGGCAGGATCTGGGGCCCCCTGATTTCAATAAGCCCCCTGCCCACATACCCTCACAACCACAGCCCAGGGTTGTGGGGAAGAGACCATTGTCTCCATTAACATGGTGACAAGGTGCTTTAGGGTGGGGTGGGGGGGTCTGGTATAAATTGTGGGGGGATCCCACGCTGTTTTTTTTTAATGTTGTCATAGCATTCCCCTTAAAATCCAGGAGAGGGGGGAGGCATGCCAATATTTCCTTTATTTTTTCTAAATAGCCAGGTGCCATCTAATAAGTCAATTCAAATGTGTTTTTTTTTCTTGAGAAATTTCATTGTTGCTGCAGCATGTTCTATACATGCTACAGATGTGCTACTTTACAGGCAGAGAGGTGTGTGCCTTTCCTCCAATCAGCTGTCTTGGCTGTATGCCCAGGCTTCACTGCAGTGTTGAACAGGAAGAGAAAATCTCTTAAAACGATCTGAACTTTCTAAACAGTATAAAAAGCAGAGGACAGCAGATATACATGTAAAACTTATGTTAGGAGATTTGTTTCATCCCTGTGTATCATCTGAGGTTGTTCACTTCACTGGGTATATGTGAGGGTTTACATCCACTTTAAGCATCATTAAAATTACTGCTCCTGAAAAAAACGATAATTAAAAAAAAAAACTTTTTGCATTGATACATGTTCCCCAGGGCAGTACCCGGACCCCCATACCCCCTTTATGCCCAATTACTTGCATATAAGCCTTTAAAATGGGCACTTTTGATTTTTTCTGTTTGGCTCTAATGAACTTCAACGGGGTTCGCCATTCAGTTCAGAACTTTTCCCCTGTTCGGGAGTTTTGCTACGAACTGAACAGGGGGTGTACGGCCCATCTCTAATGCAGAGGCAGACCCATTTATCACTGCAGTGCAAGTGTTCTGCAAACAGGTGAATGCCCCCCCCCCAACTGTCATCTGAAGCCAGGCCAGAGCCTAACAGAATGCAACTCTCCTGCAGTCCCAGCTGTGAAGAGTACATTTTTCAGCAGCTTTCATTATTCTGCGATGTATGCCTGTTTTTGCCACCCCAAACCTGTTATTTATTGCTCTGCAGTATATGCATTTTTTTTTCCATTCTAATGCCTCGTACACACAATCGGACATTCCGACAACAAAATCCATGGATTTTTTCCGACAGGTGTTGGCTCAAATTTGTCTTGCATACACACGGTCACACAAATCTTGCCGGAAATTCCGAATGTCAAGAACGCGGTGACGTACAACACGTATGACGAGCTGAGAAAAATGAAGTTCAATAGCCAGTGCGGCTCTTCTGCTTGATTCTGAGCATGCGTGGAACTTTTTGCGTCGGAATTGTGTACACACGATCGGAATTTACGACAACGGATTTTGTTGTCGGAAAATTTGAGATCCAGATCTCATATTTTGTACGATGGAAATTCTGATGGAAAATGTCCGATGGAGCCTACACACGGTCGGAATTTCCGACAACAAGCTCCCATCGAACATTTTCCGTCGGAAAATCCGACCGTGTGTACGGGGCATTAGTCATTTTTGTATTGCTTCTAACTTTGTTTAGCAAACCATAAGGTCCCTGTTGAATTGGCCACATTTCTATCCATGTATAGCCTGTTTTACAGTAATGCCTGGTGCACACAATGAGATCATCAGACAAATGATTTTATGACAGAATAAAAATTTGAAAGTGATGTCATGTGTTGTAGTGTATTTGTATTGAATTTTCTAATGACAACCCCTTAAAATCCAGGAGAGGGGGGAGGCATGCCAATATTTCCTTTATTTTTTCTAAATAGCCAGGTGCCATCTAATAAGTCAATTCAAATGTGTTTTTTTTTTCTTGAGAAATTTCATTGTTGCTGCAGCATGTTCTATACATGCTACAGATGTGCTACTTTACAGGCGGAGAGGTGTGTGCCTTTCCTCCAATCAGCTGTCTTGGCTGTATGCCCAGGCTTCACTGCAGTGTTGAACAGGAAGAGAAAATCTCTTAAAACGATCTGAACTTTCTAAACAGTATAAAAAGCAGAGGACAGCAGATATACATGTAAAACTTATGTTAGGAGATTTGTTTCATCCCTGTGTATCATCTGAGGTTGTTCACTTCACTGGGTATATGTGAGGGTTTACATCCACTTTAAGCATCATTAAAATTACTGCTCCTGAAAAAAACGATAATTAAAAAAAAAAACTTTTTGCATTGATACATGTTCCCCAGGGCAGTACCCGGACCCCCATACCCCCTTTATGCCCAATTACTTGCATATAAGCCTTCAAAATGGGCACTTTTGATTTTTTTCTGTTTGGCTCTAATGAACTTCAACGGGGTTCGCCATTCAGTTCAGAACTTTTCCCCTGTTCGGGAGTTTTGCTACGAACTGAACAGGGGGTGTACGGCCCATCTCTAATGCAGAGGCAGACCCATTTATCACTGCAGTGCAAGTGTTCTGCAAACAGGTGAATGCCCCCCCCCCCCCAACTGTCATCTGAAGCCAGGCCAGAGCCTAACAGAATGCAACTCTCCTGCAGTCCCAGCTACTGTAGGTAGCCCCTCCCTGATTGCTACCAGAGTAGTAAAATTTTAGTGGGAGTGGCCCTTTTAGCATCTGATCCCTACAGATGTTCACCTGTGTAACCAAGGCTCCCTTGATCTTTACTGTGAGGAACACTGTTTATGAAGATAATCACAACTATCTGTTTATTTTCTGTGCTGTTTTACTGTAATAATGACTCTTAGCTTGGTTCCTTGTTAGTATAGAGTCTTATAGAGACATATTACCCTGGTTGAGTTGAGTCACAGAGACATAGCTGTGAAGAGTACATTTTTCAGCAGCTTTCATTATTCTGCAATGTATGCCTGTTTTTGCCACCCCAAACCTGTTATTTATTGCTCTGCAGTATATGCATTTTTTTTTCCATTTTAATGCCTCGTACACACAATCGGACATTCCGACAACAAAATCCATGGATTTTTTCCGACAGGTGTTGGCTCAAATTTGTCTTGCATACACACGGTCACACAAATCTTGCCGGAAATTCCGAATGTCAAGAACGCGGTGACGTACAACACGTATGACGAGCTGAGAAAAATGAAGTTCAATAGCCAGTGCGGCTCTTCTGCTTGAATCTGAGCATGCGTGGAACTTTTTGCGTCGGAATTGTGTACACACGATCGGAATTTACGACAACGGATTTTGTTGTCGGAAAATTTGAGATCCAGATCTCATATTTTGTACGATGGAAATTCTGATGGAAAATGTCCGATGGAGCCTACACACGGTCGGAATTTCCGACAACAAGCTCCCATCGAACATTTTCCGTCGGAAAATCCGACCGTGTGTACGGGGCATTAGTCATTTTTGTATTGCTTCTAACTTTGTTTAGCAAACCATAAGGTCCCTGTTGAATTGGCCACATTTCTATCCATGTATAGCCTGTTTTACAGTAATGCCTGGTGCACACAATGAGATCATCAGACAAATGATTTTATGACAGAATAAAAATTTGAAAGTGATGTCATGTGTTGTAGTGTATTTGTATTGAATTTTCTAATGACAACTGTACTGATTAAACGAAAATCGTAGGAGCTGGCATTGTGCGAAAAACAGTTTTGTGTATGTCCGACCAAAAAATGTTGGATGAACTGTCCTGATTGGCTCTCAAAAGCTCTGTACTAAAGATCCGATTATCGTACGATCGCTCTGATATCTGTATTTTTCATATAGTTTTCTGATCATGTGTACGGGGCTTTAATCTCTGTCTAATCATTAGGCTGATTCCCTATTCTATTAAACTTGTTAGCCATCGGGCGCCTAACAACTCAATTCATATGCATGTGATGTTCTCCTGTGTAA
This sequence comes from Lithobates clamitans, assembly GCA_037952925.1. Lineage (NCBI taxonomy): Eukaryota > Metazoa > Chordata > Amphibia > Anura > Ranidae > Lithobates > Lithobates clamitans. The sequence goes on from JBBGZY010000438.1 coordinate 13,854,761, forward strand.
TAAAATTATACCCCCTGCACCATTTTCCCTTTACTGCCATAAAGCACAACCTCTTATATAATATGGAAATGTATCAAACTCATTTACACAAAAAGATCTGCTCTTGTATTTCAAATGGTCCACATGTACTGCACAGCAGAGGACATAACACATTAGAAGTGCACTAAAAACTAACAACCCAAAGTTAAAAACCTACCTTGTGTCCAGTTTGGTCTTGATGTGATTCTGGTCCAAAGCACATCTTTACAAGTTAAGTGGGCAGGACACAACTAAGTTAACTCAGGTTTATGTAGTGATTATAGATAGTAACACAAAAGAATGCCCCTTTATTAGAGGTTCTTTGGACAACTTTCTGCTAGTTCAGATTACACATGGTGAATCAAATATTTACCCGCTGTGGTCTGTTTCACTGGATTTTCTATTATCGGCTCACCTGTGATGAACATTTTGTTTACAAATCACTAATTCACAGTAGTGACTGATAATCACTAAACTGTCACACAGCAAACAGTCCCAAAGACAAGTCATATACAACACAAATTCACACTGGTACATAAAATAGTTAACATGGCTGAAAAGTTCTTTTAATTCTCTATTGAATGGAAATGTCTCTAAGTATTTACAATCTCTACAATCTGAATTACCTTTTATGCAAACTACAACAATTTTTTTTTTATTACTTAAATGTTCCCTGTTTGTGTATTACACTGCAGCGATTAAACTTTGCAGCTTCTTATGGTAACGGCATGTAATATAATCAACTTCTTTGCCTAGCTACAGACTTAAAATTAATTAAAGCAGCTGTTTTTGAAAAGCACAGTCTGAGACAAGAATCCATTCAGGTTTCTTGTACGGTCAGATCTCAGAACATTTTGGAAGGCAGTCACTGCAATGTTTTTGCTGCAGCAGAAAATTGGATTGTGTGAAAGTTACGGATGTATTAATAATGGAATGGCTAGAGGCTTTTTTAGGTCATAAGAATCTCTTAAAGTATCCCACTTATTATTTAACCAGTATAATAGCCTCTGGTATTTTTACAGGAGTCCAAAGGCTTTATATCTCCCAGGCTTCCTTTTATATCTAGAAATAAAGATTGTGCATTTAAAGCAATATTCCAAAGGTCTCTTTGGAAACAAACTTCTGACTATTAAATTCCCAATTTTGGAAGTTGAGTTTTATTAAATTTACATTGTTATAGTTTTTCTGTAATTATAATAAACAAATTGTAGAAGAATTCTTCTAAGATTAATAAAGAAACACTATGGATTTTTATTTTATTTTTATAAAGCATGCAAAAGTGTGAAGAGCAGTAACAAGCAGAATTTCAGCTTTCAATAGTGTGGTTAGTGGGTGTCCTCTTATTGACACTTATGAAACACTTAGAGGTCTATATACAGTATACAGTAAAACTTTGGATTGTGAGCATAATTAGTTCCAGAAGCATGCTTTGTAATCCAAAGTGCTTGTATATCAAAGCAAATTTCCCCATAAGAAATGATGGAAACGCAAATGATTCGTTCCACAACCATTTATTCATAAGTCCGTCAGTTTATAGTCCATATAAAAAGATTATAGCAATGTGACAAATGTAAGCCTCCACAAGGGGATTAGAAGCTAAATCCAGCAGGAGCTACAGAGTATAAAAGAGAAGAGAGGCGACTCAAAGTGTAGCAATATGGTTACATTTAATGAAGGCACAACATTTAGCAACTCAGATGGTTGATGATTATAAAAGGGACATCTAAGTATGCAGGCATCTGGGGTAAAGCTGTCCACATAGACTGTCCCCCGCACCGCCGACTCTCACCGCTGTCAGTCTGCAATCATGACCTGGAAGACTACCCTGCAGTAGAGTGTTCTGAAAGCGTGGCTTGAACCGTTCGTGGACCGCAGCGTGGAAAGGAACAATGTCAATGGCAGTGAGGAGGATGGTCTATGTGGACAGCTTTACCCCGGTTGCTTACATACTTGCCTGTTTTAATCATCAACCATGTGAGTTTCCAAATGTTGTACCTTCATTAATTGTAACTGTATTGCCCCACATAGAGGCACCTCTCTTCTCTTTTATACTAAGTTGTGCCATAACGCTACTTGTATATCAAGACATCACTTGTATATCAAGTCAAAATGTATTTAAAAATGTTGCTTGTCTTGCAAAACGCTCTCAAACCAAGGTTTTACTGTACATTGTTTGCCTAGAATTCACACATATTCTACTTGGATTCAACTAGAAAATTGTTTTAATCCTGGATGCTGTATGCATCTTGTGTGAAAACATTTACTAAATATACCCTCTTCAGAATATCCGAAACCGAAAAGCCATATAATGCAGCTTATGTTTTTTTTCTTTATTTTCACCCAGTGATCTGACCAGTAACACATTTCTTGTCTTAGGGTATCCATGGAGCAACAAAGATGGACAGAAGCGCTGTCTGTAGAGGGTAGTGTTAGATAAAATAGTATACTTAGATGGACTTTACATAAGAGACTAACAAATTAAAGCCAAACTCTGGCTAACTTGTTAAGCAGTAACAGCATCAATTCACATAAATAAGTAAAAGCTGAATATTGTAAGCACCCCTGTCAGTGTTAAATGGTTTGTCTCACCCCTATAACTACCACTGTTAGAGGCATAATGAATGAATATTCAAACCAATGTCATGCTTATTCATAGAAATAACTCCCAAAATGTGCATAATTATAAACATAATCACTCAACTTGAGGTGACTATTAACCACTTCCGGACCGCCGCACGTCGATGTACGTCCTTCTTTTGAAGGAGGATATCGTTGTTATGGCAGCAGCTAGCTGCCATAACCCCGGTATCCCCGTATTCTGCCGGCAGTCCACTACAAGATAAAAGTGGTCTCTGTGGCGGATTCACCGCAAGATCGCTTTTATGGGCGGCGGGAGAGGGCCCCCCCGCCGTGGTCCGGTGCCCTCCGCCACTTACCGGAGCCGTCGGCAGTGGCAGAGAAAATCGGGTCCGTTCTCTAGCTGGGCATGGAGATGAGTGAGGGGAAGATGGCCCCCACCCATCTCCATGACACTGCAGGGCGGAAGCGACGTCAAAACATTACTTCCACCCATAACTCTTAAAGGGCCATTTTATTTTTTTAAATTTATTTTTTTATTGCATTTTAGTGTAAATATGGGATCTGAGGTCTTTTTGACCCCAGATCTCATATTTAAGAGGTCCTGTCATGCTTTTTTCTATTACAAAGGATGTTTACATTTGTTGTAATAGGAATAAAAGTGACACAATTTTTTTAAAACAGTGTAAAAATAAAAAAATAAAAGGTAAAATAAATAGGAAAAAAAGCGATGCCGGTCGGCACTCAAACAAACTCCCGTCCTCAACAGGGCGACGTGGTGACGTCAGCGTGTCGCCCTGTTGAGGACGGGAGTTTGTTTGAGTGCCGTCCGGCATCGCTTTTAACTTCGGTTTTATTGTAAGTGTTATTTTGTTACGAATAAATTTTAGTTGATACAGTATCAAACTATTGGCTGCTTCTTTGTACACTATGCACTGCTGAACTCGGGACTAGGATGTCAGGACGGATGTACGCTGCTCCTGCCAGGAAGTGCGGTCTGTGTCTGTGATTATCTGCTCACTTATAGTTGACATCTGGTAAGCAGGAATTTTATGAGGATTTTTATGTGGCTCGCTGCACCTTCTTTTCCATACCTTCCATCTGTGGGATAGCTATATGCTCACTTGGTTATAGTATCTGGTAAGCAGATTCTTTGTAAGGTTTACACACCACTTTTTCTATTGGGGATCATACACCTTATTGCATGATTGCATGCCACTCACCTAACGATCCTATGTGTGTTCCTAACACTGGATGTTTTTTATGAGTATATATGATTATTGTTTTTGTGGAGTGTTGCACTTTTTTCTTTTTTTTGATTGCACATTTTTGTCAGTATTACGCTATGTTTTTCAAATAATTTTTTTTGGGTAATCCTTTGCGGATCTGAATACACGGTACGAGTGTGACCCATCCTGTTCCATTGGGATCGTTTTTCTTAAAGGCCCAGGCTGGGTTTTAAGCCACTCGCCTGTTTGGCTTACTTTCTGGTAAGCATTTCACCACATAAGATCTGTTCTATTTTTAATTTTCACCTAACGACATAAGAATATTCACGTTATTCACTGTGTGATGGTTGGACATTCCTCTGTATAGGACTATATATTTTCATTTATTTTGAACATCATTTTTAGCGTGTTTTTTCTTTATTTTTTTTCTGTATTGGTGTACCTCACTTATAACCGCAGCTTTTACCTTACTTTCCAAGCGCAATTTTTTGTTTTTTGTTTCTACATGTAAAAAAGAGGCCCGGTCTTAAAGTGGTTAACCACTTGTCGACTAGCTGCTGCTGTTATACTGCGGCAGGTTGGCTCGGTTGCGCAACTTTCCATAGCTGTTCACCGGCCCCTTCAACAGCTATAGCAGGTGCGGCGTCCACCCGCGATAGCTCCACAGAGAGCCAGAAAGGGAATCTGTCAACATAAAAAAACAGATCCCTGTTCTGACAGGGGAGTAGAGAGAAATTGTCTGTTTCTAGTGATCAGGAACAGTGATCTCTATGTACTCCTTGCCACTCCACTCCCCCCACAGTTAGAAACTCCTCCCTAAGGAGCACCTAACCCCTTGATTGCTCCCTAGTGTTAACTCCTTCCCTGCCAGTGCCATTTTTACAGCGATCGGTGGCTATTTTTTTTTTTTGTTTCATAAATTTTTTATTGATGAAAGATAAAATGTACAAAACGGGTAATGGTATTTCTCCAAGGTGTACAGAGATACATCGTCAAGTTACAGGTTTCGTACATTTAACAGGCAGATGTAGTGATACATATAATAACGTTGAATGTAAAATAACATTTGGGTGTGTGAAAGCGTCAATATGCAAACAATTAAGACATTTAAAACATTCATAAGTAAATATTTGAGGTGTCCAGTCACCTTAGACAGTTGTTAGCCACTCTAGAAACATTGAAGTCAGCAATTGAAATCTAAAATATCCCATGTCGTGATAGTGGTGTGGAATTCAAAAGAGGAGCATGGGATAAGGACCTTCAACCATACCTCTCCCCATCCCAGTACCCCAACGGGAGCACACTGTACTGGGGGGGAGGGTCAGGGATACCAAATATATGGTGGTAGTGAAAAAATTCTTCTACGTGGATTATTGTTTCTTAGAGGTCTTATAGTGTATGTGGTGTATTTGATATCAGAAGATGTGGGGTGTATATAGGATAGGGGGAGAGATGTTGAAGTAAATATGCTCTACTTTGTATATATTTAATATGATGGGGTGGAGACCAACTTGGGTGGGTATGTGAGCACAAGGGTGGGAGTGGGAGTATGGGTGGAGATGGATGGCGGACGCTCCTACTTCGGTCCCCGACTAGCACCTGTTATGAGGATCCACGTGGTGCCAAGGATGATCGGTGGCTATTTTTAGCTCAGATCATTGTAATAATGTCAATGGTCCCAAAAAACTGTCAAAAGTGTCCGATCTGTCCGCCGCAAGGTGCAGTCCAGCTAAAAATCGCTGATCACCACCATTACTAGTAAAAAAGCATTTATAATATAAATGCCATAAATATATGCCCTATTTTGTAGACGCTATAACTTTTGCGCAAACCAATCAATATATGCTTATTGCAATTTTTTTTTACCAAAAATATGTGGAAGAATACATATTGGCCTAAACTCATGAAGAATTACTTATTTATTTTTGGCGGGATATTTATTATGGCAAAAATATAGTTTTTTTTTCAAAATTGATGCTTTTTTTGTTTATAGCACAAAAAATAAAAAATACAGAGGTGATCAAATACCACCAAAAGAAAGCTCTATTTGTGGAAAAAATAAGACATCAATTTTGTTTGTGTACAGTGTCGCCTGACCCCACAATTGTCAGTTAAAGAGACGCAGTGTCATATCGCAAAAAATGGCCTGGTCATTAAGGGATTAAATCCTTCCGGGGCTGAAGTGGTTAAAGGACTGCTAGTAAAATGGCAGATTGAAGTTTTATTAGAAGTTCCTTTCATAGCCGTCTTCAGTTGGGGTTTTTGTTTATTTATATGCTCCTAAACAGATACAGTACAGCGCGTGATTGTTCTCACCCAAAGACAGGAAGTGTGTGACTGGCAGAATCACCAAAGGAAAAACGCCAGAAAAAGGAAAACAAATGCATGCAACGTTTCTAAGTACTGGTAAGCTGCAGTATATATTATATTTTTGTTCCTGGGTTTAAAAATGGGCTTTAATGACTGGCTACATTATTATGTTACCCTTATAACCTTAATTGAACAAAACACATTATTCCTAAAGATCATGCAATTATGTTTTTTTTAGGGTGGGGAAAAACATTGTTTTAATAGATATTATATTCATATAAATATAGTTTAAATTGATAGATTTAAAACAGGAATTTAAAATAAAATGTTCAAAATGACTATTGCTTCTGATTTTTCCAAATGCTGCTTTTATGTTTAATGCAACTGTAAAAATGTATCCTCTGAAGGATATCACATAAATTCTTCCAGAAGGGCTCTTGATGAGCTCCAGAACCTTTGTCCTCATAGCTACATCTGCTGGCTACACTTTATAAATATCCCCTAGACTTAACGGAAGGTATCCATAAGCAGTAAAATACTTTTAAGGTAACTCTGTTCAACTGATGTATGTTGCTAGCTTTAAATGCTGACAAACACATTTGGACTCTACACTTCATTTCACTAAATGTGTCTTTACCCTCCTTTACTATGTCCTGGTTTTTCCACTGGATGGCCTAACTCAGATGGCTTATTTTAGCAACAAGTTCTTAGAGTTTTTTTCAGAGCTTATTTGAACTTAACCGTTGCACAACAGCACGTTTTACCGTGTGCAAGTGTTATAGCTTGTATACTTAGTCCAGGGTTAAAAACAGCAATACAAATCAGAACCTTTCCCCTATACATACTCCTTAGAAATTTGCATGTGAGTGTCATGACACACAGTTTCCTAATGCCCAAACACTGATGTAGATGGTCAGCTTTACCCAAGATTCATAGAACTACCTTGTGAATGAATAAATAAAGAAATATTTCCCAGGCAGAGTTTGACAAAGAATTTATAAAAGAAAAAAACAAATGACGCCAAATGGTCTAACCCTGGCCTACTTTAGCCAAATTTAACATGTAGAGACAGATCTTGATAAATATGGCACCGCATCCATATAAAAATGTAAGCAAAAAAAGAAGAAATGTAAAGGACATTAAAGGTTGCAATGAATAACCCCAGAAGGGATGACCTTTTTTTAGAAAAGTTATACAAAAGTTTATTTCATATCAGTATAAAAACCATAATAACATATAGATTACATAAAGTTATCCCGCTTGCATCTGCAATTTGATTACCACTGGCTAAATGTAGAGAAAAGGGGCTCCACTCAGGGTGTAAGGCAAGAAAAGAGGCACAGGGTCCAGCCATACACGGGAAGGCTCCACACCAGGGTAAAGGTTACTTTGGGAGGGCTCCTCCTAGGGCCAATCTATTCCTATTGCAAAATAACAATGTATGTAATAGTGCCTCTATTTCTATTTACCCTGGTGTGGAGCCTTCCCGTGTATGGCTGGACCCTGTGCCTCTTTTCTTGCCTTACACCCTGAGTGGAGCCCCTTTTTCTTTTTCCCTGGCTCAAGTCTATGCATCATATGTGAGTACTTCTCAAATGAGGATAGAGAATTGATGTCATATGTTTATGATAATATTAAATCATTGTTTCTTGTGCAATAAATATGAAATGTTTGCTATGCCATTTGGAATACATTTGATGTACTTTTGTACTGATGACTGGCTATTGTTATATGATGGAATACTGTCTGTAATGCATCTCCCAGCATTAATAGGACCCTGAGGAAACCATCTGGTGAAACGCGTAGAGATCCATACCTTAGATTCCTGCACCTGGCCATCTATGTGGAAATCTTCATTCATTCTTTCAATAAGTTGATCGGGTCATTTGGTACAGGTCTAGTCTGCACACAGAGTGCTATATTTAGCCTGCTGGAAATTGAAAGCAGGATAGCTTTATGTAAGCTGTATATGTTTTCATGGTTATTATATTGATATGAAATAAAGATAATTGTTTTATTGGGGTTATTCATGGCAACCTTCCACTTTATCCAAAACTAAGTAAAGGTTGTGGCCTTGTTATTTTTTGCTGATTTTCTTTTTGCGTATCTTTGGAGAGATTTACCCTCACTTCCTGTCTCAGAGATGCAACAAGAGCTAAGAGAAAATCTTCCAAAGTAAGGGGAAATTTCCCTTTTAGACATTTGTTCCCAGAACAGAAGTCTCCAGTGTAATATTGACCCTAACCTTTTGTGCCGGGGACAACCCCCTTGGATTGGATTCCCCATCACTTTCCAAATCAGTGACAATTGTCAAAGGTGCTAATGGGGAGATGCATTCCTCTAAAGGGACACAGGCAGCAGTAACAACTTCATAAAGGTTCTTACACTTGCACACTTTATCCAAAGATTTTTTAAGTTTTGGCTTTACATACACATACTGGAAATGTGTTTTTCTTGCTGTTAGTGTGTCCAAAAAAGAGCCTTTCTGCCACTGCTACCCTCTGCCAGCAGAACCACAATTGTAGGGAAATATTGCCAATGGTGACACATACTGCAATAAAACAGAGATTTATAGCCCGGTTTTAACTCTATCTTTATTAAGGAAAAAAGTTCTAGCAGGAGTTGGACTTTATTGAAGAAACCTTTAGCAAAATAGAAAATTTAAATACAAAAAAGTCAAAACATTTGCATTATTGCTTATGTTGAAAATGTCTAAACTTTGCAAATATCCAAACAGCACTAAGAGCTTTATAGAAAATGTGACAGGAAATTAGTGCATTAAGCTAATTGATTAAACATTTTGAAACTAAAACCATTTTGCAGAGAGAGCACGGGATATAACATATTAGATTATTCCATTACTGAAAAACAATTATCATTTAAGGTAAATTCTAGCACATCTATGCACATCGTAGTACTCCAAACAAAGTTGGTCACATATCTCCCATACAGTAATTGTAAAAATATATACTCTTTATATATATATATATAGAGAGAGAGAGAGAGAGAGAGAGAGAGAGAGAGAGAGAGAGAGAGAGTATAAACACCTTTCTTTGAAAAACGTAGTCATTGTGGTATTGAATAAATCTGAAAAGTGACTATGAGCGTTGATTTCTATGCGCACGCCATGCCTTAGGATTTCAGATATATGTAAAAATCCAAAACAACATTACGATCCGAGTATGCTCACTTCACCTCAGCATGTAGATGAACACACATTCAGAACAACAATTAAAGATTAGACCCGCAATTAGAGCTTCATTTATACTGCTGTAAGCAAGCTTAGCTGTCAGTTCATATGATTTAATGGGCAATTCATCAGTGTGTCAAGTGATGATCAGCATGGTAGCCTCTTTTTCATTTCAAGAACATTAGGTAAAAGTAGAAATTGGTTAGAATTAATCTAAACATCTCATTAAAAAAAAAAGGAAAGAGGATAAAAGAGTCTGCAGGTGAGCCACTGTTGTTTTTTGAAAATTTGGTTGGGATTTTTGGTGAGCTTGCAATAGTTTTAGAAGAATGGCTATTTTTACAGATGCTATTTTTACAGATGCTATTCATCCAAGTGAAGTGAGTAGAGTCCTCCATTTTTGGAGAGATTGGGAAATGTTATAATAGTGAGTTGTATGTTGGAGTGATATTGACTCCAAGATTTTTAATGGAATAAGATTTCTTCACATAAGGATAGAAACTTTTCCATTGGTAGATGTTAGATGAGGGCATGTTCAGTGGAAAGGCTACAGTCTACATTGCAAAAGCATTGTCTATATAATTGTTTATATAATTACGACTATTATGCTAGCATTAATCTTATAGCCTGATAATTGTTTGTACTCCTGATAAAAGTTTGGGAGTTCTGTGAGGGGTTTTGTAAGGGTGATTAAAATATTATCAGCAAATAAGGAAAGGGTAAAGGATTTATTCTTCACCTGGATACCTTTTTAGTTGCTTCCAATGCAGGCTATGAGACGTTCTATGCATAAAGCGAGATACAGGGGACAAAGGGCAGACATCATAGCCTGTGACCAAATATGGCCATGGCCAAATTTGATCAATGATTTCACTCAGGAAACTCCACCTCTTTAGCAACGGATCCCATGGAAATGTGATTCTGCGAGTCAGCATTGAGATTGATGTGGATCAGCATCACTGAATGTGATTGACAATAGATGCACAGCATTGGACACTTTTTTTAAAAATAGAAGACTTGGAAAAAATTTAAATGTCTTTAGTTACTGATTTTTTTTTTTTTGTGTGTGTGTGTGAATGAGTTGGTATGCTTTGTACTCCTTACTCATTCCCTTCGGAAGGAGGCATTTCTCCTTATTATAAAACAAGTATCCAGATTCAGATAAGCACCACAAGCACTAGGCCAGAGTAGTTAGGAAGAAGCTCTTGTCCTCATTAACGTGAGGACAAGGTGCTTTGCCAGGGGGGGTCCTCCCATGTTTTTTTTTTTTCATGGGATTTCATGGGATTCCCTTTAACCTCCCTGGCGGTATGATTATTTCAGATTTTAGGTGCTGAAATCGGTACAATTATTTTGCACAGAAATTTGGCGTTTTATATTGTAGGCCTGTAATTCTTAGGAATAATTCACTTAATTCTGTTCAAACAAGAGTCTAGTAGACATCCCGGGTATGATAAAGTTTGAAAAATGAAATCAAAAATTATAATATAATAAATAACTATAAATAATTATACCAAATAATAATATAATAATAATAATATTTATTCAATAATGTAATCATATCAAAAACACTGAAATTTGCTCAGTTGCAGAATTGTCGCTTTCGTTACTTTTAGTGTTTGGTGACGGATTCCCCACAAATCACTACCACTCAATTCTGCAAGTGATTCTAATTTATTATTGCTGTTTTCTAGCTGGTCTAAAGCCACTTTTGATGTAAAGGGACGGTTTTGGTTGCTATGGACAATCTCCAGTTTCCAGGCAGAAAGAACAGTTTTTATAATATAAAACTGCATGCAGGACACTGGACAGACCACTAGGCACAAAGGGGATGTGTAATTATTTGATACAGTACTGTAATCTGTAAGATTACAGTATACTGTATCTATACTGTGTGTTTCACTTTTTGAATTTGCCGCCGAACTCCGTCCCCGTGCGTCGCAATGCTCGCAGGGAAGGAGCTCGGCACTGTGAATCGATCACAGCGGGGAGACATCGCAGGATCCAGGGGACAAGGTAAGTATCCTCTACATGGATCCTGCAATGTGACCCCGAGTCTGGCTCGGGGATACCGCTTTTGGTATTGAAAATCCACCCCGAGCTAGACTCGGAAATACCGCCAGGGGGGTTAAAGATTGTACTAGACCTTAACAGTTGGGTTTAGAATTTGGGTTTTTCTTTTTTTTAGGTGTGTTCCCTCTTTGTCATTTACAACAGACCCTCATAAAGTATAAGGGTCTGGTATGTATTTTAAGGGGAACCCCACGCTGTTTTTTTTCTTTTCTTTCATGTGGGAATCCCAAATTATTTGCTGATATTTACATTTCATGATTAATACTGAAAATAGCCATGATGTACAGAGAAACATTTATGGGGGCTACAAAAATAAAATCCCCCCTCCAGAAGTTAACAATGTTAGGTATGCCGCTGCTTATTAGATTAATGACAACAAAGAACTAGATCAGTAAAACAATACTAAGCAGGAACTAAAATACTGATGCTCCCCCTTGGTTTTTAGTTTTGACTAGAGTGTAAATCTTAATAATTATAAGAGATCAAATTGAAACCTGAAGACACCAGGGAAAACAAGAATTTATCTACCCTTTTGAAAGTATTGGTTTATTTAAATTTAATATTATCCATGACTGTGCTGCAGATTTTAAGGTAATTATAGTAAACATTCACTGTGTGGAATAAATTAACATTTTTGAGCCTTGGCGTTTAAAGTGGTTTTTCATCTTTCTGTCAGTTCTAAAAGCCAAACCTGTAATTTAATCTAAGGATCAAGTATTGTTTTATTTCCAGTTTAATTCATTGCTTCGAGTAAAAGTATAGCAGATTCCTTTAACCTGACATTAATTCCAGGACAACAAATCTACTAATTATTATTTTTTTGTAAGTAAGTGCCCATTAGCTGGCTTTTTGTAAAAAAAAGCATTTCCACAATTATATGTGTATCATAATATTTTATGCATATTTTTCTTGTGTCAAGTGCTAATATAAAGGTGTAACTGTTTTCTTGTATTCTAGAGATTGCCCTCATATACTATACTAATATTGTGTAATAGCCGTGGTGCTGTCCACTATCCTGAAGAAATGAATTAAAAAGGATTGACTTTAAATGATTAAGTACAGTTATCATTTAAGGAAGAACTAAATCCTGCTGTCTGAGTAGGCTTTTGCCATAATGTGCAGATACGCCAGATATACATAGCATATTTATGGCATTTAAATGGCACATTTAATTGCTAGTGTACCCTCTTCCTATGATCACAGGTCAGGTCAAGGTTACAATCACTTGTCCCATGCACTGCTGCTGCCATCTTGCTCACCTATTTTCCTATGATACTCATGATACTTCTCCCTTGTGCTTGCATTGCATTTAGCATCCAACTCTATTCTTGGCATGCTTAAAAAAAGTCCAGGATGTACAGTGCATGGCACTGATGTACACTGCAAAGAAAATGAAGGAACGTTTAAAAAAAAAAAAAAAAGACTCTGCAAGTAACTACTGCTGAAAAAGAACTCTAACTTCTGGTAATTTTTAAACGTCCTTCCTCTGCCCTTCCCAAAACATGTTAAGCCTACCTGTTCCACAAATATCTTTGCTGTAAGGATACTGAGAACCACACAGCCTTTCATGGAAAGGTTCTATTTCTTCAGCGCATGAGAGAAATAATTTGCATTTATTCCTTAAGTAAGCAAGGATCTCTGTGGAATATGGACAGAGAGGTGTCCAAATATTAATTGTACTAAAAGCACAGTAATCATTTAACTATAGGCAATACATCTGCACTTGGGTTAACGGGGAAATAGGTCTAACTCCCCCTTTCGCAACTATGTGATCACCTAACATTCTGTGTTGTAGCTGAATCCCACTTTCCTTTGCATGCCTTTTACCATTATACTGTGTGGTCTTTAAAACATAAAAAATAAAAAATAAAGGACCGAATAGTATATGTCTTTGCAGGAGACATCAGAATACCCTTTTTCAGATGCCACAAAGTATTGTTTTTTTACCTAAAGTGTATCTAAACACAAAAATAAAAGTACAATATGCTGTTGCCTACCAGTCCTTGGAGATAAGAAGACATTAACACACCTGGGGGGGGGTCTATGTATAAATGTATAAAAAGGTTTGTTGAAAGAATATAACAAATATCTGCATAGCTCCAGTGAAACTTGTCATATTCTGTGTGATATAATTATCTCCTATGATTGCAACCACCATCTAGTGCCCATAATCCATTTTTTCCTGATGTAAATATGTTTTACAAATGAACACATTATGGCCACTGGATTGTGCATAAAATTATAGTAGATAATTATAATAAACAGAATATGGTATTTTTTGTTGGAGCTGTACAGATGTTTATCACATTTATTCACTGAACTTTTTATTCATAAAGCCCATACAGCCCTAGAGTGATGCTTACTAACCCTGCTGTTTCAGGACAACAGAAACTGGACAGTACTACAGAAACCTAACTTTCTCCTCCATTTCATACATTAGTAGGTTTCCATGGGCCTGGGAAATAACTTAGAAAAATGCACCTGATAAGAACGCAGTCCACGCAAAGAGTAGTTTTGTGTGGCAGTGGTTGTGGTTTTATTTGACTTGGAACATTCCTGCAGAAAAAAGGAGATATTCCTCAAAACCAACCCTATTGGTTATAAAACCGATTATACCTTTTAGAACTGGGTCTGTCAGTATTCAGGAATGTAATGCACTGTTCACAAACAAAGATATACACCTAGGTTAATTCCACCTGGAGGTAGACCAACAGTGCTTCAAAGCTCATGGTGTCTTTCTGGCACTCAAAACAACATTAAAGTATAAGGTGAAAAGCTGATAAAAGGATTTTTATTGATAAAGGGTAAAGCGTGCAAATTACAGCTGCTGTAATTTGCACACTGTACCTTTTATCAATAAAGTACTTTTATTGGGAGGATGAACTGCCTGCTCTTCATCTTATACTTTCATGTAATGCACTGTCCCTAACTTTTGAAGCCAACAAGCAGAAGCTCAAATTATGAAATTTGTAGAAAAAGGAATGTGGTTAAATGACGTGTATGTGTTCAGTACTTAAACAACTGCCGATATTGCCCAAGCAAGATCCGGTAGTTTGCCACAAATCATTACTGTTGATGGTCAATTCTCCAACAAACTTGTAAGTGTAGGCCCAAGTTGCACAAGGAATGCTGCCCTGCAAAGCTTTGGTCTCACAAAATTTGGTTTATTTAGCCCATAAGAAAAAAAAACAGCTGCTTTTGTTAACAAAATGTCCACGTATAGGAAAAATCTAAAATAAATATTATCATCATTATTATTATTACTCCTACTACTATACAGAATTTAATTAGCACCAACAGTTTTAACAGAACTTTACAAAATTAGGAAAGACAGTTACAAGAATATTCAATACAGGGAGGTTCAAAGGGCCCTGATAATGAGTGCTGACAATCTAAAAGAAAGGGCAAGTAATACTAACGACATCACCTGTGGGGGATGAGTTGATAGTAATTTTATGTAGAGTTGGTATAGGCTTCTATAAAGATATATGTTTTTAGATACTATCTAAAGGCAGACAGAGTAGGAGATAGCCAGACAGATCGGGGTGGGGTGTTTCAGAGAAATGGAGAGGCTCTGGATAATTTGTGGAGGCAAGCATAGAAGGAGGTGATGAGGAGTCTAGAAAACAGAAGGTCTTGGGAAAAGCAAAGAGGATGGTTTGGGTGCTTTTTTTTGTGATGCAGTTAGTGATGTGGCACAAATCCGAGTTGTGAATGGCTTTGTAGGTTGTAATTAGTATTTTGAATTGTATGCCTTGGGTTAGCAAAAGCCAGAGGAGGAATTGATATAAGATGGGCATACAGTGAGCAGTTGGTTAGGTGGGTGAGTCTTGTAGTAGCATTCATGATAGAATGAAGGGGAGTTAGCCTGTGAGGGAGTAGGACAAGGAACGAGTAGCAATATTTGAAGCAAAAAATAGCAAAGGAGTGAATTCTAATCTTTGTGTTTTATTTTGCTAGGAAGAGGTACATTTTGGAAATAGCGTCAAACTGAAGGAAGCATGGTTAGGATAGTGATTGGATGTGGGGCCAAAATGAGAGATCAGAGTCTACTTCTGCTTTCATAATTTTTTTGTCCAGTTTCTGTCTCTCTTACCATTTCTCATGCCCTGTATCTGCTATTTTTGGCTATCCGTATTGCTGTCTTACACCAATAAGCACCCAGCTGCCCAGCTCCATTTATAATAATAACTACATGGTGAGATGGTAGTCCCAGTGACCAGAACTTAGGTAGCTTATGTAGCCTTGGTTAATCAACTCGTGGATTTTTTCTGTTAATCATTTTGTAATTTTGTAAAAAGAAAGTTTTAAATATAAAAACAGTATAAACAACAAAATGTCCTCTAATGCAATGCAAAATATGCCAAAGGCAGAAATGCAGTCAAGACAACTAAACAATACAGCGCATGACTAAACAAAACAAATGAAGGTTGATGTACTAAAACTGGAGAGTAAAAAATCTGGTCCAGCTCTGCACAAAAACTAAGCTTTTTTTGAACAAGCTGAATTTAGAAGCTGATTGGCTACCATGCATAGCTGCACCAAATTATGCACTCTCCAGTTTTAGTAAATCAGACCCTATCAATAATAAATAATAATCAATAAGAAATGCCTTAGTATCTGTTGGATAGAAATATATATATTTTTAAATTGGCAGCAGGAATACAGCTGGCAATATTTCTGTGGTCAGGTCGCAGCTAATAAACACATACGGTTATCTCACCATAGACAATACTACTGACGAGCCAAGGTCTATTAAACTAGATCTAAACCAATTGCTAATGTCTCAAAAATGCTTTTACATATCAATGTACAGTAAGTTTCAAAGTAGTTTTTGTATCTATTTAAATATGCATAGCTATCATAAAAAAATAACTGGTGATCCTACCTTGAAGGTCCTTTTTCGGGAACTTTCTATTATAGGGTGACAACTATCTCCCAGTCATGCCCCCACATGTCACCTAGCAACAAGAACCCCCAATGGCAACTACAGATGGCCATACCAATAAGCTACAGTTTAATCAATCTTTGCCATCACTGGAGTGACTGCATAGAGACATGAAGTTGCTCATAAGAGGAAACTAGCAATCTTGAGATGTAAAAAAGGATGAAAAATAAACCTACAAAACACATGGCAATGTTTTTATGATACATAGTGCATTAGCAAACTCTATTCCATCCAGTTGGGGTTAAATCAACATTACTGTTCTTTTTATGGAAACAATTAGGAACAAATGTGTAGTGGTATAGTAGTTATAACTGCAACTTTAGGGCAGTGGGATCTTTGTTTTAACTACCTCCATGACATGATCACTTCCCACTTGGGGTTTAACTATTCACCCCAATACTGCAAGCCCTTCATGTCTGACTGTGGGGGGATATTATATTATGGTGCAGGAAGGGTATTGAAGGGTTTAATGAAACATCTTGCTTTATATATTGGAAAATATAATTGAAAAATATAAACTAATAAATATAATATAGATAACAGGAACAGTTTACAATGGTTAACTGAATAAGAAACGTCAATTAGGTGAACCCACACAAAAGACAAATATACAGATATGTGTTAAATATGTGGCAGTGTAACTGAATTAGTAATTACTCTGGAAAAGGTCTCATCAGTGTTTACTCATGGAAATAATGGAACTCAACACCAGATAGCACATTAGACATACTGGCCAATACATTTTAAATAGAGTAATACAATAATAAATGTGATGAAGTTTATATCTACGGAGAATAACTTGGATTAGTCTTAGCGCACATTAGAATTACTATTGGCAGTCTTTCAGCAGGTCCCAAACCTTCTGTTTCCTAGCAGTTTATCTCAGAATTTCAGGCTGTTAAAGTGGTCAGCCACTTTTCCCCAAAACTATTAGGATGTGAAAATCAGGATATTACCGTGAATGGCTGGGCACCACAAAACAATGCCGCGTGCCGTAATGTATAGCAGATGGAAGGTTATTTACAAGGTGTCATTTCATTCACTATCTCACCAAAGCAATCTCTTCAAGCATGTTGCACAGAAAAGGTCAGTCACAAAACACAGCCTGCAATTGCTTTGCTTACAGCCACTGTGGTTAGGAAGATTGAATCATTAATTACATTCTGTTCCTGAACAAACCTACAGCTGTAAAAATATAGTAAACGTTATAGAAAAGAGTATTTATGGAAATTTACCATTTCCACTGAAACTCTGTAAGTTATTTTCATGAGAAGACTGAAAACAGAGTTATGTATATAAAGAAAAAACTGATGAAGAATTAGGAACATTAACTGCTCAAATACGCCATTATTTTTATTTCACAGTTCATTACTAGATCATGATGGAAGCTGCATTTTATTTATTGGCATAAAAACATTAAGGGAGGAAATAAATCCAAGATAGAATTTTAGCTCACTGATGTTTTCTGCTGCTGCTTACATAGATGCAATCGTTTCATGTTTATTGATTGAAGCTAAATTAAATTTCTGCCCATATGAATACTTGTCTCTATAATTTTCCTTAATATCTATTTCTATTCAGAGCAGCTCTATGGTCATATAAGGCACATTCTCACTAACATGCATGAGGAAAAATGTTTTGGTTATTGCTGTTCAAATTTATTTTTGTTAAATTTTTCAAACTCAAAGGATGCAAAACAGGGAATCAGGAAAGCACAAATAAAAAAAATAAACATAAAAGCAATCACATAACTAAAAAGAGTCAATATTTTCCTTGACACACTTCATGGCGCTATGGTAATTAGGTTATTGTTACTGAGTTACCCATGTGGGTAAAAATGCTGGGGAACGTTCTTGAAACTCAATAGAAATAAGGAATACACTTGGATGAGCAGAGAAACATCTTCAACATTTCCGAACATGACCAGGTGCGTGTGACTAACTACCACTTTTTATACAATGACCTGGATAAATTAACAAAAAAATAACTTCACACAAATATTTATTGTTTTTATCAGTTTTCAATAGTAAGAATGACAGAAAAAAACAGAAAGATAAGGGTGAAAATGAAATAAGGCAGGGTAAGAATTAAGAAGGCAAAAGGGTAAAATTGATTAAAAGAATAGTCCATTTGTGTGAGTTACAACTTATGACTAGGGATGATCCTCTGGTTGACCCCAACCTGATCACAGTCCTCTGAAATGCCAAACAAACTGTCAATCTTCCAAGTTAGGGACATACATTGAACCCACAGGGGCAGGGTTATCTTCAATATCACTTTCTGTCATTCCTATTACTAACTGCAACAGATTATCCTTCAGGGACTCCACATGCCCCTCCTCCCAAAGCCTGTCTTTTTTGCAATGCACCTCGTCCCAATATTTGGGGACAAGGGCCTCTTCCACACATCCAGTTAGCAAGGGGATGTAAAATGCTGTAAAGAATGCTTTCAGAAATAGAAGGGTTAAAATTATTTTTTTAGCAATTAACAAAATGGAAAGTAAATGAACAGAAGAGAAATCTGGATCAAGTCAATATTTGGTGTGACCAGCCTTTGCATTCAAAACAGCATCACTTCTTCTAGGTATACTAGCACACAGTCTTTGAAGGAACTTGACAGGTAGGTTGTACCAAACAACTTGGAAAACTAACCACTGATCTTCTGTGGATGTAGACTGCCTCAAATCCTTCTGTCTCTTCAGATCAGAGCTTTATGGGGGCCAAGCCATCGCTTCCAGGACTACTTGTTCTTCTTTATGCTGAAGATAAATCTTAATGATATTGGCTGTATGTTTGGGGTTGTTTTCCTGCTGCAGAATACATTTGGGGCCAATTACAGGCCTCCCTGATGGTATGACATGATGGATAAGTATCTGCATGTATTTCTCAGCATTGAAGACATCACTGACCCTGACCAAATCTCCAACTTCATTTGCAGAAATGCAGCCAAAATGTGCAAGGAACCTCCACTATGCTTCACTGTTGTCTGCCTCCTGCTACTGCCAAATGCTTTAAATTTTGACTCATCAGTACAGAGCACCTGCTGCCATTTTCTGTACCCCAATTCCTATGTTTTCTTGCATAGTTGAGTTGTTTAGCCTTGTTTCCTCATTGGAGGTATGGCTTTTTGTCTGAAATTCTTCCATGAAGACCACTTCTGGTTAGACTTCTCTAGACATTAGATCAGTGTACCTGGGCCTCACTGGTTTCCACCAGTTCTGTGCTGATGGCACTTCTGGACATCTTCTGATGTCAACGGGAAGTAAGCATGGTGTATCTTTCATCAGTTGCATTAAGTTTTCTTGGCCGACCAATGCATCTGCGGTCCTAAACGTTGCCTGCTTCTTTGTGATTCTTCAAAAGAGCTTGAACATCACATCTTGAAAACCCTGTCTGCTTAGAATTCTTTGCCCGAGAGAGACCTTGCTGATGCACTATAACTACCTTGTGTCTTGTTGCTGTGTCAGCTGCTGCTGCTCAGTCTTTCCATGGTGTATGAACTGTGACATGAAACTGTATTCCACAACCTCACCTTAGTAGCAGAGTTTGGTTGTTCTTCACCCAGTTTTATGCCTCCTACACTGCTGTTTGTTTCAGTTGATGACTGTTTCAACCTACATATGAAATTGATGATCATAGTACCTGTTTGGTATAAATCTTTAACCATACACCTGACTCTAATCCTACAAAATCTCTGACTTTGTCACACCAAATATAGATTTTTTATTTAGCTTTCTCTTGTTTTCTAACTTTGTGTTTTTTAAATTAATAAAAATAAACAAGTATAATATATATGTGAAAGCATTCTTACTTTTCAGAATTTCTTCACACCTGCCTAAAACTTTTGCACAGTTCTGCACACCACAAAAAAAAAATAAACACACCATGAAAAAGAAAAAAAACTTTAGTAACAATTCAATTAAAAATTTTAAACACTGTCTCCCTGGTATAAATTCATAGTTTATAACAATCTAAACATCTATGTTTCCTTACTGCCCATTGTTTTTTCCCCACCGCTTTGATGACCTGTCATCTGACAATGTTGTTCCATCACACTACTACCACTAAATAGCAGTCAGATCCTGGCTTCTGTTTGTAGACAAACTGACTGAGGATCCTGTGTGGCATCATTCACTACATATAGTCATGACCATATGTGTTCAATGACATCATCCAGGATCCCAGGTGGCAGGCAATGCTGGTGAGTAAACATCGTTGGATGGTGGGGAAATTATGTTGGGTGATTATTCATCCTGGTTTATATTGGATTTACATCTGGGGATATTGTTTACATGTTTAATTTTTATTAACACCTTCCTGCACACCCAATCAAAGATCCAAACACTCAGGGGGCAGAAGGATTGGTGATCATGTGACCACTATGATTGGCTGTCAGAGTAATCACATGATCAGGAGCCGGTCTCGACAGCTATCGAATATCAGTCTGGACTGATAATCGATTGCATGGAGAAATTGGCCACCCAGCAATGCATATGTGCAGCTTCTGGGAGTTAAACTCACCCTTTTGCCACCATGCATGTGTGTTACAGGGGTAACAATAGGTTAAAGATTTTTTTTTTAAATGGTGTGTTTTCAATTAACATTTTAGCCCTGTGTGGTACTGGGTAAGGGGAATAATGTTCACTTACACTCATTCCCCTGTGTTTTGGTGGATATCAAGGGGACCCCTTATTCTAAAGGAGGCTTCCAGTTTCCTCTAAGTCTTCTTCACAAACCCCCACATCCTCTTGGAGGCTTCACCCCCATTTATTTAATATGTACTGTGTCTTAAAAATAAGGAGGGAGAGAAACGGAGTCGGATATCCTTAAAAGTTCAAACTAGACCCTCATCCACGAATGCAGTCTGGAAAGGGAGAGCATAGAGCAGGAACTCATCCCCCTCCTGTACCATACCAGGCTAAGTGTCCCTTTTCCTTTTTTTTATGGGTTTATGCACATGCATGGAGCGTAAATAGCAGGTGTAAGGGAGCCACAGATGAGTTTAAAGTGATGCCATGGGTACGGATTGAGGCATATTTACAGGTAAATGGGCAATTGATTGTCAAACAAATGGTATTGGGGCTTGGCACCACCCTCGGAAACATGTACTGATAAGCAAAGCTTTTTTTATAAAAGACATCAACAAAGAATCTGTTCATCTGTATATGGTTTGCTTAGCAATAGCAACAGCGTGACAAGTTCCAAGAATAAACACACATTTTTTATATGATATCTTTTACATTAAACTATTCTATATCTTGGGCACATATCCAGGGGAAGGGGGCAATTCTGATTATCTGAGCTAACATTGTAAATGTCAAATAAAATAATAAATGATGATAAATGATGTTTACATGTTAATTAAAGTCTTGTACAGTATATCAGCCAAAAAAACATTAAAATTAATATAAAAGAAACATCATAATACAAAAGGAAAAAACATAACCAAAGGTACAAGGCTCCAGGGTTCAGGGTAAGAATGTGCTCCTTTGTGACCATTTTCAATTCATAATCCACAACAAAATTCTTATCATAGATTGCAGTCACATTGTCTATCAGATCTGTCAAATCAATTATGAAGCTAAATACTTTTATACGACACCTTTTTACGCCAGGAATAGCCAACAAAGGTTTGCATTCTTGAGCTTCAGCGGGAAGACTCATCATCATCAGTATGTATCAGTATGGAAATGAATGTAAGTAAACATCAGCATTGGTATCAGTTTTAAACTTTACAACTGACGGTAAATTACAGTCCAAAATAATGTCTATAACTTTGCCTAACAGCTACCTTTCTGAAACAGCTGAGCAACCCCTTGAGTACTAGGTCCGTTTGGCATTAAATACATCCCTATAGCTTGTTTTTTTTTTCAAGCTCTATCTTACAGTTTCTTCCATCTTGTACCAGTACCATGTGGTCATGGAGGTTCATGGATTTTCTTGAGCTTACCACTTTACTAAGAAAGGGAGGAGACACATCCTTGTAGAATCCACACATACTGTTCGGATTAAAAATTAAAATAAAAAAGTACCAACAATCTGGATGTAAAGGAACAAAAAATCATTAGTCACGTGCCGTCACGTGCCATCACAACGGGCAGGTTCTCCGGGTGAGGTCACTGGATGGCCACACCCCATGGCTTTAGAAGAAATGGCAGACAGCAGAGCCGGCAGCTGGCGTCAGAGGAAAACCTTTTTTTATCTCTAGCGGGTCAGTGGCAGTGGAGGAAGAAGACATCACCGGATGGACTACAGTGAGAAGAAACCATCATATGGAGAAGACAGCAGAGGGAGAAGACAGCAGAGGGAGAAGACAGCATCAGAGGGAGAAGATAGTGGAGGGAGAAGAAACCACTGGAGGGAGAAGACAGCGGAGGGAGAAGAAACCACCGGAGGCAGAAGACCGGAGGAAGAAGACACATTGGAGCTATGGCGGGGGACATTTTTAACTTTTAATAGAGGAATTGTCAAAACCGTCTCTTGTTTTTTGTAACACTACACTGCTTTTGTTTTGGTGAATGGGTAGGGGTACAAGAAAGCTTCCAGATTCCGATAAGCCCCCTTCCCACAGACCTCCACAACCACTGCCCAGGGTTGTTGGGAAGAGACACTCTTCCCCATCAACATGGGGAAAAGGTACTTTGGGGTGGGGGGGCAGAGCCTCCCCATGTTGAGGGCATTCGGCCTGATATGGTTCAGGAGGGGGGGGGCGCTCGCTCATCCCCTCCCTTTCCTGAGGTGCCCGGCTGCATGTTCAGATAAGGGTCTGATATGCATTATGGGGGGGACCCTACTCCTTTCAAATCCATACCAGACCCAAAGGGGGGGGCCTGGGGGGGCGACCTCACACCATTTTTTTCTCAATTTTTTTTCTTTTATTTACATTCAGCTGTCAGCAGAAAAACCCAGCTGACATCTGATGCTTTACTGGTTGTAAAGGACACAGCGGCAACCAGCTATATACAGTGTTTTTAAAAGGAAAAAAAAAGAGAGAAAGCGCAAAATGCATCAAAAATCGTATCACAAATGCAACACTTGTGTTTCTAGTGTGACTCTACTGAAGTCTATTACACAGAAAATGCAGGAAAAGAAGTGTCAGACCCTTTCCTAAAACACACTGGCTGCAAAACGCATAAAAGTGAATGTGTACCATAGGAAACCATGTTAAATGGACTGTAGTGCATTTCTGCAAACTGCAAAACGCACTCAAAAATGCATTGGTGTGAACATAGGGTGACAATATGTAAAAAAAAAAAAATAAATAAATGAATATTGTTTTTCAATATTTTTATGTTTTTTTTCAACACTGTACTACTCTGGGGATGTGATCTGAATTTTTGTGACTGGGTTTTTTTTTTATAAATGTGAACTTTACAGTTATAAGCAACCATTGTTTCTCAATGAAAACAATTAATTCAGGGTTTGCTATTGTGATTAGCTGTGATTGGACACAGCTAATTACATGGTAAAGATGGGCTGTGATATGCCCCGTCTGTACCATGTGATCACTGTGACCAATCACAGAGCTTGTCACAATAGAACACAAAGAATGGCAAGAATCAAAGCCTTTCAGTGTGTACAATTGTCATGTAATGTACTGTGATTGGCCACAGCGATCACATGTTACCGGCAGGTACAGCGATCTGTCATCAGATGTGTCCGGTGGACACAGCGGGTGACAGATTGCGTCGGTCATATGATGTCCTCAGAGGATAACAGGGCTCCCGCTTGGCTGTCATATTACAATAGGTAGGCTGGACAGGAAGGAGTTAAGGACTACATCATACCATTCCATAACATCATGTGCAGCTTTAATGCATCCTCTAAACATGGGTTTTAAAGGATAATAAATAATAAAGAATAAACATTATCACATGATGAGATGGAATAAACAGTGAATTAGACAAGAAAAACATTCTGTAAACAGTTACCATATAAAACAGCTAAACAAAGTGAGAGTCAGGAATGTTTTGTAGAATACGACTGAACCATTCCTACTGTCCCCTGAATACGACTGAACCATTCCTACTGTCCCCTGAATACGACTGAACCATTCCTACTGTCCCCTGAATACGACTGAACCATTCCTACTGTGAACTTTAATTCAATCCTTCATACTATGAAGATCTTCAATCCTAAATATTTGATCCATGATATGGTTGGTGGTTAGGCATTTAAGCTTTAGCTGTCATGGTCAGCCATTTGGTGTCATATTGTCTTTTTTATTTGGTTCACATTTTCTATTAATGTGGTTGTTAATTTTCGTTAAAAAAAAAGGTGTTTGTGACAGGAAAATTAGATCTATTGTGTGTGTACACACCCTAATTGTCCCTTTGAAGCCCCATAAATGTATAAGATCATTTTTACAGAAATATTCAAAATAAAATATCATTTTGTCCTTGCCGTGTTTTAAGGAAATTAGGCTCATCTAAGCACTGTGGTTATTGAAGTGTAACTCTAGTTTTGTTGAGAAAAATTACAATCCCCTCTGGGTAAACTATATACAATGTGAGGATGTTAGCAAACATTTTGCAGATTAATACCTTTCTCTGCTCTAAAAAAAAATCTGTTTGCTTCACCAAGTCAAGAAACTGTAATCTTTTGTATGAGATACATTTTGGTAATATTGCCTCTATTCTCAAGTTTCAAGCTTTTTTTTTTCCAAAGGAGTGACAAATGTTTATTTACAAAGGTAATTTAGGTAAAGTGTCAAGAGTGCTTTCTACCAGTTAATAATAAAAATAAGAAAATCACAAAAACTTAGTTTCTATGAACTTCATCGTTGCACTAATAAAAAAAAAATGCAGAGACGTGTTGGGTCCAATATATTGCATTTTCTCTAAGAACTGAGTTTCTAAACCTTACTTGACAACTGATAGAAAACCAGCACTGAAAGACTGAATATGATCAGCATAGGCGTGCGCAGGGGGTGTGCCAGGTGTGCCTAGGGACACCCTAATCATGTGCAGTGCAGATTCCTCCCACTTTCCGGGCTTCTCCTGTGTTGCCCCCCACCCCACAATGCTGCTGGCTTCCCTCCCCCCTCTCCCCCAGCTGCTGCAGGAAATGTTTCAGGATGGAGATTGAGGGAAGGGGCTAGTAAATATGTAATTTACCAGAACCTTCTTTTTCTAAATCAACACAGTGAACACACTCACTAACTGTGTTCATTCATAACTGAAGCATAGTAAACTGTGTTTACTATGCTTCATTTGTGAAAGAACAGGAAGCCCCTCAGCACAAAGCACTTCTCATTCATTCACTGTTCTGTGCAGCTGAGGCTTCAGAGAAAGGCGTGTGTGTTTGAGCTTTTGAGCACACCCTAATGCAATAGGCTACACCTATGATGAAGAGTGACTGTGGGGTAACAACTCCTGTTCTTAGTAAACATGTGCTGATATACAGTAAGTTACCCATCATAGTTTGTTGTTTTCTGTTGTACACTACAACTGGTAAACTGAAGTTTAGGAGCAGTTGGGTGTTTTTTTAGCAGCCCCTGAACTCTCCTCTATGTTATCTTATGTGTACATGTACACTCAATAGTTTATAGTAGTTTCGAGGAAGTTGAGATTAAAGGCATTTTTTTGAAAGCAAAAAAAAATGCATTCAGGACTGTCATTTGCTGGCATTTTTAAAAACCAAATGCTTGTAACCGTGTAACCACATGTAACTGCAGTAAACCACGTTTATGCACGTTTGCGTTTATAAGCATTTTTAAAAGGGAAAAAATGTATAATCATTTTTGAATATATACACATGTTGAAAAAACACTAATTTCCCCACTAGCTGTTGCCCGTATCAATGGATAAGTCCAGTAGTGACGAACTCTGGTCCTCTCACGCAATTTTCTTTGTCTTTGGAGCCTCAGGAACAGCAACATCAGGAGCATTTCCTCACATATGCTCATGATGGGATCCATAGTGAAAACACAAAAATAAGACTACGAGCACACTGTTCTCTCTGCTGCTGCTCTCTCTTCTCTCACAGAATAGCTGAAATAGTTAATCATTTACTTGGTTTTCATGCATTGTGTGCATTTGGGAGGGTCACCTGAGGTTATTTTTAAAAAACGCTTCTAACCTCAAATGCTCATAACTGCTGCTAAACTTGCATAAACTCAGTATGTAAAATCTGTAAAACTAAAGTTTTTCACCAAAAATGTTTAAAAAATACCATCAGCGCAACCTTTCCACTCCTAATAAGTGTGATATAAAACCATTTTATAAATAAACCAGCTCCACATATAACTTACAAAAGAAAACAATGTGATTGCTCAGTTGCAGCTGTACACTCTCTAGTGACTTCACCACACTTAATAAAACCAATTTTAACCAATATAGTGCAGTGCTACTGATCAATATAATAGTTTTTTTTTTTTTTTTTTTTAAACATAGATTCCATTATAATTTGTGCAATATAGAGCCAGTCCTTTAAAATTAGAAAAGCATGATCCTTGGAAGAATACTTATTTTATTCCTCGGATACATTGTTCTGGAGTATAGTGATATTTTTCATTAAGAATTTAATGAAAGTAGTGATTTTAAGGTGAGGATTGGCTGGGAAGCCTTCCAGCCCACTACACAGTTTGCTCCCAGATGGGGTGTTCGGGGGGAGACGGTCAATACCCTTACCGTAAACATAACAGTTACTGCTAAAGCGCAAATATGACTTTTGTTTTATCATTGTATTCATATCAGCAATTGTCCAGTGCATGTTTCAATGTATAACAGAAGGTTCTAATGCTTCCTTATTCTCCTGTTCTTTGTACCTTTTCAATGAAAATCTAATAAAAATGTATTGATATTAAAATTAGAAAAGCATTCTATAAATTAACAGTCCATTAACACATGTGCTCTTCCACCACAGTGCTTTTCAGTCAATTAATCCATTTCCAATATTTGAGCGCACAACAACACCAGGTGAAAAACCTGCTCAGCTCATACACGGATATACAGGCTTATCTTTACAACTCCTGCGATTCCCCCTTGGATAGTCATCTTTCCCCTCTCCTGGGACTTGGCACTCCTTATATATTTTAATCTCACCAATGAACCACATGTAATAAAAAGCACAGTGCTCTCTGTATCGAAAGTTTATTAAAAGCCCCTATTTAAAATACACTTACAAGCAAGTGAATAAAACAACGCTCCTTTAATTTCCATCAGCTAGCTCACCACTTCATATCAGTCATGGTGGCTGCGTGACATCCCAGGCTCGGCTCCTCCCTCCTAGACGCGTAGCGCCCTCTCATTGGGCTTCCTTAGTAGGTCTACTGAGTAGTGGTGAGCCAGCTGAGGGGAATTATTTCAGCGTTTTCTTATTCACTTGCTTGTAAGTGTATTTTAATAAGGGGGCTTTTAATAAACTTTTGAAATGGAGAGCACTATGTAATTGCCTTTTTATTACATGTGGTTCATTGGTGAAATTACTTGTTATGCCACATATCAAAAGTTTCAACTAAAAGTATTATTCACCACTCAAAAGCAAGGAAAACACAGCTGCTGCAAGGCACAATCAAATAGTTTAAAGAATAGTGGATGATTTCTATAAAAAAACCTCTAAAATTAAATAAAATGCATGAGTAATTGATATGTAGTCATTTATGAAATAATATACAGTATGGGTTTTCAATATTATCTTTGTGCAGTGTAATCTAGACATGCTAGTTGTGTAATAGCAGATTTGTTTCTGATTGACATGAAGACCAAAAAGCATCAAACAAATATATATTATTAGAATATTATTAGAATGTCACTGTGTTATTATTGTTTAATGCAGAGGAAGTTTATCATTGACTTTCTATTTTTTCCGTGAGTTAATTAAAAATAGAGTCAGTAAAACATGCTTCTTCCCCCAAACGTAAAATGCCATATGCATGCAGCTCTGTATGCTGATCTAAAAACATCTTCAAGTCATAAGTGTTTCTTTTTGTGTATTTACAGTTTGCCCTATCACCTGGTTTGCCCAGGCACTGCGGGTAGGGCTACAGCACCAGTACTTTTTAGGGAGCCCTCATAGGTAAACTGTGAAATTTGTGCAGAAAATTAAGAAAGAATGGACTTCTTCCTGAGATTTTGGAAGATTTTACAATATCTTGTGAGATCTCAGGAAGAAGCCTTTGCATTCTTTTTTTTTCCAGATTTGTTAAAAGAGATTAGGACAACAAAATTGCAATCTGCCAGCAACAGCTATAGTCAGATTGAGTAGACATGTGCAGAACGGAATAATGTGTTTAGTTTCGTTTCGGATAGATTCATTATCTTACTAATTTTGTTTTGTTGATTCATTTTCAGAATTTGTTTAGTTTAGTTTATTCATTTTCGAACAAAGTCCTTTTCTGACTTTTTGAATTTTAATCGAATCAAAAATATTGATCCGATCCGAATTCTGTGTGAAGAATAGCTAGATGTTAAGGAGCAGGGCGGCCACCCATCTTTAACTCATCACCAATTACTCATCTGCTCTCAGCGGTATTCCCCATTGATAGCAGAATATTACCAAACCAGTGGTGGCATTAAAAAAATGTACAAAAAAAAAAAACAGCGTGGGGGTCCCCTCGCAATCCATACCAGGCCCTTTGGGTCTGGTATGAATTTTAAGGGGAACCCCACACCAACATTCAAAAAAAAAAAAAATCATATCAAAATCCATACCAAACCTATCCCCTTATGATCCATATCAGACCCAAAGGGCCTAGTATGGATTGGGGGATAACCCCTGTGCTGTTTTTTTAATTGTAGACAATTGTTTTGTTTATATTCTGCTGTCAGTGGGGAATCATGGTTGTTAGGAATCCGTGGCCTCCCGGTCCTTAACAACTACTTTAGTGAATATACAAAACGAATGCTGAAGATACGAAACCAATTTCTGAAAATTCGTTTCGTATCTTTGCCATTTGTTTCTTTTTATTTATTTATAATTATTTAATGCTATTCCAATATAATCCAAATATAAATATAATCTGGTATGGATTTTAAGGGGAACCCCACGGCAAAATTTAAAAAAATAAACGGCGTAGGGTCCCCCCAAAATCCATAAAAGACTCTTATGTGAGGGTGCAGCCCAGCAGACCAGGAAAAGGGGGGACATGCGAGTGCCCCACTTCCTCCTGAGCCATACCAGGCCACATGCTATCAACATGGTGGGGTGTTTGGGGTTGGAGCAGAGGGGAATCTGAGCAAGGGGGATTTAACAAAGGGGACTTCAGATCCGGGCCCCACATGTGAGTATAAAAAGTGTCAAAAATAAATGAAAACACAGAGACAGTTTTTGGGAAGTCCTTTACTAAAAAACAAAAATCAATGTCCTCCAAATTAAATTCTGCATCAATCTTGATGAACGGCGCTGATACGGAAAAAAAAATAGCTCCACACCTGTCGATTGCGTCCCGGCGTTTGACATGTCCAGTTCCCACCGACATTAAATATGCAAAGGGGCATGGTTTCCAGTGACAGATGACCTTGCCCCTTTATTTACCGTCAGCACTGGGAACCATAAATGAACAAAGGGGCGGGGTTATCCTGGTTTAACATCAGTGGGAATTGGACATGTCAGACGCAGGAAGGCATGTATCTGAACTTCAAAATAAGGAAAATGTTGCCCGAACTTCAATTTGGGAACTAAACGAACCGTCTAAAACTGAGCAATTGTAGTTGCTAGCCATATCATGACTGCCAGGTGGCTAGGCGTTTCAAAAGGAGATCAATAGAGATCCATAGATATTGTACAGGACACGGGGAGTGAGTCCTGGGTGGCAGGTATGTTGCACCAGTATTTTAGTTGTGGCCCTCTTAAGGGTGACAGTGAAAAAAAAATGGCCTGAGTACTAAGGGGATCTCACCCATGCAGGGTGAGGGGTTCTGAGATTATCTGGTTGAAAGAGATGACTGATTGACAGTGCTGTCTTAGTTGATAATCTCTTATTAGGGACCAAGAATTTCAGAGGTTCAAAAAGATTTGTGAGGGAAACCCAAACCCTGACTATTAGGACTCTGGCCCCAAAGAGTTTAAGCCCCAGGCATGGGAGGCTTGAAAGGCAGCAGAGGGAAATCGGCACCTGTCAGGGAAGGAGAGTGGGGAGAGACTCACAAAGCTGTGAGTAAAGCGTGAGCTCTCAGACAATCTGTGACGCTGGTTGTTGACCTGTTTTGGCTGAAGTAAACTGTTTTTGCTTATCCATTTTTTCATATAAACAAACTGCTTTTACCAAACCAGCTGGCTGTCATTTCTGAGCTACCTTGAGATCAATATATACATATATTTATATATATATATATATATATATACAGTATCTCACAAAAGTGAGTACACCCCTCACATTTTTGTAAATATTTTATTATATCTTTTCATGTGACAACACTGAAGAAATGACACTTTGCTACAATGTAAAGTAGTAAGTGTACAGCTTTTATTACGGTGTAAATTTGCTGTCCCCTCAAAATAACTCAACACACAGCCATTAATGTCTTAACCGCTGGCAACAAAAGTGAGTACACCCCTAAGTGAAAATGTCGAAACTGGGCCCAAAATGTCAATATTTTGTGTGGCCACCATTATTTTCCAGCACTGCCTTAACCCTCTTGGGCATGGAGTTTACCAGAGCTTCACAGGTTGCCACTAGAGTCCTCTTCCACTCCTCCATGATGACATTATGAAGCTAGTGGATGTTAGAGACCTTGCGCTCCTCCACCTTCAGTTTGAGGATGCTCCACGGGTGCTCAATAGATTTAGGTCTGGAAACATGCTTGGCAAGTTCATCACCTTTACCCTCAGCTCCTTTAGCAAGGCAGTGGTCGTCTTGGAGGTGTGTTTGGGGTCGGTATCATGTTGGAATACTGCCCTGTGGCCCAGTCTCCGAAGGGAGGGGCTCATGATCTGTTTCAGTATGTCACAGTACATGTTGGCATTCATGGTTCCCTCCACTAGGGATGAGCCGAACACCCCCCTGTTCGGTTCGCACCAGAACATGCGAACAGGAAAAAAGTTTGTTCGAACACGCGAACACCGTTAAAGTCTATGGGACACGTACATGAATAATCAAAAGTGCTAATTTTAAAGGCTTATATGCAAGTTATTGTCATAAAAAGTGTTTGGGGACCCGGGCAGTGTTGCCAACCTATCAGATTGAAATTTACTGACACGACACACAAAATTTACTGGCACAGCCAAGTTTTTACTGGCTTTTCCAAAAGTTACAAAATTACAGTTTTAAGTGCAAATTTCAGTATTTAGGCCACAAGCAAGTTGCAATTTGCAATGTGATTTATGGTACATATTAAGGCAAAAAAACATATTTCTTATTTTATTTTATTTAGGAGGGCAAGAAATTAGAATGGGCAGGCACACACACATGAAATTGACTTTGACAGTGACACTAAACGCAGTGTGCAGCAACACAGATGATGACACCTCACCAACACGTTATGTCCCCTCCTGAGTCAGTGACAGTCTCTCTCCATGCCAGGTGGTCCCTTCAGTCCACTGCAGTCCAAACAGCACTGACAGTCCCGCTCCCAACTTGCCTTGCTCCTGTCCCGTAGACCCACACACAAGGCTCCAGCCACTCCACTCAGCTCCCTTCCACCATGACTTCACACAATATGGCACTACCTCCGCCAAACCCACCCCCCACCGGCACTGCTCGAACACACTGTAGCAGGCACTCGGATGGTCTCGGCCAAACGTCCCAGCCATATTTTTTACTGGCAAACTTTTCCTGTTACTGGCATTTACTGGCAGGAGAAAAGTGCCCATTTTTCCTAGCTGCCAGTAAAAATTCTGACGGTTGGCAACACTGGACCCGGGTCCTGCCCCAGGGGACATGGATCAATGCAAAAAAAAGTTTTAAAAATGGCCATTTTTTCGGGAGCAGTAATTTTAATAATGCTTAAAGTCAAACAATAAAAGTGTAATATCCCTTTAAATTTCATACCTGGGGGTGTCTATAGTATGCCTGTAAAGGGGCGCATGTTTCCCGTGTTTAGAACAGTCTGACAGCAAAATGACATTTCAAAGGAAAAAAGCCATTTAAAACTACTCGCGGCTATTGCATTGCCGGTCCGACAATACACATAAAAGTTCATTGATAAAAACGGCATGGGAATTCCCCACAGGGGAACCCCGAACCAAAATTTAAAAAAAAAAACGACGTGGGGGGTCCCCCTAAATTCCATACCAGGCCCTTCAGGTCTGGTATGGATTTTAAGGGGAACCCCGCGCCAAAATTTAAAAAAAGAAAATACAGCGTGGGGTCCCCCCAAAAATCCATACCAGACACTTATCCGAGCACGCAACCTGGCAGTCCGCAGGAAAAGGGGGGGGACGAGAGAGCACCCCCCCTCCTGAACCGTACCAGGCCACATGCCCTCAACATTGGGAAGGTGCTTTGGGGTAGCCCCCAAAACACCTTGTCCCCATGTTGATGAGGACAAGGGCCTCATCCCCACAACCCTGGCCGGTGGTTGTGGGGGTCTGCGGGCGGGGGGCTTATCGGAATCTGTAAGCCCTCTTTAACAAGGGGACCCCCAGATCCCGGCCCCCCCTGTGTGAAATGGTAAGGGGGTACTTACCCCTACCATTTCACAAAAAAACTGTCAAAAATGTTAAAAATGACAAGAGACAGTTTTTGACAATTCCTTTATTTAAATGCTTCTTCTTTCTTCTATCTTCCTTCATCTTCTTCTTCTTCTGGTTCTTCTGGTTCTTCTGGTTCTTCCTCCGGTGTTCTCGTCCAGCATCTCCTCCACAGCATCTTTTTCCCTTCTTCTCCTCGGGCCGCTCCGCATCCATGATGGCATGGGGGAGGCTCACGCTCTTCTCTTCATCTTCTTCTCTTCTTAATCTTCTTTTCTTCTTCTCTTATTCATCTTCTTCTCTTCTTCATCTTCTTCTCTTCTTCATCTACTTCTCTCTTCTCTGCATGGATGCAAAGCGGCCCGGAGAAGAAGATGAAGAAGACAAGAAGATGAAGAAGAGAAGAAGATGAAGAGAAGAGCGGGAGCCTCCCCCCATGCCATGGGTGCGGAGCGCCCTGAGAAGAAGAAGATGGAAGACGCCGCGGAGGAGATGCTGGACGAGAACACCGGAGAAAGAACCAGAAGAGCCAGAAGAACCAGAAGAAGAAGATGAAGGAAGATAGAAGAAAAAAGAAGCATTTAAATAAAGGAATTGTCAAAAACTGTCTCTTGTCATTTTTAACATTTTTGACAGTTTTTTAGTGAAATGGTAGGGGTACAAGTACCCCCTTACCATTTCACACGGGGGGAGGGCCGGGATCTGGGGGTCCCCTTGTTAAAGGGGGCTTCCAGATTCCGATAAGCCCCCTGCACGCAGACCCCCACAACCACCGGCCAAGGTTGTGGGGATGAGGCCCTTGTCCTCATCAACATGGGGACAAGGTGTTTTGGGGGGCTACCCCAAACCACCCTCCCAATGTTGAGGGCATGTGGCCTGGTACGGTTCAGGAGGGGGGGCACTCTCTCTTCCCCCCCTCTTTTCCTGTGGCCTGCCAGGTTGCGTGCTCGGATAAGGGTCTGGTATGGATTTTTGGGGGATCCCCACTCCGTTTTTTCTTTTTAAATTTTGGTGCAGGGTTCCCCTTAATATCACAACCAGACCTGAAGGGTCTGGTATGGAATTTAGGAGGACCCCCACGTCATTTTTTTAAAAATTTTGGCTGGGGTTCCCCTTAATATCCATACCAGACCTGAAGGGCCTGGTATGGAATTTAGGAGGACCTCCCACATCATTTTTTTTTTAAATTTTGGTTCGGGGTTACCCTGTGGGGAATTCCCATGCCGTTTTTATCAATGAACTTCTATGTGTATTGTCGGACCGGCAATGCAATAGCCGCGAGTAGTTTTAAATGACTTTTTTTCCTTTGAAATGTAATTTTGCTGTCAGACTGTTCTAAACACGGGAAACATGCGCCCCTTTACAGGCATACTATAGACACCCCCCAGCTACGAAATTTAAAGGAATATTACACTTTTACTGTTTCACTTTAAGCATTATTAAAATCACTGCTCCTAAAAAAACGGCCGTTTTTAAAACTTTTTTTTGCATTGATCCATGTCCCCTGGGGCAGGACCCAGGTCCCTAAACACTTTTTATGACAATAACTTGCATATAAGCCTTTAAAGTTAGCACTTTTGATTTCTCCCATAGACTTTTAAAGGGTGTTTTGCGGCATTCAAATTTGCCGCGAACACCCCAAATTGTTCGCTGTTCGGCGAACTTGGGAACAGCCGATGTTCGAGTCGAACATGAGTTCGACTCGAACTCGAAGCTCATCCCTACCCTCCACCATGCTTGACTGTAGGCAAGACACACTTGTCTTTGTACTCCTCACCAAGTTGCCGCCACACACGCTTGACACCATTTGAACCAAATACGTTTTTCTTGGCCTCATCAGACCACAGGACATGGTTCTAGCAATCCATGTCCTTAGTCTGCTTGTCTTCAGCAAACTGTTTGCGGGCTTTCTTGTGCATCATCTTTAGAAGAGGCTTCCTTCTGGGATGACAGACATTCAGACCAATGTGATGCAGTGTGCGGTGTATGGTCTGAGCACTGACAGGCTAACCCCCCACCACTTTAACCTCTGAAGCAAAGCTGGCAGCACTCATACGTCTATTTCCCAAAGGCAACCTCTACATGCACTCAACTACTTTGGTCAACCATGGCGAGGCCTGTTCTGAGTGGAACCTGTCCTGTTACACCATTGTATGGTCTTGGCTACTGTGCTGCAGATCAGTTTCAGGGTCTTGGCAATCTTTTTATAGCGTAGTCCATCTTTATGTAGAGCAGCATTTCTTTTTTTCAGATTCTCAGTCAGTTCTTTGCCATGAGGTGCCATGTTGAACTTCCAGTGACCAGTATGAGAGAGTGAGAGCGATAACACCAAATTTAACACACTCCTCATTCACACCCAAGATCTTAACACTATTGAGTCACATGACATTGGGGAGGGAAACTGGCTAATTGGGCCCAATTTGGACATTTTCACTTAGGGGTGTACTCACTTTTGTTGCCAGCAGTTTAGACATTAATGTGTTGATTAATTGTATTGTGTGTTGAGTTATTTTGAGGGGACAGCAAATTTACACTGTTATACAAGCTGTACATTCACTACATTACATTGTAGCAAAGTGTCATTTCTTCAGTACTGATACATGAAAAGATATAATAAAATATTAACAAAAATATGAGGGGTGTACTCACTTTTGTGAGATACTGTAGCTATAGAAAGAGAGAAAAATTTAAAGACCGTGTGTGTCTTGAATAAGTTTATCCTGCCCCAGGAACATTGGTTCCATAAAATCACCCCTGATAAAAAAGACATTGTAGTTGTTCAAAATGCTTTCACTGTATTTTCCTACAAGCAATAAATATATCCATGGTCAAGATTGATTAAATTTCTTTTTGTTGGTTTTCCCTCAAGTGTTGGGTTGCACAATTCCTTTTAGTTTAGTTCACTCATTTATTGCATGGTTTACATACCAGTGTGCTGATGAGTCAAGTTAGCTAACTTATTTCTTCAACCACTTGATGGTCTCCTGTTGCACCTAAATAGATCTTTGCCTCTACAGGTATAAAGTAAAGGCAAGTAGAAGGATAGAGGGGCCTACACATACCTTTATCATCCCCCAAGTCAGATATTAAAGACTAGTATGTAGTTTTATTAAAGATTGTCTTCTTTTCCTTTTTCTCTAGCTTGTACTTTTCAAAAAATGTAGAGGTTAGATTTTAACATTCAGTTTGAATAGCAGCCTGCTGTGTTGTGTTCTCGAGGTATAATATTAAGGCACTTCTTTTCCTCCTGCCTCATGGATCTCATGAACCCTTTACCATAGACTATTTGATGCTGTCAATAGATGCAGTGGATTTGTGTCTATTCTCTTTCAGCTTCTGTAGTTGAAAACTTAAGTGCCTGACCACTAACATTTGATATTCAGTAGTGGCCTGGCAAATTGCAGTATTATCACATTTCACCAATTGAAATGTAAAATCACATCTGAGTCATACCTGTTGTATCTTCTGTAAAGTCTACATAAAATTGGACAAAAAGAAAAACTGATGCGTGGCAAAAATGTTTAATGATTCTTCTTCATAACAAAAGAGTAATGCAGAATAAGGTAGGATATGAACTGTACTTTTATATACACAAAAAAATTCCTAACCACACAAACATACCTGAATGCAGTGCATTAGCTCTCACTTCTACTTAAAGAAAAATGTTTGGTCTCCTCGGTACACAGAGAATAGCATTACATGATAAGTAGGATGGCACATCCTAATAACTAATATACATGTGGCGAGCATGCTCAACTAAATCTAACAAGGTCTAGCAGTCCAAATTATGACTATAATCATTGCATATACTCATGACTATTCCTGGCCTCTAAAGATAGTCCATTAGCAATGGTTAAGGTAAAAAAGATTGGTGTGCATGTGATGGACACAAATAGATGCTGTGCTGAATTGTTAAAAGGTGAAAATTATAAATAACATTTCTAAAAGATGTTATAAAGCCTAAACATTTTTTACCTTAATGCATTTCTTGTATTAAGATAAAACATCTTTAGGCATCAGTATCCCCCCACCTTTGGCTTACCTGAGCCCTCATTCGATCCCCAACTGTGCTCACCTGCAGCTCTTCTTTCCCCTGGTCTCCCCTTGTCCCGTTTCTCCCCTGGTCTCACTGGCTTTACTGAGGTAGCGGGAGCCATTGGATCCCGCTGTTGTCAGGTAAAATCAGGGATGAGAGAGCGGAAGTACTTGTCAAAGAGGAGGAGCCAGGAGCGGAGGTGTATGTTTCACCTCATTTAACCACTTCAGCCCAGAAGGATTTACCCCTTTCCTGACCAGGCCATTTTTTGCAATAAGACACTGCGTTACTTTTACTTACACTGTACCCAAATAAAATTTATATCCTTTATTTTCCCACAAATAGAGCTTTCTTTTGGTGGTATTTTAATTGGAAAAGGTGTAAGTGTGGTCCTATTCCTCTTATGGATGCTTTAATAATGATACTTACAATATTATAAATCAAATGTTGAAAAAGATTTTAAGGTGTATTAAGAAAGAGGTGCTAAAGAATTAACACTTACTACAAAGTGCAGTTTAAAGATGTCCTTAAAAAGTGAAATAGAAAAAATATATATAAAATTGAAGCAATAGGTGCTGATGTGTTGCACCCTCTGCCCTAGCAGAGCTTGCAATGAAAAAGATGTGCTGAAAGTGTTACATTTACTTCAAACTACAGTTTGGAAAAAATGAAAAAAAGAGGCGTTTGTTTAAAGTGATGAGTGCTTGTGTGCTACACCCTCTGCAAAGTGCGGGGTGTCAGGAAGGTGAATAAAATTAATCCTAGTGTTAATAATGTGTATGAGGGTATTAATCCTCTGTAATCATACACCATTTTGTTGTTCCCTATATATATGCAAGTAGCATGTGTGTTCGACCCTCTGTTACTGCGTCTCAATGGAATGGTCATACAATCATGGAACAGAGATATATAAAACAAAAAAACAATGCAAAAACATATATATAAATATAAGTATCCCGCTGTGAAAAAAAACAGGGGAATGTGCAAAAACATGCTATAAATATTTAGTCCATTAATCCAATAATAAATAAAGTGACTTGTGCTCACAAACAGTGTCCAGTGCCTTGTAAAATAATAATGCTGTTTATATCCTTTTAGGTGACAGTAGTGCCGGTGACCTATCGACGTGCACCTTCACAGCGATTGCTTGGTCAAGAGCCATCACTCTACTGAGGCTCGCAACCATCCATCCCAAAGTGGCACTTTCACATGCAGAAAATGTGATATATGTTGCTTTATTTCCAATGATCAGGAAATGATTCCACCAAATGGTTTAAATCATGCTATTAAACATAGGGTTACCTGCCACACAACTGGTGTGGTATATCTAGCCAAATGTTTTGTGGATGCTTTTACGTGGGCAAGACTAAGCGCCCATTTTTTAAGCGCATAAAGGACCACATGATACCCATTTCCAAATGCCTTATGACTACTGCTATCAGCAGATATGTTGGGCTTCAACATGATTATGATCCCCACATGGTTACATTTACCGCCCTTGAACATGTACCCTCACATGTAAGGGGCGGAGGTATCAATTGCATGTTATTACAACGGGAAACTCATTGGATCCATAATTTGGATGCCATAAGACATCCAGGGTTGAATGAATATATACGTTTTAAATCATTTCTTTAATACTGTAATTGCGTACTGCCTTTTTACACTATGTGTATTCAACCTGATTTGTCTTGTGGCTCTCAGACCTAGCCTTGTTCCCTAATCACTTGCCCCTCCTCCCTCACCACAGTTTATAACCCCTTAGGCCATTTACCATCTTGGCCTAGTTGAGTGATGCTTCTGTACCCATTTATATTGTGTACTTGTGTATAGTGACACTTTTTGGACTCCACCTGGGTTGTCACAGTGGGTGGGTTCAGTTTGTGTGGCTGCACGGACGCCCTGGGCTTAAGTCCCCCTGTGGGACAGACGCCCGTTTAAAACCACTATGTACTTCTCCGTATGTGATTATCTGGCCAACTTTTACTTTTCCCCATTTAGTCCCACCCTCTTTGCTGATTGATTTACATTGCGGAAGGCAGCTCCTTCTGCTCTCCGCCCGTATCTCCATCTGCGTCATGTGACGCGCTATGCGTCATGTGACAGCCTATGCCTGTCGCTCGCCATTCTGGTTTCTGTGGGCACATGGCCTCCTCCGGCATATACGCAGTGGTTTACACACGTCTGCACTCAGTCGGTGACGTCAGATGCCGACCGAGTGGGGGGCTTATAAGGCCGGCCAGTCGAGTTTCATCTCAGCTGGACTTCAGGGGCGACCATTGTGTGTTCTCATCTATTGCAAGGTAAACGCAGCTTTTTCTCTCATGTATGAACTGACCCAAAAAATTGTCATGAATAGATGCAAACACGTCTTTTTTGGCTCTGTTTGTTTGGGTTTCTCCCAGCTTTCTAAACACAATTTCCTGTCTCTCCAATCCATCTCTTTCCTCTCTCCTCCCTTCATATTTCTTTCTTTTCATTTATTACCCATTCACAACTCAATCTCACCTACATCACTTTGGTCTTCAGTCTAGTTTATTTTGATATTTCATAGTGGATGACCCTGTGCTGGATGCACACTCCCAACTCGCAAATTGAATTATTGGCGCCCCTGTACTCATACCTTCTCATAAGCAGAGTTTATGTAAGTATTTTTGAGGCTATGTTAGCCCTCTACATTGGACAATGTTATATCCAATTATATTCATTTTCTTAAAATCTCTGACACAGCCTCGTCCCTGTATGCCCCCTGTGGCCACACAAACCCCCTTGTCATGTTTTTTGGACCGGCCTGGGTGTGTGCACCCCACCAGGCTCTCTTTGGTAAGTTGGTTGGGACTTATAGGCTGGGAGGGCTTTAAACCATGACAAACGATCTGTAATGTGTATCTTGTTTTGTTATGTTTATTACTTGACCACTGATTCTTGTTTATGGATTTACCATTGCTACAGCCATTGTTTATACTGGTGACCATAAAATCCCCTGAGGAAGCCAATCTTGGTGAAACATGTAGGGATGTGATATGCATCAGTGACCATCTCATATAAATTGGATACTATGGCCAGTATCAGTCAAAAACTCTGCTGTTTCTTTTATGTATGCTACCTTCTTGTAATGTATTTTTGTAATAAAATGTATACTTTTTAAGAAATATTTGTAGCTGTTTATATGTGGCACTGTTATAATTCCCAACAAAACCTGCTAAAAATATGCACTGACATTGTACTAATGACATTTGCAGGGAAGGGGTTAACATCAGGGGCGATCAAGGGGTTAAAAGTGTGCCCTCAGTGTGTTTCTAACTGTGTGGGGGGATGGGCTTCCTGGGACAACACACAGATCCGTCTTCTTGCAAAGCAGAAAAACGGGCTCTCTGTGTGATCCCCTGTCAGAACGGAGATCTGCCTTGTTTACTATGGCAGATCCCCGTCCTGTCACTGCGGGGAACGCTGATTGGCTCCCCGCTTGCCAATGGGCTTGCGTGTGCCCACAGAACCTCGTGCACGAAATGATGTACACCTACAGTGATTCATGCAGCCGAGCCAAATTTGGCCCAATGTGTCAATATATTGTGTGGCCACCATTATTTTCCAGCACTACCTTAACCATAATGGGAATGGAGTTCACCAGAACTTCACAGGTTGCCACTGGAGTCCCCTTCCACTCCTTCGTGACAACATCACAGAGCTGGTGGATGTTAGAGAGCTTGCGCTCCTCCACCTTCAGTTTGAGGATGCCCCACAGATGCTCAATAGGGTTTAGGTCAGGAGACATGCTTGGTCAGCCCATCACCTTTACCCTCAGCATCTTTAGCAAGGCGGTGGTCCTCTTGGAGGTGTCTTTGGGGTCGTTACCATGTAGGAATACTGCCCTGTGGCTCAGTCTCTGAAGGGAGGGGATCATGCTCAGCTTCAGTATGTCACAGTACATGTTGGCTTTCATGGTTCCCTCAATGAACTGTAGCTCCCCAGTGCTGGCTGCACTCATGCAGCCCAAGACCATGACACTCCCACCACCATACTTGACTGTAGGCAAGACACACTTTTCTCTGTACTCCCCACCTGGTGGCCACCACACGACAGCTTGACAGCTTGATCTGAACCAAATAAGTTTATCTTGGTCTCATCGGACCACAGGACATGGTTCCAGTAATCCATGTCCTTAGTCTGCTCTTCTTCAGCAAACTGTTTGTGGGCTTACTTGTGCATAAAGAAGAGGCTTCTTTCTGGGACGACAGCCATGCAGACCAATATGATGCAGTGTGTGGTGTATGATCTGAGCACTGACAGGCTGACCCCCACCCCTTCAACCTCTGCAGCAATGCTGGCAAAACTCATACGTCTATTTCCCAAAGACAAACTCTGGATATGACGCTGAGCACATGCACTCAACTTCTTTGGTCGACCATGGCGAGGCCTGTTCTGAGTGGAATCTGTCCTGTTAAACTGGTTAAAAAAATCACATTTATATACAGTGGGGAAAATAATAATTTGATCCCCTGCAGATTTTCTAAGTTTGCCACTTACAAAGAAATGAAGGGTCTACAATTTTTATCATAGGTGTATTTTAAATGATAGAGACAGAACATCAACCAAAAATCCAGAAAAAACAGGATACAAATATTATAAATTGAGTTGCAGTTCAGTGAGTGAAATAAGTATAAGATCCCCAAGCAAAACATGACTTAATACTTGGTGGAGAAAGCCTTGTTGGCAACCACAGAGGTAAGAGGTTTCTTGTAGTTAGTGACCAGGTTTTCACACATATTAGGAGGGATTTTGTTCCACTCTTCTTTACAGATCTTCTCTAAATCATTAAGGTTTCTTGGCTGTCGCTTGGCAATTCAAAGTTTCAACTTCCGCAATAAATTTTCTATAGGATTAAGGTCTGGAGACTGGCTAGGCCACTCCATGACCTTAACCGCTTCCCAACCAGCCGCCGCAGTTATAATGCGGCAAGTTGGCTCCCCTGCGTGAGCCGTCGTAGCTGTACATCGGCCCCTTAAGATGCCGTAGCAGGCGTGCACGCCACCAGAGGCGCCCACGCATGCCTGCAGCGTGTCCCCAGAGCCGATGTGCGTGCCCGGCAGGCGGGATGACCACCAAGAACCCACGATCGCTCATGACAGAATGAGAACCGGGATCTGTGTGTGTAAACACACAAATCCCGGTTCTGTCAGGGGAGAGGAGAGAGATCGTTGTTCCTAATAAGTAGGAACAATGATTTCTCTCCTCCTCCAGTCAGCCACATTCCCCCCACAGTTAGAACACAGATAGAGAACACAGTTAACCCCTTGAGCGCCCCTAGTGTTAACCCCTTCCCTGCCAGTGACATTTATACAGTAATCACTGGCTATTTTTTGCTCTGAGTGCTGTATAAATGTCAAAAAAGTATCAAAAGTGCCTGATTTGTCCACCTCAATGTCTCAGCACTGATAAAGGTAGATCGCAGCCATTAACAGTAAAAAAAAAAAATAATAAAAATGCCATAAATCTATCCTATTTACTATCCATACTTTTGCGCAAACCAATCAATATATGCTTATTGCGATTTTTTTTTTACCA
Organism: Lithobates clamitans; assembly: GCA_037952925.1. Classification (NCBI taxonomy): domain Eukaryota; kingdom Metazoa; phylum Chordata; class Amphibia; order Anura; family Ranidae; genus Lithobates; species Lithobates clamitans. Next base: position 13,897,278 of record JBBGZY010000438.1, read on the forward strand.
AAAATATGTAGAAGAATATATATCAATCTAAACTGATGAAGAATTTTTTTTTCCATTTTTTGGGGGATATTTATTATAGCAAAAAGTACAAAACATTATTTTTTTCAAAATTGTCGCTCTTTTTTTGTTTATACCGCACACAAAAAAAATGTAGTGGTGATCAAATACCACCAATAGAAAGCTATATTTGTGGGGAAAAAGAACATACATTTTGTTTGGGTACAACTTCGCACTACCGCCCAATTTTAAGTTAAAGCGACGCAGTGCCGTATCGCAAAAAAATGGCCTGGTCATTAAGGAGGAAAATCTTCCGGAGCTAAAGTGGTTAATGTGCTTCTTCTTAAACCACTCCTTTGTTGTCTTGGCGGTATGTTTTGGGTCATTGTCATGCTGAAAGACTCATCCATGACCCATCCACGACCCATCATCAGGGTCGTGGACGGGTCATGGATGGGTCTTTCAGCATGACAGTGACCCAAAACATACTGGCAAAGCAACAAAGGAATGGCTCAAGTAGAAGCACATTAAGGTCATGGAGTGGCCTAGTCAGTCTCCAGACCTTAATTCTATAGAAAATTTATGGAGGGAGCGTCGACTTGCCAAGAGACAGCCAAGAAACCTTAAGAATTTAGAGAATATCTGTAAAGAAGAGATGTGTGCAAACCTGATCACCAACCACACGAAACATTTTACCTCTGTGCTTGCCAACAAGGATTTCTCCACCAAGTACTAGGTCATGTTTTGCTTGGGGATCAAATACTTATTTTACTCACTGAACTGAAGCTTAATTTAAAAATTAGTTTTATGTGTTTTTTCTGGATTTTTGGTTGATATTCTGTCTCTATAATTTAAAATACACCTATGATAATAATGATAGACCCTTCATTTTTTTGTAAGTTGGCAAACTTACAAAATCTGCAGGGGATCAAATAATTATTTTCCCCACTGTATAAAGTCCTCCTAATGTCCAGGAAAGCCACTGTAAATCGAACACTGCAAACAGTGAAATAAAATTTAAAAAAATCAAGGTCATGTATAGAGTCCTTCTGATATCCAAAGAGTAATGCGGTGTATCAAACACTGCAAACAGTAAAAGGAATCCACGTGCTCGACCACCCTATCAGGTGTCCAAGACTAGCAAAACATTAGCACCACCATACAGAGACCAACGTGTGGAATGATGTCTCAGATAAGCCCGCCCCAATGCATTTCATTGCCAGGAAGCATCTTCAGGGGACCGGAAAACATCATTTTACACCCTTTACCAATTTCACTTTCCTTGCCTCATACTCCATTTGTGACACCTCTTACACTGTTTGACCTGCTACACAGTGGTATTTGCAGTACTCCCTGCTGCACCCAAAAACAAGAAATCTTTCCAGTTGTTACAGGTGTCGGGAGCTGTGATGGGGGGGAGGCAGGCGCTAGGAGCTGTGAGACACGCTGGAACTGTGAGTGAGAGGCAGACATGCCGGCTAGTGCTGTGAGAGGAGGAGGCAGGCACCGGGAGCTGTGAGAGATGGCATGAATCCAGAGCTGTGAGACTCACTGGAACTGTGAGTGAGAGGTAGACATGTTGGGTAGTGAAAAGAGACAGCACACGCTGCAGCTGTGACAGGCAGACAGCAAGGGCAGGTTGTAGCAGCCACAAGGGACAGGGCAGAGCAGAAGGAAGGCAAGTTCACTAAGGAGAGCAAAGGGAAACCCAGTGGGAGTGTTGAAGCATTGGTTGTACAAAGGCACAGTGGGCAGGAGGAGAGGGCATCAAAGGCTGTGCGGTCAGTGACTACCAATTCAGGGACAAGAGGAGAGCACTCCAGGGGCCAAATCAACAGCAGGAGAGGGCACTGAAAATGTGTAAACAGAGAGTGGGAGCAGGAGACAAGGATACCGGCAGCTGCGTGATCAGTAAGTGGAGGGAGTGGACACCAGGGGTCATAAGATCAGTTAGCAAGAGCAGGTGAAGGTCATGGGGGGAGGGGGGATGTGTTATCAGCGCATTGTTTGTTTGGAAGCCCAGATCCTTGATCTAAAGAATCAACTGGCAACACTGTGAAGGATCAGCAACCTGGAAAGGAGTTTGGACATTACCCATCAGATGCTGGTGGAGTCCAGTATAAGGGCAAGGAGAGACATGGAGGTGCAGGAGCCAGAAGTAGGTAGCTGGGTTACAGTTAAAAGGTGGGGTAGAGGAAAGAACATTAGGGAGGCCAGTCCTGAATTGGTACATACCAACAAATATGTCAAACTGCATTAGGTTAGGGAAATCAGCTCAGGGGGTGGTATTGCTGGAGCAGACTACTTTCCCTTTCTGCCAGTGGAGTGACTGCTCTGGTGAGGATAAAGCCAATGATACAGGCAAAGTTAGACAGATCCTGGAGGTAGGGGTCCTAATTATTAGAAGGACAAATAGGGGTCTGTGTTGCAAAGACTGTGATTACCGAACAGTATGTTTTTTAACTGGTGCTCAGGTTTAGCACATTGCAGATCCGATGTATAGATTGTTGGGTGGAGCTGGGAAGGACCCAGTGGCCATGGTATATCCTGGTGCCAATGACAAAGTCAGAGGAAGGTGGAGCATCCTAAAAAATGATTTTATGGACTTAGGGGCAACATTGAAGAAAATGACCTAGAAGCCGGTATTTTCAGAAATACTGCCTGTACCTCGAGCCTCAAAAGGCAACAGAAGCTTAGGGAACTTAACAAGTTGCTGAGGAACTAGTGTAGGAAGGAGTGTTTTGTCAGTTGCCAGCTCTCTATTGCTCTTAAATGGAGAAGGTGCAGCTCTGTTGAGGGAAAAGAAGCCAAAAAAATAGAGGAACTAGTGGGTGAGGGATCAGAGGAAGCTATTCCAGGCAGTAAATAATAGACATGTACAGAACGGAAAAATTTGTCTCGGCTAGAATTGTTACTAATTTTATTTAGTTGATTCGCTTTGGAATTCATTTAGTTTAGTTTCCTTTAATTTTGTTTTGTTTATTATTTTTCTAACGAATTCCAACTTTTCGGAATGGTTTGAATTTGGATCAGTCAAAAAATGATCAACCAATTTGAATTCTGTGTGAAGAATAGCTGGTTGTTAGGGAGAGCGGGCCACGAAGCATCCTGAGCCTGCGCTGCTCAAGTGCTGCGTTTGTGAGTAACGTTTTAATGTACTTATGAGGAAATAAACCCTTTTGATATACAGAGAGCACTAGATTTTGCCTTTTCTGTTCCTATGTGCACCGGACCCCATTGAGGGAATTTGTACTGGCTGGAATCCATCTAATCAGCCGGAGGCAGCACGGACGGAATAGGAGCTCCATGACCAGCTGATTCGTTTATATCCCTGAGAGGGAACCTGCTTTTTCTGACCTTCTGGTGAAATAGGGGCCAGAACGTGAGGTGAGCGGCTAGGATATTGAGGTGGAGGAGAGCACTTGTATTTTCAATGTTTATGCACTAGTGGTGTGTTGTGCGTTTTTGTGCAGAAGACTCTGAGGATTATTTTTGTGCATTTGGACTCTTATTTTTATTCAATTCTTCTTCTTTTTTTTTTGAGTGTGTGGATTTTATCTTTATTGTTTACTGTTCATTATTCCCATATAGGGAACACGTATATTTCATTATTGTGTATTGTTCACTATTCCCAGTCAGGAAACACGAATATTTGATTGTGCACTCAGTATCTTGCCTTATTGCAAGTTAATCATCTATTCTCTTTAAGAATTTATTGGTAGTTATTTAGGAAGCGCAACAGTGTTTTGGTATGTATAACCTTAAACTGTGTAGGGTTTTTTTTACTGTTAGAGCGGTAAGGATGTGGAACTCCCTTCCATAATCAGTGGTGTCAGCAGGAAGTTTTATTGATTTAAAAAAACTTTTAGAAGGGCATCTTACTGAATGCAATATACTGGGATATGGGAAGTTGTAGAGCCATAAACACACACACGTTGAACTTGATGGACTGGTGTTTTTATTCAACTTTACCAACTATGTAACTATATGTAAATGCAACCTGCTGTATTTCTGTGTTCTTTCATTTTTAGTTTGCTCTGGTCTGCATCTACTACTGTGTTTTCTTCAAAACAAAAAGGAAAAGGAAACACATAGACCTAGCACAGTGAAACCTTTTATTAAGGTGAAGGTGTTGAGGATGAAAAGATTGCCTATATACTTCAAAATACAGCCTGGAGTGGACCTCAGCGGTAGTGGTGTAATGGAAGATCTCCCCCCCATCAGATAAGAGAAATTTCTCCTATTGCTGCACTAGGTTTATGCGCTTCCTATTCCTTTCTGTTTTTATCGGCTTTAACACTTCCAGATGGTGATGTGGAAGCTGCAAGACTCCTTGGCAGTTTAATCTATTTTCTGGAGCCATAGTAATAGTGTTCAGCTCTGTGTGTGTACACAGACTTTGCAAATTGTTTTGAATCTTTTGGAGGTCACAGATTTTTATTATTGTGGATTTATATTTGTTTGTTTCTTGTTCTTTTTCAACTTTAGTTTACTGTATAGTCTCTAGAACTGGGATCTATGCTATCTGCAGTAAAATTATCTGCCAATTACTATTTATCTTGTCAATACTATCAGCTAGCCTCATCCCAACTATTTCATAGCCTTAAATGGCATGCCATCACTTCCCCTAATGTCCACCAGATTTTACCCCCTTCACGACCAGGCCATGTTTTGCTATTCAGCACTGCACCATTTTAACTGGTAATTTTGCAGTCATGCAACACTGTACTAAAACAAAATTTATATATATTTTTTAAACAAATAGAGCTTTATCTTGATAGTATTTGATCACCAATGAGTTTCTTATTTTTTGTGATAAAAATTTTAAAAAATGAAAATTTTGAAAAAAAAACAATATTTTTTACTTTCTGCACTGCTATACAAGTCAAGATGGCGCCGGCGGCTCTGTCAGCACACCATGAGGACTTCCCCAGGGACTCAGTAAGGCTTCTCTGCAGCCTACAGCTCACAATAACGGATCGAGGAAAGGGAAAAACACTCACTCTCACCCCCCTTAAATCCTCCTCCAGCCCTGTGAAGAGCAAACAAAAAATGGAAGATGCTTCAGCTACTAATCTGGAGGTAGGCAGTATTAACACATCCCTAGAAGACACCAAGGAGCTACATGATTCCATTTCAGAATTGCCCACAGCAGACAAGCCAGTCCTAGACACCACTTTAAAAGACATGCTGATATCACTGAGATCTACTCTGCATGCAGATATATTAGCACTGGCTCATTAAATCTGAAGTTTCAGAAGTCAACAGAGTAACCCATATTGAGTCAAAAATGGGACAATTTACATCCACATTTAATGATTTGGTGTATGCACATAATGACAGAGATGACAAGATACAGTGGATGAAGATGAAACTTGCAGATTTAGAGGACAGATCGAGATGTAATAACGTCAAGATCCGGGGAATCCCAGAGTCAGTTAAACCTCCTGACCTGAACAAATACTTCACAGAGATATTAAAAGCTGCAATCCCAGAGGCACCTCTAGAAGACCTAATCATAGACCATATTCACAGACTTCCAAGACCCAAACATATTCTCTCTCACCTACCAAGAAATCCTATTGCGAGAATTCATTTTTACCACACAAAGGAACAGCTAATGAGGGTCACAAGAAATCAGGAAAACCTACCACAGAAACTACAAGATCTGTCATTCTTTGCTGACCTCTCTGCTTTCACTCCACAGCAACACAGACAACTCGCAACCATCACAAAACCTCTGAATAATCACTACATCATCTATCGCTGGTTATACCCAGCCAATTTGCTCATAACAAAAGATGATGTCAACCACATGGTCACTACTGTAAAAGAAGGAATACGCCTATTGCAGAAATGGCATATCTTGGATCCCCAAGATCCAACAGATGAAGAACCCTCTAACTCTCCTTCCTCCACTTGTGGTGAATCTGACACTGAGGCAGGCTAATACCTGTGCTTTATTCCCTAGAATATAACTCACCAAATCTCTGGACACCCAGGAGAATGCCACTTGTTTCACTCTTTTTGACCCCACCATTTGAGCAGGTACATTTCCACACAGATTCAAGTTCAGAATCGTCTGTTTTTACCTTTTGTTCTTGTTTTGACAATATTTTTGGTACAGTTTTCCAAGTATAGACCTTCAATATCCAGGAGCACATCTGACAGTCCTTTTCATCTATCCTGTCAACCTACTCACCAACCACCAAAGTTTTGTCTTCAGCTTTCAGTGATCTCATCAATCAGGTAAGTCCTTTTTGCTGCAAGTTATCAACTTCACTTCTAATCCAACAACATAACATACCACACGACCAACTACTAGCTAACCATGGCCTTTAAAAGATGCTGAGGCAGGCTAATACCTGTGCTTTATCCCCTAGAATATAACTCACCAAATCTCTGGCCTCCCAGGAGAATGCCACTTGTTTCACTCTTTTTGACCCCACCATTTGAGCAAGTAAATTTCCACACAGATTCAAGTTCAGAATCGTCTGTTTTTACCTTTTGTTCTTTTGTTCTTGTTTTGACAATATTTTTGGTACAATTTTCCATGTATAGACCTTCAATATCCAGGAGCACATCTGACAGTCCTTTTCATCTATCCTGTCAACCTACTCACCAACCACCAAAGTTTTGTCTTCAGCTTTCAGTGATCTCATCAATCAGGTAACTCCTTTTTGCTGCAAGTTATCAAATTCACTTCTAATCCAACAACATAACATACCACATGACCAACTACTAGCTAACCATGGCCTTTAAAAGACGCTGAGGCAGGCTAATACCTGTGCTTTATCCCCTAGAATATAACTCACCAAATCTCTGGCAACCCAGGAGAATACCACTTGTTTCACTCTTTTTGACCCCACCATTTGAGCAGGTAAATTTCCGCACAGATTCAAGTTCAGAAACGTCGGTTTTTACCTTTTGTTCTTTTGTTCTTGTTTGGACAATATTTTTGGTACAATTTTCCAAGTATAGACCTTCAATATCCAGGAGCACATCTGACAGTCCTTTTCATCTATCCTGTCAACCTACTCACCAACCACCAAAGTTTTGTCGTCAGCTTCCAGTGATCTCATCAATAAGGTAACTCCTTTTTGCTGCAAGTTATCAACTTCACTTCTAATCCAACAACATAACATACTGCACAACCAACTACTAGCTAACCATGGCCTTTAAAATCTATACACTAAATGTAAAAGGCTTAAATAGCCCATACAAAATGACTTGGAAAGAAGCCTGCAACTTTAATCAGCCCCGCTCACTGTATATATACGTCATTTTTTTGAAGATGGATATCTCGGTAACGGCAGCAGCTGCTGCCACAACCGGGATATCCATCTTTACAGTGAGCGATTCTGTAAACGATAATGGTGGTCTCAGCGGCGGGTTCGCCGCGAGATCACCGTTATCGGCGGCGGGAGAGGTGCCACCCCCCCTCCCGCCGCTCTCCCGCACCCTCCGCCGCTTACCGGAGCCGTCGGTAACGGCGGAGGCGATCGGGTCCTGTCACTTCCTCGGTATGGAGATGAGTGAGGCCAAGATGGCGCCCACCCGTCTCCATACCATGTGACAGCCGGAGCGGCGTCATTACGATGGCTCCGCCCACTCTCTTAAAGGCACAAATTTTTTAAGTGTCATTTTTTTAAACGACTTTTTTTTTTTTTTTTTTTTTTTTGCATTTTAGTCTAAATATGAGATCTGAGGACTTTTTGACCCCAGATCTCATATTTAAGAGGACCTGTCATGCTTTTTTCTATTACAAGGGATGTTTACATTCCTTGTAATAGGAATAAAAGTGATCCAAATTTTTATTTTTTTTAAAAACAGTGAAAAAATAAATAAAATAAAATAAAATAAATAATAAAAAAAAAAAAAAATTTTTTTTAAAGCGCCCTGTCCCGACGAGCTCACGCGCAGAAGCGAACGCATACGTGAGTAGCGCCCGCATATGAAAACGGTGGTCAAACCACACATGTGAGGTATCGCCGCGACCGGTAGAGTGAGAGCAATAATTCTAGCCCTAGACCTCCTCTGTAACGCAAAACATGCAATCTGTAGAATTTTTTAAACGTCGCCTATGGAGATTTTTAAGGGTAAAAGTTTGACGCTATTCCACGAGCGGGCGCAATTTTGAAGCGTGACATGTTGGGTATCATTTTACTTGGCGTAACATTATATTTCACAATATAAAAAAAAATTGGGCTAACTTTACTGTTGTCTTATTTTTTTTTTCAAAAAAGTGAATTTTTTCCAAAAAAAGTGCGCTTAGAAGACCGCTGCGCAAATACGGTGCAAAAAAAAGTATTGCAATGACCGCTATTGTATTCTCTAGGATGTTAGAAAAAAAACAATATATAATGTTTGGGGGTTCTAAGTAATTTTCTAGCAAAAAAACCTGTTTTAAACTTGTAAACACCTAAAATCCAAAACGAGGCTGGTCTTTAAGTGGTTAAATGTGACATAATATGTTACCAGGAAACTCACTTCGACTCCCGTAAACCACCGACCTTTCGACATCGCCAATTTCCTCACATATTTTTGGCAAATGGTCCCTCCAAAAAAAAAGAGGTGTGGCCATTGCCATCAAGGACTCTATAAAATTTGATCAACTGGATGTCCACACGGACACATCGGGCAGGTTTATAATCCTAGTTTGTGAAATAAATCAGGTTAAATACACAATTGTTAACTTATACCTTCTCAATACGAAAAAATTTTCTTTCTAAACAAAATCTGGAAAAAGTCTCCTGCGAAAAGGACATCCTGGGGTTGATTTACTAAAGACAAATCCACTTTGCACTGCAAGTGCACTTGGAAGTGCAGTCGCTGTAGATCTGAGGGGGAGATTTGAAATTAGGGGAAGCTGCTGATTTTATCATCCAATCATGTGCAAGCTAAAATGCTGTTTTTTATTTATCTTGCATGTCCCCTTCAGATCTACAGCGACTGCACTTCCAAATGCACTTTCAGTGCACTTTCAAGTGCATTTGCAGTGCACTTGTAGTGCAAAGTGGATTCGCCTTTAGTAAATAACCCTCCCTAGTCTTATGTAGAGATTTCAATGCCACCCTGAACACTAACCTGGATCTTTTTGGCGACAAGTGCCATCCGAAACATAGAGCAACGTTGGCTCATTTCATCACTTTCTCTGATCTATTTGACATCTGGAGATGCCAAAATTCTTCCGAAAGGGATTTTACTTTTTTAGTGGACAAATTTCTGCTTTAAAAGGTCACCAAATCGGACATTCATTACATTACGTGGTCTGACCACGCCCCAGTTTCCACAACTGTGGGGGATCTTCGTACTGAAACAAGGGAAAACCAATGGCGCAATGACATTTACACTTTGTCCCAACCAGAAAATAGAACACAAATTCTGTCAGCAATAAAAGAATTCTTCAAACTTAATGCCCCTTCGGTTGAGGATCCCTTCATGTTATGGAACTCCCACAAGGTGTATATTAGAGGTCTACTTATACAACAAACTGCTGAATTTAAATGGCAACGGACAAAGCGACCTTTTATACACCATAACTCACTTGGAAGATAGCAATAAAAACTCTACTTCACAAACTATCCGTGAACAACTTTTTCAAGCCAGACACGATTTTGGGTCCCTATTACTCTCTCAACACAATAAATCTATTTAAGCTTTAAAAGCTCAATCTTACCAATATGGCAACAGAGCTGGAAAATTCTTAGCCACCCAGCTAACAGAAAAAGCTAGTAAGCAAAAAATTAATTATATTTACAATCCCAAAACAGGCAACAAAGTATTTAACCCAAAAGAAATTGCAGATGCTTTCACGGATTACTACGAATTACCTTACAATTTAGAAAACAAAATCGATACTCCCCAACCTTGGGATAAAATTATCTCAGCATTTTTAGCATCAGTATCCTTACCTACACTCCCTCAAACAGATCTATCCCAACTCAATCACCCATTTTCATTGGTTTCTGGAACCAGAAATAGAAAAACTGATCAAAAGTTTACCCAAAAATAAATCTCCAGGACCTGATGGTTATTCCTCAGAATATTGCCAATTATTCAGTACTACACTATCACCACATTTACTCCAGGTCTTTAATACCGCTATGTCCAGAGCCAACTTTCCTCCTGGAATGTTAACAGCTACCATTATTACTATACCTAAACTTGGTAAAGAACCGAATGCGTCACAGAATTTTAGACCTATCTCTTTAATAAACGTAGACATGAAGGTATATGCCAAACTGATAGCTAATAGAATGGCGACAATTCTTCCGAGTTTGATCAATCCAGTTTAGGTGGGGTTTGTTTCTGGCCGTCAGGCCCCTGACGCAACTGGAAGGGTAGTTAATCTTTTGCACATAATGGAACAATCCAAAAAGCCTTCTCTGCTCCTAGTGTTAGCTAGAAGGCTTTTGACCAGTGGCGGAACTACCGCCATAGCGACACACGCGGTCGCTATGGGGCCCGCAGCTGAGTTGGGGCCTGATGAGTGCCGTTGCTAGACTGGTGCGGGCCGCACCAGGTGACACCCGCCAGAGGGGTGACACCCTTTGGTACCGGCAGCCGCACCACTAACCCTCAGCGGCGCGGACCGAATCCGCCTCCCCTCCTCTCTGTTTACATCCACAGAGGAGGAGGAGGAGCCTGCGCTCGAGCCTCGAGGGACAAACACCGCTGTGTATCTGGAGACTGTCAGCGCTGTTATGAGGTATGTAAGGGGGGGCGCGCCTGCACTGCTGGGAGGTCCTGCACTGAGGGGGGTGTCTGCAATGCTGAGGGGGTGTCTGTACTGAGAGGGGTGGTCTGCACTAGTGGGGGTCCTGCACTGAAGGGGTGTCTGGACAGCTGGGGGGGTCCTGCACTGAGGGGGGGTGTCTGTACTGGGGGAGTGTCTGTACTGAGGTGGGGGGTGTCTGCACTGAGATGGGTGTCTGTACTGCTGGGTAGGTCTGCACTGAGGTGGGGGTGTCTGTACTGCTGGGGGGGTTTGCACTGAGGTGGGCGGTGTCTGTACTGCTGGGGGGTCTGCACTGAGGTGGGGGGTGTCTACACTGAGGTGGGGGGTGTCTGTACTGCTGGGGGGTCTGCACTGAGGTGGGGGGTGTCTGCACTGAGGGGGGTCTGTAATGCTGGGGGGGTGTCTGTACTTATGGGGGGGTCTGCACTGAGGGGGGGTCTGTAATGCTGGGGGGGTCTGCACTAGGGGGTGTCTGTACTAAGGGGGGTCTGTACTGGGGGGTGTCTGTACTGATGGGGGGTCTGCACTGAGTGGGGTCTGTAATGCTGGGGGGTCTGCACTAGGGGGTGTCTATACTAAGGGGGGTGTCTGCACTGCTGGGGGGGTCTGTACTACTGAGGGGGGTCTGCACTGAGGGGGGTCTGCATTGCTGGGGTGTCTGCACTGAGGGGGGTGTCTGCACTGAGGGGGGTCTGTAATGCTGGGGGGGTCTGCACTGGGAGGTATCTGTACTGAAGGGGGTGGTATGTACTGAGGGGGGTGGTCTGCACTGGGGGAATGTCTGTACTGCTGGGGGGCTGGGGCCTGCACTGAGGGGGGGGTGTGTAATGCTGGGGGGTCTGCACTACAGGGGGTGTCTGTACTAACGGGAGTGTCTGTACTGAGGGGTGTCTGTACTGCTGGGGGGTCTGCACTGAGGTAGAGGGTGTCTGTACTGATGGGGGTATGCATGTGTGTCTTTCAGGGGCTGCATACTAGGGCTGGAGAAAAAAAATCGATTTGAATCTTGAATCGAGTTGAGAGGTGAAATCGATTCAAATTTTGAGCAAATCGATTTTTTAGATTTTTATTTTTTTTCACCAGGAGCGGCGTTGACAACGTGCCGGTCCTGAGGAGCTGCGGGCAGGAGTTTTTAGGTGAGGCCGCGGCTTCGGCTTAGTCCACGAGGCCGGACACCGTGGACTAGGCCGAAGCCGCGGCCTTGCCTAAAAACTCCTACCTGCAGCTCCTCAGGACCGGCGCGGTGTCCATCCAAAAAAAAAAAAAAAACTCGATTTGAATCGTGAATCGAGTTTTTTTTTTTTTAAATCGCAGATTTTTTTTTTTTTTTAAGAAAATCGCCCAGCTCTACTGCATACAGTATACTGCATACTTTGTTGTTCGAAATTAATATAAGCTGTTGCCTGGGTAATGTGCCACATAGGTGTGGTAATCTGTTGTTCAATGGCATAATTTTTTTTTTTTTTGTGGAGGGGCCCCATACAACATTTTGCTATGGGGCCCTGTGATTGCTAGTTACGCCCCTGCTTTTGACAGAGTTGGGGCTTCCTTTAGAGGGTTCTTGAAAAATTTGGTATAAAAGGTCCAATACAATAGCAATGCAGATAATTATGGCTGCTCGCTATAATGCTCAAATGGAAATCGAATGAAGAACGTAACGTCAGGGAAATCATCAGACAGGTCAATGTAATAGCTGAATACGAAAAAATACTTGCGTATAAAGACGGAAACTAAGCTAAATTTGAGCTTAACTGGTCTCTTTGGAAAACTTAAACGGTTTTATGGATGTTTAATAAGATCAATATAAGATACTATATATGTTACTAACTTTCTAATTGATAAACACAGTTTACTATATAAATCAACAGTTCCTTTTATTCCTATATATACAATATAGAAAATGTTACTCATTGACAATTTGGTATAATGTTTTTGTACTTATGTATGTGAAAACCCAAATAAAAACCTATTTAAATAAAAAAAAGAAAATCAAATTTCTACATACGTTTTGGCCAAAATGTATTCTGCTGCATGTTTTTGATAAAAAAAAAAAAAAAAATCAATAAGTGTATATTGATTGGTTTATGTGAACGTTATAGTGCCTACAAACCATGGTGTATTATTTTTCTTATTATTTTTCTAGTTTTTTTATACTACTAATGGCGGTGATCAGCGACTTATAATGGGACCACGATAGTACGGCTGGCAATCTGACTCTAACTGATGCTTGGGGGAACTGACTAATTGCCACTCACAAGTGACATTAATACAGTGGTCAGTGATAACACTATACACTGTCACTGTACTAATGACACTGGCTGGGAAGGGTTTAACATCTAGGGCAATTAAGGGGTTAAATGTGTGCCTAACTATATGTAATGTGTGTAAATTATGCTTCTTTTACTACTAGATCTCTCAGTTTCTCATCCATGCTTTGCAGAGATGAGAAACTGACAGATCACTCCCTCTGTACAGAGCTCTTGGCTGTGATTGGGCACAGCCAATCAGTAGGTCCTGACAGTGTATCATTGGCTAGGACTTGTTGACAGGTTCCCGCCGTGTACAATCACAGCAGGTGCTGGGTGGGGGACATGCATGCACACACCCTAAACCCAGGAGTAGGTAGCGACGTACGGGTATGTTGCTTTGTCTACACAGGCCAGTCGCCCCCAGTATATTGGAGGTGGGTGTGCTGACATAGAACATGAAGATGGCATAAGCACAAATTTAAAAGCTCCTCAGTGACTCTGCATTCATATAGTCCAGAAAACATCAGAAACAAATAAATGTGTTTATTTTTATTTGTATCATTTATTTTCATATCCATTTTTATATTTATTTTTAATTTTTACCTTTACTCATTTGGTCATATACATTTTTCTTTACCTCAGTTTACCTATCTCCCATTTCAGCTGCTTCTAGATCACAGAATTTTTAATTCTTTCTTGTATATAAAAAGTCTTTTATAAAAAAAAACCCCTCTTTTTCTATCCCTATATTACCTTCATTGCTATGTATAAAAAGCTCATCTTTGTTCACATGAGCTTGATCAGTCCAATCCAGCCTGACACACCAGTGCTCATTCTGTAATTAGAAGCCCATCCCATGAGCAGTTGCCATGGCACCATATCAGCATCCCCAGGCTGAATGGACTATAAAAACCTCTTCTAACATGGCCACCGCGATGTCCTGATGAAGCAGCATGCATGCTCCGAATGCGTGCTCCTCCCCACTCTCTCACTGTTCAGAAGTGACGTGTCCAGCCGCCCCTGAGCCAAATTTGAGAACCAGGCAGCTTTGGGAGCCACCAGCGCAGCCGGGAACATCAGCTGCCCCTCCACCTGCAAGCCGGCCGCCTTCCCCCACGAGTGGATGAACTTCCTATACCATTTTACATGCACTGTAATCTCTACAATCTTGTGAGTTTAAAATCATGTGTACTATATTAAAATGATTTATCACGCTGCACTTAGATGGCGCTGCTCTGTTTTTTACTGTCTACAGAGCCCCTTCTAGCTTGTTATGAGCCAGCAGCCATCCAGAGTCAGCCCATCTGTGACCCATCTGTGACCACCAACACACCTCTTGCTGCATTTGAACTTTCATGCATGGACTCTCCACTATAGAGAGTAGATTAATCGCCCATTTCTCTTCATTTGAGCTTACAGAGCGCACATGACCATATGTATAAAATAAATGTGAAAAAAAAACTGAACTTGCCTCATTAATCAAATTCTGGTCCACATTCATAGACACTCCGTCACAAACTAAGCAATGGCATCAAGCTCTAAACTTACCCCTGCATGTGTCCCACGGTATTTCACCCCAGCCAGGCTTGCTACCATATATCCTATGGCATTGCCAAAATGTTGGAGAGGGTGTGATAAGTTGGGAACCCTATGCCACATTTGGTACGACTGCCCTGTCATCAAAAAGTACTGGCAAGAAGTATCTAGCCTCATCAACTCCACATGTGACGTCTCTTTCCCCATGACCTCACTGGATCTTCTGTTGGGATTTTCGCTCCCTACATGGCTTGGACACTTCAAAGTCTTGGTAACTCATATCTTTATATCTGCTCATCTAGCACTAGAAAAACACTGGAAGTCACCACATCCACCCACCCTAACAGGCACTATCTGTTTGCTATCTGTTTGCTGAACGCACATTTCCAATTGGAATTTTCATTTGCCAAGGTCAAGATGACCACCGCACTTCAACCTTTTACAAGGCATGAACAGCTTGGATTGCTGATCAGAGAAGTGTAGCCCTCAAATAGGCGGGTTCTGGTCTGCAGTTCCTCCTTCTTTATTTCCCCAGATCTGCCCCTCCTTTAGCCTTCTGATTAGCAATGGGCTCGCTAAGAAGCAGACACTGCACACCGCTAATCATAGAAAGTGGGACATTTCCTAGTCCACAGCTGCACAGTTCTAAATGCCTGTGATTAGCATTGTGGGATCGGACAGGTGGGTTGGGACTAGGACCCTGAACACGTCTGAGCCCATCTCTACTTCTGATCAAGTCAATGACATTGTCATTCCTCACAGACTCTCTAAACCAGTCTACCTAGCCCACAGTTTACGATAAGTTGTCGTCTAGCTCATTCAGTTTACTGCTAACAACATTGTAGCTATCTCTTTTGTCAACATATATGTTAATGTTATCACCCATAACGTGTTATGATTCAAAAAAACTAATAATGGTCATTTTTAAGCATTTTTTATATTGGCCTTGTACCAATATGCTGAGATATTGTGGATCCCTTATTTAAAAAAGGAATTAAGGTCAACAGAATGCAGCTATACGTTTAAATTCTAATTTTGGGAATGTAGGCAGTTATCTGATTGCCCTTGCGGATCAGGAAGGAATATTTTCCTGTTATAGTAACCAAGAAACGAGTCTTTTTCTGGGACATCTGTTTGAGGGTGTTGAAGATGTATATTATATTTTTATTTATATATTTTTATTTTTATTTTTATTAAATTTTTCATTTTGTTTAGAATAAATATTTTTTTGTTTATTTATAGTGATACTGTACATACGGTCTTACAAAAGCTCCTGAAGAAGCCATGATTATGGCGAAACATGTAGAGCCAACAAACTTTTGTACAATGACCGTATGAATTCTTTCACGTTGGTTTTAATAAGAATTTATTTTAAATGAAGTTTATTAAAATAAGAAATTGTAATTGATTTTGTTCTCAATCTGATTAATTTGTACCTTAAAACACCTATTTATATTTCTCCCTTTGTAGTATTTTCATTATGGGGAGGTGGTGCATGTGAATAAGACCTCCTATCCTTGGATAAACTCTTTCCAAAAACATTTCTAATGCTTGGCCTCTTTTGGCCTAGTAAATATGCCATTGAAAGCATTTTGTTATATCTGTTTGATATGTGTAAAAAATACCCGTTGCAAAAATCTTGTGAGCTGATAACTTCCCTGTGCTGCACTCTTGTCAGTTACATTGTTCCCAGCAATCTATGAGAACTCTCTATGTCACAGAAAGGAGAAGAGGGGAGGTACCTTTAGTCCTGTCCTTGGGTGACAATGCTGCTTAGATAGAGTACAGTAAGTGAGCATTGTCACCCTAGGACGACGCACAGCACATTGGAAGTGTGGTGTCCAATGAGCAAGTGTGGTACCAGCAAAAGCACCAAGGGAATAGATGAATAGGGGCTGAAAACTAATGCAGCCATCACATCTAAGCACTGGCAAGCTACACTATATTAGAATTGTGTTTTGGCGTTTAGATGCACTCTGCAGATTTGAAAATTATTTATATGCATTATCTGTCCTATGGAACTCCCTAATGTTTCTTCCTTCTGCTTTTTGCTATTTTCCAATTCTTAGTGTGTATTATAACCAAAGTTCTAGGAATGCACCCCGTTCCACCTCTTAGACATGCAGACCAATTTGTACAATAAATGTAACATTAAACAAATGGCTGTATTTTTTCTCCACATTAAACATAGCGTGTAATGAAATTACCAATAGCCCTGGCACAGACAGGTTGCATAACATTCTTTGTATTTTGGATTAAGCTATAAGCAATCAGCATTCATTGTTTTAAACTGGGCCACGCTTCTGTTTGAAAATCTCATTATGATTTATCACACTTCAAACATAAGAAGCTTGTTTCTTGCTTTGAGTTTCCTGCTCCTTGGAGCTTGTCTCCCACAAGACACCTCACTAGGTTTGTAATGTGACCAACAGGACATCCAAAATTTAAAAAGCATGACTAAGAAAAGAGCAAAATAAAAAGGCAATATTAACTAGACTGAAATCATCAGAGAAAGACAAATGTTGGATTCCAAAACTTGTAAAACAGACATGTAAAGATTTAGAAAACTTTTCAGTATGACACTCATATGATAAAATGCAGTTCAACCCATGATGTGTTCATGGGGTTAGGAAACAGGGGAGTACAGATAGTAGTATCTCTGTGTAATTTGTGTTATTAAAGTACTAAAGGCTCTTGTAGGACAGTCCAAGCAAGTTCCAAATCCAGTTACTATGTGATGTACATGCCTCATAAGTAGAAACAAAAACACCCTTTACTTTCCTTAACTGAGCCAAATCATCCTTCATTTTGGTCTTGGTCAAGACCTTCATGGCAATCATTAGATTAAATTGCATGCCTATGTAGCACTACCCCCGTAAGGGCAGCTTCACCACTTGCTTACTGGACACTTAAACCCCCTTCCTGCCCAGACCCATTTTTTAGCTTTCAGCACTGCCACACTTTGAATGATACCCAAATTAAATTGTTATCATTTTTTTCCTACAAATTGAGCTTTCTCTTAGTGGTATTTAAATCACTGCTGGGTTTTTTATATTTTGTTAAAAAAAAATGAAAAAAGCACCAAAAATTTTGAAAAAACAAAACAGTTTTTTATTTTGTTATAAAATTTGCAAACAGGTCATTTTTCTCCTTCATTGATGTACGCTAAGGCTGCACTGATGGGCACTGATAGGCTGCACTGATGGGCACTTATAAGTAGGAATGGTCGAACGGTTCGGCCGAGCATAAGTTCGGGCCGAACTTTCGCTGTTCAGACGCTCTGAGAACAGCTAAACAGACGGATCGTTTGACCACCCGAACTGACCACAATGTATTGTGGAGCTGAACAGTACATTGCAAGTCCTGATTGGCTGAAGCAGTAAAAGCTTCAGCCAATCAGGGCACAGAGCACTGACAGAGTCATAATTGGACACTGTCATCATGACTTTATCCAATTATGGCTCATTCCCGCCCCACAGTATAAAAGTATTCTTTCAATGGCTTGCATTTTCAGTGTGATTTCGGCGTGGAGAGAGATAGAACAGGGCTCTGTTCAGTGCTATTAGTTAGTTAGTTTGCTATACTGTGCTATTTTAGTTCAATTGTCAGTGTAGAATATTATTTTGGTGCCAGTCTAGGGATAGAGTGAGTGTAGTAAGGAGGACCATCATTCAGCTTTGCATAGTGTGCAGCTAGAGTAGGGACAGCTCAGATAGTTTCACTGTAATGTAGTGAGACTGTGTCATTCATACATACATTAGTGTAGAGTAGGGACAGCTCAGATAGTCTCAGTATGGTGTAGTGAGACCGTGTCAGTAATCTTTACATTATTGTATAGCTAGAGTAGGGACAGTTCAGATAGTGTCAGTGTAGTGACATTTGAACACCGTCTATTTGATTGCGTTACTGCCAGTTTAACGCCATTTACTTCTGTGCGCATTACTGACAGTTTAACGCCATATAGTTTTGTGTGCGTTACTGCCAAATTAATGCCATATAGTTCTGTGTGCGTTACTGCTAGTTTAACGCCATATAGTTCAGTGTGCATTACTGCCAGTTTAATGCCATATAGTTCTGTATGCGTTACTGGCAGTTTAACGCCATATCGTTTTGTACGTTACTGCCGGTTTAACGCCATTTAGTTCTGTGTGTCACTGCCAGTTTAACACGTTCTGTGTGTCACTGTACATTTGGTGCATTATATTGCAGTATATTATAGTGTATTCGTGGAGTGTGTCTGTGTAGTGTGAGTACTCAAATTAAAGTGCACCAAACAGCTCTTTACATTGATTAAAGTGCCTCTATGTACAGATTTCAACTTCTTCTTTACATTTTGCTTATAAGCACCGCCCCCTCCCACCCAATAATGTCTGGGAGGACAACAAAGAGAGGCAGATGTTCCCTTGGCACTGTAAGGGGGTCAGCAACAAATGTGTCCACAGGCAAAGGTGGACGTGGTGGTCAGTTCTCAGGCAGGGCATCATTTCCTCTGTTTAGTTTGCCCGTGCTATCCAGCCACAGCATGCATAGGAGGTGGTGGACTGGCCTACTAAACCTTCCTCATCCTCTGTCATGCAAGCAGAGACAAGTGTGCAGTCCCCTGCTGTTGTCAGAGTGGATAAACCTGCCTCCTTGTCCACATCTATTCCTGCCATAGCCCCAACATCAGCCATTGAGGAGTCACCAGAGTTATTTGACCACAGCATTAGCCATTTGCTCCTTGATGATGCCCAGCCATTACTGGATTCAGATGTTGGTTCTCAGGTTGAGGATGACAGGAACATGAGCCTAGAGAGAGGAAGGAACACTGGTCGACAAATTGGCATTCATGTTCCCCAAGCCGCAGCGTAAGGCCAAGTTGTCTCCAGTGGTAATGATGAAGATGGAGATGATGATGATGAGATCACTGATGCAACTTGGCTGCCAGATAGAGCAGAGGAGGAAACTGACGGTGAGGCGGCACAACCCCAAGAAGGCTGACATCAAGAAAGTAGAGAGCAGCCACCCTATTCCATCACATTCTGCAGCTGTTATCTCCCGGCCACTTACCAAAGCTCAGCTGTCTGGGCCTTTTTCAGCACATCTGCAGCAAATCACACTGTTGCTATCTGCAAACTGTGTCTCAGGCACATCAAATGTGGCAAAAACACTAACCATTTGGGTACCACACGATTAACAAGGCATTTAATGTCCAACCACTCAGCCCGTTGGCAAGAGCACCTAAAAAACACACAAAAGGGGCACAAATCTGTCCCTCCTCCTCCTTACCTACTTCAGTCTACCCCTGCTATACTGAGTCATTACCTTTCAGCAGCCTCCACTGACAGGGATGATTTTGTTTAATAATTGTTTATTAAAATAAAGTAGAGGAGAGATAGACATATAACAATGATTATACAGTCTTGAAGACAAAAGTACACAGGTTCTTATGCACACACAGTCTTATCTAAGAACAGGTAACAATCAATGGCCTCTGGAAGTAGAAAGGGGTTAGACCAAACATTTATAACAACTGGCCAAGCAGAGGCATAACACTATGTGAGCATATGAACTAATCAAGATAAAGAAACGTGTCCAACTTGAAAGCGGTTTCAATAGAAAAGAGTGAGGAGTAAGGATCAGAAGGGGGATAAAGAGGGATTAAGTATGAAAGGAGAGAAGGTATAGGGGAGGGAATAGGAAAGGGGTAAAGGTTGGGATAGGATGGGTCACTGGCATGCATGTCATCTTACTTAAGATAACTAGAACATTAGGGTCAGGAGGGAGGAGGACAAACTGTATCTGACATAAGTTTTGTCTGTTGGGTGAAGGAATCAACCTGGGGTGGTTGATTGGTTGTCCTGAGGGACCTTGGACATTGTAGCCATTTTGCGGCTACATTTAGACCCCTAACATTGTAGGAAGTAATTGTCAGCATAGCCATTATTGGCTATGTTGCGGAGTGCAACCCTTTAACCTATTCATCCATGCATGCCAACAGGGAGGGGGAAGGGGGGGGGAGGAATAGAAGTAGACCTGAGGGGAGAGAGAGAAGAAAATGAGCATATACAGAGAATATATTCATATGCTGAAAACATGTGGGAGTTGCAAGAAAATCACGCTGAAATCTGCAGTGGACCCTGTGGGGAGAGAGAGAACAAGCAGCCATCCAGAACTCGAAAGAGAGACTGAATAAAGCACCTTGTCGGCTGCCTGCACTCACCAACCCCAGGAGGAGGGGGGCAGGGGACATACTGTGGAATAGATGCGTGGGAGCAGTGTGCCCCGTCAGCACTCGGCCTGTGTGAGAAACTTAGAATAGTAGAAGAAGATTAGATTAAGCTCTAGCAATTTTTTTGTTCCTTGTGGTTCCCTGGGAAGGTACTTCTTCCATGTTGAGGGCATGTGGCCTATTAAGGTTCAGGGAGAATGGGGCACGCTCACCACTCTCCTTTCCTGGACAGTCAGGCTGCATGCTTAGATGAGGCCCTGGTATAGACTTTTGGGGGACCCCATGCTGTTTTTTTTTTCCCTTGATTCACATATCAGACCCTCATCAAGGATAAAGGTCTGGTATGTATTTTATGGTGTGTATTTTAGGGGTAACCCCATGCCATTTTTTGGCATGTGTGCGGTGTCCCTCATTAACATATATACAGTATACCTATAGGTATATCTATAGATATATAGATATAGATGTATCGTATCAATATATATCAATATATCTATATATATTATATTTTACTTACTGTAGATGAATGGGTAGAAGGAAATCTCTAGTCAAGTGGCCAAAGCTTGCATTTGCTGGCAATTTAAACAGCATAAATTTTTTTTGGAAATGCCAGTTTTTCTGTAGTAGGCTGTATACGTCATACAGATGTGCCAAGTCACAGGCAGGTTAACAGCACACCCTAGGCTTGTTGTTTGAAGGAATTTGGCATTTTTAATGGCTGTGCCCCGACAAACTGGATTTTTTGTACATGTCCCCTAAAGCAGTGTTCAGCCCCTAATGCATTTATTTGACAATTTTTTGCCTTCTAGCTTAGAAAATTGCATTCATTGTTCTTTAAAATTCGGCTCCCATTGACTTGAATGAAGTTGAATGAAGAAGTTTGGATTCGGCAGTCATGTTCTGCACACCTACTTCAAACAAAACCCACGTACACTCAGCTCATCCTCATGACAAATGTAATGACCAGTCTAAATTCCCTTGTTACAATAGTGGTCAGTGTTATTTGCCCTGTTACATTGATGGTCATTGTAAAATCCCCTGCTATGTTTTTGGTCAGTGTAAATTCCCCTGCTGCATTGCTGGTCAAAGTAAATTCACATGTTAAATTGGGGATCATTAGAAAACTTCCTATTACATTGGTGGTCAGTATTGGTTTTCCTGCTGCATTTGACAGTTCATGTAAATGCCTTTATCACATTGGTATATGGGACACAAGGGCTCTATTACACTGGTGTTCAATGAAGTGCCTTCAATTATTGGTGTGCATTGGATATATATTAGTGTTAGTGGGTGAAGGGCCCCTATTAATTGGTGTCAGTGGAAAAAGGGCCCCTATTCAATAATGACTAGTGCTAACTTTTCTTGAAACAGGGGCTCCCCTGGACATTCTGATTCCTGCTGCAATACTCCACTGCTGTCCCTTGTAGTACATTTTCTCCAACACAACGTGTCGTCAGTCTTTCAGGTAGAATGACCCCCTGTGTCACTCAACCTGGAAGATTTAAGACATGCTATGAATGTAGGGAATCACAGCGTTGTGCTCATTGTAGGGGGTCACCATGGTGCCCACAATAAGTTTGTTATAGTGCAGACAGCAGCACCTATGTCATCACAATAGCTTTTCTTTCTACATCATTAGGGACCCCCATTCCAGACAATAGACAAAGATGATCCTGCAGCATTGTGTAACCAGCCTAAGGACATTGAAACAAGTAAGTATAAAAATAGCATATAACATATGCTAGAAGACCTTTAGGGGGGTGTGATTGCTGCAGAGAAAGTGCAGAGTCCAAAGTTGGGCTTTAAAGTGGAACAATTGCATGGCGCATGGTAGGCACCTCTTGACATAATGTGTAAGTTTCTACATCATGGCAAGAACATTTGGGCACAAGAGACTTGCCACATCTCTGCTACCAAAAAACACAAAAACTTTTTAGTGCGTATTTCTGTTTTTCATTTCAAAGAGTGGACTCTACTCCTACATCAAACTACTGTATCTATGGGTTTTTTCAAGTCATATTATGAACACAGGCTGGGTCTCAGGAGGTACCTTACTTACATAAAGCAAGATTTGAAAGAGAATATTAAAAAATTATTTTCTACCTTTCACCCTGATTTCTATAAGGAATTATGACTGTTCTAAGAATGTACATTGCCTATAACCTCTGTGTGAACATATGCCTGCAACTCAGACACCAGCAGCTGATCTCAAATCACACTGCATCATCATCTTGCGGAATATCAGATTACAGCCTGCAGTAGTTTCAATGGTTTTGCCTGCCTTTGTTTTGTAAGAATTTTTCAAGTCACTATACTTTACAGATGCTGTTTGTATACTAGAGAATGTGCTCAGCATTACTTGTGGAAGCATAAGAAATGTGTTCTGGTCTTTCTTGCGGTTGGTGTGTTACAATCAGCTTTTTCTGAGCTCTAATCAGCATAAACCTGTGCTTGAGTTGCAGCAAAGATATAATGTGCCACTATCCTCTCTCCTTTAGATTACATTGGCTTGCTACACCAAGAGCTGTGTGTTAAACCTAAATGCATTTGTGAAATATAATTGCAAACCACGTAAATGTTGCTGATCAGGCTATCAATGATGAGGAGCAGTAATTGGCATTCTTGTAAGGTTCACAAAAGCCTATGAAATCTATAAGAGATTGGCTGAAAAAAGTATTTTCCTGCATTTTATCAAGTGTCAGTATTGAAGAATCCATCATTCCAAGCCTACTGTGTCAAAAGGGGAGCAGTAAATAGGGCAAAAGTCGCACATACAGACAGAAACTGCACACCAGCAAGTGAAGCACAGACTGGGGAGAGATACAAAAAACACTAATGTTCTGTACACACAGTCGGATTTTCCGACGGAAAATGTGTGATAGGACCTTGTTGTCGGAATTTCCGACCGTGTGTAGGCTCCATCACACATTTTCCATCGGATTTTCTGACACACAAAGTTTGAGAGCAGGATATAAAATTTTCCGACAACAAAATCCGTTGTCGGAAATTCCGATCGTGTGTACACAAATCCGACGCACAAAGTGCCACGCATGCTCAGAATAAATAAAGAGATGAAAGCTATTGGCCACTGCCCCGTTTATAGTCCCGACGTACGTGTTTTACGTCACCGCGTTCAGAACGATCGGATTTTCCGACAACTTTGTGTGACCGTGTGTATGCAAGACAAGTTTGAGCCAACATCCGTCGGAAAAAAATCCTAGGATTTTGTTGTCAGAATGTCCGAACAAAGTCCGACCGTGTGTACGGGGCATTAGTAGTACTTCAAATGGAAACAGAAGTGCAGAAGCAACACCTGAACTAAGTATTTTAAAGTAGGCTGTGGAGAAAGAAGATGCACACCAACCCATGTTAACAGCATTGGATGATTCTGTGATCTGTACTAAACGGGAATAGCAACAACACTACTATAGTGACTGCTGTACAATTTGGACACAAATTTACAGTGCACAAGTATGGTGATCAACTGCAAAGGCCAGTCAGATTCACTGGAAACCAGGGTTGGACTGGCCTACCGGGATAGTGGGAAATTTCCCAGGCCGTCTGTCCTGGGGCTGCTTTGAGCTGTAGCCACAGCGGTGCCTGTAAAAATACGGCTGTGGGCCGACATGTCAACTGGGCATGCACTGTTCCGAAGCTAGCCAGGCTCAGGAAAGCCTGTACACGCTTGGCCATTTTCGGGCAGGCGGGCGCATGCGCAGTGACGTAATGGCACCAGTTTTAAATGTAAGGCACTGGGCTCGGTCTCGGCAGTGGCGGGCCTCTCCACATCATGGCCGGCCCCTCTGCAGCCTCTGACCACCTCCTGTTACTCTCCTGTACCATGTCTGCACAGCCTATGACCACCTCCTGTTACTCTCCTGTACCAGGTCTACACAGCCCATGACCACCTCCTCTACCATGTCCGCACAGTCTCTGACATCTCCTGTACCATTCCTGCACAGCCTATGACCACCTCCTATACCATGTCCGCACAGCCTATGACCACCTCCTGTACCATGTCTGCACAGCCTATGACCACCTCCTGTACCATGTCTGCACACCCTATGACCACCTCCTATACCATGTCCACACAGCCTATGACCACCTCCTGTACCATGTAAGCACAGCCTATGACATCTCCTGTACCATGTCCGCACAGCCTATGACCACCTCCTGTACCATGCCTGCACAGCCTATGACTAACTCCTGTACCATGTCCGCATAGCCTATGACCATCTCCTGTACCATGTCCCCACAGCCTCTGACATCTTCTGTACCATGTCCGCACAGCCCCTGTGAAGTTATGCTGTTGGGCTGATATAATAATGCTATGGTGCTGGTATGAAATTATTTCCAGGTCTGATTTTTATTCCCAGTCTGGCCCTGATGGAAGCTCCTCAGATTCTCACATTTCTATTGCTCAGTTCACCACCCAATGCATCATCATAGACCTTTCTGAGAACAGACCACCAAAACTTTGCCTAAGCACTTGAGACAAGCTACATGCTACTGGAAGTCCACAGCAAAAGACCTCCGAGCATTATTCTTCTGCCTAAAATCTCTAACATGTTGTCTCTATGCTCACTTTCTAAAAAATATAGCAAGCTGAAGACAGCAAATATACATGTAAAACTTATGTGGGGAGATCTGTTTCATCCCTGCGTATCATCTGAGGCTGTTCACTTCACTGGGTATATGTGAGGGTTTACATCCACTTTAAGGTTTTTCAACTTAATGCAGTCTATCAAATTGGGTGACATGGGAGTGGGGGGCGGTGTCGAGTCCCGCTGTCTGTGTCCATGGACACAGACAGCGGGACTCAGGAGTGAGCCTGTACGGGTGCTCCCAGGGAAAGAGACTTTGCCTGGGAACACCCGATGAAGAGGAGGGGCCTGGAGCATCAGCGGGCGACCCCAGAAGAAGAGGATGTGGGCTGTGCAAACCATTACACAGAGCAGAGAAGTATAGATATGTTTGTTATTTATATAAAAAAGAAGGTTTATCACCACTTTAAAAGACTATATCCTGAGGCCTCATGCACACTGGATGTTTTGATAACTCTCCTAGACTTCTTTCTTTCTGGCAGCAGCGTTTCGGCTGAAAGAAACTCTTGTCGCTTGTATACATGCGTAACGCGTTTAGGTGCATTTAGGTACATCAGCTGCTTGGGTGGTAATTCATTTCATGGGCCAGAGTAATAATTAATTCTGGCCATTGAAAAGAATGTATGCTCAAGTGCTGAACGTGCCTAGTGTAACACATGTTTAGATGCATATACACACGTGTCAAGCATTTTTTCTGCCAAAATGCCACTGCTGCTGGATGCACTGGCTGTGATTTTTTTCCTTCTGCCTCAAAATGCCTCTGCATCTAGACTCCTCTAAATGCCAATGTGTGCATGGGCACATGGGCTAACATACAGGGCCGTTTAGAGGCAGGAAAAAAAAAAAGGCCAAACATTCCTGGGAGCAGCAGAAAAAATATCCAGTGTGCATGAGGCCTAAAGGATAGCAATGCCTTTGACCACTTCAAAACCGGGGCAATTGTGACATTTCGTACATACATATAAAAACCTGCATTTCTATTTATTGTAAAAAATTCCAAACATTATATATTTTTTAAGCAGAGGTTGTGGAGAATAAAATAGGGGTAATTGCAATTTTTTATTTCAAACAACATTTGTGCAGAGATTTATCAAACACAAATTTTGGGGGTAAATACACTTTCATGAATTTTAATGGACATAATATAATACCCAATTTTTTTGTTAAATATAATTGAGTACTGTCCGTGATACTTTTTTTATTTGCACTAACATACAATTTTTCAGGACAAGCTTTCGGGGTATGTCCCCTTCTTCAAGGTCCAAGCAGTACTGATTCACAAATTTTTAAGCAGAATGTTAAAGAAGAAGAAAAAAAAAAAGAGAATACCAAATACATACAAATCAATGGTAATAAAGATAGCAGCAGAGTTAGTGAGATAAGACAGAGGGAGAGCTAGGGGGGAATGCAGGGGGGGGGGATACTAATCACAGAGCGGTCGTAAAACTTTAGCATAATGTGTAAGGAAACCAATATCTAAATTCAGGCCATTATTCTTCGTGTCAAAAAGAAGTATCATTCTTAGTTCAAACGTTTTCCTTTCCTGGATAGTTCTGAAATTCCCTTTAAGAACTAAGACATTGAGGTCTTCTATGGTGTGGTCCGATTGTGAGAAATGATGTCCCACAGGTGTGCAGAAACATCTTCTTTATGTTCCTTGATGGTATGTCTGTGCAAATTCATCCTCGCTTGCAACTTCTGTCCTGTTTCACCAACATAAGATCCTTTGCTGCACCTTTTGCATTGGATGAGGTACACAACATTACTTGAGGTACAGCTGTAAGATCCCATAATACTGAAGGTCCCATTTGTGTGTGTGACACTTTTGGATAGATTTATCTGGTTGCATAGTTTGCAGCGTTTTTTATTGCAGGGTTTGCTACCATTATTTGTGACTTCATAATCAGAGTGAAGTTTCCTGCTGATTAGTTTGTGTCTGAGGTTGGGTGGTTGTCTGAAAGCCAATAAAGGGGGTTGTTGGAATATTCCTTTCAGAGTTTCCTCCTCTGTTATAATGGGTTGTAAATCTTTGATTATCTTTTTGATCCCTTCAAGTGCTGGGTTGCATGTGGTGACTAGAGGTACTCGGTTATTTGTTTTTTTCTCTGTGTATTGGAGGAGATTTTCTCTTCGGGTTTTCAAGGCTGTGTTTATGCTGTTGTTGATGGTTTTGTCTTTGTAACCTTTCTTATGGAAGGAGTCTGCCAGTGTTCTGAGATGTTTATCTCTGTCTTCTGGGTCTGAACAAATTCGGTGGTATCTGATGGCCTGGCTGTGTATGATGGCCCGTTTAGTGTGTTGGGGGTGAAAACTTGAACTATGAAGATAGCTGCATCAGTCAGTCGGTTTTCTGTATATTGACGTGTGTAGCTTGTCATCCCTGATGTATACTGTAGTGTCCAGGAAGTTGACATGTGTGTTCGAATAGTCCATTTTTAGTTTGATAGATAGGTGAAAAGTGTTGATCAATGAAAAGAATTGGTTTAGATTTTCTTCACCTTCAGTCCATATCATGAATATATCATCAATATAGCAATAATATCTGTATGGCTTTTGTTGTATGCTGTTCAGAAATTTGTCCTCCAGGTCAGCCATAAATAAATTAGCATATTGGGGTGCCATTTTGCTTCCCATAGCAGTACCCATACACTGGAGATGTGGACCTTGAAGAAGGGGACATACCCCGAAAGCTTGTCCTGAAAAATTGTATGTTAGTGCAAATAAAAAAAGTATCACGGACAGTACTCAATTTTCTCTGTCACAATTGCACTAATACGGCTACAATCAAATCAAGTTTGTATAATATAAAAAATTATGTTACACTGAGTAAAGAAATATCTAATATCTCACTCTTTTAGGCTCAGTTCACACCTAAGATGGATCTGTCTCACAGCAGGGGTCTGGAGTGTGCTGGTTCACTGTTTCTGGTCCAATTTCAGCACCTGAAACAGACCAAAAGACGCACAGCGTTTTTCTGCAAAACGCACCGGATCTGCTGCTGGTATATGTAAACTGCCTCCATAGACAGCCGGTCAAAATCTTCTGCTATTGCAAATTGGATGTGGGGATCTCGCATCCAATTTGCAATGGTGTGAACCCAGTCTAAAGCTGCACACGCCCGTGGAATGGGAACAAACTAAGGTATATTAAATTATCCATAGAGCACACTTTAAAAGCTCTAACAAGTTACTAGTTCAGAGTTAAACAGGAGGTCTGGTGCTAGAATTTTTGCTCCCACTCTGACGTTTGCAACAATACCTCATATTTGTGGTGGGCTCACTGTTTACATATGCATGTGGGAAACCTAAGTTTGTGTGCGTGAGCACGGGGGGACAAGGGGGGTACTAATTCTCTACTCTACCCTCCAAATCAGCCAATCAAACCTAAAGAAGTTTGATTGGCTGTTTTACTAATTGGTAAAGGCTAGTAAACAAACAAACAGCTAAAACTTGTAGTGACAAAGTCCTTGTTGCTTCCAGTTTCATACACTATAAAGTATTTGACCACCAAATAGAAGTTCCTCCTTCAGCTCTATAATCAGCCAGCATAACTGCAGTCAGCCGCCTTGGACTCCCCTGTGGGAGGAGAAGGAGCCCAAAAACAGCTGCAGCCATCATACAGATATCACCACCACTTCCTGACGATGCATATGTATGTACATCGGTCAGGAAGTGGTTAAACAAATTAAGGCCAACTGTTCCTCTGCTAATATACAAAGTCTAGAGCACTGCTCTCAGGTTCCAACTGTGGTTGAACCCGCTGAGGGTGTTTGGGACCAATAGGGGTCATGATCTCTCTCGGTAGTAGTATAACACATGAAAAAGGAAGGACCGCATAACCACTGTTTTATTTTTCAACAAAGCTTTATTGATTCATGAGTGTCAACATCCCACCAGACACAGAATCTTCCTTGCTTTTCTCAACCCATTTACACACCCTGACTATGGACCAGCCATCCACACTTATGCTGGCTTTGACAGGTCTCTTCAGTGATCTTGAAGGGGGGGGGGGGGATCTACTGAGTCCTTCTTGTATGTAAGTTATTTCTTTTTTTTTTTTTTAAATATAATTTTATTGGGTTTACACATAGGTTACAAAAATGAAAGCATGTAAGTAAATGTCACATATTGACCCATAGCCAGTTAAAACAGTACAGAATGTTGTATGACATTGTAAGTACAATAACATAGTATGAACAAAAGAACAAGGGAGCTACATTCAGAGATTTTGTAGGTGGTTTCCTACGTAGTGGGGGAATAAGCCTTAAGTTATGGTTAATTATATCTGTGTGAGATTCCCGTGTCATTAAAATACATTGCTAGTTTGGTATGGAAGAAAAAAAAAAAATAAATAAATAAATAAATAAAAAAAATAAATAAATAAAATAAAATAAACCATAGTACGCTATCGTCCCAGACGCTGTAGATAGTAATGCATTTACATCTACAATTAAGGCAAGGTGTGAATTATGTCAGTACAATGCAATTATATTTATGTCCAAATCAGGGTGTGACTTAGGTCGTTATAATTGGAATTTAAAGTATCAGTTTTAATGAAAATCGTTGTTAAGGCATATTGTTTTGTTTTCAATTAATTCATATCTTCAATTTCTCCTTTCTCTTCTCCTTATCATCCCGTTTACACCCTTCTCTATTCCCCTGCATTCTTTCCTAAAGTCTTTCCTTATCCTTAACCGACCTTGTTTGCTCAGTTCCACCTCTGGGCACCCCTATTGGGAGCAATCTGTGCCCATTGTGGGACATATGCGGACATATGAGACAAAATCATGTCGGGTCTGCCTAGTTAGCTTGAGAAAAGGTGTCACTGCGAAACCTATCAGGTCTCAGAACAGCAGCGAGGGATCCTTCAGATCATTAGTGATCCCTTGGGTGGTAGAGAGGGTCCTACGAGGGAGGGGGAAGGGGGAAAGAATGATGGAAGAACAATGTAAGCCTAAAGAGAATTCCATGGGTTAAGCAGCCGATTGTGTTTGCACTTTCTCCCCAGTCCTTTGAGGGGTGGGGTCAGTGGAAGTGTGCGGGATGTGGGTCGATTTGAAATGGGTCCAGCAGGCCCATATATGTTCAAACTTGGATGGTGTGTCATTGGATTGATGGATAAGGTGTTCCATTTCAGCTATTCTGTCTACTCTCTGGATCCATTCCTGAATAGTAGGGGGGGAGGTATCTCTCCAGTGGACAGGGATGCATAAGGTAGCTGCGTTGATGAGGTGGAGAACCAAAGATTTCTTGTAGGTGTGTTGTGGAAGTGAGGTGTGATGAAGTAGGTATTGGGCCGGGGTGAAATCAGGTGAGTAAGTCGTAATCTGTGAAATTAGTCGATGTATGTCTATCCAGTAGTTTTGAATGAGGGGACAGTCCCACCATATGTGTAGAAGAGTGCCCCTAGATGCGTGACAACGCCAGCAGAGGGGGGGAAGGTTTGGGTGGAATTTGTGTATCCTATCAGGAGTTCTGTACCATTTTGTAAAGATTTTATATCTGTTTTCCTGTGTGGAGATATTGAGAGAACCCTTGTGTAAGTGAGTAAGGATGTGTTGCCAGTCTTCTGCAGTGAGGTCTAGATGTAAGTCCCTTTCCCATTGTAAAATCAGGCTATCAGATTTGATTTCTTGTGATGTGAATAAGAGTTTATATATAGACGAGATAAGGTGTCTTTGGGGCTCTGGGTTATTGCAAAAGCTTTCAAAGGGTGTAAGATCTCTGTGTAAGTCTGCAATAGGTTGGATGCTAGTAAGTTATTTCTATGTGTCTAATTGCAAGGTCTTTTACTTGCAATTCAGAAGTTACCTGTGCTGACAATTGCATACCAAATATGAAAATGATTAGAAGATCTAGATATATGGACAGCTGCAGTTACAGTTTATGCAAATCTTGAATCTGTAAAAATGAAACTTAACTCACTCCAACTTATGAGTTATCAAGAATACTTATTAGAGAAAAGGACATATAAAAGTTTGGAACATGTGCACTTTTACAGACTCTGGAGGGATTACCAAAGGCAAACAGGGTTTTTGCTTTGCAAGGTAAGTTTCCCTGGAGCTTAGTGAATGAAGTGAAGCTCTGCTAACTTCCATCATCAAATTATGCAATTTTTTTGTTTTTTTACCTTCATTAAAAATGATTGGTTGATGGAGTTCAGCAGAGATTCACATCATTCACTAAGCTCTGGGGAAACTTCCCTTGTAAGTGCAACTTCCCTTTCAAAGTGAAAAGCCCACCTGCGTTTGTTGAATCAACCAAAGGGTCTTTGGATCACTTTGACATGCAGTTATCACTGACAGTAGATTCTGCATATTCTTTTTTTATGTTCTTATAATCAATTGCCCAGGTAGCAACATGTTAACTTTAAGATTAAAATATTTAGCAGCCATGTTATTTGTGGTTTAGGTAGGAATGCCTTACATTAACATTGTTCAGTGTTTGACTTCTATTTACATTACCACATGTTCATATCAGCAGCATTCCATTAAATCGGTTGTAGGTATAAGGCCAATAAAGACAAAGGTATAACTATGGTGGGTGTTTTAGTGCATGCTGTTACTTAAACAGCAGGGCAGTGTTTGCATGAAACCAAATAGTGTTTCACACACAGTCACTATAATTAATGACATTACACTTATATTACCTCCACGTGCACGCATGGTCATATTCGAAAGTATTCCTCTAGTCCATTTCCATTGTTATTATACACTATATTGCCCAAAGTATTGTGACGGGTGGATCGGTGGTCCAATACTTTTGCCAATATAGTGTGGATGAGTGAGTTTGGGGTGGAGGAACTTGATTGGCCTGCACAGAGTCCTGACCTCAACCCAGAAGAGTTGAAGCTGTTATAGCTGCAAAGGGTGGGCCAACTCAGTATTGAACCCTACGGACTGAGACTGGGATGTCATTAAAGTTCATGTGTGTGTAAAGGCGGGCATCCCAATACTGTTGACAACAGCTTGGGTGGAGCTCTGACGTCACGACACTGAAACGTGCCGACTGCGGCCATTTTTGTGGTTAGAAATATCTGCTATCCATGACGAATTGCAACTTTTGATATGCCTGTTTTTATTTCTCAAAATGTGAGTACCCTGGATTTTTATAAGAAATAAATTTACCTTGGTTTTAAATACTACACCATGAGGAGTTGCTTTCTTGTATCTTATGCATGTACCTATGAATTACCATTGAGTGGGACTACAAGATCCAGCCTTCTATGATCCAATTGAAGTGGCTCCGTGGCGCTGTGGATATATCATGCTTGTTTGACCACTTGTAATTCAGTGGTCCATTTTCTTTGGTAAGAGGCCCGTGTGTTTATGTTCAGTTGAGGATAATCTCATGTTCACCTTATTGTATCTCTGTCTGCACCATGGGTGGTTCCAGTATTTCCCCTGAACAAGGACTCTGTTTTACCACTATGGACTTTTATTTTATAATTTGATGGTTCTAGTTCTGCATATACTTAACCTGTAACAGAGTGTATATGCAGGTGGGTGAAAGACTACCTGCTGCACCAATAACTACATATCAAATTTGGGGCACAATTCTGTTCCCTGGGCCAGATGTCATCAGATCATCATACCATCATTACTATGGAGAGATTTCTGGTGCAAATGCCCTGAGACTCTGAGCCTATGCTTCCCTCCAAAATGGCCAGCATCCCTTTTTTGGAACAAAGTTGCAACCCTTCTCTCTCCATCTGAGCAAGATGTATAAGCTGACCATACTAAAATAGCATTAGCTCTGACAAAACAAGTCCCACTATCAAAAAAGCAGAGGAGAAAGTAACGCAACAGGACTTACAACAGTTACACACTCAGAGGCAAAACAGCACATATTTTCTAAGAAGAATGATATTATGCAACTAAATTGAGGGTGACTGAGCTGCACACAGACCCTACAAGATAAAGTGGACTATCTGGAGAACCGTTCCAATGGTGCAGCCTCCACTGGATTGCCAGGAACCTTTCAATCACAAGCTCTCTCAAATATTTTCACAATACCCATTTCTAAAGCCTTGGGTCTCCCCCTACTCCTGCATTTTAGAATTGGTACAAGCGCTTGGGGCTCCACAACCTGACAGGAACTTTTCTAGACCTGTAATAGTCAAATACTTCAAATACACAGACAAGACAGTTATATTTCAACCCTTTGACAGCTCTAGATTATTGAGGCCAGAAGGGCATAGATGTGTAATATTTTTTGACTATTATGCTAAATTATCATGAAAAAGGAAGACATTCAGCAAAATCTGTTTGTCAGTGCATCAGAAACAGAAGTGTTTCACTCTGGCATATCTCACGACTTTACATATCACATGACCAAATGACAGGAAGCCTTCCTTTCAAGACTCAACAGAAGCTGAACTATTCCTGGATCAATTGGAGGAAGAAACATCCTCCCTTCTCACTCTAACAACAATGCACCCCATACCAAGCAAGCAGACAACACAGGCAACTAATTTCTCCATCCCAGACCTCACTGAACCACTATCATATCTTTAAATGGCTTCCCTTTCTCTGGACAAACCAATTAAATATACTGCTTCTTCTCCTTTTTTTATTCCGATCATATTGGGTATTCCTTGGAATGGACTCCACTAACCAACTGGCAGTAATGTCAACATTGATATGCCTTCAAACTTGTATGCATAACTCTTCAATTTATTATTGCATTGATAGTGATACGATGCTGCCAAGATGCCTTAAATGTAAGTGCTTGGATTTTTTGTGATTGCACCCTGTTAAAGTTACATAGGAAAATATGAAGGCACACAAATAAAAAGTTTGTTCTTTTTCAATTGTATGATTTGGCTGTTATGTTCCGCTTGTTATTGCTTTCACTGTTCATTTTGTACCTTACTGTTATTGACTATACCCATCCTTACGCCTCTATTGTGAGTAACAAATCCAAACATTTCCATACACATTGGGGGAAGTTGTACAGCTCAGCCCACTATTAATCATTGTGCTCTTTTTTTCAATACAAATGATTCCCTCTATTGCCTCACTGAGTAACAGCTCCATTTTCCAATCTTAAGGAACACCCTGAGAAGTTATCATCACATCTAAACAGGACTGCCGCTGGTTATGTACCTACACAATAATGAGAGTATAATTTCATGGAATGTATGGGGACAAAAGTTCCCTCAAAAAAAACAAACAATTCTCATACACCTTAAAAGTTTGCATGCTAAAATTGCCCTGCTCCAGGAAACCCACCTTACAGAGACAAACTAATATTGTATTCAAAAACTTTGGGTAGGTGAAGCATTAAGTTCCACCTCTAATGGGAGAAAATCTGGGGTCATGATTCACCTTCATAAACAACAGCACCTCCTCAAAACTGTAGACACTGCTAATAAAGGCTGTATGATTACTATACATTTCCCTCCATAGAACTCAGAATTTCTAAAATAAACACCCCTAATTTTCCCCCCAAAGAATAGTTAATAAATCTCTCTAGACCTCATCACGTCATAGGTTTTGATTCTAATATAATTTATGTTAAAAACAATGCTCTCCTCCACCTCATACCCATGTTGCCTACTGTTTGTAAAATAGTTCTGCGTAAATACCTTTTTTTAACCACCTTCTGTGCACTCATATGATCCGAAAGCTGCAACTCCTCTGTTTTAGCAAGTGGCTCCATAACAGGGCTGATATTCCAAAGCTGTTACATTACCACTGGCTTTCATTGAGGCCCCACCCCCCGTTATTGCACCCTCCTTTCTGCTGCATTGATACGGGGGAGCAAGGGCTGACAGAACATGTGACTGCATAGAGGTTAATTAAAAAAAGGGATCTACACAAACCTCTTTTACAAACAGTAGGCAGCATGGGTATGTGGAGGGGGAAGCAATATTTGACGTTGGCATGAAAGAGGCTCTTAACTCATATCTCATAATATGAAAATTCCCCTCTTATTTAACTACAAACGACAATTTCAAATGTACTTTCCATTGTGCCAGGTCATAGGGAGGAGACCCGGGAGAGTCGCTGCTCTTCTGCACATGGCTGGATACAGATGGGGCTAAGTGTTGAGGGGCTGCTGCACACAGAATGTTTTTTTTTACCTCCATGAAAGTCCCTACAACAATATAGTGCTAAATTGATTAGAGCAGACACCATAGATGCTTTCACTGTGTAGCACTTGCTACACAAAACTCTGTACCCACAGTCACCACAAAACATCTAGATCAGGGGTCTCAAACCGGCAGCCCTCCAGCTGTTGTGAAACTACAAGTCCCTTGAGGCATTGCAAGGCTGACAGTTACAAGCATGACTCCCACAGGAAGAGGCATGATGGGACTTGAAGTTTCTCAATAGCCAGAGGGCCGCCAGTTTGAGACCCCTGCTCTAGATATTCTTGAACTACTAATTGAAATGGTGACACCAACAAGAAAAGGCGACTATTTAAAAATTCTACCAAAAAAGACAAAGATGTCATTCTTCCAGGGTCATATCGACCAATATATTTGCTAAACATTAACAGAAATTTGATTTTCTAAGACTGCAGCACTTCAGTTGGTGACGATTCTACCAAATTGTGTTCATCACTCACAAACAGGCTTCATCAAAGGTTGATTAGCAGTCACCAATATACATTATGTAAGGTTCTTGCAGCTCTGAAACATACTAAAACATATCCAAACTAGGATCCAGGGATTATCACCCTAGATGCTGAAAATGTATTTGCTAATGTAAAGTTGTCTTTACTTTTCTTCATGGAGAAGATGGGGTTCCAGGGCCGTATTATTTCCTCCCTCCAACAAATGTATGTAGCCCCACACCAAGGTTAAATACCCCATGAGTACTCTCCCAGCCCTTTTATCTATAAAAAGGCATCAGGTAGGGATGTCCCTTTTTGCATTTACTGTTTAATATTGCAAAGGATCCCCTGTCTAGGTATCTAAACTCTACACTTGGAATATGAGACATTGAAATGGGAGAAAAGAACCCAGAATAGCAATGTTTGCAGACAACAATCTTCTTTTTACATCTCAAGCCTCTCATGATATCTCTAACATTCAGTACTCATTTGCACTTTATGCAACATGTTCTCTGGATTGCATGCAACTTGCACTACTGCTAAAACAGTTACTGATAACATTACATATTTTGGGATACACATAGGTAATTTGGGGTGGTTGCCACTTGTTTGTAACACTGGTAATTCCCCCTCTACTCTTTAACACCTCAACAATCCTCTCCCATCACTAAAATTGTCAAGAAACTGGAGACATGGAGGAACCATCTGGTAATTAGGTAATGTACAGTTAGAACATCACAAATTATACAAAAGCGGTACACAGCAAATAAAAGTTTCACTTTGCCAAAATTAGGAGCAAAGAAACATAGACGCAAAATACATACATCATAAACCATTAATGTGGATACGGTTATAGGCAAGCATAGTGCAGAATGCATGAAAAGATGTATAGCAATAACAATATAAATGTTGTGAATTGAGTCATGTATCTCCCCCTCCCCAGTAAAGAAGGGTGCCAGAAGCAATAAACATTCTAGTATGCAGAACTTAAATTCTGCTGCCGACATCCAGAAAGCAGTTGTTTATAGTAACCAAGAAAGCAGTTGTTTATATTAATCTGTACATGTAAATTCTAACCAATGCAACCAAGTGTTCCTAAATGTGTCATTGGAATCCCATTGGGATCTTTAATTGAACTGGTCAGATCTTCCATCAATCTCAACAGCCATTGTGACGCATGGGGTACGGGACTTCCAGTTTGCTGGCATACAAGAGTCTGCCGCATTAACCAAATGAATGATAACTGACCTCTTGTAATGCATTAAGGGGACTGTGTTGTAACAAAGAAAAAAATATGCAGGATCTTTAGGGACAGAACGCTCAGTATATTTTTGAACAGTCAGATGTACTTGAGTCCAAAAGGACTGTAGTGCAGGACACATTCAGAAAATATGCAGTAGATCACCTGTCTCTGTTTCACATTGCCAACAGGTAGCATGCACCTAGGGATAGATGGAGTGCAAATATGCAGAGGTGTGATACCACCATGTCACTAGCTTGTAGCCTGATTCCTGGTACTGATCAATGATCTATAGGAGAGAGAATTTTTGATATAGCAACAGCAGATAAAATTGTTTGCAAGTGCCTTTTCCAAAAATCTAGAAATCATAGAAAGGAATGGGAGGTTTCTGTCAACAGTAGCTTATATGACATTAAAATTACTTGCCGTAGAGGGCTATAGCCTTCAATGTCTCTCTCAAACTGGGTCGGGGGCATTAAAAGCAGTGAGTGTTTGGTAGTGTTTTAGGAAAATTAGACATTTGTAAGACCCTCAAAGGATCTAAAAACACAAGTTCTGGATGTCATAAGTCAGTCATCAGCCAGTTTGCTTTGGAAAAGTAATATGGTGCAGGTCTCAGGTGTGAATGGGGAGCAGGTGTGTAAAATTTGGTGTTATCGCTCTCACTTTCTCATACTGGTCACTGGAAGTTCAATACGGCACCTCATGGCAAAGAACTCTCTGAGGATCTGAAAAAAAGAATTGTTGCTTTACATAAAGATGACCTAGGCTATACGAAGATTGCCAAGACCCTGAAACTGAGCTGTAGCATGGTGGCCACAACCATACAGTGGTTTAACAAGGACAGGTTCCACTCAGAACAGGCCTCGCCATAGTCGACCAAAGAAGTTGAGTGCACGTGCTCAGCATCATATCCAGTAGTTGTCTTTGAAAAATAGACGTATGCGTGCTGTCAGCATTGCTGCAGAGGTTGAAGGGGTGGGGGGGCCAGCCTGTTAATGCTCAGACCATACACCACACACTGCATCAAATTGGTGTGCATAGCTGTTGTCCCAGAAGGAAGCCTCTTCTAAAGATGATGCACAAGAAAGCCCGCAAACAGTTTGCTGAACACAAGCAGACTAAGGACATGGATTACTGGAACCATGTCCTGTGTCTGATAAGACCAAGATGAACTTATTTGGTTCAGATAGTGTCAAGCGTGTTTGGCGGCAACCAGGTGAGTAGTAAAAATACAAGTGTGTCTTGCCTACAGTCAAGCATGGTGGTGGGAGTGTCATGGTCTGGGGCTGCAGGAGTGCTGCCAGCACTGGGGAGCTACAGTTCATTGAGGGAACCATGAAGGCAAACATGTACTGTGAAATACTGAAGCAGAGCATGATCCCCTGCCCAGAGCATGATCCCCTCCCTCCCCACCCCAGTCGGAGACTGGGCCACAGGACAGTATTCCAACATGATATTGACCCCAAACACACCTCCAGACTACTGCCTTGCTAAAGAAGCTGAGGGTAAAGGTGATGGACTGGCCACGCATGACTTCAGACCTAAAGGTCTCTAAAATCCACCAGCTCCGTGATGTCATCATGGAGTAGTGGAAGAGGACTCCCGTGGCAACCTGTAAAGCTCTGGTGAACTCAATGCCCAAGAGGGTTAAGGCAGTGCTGGAAAATAATGGCAGCCACATAAAATATTGACACTTTGGGCCCAATTTGGACATTTTCACTTAGGGGCGTTCTCATTTTTGTTGCCAGCAGTTTAGACAATAATGGTTGTATGTTGAGTTAATTTGAGGGGACAGCAAATTTACACTGTTATACAAGCTGCTTTACATTGTAGCAAAGTGTAATTTCTTCAGTGTTGTCACATGAAAAGATATAATAAAATATTTACAAAAATGTGAGGGGTGTACTCACTTTTGTGAGATACTGTAGATGCAGGAAAGCTATATTATGCAGATGAGGCTTAATTAATAAACCCCTCCACTCCAACATAATTTACCATTATACTATTACTGCATGGCAGG
The DNA here is from genome assembly GCA_037952925.1 of Lithobates clamitans. NCBI lineage: Eukaryota > Metazoa > Chordata > Amphibia > Anura > Ranidae > Lithobates > Lithobates clamitans. The sequence continues at coordinate 13,936,441 of JBBGZY010000438.1, forward strand.
AGGTCCAGAAAAAAATCAAAACTTTCACCACACATCCCAATTATCAATCATAAACAACCCCCTGTTTACACAGCTCTTCAACCCCCTCACTGATCAACCCAAATTCTTGCAGGATCTATCAGGTGACTATCACCTTGCAAAGCAACATTTCTTACCTTTCTTGCAAAGTGTCAAGTTCTAGAAAAATTGTGCTAAAAATCCAAAACTTTTAACAAAAGTCTTATAGACACTCTATGGAACAAAAACAATATTCCATTTAATTTATTTACCCACATTTGCAAACCTTCTACAATAAAATGCCAGATTCCACTGGAATAGTGAATATTCAAATATAGCCCTTTTGGAAAAACACAATTTAAAATTCTTCATAGGGCATATATTCCTCATTTTTTTATGCAATTGAACACTGCTTCTAATTCAACTAAAGTTTCTGCATGCCCAAAATGCAAACTTCCTTGACCCACTCTCTAGACTTGTGCAAGGATAACGTCCACTTCCAAAAAACAATGAAACACAACTTGCAGATTAAGTTTGGCGGTAATATTACTTTCTTCTCCTTTTGTAGTCCATGTATGGACTATGCCTTTAGGCACCAGAGCTACCAGGTGCTGTGTGCAGGCAGCCTATTTATGTCTAGGGGAATGCAGAGGCTGAATGGACACAGCCACTCTTTCCAATTTGAATGCATTTGGGGCTGCTTGTCCACATCTCCATGGCCGTCAAATTGAGACAAGAGGTTGTGTCTGTGCAGCCACTGCTCTTCCATAGAAATGAAAGGGATGCATGCACTGAGCATCTGGTGGCTCCATTCACTGCCCATGGGTGTAAGGACCTGTGTGAATGGAGCCTGAGGTATCCATTATTTTGTCTTGATATTATGCTAATTATGTTCTTAACTTTTACTATCTGCCTACCATGTCTCCAACCACCTTCAAAACAAAAAGTAATCAGTATTTGTAAATGACTAATGTGAGAAAATACAGTAAATATATAGCATGACATCACAATTCTGTTCACACAGAGTCACTGCAAGTAATTAGGTCTTAGAACTGAACAGCAACAAAATAACACGTCCTCAGGGTGAAAGTAGAAATAATGTAGAAAATATTTCAGCCTAGCAGCTGCAATAAAAAACATTGCTCCATATGTCACAGTCATTAACAGAGGCACCACAAATTAATACCAAAGTTGTAACTAGTACATGGAAAAATGAATACTGGAGTTTTAATAGATTTTACAATTTGACAGTGTGAGCACAAAGGCCCAGTGACAGGCTTAACCTAAAAATGTTAGCCATTTTTAAACTTTAAAATGTAAGCTTCGTCTGTGCATACTTCTGATTATGGTCTTATCTTGTCACTATCAGTTTGTTTTTTATGATTTGGTACACAGTCTGTACCAAGCCTGCCTGCCCCCAAAATTCCCATCACACTGAGATGCATGCTCAACACTTCATTAATGTTTCCTTGGTTACTTTATGATAGCCAAGGGTTGTTTTACTGGTTCTACACATCTTTTACTTGTTATATGTCTCAGTATATCTAAAAGGTATCCGCAATTTAATGAAAGTTCTGTAGATGTATTCTTTCTTCAACCTACATGTATCTAACCCCATTTACCCCAGTATTTTGGAGTAGGTACAAACAGATCACCTATGACAAACTTGAATCAAATAGATGAGAATTACAGACAGCTTATATAAACATACATATATCCTTATGAGATCTGCCCATTGTCAAAGAGGTCATTCTTTACTAGTTAGTACCATTTACATCTCTATTCCAGTGCTGCAATGTTGGCTCTAGCATGTGTAATGTGAATGTGTTATTCTAAAACTGGTCAGAAACACCAATGTATAATTTATTTAGATTTGGGGAACTATTCTCAAAATGAATAAAGAAAAAAAACTGTTCCATGTATGTACCCTGAATCTGGCTATACAGGGTAATTCTGCTTCCTTTAAAGTAGAACTAAAGGCAAAACTTTTTTTCATTTTATATAGAGTAAGGACCGGTATAACCCATGTCAGTTTATTTTTAGTTATCTATGTCCCATTGTCACGTCTACCCCTAGTGTTGGTGGTCAGGCACTATAGCTGTTTGCTGCATTCTTCCCTTATACCAACCTCCTTTCCCATAAGTCAAGCAGGTATACTGATACTTGGTTGCCCTCAGGTTTTATACACAATGCTTTAGTGCAGGGGCAGGCATGAACTAAGCACAGCAAACAGGTACTTGCAGTTCGCCAATCAGGAAGAGTGGTCCAGTGACAGTCCAGGTTCAAACCAAACAGAGTTCGAAGAGTAGTTAGGGTCAAATGGTCAAAAGGTTGGATGAGTTCTGAGCTTAATCAAAATCTGATTGTAGACAAGGGAATCCAAACTAGCTGGCAGGACAGGGCTTGAGCGAAGAACAGAGGCCAAGGCATGGGAACAAGGCAGGGAACAGGGAGCTTGAAGCACGTGTTGCAAACACTATCATAAGCATGACACTAAGGGCTTGGCAGGCTTACAATAGGTTTGAACACAACCCAGTGTCTAGGAATCATTCTGCAGCTGGACAGACAGACTGGGAGAGTGCAGCTCAGCCAAAACCAGGATGCTGGTATGAGACCAGCAACCACCATGGGTCAGGAGCTCCTGACACCCATTGGGTAGATTCGTCTTCACTTCCTGTCCTGTAGCCAAAGCAGGATGTGAGAGGAAGTCCCTCAAGAGTGAGGGAATCCCTGGTTGTCACCAGGGTCATCAGAAGCAGTGTCTCCATTGGATGATATCCCCTCTATTTTTGTTCTGGTGATGACCCAAAACCTGGGATTTTCTTTCACTTTCACTATCAGTGATAATGGCAAATAGGACACATGGAGAAGGTGAATCTCCCTAATGGGGACAAAGAAAGTAATAAAACCTGACAGATATTCTAATATCTCTCCACTCTAGAAAAAAATAAAACACCTTTATAGTCACACAATAATCAACGTTATACAGCAAACCGTTTCTGGGTTAAATACCCAAACAATAAAAATAAAAAAATTTGAGAGAAAACGTTCTTTGTAGTGTCACTGATATGGTTTTGTTAAACTTTTTTCACATTTTGGTTATTTGTTAGTTGAGATAAAAAGGAGCTGATTGAAAGCTGCCAAGATGACATAAAATTGCATTGTGTATGGTCAGTGTAGCACCCTGATTTTTATTTAAGGTGACAGATGCTATAAAATGCAAAAGAGTTATGAGGTGGTTTCAATTACAAGAACACTAAAAATGAAAATTATACTGGTAATGGTCAATGTGAGAGTTTAACCTCTGGATATCTAATGGGAAAATCACCCTGTCACAAACAGATGTATGCAAGATAATATTATTTCAAAATCAATTTACTAATGAATGGCTGTATTTGAAATATCTCTAATGTGAGCTAATTGCTGCAAGCATAGACTGTAATAAAGCTGATGACTGTGGCAGCATGTAATGTCATGAGCACACAGGCATATCACAAGCTGTTTCCACATGGCTGAATGAGTAGTCCACCATGAACTTTCCCTGTTGGTGGAAAGGCAGTTTGCAAAAAAAGCCTTTGATGAAATCTATTCTTTGGAGATCTAACAGTCTGAGAAATCGAAGTCACTTCATGTTATGAGCCAGCTTTAGCCTGTTGGAAGCCAGAAATATAAAGTCCAAATCATTTATGTTTGTTAAACCGACAAAAGGTCACTATGAAATGAGGGAACAAAAGGTTAAAGCTGTTACTAGCAAGTTAACCTATTAGGCGATGTCTGAGCCTGTTGTGCATTTCTTTGGGGTAGAGAAATCTATAACCAAGTAAGATTATGTTGGCTAAAAAATATGTCTATTTAACATTACAAAATCTGTATATTTACTAGTAGCACTGTACAAAGGAACAAGAAATTATTTCCTTTTATGAAATAGATTGTTTAAGAATGAAAGAGGCCCTATTGTTCACTATGATGAATATTTTTTTTATGTAAAAGAACAAAGATATAATTGCTAACATAGTGTAGATATTTTGTGCCTATGCAATAACATTTGTTATGACATTAGATGAGAAAAATACTTGACATAAAATAGATTCCTATTTTTCAAATGACTGATTAAATTTAGTATCTTTTTAGAATGCAAAACAGAAGTGAAAAAATATTTTTAAATGTCAAAAAGGGAACTAATAAGCTTTCCACCAGGTCAGTCTGAACACCTCTTGTGCCTCCTCAAGCCATGTCCAGCAAAAACACTTTGATGGACAGAACCACACTCCTACAGAAAAACCCCTAGCTAGCAGTCCTGTCTGTGTTATTTTAAATTCTCTACACTAAAGAGTAAGCCCTATTCCTCTTTGTGCTAGGCCTTGACTCATTATTCAAATGTCAAAGATCAGAGACCTACCTATACACTGAGGCTTTGATCTTTAAAACTTGAAGGACAGGGAGCAAGGTTTAAAGCCAAGAGGTAGGGCATAACCTCAACATAGAGAGAAGCTAAGGCTTTGTATACTCTCCAGGACTAAGATATATGGACACTACAGTAACACAATAATTCATTTTGATTGTAGGCACCATAAATTGTCGGCACTTCAGCAGTGTTGTTACCTTAGGGCAGACTGTGTTCACTTAAATGTGATTTGGTTAACTAAAATGCTACTTTAAAAAATGGCATATGTACATTGCACAATGACATGCTTTACTAATATGTTTATTGTATCACTGGCTTCAGGACTAAAGAAATGAAAGAGAGAAACAATAACAGCCAGGAGATAAGTTAGGTCATTGTTAACCACTTGACCCACAGGTCTTTTCTGGCACTTTTTGTTTACATGTAACAGTCAGATTGTTTTGCTAGAAACATTTTTAGAACCCCCAAACATTATATATTTTTTTAAAGCAGAGGCCCTAGAGAATAAATTAGTGATTGTGGCAATTTTTTTTTTGCGTCACACGGTATTTGCACAGTGATTTTTCAAAGCAATTTTTTTTTTTTTAAAATACACTTTTTTGAACTGTAATGCAACACAATACATAACCCAATTGTTTTGGTCAAATATAAAAGATGAGGTTATGCAGAGTAAAAAGAGAACAAGCATGTCAAGTTTAAAATTGCACATGCCCGTGCAACAGCAACTAATGACGTAAATTTTACTATCCATAGGTTAAGCTTTAAAAGCCTTACAAGTTACCACTTCAGATTTACACAAAAAGTCTGGTGCTAGAATTACTGCCCATAATCTGATGTTTGCAGTGATACCTCACATCTGTGGGGCGATCGCTGTTTGTGTACAGGCGGGACTGACATGTGCATTTGCCTTTCCATACAACCACAGGGGATGGGGGTGCTTTAATTGTTTTTTCTTTTACACTGTGGCTTTATTTTAATTTTTTTTAGCACTTTTATTGCTGTCACAAGGAATGTGACCAGTATTTTATATGAGGAGACCTGGGGTCTATACAGTTACAGTTACATCTATCAAACACAGTCTTTTTTATCTGTAAACACTAAATGGAAAACTTATTTTTTACATTTGAAAAAAAAATGAATTTGTTTTTCCTGTTACAAGGTGTTTCTCATATTCTATTTTTGTTGCCCTGTCCTTCCTACTGAGGAAGTCCAGCCCACTGAATGTAACATGTATGGTGCGGAGCCAGCAGTTGATGACATCATTGCGCTTTCAGACTGGGATTGCTATGTGGTGAGACCGGTACTTTATATCATTGTGGACATTGTGAAGCTCTGTTTAAACATGATTCTGTGCTGCATTCTTTGTACTGTATGTATGATTTTGACTTGTATATTTTTTTTCACTAATAAAACAGCGAGCATTATCAGTTCTTTCTTTTTATGTATATTGTGTGGTGAGCCATGAGGAAATGCTTGATGGGAGATATGTTGTAAGCGGCACGTGAGGCTTAAAATTTAAAGGAAACATACTCAATATCTTGATATCAGCCTGAAAAAGGACTACCATATATACTCGAGTATAAGTCGAATTTTTCAGCACCTTTTTTTGTGCTGAAAGTGCCCCCCTCGACTTATACTCGAGTCAAGCACTTTTCTGCAGCAAAAAATTTCATTTTCCGAACCGAATTTGGGGCCCCGTATCTCAGGGCCACCTGGTGCTAGAAACCCCAAATTTAGTGTGCAAACCCAGTGGACCTGGTACCACAACGTATCCAAAGCTGGAGTTCCTAGCCCTAAGTGGCCCTGAGATACGGGGCCCCAAAATCGGTTCAGAAAATGTCATTCTCTGCTGCAGAAAAGTGCTTGACATTTTCTGAACCAATATTTGGGGTCCTGTATCTCGGGGCCACTTAGTTCTAGAAATCCCAGCTTTGGATATTTTATGGTGCTAGTTCCACTGGGTTTGCACACCAAATTTGGGGTTCCTAGCACTAAGTGGCCCCGAAATACGGGGCCCCAAATTCGGTCAACTGTGTCAATCTGTAGCAATGTCATTTTGGGACACTTTGGGTTCAGAGATCCCAAATTTTGGCTGCAGCTAGGGGGCATCTAGGAACACTTAACTACTGAGTTTGAAGTTCGGGGGACCTATGGCTGCAAATGGGCACAGTGAGGCATGCAAATGGGCACAGTGAGGCTGCAAATGGGCATTGTTGACCCTCTTTTCCACTTACAGTAGCTGTGCATTTCTCACCCTCGTCTTATACTCGGGTCAATAAGTTTTTCACATTTTTTTGTGGTAAATTAGGGCCTTGACTTATACTCGGAACGACTTATACTCCAGTATATATGGTAAATTAAAGTGTTATTTGAACTCAGTTGTGGTCAATTAATAAAGTGAGCAGATTGAAATTTTACGTGGTGGAGAGCACGGTTGTCACAGCGATTCCGATGCATAGAAGATTCAAGGGAGAGCATATTTAATTTCATCTTGGTGCTCTAAAGTCACGTTTGGGACATTGAACTTTTTATTATTAGCTTTAGTTATTTGACGATTTTGCTTTTATATGTTTTATATGAAGTTGTGCTACACTATTTTATTTCTTTAGTTTCATACAATTAAAATATCCTGTCCTCTGGTTGTGACTTGACTTTCAGAAATGTAAAGTGGCTACTGTATGTTAGTTAAAGTGGTAGTAAAGTTTGCTTTGTGATTGTTACCTACAGGTAAGCTAATAATAAAGCTCACACAGAATTGGGAAGATGAAAAGCAATAGAAATGCTTTGACAAGGACCTTTACGGCAGGATTACCAGATGTTATTTTAAAAGCCAAGTCAAACTTTGAATCAAAATGCAAAATACACTAGTTATAAAAATAAAATAAGCTGACAATATACTTACTTGATCACCAAGGTGCCCCCTGCAAACTCATCAATCCAGCAATGTGGCGCAGCTCCTCTTTCGGGTTGAATGAGGCCCAATGTCATTTAACCCAGATTCTCTGGGTCCAGGGTCTCACATGGGACCAGAGCTATGTCATTTTATTAAAGGTTTGAGGTTGCTTCAATGGGTGTGTCAGGGCCTGAATTTGAACCCAGAACCTCTGCTGTGTCAAGCAATGTCTGTTCTTGCTGAGCTACCTGAAATGCTGAACAGTTTCCAGGGCAATTCCTTGAAAGATCCGGTCTTGAACCTTGTTTGTCTTGAACCCTAAACTCTTTGCTCCTCCCATGAACTTCCTGATTTAAGCCATGTCTCTGCACTTCCTGATTGCCAGATTATTGTGCTCTCTCCAGCCAGTATCTCGCTCCTATATTCCCTATGGCTGTCTATATTTTTCTACCACTCGTTACCGACCTTTGGCTTGTTCCTCGACTACGCTTCTGCCTGATTCCAACCTGCAACTACACGTTGCTGGTCTTTTGACTTGTTTACTGACTACGCTTCCGTTTGATCCCTACCTACTTATCCGCTACTGGAACCTGGCTTGCTCACCTCCTGGTGGGGCGATCCTGAGGACTACTAACATGCAGAAAATTCCATCTTCACCATCAGGAGATCTGGTAAACACTGGTTAGTACTTAGACTCCCTACCTCAGATGAGCCTGAGTCATTCACCAGGGTGACTGCCTGTGTACCTATCCCACTGGTCAGTGGTAGTTCCGCGACTGCTATAGCAACTGGTCTGCGAGCCTGATCCCTGACCAAGATAGGGTGGGGACTAAGGAATGTTGAGAACCTTAAGCCAGTGTTGGGCCTTAAGGACAGCTACAGATTTAAAAATATTGAAAATGACTCTCTGAAAATACATTAACATGTTAATGCTTATATGAGATTTTGTAATTGGTTTTACATATATTTTAAAAACATGCTCATCCCACTAGATCATCATACCTACGATCCCTTTAATTAAATTATACTACATAATGTGATTAGGCTTTTTTTTGTAAGTGTTTTTGAATTTCATTATATCTTTTTATTGTTAATCCCATTGTAATATGGGAAATTGTAATTTACTTAATCCGGTGCATGCAGTATTTTATCTCATTGTGTTAAGTATACTTCAACTGAACTTAACACACAGTATTTATGGTTTCAAATTAGAGAATGTGTATAGCTTTTATCTGTTCCCGCTAACTTGTCAAGCTGATAAAAGTGATTGTGTCTAATATTGATCATCTGAGATGTTGAAATAAACTAGCTGCAGAAGTTTACTGTCACATTAGCGATGATAGTAACACAGTGAATAATACATTATATGGAATAATTTGTAATGATTACATGATATGCTGATTAATAGAAACTTGATGTTTTTTGTATTTTTAACATTGAAATATTACAGACAAATATTATCAAAAAGAATGGGAAGGCATACCCACAAGGCATTGAGTGATTGCAAGCTTCAAGGAGGGACAAAAACACCCTATTTTTCTTCTGCTATATTACAATACCATGGCAACGGTTGCATAGGAGTTAAGGATTGAACTTGAAAATATTTAGAATTTTAATGGGCATTAGAAACAAGTAGAGGTGATGGATGTCTAGCAGCGTACTTCACAATATCTTACAGCTAAAAATGTGGGCACAAAAGCCCTGTCTCTATTGCCTGAAAAAATAACTATATTTGGTCAAAAACATAGCAAGTGCAACTTCTTCTAAGAGCCTGTAAATATATTCATTAACAACAATGGAATCCAAATATAGAAAGGTATGTATACAAGGTGCCCTGAAAGCTTCTGAGAGTACCATCTTCTCTATAATACTGAAATCTATTTTTAATATGAAAAAAAGGAAATAGTGAGGTAATGCCTCAAGGCATTTAGAATCTCAAATTGTTCTTTCAGTAGCATAGTGGGATTAAAAACTCAACAACAGATTGGAGAAAAAAATCATCAAACAACTATGAAAGATACAAGAAAAGAACACATGTAAAACCCCTTCAGGGAATATATTTTTGCTCCTTGTGAACTATGATATATATCTATGTATCTCTCTCTATATAGATAATGTGTTATCACTGAACATAGGCTACAAGGACACCTATACCCAAAATTATCCTTTCTGTATTTTATCTGTCCCTGGTGCCCTTACTTTACCTTTCTCTTACTTTTTGATTCTTTGCAGGATTAACTCAGTGGCTTACACATTAGAATTTTCTTTCTAATATGCGTATCTCAAATGTGTTTCATGTCTCCTTATTAAAACCTTTGGTCTGAAACCGCTTTACCACCTCGGTGCCTCGTCCTCACCCTGTACAGGTTGAGAACCATGAGGAGTTTGAAGTACAGTCCATTGTTGACTCCTGTAGGTTTTGTGGGCGCATACAGTACCTGGTGCATTGGAAAGGGTACAGTCTGGAGGAACGCTCTCGGGTCTCATCCTCGGACGTACATGCCCCTGTCCTCCTCAATGATTTCCATAGACGTTTTCCCCTAAAGCCTGGTGGTACTCTGAGGGGGAGGGGCTATTGAGAAGGGGGTACTGTCAGGACTAGGCCCAGCCCTTCCTTCTCTGAGCTGGCTGCTCAGCTGTCAGCTAATTGCCATCTCCTATCTCTCCACAGTGACTTACCTGTTGATGATATCCTGCTCATCAGTCCTGCCTACTTAAGCTGTCCCGTCCAGATGATCTCTGCCTTTGCCTTGATCACATCTTTAGAGATGCTCTCCTGTGTTCCTGTTAAAGACTTGCTTAGCTGACATTCCTTCTGGCTCCAGGTTCTGCTTGCTGTTCTACTATGCTGTTCTCTGGCTCCCTGACATTTTGGTTTGTCTGACCATTCATTCTGGTTCCTGATCTCTGGCTAGGTTTTGACCACGTTTACTGTGTTTACCTTTTATTTATTATTATTAAACAAGTATGATTTAACTGTACTTCTGTCTCAGTCTAATTCATGGTTACTGACAGCATGTAGTTCAGCCTCTAATGCTGTGCATGCTGAGGTGCATGCGCGATAGAAGCACTTCACTCTAGTGGGCTGCACAATGTTACCATGGCAACATTAAACACCGCAGCAGCCGCCACATAGGTAGTCATCAGGACAACAGTATGGGGGGGGTCAGAGACCTCTAATGTGTGAACAGAACAAGTGCGTGTACAATGTGTTACAAAGAATGAAAAGTGAAAATGCAGAAAGGAAGTAAAGGCAAAGAAGAAGGAAGAGAGGAAAAGAAAAAAAAATAAAGGTAAAAAACAAAGAAAAAAGAACAAGCAGAGAGAAGGGAAAAGGAAAGTCAAAAACGGAGGGGGAAAAAATAATAACATAAATAAATAATAAAAATAAATAAATATAAAAATAAAAAAATAAACAATAATAAATTAAAATCCAAAAAAAGCAGGAAGGAAAGAAAGGCACACTCTCTTAGGAGAGTCCTACGCATCTGCTTCAGAGAGGATGAAAAAAACCTATTGCTTTAAACTATTTAAGTAACATTTTTGGAAAGTGCGTATCGCACTTCTGTACTTGACCAAGCTCTGATTAGAGCCAGGGAATAACGAATAGCTGTAGGACCTCAAAAACTAGGGATAGATCATTGTTCATACACAGGTTCAACTGTGAACCAGATTGGATCAAACACGCAGCCATACGGAACCTCAACATTCTTAAAGCTGACGACACCCTGATGACTGAGTTAAAGAACTCGCCATTATTGGTTCACAGATGTGGAAGGTCTCTAAGGGACTTATTGGTCCAGACGGACCCTAGACCAAAATATGCCAAGTCAGTCATCAGACAGTCACAAAAACAGAGCTGTTACAGGTCTTACAATTGTAACATCTGCAACTCCTTGATATGCGGTGAAATCTTTGCACATCCGCATAGCGGAAAGTCTTATCAGATACATAATTATGTGAACTGCAACACTGAACATTGTGTATACTTCTTAAAGTTGCCCATGTTCACTGGTATACATAGGTAAGGCGATTGGCCCCTTTAAACTGAGATTTCAGAGACATAGGGGCAACAATAGGACAGCCTAGGAGAAGGCAGCAAACGTGTTTCCAGTTATAAGAAATATGTGGCGCTAACTAAAGTGCATAAACTGTATGAGCAACTAGGACAAATAATGTGGCTAAACATATACAGTAACTAGTGGCAATTCTTCAATGTGACATGAAAAAACTAGCAAAATAATAATGATATAAGGATCCAATAATAATACATAAATCCAATTAAACTCTTATGCCGCGTACACACGAGCAGAATGTCCAACAGAAAAAGTCAGATGGAAGCTTTTCATCGTATATTCCGATCGTGTGTATGCCTCATCAGACTTTTCTTGTTGAAAATTCAGAAGGACCTAGAAATAGAACATGTTCTAAATATTTCCGATGGAACCAATTCCTATCGGAAAAAACGTTCGTCTGTATGCTGTTCCATACAGACGAGCAAGTACGAGATGGAAGCTATTGGCTACTAGCTATTGAACTTCCTTTTTCTAGTCCCGTCGTACGTGCTGTATGTCACCTCGTTCTGGACAGTCGGACTTTGTTCAGACTTTGGTTTGACCGTGTGTAGGCAAGACCGCTTGAATGGAATTCCATCGGAGTTCCGTCGGAGAAACCTTCAGAGTTTATTCCGACGGCAAAACCGGTCATGTGTACAAGGCATTAAAGTGCATAAAAGTGAAAAAAATCACAAAAATAGAAAAAAAATGAAAAAAATCGCATAAAGTGAAAAAAGTTGCATAAATGGAAAAAAATTGCATAAAGTGCAAAAAAGTGAAACAAACGCTAACTAAATAAATAAAAGTGCATAATCCAACAAGTCCAATAAGGTTCCAACGTCAGTGGAACAAACCTTCATGTAACAGTTCATTCAAAAAAAAAAAAAAGTGCATATGCGTAAAATGATCGGTTTCAGGTTCCTCCAATCATCGGCAATCCATGGTGCGCCCCACGATTCCCCAGCCTCTCAACTCTATTAAAGACCCCTACAAGTCAAATCAAGCCTGCAGTCTGGAAGCAGATGAGAACAAACAATCGATCGATCTCTTCCAATCGTCACAGCACTGGCGGATCTCAGGTGGAAGAGTTTTAAACTTGGCAAGTATGGTGGAGGCCTTTATCTCCAACACACCAGACCTGTCTGCTCCCCAAATGTTTTATGCTGCTGACTTGGTTGTTAAGGATGTGGCGGCCGCCCACTCCTTGACAACCAGGTTATTTACTGGTTGTTAAGAATTGATTGCGGCTGCCGGTTTCTTCAAATATCACATGCCAGGTCCACTACTTGTTTACTTTTTTATTTAAATTTTTTTATTTTATTTTTTTTGTGAATTGATTTCACTCCTATTTATTGCAGTGTTTAGCAAGCGTTTTTGCTTTATGTTGTAAATACCGCATAAAGCAGTAGTGAATTGACATTTTCAGAATCGCATGCGGTATTTGGAAAACACCTAAATACCGCAAGCGATCTGGTTCTGTGAATGGAGGACACAGTATGTTAAAATTGTACATGTACATTAGATTGAAATCCAGTTTGCTGATACTCTAGCTTTCAGGACTTGGGACATCAGCATTGTTAGATTTTGACAAAGAGAGCGATGTCCTACATCATTGTCCCCTTAAGCTGGGTACACACGTGCAACCTGCTGACAGAGCTGCTGTACAAACTATGCTAGGCTAGTTCAGCGATCTCCCCTGCTGAGCTTTTGTGTTCTGACAGGGGGATGGCCCCCCACCAGAACACTCTAATCAGCGTTCTCTGCCATTGGCTGAGAGCGCTGATTGGGAGTTGGTCAGATGCTGGTATTTCAGCATGCACGTCCAACAGAAGCCGGCAGTTGTCTCCTGACATTTGGCTTGTGTGTACCCAGCATTACACTCACCTCTTCCTGTAACCATGTAATACTAACTCCTTCCTGTAACTGTTGCTCAGGTAAATGTAGCCCTATTGTTAACACAGTTAGGTATTTTCTCTCTTGAAAGCTACAAATATTCTTTGCACCTGTGTAAACTTAAAGCATAACTCCACTTTTGTTGAGAAAAAATCATTCCCCTCTGGGTGATTTAATGCACATTTCAGGGATTTTAACAAACTTTGTTGCAGATTCCCACCTTTTGTTATTCTGAAGTAATCCCTGTTTTTTCCTCTGTGCCCCTGTGCTAAGTAAGTCTAATGGGAGAGTGGTTTCATAATTATCAACCAGCTGCTGCAGAATCAGGGCTCTAATGAGGGAAATTGCAGGGTCTGCATCCCTAGACGTGATTTCCTATTGGGAGTATCCCACCAAAAATGAAATTTTTGTTGCTGGGGGTGCCAAAAATCTGACTTGTATCTTAGTGTAGACATCTGGGAAAATCAGTAAGCCAATCACACAAGCAGGAAATTATGTTTCCGGGGTTGTTCTGTACACATTCTGTGTACAAAACACCTCCAGGTAAACCATAACGCATTGCACTTTACCGAAAATTACAGAGCTGCAGAATAAAAAGGAAAGGTCATTTTTAAAAACATTCAATTACAATATGACTTGTGTCGCAATTATGTATGATATACTATTTTTTCTTTATTTGCTATTTTTTCCCATGAAAGTGGAGTAAGTTTAGGCCTCTGATTAGGTGAGAGAATGGGACTATTTTATACAAATGTCCCTGAAATCATCCTGTCCCTAAGCATTGTTTCACACTTTGTTCTTTTTTTTTGAACACTACTTTTGAATTTTAAATAATGAATGGAATATCAAAAAGTGCAACTGCTTTTCAGGAACACACTCCCTGGGCAGGTACTCAGATTTACAACACAGATACAGACACACAACATCTTAAATGTAACCCCCCCCCCAAAAAAAAAAAAACAAACCCAGATGTTACTTGTGCCAATTTGATGACTACATTTTATAGACCAATTGAGGTTAATTGGAAAAAAGGAATGGACTTTAAGGCTTGTTGAGCCTCAGGACTTTTTAGGTGTATAAAGTTAGCAAATGTTTAGAACATATTAATTCAGAGATAATGTTTTATAAAAACTAGAAATTTTTATTTAAACAACTTTTCAAAATAAGAGGAATGTAATGTCAATATAGAAATACAAAGATTTGATTAAATATAATGACACATCAAGATCAAAATACCACTTTTCTCAACATGTTTCGCCCAATTTGAGCTTCTTCAGGAGATTAGCATGTGGCATCATTGTTGTACTGGAGGTTACAAAAAGGAAACAGAAACAAAAACAGAAAATAAGTAAAAAAATCAATTAATTATTGATTGCATCATTCGTTTAGGTGTACATTTTTACATCATTCGTTTAAGTGTATATTTTTGCATTTAAACAGAAGGGAAACTTGTATATACAAATAAATATGAACAGTGATTAGTGTTATCAAAACATAATAAATGAAAACAAAAAGACAAAAAAGGGGGGTCTGTATTCCATATACATAAAGAGTATTGGACTGCCATACTGGAAAAAGGGGTGAAAAAAATACCCCCAAATAAGGTTGTGGCACTTTAACGGCAACAGCGTAATGTAAAAACAATTTTATTCCATAGAAAAATGTATATATGTATACAAAACATTAGCATAGTTAATAAACATAACACAGTGAACACAATTAAAAGCTGAAACACAGCTGTACTGATGTGCATTGGATAAGGATGCTTGTAATGTCTTCCACAAAGGCCTACGTGTTTCGGGACTGAAACTGACCATCCCTTCGTCAAGGGCGACTCGTGGGACAAGCTCTTACCAAACATGACAGTGTTGGAGCACCCATTGCCCAAATCACGGAGGCAGATATGTCAAAACCACCCACGGATCCAAAAACAAGAGCCTGGGTGTGTGTGGCTGGCCCCACTCTGCCCACACTGATCCACCCCCAAAAAAGAGACACCGAATTACGGAGCCCGTCCAAGAGGGTACTGTGTCAGGAAGGCACAGACCCAAGTGGATGTCTGAGTGCTAGAAAATATACAGTGGTGAATCTAGGGTGAGTAGAAAAAAGGGCTATATGCAGGGAGTGTGGGGTACCAATTGAGTGGTCATTGATTAGCTCGCATGAACATGTCATTGCCCTGAACGGAGGCGAACCGTTTGGACATAGATGCTGCAAGATCTGATGCCCACTAACTAAAGAACCTTATACCAACTCTGCTGGTGTGAAGATCAATATGTTCATGCGAGTTAATCAATGACCACTCAATTGGTACCCCACACTCCCTTCATATAGCCCTTTTTTCTACTCGCCCTATATTCACCACTGTATATTTTCTAGCACTCAGACATCCACTTTGGTCTGTGCCTTCCTGACACAGTACCCTCTTGGATGGGCTCCGTGATTCAGTATCTCTTTTTTGGGGGTGGATCAGTGTTGGCAGAGTGGGGCCAGCCACACACACCCAGGCTCCGGTTTTTGGATCCGTGGGTGGTTTTGACATATCCGCCACCGTGATTTGGGCAATTGGTGCTCCAACACTGTCATGTTTGGTAAGAGCTTGTCCCACGAGTCGCCCTTGACGAAGGGATGGTCAGTTTCAGTCCCGAAATGCGTAGGCCTTCGTGGAAGACATTACAAGCATCCTTATCCAATCAGTACAGCTGTGTTTCAGCTTTTTATTGTGTTCACTGTGTTATGTTTATTAACTATGCTAATGTTTTGTATACATATATCAATTTTTCTATGGAATAAAATTGTTTTTACATTACGCTGTTGCCGTTAAAGTCCCACAACCTTATTTGGGGGTATTTTTTTCACCTATCAATCTAGGGATGTTGGCAACATACATGATCTAGCTGGATGGTAACCTTTTTCTATTAGTACTGGAAAAAGGGGAATCTTACCCTCCCTGTTTCCCCGTCACTCCTCTGCTGGAAACATCCAGGACAAGACGGAAGGAGCTCTCCTTCCTTGGTGGACTTCCCCCAACCCTTACCCATTACTCTGTTGAGGTAGGTCTACGCTGCACTAGTGGTAAAACGAAATTGGAATTTTGGAGAAGGGCGTATAGGCATATGACTAGCATGCAAACTTGCGACCCCGACCTCCCACTCGACCGACATACCATACTAGTGCACAATGGAAAATGTCCAAAAATAAGGCTTCTTATTTGGGACCGTATACACCCAAGTCCCAGAGGAGGAGACTGGAATAAGGTCTTTTTGCAAATGGAATCACGATGGAATCACGATGGATCCATAGATTAAAAGCTACACAGCCTCCCGCTTAAACAAACAATCTGGTTCAAACCCTTTCTCGAAGGTTTTTCCTCGGGAGAAGGAGAACAATAATTCCAGAATACTTCATTCTTAAGATGAAGTGACAAACAATTAAGACTGATACATTTATCACATACCCATTTATTGTAACGGCCATAAAAATTAAAATTATTATGTCAGTAATCAACCTTGTAGCACATACTACTAATTACATCTATGCACCACGTTGTTGATGGAAAATCTTTGACACAAAATGTATACACCATACCTAAACTGTATGATGCATACTTATGTTGTTAAACGTATGTCACTCTATGCAACTTAATATGTCATGTAACTCTGTCATGCCATTTAACATTTGCTACCATTGTTTCTTGTCTCCGGAAGGTCACTGACTACTGCTAAGTGCAATCAGGAATTTGGGGACACAATGCAATTCTTTGTGACCCCCCTCTTCTATCATGTTTGTTATGAAATCCATATACATGACGCAATCCTATCCAGTAATACTACCATTTACTTTTCTACATCTTATTATATTAACAGGTCTGAGGTTGGCCCGGCACACAAAGCCGCCCGGGCCATGCAACCTGTGGTGGTGTCATGTGAGGGCACAGTCAATTTTTCCATCAGTGACTGACCTCCATATTGCGACCCCAGTGGACATGCGCAGTCCACTGGGGAAGCTTACTGTGTCGGTGGGTGGGGTGGGCGTGGCCCCGTTCCGATGTGTTTGCGCGCCGTGGACAGAGCGGCGCGCACCTAGCTCGGGAGGCCATACCTGGATAACTCCTGCTTTCTTTGCAATTAGCAGCGACAGCTGATTGGAGAGGAAGGGCTATATATTGGTATTGAAAGGTTATGCCGGACATCCACCGCATTATGCTGTGGGATACCGGTCTAAGCTGCCAGAGATTTTTTCATTCCTAAAACATACAGGTAAGAAACCTCTTTTCACTGACTTTTATGGCTTTTTCTGTGTACTGCTTACAGCCTCAATGGTGACACAGCTACACCTAATACTATTGCCTTGCCTTGGTTAATATAATATTGTCGTCATATTATAAGAAATACGAGTTAATTGACAATACTAATACTACCCCAATCTATTAACTTTTAGCTTTTTTTTTATTTTATTTTTTACTATACATAAATCATTTTTAACAAGTAAATTAACTTTGTTTAAATGCTATAGTAATAAATTAGTTATAATATTAGGTTTTGCAACGTCTTTACATAATATTAAAAACTGGCCATTTAACTAATTAAGCAAGTGACTTATTCATCTGTTATTATTGTATTTTTGTAGCTATTACCTACATACCATTTACATCACTCGCTGAGTTTTCAAACAGCCATCTTTCAGGTATGATTTAACGCCCGTATACAAAACTATTCCTTATCATCCAGATAAAATTAATGTTTCTTATCTTAAACAATAAGTAAACATGATACCCTACTATACATCTTTATCATTATATTTTTTTGCAGCACCTGCCTTTCGACCTCAGTGAACTCATAGAATATACCCTGTTATCACGCCCCTCATCATTCTCTTTTTGGGGGGCTAAGAGAGGGTTTCTTCCCTCTCCCACTATTACTAGATGAAAAAATATATATTTTTCTGAACAATTTTTGTTTTCAACTTGGGTATGGATACAAAATAGTCCTTCAAAATACTTAAACCGAGAGGCATTGTTTTTCTTTTGGAGCCAAGAATCTATCTGGTAGACAGACCTCTCTGTTGCAGTACATTATAAATACGTAAGTGTACTGCCCCGTACACACGGTCGGATTTTGACGGAAAATGTGCGATCGGAGCGTGTTGTCGGAAATTCCGACCGTGTGTGGGCTTCATCTGACTTTTTCCATCGATTTTCCGACACACAAAGTTTGACAGCAGGCTATAAAATTTTCAGACAACAAAATCCGTTGTCGGAAATTCCGATCGTGAGTACACAAATCCGACGCACAAAGTCCCACGCATACTCAGAATAAATAAAGAGATGAAAGCTACTGGCTACTGCCCCGTTTATAGTCCCGATGTACGTGTTTTACGTCACTGCGTTCAGAATGATCGGATTTTCCGACAACTTAGTGTGACCGTGTGTATGCAAGACAAGTTTGAGCCAACATCCGTCTGAAAAAATCCTAGGATTTTGTTGTCGGAATGTCCGATCAATGTCCGACCGTGTGTACGGGGCATAAGAAATATGGAAACTATATTAGAAATTGTTATACTCATATATGTGCTACAATGCTTATACTTGTTTTTTCAATATATCTTTCTAGAATATAAATGTCTCTAGCTCACACCCACCCTTGAGGAAGGAGGTACACACACTCCGAAACGTGTCAGGTGCAAGAGTATTTTTTAATATTATATGTACATTGATGCAAAATGCTTGATATGCATTCCAAATAGTATATGTTACATCATTACTATGTTTTTATTGTTCAAACCTAATAAACCATATTTGTATTAAAAACATTTTTATTTTTCTTATGTGCCTTAAAATTCCACCACTAGGGGGTTTTCTTGTTGCTTAGATTTAGAACGACTGGACTTCCAAGTGCACTTTCAGTGTAAAGTGGATTTGCCATATTTGATATCTGTGTGATATGCTCTCTACATTTATTTGGGCTTTAGTTGCCCCTTTGTTTGTTTCTCTTCTATGAACACTATATATATATTAATAAAAATAAACGTTTTTTAATAATAATTTAATAATGACTGGTATACACACAATACTTCCACAATACTTTTTTCGTTCTAATATAGATCAGGCTGGTGCCCCCTAGGTGTGGAGTGTGTGGAATATGGATTTCCCTCTCCATTAGGACCTTACTCTAAAACTCAAACTCTTATTATTTATGTATATATACAATGTATGTATATATATATATATATATATATATATATATATATATATATATATATATATATAGATATATATAGATATATATATCTATATATAGATACATATATATATATATATATATATATATATATACCGTATCTCAATGTATGTATATATATATCTAGATATAGATATATATCTATATCTATCTATCTATCTATCTATCTATCTATCTATCTATCTATCTATCTATCTATCTATCTATCTATCTATCTATCTATCTATATACATATATATATATATATATATATATATATATATATATATAAAGTATCTCAATGTATGTATATATATATATGTATATATATATATATATATTCCGTATCTCACAAAAGTGAGTACACCCCTCACATTTTTGTAAATATTTTATTATATCTTTTCACGTGACAACACCGAAGAAATGACACTTTGCTACAATGTAAGGTAATGAATGTACAGCTTACAATAACAGTGTAAATTTGCTGTCTCCTCAAAATAACCAAACACACAGCCATTAATGTCTAAACCACTAGCAACAAAAGTGAGTACATCCCTAAATAAAAATGTCCAAATTGGGCCCAATTAGCCATTTTCCCTCCCTGATGTCATGTGACTCATTAGTGTTACAAGGTCTCAGGTGTGAATGGGGAGCAGGTGTGTTAAATTTGGTGTTATTACTCTCACTCTCTCATACTGGTCACTGAAAGTTCAACATGGCACCTCATGGCAAAGAACTCTCTGAGGATCTGAAAAAAGAATTGTTTCTCTACATGAAGATGGCCTAGGCTTTAGGAAGATTGCTATGACCCTGAAACTGAGCTCCAGCATGGTGGCCAAGACCATAAAGCAGTTTAACAGAACAGGTTCCACTCAGAACAGGTCTCGTCATGGTCGACCAAAGAATTTGAGTGCACGTGCTCAGCATCATATCCAAAGGTTGTCTTTGGAAAATAGACATATGAGTGCTACCAGCATTGCTGCAGAGGTTGAAGGGGTGGGGGGTCAGCCTGTCAGTGCTCAGACCATACGCCGCACACTTCAAATTGGTCTGTGTGGCTGTTGTCCCAGAAGGAAGCCTCTTCTAAAGATGATGCACAAGAAAGCGCCCAAACAGTTTGCTGAAGACAAGCAGACTAAGGACATGGATTACTGGAACCATGTCCTGTGGTCTGATGAGACAAAGATAAACTTATTTGGTTCAGATGGTGTCAAGCATGTGTGACAACCAGGTGAGGAGTACAAAGACAAGTGTGTCTTTACAGTCAAGCATGGTGATGGGATTGTCATGGTCTGGGGCTGCATGAGTGCTGCCGGCACTGGGGAGCTACAGTTCATTGAGGGAACCAGGAATGCCAACATGTACTGTGGCATGCTGAAGCAGAGCATGATCCCCTCCCTTCAAAGACTGGGCCGCAGGGCAGTATTCCAACATGATAACGACCCCAAACACACCTCCAAGACGACCACTGCTATAGCTAAAGAATCTGAGGGTAAAGGTGATGGCCAAGCATGTCTCCAGACCTAAACCCTATTGAGCATCTGTGTGGCATCCTCAAAGGGAAGGTGGAGGAACGCAAGGTCTCTAACATCAACCAGCTCCGTGATGTTGTCATGGAGGAGTGGAAGATGACTCCAGTGGCAACCTGTGAAGCTCTGGTGAACTCCATGCCCAAGAGGGTTAAGGCAGTGCTGGAAAATAAAGGCGGTCACACAAAATATTGACACTTTGTGCCCAATTTGGACATTTTCACTTAGGGGTGTACTCACTTTTGTTGCCAGTGATTTAGACATTAATGGCTGTGTGTTGAGTTATTTTGAGGGGACGGCAAATGTACACTGTTATACAAGCTGTACACTCACTATTTTTGTAGCAAAGTGTCATTTCTTCAGTGCTGTTACATGAAAAGATATAATAAAATATTTACAAAAATGTGAGGGGTGTACTCACTTTTGTGGGATACTGCCGTACAACACGCACTTTTTCACCCTGAAAATCGGGTGCAAATAATGTCTGCGTGTTTCGCCGATACTGCAATTTGGGCTTCCTGGGAGGGGACCGGGGGGGGCAGGACAAGCGCCGTCAAATTACATACAGCAAAAATCTCCTGTTTACTTCACAGGCCTCTGTAATAGGAAGTCTATCTCCTGGGCCGGCATTGGAACAGTGTTCTGTCTATCATAGAAGCCAGTCCAGGAGGCGTGACTTTGTATTAAAGAGGCCACCGATTAAACAGGAGATTCTCGCTGTTCTCCCTGTCCCCTCCAAGGCAGCAGTAATCTGAGGTGAGGCTGCAGATGGGCATTGATCAGGCTGCATTGATGGCAATGGTGAGGCTGCAGATGGGCATTGATCAAGCTGCATTGATGAGCAATTGTGAGGCTGCAGATGGACATTGATCAGGCTGCAGATGGGCAATGGTGAGGCTGCATTGATGGGCACTGACCCTTATTTTGCTTCAAAGTTCTTTATTTAAAATGTATGTTTTTTTTCCTGAAACTTCCCTCCTAAAATGAAGGTGCGTGTTATACGCCTGTGCATGTTATATGCCGATAAATACGGTATATATAAAATGGGGCAGACTTGGTGGACCACTTGGTCTTTTTTCTGCCATCACTCTTCTATGTTTTTATTGTTATCTTAACAGGGTCTTGCAGATAATACAACATGATAACCCAAATCAATCTGAAATAGATTTTTGTAAAAAAAAAAACCTAAGTGAGCGAGCTTTAGGGAAAACATCCCTACACTGACCTTTTGTGTGCATACTTGCACCAAAGATCAACCTATCCTGCGGAAAGATTCTGGTACCAAATTTTTGGCACCAAAATTTAGTGCTTTCCCATTCATTTTCAACTGCAGAGACAAAGCACCAAGAAGGCAAGAAGGGTGTTTCGTATATCAGAAGGAACATCTGCAATGGAGTAATCATAACCGTAGGGCTGAATAATTGAAATCAAATCACTACATATATTAGATGCATGATTAAACCTAGCGCATTATCTGAATGTGCTTAATTAAAACCATGTTTTCATTTATGCTGCAATGGGCAAAGTTTTAATGCATGGATGGCAGTTGAGGATGTGCAGGCAAAATCCACTGTCTAGCAACATGGCATAAGCAATGTGCCATGAAACCGCAGTGTGTAATGCATCTCATAACAAGACTTTTCCCTTGAAATATTTTACCAGCATTAACTACTGAGTACCCAATTAGCCTATAATCATTTTTAATAGAAACTATATATTTTTTTTAATTTCTATTACTATGACAAATTATTTTCTTGAAAAATAAAAGATAAACTGACATTAAAAGTTTATTTAGCTACGTCCTCTAAGTACAGAAAAAAAAAGTACAGTACATTTATGATGTATCTCAGACATCTAAATTGCAGCAATTTGTTGCATCTGAAGACTGCACCTGTTTGAAAGATTTTCTAAGGTACTAATGGGACACTTCATGTTGCATCACAGATATCTGTGCCTCAAACTATAGTTAGTGCAAATCATTACATGTACTGTATATAGGTGCCACACATAACTGTTGTTTACTGCAAGCTTTACTGCTGTTGAGGTTATAAAGCTGCCCTTTTTATATTGCTATAGTATACTGCAGTTGTTGATTAGGGGCCCTGATTAGCTAGCAGTGAAAAAGCGAGTTTCTAAATCATTATTACTGTATACTAAATCATTATTACTGTGCCGTACTAAATTATCTCAGATTTTACATTTTGATACTTTTTTTTAAATGTAAAACGCATTTTTAAATTAAAGCGGACCTTCAGTCATTTTTTTCAACAATCCATCTATTATATCCTCTGCCCTTGTTGTTTTAACTTAGGATAGTAAAACATTTTTTTCTTCCAGTAAATACCTTATGCAGCCCACTTCATGTTAATTGTTTCGTCATTGACCTAGGCTTATGACATCATGCACAGCTCTCTCTCTAAGGGAGGGGGAATGAGTCATAAGAGGGCCAATGAGAGCTGCAGGGCTGCAGAGCTTGAGGTGTGCCTCTGTGTGTCTGTGAAAATCTAGGAAGTGAACAGGTATCAGATTCAGCTGCCCACAGTTAAAATGGTTGCAGCAAAACTTAGTGGAGGAAGATTTTTGCAGCATATTTGGCAAGTACAGAATCACAATATATATAAAATAATATGCAAAGTGGTTGGAGAGAAGCTTCAGAATAGCAAAGATGTTTTTATTACAAATTATGTGAGCAGACTGCAGTTCCTCTTTAAGCTATTGCTAATGTAATAGCTTGGAATCTTTATATTAATCTGTGTTTATATTATCTGTTATTTACATAGTAACATAGTTAGTCAGGTTGAAAAAAGACACAAGTCCATCTAGTTCAAACAATAAAAGAGAGAGGAAAAAAAACATACAATCCTATATACACAATCCTATACTCACAGTTGATACAGAGGAATGTGAAACCCCCCAGCAGAGCATGCTCCAATTTGCTAAAGCAGGGGAAAAAATTCCTTCCTGATCTCCCGAGAGGCAATCAGATATTCCCTGGATCAACTTTACCTATAAATGTTAGTACCCAGTTATATTATGTACATTTAGGAGAGAACTCAAGCCTTTTTTAAAGCAATCTACTGAGCTGACCAGAACTAGCTCTTGAGGGAGTATATTCCTCATTTTCACAGCTCTTACTGTGGAGAAACCTGCAGTTCCTGATTTGGTAAAGGTAGCAACAAAGCCTAAGTCTTTTCATGCCGTTTAGCAGCTTATTATATTTTAAAAAAAACTACACCCAAAACTGCCTTGATCCATCAGTACAAAAAATGTGCATGATTCAAACGGCTTTGTTAAAAAAAGAGTAGTAATTTTTCTTGTTCAATATTTTTATTTGAGGCTTATGAGAGAAAACAAAAATAAAATGAACAGTAACTGTCATTCAATAGGTTCTAATACAGAGTTGCACAATAAAGGTACGAATAGCAGAGCAATAGTAACCAACGTATGTAAACAATTTGAGTATATTTAGAATTTGTATGTATAGTACAACATATTGTCGCCCCCGGACACCCCGTCTAAGAACCAACTGTGTCATGGGGGGGGGAGACAACATGGTCAGCCGTTGATTTTCTGGCATAAAAAAAACGTTGAACAAGAGGAACAATAAGTAAAAGTATAGAAGTACAAGAAACAATGTAAGTGTTGTAAGTATAAAGCAGGTATGGTATAGTTATAAATAGAGTTCAGTCAGGATTGAGTAAGGCCAGATGGCCATTGTTGCAGGAAATTAAGTTGAAATGTTATAGGCTTACAACCTATGGACAGCAAGGGTAAGGAACTGGGGAAGAGAGGTAGCAGGTAGGCTCCTTTATAAAGGAGAGTGTCAAAGAACACAAGAAATCTGGGAGACTGTAAAACAGGGTGTGTGAAACGGCCAAGACTGAAGTAGGCCTGGCTAGGATTCCGAGCCAGGAGCAGGAAAGCTGTGGAGACAGGATAGGAAGGGGTTAAGACTAGGAGGAAGGGGGAAGGGCAGGGGACAATAGGTAGGGGGGAGGAGAAGGAGTTGGGGTGGGTAGGGGAGAGAGGGAGGTGGGGGTGGGGAGTAAGAGTAAACCTCCCTGGGGGGGGAGTGTAGGGGTGTGGTGGCAAACTCTGTGGGTAGGGTAAAGAAAGCATGTTATATAGACTATAGGTGTAATAGGGTGTCATCAAAACCTGGGGGTAAGAAGTGGGTCACCTACGGGTTCCAGAGTCTCTCGAATTTCAGGATTTTATCCAGTATTGTTGCCTGTATCTTAGCATGGATCATAGCATGGGTGATTCTGTGCTTTGCAGCGAGTAAACACAAGGTAGAGGATTTCCAAGCTTTTCGCTATGGTCTGCTTGGCAGCAGTAGTGACATAGAGCAGCAGTTTAAATTGGCAATGAGTCAAGGACATGGGTTTGTTGTTCAGGAGAGCATCTGTTGGATCAGGTGGTAGGGATGTGGCAAAAAGTTTTGATAAGATCGAGAAAATCTCTGAGCAGTAGGCTTATGCTATGAGGCATTCCCACCAAATGTGGAGGTGCGTACACATCTGCGAAAGCATTGCGGCGAGTATTGTGGGAGGAGTTTGTGTATCCTGGAGGGAACCAGGTACCACCTGGTAAGCACCTTGTAGTTAGTTTCTATGTTAGTGGAGGAGGATTTAGTCACCTGCCAGATGGACAACCAATCAGCATGGTCAAGCGTGAGGTTGAGGTCTCTTTCCCATCTGTTAACATATTCTGGGGGTTTCGCTGTTTCTGGGGAAACTGGGAAAGGATAAAGCTCTGAGATTAGCCCATGTATGTGGGGGTCAGACTTGCATGATCATTCAAATGATGTGAAACCTGAGTCTGAGGGATCAGAGGGGGTAAATTTAGTAATGATTTGAAAGAATTAATGAGCTCTGAGAAGCCAGCTCTCGACCAGGCAGAGAATGAGTCCGGGGAGGACCAGGCTGGATAGAAGGATGGGTTACGAAGAAAACAGAGTAAGGGGTTATGAGGGGACTGGAGGCAAAATCGAGTCTTAAGTCTATCCCAGAGAACAAGACTGTTTCATAACCGGGTTGGTGATAGGAGATTGGCTGCAGAAAGGGGATCACACGCCACAGATTCTATGGTTACACATAGTGAGGTTTCAGCTGTATCATGGTATTTTGTGAGTGGGGCCAGCTGTGAAGCATAATAGTACTTCTGGCCTCCTCCAATTCTAGAGGTATATAGAGTAGGTTTAGGTAGTCTGGGTCTCAGTTTGTTCCAGATAAAGGAGGATGCGCGGCATTGCAAAATTTGCAGGTAGTGTGAAGATACCGTGATAGGGAGTACCCAAATAGGTAGAGGGGTTTTGGGAGAATGGACATTTTCACAACAGTGATTTGGCCCATTCAAGACAATGGTAGCAGGGCCCATTTGGACATTAGGGTTGTAAGGTGGCAAAGCATAGGTGGATAGTTTGATAGGAAAAGGGAGGACCTCATAAAGGTGGGTTTGGAGAGAGCCCGGTAGTGATACGTTAAGAGCTGTTGATTGCTCACCGTGAGGCCTGAAATTCGACCAAAGCTAGAGAGTGTTTCTAGCAAATTGGGGCAGAGATTAGGGGGGAGGTAATGAAAACAAGGATATCATCTGCAAAGAGGCAGAGCTTGTGCTGATGCCCTCCTAGCTCCACGCCATGAATATTGGGGTTCCAGCAGATGAGGAGGGCTAAGAGCTCAATTGCCAAGGCGAAAACAAGTGGGGAGAGTGGGCACCCTTGCCTTGTTCCGCATTCAACAGGAAAGGGATCTGAGCAAAAGCCAGCATAGGAAATAAAGGCTGTAGGGTTTGAGTATAATTATTATTATTATTATTATTATTATACAGTATTTATATAGCGCCAACAATTTACGTAGCGCTTTACAACTTGAGGGTAGACAGTACAAATACAATACAATTTGATACAGTAGGAATCAGAGGGCCCTGCTCCTTAGAGCTTACAATCTAAGAGGGAAGGTCAAGAGATACAAGAGGTAATAACTGTGGGTGATGTGCTGATTGAGAAGATAAATGTACAGTTGTTAGGTAGGGGCCAGATAGGCTTCTCTGAAGAGATGAGTTTTCAGGGATCGTCTGAAAGTGGATAAAGTAGGAGAAAATCGGACGGATTGGGGTAGAGCATTCCAGAGGATGGGGGAGGCTCTGGAGAAGTCCTGAAGGCGAGCATGGGCTGAGGTGACAAGGGAGTTTGAGAGCAGGAGGTCTTGGGAGGAGCGAAGAGAACGATTAGGTTGGTATTTTGTGACTAGGTTAGAGATGTAGCTAGGGGCCAGGTTGTGGATGGCTTTGTAAGATATAGTTAGTATCTTGAATTTAATTCGGTGACTGAGTGGCAGCCAATGGAGGGATTGGCAGAGGTGTGTAGCAGACGCTGAGCGGTTTGTGTGGTGGATGAGCCTGGCCGCTGAAATGCTGAAGTCCATTGGAAGAAATGTTCGCCAAACCCCCAACGGTGTAGAATGAAGTTCAAGTAGGACCAGGAGAGCGTATCAAAGGCCTTGCAGATGTCTATGGAGACAAAGCAAGATGGGATGCTGCGTGTATGAGCAGCATAAGTTAGGAGAGTAGCTCGATGAACATTATCATTAGCTTGACGAGAGGGGATGAACCCTACCTGGTCTCTGTAAATTAAAGTGCCGATGTATGGGTTAAGGCGAGTAGATTTTGACATTCAGGTTGAGGACTGAAATAGGTCTGAAGTTAGACCAGACGGAATCATCTGTGTGGGGCTTGGGGACCATTGAGATATCTGCAGTTAGGGATTCAGAGCGGAAAGAGTGGTCTTCCAGTAGGGAATTATAAGCATCTACTAGAATGGGGGAGAGGAGGTTGACAAATTTCTTATAGTAGGTTGCAGAAAGGCCATCCAGGCCTGGGCGTTTGCCTAATTTTAGGGATTTGATCGCTAAGTGTATATCTTCGACTGTAATAGGCTGGTCGAGATCTTCTTTAGAGGTGAGTGGGCATATGGAGGGAAGAGAGGAGGGAGTCTGCCTGGGCATGGTTAAAATTTTTGGGATCTAGGTAGAGTTCAGTGAGGCACCTGCGGATTTCCTATGATTTTTAGAGGGTTGCTGGAGTATGTATTAGTTGATAATTTAAGTCTGATGGGTTTTTGTAGTATATTCGGCTCTGTGAAGCTCTAGAGCCAAGAAGGTGTCAGGTTTGTTCGACTTCATGTAGAACTTGTGCCTAGATCTACGAAGGGTTTTTTCAGCTGCTTCTGTCAAAAAGAGGTCTAATTCTAGGCAGCCTTTTTCAAAATCACGTTTAGACTAGGTGAAGGTCGGGATTGGAAGGCTACTGAGGCTTGATACAAACACTTGGAGGAAACTTTTTATCAAGCCTCAGTAGCCTTCCAATCCCGCTGAAGGGGATGAGCGAAGGAAGGGGAGGGAAGAGACTATAGTCAGAGAAGGGACCGCAGCAAGGGATCAAAGGAGAGAGAGAAAAGAAAAGAGGAAGGGGGGGTGAGAAGTGAGAGCTAAATAGAGTCAGAAAGAGTCTGAATTTTGTTTAATGGGGTAGAGAAGAAGTCCACTGGTAAAATAGTATGACAGTTACCAATTGCCAAGGACAAAGAAGGGTCCGTGGTACACACCTTATTTGGTTATACGTGGACATATTGGGGGAGCAGTGAACAGTCTCCGAGATTCTTACAGCCAACATAACAGGATAGTCAAGTATGTCAGATGGCGGAGCCCAGCTATTATATGTTAAGGTAGACCCAAGTATAGGGAAAGGGTCCCCAGTAACATTGCTGACGCAAGGGTCTACAGTAGAGAAGATGGATGACAGCAGGAATATCCTGCAATAAAGTTATGACTAACAAATATACAACCGGTGCAGTGAACATTGCAACATGGGCTGGGGAGTAAACAATCATTAAGCCAGCCCAGGCAGTATGTAAATTAGTAAGTTAGTAACAGCGAATAAAGGCAAAAACAATCAAAAGCTGTCAATAAGTTGAATTTTAGTGAGCTGTGAGGCTAAGACCCCTTTCACACTGGGGCCGTTTTAGCGGCGCATTACCGCTGTTTAAGCAGAACTTTTTGGCTGCTAGTGGGTAGCTTTTAATGCCAAAGAAGGGGTTAAAAAAGCCTTCAATTTAATTCATTTACTTTGCAGTGCGTCTCCATGTGTGACTCCAGGACTGTCTCCGGATGACATTCCCAACTCGAGGGACTTTTGGCCCTGCCTGTGTCTGTGCACCCCCTGGGGCGTCTGTTATAGTGTTGTCTATCCTGTCGGCTACACTTTAACAGCCCGCCACCCTCACCAGGCGCCCCTAGAGACTTTCCCACTGAAATCCATAGTGGGGACACCACTTCGTCTCAGCTTCTGGGCTGTCAGATACGTGGCCCCTCCCCCTTTTCCCACGTGGAACGCAGCGCAGCCGACACTGGTTACCTACCAGCGCCGTTGTAGTCCGGCCCTATACCATCTGGTTCAGTCTAGTCTGCCTCCCTGGCATCAGGAAGAGCCGGGCCGAGAGATCCACCCCCCTCCCCTCTCCACCAGGAATGTATGGCGGACGGACACGAACTGGGGAATCCTGCATGTAAGTTTTGAGCATGAATCCCCCGCAGCTTAGTCTGCACAGATGGACTCGACCCCGTCCCTCCAGATCCACTGGGTCCACCAGCGGGTTTCCCACAATCTGGGCGATCTGAGCAACCCCAGGGATCCTCCCCCCATACACAGCCCTCTGGATGGAAAATGGCAGTCCCCTTGCATATAAAAAGCACACCATCCCAGTTTCTCCTCAGCGGCTCACCTCCTTTTATGTGAGGGATGTGGAGGAAAAGCGGCTAAATATTACTGGTATGGATACTCCATTCCCTTTTATCTACTTCATTAATTCAAGTATGTGTATTCTATTTTTTATTATACTCCTCTGAGGCACAATTAAAGTCCCACCCTGTTCTAACCTTTTTATGAAACATAGTCGCATGTTAAAAACGCCTGTGTTGCGGCATTTTCGAAGTGCTTTTCAGGCGCTTTGGAAGCGCTGCCACAAAAGATGCTGCTTGCACTCAGGCTTTCACACTTGGGCGGCACGGGAGGCAGTTTTCAGGTGCTTTACAGGTGCTTTTTCTAGAGGTAAAATGCCTGAAAACTGTCTCAGTGTGAAAGGGGTCTTAGGGTCTGAGCGTGAGGCACTGTGTTCATAATTGGATTCGTAATTATACACAAAATGTGAACCATAGAACATAAACATATGGGAGAAGAAAAATATTGTCATGTGAAGGGTGGAGATGGGGGGAGGAGAAGCAGGTACATGGGAGGGGGAAGGGGAAAAGGGAAGGGAAATTGGAGGGGGAAAAAGGCAAGATGTAATGTCCACGCTTATGGATGGTTGAGGATGCTTTCAGTCTGGGGGAGGCTTGGAGCTTCCCTGGAGAGTGAGGTGCAGAACGGCAATGGGATCCCTTGGCAACAGGGTCATGAGGTGTCATGTGAAGTTCCTGGAGCGTGGATTGCAGATCCTCAGCCGACTTGCACTGGTAGGATGACCCCTTATATGTAAAGTGGATGGAGAAGGGAAACCCCCCATTGGTAGGTAATTCGGTGCTGCTGAAGGATCTGAAAATAGAGGCTTCATGGCTTTCCATTTTGCCAGTGTTAATGGGGAGAGGTCATGGAAGATCTGGTAATGGTGGCCTTGGAACACCAGCGGATCTTTGTGTCGTGATGCAGCCAGCAGTTGTTCCTTGGTGCAGAAGTAATGTCATTTCACAACAATGTCATGGGGAGGCATCTTCAGGACGCGGTGCAGAGTGTGATGAATCCTATCCATTTCAAGGTGTTCTATAGGTATTGAAGGCACAAGTTCCTGGATTAGTGCACTAGTAGATCTGTGACTGTTTCAGGAATTCCGCGTATGTGGATATTAGAGCGCCTGGCCCTGCTCTTAAAGTCCTCTAGACAGGCCTGGAGGGAGAGGTTTTCTTCATGTAGGGCTTCTAATTCCTCAGAGTGATTGTGAGTGAGGATTTCTACTTCTTCTGCTCTCTGCTCAAGTGCAGTAGTGCGGCGACCCAGGTCCCTAATCTCTCGTGTCAGCCACTTAGTGATTGTGTCAGAAGTATGTTTCAGGGCCTTAGTTAGGAGCTGTTCAAACTGCTTTAGCAGATCAGGCTGCGATTTGTCAAATTGTAGGGCTAGAGGAGTTTCCCCAAATTCGGTATTCGACTCACCCTCCTGAGAGATGCCCAGCTAGGAATGCTTGGCGGTGTGCGGCATATGTGGTGTCCCTGGACGGGAGGAGGGTGCCAGCACCATCTTGGAGGAGGCCTGGAGCAGCACGTCCCTGATAGATTTTGCCTTTGTCCTCTGTATAGGACTGCCGTATACCATCGCGGCTGGTTCCCGGGTGTGCACAAGTGTGTGCGGAGATGGCTGTGACCCAGCTGCAGGGCAGGCAGCGTGGCTAATAGGCTGCGATGTGGTCTCCAGAGTTATGGAGTTCTAGGCAGGCATGTCTCACCGAGACATGCGCCCTCAAAGAGTACTAATTTGTAAGTGCAGTAAGCCACAACAACAAATCCATATCCACACTGCTGAAATCAACCCGGATCAAGATGAGTATTTATTGGTAGTATGTGGTACTGCACCTAAAAATGAGCAATGCTCATTAACTAAGGGTTAAGGTTGCTTATAAAAAAAATAATCACACAGATTTCATGGTTTCCACAATAATTGCATGTTAAAGTGTTTATTAAAATACTAAACATGTTATACTCACAGAGCAGCCCCGAACTTTCTCTTCTGGGGGCCCACCAGTGATCTTGGCTCCTCCTCTTCTCAGTGTGCCCCCATAGAAAGCCACTTGCTATGAGGGCACACTTGCAAGCTCGCTTCCGAGCTGTGTGTGTGTCTATGGAGTCATGCTCCATAGACACACATAGCGCAGATTGGCCTCCTCCAACGCTTCCTCCTTACAGCATTTAATTGACAGCAGCAATGGCTTCTGCTGCTAGCCAACTGCCCGTGTAAAGAGGAAGTGAGGAGAGAAGAGATCCAGCTGTGTACAACACTGGATCAATAGAGGACTCAAGTAAGCATTTAGGGAGGTGGGAGAGGACAGAAGGCTGTAAAACATATATTTGCCTTAATGCAGGGAATGTATTAAAGGTTAAAAAAATAGTTTTGCCTTTAGAATTACTTTAACTCTATTATAATTAATTGTTTAAGCAAAAAACAGCTAGCTGCCTGGGTTTACGTGTCATTCTCAATGTGTGATCCACAGTATGTAACCATGTCAGTCCCATGAGTGTCTCCCTGCTGCAGAAAATTACACTTTTCACACTAAGTTAGTTTTATTAATAATATTTTCTGATGCATGTGAAACCATCAGGCAGCAAATCTCAAATTGCTTGACAAATATACCTTAGCATTCTAGTGATGAGTTTTAGTTTTAAGAGTAATTAAACAATATGCAAATGGACCATAAATAACTTGGATAATAATAAACTGGGAACACATGCATCAGGAAAGTAATCATACATAAATAAATATTCACTCTGCATTTTTATTTCATTAAAAAAACAGCATTTAAATGACAGTGTAAAGTGTTTAACTGAAAAATGTGACTTTGTTTTCCATATAAATTTACAGTGTAGTCACAGTTTTAGCTTTATAAAATGCCATCTACGAAAGGCTACAAAGAGGATGCAAATAGCTTGGAAGGAACAGATCCTTAAATGTAACCCACAAATGGAAACCATTTACATTCAGCATAGAATACGGAGTCTCTGAATTGTCTCACGACATACAGTCATTGATGCAGAAATTTCAATTCTTTGACATATATAAGGCTTTTTTTCCCAAATCTGTACCATTAACACATCACATTTCCATTACAGATATGTTTTATTTGCAGTAATATTTGAGGGCACATAACAGCTGTTTGACTTGTGACTGTTAAGAGAGCTAGAAGAAAAAATCGTTTCAGGGCTACAGCTTCAAGGGGAAGCTTAACGGGTCGCTTTGACACCAGGGTTAAATTGCTTAAAGAATAAAGATTGTTTATTTGTAAATGCATGTTCACTTAGCCTAGTGAATGTGGTAAATCAACAAACAAATTCCTATTTTTCCATATGCCTTGCACATTCTCCAAAATGATCACTGCTTTACCCTATTTACTAAACTAAGAAAACATACATATTGCAAAGTGAACATTCATATTGTTAATGTGAATGATTTCTACCCTTTAATGAAATCGACCCATTACATCTAAATGTGTGTACTGAGCCAATTCCGAGGCCACGTGCTTGTTTTCCGGTCTGCTCATTCACAGGCAGCCAAACTAAACCAGTCACACAAAACTAAGCTGTGTATAAAAATAGGCATTACCAGATGCCTACACAACCTTAGTGTATCTTGAAATTCCACTTCTTCCCAGAAGCCAAAACCTGAACTTTCCATGTATGAGGACAGTGGTTGTACAGAAATTGATCTACAGATCGACTTCTGTACAACCAGCCTGTCGGTTAAATGGCACTACATCAGCGCTGCTGGCTATAGCCGGAAATTCTGATCAGTGTAATCTGAATGCGGGGAAATCTCTCCACTGTCAGGACACAACAGCTCAGGGGGAGTGAGTCCCGAAACCAACCTCAAATGTGTAGCTGGGGCAATCTCCCCTTCTTAATAAAAAAAACTGAATCATCTATAGGCTGCTTTGCATAAGGCAATAAAATACCTCTCGTTGGTTTCCACATTGGATTCAGGGATGCAAGAGGCATGTCTTGGCAGTATACAGTTTGTATACAGGGGCTCACAGTGCCCAGCACTGAGGAATATTTAACTATCTGGATTTTGCAAAGACATTCGATACAGTTCCCCATAAATGCTTACTGCACAAATTAGGGTCTGTTGGCATGGACCAAAGGGTGAGTACATGGATTGAAAACTGGCTATGGAGGCTAGTCCAGAGGGTGGTGATAAATAGGGATTCTAAATATGGAAAATTGCCTTGTGAGCTACCAGAATTTATCACAGAAAATTAGGATATATTTCCTGAAAAAATATATTAGTGCAGAATTTAAAGCTGCTGGCACTAATCACATTCCCATATCTTTGTGCTCAAAAAAACTTAAACCAAATCAATGTGTCACGCTGTACATACAAATCAACATCCTTAAATGTGCAAAATATCATATATTCTGTACAAAAATGAATCCATTTAGTGAATAATGATTATTTTACATAACGTACGAGTGACAAATATT
The DNA here is from genome assembly GCA_037952925.1 of Lithobates clamitans. Lineage (NCBI taxonomy): Eukaryota > Metazoa > Chordata > Amphibia > Anura > Ranidae > Lithobates > Lithobates clamitans. Next base: position 13,970,672 of record JBBGZY010000438.1, read on the forward strand.
TATAATAAATCTTTAAATAAGTGAAACAAAGAATTCAATATATATATATATATATATATATATATATATATATATATATATATATATATATATATATATTTCATCAATAAAGTGCTCTTATAATTTTCAATATAGTTCATTATTTGCGGTGGTGTTGTCCTCGGTACATATATGGAAAATACGGCTTGTATAGTGTTTTATTGTTTAAAATAATGTGTATTAAAATAAAATGTATCCAGGGTACTCACACTCTTTGGGTGCTTGCAGCACATCACTCTATGACAGACAAATGAATAAAAACATCCAGTAAGGTTGTTTGTCCATATACGTCTCCACAGCTGCTCAGGTAAAACATCTGAGCTGCTTCCTACACTGTCCTGTGCCCTCCCCAACGCGTGTCGACACAGGGATATGACATGTCCTCAGGGGGATTCCTTAGGACGGTGTAGGAAGCAGCTCACCTGAGCAGCTGCGTAGGCATATACGGACAATAGACCTTACTTGATGTTTTTATTAATTTGCCTGTCACAGAGTAGTGTGCTGCAAGCATCCAAAGAGTGTGAGTACCCTGGATAAAATTTATTTTAATAAATATTATTTTAAACAATGAGACACTATCCAAGCCTTATTTTCCATATATGTACTGAGGACAACACCACTGAAAAACCTAGGATCCTGCAGAGTCCATATATTTAGAGCCCAATGGTGGTTCAACTGCGATTACAGACCAAACTTAATTGTGCGGTCACACACCCTGAGATGAGCAGAATCACACAGGGGGGAGCACGAGTTTACTGTCACTCTGCATTGTTTTTGAGCACCATCACAAAGAATTAACTATATTAAAAATTATAAAAAGACTTTATTGATGAATTATATATATATATATATATATATATATATATATATATATATATATATATATACAGTGGGGATGGAAAGTATTCAGACCCCCTTAAATTTTTCACTCTTTGTTATATCGCAGCCATTTGCTAAAATTATTTAAGTTCATTTTTTTTCTCATTAATGTACACACAGCACCCCATATTGACAGAAAAACACAGAATTGTTGACATTTTTGCAGATTTATTAAAAAAGAAAAACTGAAATATCGCATGGTCCTAAGTATTCAGACCCTTTGCTCAGTATTTAGTAGAAGCACCCTTTTGATCTAATACAGCCATGAGTCTTTTCGGGAAAGATGCAACAAGTTTTTTCACACCTGGATTTAGGGATCCTCTGCCATTCCTCCTTGCAGATCCTCTCCAGTTCTGTCAGGTTGGATGGTAAACATTGGTGGACAACCATTTTTAGGTTTCTCCAGAGATGCTCAATTGGGTTAAAGTCAGGGCTCTGGCTGGGCCATTCAAGAACAGTCACAGAGTTGTTGTGAAACCACTCCTTCGTTATTTTAGCTGTGTGCTTAGGGACATTGTCTTGTTGGAAGGTAAACCTTTGGCCCTTGTCTGAGGTTTTGAGCACTTTGGAGAAGGTTTTTGTCCAGGATATCCCTGTACTTGCCTGCATTCATCTTTCCCTCAAAGGCAACCAGTCATCCTGTCCCTGCAGCTGAAAAACACCCCCGCAGCATGATGCTGCCACCACCATGCTTCACTGTTGGGACTGTATTGGACAGGTGATGAGCAGTAGTAAATAGTGTAACCAGCGTGCATCATATCTTAGTGTGTATCAAATATAAGTGATCCCGATAGTTATGACTACTATTGGTATACCACACTTAAAGCCATTTCATTCCGGCCAAAACTCATGAAAAACGTTATTACTATAGACATATATTTAAAAAATCATGAAATTGACTTATTTTCCTATATTAGGAACATTTAAATCCTATACTCACACCACGTATTACAATTCGTGGGGCGGACCACCCGGGCCCTCAACATCAGAATAGGGGAGCATTTAGGAAATATCAGGAGGGGTTTTGTAGGACATAGTGTTTCAAAACACTTTAGAATACATCACAACAGGAATACAGCACTTTTGAAAGTAATAGCAATAGAAAAATATACCCCCCATTGGAGGGGAAGCAATATGAGAAGGTCCATCTCTCGCCATGATACCAGATGGATATATGACCTCCAATGTTATAGACCCCTAGGACTCAACGTGGAGTGGGATATCAATTGCTACAATGATAATAGATAATGGGTGATAGTCTTCCTAGTTTCTAAAAAGAATTTCTAAAGAATTTTTTGAGAATTTCTAAAAAGAATTTTTTGAGAATCTGTATTGATCCTTTGTATTTTTATATGTTTTTATTGAAGATAATGTCAGGGGTAAATCTAAAAGTTATATTAATCCTCTGCTAGGAGAGAATTTCTGGTTCCTTATGTGAAGTTTCTTTGTATTTTTCTGGTTAGACTGCTGCATAACCATACAGAGGAGCTGATTAAAAGTGAACTAGAGGATGATTAATAGTAATATATGTCATTTAAAGGTTGATATATGTATAATAAATGGAAGTGCGAATCAGGAACGCCCAATTATACATATGAAAGAAAAATATTTTTCTAATAAAAAGATTTAAAAAAAAATAAATAATTTTTTTAATTTTTCTAAATTTTTCTTGTTTTTGAGCTAATTTCTTTCTTCCCTATATAGTGGTGAAAAAAAGTAGTTAGTTTTGATATTTAAAGAGCAGTTTTTGAAGAAAAAATAACTTTATATCAAGTGACCACAGGAAGGGGATGTGGGAATGTCACTTCCTGTGTCTCCTGCCATATGAGTATAAAAACGTGATGTGTCAGCATTCAGTCATGTCTCCGTTCCCAGTGGAAGCCTGTTTAGGGGAAACGCGTCGGGTGGAGCTAGAGGCTGTGACGCCATCACGTTTGTCTGGTCTTTCTCCATGCAGTCAGCCGGTTTGCTCCCGCTCTGCATGTATGCTGATTTTTAGCTAATTTTTATCTGGTTCCCATTTTTTATCTGAGTTCCGTTTGGTGTATACTTGGGAGTTTTTTTGATTTGTAGTTCCTGATGTGCAGTGGAGTGTTGCTGTGAACATTTGCAGTGGAAAGAATTGTTTTAAAAAGTGACTGTGAAAGAGATTTTGAATAAATCTATAAAACACATTTGCACTATGGAGCCCTTTTCATTTTATTCCCACTGAGGTGTATCGTCTGTATGGATGAACTAATATTTTGAAACCGGATACATTGTATTAGTGAGGATAGATCTGCCTGTGTATTGGAGCGCAGTCGCTGAGGAAATCTCCCAGGAAAACGCCCAGATCTGCCTGTGAATTGGAGCACAGTGGCTGAGGAAATCTCCCAGGAAAACGCCCAGGTGATAATCTAAGGCCGGCAGGCTAATGCAACATGCTCATCTGATCTCACTAACCTGAGATCCATCTGATCCGGTAAGCGGCCTTTTTTACCATATTTGTGAAAAGGAGGAATATCGGTGTGTCTCTTTCTATAAAGAAGATTGGTGCTAATATCGACCTAGCATATTTCCATCAAGGACTGATCATTGTTTCTACATCTAAGATGTTCAAGGGGAATAAGTGTCCCACTGATAAACATTTTTAGCACTAATTTGGATATGTATGGTGTTCACCACATTGTTGCGAATTGATAGTCAGAAGTAACATTGTTACTAGCAACATATGTTTCAGGGTGCTCACTACATTGTTGCGGATTGATTTTCATAAGTAACATTGTAATTAATAACACATGTTTTGTTTCACTGTTGAATACGTGGTGTGAGTATAGGATTTAAATGTTCCTAATATAGGAAAATAAGTCAATTTCACGATTTTTTAAATATATGTCTATAGTAATAACGTTTTTCATGAGTTTTGGCCGGATTGAAATGGCTTTAAGTGTGGTATACCAATAGTAGTCATAACTATCGGGATCACTTATATTTAATACACACTAAGATATGATGCGCGCTGGTTACACTATTTACTATTTATTTTTTGGGTCTTTTGTATTTATGGACTAACACGAGCAGCAGCACAAATTTTTTTATTTTTTGCATGGTTAGCGCAAAATCACGTTTCTTTATATATAGGTGATGAGCAGTGCCTGGTTTTCCCCACACATACCGCTTACAATTAAGGCCAAAAAGTTCTATCTTGGTCTCATCAGGTGTTTTTTTAGCAAACTCCATGCAGGCTTTCATGTGTCTTGCATTGAGTAGAGGCTTCCGTCGGGCCACTCTGCCACAAAGCCCCGACTGGTGGAGGGCTGCAGTGATGGTTAACTATCTACAACTTTCTCCCATCTCCCAACTGCATCTTTGGAGCTCAGCCACAGTGATCTTTGGGTTCTTCTTTACCTCTCTCACCAAGGCCCTTCTCCCCCGATAGCTCAGTTTGGCCGGACGACCAGCTCTAGGAAGGGTTCTGGTTGTCCCAAATGTCTTCCATATAAGGATAATAGAGGCCACTGTGCTCTTAGGAACCTTAAGTGCAGCAAAAAAATTTTTGTAACCTGGGCCAGATCTGTGCCTTGCCACAATTCTGTCTCTGAGCTCTTCAGGCAGTTCCTTTGACCTCATGATTCTCATTTGATCTGACATGCACTGTGAGCTGTAAGGTCTTATATAGACAGGTGTGTGGCTTTCCTAATCAAGTCCAATCAGTATAATCAAACACAGCTGGACTCAAATGAAGGTGTAGAACCATCTCAAGGATGATCAGAAGAAATGGACAGCACACCTGAGTTAAATATATGAGTGTCACAGCAAAGGATCTGAATACTTAGAACCATGTGATATTTCAGTTTTTCTTTTTTAATAAATCTGCAAAAATGTCAACAATTCAAAATAAACTTAAATGATTTTAGCAAATGGCTGCAATATAACAAAGAGTAAAAAATTTAAGGGGGTCTGAATACTTTCTGTCCCCACTGTATGTGGAATCCGCAGTGCCCACATCAAGGCTGCTTTGTTTACTGCGGTCCTAACTCTATAGTTTTAAGAGGCTCCAAGTTGATGCATATATAGCAATAGATAAATTAAGGGCAGGCTTGCCTGGAGGGAGCCCACTCCTCCTTAAAGGCAAAGGGACACATTGGACGCCCAGCACAATGGCAGTTGAACACATCCAATGTGCCCCTACACACTTACTAGCTAGCTGTTTGCAGGCTAGCTGGTAAGTGTTCTGGGAAATTCAATGAACATGAAGTTAAGCAAGCTCCGGGAGGCAATGGAGGACAGAAAAGCCTGGCGCACTATGGTCCATAAGGTCACGAAGAGTCAGACATGACTAGACGACTGAAAGACAACCATCTGTTGAGACATACATAGTTACGTTTTGCTAGGTTTTAATGTGATCAACTCACTTTAAGCTCCACAGAACCAATATGCAGTTTGTCAAACAATGTCAACTTTTATTAATGACTTCCTGACCAGTGTTGATAATAAATTTCCTTTAAAGTTGGCTATAATGTCTGCTACTCACAACTAAGATAATGCAGGAAAGACAGGTAAAGTCCTTTAACAAGACCGTCCATGTAAATGCCTCCTGGGCACTCAAAATCACATAGAGATGCAATCATGCAATGGTTTTTGGCACCTTCACTCAGGATTTCGAGTACCCTGCTTTTCTAGGAGACAGCGGTGAAGTGCTTTATTTTCTACCTGAATGTAATTTGACAATATCACAGAGAACATACAAAATGACTATACAAATAAAAGGTAGCATCCTAAATGTTACAAAAAACATTATAGAGAATAGCACTACTCGTAGATTTACATTTATATGCATGGTCAAAGAACTTCATTTTTTTTATCTACTTCACAAAGTACATTTTTAGTATATCAAAGGATAAATGAAAAAATACATGGTTATATTTTGAGTAGCATAGGCAACATATGTTTATTTTAAATCTGTAGCATATCTGTCAGATGCAGAAAATGCATCTGAAAAAAAAAAAACCTCAGTCCCAGTTTCTACGAGGCAAGGGTGACATCAATACAAATTTTTCATTCACACCCAGTTTAATATTAATACTAATCTGAATAGGCAAAATTAAAAGGTATGGAAAATATTAATTAAAAGGCTGTATTACCATGTATATTGGTGGTGTTTATTGGTTTCGTTTTTTAGTTTGTCGGACACTGTTTGGTCTAAAGTCTGATTGTTTAGAACTCAAAATGGTTTTGTAAAAAAAAAAAAAGAAAAGCAAACAAAAACAATTGGATAGATCCCAATTTTTCCTTGGTTTTGCACTCAACTGACCACCAAACACTCCAAGAATGTATGCTATCTTCCTTAAAAGCGATGCTAGTTGTTTTGCGCACAAACTGACCAAGCATCCAGGAATGTGTGCTCTTTTACTTAAAAGGTTTTTCGAAGGGTTATGATTTGTCATTACTATCAATTATTCCTGTTTATAACACAGCACAAACTCAAATGTTAGTCTCTCAACAGAAGTGCTATACACACCCCTCTGGTTTGATTATCTGCCAAGCCATTGAATACAGGTGGGACTCCTTTGAGAAAAGCATTTACTGTATACCCTATCTGTCGCAAAGTTTCTAGTTATAATTGTTCAAATATTAGAATATATGTTATTTGTCATTACTCAATGAAATGTCATATACAGTTTGCTTTTACCTGCAAGTGTTTGTATGCTCTCTCCTTCCACATTTTGAAATGAACCCCAAAAACATAAACTATCATATAACCTTGATAATTCAAGAAGACAAATATAGGGTTTGGACTTAGGATTATGGTTGTGCCTAACACAATACAGAAACCAGTTCTGTTCATAGTATAAAAATATTTTATTACATAAAAGACATCAGACAAAACAATCATGGGTGCATAAAACACAGAGTATCCAAATAGTAAATACTGGCCAGAGTATCCATATGTCTGTGGCAATTACTGGTAGCGATCCCTACATGTTTCGCCAAACATTGGCTTCTTCAGGGAGTTATGTAATTGCCCGTATTCAACAGTGGCTGTAATGGCAATAAATACAAAACACAGCATTTTACTAGTTAGCACAGGGTATACATAACCACAAAAACCAATAGAGGACAATGATCATCTGACATGGCTCATAATGTTTCCCCCCCGAGTGGTCCACAACCCCAGCTGTCAGTGTCAGTGGTTGTATGGACGCCCAGGGCCTGGGTACCCTTGGGTCCCTCGCCAGATCATGGCCAGTGCTTAATGGGCCGCTGTTTTGATCCCTCCCCAGGCCCCTCCCCTGGGGCGGGGTTGTCCTATCTCACCTGCCGGGTAAATAACCTAAGATGGCTGGCCCCTGTCTGAACGCCCATCTGTGCCATGTGGAGTTGTGCGCCATTTGACACTACGCGTCGTTTGACGCGACACATCTCCTGATTGGTCTGGGTTGACCGCCCAGCATTCTGGGACTTGTTGGTGACTGGAGGGCTCACTGGCGCATGCACTGTGGTCTCCTTTTTCATCCGCACTCTGCCGGTGATGTCAGACGCCGACCGAGTGGGGGGCTATATAGGGCCGGCACTTCCAGTCTTCCAGCTGCTGAATCCCCGGGGCAGCCAGGCTGTTACTCCATTCTTCAACACACTTATACTCTTTGGATTCAGTTTGAATGATCAAGCATTAATTGCATTTTTTTAAAGAAATCTTTCTATTTTATTAGTTTTGTATCAATGTACTGATCCAATCTCTCACATCCCTTTGACTGCGCCAGTCATTTCATATTGCTTTATGTAATTGGTACTGCTTTGTGCAGTTCCAGCTCTTTTGGTTGGAACTAAACTAAGGTAACTACTCATATACCTGATGTATGGGATGGATGGTGTTAAGCACCCCATCCCATTATATTTCTTTATCTCAGCTAATTTATCATTATAAATAGATCTTAACAAAGCCCCCTATCTCCTTACACTCCCTCTTTCTTTTTAAATTTTTATTTTTTCTTTATCCACATTTATTGTTCCCCTTTTTTTTCCTTTTTTCCCTTCTTTTCTTCTGCATAGGGCCATTTGGCAATGTAACCATTCCTATATCTATCATTGTGAGTCTCTTTGGTGCCCCTGTATCTGTGTTCTTCCTCCAAAGAGCTACTGTAAGTATTGAGGCTATGTTAGTCCATAAGATTGGACTTTGCTATGCCCATTACTATTTATTTATTGCCTTCCTCTTTTCCCAGACTTCGCTTTCAGCACAGTCCCTGTATGCCCCCTGTAACCACTACACGGCGCCCTATTTGCTGCCTTTGGAGTGCCTTGATGCATGCCCTGTGCATGTGGGGGAATCTTGAGGTAGGTGGGGTTGTGTACCACTGGGGGGGGAAACATTATGAGCCATTTTAGATGATCATTGTGCTTTATGTGTTTTTGTGTTTATGTATACCCTGTAATTTCATTAGTAACTTGCTGTGCTAACTAGTAAAATGCTGTGTTTTGTATTTATTGCCATTACAGTCACTGTCGAATACTGACAATTATATATCCCCCTGAAGAAGCCAATGTTTGGCGAAACATGTAGGGATCGCTACCAGTAATTGCCACAGACTTATGGATACTCTGGCCAGTATTTACTATTTGGATACTCTGTGTTTTATGCACTCATGATTGTTTTGTCTGATGTTTTTTATGTAATAAAATATTTTTATACTATGAACAAAACTGGTTTCTATATTGTGTTGGGCACCGCCATAATCCCAAGTCCAAACCCTATATTTATACTCTAATAATATAAGGGATGAGGTGCCTGATCCTTTGAGGTCACTCAATCCACATGCTATCACATTTCAAGAGGGAGTGAATTGGAGGTTTTCATAGATCATGTTTACTGTACAACATACAAAATAAATAAACAAATCAACAGAACATACCTTGTATGTTACAAAGAAAGACGTGATTATAGAGGTTAGCTCAACCTGTAGACTTATATCTTTGTGTATAGTTAAAGAACTCCATAACCTTCATCTTTATATGGTATAGTTAAAGGTATATTTTCAGCATATTAACCCTCCTGGAGGTATCCCCGAGTTTGTCTCAGAGTTAATTTTCAGTACCATTAGCGGTAACCCAGAGCCACACTCGGCATTGCATTGCAGAATCCTGGTCCAGGTTACTTACCTTGTCACCAGGATCCTGCGATGTCCCTGCGCTGTGTCCCTGCTGGATCATCCACTCAGTATACTGTGTTCGGGGCTCAGTTCCCTGTGAGCGTCGCGACGCATGGGGGCAGAGCCCGGCAGCAAATTCAAAAAGTACAAAAAACATAACACATATAGTACTCTGTAATCTTACAAATTACATTAATGTATCACATCATTTCAAATCCCTTTTGTCCCTAGTGCTTTGTCCAGTGCCCTACATGCACTTTTATATTATATATACTGTTCGTTCTGCCTGGAAACATGAGATTGTCCATGGCAACCAAAAAGTGTCCCTTTACGTCAAAAGCGGTCTTAGACCAGCTAAAAAACAGCTATAGTAAATTAGAACACTTGCAGAATTGAGCGATAGTGATTCGTGGGGAAATTAATTTTATTATTATGATTAATTTTATTATTATGATATTATTATTTTTTATAATTATTTATAGTTATTTATTATATTATAATTTATGATTTTGTGTTTCAAACTTTATCATACCCAAGATGTCTACTAGACTCTTGTTTGGACAGATTTAAGTGTGTTATTACTAAGAATTAGGGATGGGCGAACGGTTATATCATGCCTGGGGGGTGTCTATAGTATGCCTGTAAAGTGGCACAGTTTTCCCATGTTTAGAATAGTACCACAGCAAAATGACAAAATGACAAAAAATAGGATTTTTACATTATACTTACCTGTGAAATCCTTTTCTTTGAGTACATCATGGGGCACAGATTCAGGCTAATATTCATTACCTGCTGGGTTATAATACCCATACTCCAGGTGAATGGACACTGGTAGACCAAAGGTCTTTAGACAGGAAGTTATCCCCTATATAACCCCTCCCATATTGGAAGCACTTCAGTTTTGTAGCAAGCACTGAATCCTCAAAAAAGAGGGGAGGGATCTCTGTGTCCCATGATGTACTGAATGATGTACTGAAAGGATTTTACAGGTATGACGTAAAAATCCAATTTTCTTTTTCATACATCATGGGACACAGAGTCAGGCTAATATTTATTACCTGATGAGATGTCCCAAATCAATAGTCTTGAGGGGAGGGAGACACCCTGCCAAACAATATCCATCAGAACTTATATGGCAACTTATACGGCAGCCCACAGTACACTGCGGCTGAAAGCCAAATCCTCAGCTGCTCGAACATCCACTTGATAAAATTTTGTGAACGTATACACTAAAGACCAGGTGGCAGCCTTACAAATCTGAGTCATTGATACCTGATGGCGAAAAGCCATCAGAGCATCTGCCCCAATTGCCAGAGTATCTCTTGTTTGAGACACAAACTGCTGTAGCTTGTTGTTGAACCTGGATACCAGAAGATTGACCTCTCTCCATCCCCAACATTGGCAAATTTCCTGAAACACCTCTGGGTGTAGGCACTATTCCCCCAGGCAGATCTGCTGGCAGCTGAGATAATTTGCCTTCCAGTTCTCTAATCCCGGGATATGAACTGATGATATTATTGGCACATGTCCCTCTGCCCAGGCTAGTATGTAGTTCACCTCCTTCAGAGCTGAACGACTCCTGGTACCGCCTTGGTGGTTTATATAGGCCACTGCTGTGGCACTGTCAGACTAAACCCTGATGGGGCAGTCCTGAAGCTCCACCATCCATGATCGTAGGGCAAGACGTACTGCTCGTATTTCTAGGACATTGATGGGCAGGGTCTGCTCTGTCCCTGACCATTTGGGTTGTGAGCCCGTCTAGGGTCGCTCCCCAGCCTGAGAGACTGGTTTAGGCTTAAGCGTGCCTGAGGAGATAAGCACATTGGATAATCCAGGGTTTTTCTTCCTCTGTTCCAAGCCAACAAGATATCTTGTTGTAAAGGTCTGGAATGGAACTGGGCATAGGGCATTGCCTCGAAGGAGGATACCATCCTCCCTAGAAGACTCATACAGAGCCAAATTGTCTGGTGCCCCTTATCTGATGCACCTCATCTTGTAAGGATCTCTTCAGGGCACAGATCCTTACAGGTGGCAAGAATACTCTTGCTTGGATCGTGTTTAGAATTAGACCTAAATATTTTAGACTTTGAGCTGGTCTCAAGGCTGACTTTTCGGTATTTATGATCCAGCCTAAGCTTTTCAAATACCTCACTGTGTATATTATGCTTCTAGAGCCTATATTGAGTGATCTCTGAGCAGGAGCTCATCCAGGAGGTCATCCAGGATCCCTTTGGCCCTTAAAAGACCCAGTACTGGTGCTAGGACCTTTGTGAACACCAAGGGGGCTGTAGCAAGCCCGAAGGGTAGAGCCACAAACTGAAAATGACGTTCCTCTATTGCAAAAGGTAGGGACCTCTGAAGAGGCTGAAAGATAGGTACATGTAAGTACGCATCCTTTATATCGATGGGGGCTAAAAATTCTCCCCTCTGGAGTGAGGTTACTACTGAGTGGACAGACTCCATCCGAAAGGATTGTATCAATATGTACTTGTTCAGGGACCTTAGGTCCAAAATGGGCCTTGTGTCCCCATTTGGTTTCTGAACCGTAAACAGGTTTGAGTAAAACCCTGTGCCCCTTTTGGATACCGGAACCTCTACAATCACTCCTTGATGCACTAGATTATGTAGTGCCTGAAGCAATAAGTTTCTTTTTGGAGGATCTGAGGGAACGCTGGATCTTAGAAACCTCTGAGGGGGCACCCCCCGTAACTCCAGCTTGTAACCGCGAGATATTATTGAGGTCACCCACTCGTCCTGAATTGTTGTTTTCCAAATGTCCACAAAGTGCAGCAGCCTTCCCCCCACCTGATGGGGTGGGGGCATCCCCTCAAAAGGAGGGCCTGGTGCTGGGTTTAGAAAAATTTTGGACCCAGGGCCTTTTCTGGCCTTGGCCTTGCGGATTGCCCCTGGCCCTAGCGCCCTGTTGGTGGCGGAACCTCCCTGACACTGAGACATTTGAGGAAGCAGTCTCTGTGTTTTTAAAGGAAGGGCGTTTGGTGCTTTTCTTCACAGGAAGTAGAGAACTCTTCCCTCTGGAAATCTTTTGGATATATTTGTCCAAGTGATCACAGAATAAACGTTCCCCATGAAACCTGCCAATAACTTTTTACAAGGAAGCTCGGTTGACCAGTTCTTAAGCCATAAAAGTTTCCGCATATATACAGACAAGAGAGCCAGGCGAGAAACCTGCTGTATTGAATCCTTTAAAGCATCAACAGCAAAACACAGCGCTCGAGGAATATCTGTCTTACTTTTAGGCAGATCATCCTCCTGGTTAGGCCTATCCAGCCGTTTGACTTGCCGTGCAACAGCTGGCTGAATGGCTGAACTGGCCAAAGAAAAGGAAGCCTTTAATAAGAACTCCAATTTCTTTCAAGCCCTGTGAGTTATCTACCGGACAAGTTAAGTTCTTGTTTAAGGAAGAGACTGCTGCAACTATGGCTGGCATGCTCCATTTTTTAACAAACTTTTCATCAAGTCAGGATGTTCCCAATCAGCATACACCGCCTGTTCCAACAGGGGTGTAGCGGAAAAGTCTGCGTGACTTGAAAAGGTCTCAGAGATCCCAAGAAGGATGAGGGGGGCTCAGTCACCTCTGCAAGAGGCAATTTAAAGGCAGAACGAACCATTTTGGTCAGAGTCAGGGTCAAAAACCTTTGAGAGGCAGACATCGAGTGGATATCTTCTTGTCCAGATTGCTTGGAAGCAGACTCATCTGCCGGGCACTCTACCAAATCCTGAGCTTTAAGCTCTTCCCCATCCTCAACCCATTCCTGCTCCAAATGAGGAGACTCTGGGGAGGGGGATCTGTCACGCTTCCTGCCACCCTGCGGGATGGAGGCAATCATGCCGGCAATCCTGTGCTCTGACCTGGCTAGGGCTGAAGACAGTTCATCCTTAGTGAAAAAGGATGAAGCAGCAGCATTGACTGTAGGCACAATACCAGATAGGCGCAGCAGCTCAGATTGCCCAGGAGCCTCTGGTCTTTCAGGGGATACAAAACTAGGGATATGACTAGGTTCATCAGGAACTACTGTTGACGTAGATGTGCCCTTCCCTGTGGTGTTAGTCCCACTCCTCTTTTTGGAAGACATTCAATGCCGCAAACAAAGAGTACTTGGGTGTAGTTAAAACACTTCAAAAGGGAGACCCTTTAATAGGGCTCACCAAGCCCCTATGCAACAATCCTGCTAAGCACCTTTAGCCTGCCAAGCAACACCTGTTGACTCACGTGACCCGAGTAAGGAGAAATGAACCACTGCAAGTGTCTGTTCAGAGCCTGCTCTGTGTCCCACAGCTGCCTTCTGGAAGCACCACATGCTTGGCATACACAGCTTAAATAAGCTGAGCATGCGCCGGAATGTTCTATGCATGCGTGCGCACGCATGTGCGTGGTGCCGGTAAGTCTGTATTCGCGGGCCTAGGCGTGACTGTATTCGCTTATGACGCAAAACTTTGTGAGCCCAGATAAATGCTACGGCGCATGTGTGGCGAATCAGTGTGCGCCATGGCTGCCAAACAAAGTTTAACTGCTGAGCCCAGCTGTGCTCTTGCGAACGCACATGCACCATGGCGAACCAAGATAAAATGGCACACCATAGTACAGGTAAAAAACAGCCAGACACAAGCAAAAAAGGTACACTTTGCAAACAACCACAGTTAGCCCAGAACTCCCCAGTATGGTCACCGCACACAGGTGTCCAGCCTTTAGCTAGCTTGACTGATTGTTACAATCACTGGCAAACCCTACAATAATAAAATAAAGGGGTTTCACTTAACCGTCCAGGTGCAGGGCTACTTAGGAACTAAGGGCCCAATCTTCACCCTTCATGGTGGGTTCCTGTCACTTGGACCTTCAAGGACTGGGTACCCTTTCATGTTTAGGGTCCACTCCCTAGGACCTGTACAGCACCCTGCAGGAAATGCCTTAGTGCTGTAGTGTCCAGGATTTCCACTCCGCAGGGTCCAGGGCCCAGAGGCCACATTACAGGCAAAACCTTGCAGGATCTTAAGTCTTCTTTGCGAGGGGTAACATTTATCTAAGCATAAAAGCCTGTGTCAAATGGATCCGATTGGTCAATCCCTTGATTCATTTTTGGAACCGTTTGTGGGGATTAGAGATCTGGAGCTCAAACAAATCGTGCCATCCACCTTGCAGACATTGGTAAAAAACTGAAGTGCTTCCTGTATGGGAGGGGTTATAAAGGGGATCACTTCCTGTCTAAAGACCTTTGGTCTACCAGTGTCCATTCACCTGGAGATGAAGTATAACCCAGCAAGTAATGAATATTAGCCTGACTCTGTGTCCCTTGATGTATGAAAAAGAAAAAGTAATTTAAAACTGATTGCAGCTGTAATGAATTGTCGGGTCCCGGCAATATAGATAAAACTCATTGAAAAAAATGGTATGGGTTCCCTCCAGTCCATTACCAGGCCCTTTGGGTCTGGTATGAATATTAAGGGAAACCCCCAAACTAAAAATGTTTAAAAAAATTGCGTGGGGTCCCCCCAAAATCTATACCAGACCCTTATCCGAGCATGCAACCTGTCGTTCCTCTTATGTCACATGGCATCACAGGGGGAGAGGTCACCCATTTACGTCACTGGGAGGCCCCGCCCTCAGCTATAAAACAGCTGTCACCGAGAAGAAGCGTCACTCAGTGGGCGCTTCCCATGGAGGCAGAGCTGTTGCCTTTTTTTTCTTTTTTCGGTCCGTTGGGTGGAGTGAGATGGATCTACATCGCGGGACAGTTTTATTTTTTATTTTTTAATAAAGGACTTGTCCCAAAATGTCTCCTGTCTTTTTTACCATTTTTTACACATAGGGAGAAGGCCAGGATCTGGGGGTCCCCTTGTTAAAGGGGGCTTCCAGATTCCTATAAGCTCCCCACCCGCAGACCCCCACAACCACCAGGCAAGGGTTGTGGGGATGAGGCCCTTGTCCCCATCAACATGGAGACAAGATGCTTCGGGGGCTACTCCATAGCAACCTACCCATGTTGAGGGCATGTGGCCTGGTACGGTTTGGGGGGACGCTCTCTCACCCCCCCTCTTTTCCTGCAGCCTGCCAGCTGGTGTGCTTGGACTAGGGTCTGGTATGGATTTTGGGGGGACACCTACGCCATTTTTTTTGGCAGAGGGTTCCCCTTAAAATCCATACCAGACCTGAAGGACCTGGTGTGGATTTTGGGGGGACCGCCACGCAATTTATTTTTACATTTTTGGTTTGGGGTTCAGACCCAAAGGGCCTGGTAATGGACTGAGGGGGAACCCATGCCGTTTTTTTTTCAATTAGTTTTATCTATATTGCCGAGACCCAACAATTCATTACAGCCACGATCAGTTTTAAATTACTTTTTTTCCTTTAGAGATGTCATTTTGCTGTGGTATTGTTCTAAACACGGGAAAACTGTGCCACTTTACAGGAATACTATAGACACCAACCAGGCACAATATTTAAAGGAATGTTTCATTTTTATTTTTTCCTTTTTAAGCATTATTAAAATCACTGCTCCCGAAAAAACTGCCTTTTTTAAAACTTTTTTTTTTGCATTGATACATGTCCCCTGGGGCAGGACCCGGGTCCCCAAATCCTTTTTATGACAATAACTTGCATATAAGCCTTTAAAATTAGCACTTTTGATTCTTCATGTTCATGTCCCACGAACACGAACTTTAACGGTGTTCGTGTGTTCGTCCGAATTTTTTGAATTTTTTGCCTGTTCGCAAGTTCTGGTGCAAACCGAACCGGGGAAGGGGGGGGGGGGTCGGATGTTCGGCTCATCCTTACTAAGAATACAATATAAAACGCCAAATTTCTATGCAAAACAGTGTACCCCTTTGAGATTCAAAAATCTGACATAATCATACCGCCGGGGAGGCTACAGGATACATCAAAAACAGCTATATCTAAGCTATATAGTAGCTTAAAACTAGGCAACATATGTTTCTAAACCTGTAGCGCATCTACCAGATGCAAGTTTTGTAACAAATTAGAAACTGTTGCATATTACAACAGTTTTATGGTATATTTTTGTTCTACACAAATGTATACATATCATAAATAATCTTCAGACACATTATTAAAATTATATATGTCTATATAGTCTACATTGACAAATGAACTGAAAACAGACCAGCATCAATATGAGATGGTAGGCTAAATACCATAGATTACTGGTGTTTCTTAGAATTTCTCCTATGAAATTGCTCTTGTATTTCACACCAGCACACACTATCTATAGTTGTGTCATAGTATTATTCTGTAAATATGGAAATGTGACTACATTCTCAAATATATTTTAGGGTAAAAAGGCATTCACAAAAGATTCTATTAAAACAATTTGCATAACTATTCATCAAGCTGAATATGTAAATTTGTTGTGTGTAAATCCCAAGTCTTCTCCTCTTTTTGTTTACTTCCAGGAGAGGTCCTTCACTGGGTGTCCATGTCATATGTCATTGCCTGCGACACTTGGACACTTCCTTCTGGATGGCCACCGGTGGGGTCCTCTCAGGGTAAAGAAGAGGACAACATCATCATAGGGGGGTGGTAGCAGACCAGTGGTCTCAGGATGCCATCACAGCACTGGATCAGTTGTCCCTAGCACCGGAACTGGTGGCAGTGAGGCACCTTGATGGGGACTTGGGTCAGTATATTTGCCTTTACCAGGTATGGTGGGAGGGAGGTATTGTGAAAAAATAGATTCTGCCAAGAGTGGAGCTTTAAAGCGGAGTTCCACCTAAAAGTGGAAGTTCTGTTTTAAGAACCCATCACCCAAAATACAAGCAATATTTGGCATGTCATTTTTTGGGGGGGGAGTGTGTACCTAGTTTTGACAGGTACCCAGCTCCCACTTCCGCTCGGGCCGCCTAGGCAACTCAAGCAGAAGTTCTCCTCTCCCCCTCCCTCCCTGCAATCTACTGGGACACGTCACAGTTGCCAGAAGTTTGCCCGGCCATTGAGTAAGTGCAGTGCGACTCACACATGCGCAATGCGCACCCGGCTGTGATGCTGCAGGCTGTCAAAGCCGGGTGACCACACTTTTGATGCTGGCACAGGAGAGAGGTGAGGGAGAGAACCGAGGGTTCGAGCGGCCACATCACTGGACAGGTGAGTATGTGTTTATTAAAAGTCAGCAGCTACACTTTTTGTAGCTGCTGACTTTTAATAAACACAATTGCGTCTGGAACTCTGCTTTAAGTAGCAGTGCCTGATATCCCTTCTCACATATCATATAAAGTTTTGAAAATTAGGATATTAAAACAACAAAAATTAGCCATGTAAGTCTGGGTAAAAATAATAATATGTTGTTAGCACTGTAAATAATTGTAAATTGGATGGTGGTTTATCATTTAATTTCTGCCTATTATACACTCATGCAAAGCCATCTGTTTGTTATTCAGCATCTAGTTATTTCAGTGGATTGCCCACCAGCAAAATGTCACTGGCAATGACTTACACTTATGGGCACTGTGCGCCAAGTCTGATTAATCTATGATATTCATTGGTATTT
Organism: Lithobates clamitans; assembly: GCA_037952925.1. NCBI lineage: Eukaryota > Metazoa > Chordata > Amphibia > Anura > Ranidae > Lithobates > Lithobates clamitans. The sequence continues at coordinate 13,988,235 of JBBGZY010000438.1, forward strand.
GCCTGCCAAATCATTAGCATTATTGACTGTATTTTACTAGTTTTAAATAGGTTTCCTTAGCTATAATTGTTCCAATAAAGATTGGAAGTAACTCTGCCTAAATTGGGCAAACCTCTAAAAGCTTTATATATTAGTGGAGTATCAGCAGCTTACCTATATGATAACAATGAGCAATAATTCAGACATCTTAGTAAGCAAAAAAGTTTACCTGACATCACCATTTATTATGCATCAATTCACAGTTTTAGCTACACCATTATTATTAATTTAAAAGATTATATTATTTTGGAAAACACAGCTATGCTATAAAAATAGAAATGTTGTGCTAATGTTTGTTTTCTTATCTCTCCCTTACTGCTAGAGCTTATGTCATGTAATAGTCAAATCAAGGGTAGCTTTGTTAACACCGGTGAACAGCAAGGGTCACCCCACTGGAACTGGAGTACTATGGCAACAATCATGCCACATAGTTGTGCCTTTTGGAGTAGCCATGTGCTATTAGGCTCCAACCTAACTGCCCACACACTGGTTATGACAGTGGAGGGCCTCTTACCTGACTGCAGATCACCTGTCCAGCTGCTGAGGGAGGGAAGCTGAGGAATTTATTTTCTCTGGGCATATCCGGGAACCAAGGAATTTCTGGGGAAATTGATTTATAAGGAGCCGCTCCTGCATCTGAGCATGCTAAGTAAATGGGCACTCTGCTGCATTACATATTGTTAAAGCTGAACTTCAGACAAGCAGCTAATTACATAGATGATCTATATAAGGACCAAATGATTTGTATGGCTGCCCATCCAGTCCTGAGATTTACACAACTCTGCATTACAGCATAAGCCCGTCTGAGGGGGGGGGGGGGCTGATCTTTCTCTACTGCAGTTTCATTTTCACTTACAGGTCCCTCCCACACCACCACCCTGTAACTAGATAGTGACAGAAGACACAGCACACTGATGGGCTCATCTGTCTGTCACTCTACTCTCCCCCTATCACCATGCTACTTGTACTACAGTACTCCTGAATGGCTCCTTGTGCTACTTCAACCTCCATCTCTCTAGGTTTTTCTGTGGAGACTGTAAGAGAATGATACCAGATCAAAATCACAATACACAGAGCTGTATTGATTTGTGCATGTTAGATCAGTTCAGCTTTAGAGGGTATGAAAACAATGCTATAAAAAGTATTCACCCTTTTTCCCCCAACCCCCTATGCAGGTCTAGCCCACCTTCTCCCTCCAAATTCCTATTCATACCCAGATCTTGCTCTGAGGCCCACTTTATTGTTTCCTTTCTGCCTGGCTGATAGATGGTTCAGCTTCTACTTAGAAAGCTTTGGGCAAAACAGTAAGCTGGCTACGCAAGTTAAAATCTGTTTGTACAATCTCTGTGCAAGCTCCCTTAAAGTGTATGCAACCCTAAAAAATAAAATTAAAAAAAATGGATCCAGTTCCCTTAAAGAATGTATAATAGCACAGTGCTTGTGCTGTGTAATTTGGCCCCCTGTATAATCTAAAATACCTGGTTGATCTCGCCTAGTTCTGCCCTCCCCCCTGTAAACTGACCAAGGTTTATCATGGCTGCTGAGTCCTGACACCGTGGTCAGTTTATGTGCCTCCATCATCTGCAGCTCTCTTCTGTCCTCCTGTCAGTTCGTGCCAGTGTTGCTCTTTTTTCCTGCCCCTTCCCTTCCTGCTGCTATAAAAACTATGTTATGTTCATTCAATTCCCTCTGTTAGATAACAACATGTGCCCCACTGATAGTGCTTTACAAAACATATGCTGATTTCTTCCTTATTTCAGAGCTCCTTCCAGTGCTCACGTGACTGCTCGTGGCTCTTCTTTTCTCCTTATAGCTGACATCAGTAGGAGTTCTCAGCCCCTCCTGCTGTAGCTGTCACACTGGGAGAGGAGAGCGGCGCGAGCAGTCACGTTCAGACCAGATGGGATGTGGACAGTGATTACAATAGATATAAAATTCCAGTATAAAATCCAAATAAATTTGTATCAAAGGTGAGATAAAATAAAATTTAAAAATATAAAAACAACCTATATAGGAATCTCCACAGGACAGCGCCATCTGGTGGTAATTGAACAATAACATCTTATAAACCTGGCACACAGATGACATCTAGTGGTGAACAGATGTAAATTCATTATTAGATTTCTATATAGGTTGTTTTTATATTGTTTTTGTATTTTTACATTTAATTATCTCACCTTTCATACAAATTTATTTGGATTTTATACTGGGATTTTATATCTATTGTAATCACTTAGATTTCACAGAGATATCCTTAGTTACCTTAGTTATCATCCATTGAAGCTACACTAATTAACATCCCATCTGGTCTGCTAATGGAACAGACCATATAAATAGACACCTGACTCCATCACCCTTTGATGAAGTCACGTGAGCGGTGACGCAACGCGTCAGTGAGGAGTGAGGTGTCGTTGCTTCCGGTCGCAGCACAGACCAGAAGTATTAAAACCTGTGCTGGTTTTGCTGTCTTTATATGTAAGTTACTACGTTTTTTTAATAAAATCTGGGTTGAATACTGCATGATGGAGATACTCCTTTTTATTATATGCCTCCACCCCATCTGCTGAGCTTGAAGCCTTCCATTGGAGACTCGCCGGTGCTGTGACGATCGGATGACATTGATTGATTGGTGGTCTTTACCCACTTTCTGACTGCAGGTTCAACCCGTAGGGGTCTCTACTAGAGGTGAGAGGCTGGGGGAAATGCGCTGCGCACCACGGATTACGGATGTTTAGAGGAATTTCATAATGATGTTGCACTTGCACTTTTTTGTCTGCTGCACGAACTGTTATATGAAGATTCACTTCATATTTGTTAGCACTGTATTGCACTACCTGGACTAGTCATTTTTTGTGATTTTTGCACTTTCTGCAGTTTTTTCCATTTTTATGCAACTTTTTTTGTTTATGCGATTTTTTTCATTTTTTTGGATTTTGGAATTTTTTTCACTTTGATGCACTTTTAGATCCCCATTGAACTTTATTTTGTCTTAGAGGATCCCTCTATCAATCCATTTGTTGACATATTTTATGAATTACCATTATTTTATGCACAGTCACTGCATTTATGTGATTTCACTGTAGTTTATTTATATATTGAGGTTAATACTGTTTCACTTATGCACTTCAGTTAGTATTTGATGTATTTATTTTTTATCATCCCCATTATTTATTTATGCACTCTAGTTAGCGCCACATATTTCTTATTATCCTATTTCTTATCTGTGTGGGAACACTTCCTTATGTGTGGCGGCTTCTTAGACCTCTTTAATAGTTTCTATTCAGTTTGGTTTTACGCATTAGTTTTTCTACTTTACCAGAAAGACTTTATTGATTCACACAAATTTCACTCAGATCACACAATCAAGCAAGTGATCTTACAGTCCATTTTCCCTATTCACCACAATCTCCCTGCACTGGTTATTTTTTTCCAGGCTCTGGACAGTAGTGTAAGTCTATAGTGTAGGCTCTGTAGTGTAAGCCCTTTGGGAATATGCTAGGTGCACAACGTGAACTGTTAGTGGTAGCTGCATTCTATAGAAAGATAGAAAAACATATAGAATATCCATGCTAAAAACACATATAATACAGGTAAGCAGTCGTTTAACCAATCTGTAAAACCAAATGCAAATATATATATAAATATATATATATATATATATATATATATATATATATATATATAGATCAGTGTTGTGAAAACACAAATCAACTAAACATCAACAAATATAGTGATATCAAACTTATTAAGTAAAAAACACATGAGTAAAAATATCACCAAATACATGAAAATAAAGTCCATATAAGCCCATATACAAGGGCTAGGGTGAGAAAATAAGTGCACAGCAATACCCACATTCCCAATTCGCAGAGTTTTCACCACCAGGTGACACCAAGTGCTCAAGTTTCTTACCAGATCCTGTGGACCATCATATAGTGTGGTCAAATGCGCATGTTAAATCTCTTTGTGAAGAGAAACTCCAAAACTCCAAACGTATATCCAGTCAGCGTTGTTTTTTTATGGTCCAAGTCCATGCAGGGAGTCGGGGTGTCCAGGTATCCACCCCCTCCAGAGTCCAGGGCTCATCCCTCCCTCTCGCACAGCTGGGAGACAGAGGGAGCCACAGGCCCAGGAACCACTCCAGTGACCCGGAACCCGCTCTGAGCAATCCTCAGCAGCCCGGGCTCTGGGAGAAGAAGCCACTCCTCCGTGTCTGACACCGACCCCACGCGCACACCGAACACCCGTCTGCCACCACTGAGACCCAAACCACCCCACCCACAGCGCTGACTGTACACAGCAACACTGAGCCAAGCTTAGACCTGTCCACAGAACAATAATAGAACATTATTATTTATGTCTATACTGGAGATATGAAAGGTCAGGTACTAAGTATGGGGGGAAAGGAGACATGGAAAATTCCTCCAAGGCATATGGAACTCCAATTGTACACATGGTCACTAGTAATGTTTTGTGTAAAAAAGTCATGCCAATCAAACTAGTTCCAAGGGACAACCAAATATATGCAATACACAACATAACAAACACATCTACTTTAATGTTGTCCAAATTCAGAACCTGAATTTTTAATAAAAAGGGTAACATTTTGGACAGAATAACACATCATGGATTTGATTATTAAGCACAAAAATAAAAATGCCAAAAAAAAGGCAGATTTAGAAAAGGCAAGCATAAAGACTACTATAGTTAGCAGATGCTTTATAAAATTACATAAATAAGTGATGCCAATAATTAAACACATCACTATATAACCAAATAACCAATTTTAGGTAAGGTTTCAAAAAAAACTGGAAGTCAAGACATTTTTCACTTACCTGTTTTCTGAAATGGGATATTTCCTCTGGCAATCAATGATAACAGGAGACAGCCGCCCTGGAAAATCCATGTTTTCTTTAACATCCCATAAATGTGAGCTGGTCCTTATACCAAATGTACTGACACCTTCTGTAAGTTTAGCCCTGCAAAAGAAACCAGTCACATGTTTAATGTGCAGTAAGATACAGAGATTCTTAATTACCCTAGCAATAAGTAATAAAACAATAGAAATGGTTAGGTAGGAAAAGAGGAATGACAAAGAAAGTAAGAAATACAGTAAATCAGGAAACTGTAGTCCCAGAGGCGTCCTTGCAGTGAACTAAGTAGGTTGACTGAAAACAAGCAGAAAAATGGCATAGAATCCTCTAAGTCATTGTTAGCATCTGCTTGGATCCCCTTGTCTGTCCATTTTTAAGAGCTATCCATGGACTTTTACTTTCTCTTAGTGATACTTATATATACTATAGCCATGGCAGAGAGTGTTCTTGTCTTTGTTTCTTTCCAATGCCTGAATACCTGTATGATGTGCTCTATAATTGGTTCATGTGTATACTGTGAAGCCTATATTACTGGCCTCCATTGAGGCACTGTTTCTTTGGCTTTGGCCTTATTGTCACAGATATTCAGTAAGTCCTTGGTATGCTATGACTGTAGTTTGCTCACTACATGTTTAGTCTTTGTACCCTCATTTTTCTTGTAAATAAAAAAAAATCAATAAAAATTGTTATTGATAAATAAATTGAACCTGTAATTATTTCAAACTAGGCAATGCAAAAAGTCCCGAAGAGATTTTACAGTACGCAGCCCCTATGTACTCATCTGTGATCTCCCACCACTGATCTGTTGCCATACCATTCAAAATACCTCTTTATATATTGAATGATAAATAGTTTACACTTAATAATGCTCAAGACTGGCCGAGCACTCTATTGTGGGGAAGCTGAGTGCCACATATTCCCACGTACCTGGCAGGGGAAAAAAAAGGTGGATGGGGTGGGAGGTGAGCACATCAGAAAAGTAAGTTCTTATGGCACTGCATAGAAAGCTAACCCTATTGCCTAAAAAAAAAAATAACAACTCACATATTGTAATACCTTCAATAATTTTACTTAAATATCCAATAATGTGCTCAAATGTGTACGTGACAAACAAGGATGTCAAATCACCAGTGATTTGTGATTAGTGATTTCTTAACCCCTCTTGCCTATAATCTTACCAAAAACATCAATCTTTATAACACATATCACTTTCAAAGAAAGACTCCCTCCAGTAGATCAAATCCTCAGATTGTCTTATTCACAATATCTCCAAAAAAGAAAACTAAACAGTGCAGTACATCCATACAAATGCATATATTTCACCTTAAATTGACACACAATATACTATGCTCCCATATGTGCAAAATGTAATCAAATTAATTCACAACACCGTGCCTCTTCCCCCATGCACCAAACACCTTACCCAAACAACCCCTATAGCACAGGGTTGGGTGATCGCACTTGTAACAGCTCCTCTCATATATTCGCTCCGCCAGATTTCAAAATACTCGGTTTCCAATAATCAGGTCACAATCAGTACATGAAAAAGGTGAAAGAAGCTAATAGTGAAAAAATATCCATTAAAATTACATTTATTAGGTCTACAAATACACACTCTTTCCAATTCCGGTTCCAGCAGCATCGTCTGACGTCACTTCCTGATGAATTTTGTCATAACTGACTTTGTCAAAGGATCCTTTTAATGGGTAATTTGAATTAAGGGATTTGTGCACTATTAGTTTATTTTGCCTTTTCATGTCCTGATTTTAACCTGATTACTAGAAACTGAGTATTTTGGAATCTGAAGGAGCAAATAGTTACATAGTTACATAGTAGGTGAGGTTGAAAAAAGACACAAGTACATCAAGTCCAACCTATGTGTGTGATCATATGTCAGTATTACATTGTATATCCCTGTATGTTGCAGTCGTTCAGGTGCTTATCTAATAGTTTTTTTAAACTATTGATGCCTCCCACTGAAATAACCGCCTGTGGAAGGGAAATCCAAATCCTTGCCACTCTTACAGTAAAGAACCCTGTACGCAGTTTAAGGTTAAACACCTTTTCTTCTAATTTTAATGAGTGGCCATGTGTCTTATTAAACTCCCTTCCTCAAAAAAGTTTTATCCCTATTGTGGAGTCACCAGTATGGTATTTGTACAATGAAATCATATCCCCTCTCAAGCGTCTCTTCTCCAGAGAGAATAAGTTCAGTGCTCGCAACCTTTCTTCATAACTAATATCCTCCAGACCCTTTATTAGCTCCGTTGCCCTTCTTTGTACTCGCTCCATTTCCAGTACATCCTTCTTAAGGACTGGTGCCCAGAACTGGACAGCATACTCCAGGTGAGGCCAGACCAAAGTCTTGTAGAGTGGGAGAATTATCTCTTTATCCCTGGAGTTAATCTCCTTTTCAATGCATGCCAATATTCTATTTTCTTTGTTAGCAGCAGCGTGGCATTGCATGCTATTGCTGAGCCTATCATCTACTAGGACAACCATGTCCTTTTCCCTCCTAGATTCCCCCAGAGGTTCCCCCCCCAGCGAGTAGATTGCATTCATATTTTTGCCACCCAAATGCATTATTTTACATTTTTCTACATTAAACCTCATTTGCCATGTAGTTGCCCACCCCATTAATTTGTTCAGATCTTCTTGCAAGGTTTCCACATCCTGCGGAGAAGTTATTGCCCTGTTTAGCTTAGTATTGTCCACAAATACAGAGACTGAGCTGTTTACCCCATCCTCCAGGTTGTTTATGAACAAATTAAACAGCATTGGTCCCAGCACAGAAACCTGGGGGACCCCACTTTCCACCCCTGACCATTCCGAGTATTCCCCATTTATCACCACGCTCTGAACTCGCCCTTGTAGCCAGTTTTCAATCCATGTACTCACCCTATGGTAGTCCATGCCATCAGACTTTACTTTGTACAGTAAACGTTTATGGGGAACTGTGTCATATGCTTTTGCAAAATCCAGATACACCACTTCCTTTATCAAGATGACAGCTCACCTCCTCATAGAAGGTTAACAGATTGGTTTGGCAAGAATGATTCTTCATGAATTCATGCTGATTACTGCTAATGATACAGTTTTCATTACTAAAATCTTGTATATAGTCCCTTATCATCCTCTCCAAGAGCTTACATACTATTGATGTTAGGCTAACTGGTCTGTAATTCCAAGGGATGTATTTTGGCCCTTTTTTAATCACTTGCCGCCCGCAATATAGCAGAATGATGGTGGCAAAGTGCCTTCAATATCCTGACCGTACGTCATATGACGTGATCAGGATATTAGGCTGCTGCGTGCCACCGGGGGCACGAATCGCGGCAATTGTTGTTGCAGTGTGTCAGTCTGACACACCGCAACTCCGATCTAGGTAAAGAGTCTCTGACAGAGACTCTTTACCACGTGATCAGCCATGTCCAATCACGGCTGATCATGATGTAAATAGGAAGAGCCGGTGATCACTCGCGTCTGACAGACGAGAGGAGAGGAGAGGAGAGCCGATCGGCTGCTCTCCTGACAGGGGGGTCTGTGCTGATTGTTTATCAGCACAGCCCCCCTCGGATCCCGCCCAGGACCACCATCATGCCACCCAGGACCACCAGGATGGCCATTCACACTGGACCACCAGGTATGCCCCCCATAGACCCCCAGGGAAATACTAATTTGTGCCCAGGCAGCTGCCAATCAATGCCCAGGAAGCTGCCAATCAGTGCCCACTCACAATGCATCCACTGCCAGTGCCACCAGGGATGCCTATCAGTGCCTCGTATCAGTGCCCATCAGTGCCACGTATCAATGCCCATCAGTGTCCAGCAGTGCCACCTATCAGTGCCCATCAGTGCCCAGCAGTGCCACCTATCAGTGCCACCCATCTTTGCAGCCTTTCAGTGCCCATCAGTTCACCTATAAGTGCCCACCAGTGCCACCCAGTGCCACCCATGAGTGCCCATCAGTGCTGCATATCAGTGCCACCCATCAGTGCCACCTACCAGTGCCCATCAGTGCCGCATATCAGTGCCCATCGTCAGTGCCCATCAGTGCCCGCTCATTGGTGCTGCCTTATTAGTGCCTGTCAGTGCCGCCTTATCAGTGCCCATAAGTGAAAGAGAAAACTTACTTATTTACAAAACTTTATAACAGAAACAAAAGCAAAACTTATTTTTTTTCAAAATTTTCTGTCTTTTTTTATTTTTTTAGCAAAAAATAAAAACCGCAGAGGTGATCAAATACCACCAAAAGAAAGCTCTGTTTGTGGGAACAAAATGATAAAAATTTAGTTTGGGTACAGTGAAGGATGACCGCGCAATTTTCATTCAAACTTTGACAGCACTGAAAGCTGAAAATTGGTCTGGGCAGGAAGGTGTATAAGTGCCCTGTATTGAAGTGGTTAAATATTGGTACTACATTGGCTTTTCTCCAATCAGCTGGTACCATTCCAGTCAGTAGACTGTCAGTAAAAATTAGGAAAAATGGTCTGGCAATTACTAGACTGAGTTCCCTAAGTACCCTTAGGTGCAAGCCATCTGGTCCCGGTGATTTTATAATGTTAAGTTTCCCAAGTCTATTCATAATTCTGTCCTCTGTTAGCCATGAGGGTGCTTCCTGTGATGTGTCTTGAGGACAAACACTTCAGTTTTGGTTACTGAGGCCCCCCCCCTATTTCCTCGTGAAGACTGAGAGGAATAAATTCAATACCTTCGCCATCTCCCCATCCTTTGTAACCAGATGTCCTTCCTCATTTTTTATGGGGCCAATATGGTCTGTCCTCCCTTTTTGTTTTGTTTATAAACTTAAAGAATTTTTGGGGATTTTTTTGCTCTCCTCCGCTATGTGTCTTCCGTGTTAAAGCAACGATGTGCCGTATTGCAAAAAGTGCTCTGGTCAGGAAGAAGGTAAATTCTTCCAGGGCTGAAGTGGTTAAATTTATTTCCAAATGGGATGCACTGGCTAATGCTCTTATTTAATATGCTTTTAAAGCAAACCCATCTCTCCTCCATGTTCTTTGTTTCTAAGATTTTATCCCAATTTATATCCTCTGCAAGGTTGGTAGTTTAGGGAAGTTGGCTCTTTTGAAATTCAGTGTCTTTGTGTTCCCCTTGTGTTTCCTGTTTGTGTGATTTATAATGAAGCCAATTGACCTGTGATCGCTGTTTCCTAAATTGCCCCATATTTCCACATCCGTGATCAGGTCTTTATTGTTGGTAATCAGTAGATCTAGTAATGTCTTGTTTCTAGTTGGTGCGTCTACCATCACCCGCAAGACATTTAGGAACTGGTGAGCCTTAGACAACTGCATGGTTCCCTCCGCCCATGCCTGGATAATAAAAATCCCCCATTATGATAACACTTCCCATCATTGCTGCTAATCCAAATTGTGATAGGAGGTCCGTCTCACTCTCCTCCCTCAGGTTAGGGGGCCTATAGCATATTCCCAGTATTATTATACTACCAGTATTATTTCCCCCTTAGCTTCATCCCTTTGGAGCTCTACCCATAACGATTCCACCTCCTCCCTAGCTCCCTTATTGATGTCATCTCTCACATTCACTTGTACATTATTCTTGATATATAGGCATACCCCTCCCCCTTTTTTACCCTCTCTATCCCTGCGATAAAGGGAATACCCTTGAATGGTTGCCAGCCAATCATGAGAGCTGTTGAACCAGGTCTCTGAAATTCACACAAAATCAAAATCCTCCTCGTTTCTCGTTCCTCGTTCAACAGTAAATATATGAGAGAAGCTGTTATAAGCGAGATCACCCAACCCCGTGCTATAGAGGTTCTTTGTAAAAGGTGTTAGTGCATGGGGGAAGAGGCACGGTGTTGTGAATGAATTTAATTACATTGTGCACATATGAGAGCACAATATAATGTGAGCACAATTAAAAAGTGAAATATATGCTTTTTACATGGATGTACTGCATTTCGTTTTCTTTTTTTGGAGATATTACGCCTTATTAGACTTGTATGTGGGTCAGAAAATCAAGTAACAGTCTGGTAGATAAAACTTTTGGCATATACTTACCTGTTGAAGGATTGAAGTGTGCTGCTCTTACATGTTTAAAGTGTGGAATTTAAAGAGATTGGACAATAAAGGAGCAGCAACACATTAATAGAGTTATGATTAGATGATGGAGGTCAGGAGAGCTTCACCTTGTTAACCAAGCTAAGGGAAAATTCCTTTGCAAAGTAAACAGCTTGTTTGCCTTCAGTAAATCAACCCCTATGAACCAATTAACATGAACAGTTTCCTTTTTTCTTTTTTTTTTTTATTAACAATTTATAATAACATAAACAATATTTACAAGGTTCCCAAAGAACCATTACATTTACACAAAGCTGGGGAACATCTACACATGGGATGTTCTAGATGCCTGTAAAACATATTTAAATGCCATGCTACACACAAAAAGGCAAGAAGGCTAAGAGATCATAAATGGCAATAAAATGGTTAGCTTATGCCTGGCTTACCAAGAATGAAGAGTCACTCTGAAAATACATCAATAAAGGTTATTAGTGTGCTGAAAATTAATTAAAATCCCTCTGGACACATAATGCATGTTTAAAAAAAGGCTTGTTTTGATGCTTTCAAACAAACACATTTTATGAATGAAGAAAGACAAAGAAAACGAAAAACTGAACTTTAAGCACTGGGCTGCTTTGCCTGAAAATCATTCTAATACCAGCTTCCCATGCAATGTCCCTGTTGTGCTGTGCAACATCTATAGTCTTCTCAGTTGCTCCTTCCAATATAACTCCAAGTAAGAAGGAAGCACTAGCACTACAAAGTGAATTCCCATTCACATGGGAGGGGAAATAACTAAAATATCTTGGAATAAAATCAACAGCCTCCCTTGGGAAACTGTACCAAGCTAACTTTATTTCACTGCTCAATGAAATTAAAACAGAAATTAAGAAACTATCAACACGTCCGCTGTCGTGGATGGGAAGGATAAATATATGAAAAATGGTAATACTCCCAAAAATAGTATAAAAATTTCAAATAATACCAATAACACTTCCCCAGGCTTTCTTTAGAACAAAAAAAATTATCTTAACCACTTAAGCCCCGGACCATTTTGCTGGCCAAAGACCAGAGCACTTTTTGCGATTCGGTACTGCGTCACTTTAACTGACAATTGCGCGGTCATGCGACGTGGCTCCCAAACAAAATTGACGTCCTTTTTTCTCACAAATAGAGCTTTCTTTTGGTAGTATTTGATCACCCCTTCGGTTTTTATTTTTTTCACTATAAACAAAAAAAGAGCGACAATTTTGAAAAAAACGCAATATTTTTACATTTTGCTAATATAAATATCCCCCAAAAATATATAAAAACATTTTTTCCCTCAGTTTAGGCCGATACGTATTCTTCTACATATTTTTGGTAAAAAAAATTGCAATAAGTGTTTATTTATTGGTTTGCGCAAAAGTTATAGCGTTTACAAAATAGGGGATAGTTTTATGGCATTTTTATTAATAATTTTTTTTTACTAGTAATGGCAGCAATCAGCGATTTTTATTGTGACTGCGACATTATGGCGGACACATCAGACATTTTTGACACATTTTTGGGACCACTGTCGTTTATACATCAATCAGTGCTATACAAATGCACTGATTCCTGTGTAAATGACACTGGCAGTGAAGGGGTTAACCACTAGGGGGCAGTGTAGGGGTTAAGTATGTCCTGGGGAGTGATTCTAACTGTGGGGGGGGCGTGGCTACATGTAATATGTCACTGATCTCTGCTCCCGATCACAGGGAGCAGAGATCAGTGACACTGTCAATAGGCAGAACGGGGAGATGCTTGTTTACATTAGCATTTCCCCGTTCTTCCTCTCTGTGAGGCGATTGCGGGTATCCTCGTTGCCCAGCCGTGCCATTCTGCCGACGTACATCGGCGTGCGCCGGTCGGGAACTGGTTAAGATATATTTGGCAGGATAAGAAGCCAAGAGTACAGTATGCAATATTAAATAGAAATAAAATAGACAGGGGATTAGCAGCATCAGAAATAAAAAGATATTACAATGCAATTATAATGACACAAATGATAGAATGAACAAAAATAAAAAATGCAAAAAGATGGTTGTGTATGGAAAGCACTCAGTAAAACACACCACTAATTGCACTTTCAGGGACATTTTTTTTTTTTTGCTGGGTAAAAGGACACTTTTTGGAAGCTGTCTAGGAAACGGACAATTAAAAAACGTAATAGATAAAGGGAAAATAAAAATATAAAAATGATTTATTAAAGATCAATGAATGGAGGTACAGCTGAAGAATTTTGTGACAACATTGCCACAGCCAATTAGAACATGAACTGAAACATGGAATATCTAGATCTATAAAATACTTACGGATCTTAAGGGGCTGGAAAAACCTCCTTTTTTTGGAAAATAGGAAGGGGAGTTGGGCTCACTATTAGATGAGCAACAGATCAACAGATGATTAAAGTGATGGAAGCAGTACATGACTACGTCAATAACACGTAAAAAAACTGCGCTTAGGGTGGGCCTATATGGTATAAAAACAGGTTGCTGCCTCCCCTACGCAAAGCGCTCACAAAGGGTACTCTGCTAACCGATACTTTTTTTCAAGTACTCGCCGATACCGATTACCGATACTTTTTTTTTTTAATGTCACTTGACAGTTTTTTTTTTTTTGCTATTTTTTTTTTTTGGGGGGGGGGGGGGTGAACGTTGTATGTGTGTGTGTTTTTCTTTTTTTTTTTAATTTTTATTTTTTTACAATAATATTTTTTTATTCTTTATTGTTTTTTTTTGTTTTTTTTTCAGCCCTTTTGGGGGACAGATAAGGAGAGAGGAACGGAGGGGGAGAACGGAGGGGGACAGATAAGGAGAGAGGAACGGAGGGGGAGAACGGAGGGGGACAGATAAGGAGAGAGGAACGGAGGGGGAGAACGGAGGGGGACAGATAAGGAGTGAGGAACGGAGGGGGAGAACGGAGGGGGACAGATAAGGAGAGAGGAACGGAGGGGGACAGATAAGGAGAGAGGAACGGAGGGGGAGAACGGAGGGGGACAGATAAGGAGAGAGGAATGCAGGGGACAGCGGAGAGGCACAGAGGAACGGAGGGGGCACGGAGGAGGATGCAGTGACAGTCAGCTGTGAGCGATCACCGCTGTATGTCACTAAAGCTGGTGAAAGCCGTTGGGGGAGAATCTTGTAACTCCCCCACGCGCCGATCACAGCTATCCTCTAGGTATCGGGGGAAGCATCGGGAGCATTTGCCCGAGTACAAGTACTTGGGCAAATGCTCGGTATCGGTGCCGATACCGATACTAGTATCGGTATCAGGACAACCCTACTGCTAACCATACATAAACTAAAAGAAAAGGGGGATTGGTTGGCTCTACGGTCCAGTGGCGTCTCCAGCTTTCATATTTAGGGGGGGCACATGGAGGGACAGGGACAAAAATAGGGGGGCAATATAAAATGCAAATAGATAGATAGATAGATAGATAGATAGATAGATAGATAGATAGATAGATAGATAGATAGATAGAAAGATAGATAGATAGATAGATAGATAGATAGATAGATAGATAGATAGATAGATAGATAGATAGATAGATAGATAGATAGATAGATAGATAGATAGATAGATAGATAGATAGATAGATAGATAGATAGATAGATAGATAGATAGATAGATAGATAGATAGATAGATAGATAGATAGATAGATCGATCTATATATATTCTATCTATCCTGGGGCCCTTTACCCCTTTACTACGATCCCACAACGGGCCCTTTCACATGTTCTGCAGTGAGCTCCCTTCCTACTGTATTGGGTCCCCCCCAGTGTGACAGAGAACAAGAGATATATGTCACCAGCATACCAAGAAAATATAAGGGTCCAAAGCAGTGGGAGAACTATCAGGGTTGCAAAGGTTGTCTTGCCACCGGGCCCTGGTGTTCTGTCACTGTGGGATTCCCCAGCCTCCTCTTGCTGTCCTGCCCCTGCTATTGACTGCGCTGGTCTGGCATCTCTTAGAATTTACAGGCTGGTTCTCTTGTCCTAAGGACGGGAGAAATCAGTCTGTTTTTTCAGTAACTGAGAGTCCTGGTGGAGTCCTTTCTGCAACTCGCTTTTCTCCCTGCCAATAAGGATGCAGGGGAAGGAGCAGATCAGGCGGCCGTGGTTGTGTGAGCGCTTGCATTATGCAGTGTCAGCGAGCAGAGGGAGGGGGGAGGAATCACCCGCAGGAGCTGACTGGGGATGTTCTCCCTCTCAATAGAGACTGTGTTACTCCAGGGGTGGCCCGAGTAAGATGCGGCACATCTGATATGAATGCAAACAAAAAAAATTGCCTTTTTTAAAAAAAAAAAAAAAATTTTTTTTTTTTGGGGGGGGGGGCACATGGTGGGGCCCAGCATAATGTTGGGGGGGTCAGGGCCCCCTCTGCCCCCCCCCTAGGGTCGCCATTGGCGCTACCTAGAAAACCTAAATGCTAATGCATGTGCAGGATAAACCATACGGGTGGTTTTATGTTAGTACAATATTGCACACCCATGTACATATCATCCCAGTCAGTAGGTGGAGTGGGATACCCCGGTGACTGGTAAGGAGTGGGTAGGGGGGGTCCTAGGATACCTAGAGTTATGATGGAATATTTTACAGTGTATACAGGAATAAATTTGTATAAAAGTAGGCAGAATAATGCATAGATAAATTGCCTAGTACATGACTACGTGCCTGACATAATAACAATAGAAATGAATTATAAGTGCTTGGTGAGATGGTATATAACACCTGAAAAGATCCAAAAACACCAATAAGATTAATCCCCACTATGTTGGAGAGGCTGCAAGATGACCCATATATGGTGGGAATGTATAAAAATAAAGGAGTTCTGACAAGAGATACAATACTATATATGGGAAATTACAGGGAAGGTGATATTAAATGGACATGTTTATTCCATAAAACAAGTAGTTAAAAAAAACAACATAAGAGAACTTTGATCCCATACATATTAAATGCAGAGAAAGGAACAATAGCTAAAAAATGGCTAGATCCGGGAAAACCCACAATAAAGGAGTGGTTCGAAAGGATAGAATATATATTTAGAATGGAATATCTTAGTAGTAGAGAGGAGGGCCAGGCAGAAAGCTTTAATAGTATATGGGAAAAATGGATAGTATTTAATAAAACCAGGAAATATACAGAAAAACTGATGGAGTAGGTAGTGAAAAAGATGAGAAGATGGGGAGAGAAGGAGGCGAAGAAAAGAGAGGAGGGAGACTAACATATGGTGCATATGGTGGGGAAGCAGAGGGTGGGGGTGTGTTAGGGGGGAAGATTTTTCTTGGGGGTTAACTGTATTTTAAAGGGTTGATAAGCTCTACTGGTATATGTGTTGACATGTGTTTGTTTATAACATAAAATAAATAAAGTTTATAGTAAAAAAAGGAGTGTGTCTATGGGGATGTTTGACCATTATTCCAGAAGCTCATTTGTGAGGTCAGGCACTGATGTTGGACGAGAAGGCCTGCCTCGCAGTCTCCGCTCTAATTCATCCCAAAGATGTTCTATCAGGTTGAGGTCAGGACTCTGTGCAGGCCAGTCAAGTTCTTCCACCCCTAACTCGCTCATTCGTGTCTTTATGGACCTTGTTTGTGCATGAGTAGGTCAAAAACTAACCTAATAAGGGAGCAGATTCAGCAAGGTCTACAGAGAGGGCTTCATTTTATCCCCTCGGCTCCTATCAAAATTAAACTGGTAAATATTGTATATTTATAAACAGCAACATATGCCCCACCAGGGGGCTTATCTCGGGTAGATATGCAGAAAGAGTGAGAGCAGAAAATAAAACACAGGTCGCAGCGACCTGATAGGTAACCGTGTGTTAGGGGCACACTAGATATTCCTAAAAACTATAACATGACATATTAGTGCCCCTATTCTTGCTCCCAGGTAAGGTCTTAGGGTTCCAGGAGAAAACATAATTAAACCAACTTAACGTAATAGAACATTAATGTAACAACCTTGTACGTGTTATACCACTCTGGTAAATAATTAGCTGAGACATGACCGCAGTAGTGGTATAGCCAGCTATGGTATTAAATGCATTAATTATTGGTCAAACCTCAAATAATGCAATATTTGCAGTCATAATCATAGTAGGTACCATATTGCAAGAAAGCAAGAGTCACCTTTGGTTAATTTAAGGTGTAAGCAACGTATAGGTGGCCTTCTAGCTTGTGACCACGTTGAGTCCTTCTTAATGGGTTCCTACTGTAGAGGTAGTAGTGTTACAGTGGGGTAGTCAATGTTCTCTGAACATCCTGCAAAGTGGAGATTTTCATAGGTTGGAGAGATTAAAGAAATACCTCCAACATGAGGCAACCATCAAGTTACAAGAGAGTAGAATATATCTGATGGTTTTATCACAAATGGGGTCGAGGTGCTGGGCGTCATATTAAGTTTTCTCACCAGCCATCATTTCCCTTGTTGATAGGAATGTAATGTAACCATGAGATAGAAGGGTAATTTAAACAGCACCCAAATCAGTCACCTTCAATATCTTTTTCCAATGCTCTTGCCACCTTGGAGTGGGTTGGGGTGTGCTGGGATCCAAGCGGTTGTTGTTTGTGGTACTTCTCCTTTTAGTGGGCAGTTTGAGTGGCGTGAACTGAGGGGAGTCACGCCCAGAGCAAGCCTGCAGTGGCTTGCGAAACTCCCTGTACCAATCCGGTACATCAATCAATGGGATCTGTATTTTATCGCAGAAGGTCTGCAAATCATCAGGTGTGCGTAGGTAGAATTGCTTGCCTTGAAAGTGACATTCAGAGCGAAGAGGAACTTCCACTTATATGGGATGCCTTGCTTACATAGGTCCTCCAGTAGGGATCGCAGGGCAGACGGCTATTGAGTGTGATAGGTGAAAGGTCCTGGAATATATTTATGGCAGTCCCATTAAATTAGTAATGAGTTTGTTTTGGCGTGCTTTTGCCATTATATCTTCTTTCAGCCTGAAATTAGGGAGACAGCAAATAATGTCCCGTGTGGGGGCTCCGCCAGTGGAGCCCTCAAAGCTCTGTGGGTTCCACTGTTTCGGGGACCCCTCGTACCCTAATGTTGTGTCACCTCCCCCTATTGTCTAAGTCCTCTGAGTGGCGATTCATCTCTATTAGGTGGGATGAATGAGAAGCAGAGACCCTTTGTAAGCAGGTAATGGCTCTGTCTCGTCTGCTCCCTGCATTCTCAACCCCTTCCAGCTTTTCAGAGAGGGAGAGAATATCAGACTTGAGCTCCGTGATTGCAGAGGAGAATGTGTTCTTTATGTCAGCTGCTATGTTCATCATAGCAGCGAGGGTTAGAGGGTGGTCAGGAGATGCTGTGTCCCTTACCACTTCCTCTTAAGCTGACTGGGAATCCTCGCTGTAATCATACTCTCCACGAGGAGAGTGCCAAGCCACGCCCCGATTCCCAGAAGAGTTTAAGCTGTTATAACTGCAAAGGGCTTTGCTGAGAAATTACTTTGTAAATACCCTGCTAGCATTTCTGGCCGTGGCCATCTTTAGTAAGGGCAGATGATTTATGTAGCGTTTAATTCCTGGAATACATCTGCCCTTAGCTCAGGCATGCTTGCAGGAATATCGCTTAGCTGAGAAAACCCCTCCTGAAGACTCCTGGAGTGTATGACATAATTTACCTAGGCCAGAAACCAGAAAGTAACTGAAGAAATAAAAAAAAGTTTAAAACAAGTAACTATGATATACTTTCCTATCTATTTACTAATGCTAGCAGATGAGGATTAAAAATAATCAATGTTGATTGGGAGAATGAAATTTCACTTTAAGTTACATTCTTATATCTATAATTTGCATCAAATAATATTACATGCTATATTGATGCTGATTCTTTACCCGTTAGACTTTCTTGGTATGAACTACTATGTAAACCCTGCTAGAAAGATGCCATGTTTTCTTTGTATTGTGGAATCCTGGCTTGTTGCTACCTTTTAGAATCAACTTTGTATAAAAAAAGTTTCTGTTCTTTCCTTTGTAAACTAGAATCGTTTCTTGGCTTAATGCACTTCCTGAATATGGCCCTCTTGGTGAATTTAGCTGGAAAGGTTTTGAATAATTTCTTTATGCACTGAAGTCCTGGCTTACTGTTCCCTTTTGTGGACACTGAAAATATTTTAAAACTCTTTAATTGTGTACTGGAATCCTGGATTGTTGAAAATTTCTCTTTGTATGGTCATTTTGGCTAATTTTGTAAATCTCTTTGAAAAGGTGTCAGTTTATGGTACATCTTATCTTGATTGCTCCATGCATAACCTATAACCCAATGAATGACTGGGTCTACAGAATGTACCAGTGGTTTGAAATACTCCAGTTTGTGATGGAGGTTCAACTCTCCCTTACCCCCACCCTATTAATTCCTTGCTAATATTTTAAATCTCATTTAGATGAATTCATTGGTCATAATTTGTCTGCAAAGCAAACTCTGATTAGAGAGGAAGTTAACATTTATTAACTAGCTTGCCCTATCTTTTTTCTAATCACACTAGCTACATTACATTGAAATAAGTAACCTTTTCTGTTTAAAAAGACAACATTTGGTGATACACATTTAACATTTTAAACATTTCCTGTACCTGTTTATTATGCTACACATCCACCTAAGCTATCAGGAAAGATTATTTCTAAGACAATTAGTTTAACATTTTATGTGAAATAAAGCAGAATCCATTTCCTCACAATGATATTTTTCTTAATAAGAATTAAAATAATTCAATTAGGTGTTTGCACAGCATGCTTACATCCCAAACCTTGAAATCTTCGAACACTATAATTGAATCATTTTTTTAATTTAATGGTATTTTATAGAGTTAAATTTTTATAAATGTAATCCATAACAGTTAAATATATAAAATACATGTAAAATAATATGAAGAACCATACAGTAATTATTAATTTAAAGTAGCCAAAACAAATTTTCTTTTTAATTTTGGATATAGTAGAAAATGGTTAAAACCTGGAAGATTTGTTTTGTTGTTGTTATTTTCCTTGGGGTTTCCTTTGCTTCTCATCCTGTAGGCACAACAGAAAGTGGGAGGAAATCTTACCAAAGTAAAGGAAATCCCCTCATATAAAGTTGTCACATGAACAAGTGTCCCTATTGAAAGTGACGCAGTCAAAGGGAGAGTAATCACTGTGGCAAACAGAGAGGGTTAAACTCCCAAGTGGGGACAGCTGACAATGATTCTAACTGGTGATGAGTGAACCTGCTCCGGTTTTATTTGCCAGAGGTTGAGAGAATCCTGTATGAAGTTCAGAGAATCTGAACTTCGAGGCCAATCCAATTGAAGTCTATAGGGGTGAATCTGGTTAGTAAATTCTGGCCATTTTTAGAGCTAATAAAAGTTATTTTTAAAAAGGCACTGGAAGCTGGGTCAAAAGTGTGAACAAGATATGGTGAAAAATACTCCTGCGCTAGTGAGATCGTTTGCTGTAAAACAAAGGTAGTATTGTAGTCAGAGATAGGACTGGGGGAGATGATGGAGCGTGTCCCGCTGCCTTAGCTGACCAGGGGTGGTCTGGAAAGGACTGTCTAGTAGGAAGTGGATGGAAGGCGTGTGATCAGACGCTTGCATCAAGAAATGTATGGTTTATTTATGTAAAAGAATACAGACATATAGTCATATAGATATAAAATCATACAAATACTACATAATATTAAAAAAAAGGAAAAACAGGTAACAAAATAAGTACTAGGAAGTTAAAATTGGGGTGTGCCCATATTGAGGCAGGCATTTAAGAAAGGCTGACGCGTTTCGAGGAAAACCTCTTCATCAGAGCCAGGAGAACTGGAGCACAGTCTGTATGGGCCGGTAGGCCGACATGTGTACATGGGGAGAGGTGGTGTTGCTAGTAGGAGGATGTGTCCTGTGATGGACAATTGATTATTCCGAGTTCCATACCCAGGTGTTCTATGGATGTAAATAGATTGTATTTTCTTTTTGCGGTGCTGTTAGGCTGTCAGATGTGCCTGTAGTGAAACATAAGTTGAGCAGGGAAAGTAAGCAAGCTCTTATGGACACTGCTGGGTTTAACAGGATAAGGAAGTTACAAAGACCATTGTGGCTGACCTGGAAGCTGGGCACTGCCATGCTGGATATGTGCCAAAGGTAAAAGAAAAATGTAGTAAAGTGGGGAGAGACTCCTTTACACAAATAGATACTCTGGTGGATTTACTAAAGGCAAATAGGCAGTTAACTTTGCAGGGAATTTTTCCACTGCAAGGGAATTTTCCCTTAGCTTAGCAAATGTGGTGGAAATTCACTTTGCAGAAATGACCCATTCATGTGAAAGGAAAATTAAAAAAAAAATAAACAGTAATTTTGCTTGCACATAACAGAGTGATGGAAGTCATCAGAGATTCACCTAATTCACTATTCTAAGGGACAATTTACTTGCAATTAAACAGCCTATTTGTCTTTAGTAAATACACCACACTATTTTTTTTATTTCCTTTCACCTTCTAGTTTTTCCATTCTTCCTTCCACCAAAATTTTATATTTCTGTCATTTATAATGTTTTTCTGGTAGATGTATCAGTAAATAACCCCTCCAATACTTACCTGAGCCGGTTCTCGATCCAGCACTGTGCCCAAGAGTAGTGGTACTGCTCTCTTTCTCCCTCCTCACTGAACTCAGTGAGAGCATCAGAAGCCATTGGCTTCTGCTGCTATCAATTAAATCCAGTGATGAGGGAGCGGGGGTAGGGCTGAGCCACATTGTGTGTGTCAATTGACCCCAGAAGAGAAAGTCTGGGGCTGCTCTGTGCAAAACCATTGTAGATCAGATAAGTATGACATGACTGTTATTCAAATAAATAAACAAAAATAAAAGAATGTTTACAATCACTTTAAGAATTCCATATTAATACTAGTATGGGGGCGTGACCAGATGTGATCGGGGCAAGACGCGTCTCTTCTGAGCTTTGGCTTTCCTCCTGAGTATTACCCCTTTAGAGCCTTTCAAACCGACCCTATCCTGGATTATTACACCGGTGCAGGTAGCCGAGATCTCAGAGAACAAGAAAATTCCATCCTCAACCTCCAAAAAACATAAGGAGACCTGCCCGCCACCACTATGGGATCCGAGGCAGCTCCATTCTCAGCATGGTGGGGAACGCTGGCCCCGCCCCACCATCTTGTTTCCTGTGTCATCCTCACAGCGCGCCGGGCACCAGAGCACGAAGATGGAGCAGGTGTCAGGCAAAGCACACCGGACTCCAGAGCTATCTCCACCACCATTCCCTGAGTCAGAGGTGGGTACCCCGGCGATAACTAAGCCGATCCTGGAAGCGATAGCAGCGTCCAAATCTGAGCTCATGGGCCGAATATATTACCTGGTATCTGAGTGTAATCTCATCAGGCACGATCTGGACAAGATCAGAGGCAGACTCACCACGGCCGAGGACTGCATCTCTGAGGTGGAGGATGACTCACACTCCCAGTTGTCAGAGCTCAGGGATATGGTAAGATCGCTTCAACACTGTGCCGATTGCGCCAAAGATAGGCCGAAGATAAATAATGTACGGGTGGTGGGATTACCTGGAGGTGCAGAAGGGGCTAACCCAGTCCTGTACGTGGAACAGTTCTTTAAAACCCTGCTTTCCCTGGAAAATCTCCCGCCCAGGTACGTCGTGGAGAGGGCACACCGGGTCCCCACTGGCGCAAGACCTTCAGGTTCTCTGCCACGGCCCTTCCTAGTCAGGTTTCTAAACTATAGGGACCGTGACATGCTCCTTGCTGAAGCAAGAAAGCATCAAGATTTCAAATATGAAAATGCTAGCATCATGCTTTTTCCTGACTTCTCTGCTGAAACACAGAGAAAATGCCGCTCCTTCACAGATGTGAGGCGAAGGTTCAGGGAAAAGGACATAAAGTACAGTATGTTGTATTCTAGTCGTCTTCGGGTCCAATATAAGGGCTCTGTCAAGTTCTTTGATACCCCGCAAGATGCCTGTGATTGGCTGGATAGCAACCCCTGTCCCCTGATACCACCTTGGTGCTCACTTTTCCTGAGATGAGGTCTGGTTTGTTTTCCCACTGTTTTACTGCATATGGAACTCTCCTTTCCTGTTTGAGTCAATACTAAGTATGGTGCGGTTGGCACTGCAAGTTACTGACTTGCACTCCTTTTCTCCTGCTATGCATGTCAACCCTGCAGTTTGAAGGTTGCACCGTCTAATGTTGTTCAGCTAGGAGTCTCTTTTATTGAACTATGTCGAATTTTCGATACCAACAGTTGGACTCTTCCACTTTTTGGGGTTTTTGGGAACAAGCTGCATACTGGACGATTTTTGTTTGTTTTTTTGATTTACTAGTTTCTGGTATAACGGCAGGGGGGGGATTAACCATCCAACTCATTAATTTTTCTGTATGTGTAACACAAATTATTACTCTAACTCATCCTGCATATCATAAGTTCTGTTATCAGCCATTTCGGGTGATAATGGGTATATGTGTGGTCTCTTTTACGTTGAATTTCACTGATGGCTAGCAGGCTCAAGGTAGTGTCTTAGAATGTGAGGGGTTTGAATAATACCTTTAAAAGGACGGCTGTTTTTCAGTATCTTAAAAAAGGTAAAGCCGCATGCAAAGAGGGTCTCCATCTTGATTAGTAAAGCTGTCCCTTGCACCATACATAAGGTGTTTTCTGACCCGGGAGGTCAATATGTGGCTGTGGTACTAGACGTCTTTCATCGTAAAATGTTGATGGTGAATATATACTTACCTCCTCCTATCCAAGTACAAGTGTTTTATGATTTAATGGTAAAATTGACCCCTTTTGCTAGCCTACCTATGCTACTCATGGGGGATTTTAATGCCATTCTAGACCCCACACTAGACTTCTCAAATCCTAATAGGCATGCCTCGGCTGACCTTTGCCCTTGGATGTTTATGTCTGCTCTCTCTGAGCTATGGCACTGGAAGCACCCTAATGTTAAGTCTTATTCTCATTTATCTGCCACCCATAGATCCTCAGCTAGAATTGACTTGGCAATCCTCCTCTGTTAATGTATGTTCATGATTCTGAATATTTGGCAGGGGGAACGTCTGACCACTGTCCTCTGTCGGTTACCCTGACTCTCCAGGCTGGGGGAAGGAGGGGTGGCTGGAGGTTGTCGCCAGACTGGCTGCAGGATGACCAGGTGACCTCCCAGGTACAGCATTCTATTATGACTTACTGGTCTACAAATTTTGGCACAGCAGAGCCGGTATTGGTGTGGGATGCATTTAAAGCTGTGGCAAGGGGAGCATTTATTTCTGCAATTAAGGTGGCTAGGAAAGATCAGGAGGCAGAGTGTGAGATTCTCCTGGCCAAAGAAAGGGAGTGTGCCAGTGTACACACTGACTTTCCATCAGAGACTACCTATGCATCTCTGCTGGAGACATGGCCACTTTTGTCAGTGCACTTCTATGATCTGGCCCGCACTGAAACTGGGAAGAAGACTGAGTCCCTTTTTGCTCAAGGGGACAAAAATGTCAAAATACTGGCCCTTTTGACAGCAGATCAAACAACGCCTGTCAGTATCCCTGTTATTAAAACATTGGGGGGTCCCTAGTCACGGACCCTGCTGGAATTCAGAAGGAATTTGTGCTTTACTACACTGCTCTCTATTCCCCTATACCGCCATATGACATCAATGAACTAGACAAGTTATTGAATGAACTCTCCTTCCCTAAATGATCAGACTCAGACATAACCCTTCTGGATGCTGATATATCGGCTATAGAAATAGAAGCAACAATATTAACTTTTCCGCCCAATAAATCCCTGGGCCCGGATGAATTTCCGGCAGACTTCTATAAACACTATATGGAACAACTTGCCCCGAGACTCAGGACAATTTTTGGTCACTGCCTTTGAAAAGGGGGTACTCCCGTCATCAATGCTGGAGGAATATATGGTGCTCCTATTGAAACCGGGTAAGGACCTGCAAGAGTGTTCCTCCTATCGCCCCATAGCATAAGGTATTAGCATCACGCCTGGCCAAGGTCATTCTTTCATTGGTGGACATTGATCAGACGGGATTTATGCCTGGGAAGTCCACAGATACTAACTTACGGAGATTATTTATTCATTTACAACTAGATACCCCAGAAGTCTCTGAAAAAGTCATAGTTTCTAATGACATAGAAAAGGGCCTTCGACTCTGTTGACCGGCGGTATATGCAGAGTACTGGAGAGTATGGGATTTGGGCTTAATTTCTGACGATGAGTCACTTTATTGTATAGCGGCAATTCGGTTGGGGCTCTCGGTTTCTGATCTTTTCAATATCGATAGGGATACTAGGCAAGGATGCCCACTATCCCCCTTCCTGTTTTCCCTAATGATGGAGCCTATGGCGAGAGCGATACGTCAATCTAGTGCAGCGGGTGCAACCCAGGTGGGAACTATAGGGGAAAGCCTTGCAGTATATGCTGATGACTTGCTCTTTTTCTTCCGAGACCTGGGACCGCCCCTTAAAGCGGCCCTGCAAATACTCAACCAGTTTGCCTCTTTCTCGGGTCTTCGGGTGAATTGGAGCAAATCTTCCATTTTACCGCTGGGTCCAGAGGCACTGAGTGCAGCGGACAAAACTCTTTCGCTGCTATGGGTTTCCTCTATTATCTATTTGGGGATAAAAATAACTGCCAATATTCAAGATGACATGTCCCTTATCCTTCTCCCATTAGTCACACAGTTTACCAAAAATCACAAATATGTAAACGGTTACCCCTGTCCTTACATTTTTTTTAAATCAGATTCTTTTTATTAATAAAACACAGAAAAAGAAAAACTCTTCCACTGAACAAAAAAAATACATCAAATAGCATTACAGAGGACATATTATTATCTAGACGTACAGCCAACCAGATTTACTTCTTATGCATCAGTATATTATAATAAATTACAGTCCATATAAAAATAAGAAGGCAAATCTTTACAAGTATATTTATACGTCTGTTATTTTGTAGGTTACTTTTTATGAAACGTGTCCTCTTAGTTTTCTGTTCCTCTACTCCGCTCCCGGTCCTATAATGGACTATCGGTCGGTGCAGGAGTACTTCCCTCCCCTAAACAGTACACACGATCGGAAATGCCACCAGCAAAACTTAAATGAGAGCTTTTTGTCAGAAAATGCGACCCTGTGTATTCTCCATCGGTCTTTTGCTGGCGGAATTCCAGCCAGCAAAAGATTGAGAGCATGTTCTCTATTTTTCGGTCGGGAAAAGTTCCTATCCGAAAATGCGATCATCTGTATGCAATTCGGACGCGCAAAAAATCACGCATGCTCAGAATCAAGTACGAGACTGAAGCGTTCGTTCTGGTAAAATGAGCGTTCGTAATGGAGACACATTTGTCACGCTGTAAATTTTTGGATGTTTTAATGCAGTAAAATCTTATGTTCTTTATAATGCTAGAAGAATGAATTTGTTTTGCTTCTGATATTCACAAAGAGTTCTCACAAATGTATTTCTTTATTATTTCTCGTGATCTCCTGAATTATCATTTTTGTTTTTAAAGCCAGATCTTCATAATAATGTTTAGAATTATTTTTTATAGTAATTTTTTTATTATTTTAATCAAGATCTCCTGTTTTTTTGATTATTTTTAAATTATTTTCTAGTTATCTCCATAATTTTGTTTTTGTGTGTATCAAGTTTCCACAACAACATTATTATCTTGTATTTTTAAAGCTCAATGAGGTTGGGTGTTGTCCCTTTGATAATTTGACATTGTATTTTTGAAATGTACCTGCCTACTCACAAACAAACTGTCTTTTTTGAAGAAAAACACATAGGCAAGTATTTTCATATAAAAAATCTACATTTATTCTGGCTGATAACAAAATAAAGAGGAAGGCAACGCTGGAGAAACTGCTTGAATTTGCAAAGCCTTTTACCCCAGGGCACACATCAACTCTTTGTAACTAAAAATTGGCAGAAGTACATATAATAGGGAGCACAGTCTGGTCCAGGACTCCCAGAGATCATGAACAGCAGCAGATGACATATATGTTCCCAGGCTGTGGTACTACAACAGCCTGCATCTTCTGTCAGTCCAGACTGAACCCAGGGCCATCACTTTCTTGTCTTCCCTGCAGCCTTCCCTCCACGCTTCCCTGCAGCCTTCCCTGCAGCCTTCCTTGGAGGCTGTGGCTCTGGAGGTGGACTTGTGGCAGGAGGAGGAGGAGGATGGGCGAGCGCACATAAGTGCATGTTCTCACTAATTTGGCCCCTCAACCCCTTCTGAAGGGCCTGAAAAATAAGATTCTCACACATGAAGCGTTGGCCCTCCTCCATTTTCTGAAATTTTGCAGCTACATAGCAGCCATAGGCCTCTTCAGCGTCGGGGGGTGTTTTCAGGGACGCATTAGCGTCCTTAATGAGGCCCAGTGCTGCCTCCTCCACGTTACTCCCCTTCCTGGCCCTTTTTGTTGTAAGGCGGTGGGGAGGCACCTGGGATTGGGTGAGGCTACTGGGCCTGGCCACCTCCTGGCTGACACATACCCCCGCCTCCTCCTGGCTGACACTTACCCCTGCCTCCTCCTGGCTGCCACATTCCAGAGCCTTGTCCTGGCTGAGGTCTTCCTGTGTATGAAATAGGGACATAGTTTTAGTTTTTGGTTCATCAATCACACACAATTTTCAGTTCATAACTGTTGCAAATTGAATGTTAATAAATAGAAAAGACTATCGTTCTGAGCCCAGCATTTTTCATTCTTGTCACAATCATTTTTGGCCCCTACTGTCTATTGATATGTAAAACACTTTTTGTTCAATCATTCATTTGTTATCAATAATAACATCTAGTTAACAACAATAATTTTCAGACAATAAATATGTACAAAAATACTATACCTGGCTCCAGCTGGGCTCCTCAACTTCTTCCAGGATGGAAGGCCCAGGTTGGTCCTTGGAAGCCTCAGCTGGGGTTGAGGGAAGGGTGGATGGAATTGTAGAAAGTGATTCCCTGGCTTCAATCTGGTCTTTCAGAAACCGCATCCTGTTGTAGTACCACAGACTGGGTACATACACATCCTTTGCTGCTGCTCCAGATTTATGGAAGCCTGAATCTTATTAAGCTCCTTCCTATACGTGCTTCTCAAGCTAACAATTTTCTTATCCACAAACTCGATGTCTGTGTCGGGGACCTGCACCTTCACAAATTGCAGCAGTTTCTCCAGCGATGCCTTCCTAGCTGGTTTATTTCGATATAAGGGGTTTTAAACCTCGCACAAATTTCTCATATCCCTATATCTGTCTATGAACTGGCCCATGAATTCAGGGTCTTTGAATTGTTTCATATTTGCTGCAAGACAAAACACAAGACAAAAACACTAATATAAGGCTAAATTCTCCTAATCTTATCCCAATATAGGCCTCAATCTCAATTCAGTATAGGCCACTGATGTCCCAAGTTAAAATGTTACCTTTGTTATAACATTCAGCGCTTCCTCCACTCACAGATTGTAAGTACGACACACGCGTATTAGCTTTATATACACTGCGCATGCATGAAACTCCACCCATGTTGCCCGCCCCTGACATTCTTTCTAGAATATTCCCCGCCTCTTCTCTTTCATCGCAGTGGGAGAGGAACATGGCGGAGACACAGAAGGTGCGTAATAGCAGTAACGAGGAGGAAAGCCTGGAGCCCGAAACGTCCCGATCCCGCAGGAGATTTAAGGCCTCAAATATGGCCTTTATAGAGATGGTGGAGATGGTGGACCTCTTGAAGAGGGCCGACTATGATGGGAAGTATGGACCATACCTAAACCCAAATGTGAGAAAGGCCAAGATCATGACTAAAGTTGTGATGAGTCTGCACAGGAATTTTGGGGTATGACGATCCAAGGAGCAATTGAGGAAACGCTGGTCAGACCTGAAATTGAGGGAGCAGAATCAGTACAGAAGGATCAAGAAAGTGCTTCTAAAAAGTAAGTACTTGTTGTGTGTTCCTATTATTAGTATTACTTGCATGCTGCTTCATGTGCTTTTCTTTACTGTTATACAGTTTAAAATGGCTACTTTCATGTTCATGGGCACAGTAATCGGTGGTAGGAAACATCATTCATTTGCCAACTAAATACAATGTTTTGGGCAGATACAGGGTTAACTACATTTGGTCATGCTAATTTGTATTAAAAGAAGTTTAGGACATTGTTGTCTAGATGTGTTTGAAACTAGAAAGAATTGAAAACTTGACTCAGTGTAATGTAAGGAGAGGACACTCAACAGCTGTTTACATATCTGGACTCAGGAGCACTAGTGTGGGACACAAGAACAAACTTTGGATACTAGTGGATACTTGGGATGTCTCCATGTGTATAACTTGTCCAAAAAAGGTAAGTATTCCAGCTTTGGTAAGTGAAAAAAATCATGTCTTCAGCTTGGAACTCTGCCAAAACAGACAACTGTACCCCACTTCCAAGAAATGTTTCATATTCCTATTTCTGGCCTCATATATCTATGTGCTAAGTATACCTTTTGTTTCATTCTCATAGGGGAGAAAAAACTCCAGATGTCTGAGGACACCAGGAAACCCCCACTCCTGAAGAAGGGGAACAGAGGACACCACAACCTGAGGATGTGGAGGAAGGAGAGGTGGTTGAGATTATCACCACAACAGTTGAGTGTCTGACACCACAGATTCAGGTAATAAGTGTATGCCTGCATATTTATAATACATGGTGTGTATTTTTTTCTTTTAGGTGAGGTACATGTTGTGGAAGAACAAACTCCTCATTTCACGAGTGACAGTGCACAAAGGCTAATCCAGGACATGTTTTGTAGTCAGGATTTAGACCTCATCAAGCAAAAAACAAATGACATAGAACAAAAACTGAAGAACATGACTGATGTACTAGGAAGAATCTAAAGAACAACAAAATGACACCATTTTTTATTTTTGGGGACCATTTTTTTCAAATTTTTGACGCATTTTAAAAGCCAAATTTTGAAGATGCTCACAGTGTGTCAACGTGTGCTATCTGCCATCAGGGGATATCAGTGTACGCATTTTGTGGGTGCAACCCCTTCCTCATAACTCAAGTAGGTGAGAGGAAGTGGTTGCACCCCCAAAACATGTCCATTGATCCCCCATGATGGGAGATAGCACATGTTGACATTAGGCATGGGATCAGGAGGGAAATCCCCAGTTTGACTCCCAATTTGTGTGCATCTTCAAAATTTGGCTTTTACAGGGGGGCATCACACCATCTGATGAAGGCAACATAAAAACATTTTTGACACTATAATGTCTGATAGTGCCTTCAGTTTTTCAATGTTGAACTTTGTAAGTTCCTGAGTTGTGCATGTTATGTTTTGAAATATGCCTGTTTATGTACTAAAAAATATTTTCAAGGTAAAACTTAAAAAAAAAAAAAAGATGTTTTTAAAAAAAAAGTTTTACAATGCACATGTGAATGTGCACGGAGTAAAAGGTTTTATACTCAACAATGTGTGGCTTCTTCTTTCAATGCTCAATACCATTTTTTGTATTAAGTTGGTGTTTCAGTGACAATGGGTGTTATTTAATCATGGAAAAACCATTTGGCACTACAAGTGCACTAGGAGAACCTAGGAGACAGCTAAAAGAAACACAAGCAGTAAATCAAAATCAAGATTTGATCAGATCAAATTTTTTTTAATATCTAAAATAAATTACAAATTTGCTGGCATAGCAATGGCCCCCCACGCGTAAAATAATCGACATATTTTTGACGCACTTCACGGGTGCTTTGGGGGGGGGGGGGGGGCAAGCCAGGACGGCCAGTTCCCAGGCCCATCAGTGTATTTCTGAAATTCCGACCTCAGGCCCAACTGAGGCAACATAATTGGGAGCATTTCTCTTCAAAAAGTTGTGAAGTATGCAGCATGCTAGAACTATGTGGTTAAGTTTGTACTCTGCCATATTTATTGCCGTAAGAAATAGGCAGAACCGGCTGGCCATTATCCCAAAGGCATTCTCCACAACTCTTCTCTGCGGTGAGGGTCCTCTGGGGGAATGGCCTCATCAGTTGATCACCTAGACCAAATGCTTCATCAGCGATAAAAACAAATGGGAGTCCTTCCACGTTCTCTTCCGCAGGTGGCAATCCCAAGCCACCACTCTGGGGATGTCGGTAGAACTCGGTCTGAGCAAAGACTCCACCATCCGACATCTGGCCATTCTTCCCCACGTCCACATAGAGAAACTCGTATGTCACCAACACCATCAACACAATACTATGAAACCCCTTATAGTTAAAATAGTATGACCACGAGTGGGGTGGTGGGACGATGTGGATTCCCATCAATTGCCCCTCCGCAGTTGGGAAAGTCCCAATGATGAGCAAATTAGGAAGCCACAGTCTGCCATTCCTGTGGTGTTGAAGGAAACTGGGAAGTCAAAAAAGAAAAAAAAATTATTAGTACTTTTGCACATAACATTGCAAGCAGATGAGACACGAACATTCTTGGCCAACATCAGTATAACATTTATTTTAAGGAGTATTTAAAGACAAAAGTATAAGGACCACTTATCAGATTCCTCACCACCTCTGATGGCCCACTGTAAACATTTTAGGGGGAAGGGTTATAAAGAGTTTGATAACCAAAAAAGCCTCTGACACTCTGCCTGAATTTAAGGACACAAATAACATTTGTACACATTTTAGGGGGTGTTTAGGGTAAAGCACTACAATGGAGCTGACAAAATACATTGTTAAGTGACTAGGCTAGGTGTGTATGGGCCCAGGATAGCATGCTGGGGAGGTTAGTGAAGGCAAATATGCATGAAGGACAAAAGAGGAGCATTAAAAGCTTCCAGCATACATGAGGACAAAGAGGACATTCACAGTCATGGTAATTAGGAAATGATGAAAGAAATACAATACATTAGCAAACATTAAATACATAGAATGTGATGTTAAGGGAGAAAACTTACTTACCCTAATCTAGTCCTTCTGCAGGACCTGAATGATGGCAGAACAGGTCTCTGGAATAATGATTCCCATAGCCTGGGGGAAATGCCTGTAGAGAACTTGAGGTCCTGCAGACTTCTCCCCATCACCAAGTACCGCAACATGGCGACTAGCCTCTGCTCCAGAGTGATGGCTTGCTGCATGCAGGTGTCCTGCTTCATAATATAAGGGGACAGCAAAGCCAACAGACGGTGAAAAAGGGGGTCCCTCATCCGCAGAAAATTCCTGAAATCATCAGGGTTATTCTCCTGGATCTCACACAGCAAAGGCATATGAGAGAATTGGTCACGCTGGATTAACCAACTCTTGGTCCTCCTCTCCCTGTTCATGGACTGGGCTTGGGTTAAAGCAAGAACCCCAACACCAAGCCCCTGCATAGCACGAACTCTACGATGAGTACGTACCTGCAACATGGCTTCAAAATGGTCGGCTGGTCAGAACGAACTAAAAGAACGTACTGAAGAACAGCAAGACTGTGAAGAGTGAGCTGAAAATCAGAAACGAGCGGACAAGAACGCACTGAAAAACAGATACGAACTGACTACACGCACTGAAAAACAGATACAAACCCACAAGCACAAACTGAACAGCAGTACAACGATCTGAAAAGTACGAGTCTGAAAAGCACGAGTCTGAAAAGTGCTAATCGTTTCTCACCAAACTTCTACTAACACAAGATAAACACGAGATTAGCAGAAGGTGCCCAAAGGGTGGCGCAGTGGCTATTGAACTCCTTTTTTCTAGTCCCGCCGTATGTGTTGTATGTCACTGCGTTCTTGATGGTCGGAATTTGGTGTGACCGTGTGTATGCAAGACAAGCTTGAGTGGAATCCGTTGGAGAAACCAGCTTTTTCCGAACAAAATTCCGATCGTGTGTACGCGGCATAAGACACTCCCCGGTGTGGGTTCCCAAATCATTCTTCCACAAATTAAATAGTATTATTGGGTCCTTTTTGTGGTCCCCCCAATCGCCTCGCATAGGCATAAATGTGTTGCAAGAACCCAGGGGGCAGGGGGGGTTAGCACTGCCAGATTGGCAGAAGTATTACCTGGCTGGTCAGATGGTTTTTGCTAGACGCTGGCTGTTAGCGGATGATGGGGATTCTGACACAGTCCTAGAAGCAGCGCAGTTAGGATCCTATGAGAGTTTACGCTTGGCTTTATACAGAGGTCCGAAATCCAATTTACCAATAACTATGTCAATGAAAACAACCACAAAAGCGGAGGGTAGAGGTGTTACCCTCTGCCCTCAAAAATGTGTTAACAGATGAAGAACTAGTTAAACCTTTATCAGTTACATGCAAATTATTCTTCAAAAAAACACCACCAGCGGTAACTAGTTGTCGGGAACGGTGGGTGGCGTAAATTTCTGAAATTCAAGGAGAGGACTGGGAGGATATGTGGGACCACCCTTTCAAACATTTAGTGCCAGCTAGAGACCGTCTGATACAGTTTAAGTTCCTACATAGGATTTAATACACACCGGCCAGGCTAGCACGTATTTACCCTTCTGCCACAGGTGAATCTTGGAGATGTTCTTTCTCACCAGCAAATGCTTTTTTGTAGCTGCTCGCAGATCCAGAGTTTCTGGTCTGCCAATCATTACCTGCTTATCTGAGGTTCTCAGTGCTCCAATCCCTATGAATCAAAAAGTTTGTTACCTAGGTTTGGTGGAAGAAATGGTCCCTTCTCTAGCTCATCGCACCTTACTCGTTATAGGATTGTTTTATGGTAGGAAAGCCATTTTATTGCATTGGAAGAAGCCAAGTGCCCCTACTGTGTCATACTGGACGGGCCTGATGAACTTTGTAATCCATCTATACAAAGACACATATGTCTCCAGGGGCTGTACGAAAATTTTTTACAAAGTGTGGCAGGCATGGTTAGACTCCATTACTACTGTGGGATGACTTTGCTTTTTCAACTAGAGTATTACACAATCACGTAAAATAGGAGATGGATGGTGGTAATTATTATTAACGCTACAAATATTTTGAGATTTATGTGTGCCCAGTTATTCTACTAGGCTATATCCTGAATTCAAAGGAACAAGTGACATTATGAGAACATTGTTGCGGTTGATTGGTGTTATATATTTCCTGGATTTGAGTGGATGGTTGGGGTTGGGGAAATGTTTTGTTGCTCCTTGGATTAGTTGAACTATGTTGGTTCTATTTTAGGCCTTGTGAGGCCTATGGGACAGAGTGGTATGTTGTCTTCTCTGGCCTAGTGTTTTTGTTCTGTATAAGATGGAAAAAATGAATAAGCAGAATTTTCAAAAATAAATAAATGATACTAGTACATATTTTCTTCACAATTCAGGCAGGTACTTCAAGAGGGGCCCCTAAAATTTCTTGCTTCTCTTAATATACCATTTCCATACTAGCAGAATGTTCTAATAAAGCGGTTGTATATCCGCACAAATTATTATTTTTTCTGTTTAAACCTGTAAGGCAAAATGCATAATGAGCTAATATGCACCGCATACTAGGTCATTATGAATTACTTACCTTAGAACGAGGCTTCGGCAGCTGTTCCCAGTCCACGCCAAGGGAGCTGACATTTCCCCTTGGCGGGTCTTCCGGGTTTGCGGCTCTGGCACTGTGAGTGGCCGGAGCCGCAATGTCGTCACTCCCACGCATGCGAGCGGGAGACTTTTTTCCGGCAAGCTGGACCTTCACAGCACATGCGCCGCTGACGTCAGCGGCTGCATGCAAAGTGAATATCTCCTAAACTGCACAGGTTTAGGAGATATTCATTTTACCTACAGGTAAGCCTTATTATAGGCTTACCTGTAGGTAAAAAAACCCCAAAAAAAGGATATACAACCGCTTTAAGGCTAACTAGTGCGGTTTTGTGCAACTTCCTGATCTCTAAATTGCTACCACCTGCCCTGGCAAACTATATACAGTATATAGAAAATAGATTCATCAGAGCCATTTCCTGTCCTCCCCTTTGTAAGTAAAAGTATATAAAATTCATATATTTACCACTTACCAATATAAAAGATAACCTGTGGTATGTTCTATATTCCTATAGGATTTACTTTAGGTCTCTGTGGGCAGGTTTACATGTTATTAAAAAAAATAAAATAAACACACTATTGGTTCAGTTGGTGTAAAATGGATTGCAGGGGTAAATCAAACAAATAGCTGGTGAAGCTGATTCAAACCATACACTTCTTCTTTGTGGTTAGCCAATTTCCTTATACCAGCAACTAGGATTTTGGTATATCTCAGAAAATTTCGATATACACATTTCAAATCATGGTTAATATTACTGTTAATATGCCTTTTGGTATTATTTTTTTCACAGTTATCCTGTCTATAATTTCATCTAAATTTCACAGGAATTTTTCTTTGCCATGGATAAATGGATAGGATTAAAAAAAACACTGACAAGGCAGTAAACCATAGGAAGAACAAATAAAGCTTTTAGGTTATCTTGTACAATTGTAAAACACAGAAACTGCCATGAGTCAGCGCTAATGGGAATCTTAATTACCTAACATTTGCTTTAACCCAATCTGGCTTCTGTTCAGAAGCACTAACATTTTATAGCTTTAACATTGAAGAGATGGAGAATTGTTTCACTCCTGTAGTTTTATATGTAAGAACATGAAAGAATGTACATTACCATGCAGAGACTCTAACAAGTAGTGATGAACAGCAATGAGAAATAATTTCTTCTGCTGAGTAACTTTGCTAATGGTTAGAAAAATTTCACTAGTATTAAATTAGTGATAAATAGTCAAACGGAAACTAATCTGCATCAGTCAGAGCTCACAGTGAATTTAGACAATGCAGGCAGAAAAGAACAGAATTACACCATTTTGTTCTACTTCTGTTTTCCTGCCATGTGTACAGTATCTCACAAAAGTGAGTACACCCCTCACAGTTTTGTAAATATTTTAATATATCTTTTCATATGACAACACTAAAGAAATTACACTATGCTACAATGTTAAGTAGTGAGTGTACAGCTTGTATAACCATGTAAATTTGCTGTCCCCTAAAATAACGCAACACACAGCCAATAATGTCTAAACCGCTGGCAACAAAAAAGTGAGTACACCCCTAAGAGAAAATGTCCAAATTAGGCCCAATTAGACATTTTCCCTCCCTGGTGTCATGTGACTCAGCGTTACAAGGTCTCAGGTGTGAATGAGGAGCAGGTGTGTTAAAATTGGTGTTATCGTCCTCACTCTCTCATACTGGCCACTGGACGTTCAACATGGCAACTCATGGCAAAGAACTCTGAGGACGTGATGAAAAGAATTGTGGCTCATAAAGATGGCCTAGGCTATAAGAAGATTGCCTAGATCCTGAAACTGAGCTGCGGCACGGTGACCATACAGAGGTTTAACAGGACAGGATCCACTCTTCAGTGTTGTCACATGAAAAGATATAATAAAATATTTACAAAGATGTGAGGGGTGTATTCACTTTTGTGAGATACTGTATATCTGTTCTGAAATCTGTAAGATGCCCATGATCTCAAAGTGATGGTGCTCTGTAGCAATCATCAGGTAGCACAGTTTTTGTTGCACCTATCAGTAAACGTTTTAAAAAGTTTACTGATAGGACCTGCAGGAACCTAATTAAAAAGTGATGCAACAGTTATATGCTCTAAACTTCACATGTAGAACAACAAAACAGAGAGACAGGTTGCAACAACCAAGTGCATCAATAAACATATAAAGAGTATTTATAAGGAGTGTCTAAGACACTTTTTAGAATTCCCACGATTCTACCTGACGAATGTCAATGCAGGTGGAAGATTCATGTAGCTGTTGTGAACATGCTTCAGGAATTTGGGGCATACACTAAGTGTGGAGGTGCACCCTCAGTGGAACTGTGCTTCCTCCCCATCATTGCACCTGTCAGTAGACATGTGCATTCGTTTTCGTCCGAATGCATTTTCGTCCGAATTTTGGGTATTTTCATTATCGTTTTAACAAACGATAACGAACGTGCAGAATCCGAAAACCGAAAGATCCGACATAAACAAATGCTTTATTTTCATTTTCGTTGTGACAACAGTTCGATATAGATAGGACATTCGACATAACGCTGACAATAGCGATCTGTGTCCATCGAACCTGTGGTCGAATGTGCCTAACCTTAACTCTATTAGTTCAAGATTATTCTACATAGAGAGAAAAGATTCAACATAGAGAGAAAAGATTCAACATTATAGAGACAATAGCAAAAAAGGTCGAATGTGCCTAACCTAACTCTATTAGTCCAAGATTATTTGACATAGAGAGAAAAGATTTCACATGAAGAAATGCTCCACCCATAGGCTATAGAAGAATTGTAATGTTGGTTGACTAGTAATAATAATTAATAAATATAATTATTACTAGTGTCATACAACATTAGAATTCTACTATAGCTTGTAGGCGGAACATTCGACCGCAAATGTACGATTGCGGCGTCGTACAGTTTAGCTGCTCCGTCAAATCTTCTTAGAACAGACACCATAAGCCTTCAATGACAGATTCGACCTTAATTATTTCGGCTTTTCGGACGAATGCATTTTTTAACGAAACAAAATAAATAAAAACGAATTTCGAGAGTAACTAAATAAATGTATTTTTCGGACAAAAACGAAACTCTGAAACAAAATATTTCAGTGTGCACATGTCTACCTGTCAGACAGCGCAGCAGTGGGGAGTTTTGTCCCAGGGCAGATCCGGATGGCGATTTACAGATACTATTACCCCATCAAGTCAGCTCCCCTTGTGATTGACAGAGGGCAGTGGGTGGATCTTTAGCCAATAGACAGCCTGCTATTAGCTATAGAATCCCCTCACTTCCTGCTGTCATTTACAAGGAGAGAGCAGACCTGATGAGGAACTGGTGTCTCAGTCTATCCATCGGGCTATGTCCATTGTAGCACCACTGATTGTCAGGAGGCTGTCGACTGTGAAGCCAACAGTGTTGTTAACAACCAGTGACAGGGAGAGAGTAACAGTGGCAACTATGGCTACAAAAGTGGACACATTGTGTACAGGGACAGGAACTCTGCCTGTCTCTGTAAGCAAGTCAGAGTAGGTCTTAATTATCTCCAGTTTCATTATCTATGAACTTGAAGTCATTATTTTTGAATATTGTGCAATAATAGTGCCATTGTGTAAAAGTGGCACTATTACGAACTAGTTCATAAGAATCCCTTAAACCCTCCAGGTCGACCCATAATTAGCGGAATTGATTCCGTTACCTCTTGGATTGGGAGATACATAGATAACTTCCTACAACCTCTTGTTTCTAAAACCCCCTCGTATCTTAAAGATAGTACACAAGTCATTAACATTTTGAAACAAATCGCGTGGAAGGATGGTTATATAATGGTCACTCCTATACTATTTTTTCTCATTGCCAAGGTAGAGAGGCTGTGAAATGTTACCTAGAAAGAGATTCTGGCATTCACTTGTCACAACAATAATTTCTTCTCCATCTCCTTGACTTTGCAATGAGCCATAAATATTTTTGGTTTAATGGCTCCTACTATCTGCAAGGTCGAAGAGTGGGGATGGGTGCCAAGTTTTCGCCAAGTATGGCCAATCTTTTTATGGCCAAGTGGGAGGAGGATGTCATCTATGGACAGCAGAGGACTGAATTGATCTCCTGGGGACAATTTATAGATGATGTCCTCCTCCTATGGAAGGGGGACCGAGCCTCTCTAGATTTGTTCATTGGTGAGCTAAACACCAATGACCTGAGATACTGTTCTCCAGTATGAGGCCAGCACTTCCACTATTCACTTGTTAGACCTGAACATTAGAGTACAGGATGATAGGCTCCTTACATCTACGTACTTCAAAGATATGAAGAGAAATGGCTACATAGGGACCGACAGTTGTCATCATGAGTCTTGGCTCAGATCGGTCCCTATGAGTCAATTCCTTAGATTGAAGAAAAATTGCTCCCTTACAGATGACTATCTAAGGGAGGCAGAGTTTCTTAAAACTTGCTTCCTACAGAAGGGTTACACAGCTAATGATCTTGACTTGGTTATCACCGATGTTGCTTCAAGAGATAGAGGATTTATTAAAACCCAAAGTAAGAAATGGAAATGCAGAATTTTCAATTAAAAAGATTTTTAGAAACACTGTGATGTTTTGAAAAATGATAGAATACTAGGTCCCTTGCTTCCAGAACAACCCAGGGTCATATAGAGGTGCCCCTCCCTTAAGACTCAAGATAGCCCCTAATGTAATTGGACCTCCAGCTAAACCAGTTTTTTTGGAGATTTTAAAGGCTATTTATGCAGGAAATGTGAGGTCTGACAAAATAATTGCCTTAGGGAAAGGAAATATCTCTCTTCTGGTTCCAATGTTACTGGACAGACATATTATATAGGATCTTTTATCACATGCTCAACCAAGAATGTGGTCCATTTGATTACGTGTCCTTGCGGCCTTCATTATGTGGGTCACACGATCCGTAAACTAGAGACTAGGCTCAAGGAGCACTTAGAGAATATTCATAGAGGTTTTTTGAACCATAGTCTATCAAAACACTATGCATTATGTCATGGGAAAAGTTTAAAAGGGACATCCTTTATGGCCATAGATAAGTTCAATTCTCATTGGAGAGGCAGCCACACAAGGAGAGAGACTTCAAAGATGGAGACCTGGTGGATTTTTTGTTTAAAATCTTACCGACCTCACAGTTTAAATAAAGAATGGGATGTAAATGCCTTTAATAATAATAGTTAGGACAAGTTTTTTTTAATTTTATCCTTTCTCATTATTAATTTTTTTTTTATATTTTCTTTGATGTTATAGATCTGAAGTTATATTTGTTGCATATTTTGTTTTCCAACAGTTATTAGTTTCTGGTTAGGCTCTGTGTGGAGTCTAATTTCAGTTTTTCCTAACTTTTTAGACGTTTAGAGCAGCTTTTGACATATATATTATTCTTGTTTCCATTTGGCCCAGTTCTTTTTTTTTTGGCCCTGTTCTTTTATCCACATTGCCTCAACAACAAGAATAACCTAATAGTGATATAGCCGGTCTACTTAAACATGGCCGCCGTGGAGGTTTTTCTGGCTACACAGGTCCCAGCCGTGTCGTAAACATCCAGCAGTGACGTACTTCCGCTTCCAGCGGACGGGAATGAAGCTTGGGATGCAAGGAGGAAGAGGCAGTTCTATCTTGCCCTCCCCTATATAAAGAGGATATGACGACCACGCCCCTGACAACGTTCCTATTGGATGAAACGCCACGTAGGCTGGAGATCTGACGTCACGCCGCTACATGCACTGACATGGCCGTCTTTGTGGCTGGAAACATCTGATATCTAGGATTGAATTGAATTCATGACATGGCGGTGTCAGGGTTGGCTCAGCCCTTCCTTCTCTGAGCTGGCCGCTCAGCTGTTGGCTAATTGCCAGCTCTCATCTCTCTCCACAGTTAACCAGCTGTTGTGGATCTGCTCGTCAGTCCCGCCTACTTAAAGATCTCCAGCTCATTTCATTCCTGCCTTCGCCTTGGTCACATCACAAAAAACCATCTCCTGTGTTCCTGTTTAAAGACTGGCTTTGCTGACTTCTTGCTCCTTATCCTGCTTGCTGTTCCTCTACTTGGATCCCTGACTACTGAACTCGGTTCAGTAAAGCCATACTGAACTTGGCTGATTACCCAATCTGATTACTGAACTCTGGCTTGGCTGAATACCCGATCCGGTTACTGGACTCTGGCTATGCTTTGACTATGCTTACTCTATTGACTTTTTTATTTTTATTAATAAACAAGTGTGATTTTACTGTACTTCTGTCTTGGTCTGGTTCATGGTTTCTGACAGCCTGTTTTTATTTGAACAAATGTGAGTATACTGATCGTTTTTATGGAATAAATACATCTTGAATTTACATGCTGCACTATGAGGAGTTGCCTTCTTCTGTTTTATGCATGGACCTGTGGATTCCTTATGCATTGATACTATACAAGATTCAGCTATCTGTTACTTGAGTGGAGTAGAGCCGTGGTATTGAGGATGCATTATACTCATCTGACCACTTATAACATTATAACATAGTGGTCCATTTTCTCTGTTAAGGGGCCTGGTGTGTTGGTGTTTGGTGGAGGATATATCTGGCTCACCCTATTTTTGTCCTGCATGCACCATAGGTGGTTCCAGTCCTCTCTGAATAACGACTTTATATGTCATAATACAGTGGACGCTTTTGTTGTACTTTTTTTCATGTTTTTAGCGCTGCATATCTTTTATTTTTTACATTATATTGTCACCAACTTTTTATGCTAGCTGTTTTTTAGATTGTCATAGCGCAGTGATTAATTTTTATTTACCATTAAGAACTGCCTGAAACTGCTGCACATGATGATAAAGTTACCAAAATAGGTCGTAGGGATCTTTGAATCTGGTGCAAGCCATTTTAAAGGTCCATAGCACCAGACAACTTTCGGAACTTCAGAAGTGCAATTTTGCATCCCCCGATAAACTTTAAAATGAAAAATTATTTCATAAGAATAATAGAGGAGAAACAGCTTGTTGTAAGAATGAAAAGGAGACAGGATCAAATAGCTTCCCCTGGAAAACAGAGGGGCTGTGTTCACAAAGAAAGCCCGACCTGAAACTTAGATGAATATGGGAAAAAACAGCATGGCTTGTTCCACTGATTGTTGGAATGAGGCAATATCCTGCAGTGGCCTTGCTGCTCTGAGCCACAAGGATTTTGCAAGATCCTGTCCCCTATACAGGTTTATGACAAGCTGAATCTCCTCCATTGTGCTTGTAATCATTTGACATTATTTTAATGTTACCTGTCTACAACCTCTCTTAGGTCATTACTGCTCTATTTTGTTGTTCTATTTATATTAAGGATTATCCCTATCCTGTTTGATAAGAGGCTGCAAGACTAGTGAATTCGCCTTAGATAATATATGATATGGAATTATCATCCACTCAACCAGCATACCCCATTTTATTTCAAACTTCACATGTATGTGTCTTAGGCAAGCCACAGATGGTGCGAATTTCTTTTCTGCAACCACATGACTCCCTGATCAACAGAAGCAGTGTTGACAGGGGGATCCCTCCTGCGGATGAATTGTTTTCTCCCGATGAGGGGGTGGGGGCGAGTGGGGGCGGGTGGGAAAATCTATCCCTGCCGGGAAAAGACAGTGATTGCCACTAGCGGCTATAGCAGTTGCGAATCTGGCAGGCTGGTTGTACCAAGTTGATCCTCTTGGTTTTTAATAAACTCTGTTTATACATGAATATACTGTAATTGAATTATTTGCCAGTCCCCATTTTCACATGTGGGTCTGAAAGTTTTGTTGCCATAAGAGAGAGGAAAAAGGAATTTGTAATTCTTTTAACACATTCCTGCAGAGTTAGGCCCATTGCATTACATTGTGTTTATACAGTGTGTTTGAAGACATTACTCCTACAATGTTACACATGTAAGAGAAACGTGTCAGGAGAAACAAGCAGTTATAGGGATTAGTTAATTGTCCCAGTTACTATTTTTCCTGTTTAATAAACCAGTGCCTCCACACCTCCTCCCTGTTCTCACCACTGATTCTCAGCAGCGTTGATCTTACATGTTTATGGGCCACTCTGTAGTCGGTTCAGCATATATTAGCCTGAAGAAAATTGTGTGTCCAACCAATCTCTAAAGTCAAAGCCCAGCTTTTCTTCTA
Organism: Lithobates clamitans; assembly: GCA_037952925.1. Classification (NCBI taxonomy): domain Eukaryota; kingdom Metazoa; phylum Chordata; class Amphibia; order Anura; family Ranidae; genus Lithobates; species Lithobates clamitans. The sequence goes on from JBBGZY010000438.1 coordinate 14,030,845, forward strand.
AAAGTTCAATTTGTACACAAAAACATGAAAGAATTAGAGAGATTTTTCAGAAAGTTTTGTGATGCACATACCTTTTCCACTGTGTATTACTAGGAAGACTATTTGCTGTAATCTTTGTAGCTTTGTGTGATTAAATGACAGCAAGTTGACAGTGTAATGATGTTGATTAATTGGGGTTGATTTACTATAACAGTATAGGTTGTTCACTTAGGAAAGTTAATTTCCATTTTGCAAGGCAATTTTACCTTAGCTTCACACATTAAGTGAAGCACTGGCTAGATCAGCTAACCAACCAACAAACCAAAAAAAAATGTTTTGTTTCTTGCACGCAACTGGGTATTCATGTGATTGGGTGAATTTTCACCACATTTGCAAAGCAAACATTCACTCTACAGAGGGAACATGCTCTACTTCTTAAATAAATCACCCCCATCATGCAAAGAGCAGGCTGGAGATGGATATGAGGCACAAGAAGCTACAAAGCTGATTAAGGCCCATACTAATTACCGGTATATATACTGTGTATGATAATGTCCACTAATGCACTGAGCATCCATAACGCCTAATAAAGCTGCAAATGCTGCAAAATATGTATTCTTGGTGTGATGAGGAAACCAGGTTTACTATAGAGAAGTGGTAAAAATAAAACAATTCAGGCAGTCATATAAGAAAATGACTGTGAAATATTATTTGAGCAAGGTAGCCCATATATTGATCTTTTTTTTTTTTTTTCTTGTTCAAACAGTGGGATGAATGAAAAAAAATCAGAAAACAATGATCAGTGTTTCCAGCGATAGCCGGCAGCACTGATCATTCAAGAAAAACCCAACAGGCTGGTTGTACACAAGTCAATTGATAGATTGACTTGTGTACAACCAGCCTGCCCATACATGGATCAAAATTTTGCCAGTCCCTGCTGAACTGGCCAAATTTTGATCTAGATAGGGCCAGCATAAAAGAGAAGTATGGCTTTAAAAAAATAAACAATCATACTCACCTAGATGGTTGCAGCACTGATCCCAGGAACAGCTGTCCCCCACAGACTTCAGTTCTTGGTCTTCAGTTTGCAGAGAGCTGGTGACTGTTAGTCACTGGCTCTTTGCTCTGCCCCTCCAGTGCTCACTGGAGCACTGGGCTATGTGGGGGTGGGAATGTCTGTATCTCGCTGAGAGGCAGAGCCAGCTGCTGGGCCAGGCATCTGAGTGGATACCAACTGGACTGGCTGAGTGATGTCGGCTGAAAACAAGTCACAGGAGTGCAGAGGAACTGCACTCCAGTGATCCATAAGAGAAGTATGGCCAAAATAGCTTTGGCTGTACTTCTCTTTTAAGAAAGTGAAGGTAAGATAAGCTAACCAAAGAAGCAAATCGTATAACAAAATTTAAACTCTCCTTGTAGGGCAGCTTGCTTCTTTTAAAATGCTACTACTCCCACTAATTTAGTATATTTTTAGAACACTAGCTGTTCCTCTTACATGCAGACACTTAATGGCACTAAACTCTTTATTAAAGCAGTTGATATGAAAAACTGCTAAACCCAGATGCTCTCATGCCCCACTTATTAAACATAGAACAGGGAAATTTTGACAGGAATGACAAACCCTAGTGTCCATGGTGTTGTCCTTTACCAGGCACCCTGAGTGGCCACTTCCTGCTCAAACAGTCAAGTGAAAGGGAGAACGCACCCTAACCCATCTTGTGGTAACCCCAATCACAAATAGTACCTAGGGTCAGGCAATCTCCTCCGACTGCCCCCTTGACCTCGGACAGAGATAGAGTAAGACCGGGTGTGCTGTCCTTCCTTCACAACAAGCACCCTGTCTTTGTGTATGGCCCTCCCAAGCTTCCACTCTTTCTTAATATCCTGGAACCGGACCCACACCTCACTCTCCGGTGTCCGTTGTGATTTCGGTACATGCAGGAAATTCCACACCAGCTCATCTTCCCACTGCTCCTGGGAATCTTCTATGACCTGCATGACACTTTTTGGAACATAAGGATAGTCCAGTCCCCACTCCTCAGTAACTCTCTTCTGTACATTGCGCTGAAATCCTGAGAGCCGCGTTAGTTCTTTGGGCCTTCCCTGCCCGGGCAGAACACAGGAGTCTGGTGACCTGTTCACTTCTTTGTTGTATCTTGGTGCTCCAGTGGAAAGAGCTGTCGAAAGTCCAATGGAGGATACTGGGGTTTGTGGATGATTTAGCGACTTCTCCGATGTTCCGGAAGAAACTCCAGCAGAAGTAGAACTTTCCATAAACCATTCTTCTTCATCACTGGAATCAGCCTCTTCAGGGGATGACCACTCAAACAAGTTCTCCAGAGACCCATACTTCTCTAATAATTGTGGTGACCCCCAGTCCACAGCCCGGCCCTTACTCACCCGGTCCAGCTCACCTGAGGGATTCCCCTCCCGTGACTGCGGCTCCTTCTGGACCGGTACAGAAAAGGTCTTAGGGTCAGCCGGCTTTTCTGGGACATCTTCCAGGGTTCTTCCACACACAGTAACCCCCTCCTTGTCCCCAGCCAGGCCACAGGCTTCCCCAGCATTACCTTTGGACTTTGGCTCTGAGAGCTGCGAGATAGATAATGCAGGAGACATCGCTTTCACCGCAGGGGTGGCTGACACATGACCCTCTTCCTTCCAGGTCAACTTTATCTGAGGGGTGCATAGTCCGGTAGATGGTTAGATGTTGTAGTACTGCGTCTCCCGTTGCACTGATCCCAGCTGGTCAGGGGACTTCATCAATGGCCGCACCGGGCCCAGGCACGAACTTCAACAGTAGGCCGATAACCTTTCCGGACACAGCATGCACAGCTTTTCCACCCCAGCGATCACTTCCGGGACCAGTCCTCCGGTTACCTCCAAGCAGATGCCGGTATCCACCAACACCCGATCCTGCATTTCAGTGGGTTGCTGCATGGCTGTTGCACTCTGAATACAGTCAGCCATCTTCCTCCGCCTCATGGTTTTGGGCGTTGCACGCTGAAAGTTTTTACCTTCTCCTCTGGGGTGTGACTCCACCCCCAACTTGTTGGCTCAGCGTGCAAGGAACTGTAGCACTACATTTTCCCTGTGCTCCTCAGCGACACCTGGCAGCAGGCACTGTATAATTGCAGGCTAACTGGCAGCAGTCACTAATTTCACAGTAAAAATGTCCCCTTGTGATGTCCCAACTGTAAGGGATCAACTTCTCTGCAGTCCCCGATCACCCTACCCCCTGTGTCCGTGTTTCCAAGGACAACAGCGACATCCACATGCCCCATCCGCATTCTTACTGTGATAGCAGGATATAAAAGTTAAAGCAAAACAGTGGATAGTGTCCGCGCTGTACCTGCGCCAGACACATTTGTAATTCAAAAGGGCACGATGATGCTGTGGTTGCCACGTATGACAGCACAATAATCACAGTCACTGTATTGCAGGATTTGTTACTTTTGTAAGAACAAGTCTGGTTTGTTGTCCTGAGCAACAACCTGTAACAAATCATTTTTAGAGCAAACACATAGCTCCTTTTCTCTCAGCACATTCCAGCGATCAACTGTTACTAGGGGCGATGGCCAGTAGGTTAGCTGTGAAGGCAGATCTCGGTGGGACCTTCAAAATGCAGCGGTACCCCCATGGGGGCTGCTGATGTGGTTGTAGCAATCCGCCAATCTCCCTGCTCCCATCCCCTTCTTAGTCACCCAGACAAATGACAAACAGTCAATTACTCATTTTTCTTTGCTTTTATTTATGGGATTAAACTTGGAGAGATATCAGGAATGTATGAGATGCTCATGAAGAGTTCAGAAGGAAAGGTTATCATCCTTGGCCTTGGCTTTGTTAATGTATTTCCCCTATCCAGTCCTCACTGCAGACTATTACTTCTTCTGTTATCTATCTGACTGAAGATTTACTACTCACAGCTTCCAGTTAAACAGGATAAATCACTCTGAATAATTCCCCTGTACAGAACTCCCAAGTTGAACAACAGGTACTACTCTGAATAGTTCCTCTGTTTGACTTGATATGATTCCTTTGGGGTATTAATTCTTTAAGGTCAAAGGCCTACACCACCTTATTCATGACCCGCATACCAACACCCTTCAGTCTTTGGAAGTTGTTGCAACATGAACTTGGCACATAATAAACGACAGACTATTGCTCCAACCCGTCCACTTTTGTCCATACTGTATTCCTTGGCCACACAGTATGCTACGCTACTCTCTCCAGTACTTCTGCTTCTTCAATGTTACACTGACCTTCTGCTTTGTATCAAAGTCCTGTGTTCCCTGGTCACAGAAATCCGATAGCTGATCTACTTCTGCCGCTTTACTCCTACTTCTTCCGCTTGATCCTCTTTACAGTCAAGCACTGTGTTCCCCGGTCACAGAAACTGTGTTCCCCGGTCCTCCTCCACGCACACGGCACATCTGAGCCAGAATGTAGGCGGCCACACCCCCCACTATACTAACACTCCTATTCCCAAATCAAAACAACTAGGCCTGGAATAGAAACACAGGCCTGGCTAAATTTACCTGCCACTAGTCCTGCAACTAGAAAAACACTAATCTAGCACCTACCTAAAAGTAGAGGGTGCTATATTTGAATAAACACTAGTCTGGTTTTACTTATGGTGAATCTTTCCTTTTTTGAGCAGATTTGAACATGAGTGTCGAGTGAGGACCCCGGATCTCTCTGAGTCCCTGTGACTACCAAGTCTATCCGCTCTTCAGTAGTGTTTGGAGGCTGTTGTGGTTGGTTGTGCTATCCACTTGCTGTTTCTAGAGGAAAAGGCCCTGGCCGGGTATTAGCCACAAGCGAGTCAGCTTGTGCAAGCTGGTAAGCGTGCACTCCACGTGGTGGTGGATTCACACGTGTCTGTCAATGTAATCGTGATATTCACAGGAGGAGATTTTTCTAACACCTTGTGTATTCCTGCCATACATTTATTGCCTCAAGGACTTATCTGCTTTAGTTCCATTTACCATCATTGGGACTTGCTGTTATATATTGCTATTCACTAATTGTGTCACTGTGCAATATTTTGTTTTATGTTCATTTTTGTCACTTTTGTGTCACCATGCAATTTTTTGCACCTTTTATTCTTTTAGACATACAGAGCACAGCTCCTATTTTATAAATAAAGGACATGGATTACTGGAACCATGCCCCGTGGTCTAATGTGACCAAGATAAACTTATTTGGTTCAGATAGTGTCAAGTGTGTGTGGTGGCAACCATCTCAGGAGTACAAAACAAGTGTGTCTTGCCTACAGTCAAGTATGGTGGTGGGAGTGTCATGGTCTGGGGCTGGATGAGTTCTGCCAGCACTGGGGAGCTACAGTTCATTGAGGGAACCATGAATGCCAACATGTACTGTGACATACTGAAGCTGAGGGTAAAGGTGATGGAATGGCCAAGCATGTCTCCAGACCTAAACCCTGTTGAGCACTAACAGAAAAAGGTTACCATCCAGCTAGATCATGTATGTTGCCAACATCCCTAGATTGATAGGTGAAAAAAATACCCCCAAAAGGTTGTGGGACTTTAACGGCAACAGTGTAATGTAAAAACAATTTTATTCCATAGAAAAATTTATATATGTATACAAAACATTAGCATAGTTAATAAACATAACACAGTGAACACAATAAAAAGCTGAAACACAGCTGTACTGATGTGCATTGGATAAGGATGCTTGTAATGTCTTCCACGAAGGCCTATGCGTTTCGGGACTGAAACTGACCGTCCCTTCATCAAGGGCGACTCGTGGGACAAGCTCTTACCAAACATGACAGTGTTGGAGCACCCATTGCCCAAATCACGATGGCGAATATGTCAAAACCACCCACGGATCCAAAAACCGGAGCCTGGGTGTGTATGGCTGGCCCCACTCTGCCCACACTGATGCACCCCTAAAAAAGAGACACCGAATCACGGAGCCCGTCCAAGAGGGTACTGTGTCAGGAAGGCACAGACCCAAGTGGATGTCTGAGTGCTAGAAAATATACAGTGGTGAATCTAGGGCGAGTGGAAAAAAGGACTATATGAAGGGAGTGTGGGGTACCAATTGAATGGTCATTAATTAGCTCGCATGAACATATTGATCTTCACACCAGCAGAGTCAGTATATTGCTCTTTAGCTAATGGGCGTCAGATCTTGCAGTATCTATGTCCAAACGGTTCACCTCTGTTCAGGGCAATAAACCCTATTGAGTATCTGTGGGGCATCCTCAAACAGAAGGTGGAGGAGCGCAACCTGTGAAGCTCTGGTGAACTCCATGCCCAAGTGGGTTAAGGCAGTTCTGGAAAAAATGGCCACAAAAAATAATTGACACTTTGGGCCCAATTTGGACATTTTCACTTAGGGGTGTACTCACTTTTGTTGCCAGCAGTTTAGACATTAATGGCTGTGTGTTGAGTTATTTTGAGAAGACAGTAAATTTACACTGTTATACAAGCTGTATACATTGTAGCAAAGTGTCATTTCTTCAATGTTGTCACATTAGTTTAAAACATTATGTATGGCCTTTCTGTATAGAATGAATCAACTCTTTGTTGATCAGGCTGGGGATATAGTATATAAGTTGTTGTTTACGTGTAACAGAACAACACATTTTCTTTAAATACAATTTTACTTACAAAAAGACATTTCTGGATAAAAAAGGATGAAGACTTTTGACATGACCAGCAATGCTTGGTGTTAAATGTGATTTTAAGTTAGTCTATAATTTGACTTGGGATTATAGCAGGAAGCCACTCTAAAACTGCTTGTTGTCATGACAAATACTACATGTTATTTAAAATTTATTTCAGATACACTATGTTCATACTAAAGTTTTTACTTTCACATACATAAATAGAAAATATATTGTATTTTGGCTAATAGCCACAGGTTATCATTGTCATTTTTAAGTAACTTTAACATTTTTACTTTTTTTATCTTCTATCTTTCCAGTGGGTTGACTGTCTTCCAGTGTATCTTCAAACTAAATTCTGATAATTCTCAAGGCTAATAATTAAGTTATTTTCAAAAATTGCATGAGGAGTTAGGCACTGCCATGGGTGACATTTGACAAAGAAAATCACTTTTTTTGTTTTTATATATATATATTATAGCGGGGAGCAGGTTCTCATTTTATTGTGACTTTAAGAGAGACATAGGAGATGTCTTTACGAGGTATGTGGTGTTGCAACAGTATGATTTTCATGGATGATGTCAGCAACACCATATTCTGGCATTGCATATTTTGGATGTGTAATTGCTGCTTCATTTTTACATTTAGCTTGGCTTCAATACAGCAGCAGAATCTCATCTCAATCTGATTCATGTCAGCTTAAAGAAAAGGCTTTTTAGATTTAGAGTTGTGGCTGCAACACCTGTTTTATCTAACAGCCTAAACTAAACAGTGATAGTGGCAGCAACTACAGACCGTAACCCTCATGCACACAGGCTGTTAAAAAAACGTTATAAAAACGCCAGTATCTTTGCAGTGAATTTTTTCAACTTTTTTCAGCTTTTTTCAGCGTTTTTGCAATAGCGTTTTTTAGCGTTTTTGAGCGTTTTTCCGCGTTAGCGTTTTGAGCGTTTTTGAGCGTTTTTGAGCGTTTTTGAGCGTTTTTCAGTGTTTTTCAGTGTTAGAACGTTTTTACAGCTGAAAAACCTCTTTCAGAACGCACTGGTCCTGGGTTTTTTTTACAGCTTAAAAACGCTTATGCCACTTGCAGCTCAAAAACGCCTAGGTGGGCATGAAGCCATAGACTAACATAGACAGGCCTTTTTAAGCTGCAAAAAAAGCTCAAAAAAGCAGCTGTAAAAACGTCCATGTGCATGAGGACTAAAAGCTATAGGAAGTTTTACTCAAAAAAAAAACAAAAAACTGCTTGTTTCATAGCGGGAGAATCAAGAACTTAGTTCCCTCCCTAAGCATGCGTGCCCCGTCATGTTGGGTTACATATTTTTCAGGTTTGCATCCATGCCTGGTGAGGCATAGGGGGTTCCTCTGTGCATTATTCTGCAGGTTGAGCAGGTGTAGACAGAGGTCCTCATGTTGTACTACAACACTTACCCTTTCAGTTTCAGGCGCACATGCATTTCATTACCCTTGGAAAGATGTCAGGCTTCTTTGCCAGGCATTTGTGTTACTGTTTGTGTAAGAACTGCCATTAATGCAGCCTTGATGTGTCCTTTCTCATGTTCCAAATTATATCTTATGTGTGGTTTTGTTCTGGGAGACCCCTGATTCCCACCCTTGTTTGCGGTCAGACACACACCCCAAATAGTGGTTACTCTTACCCCCCTGGTGGGGCTTCACAATAGCGGTTAGTTCCTTTTTCTTTCCTCTAGTTACCCCTAGGGGTTTTACCCTCCCCCTTTTTGTTTTCTCTTCCTCTTATTGTCTGTCTTCTTTCTTCAACCTTTTCTCCTCTCCTTTTCCTCTCCTTCTCCCCCCCCTTTTTTTTTTCTTTTTCAGGAGCTTTACGCCACCTCGGAGGGACCTCCTGAGAGCTACGATGTGCTCCTTTTATATCAGAGGTTTGAACGAGCCTTGGAAGAGATAACAAATCCTCTACAAACTTAATAATAGTATGGTTAAAATGGTCTTTTTCCCAAGAGACTCACTTTCGAACGTCTCATGTCCCAACAAATATTTCCCAACATGGTATCATAGTACCTATTTTCAGTTCAAATTCATGGGGGTCTCGATTGCCTTTCACAAGTTATTGCCTTATTGTGTTCTAGATACATGCTCTGACCTGGAGGGGAGATACCTTTTTGTAATAATGATAATATTACGTTGAGTATTAAATATATTTAAGATCCTATGGACTTTGCTGAGGGAGTGATCATATTGGCAGGAGACTTAAATTGTATATTAATAGAGACTTAATAGAGACTTTGCTTAAGAGGACCCAGTCCAATGACATTCTATGTCAGAATCTAGACATCAATTACTAGATCCCATCAATCAGAAAACCCTATCTATATGAGACCGTTATTGTACAAAGTTATATATGAAGGGGGACAAGCCGGGGAGGCTCTTGGCAAGAGCACTTGCAGAGCTAAAAATGTCTCACAATCCATTCCCAAACTTAGACAAGTGGACGGTCACATTACCCATCATCCTGCTGAAATCATGGAAGCGTTCCATATATATTATGAATTCTTGCATACATAACCTCTCCCCTAATATGATATACAGACTTAGGACATACCCAGTAACACTGCAGAACACGTTGCGAGGACAGCTCTCCCAACTATACCAACAGCTGAACTGGACAAGTTAAAGCAGCCTTTTCAAGAGGAGGAGCTTCAGGATGAATTCTCTGCGCTCTAACCAAATAAAAGCCCTAGACCTGATGTTTTTTTTTTGGTTCCTTAGTGAAGCTCCCTCCCCCTTTCTCACAAAAATGTATAATGCTATATCTCCTCTCAGGCTTTGGAGGCTCACATAGCTGTTCTGTCTAAACCAGGTAAGGATGCCACTCTCTGTAGTAGCTACCATCTCATATCTCTCAGGAATGTGAATATACGCCTATACTGTAAACTGTTGGCTAACCGCCTTACCCCATACATTGCTAATCTCATATATCTCAACCAGGTTGGATTTACTCCAGACTGGGAAGCTCAAGATAATACTCTTAAAACTATATTCCTGATGGAATATGCCCAAAAACACAAGATACCAGCTTGCCTAATATCTGTTGATGCTGAAAAGACATTCAATTGGCTAAAATGGGATTTCCTTAAAGCCACCCTTCAGCAAATAGGACTGGGACAAAACATGCTCCATAGAATTCTGGCCCTTTATCATCGTCCTTCAGCCTGTGTTCGGTCTAATGGCCTTCTCCTCCATCCATTAAAGACCCATAAGGGCACTCATAAGGGGTGTCCCCTGTCCCCCTTACTGTACATTTTAACAATGGAGAATTTGGAGAATGCTATTCGTGATAACCCCACAATTAAAGACATCAAGATAGGCCCACGTCAATACAAATTGTCACTTGTCATGGACATTTTATTAAGATGTATTTATTCTGTATTGTAACAGTGTCTCCCAGTGTTAGTTCTCCTGCAGCCCACTCTAAAGAGCGACTGGGGCAGACTGACACTGGTTGAGACCTGTTTTGGTAGTGGAAAGCTTCTTGAGGATGTATAGAAGTGTTTGTAGAGTGGGGATATGTCTGTCAGCGAAGGGCCCCTGTGCAATGCACAGACGATCATCTGGGGGGGATGTGTTCACTCTGCAAAGACATTATCGGTTATGGGGGATGTACTCTCGTGTGTCTCCGTGTGTCTGATCAACACGTCGGGAGGCTATGGCGTGTTCCTGCAGATAATCTCCCATCCTCAGAAATGGTAGAATAATCTTGGTATGCGTTGTTCCCTGAACAATGCAGAATAAGGATCTATTCCTTCTATTACTTGTGAGTTTGAGGTTTTTGGATGCCTGAGTAAATTTAAAGTTAATTATGACAAAACAGAAGTCTTAAACATTTCCCTATGATCACAGGAGGTCTCTTTTATACAATCAAACTTCTCTTTTAAATGGCAACATCAGGCCATTAAACACCTCTATAAGCCTCTCATCCATCTTACCTCTCTTACCTAAAAGCAGCCCACACCATTATATCCAGAAACTAGCGTAAATTGGGCACTCCTTATCTTGTAGAATGGGTGTGCGAAATTGACTCTTTGAGCACTTGGAACAATTGGTCTCCTGGGAAACTGACAAATCAGATTCTTATGAGATAACAAGGACTGTGTGGAATTATTATTATTCCTCTGACTTTGCTACATATCTCAATTGATGAGCCCTCATTTTATGTAGAAGGTGAACATGTGCTGAATTTTGGGTGGGATTTCAGTCTAGGGGTGCCCGGGGTGGCTTCGGCACCATTCGCTATCTCTCTTCTTCATCCTTTTCCTTATAGCATTATTATTCATTCCCCCCACCTCCCCAATTGTATTGTTTTTTATTTATATATTTATTTATTTCCTTTTTTTCTCTTCTCTTCCCCCTTTATATTTAATATATATTTAAATTATATTATTTGGCAGACAAAAATTGTACAATGGCTGAATAGTATGTAAGCAGTTTAGTAAGGTATCCATATTAGCGGTAGTGACGAGCAGGCTTTCTCTTATATTTATCTTTTTGATTTCATCATTAAAGTGTATCATTTGACAGACAATAGCCAACAATATTATACAGTTTCTGGACAGTATGCAAGCAGCTTGGTGAGATGGCAATGTAAGAGGGAGAGACAAGTCAGTTTTGCTTAAAGCCCAACTCCGAACAATAAAAAAATGATCACAGGGCACAGCACCACTGCAAGGGTTATATGCTTGTTCATGCCTAGGGAAACAAAGGAAAATTTACTTACTCGATACTCCACTCTGTAGCTAGACCATTCCCCGCAGCTTCCCACTGTCTAGCATTATAGGATCCTAACATCATCGAGATCAGAGCAGGATCCATGGCCCTAGTCGAATATCAGCCGGTTCATCAGGAACATGCTGACATTCAGTCAGTGTGTACAGCTGTCTTTCCTACAGAAGCTGGTTTTGGTCAAAGGGACATGCTGCGAGTGCTAATCAGTGTGTGTTCTGGTGGCACGGGGGAAACGTTAGGCAGTTCCCCTGTCAGAACACAAAGGCATAGCAGTGGAGATCGCTGCACTAACATCTCGTGTGATAGTACAGCGATCTGTCGTTTTTTTTTCTGCTGGGTTGAATGAAAAAAAAACTTTACGTGTGTACCAGGCTTTACCCTGTTGCAAACATTAGAATTTTGACAGCTAGGGTACAGCTAACACATTTACAGAGCTGGAGCACTGGAATAGGCCACAAACATTGAGATACAAAGCAGGAACACTGCAGCAATCATGAGAAGTTTGGTAGCTGATGTCCAGCTGCAGAAATGTTGAGTGGCTGTCAAGCCTTTCACCTTCACCTATCAGCCAGGGCCATCTTTAACGCAGGGCGAAAGGGGCAGCTGCCCTGGGCCCGCCAAAGCAGCTGCCCCTTGAGCCCGCAAATTGGGGTCCCATGATAACACAGCCGAGCACAGAAGTACATTGCTGTATTCCCCAGCCAGCAGGGTGGGGGCAGGGCCCGGGAGCTCCACTGCCGCTCTGACCCACGCTCCATGCAGCCTGCATGCTCGGAGCTGAAATCGGAGTAGGATCGCTGAGAGCCCCGCCTCTGGACCTCTTTGAGTCCCGCCTCTGGATCTCTTTGAGTCCCGCCTCTGGACCTCTTCAAGTCCCACCCCTGGATGTCTTCGAGTCCCACCCCCAGATCTTTGCGAGTTCCACACCCAGACCTTTGCGAGCCCTGCCTCCGGATACCTAAGGACCCCGCACCTTGATGTCTGAGGGCCCCGCCCCTGACCCCCTGAAGGCCCCGCCCCTGAACCCCTGAAGGCCCCGCACCTGGACCTCTGAGGGTCTTGCGCATGGACCTGAGGGCCCCGCACCTGGACATCTGAGAGCACCGTCCCTGAATCAATGAGAGCGGGTGGTGATGTAGGTCCTTCTCCCCCTATACTGCTTGTTGACTGTTATCCTAGCCCTGATCTGTTTATGAACAGTATAGCTGTACACTGCTGGTAAAATTTTAAAATGGTTATTTAGTTGATCACCTCCTGCACTCTGGTCTCTTGTCATCACCTGTATTCGATCTGCAGTCTCTGGTTATCTCCTGTATTAGATCCACAGCCTCTGGTCATCTCCTGTACTAAATCCGCAGTCTCTGATTATCTACTGTATTGGATCTATAGTCTCTGGTTATCTCCTGTACTAGATGCGCAGTCTCTAGTTATCTCCTGTACTAGATCTGCAGCCTCTGGTTATCTCCTGCACTAGATCCGCAGTCTCTGGTTATCACCTGTATTAGATCCACAGTCTCTGGTTATCTCCTGCACTAGATCCGCAGTCTCTGGTTATCTCCTGTATTAGATCCGCAGTCTCTGGTTATATCCTGTACTAGATCCCCAGTCTCTGGTCACCTCCTGCACTAGATCCGCAGTCTCTGGTCATCTCCTGCACTAGATCCACATTCTCTGGTTATCTCATGTATTAGATCCGCAGTCTCTGATTATCTTCTGTACTAGATCCGCAGTCTCTGGTTATCTCCTGCACTAGATCCGCAGTCTCTGGTTATCTCCTGTATTAGATCTGCAGTGTCTGGTTATCTCCTGCACTAGATCCACAGTCTCTGGTCATCTCCTGCACTAGATCCACAGTCTCTGGTCATCTCCTGCACTAGATCCACAGTCTCTGGTTATCTCCTGTATTAGATCCGCAGTCTCTGGTTATCTCCTGTAATAGATCCACAGTCTCTGGTCATCTCCTGCACTAGATCCACAGTCTCTGGTTATCTCCTGTATTAGATCTGCAGTCTCTGGTTATGTCCTGTATTCGATCCGCAGTGTCTGGTTATCTCCTGCACTAGATCCACAGTCTCTGGTTATCTCCTGCACTAGATCCGCAGTCTCCGGTTATCTGCTGTATTAGATCCGCAGTGTCTGGTTATCTCCTGCACTAGATTAGCAGTCTCTGGTCATCTCCTGCACTAGATTCGTAGTCTCTGGTCATCTCCTGCACTAGATCCGCAGTCTCTGGTCATCTCCTGCACTAGATCCGCATTCTCTGGTCATCTCCTACACTAGATCTGCAGTTTTTGGTTATCTCCTGTATTAGATCCACAGTCTATGGTCATCTCCTGCACTAGATCTGCAGTTTTTTGGTTATTTCCTGTATTATATTCGCAGTCTCTGGTCATCTCCTGTACTAAATTTGCAGTCTCTGGTTATCTCCTGTACTAAATTTGCAGTCTCTGGTTATCTCCTGTAGTACATCTCTCAGTGAGCAGTAATGATGTGCAGTAACCTCTAGCAAAGAACGAGGAAGCAGAAATTATTTGTTGTAACCTCTAACAAATAGTCAGTGATCGGTAATAATATGCTGTATCCTCTGGCAACCAATTGCAATTGCTGCCTGATCTGCTGCAGTAAACTGATTTTACGTATTACTGCTATTTGTTATTGTCTAAGAGCGGTTGGGGGGCTCAATAAAATATTTGCCCAGGACCCAATCAATATTAAAGATGGCCCTGCCATCAGCTGAGGGTTAATGAGTCTTCTCAGGCTCCTAGCTGCTCCCATCAGCTGTGGGGTAACATGTCTGAAAAGGAAAAAAAGAAGGTAACGCTCACTCCATGTGCATGCAATCTAGCAGCAGGACTTTTGTCTCACTTCTTTAGCAGGATCATTCTCTGAGCCATTGAATGTTGAGAATTTTTTTCAAATATTTGGAGAGTCCCAAAACTTTGGGTACTGTTGGGGGTATGTTGTATGGTCTCTGGGCTATTTTCGATATCTGAAATGAGAAATACTTATGCATGACCAAGATCATCTTCCCGCAGCAAATCCGTGATTGTGTGATTAAATCATTTTAATAAAAGGGATTCCCTAAGTTTAATGCCATCTATGGCAGTAGGAGGAATAACTCTGTGGTGCTTTGGCACACAATACTTTACTGCACAAGTTCATGCAATGCACCCCAGAATAAAAAAAAACTAGGGGCGGAGCCTGCTGGAGCCCTTGTGGGGTTATAAATGGGAGAGCATACATGGCTGGGATTTTTCATTTCACTCTTTCACTTCACATGGAACAGCTTATCCTGCTGCTGAAAACTACTGAGGTACACATATCTTTCATCCTTCACATCAAGCACTCCTCCGTGTCTGGTTATGTTTTTTTATATTCACACTTTCTCACATTTCCCCTTTTCCTTTTAGGGGTTGCCTTTACTGACATCCCTTTTAACATTGCTGCAGTTTTGAACACATTCCTCCTTATTATCCGTCCTACCATCGCAACAGGTTGGTTTATACATCCATTCATGCATTCCATTATATACTTTATGATTATTTTGCCAATTTAGCAATGTTTGATTATATACATATTATATTATATGAACGGATTATCTAGGACCTCCAAGGTCACTAATTTCTACCCATGCCATGTCCGCCTTCCCATTGTTCCCTGGTCAGGGTTTTTTGGCTCCCTCAGCTCCCTTCCCAAGCATATATTGCTGCCATCCTCGGTGAACATAGCCACAGGCACCTAGGCCTTGCCGATTGGTGAGTATGGGGTCTTTTCTTTCTCTGTATAGCCCCTCTACCATTTGTCCATTATTTATTCATGTGTTACATTACTTTTTTGGTAATTCATTTTCAGATATATCCTACATGCATCCACCCCTGAAGAGGGAGTCCCATCTCATGAAATGCGTCGGGTGTTTCAGATGTTATGTATACTCATGTATTTCAAATGAAATGCAATCTTTAACCATGTGCAAAATTGTATTGGCTTTGTGCTACTCTTTCATGTGTGATCATTTCTGCAATAAATGTTTTTATTGAATTTATATTTGTCAATTTCATCAGCCAATTGTGCACACCTCATATAAAGTCCCAAAGGGCGATACCTATGGGTTTTTTTTTTTGTACTATTAGGGATGGAGGTGTGTCACTGGTGACACCAGACCTTTCTTTTATCAAAATAAAAAAAGGCCATAATAAAAATAAAACTCAAGTTCAAAGACCATGTGGTGCACTGAGCTATATATATAAAATAAAAAATAGAGAATTGAAGCAATCCCCATATCTTGATGTAGTCATTAATCTAGTTTGTTTCACTACAGAGTATTATGAAGTAAATAAAAAACAAAACAAAAAAAAAATCACGTTCTTTTATAACTGTCTTTGTATTCAAGGTTTTATGTAACAAAGTACATTGTACTATTTCCACAGCAACCATATTATTTATTTTAAATGTCCTCTAAAGTAATTACATTTACTCAGCATGAAGCTATAGTTTTCGTTTTTCTTTTTTTCATGACAAATGTAGATAATAATTATAAATGTCTTCAAAATTAATTACTTGCATGTAACTATAATTCCTTTTTTATGTTATATTATAAGCAGTCACAAGGTTAAGTAAGAAAGAAAGATCAATGAATTCCATATAAAAATTATAAATTAAAAATTATGATTAGAATATAGAAAAATAGTAACAAATTTTGTCTGCTGTGCATTTAAAAATGTGTATCACATGAAAAAGTCAAAGGTTCTACCAAAATAATAATGTATAAAAATGTCAGTAATAATAATATAAGCTACAGGATAAATAATGATTATGCATTTGGTTTTTAAGGTAAACTTTATAGTGCTGTAGTGCTAAACATTTTCCATTTCAAATAATATAATAATATTCTAGGGAGAAGCTACAGTGGTGATGCCATCACACCTGCCAGGGTGCTGCATGCGATTGGCTGTATTTTATGCGAATGTACTCCTGCTTGTTGTAAGTAGTTGTAGGTAGTTTTAACCTTCATTAAAAACTTGAACTTTTATACTACACTATGAGTTCCCCCTTTATAGTGTAGTTGCACTGCTGGACCGTTTTGACTGCATGGTTTATCCATCTTGGAACCCTTGCTCTTGGCATCCATCTATCCTATAGGGATATTGGGTATAGGTGCAGTTATACTTCCATCTTGGGTCCCAGCGGTTGATTGTGGATAATCCTGTTTGCTTTGTTTTGTTTATCTTGGAATCCTGGCTCCTGGTATCCATCCATCCCATAGGGATATTGGGATAAGGTGCAGCCTGACCTTCATCCCAGGGGCCTAATAGCTGGTAAGCGGCTAGTGAGTGGGGTGTGCACTGTCTAGGTGTGAAGAATCCCTTTTTCGTTCACTTTTGGAGCACTGGATTTTGTTAACACTTAAATGTCTATATGAACTTTTTTTGCACTGAAGCACTTTATATCATGGACTTTATGGATTGTTTATGGATTTTTGTATTACTTGCACGTATGTTTTAAATTACATATTTATTTCTTTTTCACTTGATTATATGATTATTACAATGATCTTA
This sequence comes from Lithobates clamitans, assembly GCA_037952925.1. Lineage (NCBI taxonomy): Eukaryota > Metazoa > Chordata > Amphibia > Anura > Ranidae > Lithobates > Lithobates clamitans. The sequence continues at coordinate 14,047,777 of JBBGZY010000438.1, forward strand.
TGCACTTTCTAATGATAGTGCAGCACAATATTTGTTTTTATGGTTTATATATTACATATGTGGATATACATGAGTGTAGCTATCACACATATATATATATATATATATATATATATATATATATATATATATATATATATATATATATATATATATATATATATATATATATATATATATATATATATATATTCTCTTGTTAGATTATGACACAACATTTTGTATGGTGACACTTCTGCGCGACTTGTTTCCAATTTTTTAATAATAGATAATAAAAATGGCAGCAATGATAATCTAAGCTATAAGATAAATAATGATTATGCATGTGGTTTTTAAAGTGATTGTTTCAATAAAATTGTTTTCATGTCTTAATTTTCCATAAGAAACACAATCTTGTGAAACAGCAAATTTGGAAACTGATTTTTGAGATTTGGAATTCTGATATTTGGAGCAGGACAGTGCTGTACTGCTAAATATTTTCCATTAAAATTATATTCTTAGACTGTACTACAACAAAAATTTAAAGGGAAACTGCCTATGGACATGGTATATGCTTTTCATTCCAGTGGCCCATATGTTCCAACTCTTCTACTTTCCTTATCTCCAGCCACTGCAGGTATTCAACATTTCTGGGTATGTGGATTACCTGCACCCCATGCCACACTCTCTGGTTCCTCCTGCTGGCTTGTACAGCAATACGTGGAGTATAAACCAGCAGTAGGAATAACAGCATGTGGCATATAATGCAGGTATTCAGACACCTGGAAATGTGGAATACTTGCCTCAACCAGGAACCAACAAGTTTGAACACACATGTGCAGGATGTATTTACTTTAGTCTTGACATGGTCACGTTAAGCTTCTGGAGTGTCTACAGAATTTGGAAGGTACAGCGCACTCAAAAAACAAGTTGTTGCTTTTAAAAACATGATCAGCTCAGTTGTAATGATTTTGCAGGACTTGAGTAATGAAAGGTCATGTTACCATCATCATAGACCATCAAACTCTGCCGCCTACAGTGTGAGATAGCTATAGGCCAAGAGACCCTACTGAAAATTAGACTGGAAAGATGCTGAGACAGCTATTTTTGTGACCCATCATCTGCAACTAAGCTAAGTAAAAATGTAACTTTTAATTTTTTAATTGTGTATGAGTGTGTGGGGACTTAATATTATCATGTAAAAAGGCTTAAATTGAATGTGGGGATATACAGTATTTGTGTACATTGTTATATCAGTGTAGTTTGGCTATATTTATAAACCATCACAACAATATATTTGGTGATAAAGACATTACATTGTTAAAGCAAAAGCTTTAGTGGATATTTGTTTGTATGCACAATAAAGCAGAATATTCAATGAGATCAATTCCACATCACGTAAAACAATCCCTAATATATTACAAAAAGTTGTCTCAGTCTCTTTTGCAACATGTTTAATTATAGCCGAATCAAATCATGCCAGCACTAATGGTGCTTTGAATAATTAGTAGTTGTAAGCCTATAAAACAAGGTAACACTATAATTGATGGACATGTTATCAGTGAAATGGGCCAGAACAAACTTCTTAAATGGACAGTAAACAATGGCATGGGAAACTTTTTAATTGTACATATATTGAAAGCATTCATCATACATTTAACTGTGTTTTTCACCTTTATATATATATATATATATATATATATATATGTATATATATTTATGTACAACTGAGATTTTTAACTCACATTATTTAAGTACTACATCTCCAAACACAGTAACACATTTAAATGTTCAGATTATGTGGGAAGCAAAAGCAGTAAAATAAAAGTCAAAAATATAATAATAGAGAAGTTAATTTGTTTAAGCAAATTTATGATAGAAATGATACTCAAATAGTCATATGTTAATTATGTTATGTTAATTATAATAATAGTAAACTATTCAGAGGACACCCCTCTCAAGACAGAATTATATTGGCTTCCACTGTTGACTTTTTAAAAACAGTAGTTGCCTGGCTGTCTTGCTGATCTTCTGGCTTAACTGCTTTCTGACTGATAGGTAAAAACTGAAGCCAGAAAATCAGCAAGACAGTCAGGCATTAAAGCGGAGTTCCACCCAAAAGTGGAACTTCTGCTTATCTGATTCCTCCCCTCCTCTAGTGCCACATTTGGCACCATTTGGGGGAGTGGGTACCTGTTTGTGACAGGTAGCCTGTCCCCACTCCGGCTGAAACTCGCCATGGCGAGGTACGTCACAAGTTTGCCCCCCTGCTGCCGGGCCAGTAACAGAGTGCAGCGTGCCTCACGCATGCACAGTAGGGACATCAGCCGTGAAGCCGCAAGGCTTCATTGCCGATATTCCTTACTGACAATGGCGGCAGGGAGCACCCGACAGCTGATGCAAACATCAGCTGGGATGCCGACATCACTGGATTCCAGGACAGGTAAGTGTCCTAATATTAAAAGTCAGCAGCTACAGTATGTGTATCTGCTGACTTTTAATTTTTGGAGGGAGAGGCCGGACTACCACTTTAAGAATGTTTAGAAGAAGTTCAGTAGGGATGAGTTTTGCATCTTGCAGTCCTAGTATTATTTTACAGGCATTATCCCCATTGCATCTGCTTCTGATTTTGATGATGTTCTCTTTGGCAGTTGCTTTTCAACACTGTTGCCATTGTAGGTCATCAGTGAGATCATCCACATGCTCACATGCATCCTCAGGCTGATAAGTTTAAGCAGAGCATGCACCTGTATGTGTCTAATTAAATTGTTTCTGGGTATATTATTCACACCCCTTTCCCAGTGCTGCAGCAAGTAAATAAAATGAGGTACATACACTCTTTCACCAGTGCATCAGACTGCACTGTATGCAGCATGTCCAGACTTATGAATTTGACCTTGCCTAGAAAGGTCCATTCTCCAGTCTCAGTGTCATCAGAGTTCTGGGTATGGCATGTGTCCAACTTCTTTCAACGATTAATGTTGGAACCACTGCTTTTATACCTGTCTGTTAGGTCCCTACTGTTCCTTACTTTGTGTCATGTCCAAAAGTAGACACAGCCAGCAACCTCATGGAGTTCCCAAGGTAAAAACTGGGCACCATATTTTAAATAAATCGTGAGAATGAGGACATATTAGGACAGTCTATATGAAGCTAACAAAATAACTGATTTTTGTTTTCATAATGTTCATGAATAAATGATATATGACATGTAAAAATACAAAACTGTACAACCAATGCACATTCATAAATAGCCTGTCTGTATATTTCAATAGCACCATATACAGTATATAGATCAGGCAAGCAACTTGATATATTATTAGCTAGGTTTCAGGAAGGTAAAAAAAAAAAAAAAAATACAACTTCATGCAAGTAAAAAATAATTAAGTGTGTTTTGTAATTATTTAATTTGTTTATTTATTCATTTAATTAATTATTTTATTTCATTAGTTTTGTAATTAACCACTTCAATACAGGGCACTTATACACCTTCCTGCCCAGACCAATTTTCAGCTTTCAGTGCTGTCGCAGTTTGAATGACAATTGCGCGGTCATCAATCACTGTACCCAAACTAAATTTTTATCATTTTGTTCCCACAAATAGAGCTTTCCATTGGTGGTATTTGATCACCTCTGCGGTTTTTATTTTTTGCTAAACAAATTAAAAAAAGACCGAAAATTTAAAAAAAAATAAAAGTTTTGCTTTTGTTTCTGTTAAAATTTTTTCTAAATAAGTTTTCTCTTTCACTGATGGACACTGATAAGACGGCACTGACAGGCACTGATAAGGCAAGCACCGATGAGGTGGCACCAATGAGCGGGCACTGACGATGGGCACTGATATGCGGCACTGATGGGCACTGGTAGGTGGCACTGATGGGTGACACTGATATGCAGAACTGATGGGAATTGATAGGTGGCACTGATGGGCACTCATGGGTGGCACTGGGTGGCACTGGTGGGCACTGATGGGCAATGATAGGCGACACTGTTGGGCACTGAAAGGCTGCAAATATGGGTTCTTATGGGTGGCACAGATGGGCACTGATAGGCGACACTGATGGGCACTGATAGGCGGCACTTCTGGGCACTGATGGGCACTGATACGTGGCACTGATGGGCACTGATACGCGGCACTGATACGCGGCACTGATAGGCATCCCTGGTGGCACTGGCAGTGGTAGGCATTGTGAGTGGGCACTGATTGGAAGCTGCCTGGGCATTGAATGGCAGCTGCTTGGGCACAGATTAGTATTACCCTGGGGGTCTAGGGGGCATACCTGGTGGTCCAGTGTGGATGGCTTCCCTGGTGGTCCTGGGCGGCTTCCCTGGTGGTCCTGGGTGGGATCCGAGGGGGGGCTGTGCTGATAAACAATCAGAACAGACCCCCCTGTCAGGAGAGCAGACGATCGTCTATCCTCTACTCGCATCTGTCAGACGCGAGTGAGGAAAAGCCGATCACCGGCTCTTCCTATTTACATCGTGATCAGCCGTGATTGGACACGGCTGATCACGTGGTAAAGAGTCTCTGTCAGAGTCAGGGATTGAAACCACTTTGCCGCCGTCATTCTGCTATACGGCGGGCAGCAAGTGGTTAAGTAATTACCTAAATTTAAATTAGTATCAGCCTCTTGCAATCCGCTGTATAACAGAGCTCAGATTGAGAGATGGAAAAGCAGCAGAAGGAACCAATCAGTTATGATGTACTGCTCATGTGCTAACATGGAATATACGCATAGAAAGAGAGAGCCAATTGGGTTAGAGATGAGCTCATCATTTTGCTTCTTTTTCAAGGGATAAGACCTAGTCATATTACTTAGCTACAGCAGTAAAAAGTCGGGTCTCCCAGCTGGCAGGGCTGAGTAAAATTCAGGAGTAAATGGATAGAAACACAAATCCTTTGATATGTTAAATACCTCTCATGTATGTACAGTATTTCATCTGTGTATTTAGCTGTTTGCTTGGCGTTTTAAAGATAGTATTGTAAGTATTTGCATGCTGCATTTTATGTAAGTACATATTACACATAGCAGATTTTCCAAGATCACAAAAAAAAAACATAAGGGGATCCATGTTCATTTATCAGCTTATTTTGTTTGAATGCCAGGGCTTTCTTCATTGAATTCTCAGATGCTGTTCCAGACCAGCATTTTTCTTTCCAAACGTTTTTTTTATTGAAGGGTTTTACATGAACAAAGAGCAATGCACGTAAAAAACAGTTATCAAATGTTTTCATACAAAGAGCTCTAACAAGAAGCATATTTTTTGTAAGAGTACTTAAGACATATCAGGGTGTAGACAGATATGAACAAATCAAATATAAAGCCGTACTGCTAATCATGAAGAAGTTTTGGGCTGCAGTCCATTACCCTCTAGACACCCCATTGGGTTCAAACTGTGTCAAGGATATAGACTATCCCACCACCCTCCTCTTTTTTTCAAAAGTGTAGTTTCTGGTTACAAACTGTAAGAGCTTGTAGAATCAATATTAACCAAACAGCAAAAGTGAATCTGCACATCCTGTAACTCACCGGTTATCACTTTGGGTGATAGCCAGGGTGAAGAGCTAAAGAGATGAAATGAGAAGGGGATTAGGGACTCCATTCTCCTCTGCTAGGGGATGTTGGGCGTTCAATTCCCGTATTTGGGCCGATAGTTGAGCAAATTCATCTGTTGTTACAAAGTGGTGCCAACAGGACCAAATCTTGTTGAATTTAGATTGTGTCTCTTTCGCTTGATGTATAAGTTCCTCCATATCTGCGGTTTTTGTTATGTGTCTAAGCCACTCTGCTATTGTAGGAGGGTTGGGATTACGCCAATGGCATGGAATGCACAGTTTCACTGCATTTATCATATGTATGGCTAAAGAGCGACCGTATATTTTAAGCGGAATGGATGAGTGATGTAACAGGAATTGTGCCAGTGAGAAGTCTAAGGAAAATGTTGTGATCTGGTTGGTAAGGCGGTGGACTTCCTTCCAAAAAAGTTGGATTTGAGGACACCACCACCAAATGTGTAATAGTGTACCCTCAGGATCCTTGCATCGGAAACATTTGGCGAAACCTTAGGGTAAAGCTTATGCAGATGCGAGGGAGTTCTGTAGCACTTTGAAAGAATTTTAAATCCATTTTCTTGGGTTGACACAATACCTGTACCTTTATGTATGCATATGTAAATATTTTCCCATTCCTCCTCTGTCAAGTCTAGGGAGAGTTCTTGTTCCCATTTACTGCTTAATTTATTGGACTTAGGATTGTGATTTGAGAACAGCATGGAGTATGTGTCGGAAATGAAATGTCTTTGTGGCTCCTGTTTTCTGCGGATCGCTTCGAAAGGTTTTTTTGGTGAGACCAAGGTGGGGTAAGTTTAGGGTTGGTTAGGAAATGTCGGATTTGGATGTAGGTCCAGAATGAAAATGTTTGCGTTGTCATGCGCAGGGACAGTGATTGAAGGGTTATGAACTGTCCTTTAAAAAAGAAATGTTCCGCACGAATGTCAGTGTGTGGTCAAACGTCAGTTAGAAATGTGTCTGATAGACCAGGAGAGAAGTCTAGGTCATAGTTTACCCCATATGAAAGTGGTGCAGGCTGTCTTACTGGTTCCCGACTGGCGCACGCCGATGTACGTCGGCAGAATGACACGGCTGGGCAAATGGGCGTACCCATACGTCCCTTTAAATTTGCCGCCGTGTGATTGCGTTCGTGCCGGAGGGAGCTGTGAGCTGGGAGCTCCATGAGTTGGGCCGCGGGTCCCGTGGACTCAATCGCTGCGGGGATACCCGCGATCGCCTCACTGAGAGGAAGAACGGGGAGATGCTAATGTAAACAAGCATCTCCCTGTTTTGCCTAGTGACAGTGTCACTGATCTCTGCTCCCTGTGATCGGGAGCAGAGATCAGTGATGTGTCACACATAACCATGCCCCACCACAGTTAGAAACACTCCCCAGGACATACTTAACCCTTACACTGCCCCCTAGTGGTTAACCCCTTCACTGCCAGTGTCATTTACACAGGAATCAGTTCATTTGTATAGCACTGATTGCTGTATAAATGACAATGGTCCCAAAAATGTGTCAAAAATGTCCGATGTGTCCACCATAAAGTAGCAGTCATGATAAAAATTGCTGATCGCCGCCATTACTAGTAAAAAAAAAATTATCAATAAAAATGGCATAAAACTATCCCCTATTTTGTAGACGCTATAACTTTTGCACAAACCAATCAATAAACGCTTATTGCGATTTTTTTTACCAAAAATATGTAGAAGAATACGTATCAGCCTAAACTGAGGAAAAAAAATGTTTTTTAAAATATTTTTTTGGGATATTTATTATAGCAAAAAGTAAAAAATAATGCGTTTTTTTCAAAATTGGCACTATTTTTTTGTTTATAGCGCAAAAAATAAAAACTGCAGAGGTGATTAAATACCACCAAAAGAAAGCTCTATTTGTGGGAAAAAAAAGGACGTCAATTTTGTTTGGGTGCCACGTCGCACGAACGCGCAATTGTCAGTTAAAGCGAGGCAGTGCCGAATCACAAAAAATGCACTGGTCAGGAAGGGGGTAAATTCTTCCGGGGCTGAAGTGGTTAAATGAGGAGACGAATGTAGGTGGGAGTTTAACTGGCAAGGTTTGCATTAAGTACAGTATTTTGGGGAGGATCGTCATTTTGATGATTGCTGCTCATCCAAACCAAGAAAAGAGACCAGTCGTCCATGACTGTAGGTTTCGACAGGTTTTGTAGGGTTGGGAGATTTTGGTGTATAGGTCAGGTATTTTGGAGGTTAATTGAATGCCTAAGTACATTATAGCTTCCTGCTGCCATTTAAACGGGAAGTTAGATTGACATTGTTGTAAGTTGTCTCGCGTTAATGTGATATTTAAGGCTTGAGATTTCGAAAAATGTATTTGTAGATTGGTCAGGGTTTTGAAATGAGAGAAGTCTTTGAGCAAGTTTGGGATTGTAGTGATAGGATTGGTCAAAAAAAGAGAATGTCGTCCTCGAATGCAGCCAGTTTGTAGGATTTTTGGCAATCAATATATCTGCTACATTCGGGTTTGCTCTGAGTCTTCTGAGTAGTGGTTCTAAGGTGAGAACAAAAATTATGGGGGAGAGAGGGCAGCCCTGTCACGTTCCATTCGATATTGAGAAAGCATTTGACAGGTGACCATTGACACAAACTTTCGCTGTCGGTGAGGAATACAGTGCAAGTATAAAGTTTAGCATACGCTCTCCAAGTACCAGAGCCAACAGTGTTTCTGACATGTAATCCCAGGCCACTCTGTCAAATGCCTTCTCTGCATCAAGGGAGAGAAAGAATCCGGGTTTGTGATTGGAGGTCAACCAGTGCTGTATGTTGATCGCTTTTAGAGTGTTATCTCTGACCTCCTTCCTGGTATGAAACCCACTTGATCAAGGGAGATAAGCTGGGGTAATAATGGCAGCAAGCGGTTTGCGAGGATTTTGGCATATAGTTTGAGGTCTACGTTAAATAGGGAGATTGGTCTATAGTTTGTAACTAGAGAGGGGTCTTTTCCTGGTTTCGGGATTACCGTTATGTGTGCTTTTAGTAGATCTCTTGGTGGGGATGTGTGTGAAGAGAAATAGTTGAAGGCTTTCAAGAAATGGGAAAGAAGGGAATCTGTAAAAGTTTTTTAGTAGCCTACCGTCAGTCCAAATGGGCCAGGACTCTTTCCAGTTTGTAACTGCTTAAGAGCGAGCTTTGTTTCTTCCACCGAGGGAGGACGTTCTAGGTCTTTAGCCTCCATGTCGGATACTGATTTGGGGCTATAATTGTGCAGAAATTCTTTGAGATGTTGGAGTCTGGTCGTGTCCTCTCTCCGTGGATCTGAGGAGGATAGGTTGTAGAGTTTAGTATAGTACTGGACAAACTGGTTCGCTATCTCTGAGTTTGCTACTAATTTGGGTCCTGAGGAGTCTGTCGGGAAGTGTATCGATGTGGTTGCCCTTTTGGATTGTAGTGTTTTTGAGAGCATTTTACCAGATTTATTTGCATATTCGTAAAACACTTTTTGGGACAGAATGTATTTTCTTATGAATTTTTTGCATAGACCTTCTAATAGCTTGGTTCTAGCTTGAATGAGATCTAGGAGGGAGTGTGTCACCTGTGACATCTTGTGTGCTCTCTCTATTTTGTGGATACGAGCAATCAAGGTGTTGAGATGTGCTTATTGTTCACATCTATGCTTGGCTGATAGGGCTATTAGTTCCCCTCTCACCACACATTTGTGTGCTTCCCATTTGGTTACCTGGGAAGTTCCGGGGTGATCGTTTTCTAAGAAGTGTTAAAGAAATAAAATAAATTTCATACCACGATCCAATAACCAATCATATAACCATGAATATGTAAATACATGAAATAATCAAATTAACGTGATGAAAATAGTGATAATTGATACTAAGTTAAATGTCCATATATAGATACATGAGATAATAAATAAATTAAACCTACTAGAAAACTGTGATAATTAATACTGAATTAAGAGTCCATACATATAAATAAACTAATTGGATAGATGTCTGTGAAACACCACCAGAATCTTCAATCCAAGTGAGTGATAACAATCCTTAATAGTTGGGTGAGATGAGTGCTGCCACCAACACCAAGGAAACAGCCTACTCACCAGACCAATTTGACACCCATTACAGGTAGTCAAAACAAGCATAGATACCGATGGAGATATGCCTTCTTGATGAAAGACTGGTCCTCGGCATGAAGAACTCCAACGGTCGGTCACGTATCAAGAAATGAGAAAGGAATGCTGCTCACTAAGCCTCCGGACCTTAACAGGTGCTCCCACCCTACTGTGAACTCTCAGGTGCTGGCTCTGCACAAGTCTGTAGAAACAAGAATGTCCTGGACTGCCACACTCCATAGAAAAGGCATCTTTATTGTGAAAAACAGAATCAAATCCAAAATAGCAGTCAAATCAAACGTGAACAAAACAGGGATCAATTGCTAACGCGTTTCACATTGTTTGATGCTTACTCATAGCTAAATTAACAAAAACCAATAGTGTATATAAGAAGGAAGTTGAAGAAAAGATCCACCAATCAAAGTTTTACAATTAGGTGAACACGCCTTCTACACAATTGGAGCTTGAAATCCTGAAAATAGAGTGCACCTGTGGGGCGGGAAACAAAAGCTGGTACCAAAAATAATAGAAAGCATTTATAATCACATTAGTTTCAGTAAATGATAATCTAGAATGTAAACATGTCCCATCTAGGGGCACACATATAAATGGGGTTAACTGAAAAAACATCAAACAAAAATATATATACCTCTGGAGTATACAAAACGTAAACATAAATGAAAAAATTTATAAAAATGTGAGTGGATGTAGAGATCTATTTATGATAGGCATATATAATTGTGTAGAATGTTGGCCAGTGTCGAGCGTATCATAAAGATCTCTTTGTGAACAAGAGAAAGAAATGTCTTTCCTTCACAGTCACAATAAAACTCTGATATTATGTTAAAAGTATTCACTTGAAAAAGTGTTGTTGTAATTGCAAAAATACACTATTACCAAAGAGAAAAACCTAACAACCAATTATATGTTGTGTCATGTTGAAAAACCAATTGAAAGTTTGTTTGGTCCATCCAAAGTCATATAATATGAATATGGTGTTAATAAAAAAAAAAAACAACATGTAGAAGGAAATACTATATCAGGTAATAAGTGTATGGAAAATAACCTGGCTCCCTGGCTCCTCTGTTTAAATGTGTTCAATAAGAAAAAGAAAAAAGAAAGAGACCAAAATCGGGGCAGTATTAATCTTGATCTTGATCTCGCAGCCGAATCAGATCTTAATGTAGCTGATGACAATACCAACTATAATCCAGTGTCTTTTAAAATCAGATCAGACTTTTACCCAATAGGTTCTAGAGGGAAAGACATGGACTTATACCAGAGACTGGTGGTAGAGAGATCTGTCTCATTTAGCAAGGAATATCTCTAACAACACAATTGAAAACCTTTTTGCCAGTGAGAAATTATCTCTTGATAATCTGCATAAAGACTCTTCTATAGTTATAAAAAATGCAGACAAAGGTGCAGTGGTGGTAGTACTGGATGCCTCCTCATATAGAGAGGAAGCTTTGCAACAGCTATCAGACCAAACGACCTATCATAAACTCAGGGGTGACCCCACTGACTCTTTCAAAGGGGAGCTCTCATCTCTTTTAGATAGAGCTGTTTCTACAGGTATTTTTACATCTAAAGATAATGAAATGCTTATTCCTGCTTTTCCTGTGATGCCCATCTTCCATCATCTTCCCAAACTACACAAGGGGCTCACACCTTTAACAGGAAGACCTATTGTAGTGGGCATTGACTCGCTCAATGAGCGATTGGGGCAATGGGTGGATCAGCAGTTGCAACCATTAGTCACTGATTTGACAGGATATCTTCATGACACCAAGCAACTTGTATCCAAACTTGATAAAATGACATGGGACAATAATTTTTGTTGGATTACATGTGATGTTTCTAATTTATACTCCTCAATCCCACATGTTCTGGATTTGCAAGCTGTATCGTTTTACCTAAGCAGGTCAGGACAGTTTTCTTTGATTTTGCAGGAATTCATCATTATGTGTTTAGTATATTTACTGACCCACAATTTCTTCATGTTTGACGGGGACTACTATCTCCAAAAGTGCGGAGCCTCCATGGGCACCAAATTCTCACCGTCCTTGGCCAATTTATAGTTTGAGTTGATAGTCTCCGTCAAAAAGACACTATATTTTACTGCAGATATATAGATGATCTCTTGTTTATCGTTTCAGATCCACATAAAAATATAGAACAATGGTTAGAATACATGAATGATAATGTGCTAAACTTGAGATTTACAGGGAAACTCAATGTTAAGTCTATAGAGTTCATAGATGTTAAATTTACTGGGGAAAACAATGAGATTACCTTAAATTTGTACAAAAAGCCTAGTGCAGGCAATACGCTCCTACGGGCTGATTCTAGCCATCCAGGGCACACTATCAATAGTATCCCGGTTGGCCAATTCCTCAGACTTAGAAGACTGTGCAGCAAACAATCAGACTTTGATCAGGAAGCTGTATATATGTCTGCTCGGTTTGAGGAAAGGGGGTACCCTAAATCAGTCACCAACAGAGGATTATCGATCGCAAAAGAAGTACCCCATCAAAAACTACTTGCAGACAAACCCGCTAGTAAAACCAGATATTGCAGCACTAACAAATCTAACTTTATTCCCACCTTTTCCACTCCTTACAATATTGAATTTCACAAAATACAAAAAATTGTAACTAAGTACCTTCCAGTGCTGTCTCATGATCCTGTGTACTCTCAGATTTTAGCTAAAGGCATTCGCACTGTGTCTAGTAAAGCTCCGTCCCTCAGTGGTCTCTTGTCACCCAGTCTTTTTTCCAGTAAGAACACATCCAAGAATTGGTTAACCTTTCAAGGAACCTTCAAGTGCGGTGGCCGAGGTTGTGCTTACTGCCCTTTCATTAAAAGGGGTGACACCATTAGGGATGAGCTTCGAGTTCGACTCAAACTTATGTTCGACTCGAACATCGGCTGTTCGCCAGTTTGCTGAACAGCGAACAATTTGGGGTGTTCGCGGCAAATTCGAAAGCCGCGGAACACCCTTTAAAAGTCTATGGGAGAAATCAAAAGTGCTAATTTTAAAGGCTTATATGCATGATATTGTCATAAAAAGTGTTTGGGGACCTGGGTCCTGCCCCAGGGGACAAGGATCAATGCAAAAAAAAGTTTTAAAAAGGGCCGTTTTTCCGGGAGCAGTGATTTTAATAATGCTTAAAGTGAAACAATAAAAGTGTAATATCCCTTTAAATTTCGTACCTGGGGGGTGTCTATAGTATGCCTGTAAAGGGGCGAATGTTTCCCGTGTTTAGAACAGTCTGACAGCAAAATGACATTTCAAAGGAAAAAAAGTAATTTAAAACTACTTGCGGCTATTAATGAATTGCCGGTCCGACAATACACATAAAAGTTCATTGATAAAAACAGCATGTGAATTCCCCACAGGGGAACCCCGAACCAAAATTTAAAAAAAAAATGACGTGGGGGTCCCCCTAAATTCCATACCAGGCCCTTCAGTTCTGGTATGGATATTAAGGGGAACCCCAGACAAAATAAAAAAAAATGGCGCGTGGTCCCCCTTAAAATCTATACCAGGCCCTTTAGGTCTGGTATGGATTTTAAGGGGAAACCCACGCCAATTTTTTTTAAAAAAACGGCGTGGGGTCCCCCCAAAAATCCATACCAGACTCTTATCCGAGCATGCAACCTGGCAGGCCGCAGGAAAAGAGGGCGGGACGAGAGAGCGCCCCCCCTCCTGAACCGTACCAGGCCACATGCCCTCAACATTGGGAGGGTGCTTTGGGGTAGCCCCCCAAAACAACTTGTCCCCATGTTGATGGGGACAAGGGCCCCATCCCCACAACCCTTGCCCGGTGGTTGTGGGGGTCTGCGGGCAGGGGGCTTATTGGAATCTGGAAGCCCCCTTTAACAAGGGGACCCCGAGACCCCAGCCCTCCCCCCTGTGTGAAATGGTAAGGGGATACAAAAGTACCCCTACCATTTCACAAAAAAACTGTCAAAAATGTTAAAAATTACAAGAGACAGTTTTTGACAATTCCTTTATTTAAATGCTTCTTCTTTCTTGTATCTTCTATCCCCTTTCTTCTATCTTCCTTCGGTTTCTTCCTCCATCTTCTTCTTCTTCTGGTTCTACTGGTTCTTCCTCCGGTGTTCTTCTCCTCGGGCCGCTCCGCATCCATGATGGCATGGAGGGAGGCTCCAGCTGTGTGACGCTTCTCTCTTCATCTTTTTCTTCATCTTTTCCTCTTCATCTTCTTCTCTTCATCTTCTTGTCTTCATCTTATTTTCGGCCCGCTCCGCTTCCATGATGGCATGGAGGGAGGCTCCCGCTGTGTGATGCTTCTCCTTTTCTGACGGTTCTCAAATAACGGGTGGGCGAGGCGCACGGGGACTTGATGGGGACTTCCCTGTGGCATTCCCCGTGACATCAGAGGGGGGCAGGGTTACGTAATGGGTAACCCCGCTCCCTCTGACGTCACGGGGAATGCCACAGGGAAGTCCCCATCAAGTCCCTGTGCATCAGACCCGGGCGGGGTCACTGGGTGGCCCCGCCCACCCGTTATTTAAGAACCGTCAGAAGAGGAGAAGCGCCACACAGTGGAAGCCTCCCTCCATGCCATCATGGATGCGGAGCAGCCCGAAAAGCAGATGAAGACAAGAAGATGAAGAGAAAAAGATGAAGAAAAAGATGAAGAGAGAAGCGCACACAGCGGGAGCCTCCCTCCATGCCATCATGGATGCGGTGCGGCCCGAGGAGAAGAAGATAAGAAGACACCGCGGAGGAGATGCCGGACGAGAACACCGGAGGAAGAACCAGAAGAACCAGAAGAAGAAGAAGATGGAGGAAGATATCGAAGGAAGATAGAAGATAGAAGAAAGAAGATAGAAGAAAGAAGAAGCATTTAAATAAAGGAATTGTCAAAAACTGTCTCTTGTCATTTTTAACAAAAGAGGGTACTTTTGTACCCTCTTACTATTTCACACAGGGAGGAGAGCCAGGATCTGGGGGTCCCCTTGTTAAAGGGGGCTTCCAGATTCCGATAAGCCCCCCGCCCGCAGACCCCCACAACCACCGGGCAAGGGTTGTGGGGATGAGGCCCTTGCCCCCATCAACATGGGGACAAGGTGTTTTGGGGGGCTATCCCAAAGCACCCTCCCAATGTTGAGGGCATGTGGCCTGGTACAGTTCAGGAGGGGGGGGGCGCTCTCTCGTCCCCCCCTCTTTTCCAGTGGCCTGCCAGGTTGCGTGCTCGGATAAGGGTCTGGTATGGATTTTTGGGGGGACCCCACGCTGTTTTTTTTTTTCAATTCTGGCGCGGAGTTCCCCTTAATATCCATATTAAGGGGGGACCCCACGCCATTAAAAAAAAAAATTGGCCGGGGTTCCCCTTAATATCCATACCAGACCTGAAGGGCCTGGTATGGAATTTAGGGGGACCCCCACGTCATTTTTTTTTTAAATTTTGGTTCGGGTTCCCCTGTGTTCTAAACACGGGAAACATGCGCCCCTTTACAGGCATACTATAGACACCCCCAGGTATGAAATTTAAAGGGATATTACACTTTTATTGTTTCACTTTAAGCATTATTAAAATCACTGCTCCCGAAAAAACGGCCCTTTTTAAAACTTTTTTTTTGCATTGATCCTTGTCCCCTGGGGCAGGACCCAGGTCCCCAAACACTTTTTATGACAATAACTTGCATATAAGCCTTTAAAATGAGCACTTTTGATTATTCATGTTCGTGTCCCATAGACTTTAACGGTGTTCGCGTGTTTTCGAAAAAATTTTTTGCCTGTTCGCAAGTTCTGGTGTGATCCAGGGGGGTGTTTGGCTCATCCCTAGACACCATCACGTCCACATCTAGAGGCAAATCTCACAAGATACATTCCTTTATCAATTGCAACACACGTTACATCATATATGCCATCACCTGCACAACATGTTCCATACAATATGTTGGCAGGACGACACGCAGACTTAAAGATCGTCTCTATGATCACCTCCATGATATAGAGAAAGATCATGCCACAAATGTTGCACGACATTGGAACGAATTCCATTAGAAGGACACATCTAGTCTTGTCATTCAAGGAATTGACAAAATCGTGAAACCACCAAGAGGTGGTGACAAGTTCAATGTTCTATGCAAACGAGAAGTCCGGTGGATTTTCATTTTGAACACCAAACGTCCCTTGGGACTTAATTTTGAATGGGATGTATCCCATTTTTATCAATAGATAATATCTAGTAATGTGTACTTTTCCATCTTGCCATAAATTTTATTATGGTGGTGTGATTACATTTCCTCTTCATAACCATTTTTCATCCTATAAGGAGTTAAATGCACTTGATAATATGTATACATTGTAATATCCATTGCATGATACCTGTCAGGTGCATTTTTGTGACAGGCACAGTTCCCGAATGCGATCATGATTTTGTTTGCAGCGGGTGGAGTGAGACTTTGGGTCTCACTATGCACCTGCTCACAATTTTTCCAACGCCTCTTCGAGACTAGTCTGTCCCGCGACTCTCCTTTTCTCCAGATCAAATTACTTTAATGCTGCCCCGATTTTGGTCTCTTTCTTTTTTCTTTTTCTTATTGAATACATTTAAACAGAGGAGCCAGGGTACCGATTATTTTTCATACATGTATTACCTGATATATTATTTCCTTCTACATGTTTTTTTTTTATTAACACCATATTCATATTATATGACTTTGGATGGACCAAACAAACTTTCAATTGGTTTTTCAATATGACGCAACATATAATTGGTTGTTAGGTTTTTCTCTTTGATAATAGTGTATTTTTTCAATTACAACAACACTTTTTCAAGTGAATACTTTTAACATAATATCAGAGTTTTATTGTGACTGTGAAGGATAGACATTTCTTTCTCTTGTTCACATAGAGATCTTTATGATACGCTCGACACGGCTCTCCGACCAACATTCTATACAATTATATATGCTTATCATAAATAGATCTCTACATCCACTCACATTTTTATACATTTTTTCATTTATGTTTATGTTTTGTATACTCCAGAGGTATATATATTTTTGTTTGTTGTTTGTTCAGTTAACCCCATTTATATGTGTGCGCCATGATGGGACGTGCTTACATTCTAGATTATCATTTACTGAAACTAATGTGATTACAAATGCTTTCTAGTATTTTTGGTACCAGCTTTTGTTTCCCGCCCCACAGGTGCACTCTATTTTTGGGATTTCAAGCTCCAGTTGTGTAGAAGGCATGTTCACCTAATTGTAAAACTTTGATTGGTGGATCTTTTCTTCAACTTCCTTCTTATATACACTATTGGTTTTTGTTAATTTAGCTATGAGTAAGCATCAAACGATGTGAAACGCGTTAGCCATTGATCCCTGTTTTGTCCATGTTTGATTTGGCTGCTATGTAGGATTTTATTCTATTTTTCACAATAAAGATGCCTTCTCTATGGAGTGCGGCAGTCCAGGACACTCTTGTTTCCACGTATCAAGAAAACAAGAAGATGGTGTAGTATGTAAAAAAGGCTTTATTCCATAAGTAGCATAACATAAAAATGATGTGCCCAATACAGACCACACAGGTACGCCATTTGTGTTCCACCTGCGCTCCAACTAGCGGAAGTGACGTGTCTCTTACTCTACGATCCGACTCCTTTAATGAGCAATGTCTGACGTCATCAGGAGTCATGTGGTCGGACGCGTCACTTCCTATACTTTTATGCACATGCATATTGCATATCCAATCCGCTTCCATCCTTCCTAAGTTTTAGCACTTATATTGGATCAATCCTATAAAAATATAAAACTTATACTACCTATATAAAAAAGATATATATATATATATATATATATATATATATATATATATAATATATATAAAACGTGACTAGCACCTACTAGTGGTGGGTGACTAGGGTACCATCTTGTGGTTGAACAAGAAAATGCTCTCAGCATTACTATAACTTAAACATGATGTCAGAAGAAGAGTAAATTGGAACACAATAACAGAATTAATAATTGGAAATATAGCAATTTAAGTCAAAATCTACATCAATACCAGCAGGATGTAAAGTATTGAGTTTATAAACCCATTCTGTTTAATTTTTTTTAACTTTGTTTCATATTACCCCCCGCCAGTGTGGTACAACCCTATCAATCCCACAAAAGGAAGCTACACTAGGGTCCCGTTGTGGTGGGTTCTAAAATGGTTGGACAAACTGTGTTTCGGAAACCCAATCCTTTTATATTATTGAGATGCTCATTGATTCTGACTCCTAACTTCCTAGTCGTGCGCCCCACATATTGGAGCCCACACGGACAGGAAATCAGATATGTAACGAAGGTGGAGTCACAAGAAATGAACTTGACAATCTTGTATTGTCTACCAGTACTTGAGGATGTAAAGGACTCTATCTTTTTCTTCGCTATTTTGGTCGTCCTACAAGTCTTACACCTCTTGCAGTGAAAAAAACCTGTGGAGTCCAAAAAAGTCCTAATCCTCTTTGGAGGATTGCATATATATTGGGTAAGTGTCATGAAAGACGTCCTGTTAGTTCAGCCGTCGGCGAAAGATCGGTTAACAGAACTATTGTCAGTAGAGCCAGAGGACGCGTTCGGAGACGCGTTGACGCGAACGGACGCATGCGGGTGCACGCTAATACGAGCGGGTGTACGCGGGTACACGATGAGACGAACGGGCACGTACGATCAGTACTCGGGCGTGCATGTGTGCACGCGGCGGCGCGCAGACGTGCGGTGTGACAGCTTTTGGCGCCATTAGGCCTATTTAAGGGTGCCTGTCAGCATGCTTCCTTGCTGTCCGGTCTACAGCGTTCCCTGTGACCCTAAGCTTCCAGTATACCTGTTTACCTGATTTCTGTTACCCGGCTTGTTCCCGACTTCTCCTGTTTGCTGCCAGTCCCTGACCTCGGCTTGTCTGACGATTCTCCTGCCTCATACTTCAGTTATTACCTGCCTGTCCGTTGCCGACCCGGTCCGTGCCCTGACTACTCTCCTGGTTCCGTTTTGTACCTGCTCTGCTTACCTGTGTTTGACCCGGCCTGTCCGACTTTGCTAGTGCTTCCAGTGGTACTACAGAACTCCTCCCTGCTGCCTGCTGGTTTGTGGGTGTCTGCTAGTTACAGTGCTCCTGCCAAGAGTTCCGGTTCATCTACCAGTTGTTCCAGTGCTTCAGTTGTATTACAGAACACCTCCCAGTTGCCTGTTGTTCCTGAGTTCCTGCTAGTGGATCCAGTGTTCCTGACAGTCCTCCTGCTACTGCACCAGAGGTCCGGATCAACTCTACACCTGCCACTTACCAAGCACTTGTGGCCCCCTGCGCTCTTGAGTCCCTGTCTTCTCTATCAGGGGCTCTCGAACCAGAGGCACACGAGAGGCTACTCCTTGCATTCTGGGCTCCACCACCAGGTACGTGACAGTACCGGACAGCCATGTCTGAGCCCACGCAGGGAGCCTCTCCCATGGATGAACTCTGCCGCCATCTTGCTGGACTTACCCAGGCAGTAAAGAGCCTACAAGAAGGCTACACCCAGCTGGAAGGCCAAGTCCAGGCCCTAGCAGCTTCTACACCTCAAGTATCCGGGACTTCTGCTTCACCATCAGTGGTCATGTTGCCGCCTGAACCCAGGGTCCCCACGCCTGAAAGATTTTCGGGTAACCGGAGCAAATTCAGGTCCTTCCGCAACTCGTGTGAGCTCTTTTTTGCCCTTCAACCAAGGACTTTCTCCCTGGAAGCCACCAAGGTGAGGTTCGTGATCTCGCTGCTGACCGGCGAGCCCCAGTCCTGGGCCCATCGCTTGTTAGAAAAGAAAGATACCTCACTTGATACCCTGGATACCTTCTTTCGGGCTATGTCATCCCTATATGAAGACCCACAGCTGACCGCCACAGCAGAGGCAGCCTTGCACACCCTACAGCAAGGCCGCAGACCTGTTGAGGACTATGTATCAGAATTCAGACGCTGGAGTTCCGACACAAACTGGAACAATGCCGCCCTACGGTATCAGTTCCGTATGGGCCTTTCAGAATCCCTGAAGGATGAACTAGCCCGAGTGGGCCTTCCTGAGACTTTAGAGGACCTCATAGACCTTTCCATCCAAATAGACAGACGCCTGAGAGAACGACATACAGAGCGATCTTCTGGCCCTGCTCGTTCTGTCTGGATGCTGCCCCGGGTGCCTAGTTCTCCCCATTCCGCTCCTCCAGCTTCTACTACCATGACCTCAGATACACCGGAACCAATGCAGCTGGAACTCTTACGGCCATCCCTCACTCCTGAAGAGCGTCAACGCCGTCGGGCCGGTAACCTGTGCCTATATTGGGGGGAACCCGGACACTTTGTACGGACATGCCCGGCCAAGCTTCGTAAGTGCCTCTCTGTCTCTCCTGCTCTTACTCCAGCTTCACTGAATAATATGTCTCACCTGGCTGTCCCGCTTCTTTTACAGCTCCCAGGAGGGAATATACCAACCAGCGCTATCATTGATTCCGGGGCCTGCAGTGGCTTTATAGACTTGTCCTTCGCTTCCAGACATCACATTCCCATCCGGCCCAGGGCGAAAGGACTTTCAGTATATCTGGCCGATGGTTCTACCCTCAGATCAGGACCAGTAACCCAGGAAACAGTACCCATGCTCACCACCATTGCTGGCACTAATCAAGAGCTACTTTGTCTGGATGTCATTGAATCTCCTCTATTCCCCATCATATTGGGCATGCCTTGGCTCAAGGCCCATAACCCACAGGTTGACTGGGCCTCAGGGAAAATTGAGTTTCCTTCCTCTTATTGCCACCAACACTGTCTACCAGAAGTTACTCAAGCTCCCTCTGCCCTGTTGTGCATGGAAACTGATGCCGAGACCCGTCCAGTTGTACCCGAAGTCTACCATAGCTTTCTGGACGTTTTCAGTCAAAAAGGGGCCGAGACCCTTCCTCCCCACCGGCCATATGACTGTCCGATTGAGCTTCTCCCAGGGGCAGAGCTTCCTTTTGGGAGAATATTTTCTTTGTCAGAGTTAGAACTAGGAGTATTAAAAACTTACATTGACGATAATCTAAAGAAAGGCTTCATCCAACCCTCCACGTCCCCGGCAGGAGCAGGAATCTTTTTTGTGGAAAAGAAAGACCATTCTTTGCGCCCTTGTGTGGATTATCGGGCACTCAATAAGATTACAATCAAGAACCGTTATCCCTTACCATTAGTGCCAGAACTTTTTCAGAGGCTGGGGTCTGCAGTAGTGTTTTCTAAGTTAGATCTTCGTGGTGCCTACAACCTTGTCCGCATTCGCAAGGGAGACAAATGGAAGACTGCTTTCCGTACCCGGTTTGGGCACTTTGAATATTTAGTCATGCCTTTCGGACTTTGTAATGCTCCTGCCACATTTCAGCATTTTGTAAATAACATTTTCAGAGACTACCTTGACCTGTTTGTTGTTATTTATCTAGATGACATTCTAATCTTCTCTTCTTTCCTAGTTGAACACCGTGAACATGTCAGAAACGTTTTGACCCAACTTCGCCTGCACGGCCTTTACGCCAAGCCTGAGAAATGTGTCTTCGAGCAGGAGAGTATTCAGTTCCTTGGTCTTATTATCTCTGTGGAAGGCATCAAAATGGACCCTCAGAAGGTCTCCGCCATTCTGGACTGGCCCGCTCCTACTGACAAAAAAGGGATTCAACGTTTTGTGGGATTTGCGAATTTTTATAGAAAATTCATCAAGGGATTCTCCACCATCATTGCTCCCATTACAAGATTAACCCAACAGGGCCTCAAGTTCCACTGGTCTACGGAAGCTCAGATGGCCTTTACTACACTGAAGGATCTGTTTGTCTCAGCCTCAGTTTTAAAACATCCTGATTCCACATTACCCTACATCCTGGAGGTGGACGCCTCGGAGTTAGCGGTCGGTGCAGTACTCTCCCAAAGACAGGGGCCTGGGGCTCTTCTGCACCCAGTCGCTTTTTTTCCCCGTAAATTATCAGAAGCAGAAAAGAACTATGAATTGGGTGATCGAGAATTGTTAGCGATCAAAGCTGCGTTGGAGGAATGGCGATACCTGTTAGAGGGAGCAGACCACCCAATTCTTGTTTATACAGATCACAAGAATCTAGAATATTTAAAGACTGCCAAGAGGTTGAAACCATGACAGGCCAGATGGGCACTGTTCTTTACTAGATTTTCTTTCCATATTACCTACCGTCCCGGGTCAAAAAATATCAAGCCTGACGCTCTGTCACGGATGTACAGCGATTCGGAAGCACCTTCTCCGCCAGATACCATCTTGTCCGCAGGGAACTTTCTGTTACTCCAAGGGGATCTATTGTCACAGATCAAGCAAGCCTCCAGGAACGTTTCCACTCCACCTGATACAACCCTACAGGCCAGAGATGATCTTCTGTGGTTTAAGGATAGGATCTTCGTACCTCAGGAGGTGCGAACGGCAGCTCTTAGTTCTTGCCATGACCATATGTTAGCCGGCCACTTCGGAGTACATAAAACATCTGAACTTCTTCAGCGCACGTTCTGGTGGCCATCATTAAGAAAGGACTGCAAGGACTACGTGGAAGCATGTGTCACCTGTATCCAAAATAAAGGTAGCAAGTCTAAGGCCTGGGGCCTGTTAAAACCACTATCTGTCCCGGAGAAGCCATGGAGGATGATCTCCTTGGATTTTATTTTTCGAGTTGCCACCTTCTGAAAGCTACACTACGATCTTCGTAATAGTGGATAGATTATCCAAGATGGCACGTTTCCTAACAATGAAAGGTACCCCTACTGCTGCTGAAACTGCCAGGACATTTATTAAGGAGGTGGTGAGGCTTCATGGCATTCCTGCCAATATTACTTCCGATCGGGGGGTACAATTCACCTCTAGGTTTTGGAGAGCTCTTTGTGAATCCCTGAAAATTGATCTTGCCTTCTCTTCTGCCTATCACCCCCAAACAAATGACCAGACGGAGAGAACGAATCAGACGCTGGAGCAGTATCTGCGCTGCTTTTCCTCGTTCTCCCAGGATGATTGGGCTCCGCTTCTTCCCCTTGCCGAATTTGCATACAACTCTGTTCATTCTGCTACAAAACAAACACCATTTTTTGCAAATTATGGATTTCATCCTCTGTTCTTGTCCACTAACATTCCGGAGTGTACAGTACCAGCTGTTCAAGAAAACCTAAACTTCTTTGAATCGAATAATAAACTTCTGCAAGAGACTATGGCAAGGACCCAGAATTACAACAAAGAGGTGTTTGATAAGAAGAGAAGGGGGGAGCTTGATCTTAAACCTGGAGATTTGGTTTGGCTATCTACTTTAAATCTAAGATTGGCTTGTCCTTCCAAAAAATTGGGTCCCAAGTTCGTGGGTCCTTTCCCAGTGACAAGAAAAATTAATAATGTGGCCTACTAACTAAAGCTACCAGAATCATTCCGGATTCACCCGGTCTTTCATGTTGCCCTACTCAAACCTGCAGTTCCTGATCCTTTTGTCAACCGGAGGGTCAATCCCCCTGAACCCGTGATCATTGACGGAGAAACCGAATATGAGGTCGAGTCCATTCTGGATTGTAGGAAGAGACGTAATCAAGTCCAGTTCTTGGTAAAATGGAAGGGGTATGGGCCTGAGGAGAACTCCTGGGAGCCGGAGTCCAACATCCATGCTAGGAGGTTGATTCTTGCCTTTAAAAGATCTCATCCAAGTAAGATGGCACAGTTGGGCATCCGGAGGCTGCCCCTTGGGGGGGGCAATGTCATGAAAGACGTCCTGTTAGTTCAGCCATCGGCGGAAGATCGGTTAACAGAACTATTGTCAGTAGAGCCAGAGGACGCGTTCGGAGATGCGTTGACGCGTATGGACGCATGCGGGTGCACGCTAATACGAGCGGGTGTACGCGGGTACACGATGAGACGAACGGGCACGTACGATCGGTACTCGGGCATGCACGTGTGCACGCGGCGGCGCGCAGACGTGCGGTGTGACAGCTTTTGGCGCCATTAGGCCTATTTAAGGGTGCCTGTCAGCATGCTTCCTTGCTGTCCGGTCTACAGCGTTCCCTGTGACCCTAAGCTTCCAGTATACCTGTTTATCTGATTCCTGTTACCCGGCTTGTTCCCGACTTCTCCTGTTTGCTGCCAGTCCCTGACCTCGGCTTGTCTGACGATTCTCCTGCCTCATCCTTCAGTTATTACCTGCCTGTCTGTTGCCGACCCGGTCCGTGCCCTGACTACTCTCCTGGTTCCGTTTTGTACCTGCTCTGCTTACCTGTGTTTGACCCGGCCTGTCCGACTTTGCTAGTGCTTCCAGTGGTACTACAGAACACCTCCCTGCTGCCTGCTGGTTCGTGGGTGTCTGCTAGTTACAGTGCTCCTGCCAAGAGTTCCGGTTCATCTACCAGTTGTTCCAGTGCTTCAGTTGTACTACAGAACACCTCCCAGTTGCCTGTTGTTCCTGAGTTCCTGCTAGTGGATCCAGTGTTCCTGACAGTCCTCCTGCTACTGCACCAGAGGTCCAGATCAACTCTACACCTTCCACTTACCAAGCACTTGTGGCCCCCTGCGCTCTTGAGTCCCTGTCTTCTCTATCAGGGGCTCTCGAACCAGAGGCACACGAGAGGCTACTCCTTGCATTCTGGGCTCCACCACCAGGTTCGTTGACAGTAAGATTCTATTTCTCAAAATGGGGACTCCCCGATAAATAAAGGTAGGTTGTTTAGGGAGGAGATCAGCCAAGGTCTTATCCCTCAAAAGGATGGGCCAATGCTTCCTAACAATTTGCTCCAGAGATCTATAATCCCTATGAAATTCTGTAAAAAATTACATATTATTTCTATTCGTGCTAGACTTTTTGGGTTTGTAAATGAGCAAACCCCGGCAGTCCATGTTTAATATCTGTGTCTGAATAGACTCCAAAGTGGCATCTCGGTAGCCCTTTTCTTTAAACCTATTTACCAACAATTCGGATTGTGCAACATAATCCTCTATTTTCGCACAATTGTTAGTTGTACTTTAGGAATTGCTCCCAAAGATTTGGGGTGATGGCAACTGGCCGTAGGAATGTAGCCATTCCTATTGGTTCCTTTGAAAAATGTTTTCGGAATAATGTGTCCATCTGCCTTAAGTACCTAGTCCAAGAAACTAATTTAGTGACCGTACACACGGTCGGACATTGATCGGACATTCCGACAACAAAATCCTAGGATTTTTTCCAACAGATGTTGGCTCAAACTTGTTTTGCGTACACACGGTTGCACAAAGTTGTCGGAATTTCCGATCGCCAAGAACGCGGTGACGTACACCACGTACGACGAGACTAGAAAAGGCCAGTTCAGAACCAGCCGCGGCACCCTTTGGGCTCCTTTTGCTAATCTCGTGTTAGTAAAAGTTTGGTGAGAGACGATTCGCGCTTTTTCAGACTCGTGGTTTTCAGATCATTTTCTGCTGTTTAGTTTGTGCTTGTGGGTTTGTATCAGTACCATTGACTTGTCATTGTGTTCATGTCATTAGTTACTGTTTTTCAGGTCGCTCTTCACAGCCCTTGCTGTTCTTCATTACGTTCTTAGTTCTGAGCAGCCGACCGTTTTATAGCCATGTTGCGTATACGTACTCCTCGTAGAGTTCATGCTGTGAGGGGGCTTGGTGTTGGGGTCCTGACCTTGACACAAGTCCAGTCCATGAACAGGGTGGGGAGGAGTTTATGGACCAAGAATTGGTTGCTTCAGCGTGACCAGTTCTGTCATATGCCTTTGCTCTGTGAGATCCGTGAGAATAATCCTGATGATTTCAGGAACTTTCTCCGGATGATGGACCCCGTTTGTTGGCTTTGCTGACCCCCTATATCAGCAGGCAGGATACCTGCATGAGGCAAGCCATCACTCCGGAGCAGAGGCTCGTAGCCACCCTGCGGTACTTGGCGATGGGGAGAAGCGTGCAGGACATCAAGTTCTTGACAGGCATCTCCCCCCAGGCTCTGGGGATCATTATCCCAGAGACCTGTTCTGCCATCATCCAGATCCTGCAGAAGGAATATATTAAGGTAAGATTTGTATCCTTTAATATCACATTTTATTGTATTTAATGTTTGATAATATATTTATTTCTTTCCTCATTCCCTAATTACCATGATTGTAATATGCTGTGAATGTCCCCTTTGTTCTCATGCATGCTGGATTTTTATGTAATTATTTTTGTTGTCCTTCATACATATTTGCCTTCACTTACCTCCCCAGCATGCTCTCCTAGCCCTATATTCACCTCATGTAGTCACTTAACAATGTATTTTATCAGCTCCATAGTAGTGCTTTACCCCAAACACCCCCTAAAATGTTTTAAAATGTGATTTGTGCTTTAAATTCAGGCAGAGTGCCAGAGGCTTTTTTTAGGGGGTCCCCAAATCATTTGGAACCCTCCTTCCCCCCAACTGCTAAGTCAGCTGATACCAATTCTCTTCAAAGGGCCCCTTTGAAGACGTCAGATATGATGAAACTAGTAGGGCGTGGCTACGCATTGTAAGCCATCACTCAGCACTAAGTCCGCCCCATGATTCGCACGGGTGTTTGCTAATTTTATGCCGGCTATTTTTGTTTTGCTTTTATGGAGTATACTTCTTGTAACTCTGCTGTTTTAATTATCAATAAATTTTAATACATACTACACCATCGGAGCCCCTCTTCCATTTTTACCCACCTCCCTCTGGGATAAGTGGGCTTATCACCCCCCTCAGGTGGACGAGTTGGTACAAGCCAAGTTGGAGATGCAGAGGATACGAATAGGATCCGGACACCATTCATCCATAATCCCCACAGAGGGCAAAGTCTGCTTGCATGTAAGACCTCGCCAAAGAGGAGGTCCACCAATGAGGGTAAGGGTCCACCTTTCAACACTGTGGGATTCTATGAGAACTCTTGTCTTCACAGCTCTCCCTCCCCATGTATTTGTGCAGTGTTTGACCGGTCTGAACGTGGATGGTTCCCCCTGCTTCTGTGGAAGTGGTTATCTGTCTATGGGACTCCTTCTCCTGCTGTTCATTGTATGGACTATCTTTTTTCTTTTTTCAGCAATAATTCCTTATTCAAGGACTGTTTTTTATTCATTTGGGGTGTGAAACTTCAAGGAGTGTAGTGATTCAAGCCTTAAGCATATTTTTACATTTTCCCACTATACAATAATTATTAGTATCATTTTTGATGTATGTTTGTTTTTTGTTCCTCTAGTGGTTTGGATTGTTTTCACTAAGATCAGCTCTACACATTTTTTATTATCATAATTCTTTGAATTTCTTACACAGATTATGAGTAGTTCATTATGAGTATTTATGTAGATTATGAGCGCACGTTTTTTCTCTTACATTTTGAATATACAATGTGAAATTAACAAGAGACACCAACACCAAGCAACCTCCTTGAGATTAAATAATACAAGATATCAATGGTGTTGTGGTAACTTGACACACAAAACACACACAAAAATATTATGGAGTAAAACACAAAAAAAACCATCAGCCTTGGAAAAAATAAAAAAACACAAAAAAAATAAAAATGCCTTGACCAAAAAAAAAGAAATATTTAAAAACCAACCAAAAAAAAATTTGGTCAGATGTGACAAATCATAATATATTGAGGGAATCACAATAAATAATAAAGAAAGAAGTTTGTGAGAAGTCTGTTTGAATATGAGCAGCAAAACTACTTCATTCTTCTCACATTATAAAGAAGAAGAGAGTGCGCTGTATTAAACCATTTTTTACATTGCAGCGTGACGAAAGTGCTGTATCCATTGCGAATGCTAATTTTACCAGACCGAGCTGTTCCGTCTCGGAATTTCTTCTGAGCATGCGTGGCACTTTGTGCGCCGGAACTAGCCACACATGGTCGGAATTGACGCGATCGGATTTTGTTGTCGGAAAATTTTATAGCCTGCTCTCAAACTTTGTGTGTCGGAAAATCCGATGGAAAAAGTCCGATGGAGCCCACACACGGTCGGAATGTCCGACAACACGCTCCGATCGGACATTTTCCATCGGAAAATCCGACCGTGTGTACAGGGCATAACAGTTTCTCCATATTACTGTTCCATAAAATGACAATGTCATCAGTGTATCGTTTGTACAGAATGACTTTGGGAATAGGTTCTTAGTAAATAACCTGTTCTTCCCAATGACTGAGAAGAAGGTTGGCAACACTGGGGGCATAATTGGCCCCCATGGGTACAGCTTTGATCTGTTTAAAATAGGAACCTTCGTGCCAAAAATAATTGTTGGTCATAGCCAAATCGACCAGGGACATGATAACTTTTTTTGTTCAATCTTGAGATTAGTATGGGCATCCAAGGCTAGACGGGTAGTAAAAACAACATCCAGGTGTCTAAGACTTGTGTACAGGGATTCCACATCAATGGTGACAAGGATGGTGTCATCCACGATGGAAATCTCCTGTAATAGGTTGATAAGATGCTTGCTGTCCCTAAGGTAGGATGAATTAGCTTGAACTATGGGCTGCAGAAAAAAAATCTATATATTTTCCTGCCCTAGAAAAGATGGAATCTATGCCACTAAGTATTGGTCTTCCGGGTGGACATAGATTATCTTTGTGGATTTTTGGAAGTTTGTAAATAACCAGTAATTTCGGGGCACCGGGGGCAAGATATTTAGCTTCTTTCTTAGTTATGATACCTTTTTCCATTGTGTTTTTTTGACAAGTTTCACTAATTGGGTTTTGATTTTGTTAACAGGTTTACCACTTAATTTTTTATATATATTTTTATCCCCCACGGACATCTATTCAATTTGTTTATTTATATGTATGGACTCTTAAATTAGTATTAATTTTCACAGTTTTCTAGTACGTTTAATTTACTTATTATCTCATGTATCTATATATGGACATTTAATTTAGTATCAATTATCACTATTTTCATGAAGTTAATTTGATTATTTCAGTATTTACATATTCATGGTTATATGATTGGTTATTGGAGCACGGTATGAAATTTATTTGGTTTCTTTAACACATTATTATATTTGTGGTCTTACTACGCGCTGCCGTACAACACGAGCGACGGCAATATAAAGAGGAAGTTCAATAGCCACTGCGCCACCCTTTGGGCTCCTTCTGCTAATCTCATGTTAGTAGAAATTTGGTGAGAGACAATTCGTGCTTTTCAGCCTCGTGCTTTTCAGACCATTACTGCTCTTCGGTTTGTGTTTGTGGGTTCGTATCTGGTTTTCAGTGCATGTAGTCAGTTCACATCTGGTTTTCAGTGCGTATTTTTATAGAAACATATTTGATCTTCAGTGCGTTCTTGTCCGCTCGTTTCTGATTTTCAGCTCACTCTTCTCAGCCGACCGTTTTGAAGCCATGTTGGGGGAATGTACTCATCATAGAGTTCGTGCTATGCAGGGGCTTGGTGTTGGGGTTCTTACTTTGACCCAAGCCCAGTCCTTGACCAGGGTGAAGAGGAGTTCATGGACGAAGAACTGGTTGCTCCAGTGTGACCAATTCTCTCATATGCCTTTGTTGCGGGAGATCCGTGAGAAAAATCCTAATGATTTCAGGAAGTATCTCCGGATGACGGACCCAGTTTTCACCATTTGTTGGCTTTGCTGTCCCCTTATATTATGAAGCAGGACATAGGCATGCGGCAAGCCATCACTCCCGAGCAGAGGATAGTCGCCACGTTGCGGTACCTGGCAACGGGGAGAAGTCTGCAGGAAATCAAGTTCTCGACAGGCATCTCTCCTCAGGCTCTGGGAATCATAATTCCAGAGACCTGTTCTGCCATCATTCAGGTCCTGCAGAAGGACTATATTAAGGTAAGATTTCTCCTTTAACATCACATTCTATGTATTTAATGTTTGCTAATGTATTGTATTTATTTCATCATTCCATAATTACCAGGATTGTAATATACTGTGAATGTCCCCTTTGTCTTCATGCATGCTGGGATTTTTTTTATTTGTCCTTCATGCATATTTGCCTTCACTAACCTCCTCAGCATGCTATCCTGCACCTATACACACCTAGCCTAGTCACTTTACAATGTATTTTGTCAGCTCCATTGTAGTGCTTTACCCAAAGCACCCCCTAAAATGTGTACAAATGTTATTTGTGTCCTTAAATTCAAGCAGAGAAAAAAGCCAGAGGATTTTTTTGGGGTCCCAAAATCATTTGGAACCCTCCCTCCCCACAACTGCTAAGTCAACCGATACCAATCCTCTATCTGCTGACTTTGCCAAACCCATACACCCCATACAGTACCTACCTATTTTGTGGTCATATTTCTGTATGAATTTACCAAAGTATGTAGTAAAAAGGGCCTGCCTGAATACTTTCAAATGGTATTGTTTCAAGTTTTGTTCTCCTATTATCTTGATAGGTAATTGCAGAATGTAGAAATGTGCTTCAATTTGTACAGTGTGTATTTATATTTTTGTATTATGACACTTCTTACCTGTCCAGTGGGCTGCCAATAGTGTAAGTAAGGAGGGGCTGGCCAAAGTAACACACATTTTTTATGCATTCAGCTCTCAACGAAGTGGAGAGGGTTACCTGTCCAAAACATCCCCCCCCCCTAAAATTTTTACAATGGGCCATCAGAGGGGGTGAGGAATCTGATAAGTGGACCTTATATTTTTCCGGTCTGACCATCGTTTCCTCAGTTGATCCTTGAATCGCCATACCCCAAAATTCTTCTGCAGACTTTTCACAACTTTAGCCATGATCTTGGCCTTTCTCACATTTGGGTTTGGGTAAGGTCCATGCTTCCCGTCATTGTCGACCCTCTTCAAGATGTCCACAATCTCTACAAAGGACAATTTTGAGGCCTTATATCTCCCCCGGGATTGGGACGTTTGTGGCTCTGGGCTTTCGTCGTCGTCCTCGTTGCTGCTCTCCTTTGCATGCACTTGCACTATCTTTGCCATGTGCTCTCCCACTGCGCCGAAAGAGAAGGGGCAGGGAATAGTCTAGAAAGTAGGCCAGGGCCGGGCGGAGTTTCACGCATGCGCAGTGTATATAAAGCGTAACACGCATGCGTCATACGTATGATCTGTGAGCGGAGGACAGAGTAGCATAAGCGCCGATCGTGATAATGAAGGTACAATTTGAACTTGGGACTTCAGTGGTCTATACTGCTTCTAGATTGGGGCCTATATTGGAACAAGATTAGGAGACTTTAGCCTGACATTAGGGTTTGTCTTGTGTTGTGTCTTGCAGATAAAATGGATCGCTTCGACGATCATGACTTTATCCCCCTATTCATCAATAAGTACAGGGAGGTGCCCTGTCTGTGGCAGGTAAAACACCCCTTTTATAATAATAAAAGAAAGAGGAAGGCAGTGCTGGATCAATTGCTGGAATTTGTGAAGCAGCAGATCCTTGCGGCAGACATTTCCTATTTGAATGCCAAAATTGGTGGCATGAGGAGCACTTATATTAGGGAGCACAAGAAGGTCCAGGACTCCTAGAGATCAGGAGCTGCAGCAGATGACATTGTGCTACTATGACAGACTGCATTTTCTGTCAGACCAGAGTGAAATCACGCCATCACTCTCCACTCTTCCTTCAACGCTTCCTTCCATCCCAGCTGAGGCTTCCGACGTCCAACCTGGGCCTTCCAGCCAGGAAGAAGTGGAAGAGCCCAGCTTGAGTCCGGTATAGCATATTTCAACATATTTCTTGTCATAAAATTAATGATGTTAACTAGATGTTATTACTGATTACTAATTTCTGATTTAACAAAGCGTTTTACATATCAATAAATATGTAAAATCTATTACTTCTATCAATACATATCATCAGTAGTGGCCAAAAATGATTGGGACAAGAATGAAAAATGCTGGGGTCAGAATGATAGTCTTTTCTATTTATTAACATTCAATATGCAACAGTCATGAGCTGAAAATTGTGTGTGATTGATGACCAAAAAACTAAAACTATGTCCCTTTTTCATACACAGGAAAGCCTCAGCTAGGAGGAGGCTGTGGAAAGTGGCAGCCAGGAGGTGGCCGGGCCCAGTAGCCTGACCGAATCCCAGGTCCCTCCCATCCGCCTTAAAAAAAAAAGTCCCAGGAAGGGGAGGAACCTGGAGGAGGCAGCACTTCGGTTTATTCGGCAGGCTACTGCGGCCCTCAGAACCCCCCCAATCTTCAAGAGGACTATGCCTGCAAAATGCAGGAAATGGAGGAGGGTCAATGGCTCTTCTGTGAGGAAGTGATCTTACAAGTCCTAAATAAGGGGTTGAGGAGCGATCTCACAAGCAAAAGCCATGTTTGTAAGTTCGACCATCGTCCTCCTTCTCCACCTCCTGCCACAACTCCAACACCAGAGCCACAGCCTGGAAGGAAGCGCGTAAGGAAGACAAGAGAGTGATGGCCTGTGTTCAGTCTGGTCTGGCAAAAGAAGCAGGCTGTTTTAAGACCACAGCCTGGGGACATATATGTCTTCTGCTGCTGTTCCTGACCTCTTTTGGAGCCCTGGACCGGATTGTGCTCCCTATTTAATGGACTCCTCAGGCTACCAATTTTGCCTGTAAAATAGCTGATGTGTGCCCTGGGGTACAAAGGCTTCGCCAATTTCACCAGTTTATCCTGCGTTGCCTTCCTCTTTATTTTGTTATGACCCATAATAAATGTCTATTTTTTTCACAAACACTTGCCTTTGTATTTTACTTCAAAAAGGACAGTTTTTTTGTGAGTAGGCAGGTACATTTAAAAAAATACAATGTCAAATTAACAAGGGACACCAACACCAAATAACTTCTTTGAGGTTAAATAATACAAGATAATAATGGTGTTGTGGTAACTTGACACACAAAACGACAAAAAATATTATGGCGATCACTAGAAAAAAATAAAATAAAATAAAAAAACAGGAGATCTTGATAAAAAAATAATTAAAAAAAGATCACTAGAAAAATACATTCTAAACATTATTATGGAGATCTGACGAAAAAAAAAAAAAAGTATTATTATGGAGATCACAAGAAATAATAAAGAAATCAGTTTGTGAGAACTCTGTGTGAATATCAGCAGCAAAACAACTGCATTATTCTAGCATTCTAAAGAAGAAGATAATGCGCTGCATTAAAAGATTAAAAACTTTGCAGCCTGACGAATGTGCTATTTCCATTACGAACGCTAGTTTTACCAGACCAAGCACTTCCGTCTTGTACTTGATCCAGAGCATGCGTGGAATTTTGTGCATCGAAATTGTGTACACACGCTCGGAATTTACGACAACAGAATTTGTTGTCGGAAAATTTGAGAACCAGCCCTCAAATTTTGTTGGACAGAAATTCCGACAAAAAATGTCCGATGGAGCCTACACACGGTCGGAATTTCAAGCTCATATCGAACATTTGTTGTCGGAAATTCCAATCGTCTGTACACGGCATTAGAGGTTCACAGTACAATCTTTAGTTTATATTGGTCTAGGGTGTGCGGCTTGCAGGTATTTCCTGGAGTAGACGTTTTTGTATCTCAGTTATCACGATGGGTTCAGTGAGTAGAGATGGGTCTAGACGCCAGAGTTGAGAGCAGCTGGAGGATTCTGGGATTACTAAGGACATTGAAATAGGCTGGTGATCTGAGAGAAACATTGGATCGATAGTCATACAGGAGAGCAGTGTCAGGTCTTGCTGGAATATGAACAGGTAGTCCAGTCTCAAGTAACGTTGGTGCGGTGTTGAAAAAAAGGTATAATCTTTGGTGTGCGGATTTAAAGTGCATCAAGTCCGAGTCGTGAAGTGTGATTTCCTTCATATTTGTTTTGATGGCTCAGAGAGCTTTGTATGGATAGGAGGATGCACCATTTCATGTGTTTAGGAGTGGGTTTAACGCAGTATTAAAATTGCCTCCCAGTATCAGGACACCCTCTCTAAATGACGTAAGCAGGTGAGTTATTTTACGGAAGAAGGTTACTTGTTCGGAATTAGGAGCATAAATGTTGGCAAGAGTGAAGGGTTTCCCTCTTATCTTGCCTTTTAGAAATAGGTATCTACCTCTACCTCCTTGTCTGATATTGAATCTGAGGTGTGGAAGGGACAATTTTTGGCCAATAGTATTGATACTACTGATAAGGGATATTGACTCCCTTGGATTTGGAGGCTGAGTTGGTAGTATGCATGACTGTGGGATAGCAGAGGCTTGACAGCTTGTGTTAATCTCCCTTTCTAAAATGTGTCTCCTGTAGAAAGACTATGTCTGCTTTGTTTCTCTGCATCGATAAGAGTCCCGGTGACAGTAATTACCGGCAACAGGTGAGAACCTGCTCACTTGTCAAGGTTTTCAGCATGCCTTGCGCACATTGTTGTTGGGGGGAATTAGTGGGGTATGTGAAAAAAGAAGGCAATAGAAATTAAATACCAAGCTTACCACTGTGTGGGAGGCGGTCTGAGAAAAGTGGAAAGTCGGTAAGTGATCACTCCAAACAGAGGAGTAGAGCAATTGTTTGAATGGAGACTGTGCAAAGGGGGTGTAGTTAAAGCGGAGTTCCACCCATTTAAAAGTCAGCAGCTACAACAATGTAGCTGCTGACTAGGGATGAGCCGAACACCCCCCGGTTCGGTTCGCACCAGAACCCGCGAACGGACCGCAAGTTCGCACGAACGTTAGAACCCCATTGACGTCTATGGGACTCGAACGTTCGAAATCAAAAGTGCTCATTTTAAAGGCTAATTTGCATGGTATTGTCCTAAAAAGGGTTTGGGGACCCGGGTCCTACCCCAGGGGACATGTATCAATGAAAAAAAAACTTTTAAAAACGGCCGTTTTTTCGGGAGCAGTGATTTTAATGATGCTTAAAGTAAAAAAAAAAAAGTGAAATATTCCTTTAAATATCGTACCTGGGGGGTGTCTATAGTATGCCTGTAAAGTGACGCGTGTTTCCCAGTCCCTGCACCAAATGTCATTTTTAAAGGAAAAAATCTCATTTAAAACTGCTTGCGGGTTTAATGTCATGTCGGGTCATGGCAATATGGATGAAAATCAGTGAGACAAACGGCATGGGTACCCCCCAGTCCATTACCAGGCCCTTTGGGTCTTGTATGGATATTAAGGGGAACCCCGCACCCAAATTAAAATAAGGAAAGGTCCCTATATACTCTGAACAGCAGTATACAGGCGGTGCAAACAAGACAGGGACTGTAGGTTTGTTGTTAAGTAGAATCTGTTTGTAATTTTGAACATTTTTAATGTGTTTAGCTCCAGCCAAAAAATCTTTTCTAAGCTTTTTGGAAAACATAGGGAAGGGTTATCACCCCTGTGACATTTGTTTTGCGTCTTTCCTCCTCTTCAGAAGATTTCACCTCACTTTTTTGTCCCAATGAAAAATGTTTTTTGAAAATTTGGGTTTTTTTGTGGACCAAGGATTGGAAAGCATCAGTGGAAAGGAGAAATTGTTTTCCCATATTAACTCTTACAGGAGAGAATTTCCCTTCCTTAGGGGTAGATTTCATCTCACTTCCTGTTGTCTCCTTCTGTTTGCAAGTAGGAGTCGTTTGTAAGTTAGATGTTTGAAAGTAGGGTCCTGCCCTATATACTCAGCAGAAATTTGGGCCTTAGGTGTTGCTGTGGCCAAAACACTGTAAGCCCTCACAGGGCCCTGCTGTGAAATATTAGATCAAGAATTGTAATTACATGCCCCTGTTGAACAGGAGCTGAAAAATTAGGCCTTAGGCACTGGTGCTGGTGCCACAACACTGCAACCCCTCACAGACACTCTAGTTGGAACGCAGGAACGAGCCCTGCTGCAAAGTATTGCATCAAAAATTGTAATTACACGCCCCTGTTAGACAGGGGCAGAAAAATTGGGCCTTAGGCACTGGTGCTGGTGCCACAACACTGCAACCCCTCACAGACACTCTAGTTGGAACGCAGGAACGAGCCCTGCTGCAAAGTATTGCATCAAAAATTGTAATTACACGCCCCTGTTAGACAGGGGCAGAAAAATTGGGTCTTAGGCACTGGTGCTGGTGCCACAACACTGCAACCCCTCACAGACACTCTAGTTGAAACGCAGGAACAAGCCCTGCTGCAAAGTATTGCATCAAAAATTGTAATTACACGCCCCTGTTAGACAGGGGCTGAAAAATTGGGTCTTAGGCACTGGTGCTGGTGCCACAACACTGCAACCCCTCACAGACACTCTAGTTGGAATGCAGGAACGAGCCCTGCTGCAAAGTATTACATCAAAAATTGTAATTACACGCCCCTGTTAAACAGGGGCTGAAAAATTGTGCCTTAGGCACTGGTGGTGGCGCCCAGAACCAAAAATGTTCTTACAAGCTATCAGCGTGATGATTGAGGAGGAAGAGGATAATTACTCAGGGATAGTCACTCAGCATCAGCATAGGCAGTCTTTGAAGGGATCTGAGATTTCAAAAAAAATTATTCGGTTACATCTGCATCAGGTGCTTGGTAGCTGGTGGTGATCCAAGACTGATTCATTTTTATGAAGGTCAGCCGATCGACCGAGTCGGTGGACAGACGCACCCTGTGATCGGTTACCACGCCTCCAGCAGCACTGAATGTGCGTTCCGAAAGAACGCTGGATGCAGGACAGGCCAGTAGCTCAATTGCATACTGTGCAAGCTCTGGCCAGTGATCCATCCTCAAGACCCAGTAACCCAGAGGATTTTCGGTGGGAAAGGTGTCCAAGTCTGATCTTGCCCCTAGGTATTCCTGCACCATGTAAAACAGACGCTGGCGATGGTTGCTGGAACCGATCATACCTTGGGGCTGCGGACCAAAAAATTGTCTGAACGCATCGGTCAGACGGCCACCTTCTCCACCGCTCCTTCTTTGACTGACCGAAGCCTCAGCAACACGTTGTCCAGAAACAGGAGTTTGTAACCTCCCAGTCTCTGGGAACGCGTTGCACAGACCTTTCTGCAAGGCCTCCCGAAGATGTTTCATCCTCTGCTCCCTCTGCGATGGCAAGATAAGGTCCGCAACCTTACCCTTGTAACGTGGATCAAGGAGGGTTGCCAGCCAGTATTGGTCCTTCTCCTTGATACCACGAATACGAGGATCCTTACGCAGGCTTTGCAGGATCAGGGAGGCCATGCAGCGTAGGTTTGCTGAGGCATTCGGTCCGGAGTCCTCTGGGTCACTAAGGACAACAACGTCCGCAGCCACCTCCTCCCAGCCACGTACAAGTCCATGTGTTCCTTGGGACTGATCCCTTAAAGACTGCTGATGCTGAGTGCCAGGCTCCACCTCCATACTGACACAATCTTCCTCCTCCTCCTCCTCCTCCTCCTCGTCCTCTTCCTGTGTGATCGGCGGGCACGCAGGAACACTGTCTGGATAAAGGGGGCCTTGAGAGCTAAGGAAGTCCTCCTCTTCCTGCCTCTGTTCTGCCTCAAGTGCCCTGTCCATTATTCCACGCAGCGTGTGCTCCAACAGGTGGACAAGGGGGACAGTGTCACTGATGCATGCACTGTCAGTGCTCACCATCCTCGTGGCCTCCTCGAATGGTGACAGGACAGTGCATGCATCCCTGATCATGGCCCACTGGCGTGGGGAAAAAAAACCAAGGTCCCCTGACCCTGTCCTGGTGCCATAGTCGCACAGGTACTCATTG
Organism: Lithobates clamitans; assembly: GCA_037952925.1. NCBI lineage: Eukaryota > Metazoa > Chordata > Amphibia > Anura > Ranidae > Lithobates > Lithobates clamitans. The sequence continues at coordinate 14,084,998 of JBBGZY010000438.1, forward strand.
ATGGCCCTCTGCTGCGTGTGCAGCCGCTGCAGCATGGCCAACGTCGAGTTCCACCTGGTGGGCATGTCACAGATTAGGCGGTTCTTGGGCAGGTTAAACTCCTTTTGGAGGTCCGTCAGCCGAGCACTGGCATTATATGACCGGCGGAAATGCACAGAGACTTTCCTGGCCTGCCTCAGGACATCCTGTAAGCCCGGGTACCTGCCCAAGAACCGCTGCACCACCAAGTTAAGGACGTGAGCCAAACAGGGCACATGGGTCAGTTGTCCCTGTCGGAGGGCAGAGAGGAGGTTGGTGCCATTGTCGCAAACCACCATTCCTGCCTTAAGTTGGCGTGGCGTCAACCACCTCTGAACCTGCCCCTGCAGAGCTGACAGAACCTCTGCCCCAGTGTGGCTCCTGTCCCCCAAGCACACCAGCTCAAGCACCGCATGGCATCTTTTGGCCTGCGTACTTGCGTAGCCCCTTGAACGCCTACGGAGCACCGCTGGTTCCGAGGAAGAGGCCATGGAGGAAGAAGAAGAGGAGGGGGTGGAGGAGAGAGGTGTGTCACAATCAGCATTTTGGAGGCGTGGTGGCGGAACAACCTCCAACACTACTGCACCTTGTCCTGCATCCTTCCCAGCTGCCAGCAGAGTCACCCAATGCGCCGTGAAACTTAAGTAACGTCCCTGTCCATGCCTGCTGGACCATGAGTCAGCGGTAATATGCACCTTACCGCTGACCGCCCTGTCCAGCGAGGCATGGACATTGCCTTCCACATGCCGGTAGAGAGCCGGAATCGCCTTCCGTGAGAAAAAGTGGCGTTTGGGTACCTGCCACTGAGGAACCGCACATTCCACAAACTCACGGAAGGGGGCAGAGTCTACCAACTGAAAAGGCAGCAGTTGAAGTGCTAGCAATTTTGCCAAGCTAGCATTCAACCGCTGGGCATGTGGATGGCTGGGAGCAAACTTCTTTCGGCGGTGCAGCAGCTGGGGCAGGGAAATTTGCCTGGTACAATCTGACGTCGGTGTACCAAAAGCAGATTGCCCACAAGTACTTGGCTGTGACACACCTAATTCTACACCTTCATTCCTCTCACTGCAGGTCTCAGAGAGGACTGAAGGTCTAGTGGGGTTGGAAATCTCAGCTGATGAGGAGCAAGGAGAGATCGTCTTTGTTCTTTGGTGTGGGTCTTTTAGATACGCTTGCCAACGAACTGCATGGCAGGTCAACATATGTCTGGTCAAGCATGTGGTACCCAAGCGGGAGATGTTTTGGCCACGCGAGATACGCTTGAGACATATGTTGCAAATAGCAGCGGTGCGATCTGATGCACTCGTCTCAAAAAAGGCCCACACCAAAGAACTTTTTGAATAACGCGCAGAGACTGCAGCGCCCTGCACATGTGGAGCTTTGGGGTGTGATGCAGTCAATGTGCTGCCCTTAGGCTGGCCCCTGGAGGGCATCCTGCCTAGTTGGTGATGTGCCACCTCCTCCTCCTCCTCCTCCTCCTCTCTCCTATCAGGCACCCACGTTGAGTCAGTGACCTCATCATCCCCTCCCTCCTCATCACTGGAGCAAACCTGGCAGTATGCTGCAGCAGGGGGAGCATGACTGCCAGATTGCTGTCCTTCTTGGGCACCCCCTCTGTCCGTGCTCATGTTACTGCCTTCATTGAGCTCAGTATCATCATCAGAGCCTTCCAAACGCTGGGCATCCTCCTGGAGCATGTACCCAACACTGTGGTCAAACAGTTCGAGGGAATCCTCATGAGGACATGGTGGAGCTAGGGAAGGAGTCACTGATGACATTGAGCTGAGGGAAGAGGCCGCTGCTTTGCCAGACAAAGCACCCTGGGCATGGGTGAGAGAGGATGAGGAGGATGAGGACGGCTTGGTCATCCACTCGACCAAGTCTTCCGCATGTTGCGGCTCAACACGGCCAGCTGCCGAAAAAAAGGCCAAGCGTGTCCCATGGCCACGTGCTGATGAGGATGCACCGTCTCCACGACCAGCACTAGACACAGAGCCTGCTTGCCCTCTCTTATTGGCTTGTGACTGTCTGCCTCTCCTTCTTGGCCTTCCAGACATACTAATGGCCTGTAGCTGCACTAAGCTGGGATAGAACACCTGTAATTTTCTTAAGGTAGCTTTATATACTGTAACCAGACAAGCCTGCCTGTCAGTAGGAAGATAACAGGAACGGATCTAGCTGAACACTGTGAGCAGGACACACTGTACTAAATGTAAATAGTCTAGCTGCCTGACCGTGGTACTAATAGGATCAAATAGAACACCTGTAATTTTCTTAAGGTAGCTTTATATACTGTAACCAGACAAGCCTGCCTGTCAGTAGGAAGATAACAGGAACGGATCTAGCTGAACACTGTGAGCAGGACGCACTGCACTAAATGTAAATACCAGGGACGGATCTAGCTGAACACTGTGAGCAGGACGCACTGCACTGAATGTAAATAGCAGGAACGGATCTAGCTGAACACTGTGAGCAGGACGCACTGCACTGAATGTAAATAGCAGGAACGGATCTAGCTGAACACTGTGAGCAGGACGCACTGTACTAAATGTAAATAGTCTAGCTGCCTGACCGTGGTACTAATAGGATCAAAAAGAACACCTGTAATTTTCTTAAGGTAGCTTTATATACTGTAACCAGACAAGCCTGCCTGTCAGTAGGAAGATAACAGGAACGGATCTAGCTGAACACTGTGAGCAGGACACACTGTACTAAATGTAAATAGTCTAGCTGCCTGACCGTGGTACTAATAGGATCAAAAAGAACACCTGTAATTTTCTTCAGGTAGCTTTATATACTGTAACCAGACAAGCCTGCCTGTCAGTAGGAAGATAACAGGAACGGATCTAGCTGAACACTGTGAGCAGGACGCACTGTACTAAATGTAAATAGTCTAGCTGCCTGACCGTGGTACTAATAGGATCAAAAAGAACACCTGTAATTTTCTTAAGGTAGCTTTATATACTGTAACCAGACAAGCCTGCCTGTCAGTAGGAAGATAACAGGAACGGATCTAGCTGAACACTGTGAGCAGGACACACTGTACTAAATGTAAATAGTCTAGCTGCCTGACCGTGGTACTAATAGGATCAAAAAGAACACCTGTAATTTTCTTCAGGTAGCTTTATATACTGTAACCAGACAAGCCTGCCTGTCAGTAGGAAGATAACAGGAACGGATCTAGCTGAACACTGTGAGCAGGACGCACTGTACTAAATGTAAATAGTCTAGCTGCCTGACCGTGGTACTAATAGGATCAAAAAGAACACCTGTAATTTTCTTAAGGTAGCTTTATATACTGTAACCAGACAAGCCTGCCTGTCAGTAGGAAGATAACAGGAACGGATCTAGCTGAACACTGTGAGCAGGACACACTGTACTAAATGTAAATAGTCTAGCTGCCTGACCGTGGTACTAATAGGATCAAAAAGAACACCTGTAATTTTCTTCAGGTAGCTTTATATACTGTAACCAGACAAGCCTGCCTGTCAGTAGGAAGATAACAGGAACGGATCTAGCTGAACACTGTGAGCAGGACGTACTGCACTAAATGTATATAGCAGGAACGGATCTAGCTGAACACTGTGAGCAGGACGCACTGCACTGAATGTAAATAGCAGGAACGGATCTAGCTGAACACTGTGAGCAGGACGCACTGCACTAAATGTAAATACCAGGAACGGATCTAGCTGAACACTGTGAGCAGGACGCACTGCACTGAATGTAAATAGCAGGAACGGATCTAGCTGAACACTGTGAGCAGGACGCACTGCACTGAATGTAAATAGCAGGAACGGATGTAGCTGAACACTGTGAGCAGGACGCACTGCACTAAATGTAAATAGCAGGAACGGATCTAGCTGAACACTGTGAGCAGGACGCACTGCACTGAATGTAAATAGCAGGAACGGATCTAGCTGAACACTGTGAGCAGGACGCACTGCACTGAATGTAAATAGCAGGAACGGATCTAGCTGAACACTGTGAGCAGGACGCACTGCACTGAATGTAAATAGCAGGAACGGATCTAGCTGAACACTGTGAGCAGGACGCACTGCACTGAATGTAAATAGCAGGAACGGATGTAGCTGAACACTGTGAGCAGGACGCACTGCACTAAATGTAAATACCAGGAACGGATCTAGCTGAACACTGTGAGCAGGACGCACTGCACTGAATGTAAATAGCAGGAACGGATCTAGCTGAACACTGTGAGCAGGACGCACTGCACTAAATGTAAATACCAGGAACGGATCTAGCTGAACACTGTGAGCAGGACGCACTGCACTGAATGTAAATAGCAGGAACGGATCTAGCTGAACACTGTGAGCAGGACGCACTGCACTAAATGTAAATACCAGGAACGGATCTAGCTGAACACTGTGAGCAGGACGCACTGCACTGAATGTAAATAGCAGGAACGGATCTAGCTGAACACTGTGAGCAGGACGCACTGCACTAAATGTAAATACCAGGAACGGATCTAGCTGAACACTGTGAGCAGGACGCACTGCACTGAATGTAAATAGCAGGAACGGATCTAGCTGAACACTGTGAGCAGGACGCACTGCACTGAATGTAAATAGCAGGAACGGATGTAGCTGAACACTGTGAGCAGGACGCACTGCACTAAATGTAAATACCAGAAACGGATCTAGCTGAACACTGTGAGCAGGACGCACTGCACTGAATGTAAATAGCAGGAACGGATCTAGCTGAACACTGTGAGCAGGACGCACTGCACTAAATGTAAATACCAGGAACGGATCTAGCTGAACACTGTGAGCAGGACGCACTGCACTGAATGTAAATAGCAGGAACGGATCTAGCTGAACACTGTGAGCAGGACGCACTGCACTAAATGTAAATACCAGGAACGGATCTAGCTGAACACTGTGAGCAGGACGCACTGCACTGAATGTAAATAGCAGGAACGGATCTAGCTGAACACTGTGAGCAGGACGCACTGCACTGAATGTAAATAGCAGGAACGGATGTAGCTGAACACTGTGAGCAGGACGCACTGCACTAAATGTAAATACCAGGAACGGATCTAGCTGAACACTGTGAGCAGGACGCACTGCACTGAATGTAAATAGCAGGAACGGATGTAGCTGAACACTGTGAGCAGGACGCACTGCACTAAATGTAAATACCAGGAACGGATCTAGCTGAACACTGTGAGCAGGACGCACTGCACTGAATGTAAATAGCAGGAACGGATCTAGCTGAACACTGTGAGCAGGACACACTGCACTAAATGTAAATAGTCTAGATAGAAGATAACAGGAACGGATCTAGCTAAACTGAATACAGTGTATATATATATATGCAACACCTGGGATGCATATATATACACAATACACTGTAAGTGCAGCTAACTGACTGACTGTTCTGCCTAATCTATCTAACTCAAATCAAATGACACTGTCTCTCTCTCTCTCTATCTCTCAGCACACCGGAACACACACTACACAGGGCCGCCGTGCAGGCGGCCTTATATAGTGTGGGGTGTGTACTAAATCCCCTGAGCCATAATTGGCCAAAGCCACCCTGGCTTTGGCCAATTACAGCTCTCTCTACTGACGGCGCTGTGATTGGCCAAGCATGCGGGTCATAGTGCATGCTTGGCCAATAATCAGCCAGCAATGCACTGCGATGCCGCAGTGAATTATGGGCCGTGACGCGCCACACGAATTTGGCGCGAACGGCCCATATCGTTCGCAATTCGGCGAACGACCGAACAGCCGATGTTCGAGTCGAACATGGGTTCGACTCGAACACGAAGCTCATCCCTACTGCTGACCTTTAATAATCAGACATTTACCTGTCCCACGGTCCAGCGATGCGGGCACACGAAACCTTGTTCCTCTCCCCCTCCTCTCCGCGGTGTCGGCATTCTAACTGTGGGTTTCCCAGCTGTGGCGTCACAGTTGGGTGCTCACTGCGCATGCGCGAGCCACGCTGCGCGCTGTGAATGGCTGGGCAATCTTCTGGGACCTGTGACGTGTCCCAGAAGATTGCAGGGAGGGAGGGGGAGAGTTGATCTTCCTTCCGGCGCTGCGGCGCCAGGGGAGGAAGTGGGAGCTGGGTGCCTCTAAAAACAGGGTACCCGCTCCCCACCCCAAAAAATGACATGCCAAATGTGGCATGTCAGGGGGTCACCAACACTTAAAGCGGAAGTTCCATTTTTGGGTGGAACTCCGCTTTAAGCTTGTTGCCATTTACATATACATTTAAGGTTGCAAGAGTATATTACAAGCTGAGATTGCGTATCTTTAAAGATGTAACTATATAAATCACTTTTTTTTTGGGATGAGAAAAAATCTTAAATGAGTTCTTGAACTTCGTAACTAAATCTCGTCACATAGCTTTCAAATAACTTTTCCAACAACATATAACAAATAGTATTCCTGAAAGATACCATGTGGGGGGAAGGTGAAGGAGTAAGATAGTACAATGTAATTCCCCAGGGGAATGTGGTAGTCATTTGGGGTTCTGTAGCATTTAGTATGATATTAAATCCGTTCGCCCATTTGCAAGATTCTGTGTTAGCAGAATCTATAAGTATTTTGTTACCTGTAAGAAAGCCCTCTATTGGATCTGATTTGTATTCTGCCGTCGGGTCTTATTCAGCTTATCTTTGGTCATATTTCACCTACTAGGGGCTAGTAGTGCAATTTTGGGCTTCCTTAGGTCAAGCATAGATTATTCAGGAGTTACCTTGTGAATATTGCTACTAGGGGTTGTGGCCAAATGGTGAAGGGTTGTGGACATACACAGGAACTAAGACGATTCTCCCAATCCCTAATGAGAACCAAATACAACAAAGAATTTTTTCTTATAACAAGAAACATGGGATTTTTGTAGGGAGAAATTACGTCTATTGACAGTAGGTACTAACAAATCGAGTGTTAAAAAAATTGATTTTTATTTGAATTACAGAAAAGGAAACAAAAAAAAATATACAAAAGAATTGTCAATACAAATAGACATCAGATAAGACCATCCAGTAATATGTTCAAATTCTATTCATGCCTGTCAGCCAACATGTTTCGCAAAAGAAAAGTTGCTTCATCAGGGCATAGATCGGCATCATTGGTTCATTTAAACTACTGGTATAAGTCTGAGGTTAAAAGCATATTCCACCATTGCCAGGCATCGTCCGTTGTGCCAGCTGGTGCAAATACTCCAGGGGTGCCAGATCCCACCGGATATTGCCAATAGAGGGACTGGACCGCACAGTTGCAGGACAAGAATCTGCAAAAGTGCTCAAGAAACGTGATTCCTCAGTCAAAGGCGCCGTCCTGTCAGCAAAGATGGGCCAGATCCACCCCTGGAGTATTTGCACCAGCTGGCACAACGGACGATGCCTGGCAATGGTGGAATATGCTTTTAACCTCAGACTTATACCAGTAGTTTAAATGAACCAATGATGCCGATCTATGCCCTGATGAAGCAACTTTTCTTTTGCGAAACATGTTGGCTGACAGGCATGAATAGAATTTGAACATATTACTGGATGGTCTTATCTGATGTCTATTTGTATTGACAATTCTTTTGTATATTCTTTTTTGTTTTTCCTTTTCTGTAATTCAAATAAAAATCAATTTTTTTAACACTCGATTTGTTAGTACCTACTGTCAATAGACGTAATTTCTCCCTACAAAAATCCCATGTTTCTTGTTATAAGAAAAAATTCTTTGTTGTATTTGCTACTAGGGGTTGAAAACTCTCTGCTATCTTATATATTTCTATCTTATGTAGTGTATGTGTCGTGGATGACTCACAAGAGTGAACTATGGTCATATTGTTGGTACTAAGTTATTCCAAGTATCTGGAGCGGTGGCCCGTAGGATCATATGACGTAGGGTTTGTGATCAAGTAGAGATGCAGAGGGGCATCACCTATGGGTGATGTGTCTAGATATTGTTTCAGTCCTACCCAGCATTATCTCCTGTGAGTCATCTCAGTCGTTTTCCACCTTGTATACAGATAAGGTGTTCTACCCCCAATCACATTCAGGGAAAGAAAATGCCCTTGGATTTCCATTGTCTCGTATATCAGGAAGTGAACTGTGAGAGTTCAGACTCAGAAGTTCCATGAGGTCTTGCAGGCAGTGCCTTAAGACTGACACCTTGTCCAGGAGAGGCTTGCATGGTTGTGATGGATGTAGGTGGGATTTGCAATCAGGTGGGTGAGTCCAAATTTCTGTGCTGTATTTGGAAAGTAGAAGGCAGTCAGTGGTATATAGTACCCAAATGCAGGCAGATCAGTACAGGCTGCTATTCGGCAAGTTCAGTAAGACATGCTGCCTCTGCTAAGGTGTTATGTCAGAGACTCATCTAGGGTAGCATGTCAAAGTAGAACCATCAACATTTATTTACAAGGTCAGGTAGTTAACGTGTAAGAAAAGGTGTATGAAGTACTCATCTCAGGTTGGGATGCCTCATGGGTTCCATATTAGTATTCTCGACGGGCCCGTCGAGGTTGCGGAGCTTTTGTCAGGCTGGTGCCTGGATGCCATCCCCAATATGCTAAAGAATCACGGATTGTGGACAGTGAGCGGTGACAACATGTTCTCTGGTCTTGGTCATCCATGGGATCTTCTCTATAAGAAGCGGTTCTCTGACTGGTGGGTCGAAATGCCGCATACCAGTTGGGGAGCTCCACCAGTGAAATATTGAGGGTGTCACAGAACTGTGGGAGGTCTTTGGGTAGCCTTAAAGAGGTCTACTTTGGTGTGATGCGGAGAGGAAGAAGGGGAACTTCCACTTATAGTGGATTCCTTTCTTTCTCAGAGTTTCCAGTAAGGGTTGTGGGGGCCTCTGTGGTGTTGCAGGGTGATTGTGGAGAGATCCTGGTAGATTTTGATGTGCTTCCAGCCTAGGAGATCTAAATTCTATTGTGGGCTTTCTGCAGAATCTCCTCTTTTAACCAAAAATCCACTAGACAGCAGACCACATCCCAGGGTGGGTCTGTGTTTCTGCCCCGAGGCCTAAGGGCTCTATGGATTCTAGCTCTATAGGGGTGGCATGGGGTCTTCCTAAAAGGTTGTTAAACAGACTTACCACTGTTTGCAGCAGCTGATCTGGTTCCACTGTTTCTGGCAAGCCTCTCACTCTGAGGTTGTGTCTTCTCCCTCTGTTGTCCAGGTCTTCCATGTGGCGATTCATATCTCTAAGCTGTAGTGTATGTGTGTCTACAGCGTGGTGCATATGCCTTAGGGTTGTTTCATGGTGGGCATCTAGGATTTCCATCTCATGCACGCTGCCTGTCAGGGCTTCAATGTCATGGCGGAGGTCCGAGATTGCCGCTGACACCATGTCCTTGATATCAGCTGCAATCGCCCGCAGATCATTTAGATGGAGCTGTGGTGGTTGTGGTAGTGGAGCGGGACCCACTGGTGAGGAAAGAAGCTGGTGTGAGGGGGTTTGGTGAGCGGCGTCCATTCCCCCTGTGCTTGAGGCTTGTGAGGATCCATGGGAGGAAGCCACCATGTTTCCGGCTTGTGTGCGGAACATCTCCGGGACAGACTGGCTCAGATGCCTGGAGGTATCATGAGGAGAGCGGGATCGGGTGCCTGAGGAGCCGCGGGATGCAGTCCACATTGTTGTAGGCTGGTATGTGCAGTGGAAGTCTCCTAATGTGGCAGAGAAGCAGTTCTGTCGGAGAGAGATCCCAGGCTAAGCGGCTATCTTCCCTCAAGGTCAGACCACGCCCTCCAGACCAGCCTTTTTATATATAAGTAACATTCTTAATCTGTAACAGCAGCAGGGTATTGTACCATGTTATCCATCGACAAAAGTAGAAATTGGCTTTAGAGTGATGCCATCAGGATGCAAGGACACAGGCTAGAGACATCAATTTTATGTGCCACTATGATTTTCTGTAAACCAAAGGTTATCCTCACTCCCATGCTCCAGGAGGTATGGTGGAGGGATCATGAAGAAAGATCCTATCTTTTGGGAAAAAATTCAATGCACAGGACCCTGCAATGGTTTAATGGGGTTTGTATTTGAATGAAAACACTCTTGAAGATTTCCACAGAGCTAAAGAAGATAATATTTGACAAAGTTTCCATCTCTGAGAAGTCACCTTGACCTGATAATGACCCATGTCAGAGAACTTGCATTGAATATGATGGCACCATCTGTTAGAGGAGGCCAGCAAATATGGCAGAAAGAAAAATATGGATTGAACAACTGACTTTCCAGGGGCAAGATGAAAACCTAAGTGAGGAGTCTTCTCTCCTAAGGAGATAATAATTTAAATGATATAGAGCACAATGTTGAATATGTGAAGTGAGTAAGTACGTGTATAGTAAGTAAAGTGAATATGCTGAACAAATGGCATCTGCACTGTTCACCAGAAGGTGGGGCACTACCAAAAACCTTCCAAAATAATTGTAAAGTAGTAGATGTGTAGGAGGAACAGAGCTCGCAAGGGTGATATTAAAATAGAAAGAAAAACAGTGTTATACTGAAGTTGGCACAGTGTGTTGTGGAAATTGTATTAAGATGTATTTAATATGTATTGTCACAGTGTCTCCCAGTGTTAGTTCTCCTGCAGCCCGCTCTAAAGAGTAGACTGGGGCAGACTGATGCCAGTTGAGACCCGTTTGGTAGTAGAAAGCTTCCTGAGGTTGCAGAGAAGGTTGCAGAGTGGGAATATGTCCGCCAGCGAAGGGCCCCTGTGCATAGCACAAACGATCTTCTGGGGGGATGTGTTCACTCTGCGAAGACATTATCAGTTATGGGGGGATGTACGCTCGTGTCACTCTGTGTGTCTAATCAGCACGTGTAGGGGCTATGGTGTGTCTCTGCAGATAATCTCCCATCAGCAGGAATGATAGTATAATCCGGGTATGCATTATTCTCTGAACAATGCAGAATAAGGATTCACGCCAATGGTAAAAACTGGAGTCTTTGTGTGCGTTGTGGGCGGGGGTAGTGTTCATGAATTCTTAGACCAGCCATGTGGCTTTCCTTGTCTTACTGGAGAACACAGCTTAGAGGTACAAGGGGCGGAAAATTATACACACTGCCCTTGCCCAGACATGCCCATAAACTCCCCTAGTCATTGTTCTTTGGTTGAGATTTGTATAACTCCTCCTGTTTGCCTGTGCTTGATTAGCTGATTGTGAAGCAATCAAGCTTGATTGTTATATAAATAAACATCGCTCCCATGGTCAAAGGCTGGCTGGCTGTTGATGGAGCTAAGGATGTGAGGACAGTGGTCATGTCTGTGTTACTTGGAAAGATACGGGTGTACACAGATGCATTATACCAAAAGGCTGAAGGAGCGCTTTATTAGCACAGGAGACATGGATTATGCGTAGCGTATAGTGGAATTTCCATGTCAGATATGGTAGGCCAGGATTTTATGGAGTGAACAGAACCTCCTACACATCAGAAGAGGAGGGGAGAGAGCAGATCCCAGTCCAGGACATCAAACCATTTGAAATACTTTGCTGTCCTGAGGCAAAGGGGTTTGTTTTCTCTCTTCGCTGTTAGGTAGGTTCTTACATTAGTTAGTTAGTCAGGTTGAAAAAAGACACAAGTCCATCCAATTCAACCTTAAAAACAATAAATAAATAAAATAAAAAATATCGTACAATCAATATACCCAATTTTATACCCCCAGTTGATCCAGAGGAAGGCAAAAAACCCCAGCAGAGCATGCTCCAATTTGCTATAGCAGGGGAAAAAATTCCTTCCGGATCCCCCAAGAGGCAATCAAATTTTCCCTGGATCAACTTTACCTATAAATGTTAGTATCCAGTTATATTATGTACATTTAGCAAAGTATCCAGGCCTTTCTTAAAGCAATCTACTGAGCTGGCCAGAACCACTTCTGGCGGGAGTCTATTCCACATTTTCACAGCTCTTACTGTGAAGAAACCTTTGCGTATTTGGAGATGAAGTCTCTTTTCCTCTAGACATAAAGAGTGCCCCCGTGTCCTCTGGGTTGACCGTAAAGAGGATAACTCAACACCAACTTCACTATATGGACCCCTTATATATTTGAACATGTTGATCATATCCCCCCTTATTCTCCTCTTCTCAAGAGTGAATAAATTCAGTTCCTCTAATCTTTCCTCATAGCTGAGCTCCTCCATGCCTCTTATCAGTTTGGTTGCCCTTATCTGCACTTTCTCTAGTTCCCCAATATCCTTTTTGAGAACTGGTGCCCAAAACTGAACTGCATATTCCAGATGAGGTCTTACTAATGATTTGAACAGGGGCAAAATTATATCTCTCTCTCTAGAATCTATACCTCTCTTAATACAAGAAAGGACTTTGCTTGCTTTGGAAACCGCAGCTTGCCATTGCATGCTATTATTGAGCTTATGATTTACCAAAACCCCCAGATCCTTCTCCATCACGGATTCCCTCAGTTGTACTTCCCCTAGCATGTACGATGCATGCATATTCTTAGCCCCCAAGTGCATAACTTTACATTTCTCAACATTAAACCTCATCTGCCACATAGTCGCCCAATTAGACAGTGCATTGAGGTTGGCTTGTAAATTGGAGACATCCTGTAAGGATGGTGTCATCTGCAAAGAGAGAAATTTTACTTTCGATCCCAGACCCAATATCATTTATAAAGATATTAAAAAGTAAGGGTCCCAGCACTGAACCTTGGGGTACACCACTGATAACCTTAGACCATTCAGAGTAATAGGGCGTACACGCGGTCGGACTTTGTTCGGACATTCCGACAACAAAATCCTAGGATTTTTTCCGACGGATGTTGGCTCAAACTTGTCTTGCATACACACGGTCACACAAAGTTGTCGGAAAATCTGATCGTTCTAAACGCGGTGACGTAAAACACGTACATCGGGACTATAAACGGGGCAGTGGCCAATAGCTTTCATCTCTTTATTTATTCTGAGCATGCGTGGCACTTTGTCGGTCGGATTTGTGTACACACGATCGGAATTTCCGACAACGGATTTTGTTGTCGGAAAATTTTATATCCTGCTCTCAAACTTTGTGTGTCGGAAATTCCGATGGAAAATGTGTGATGGAGCCCACACACGGTCGGAATTTCCGACAACAAGGTCCTATCACACATTTTCCGTCTGAAAATCCGACCGTGTGTACGGGGCATTAGAATCATTAACCTCTACTCTCTGAATTCTGTCTTTTAGCCAGTTTTCTATCCATTTACAAACTGATATTTCCAAGCCTGTAGACTTTACCTTACACATGAGCCGCGTGTGGGGAACTGTGTCGAACGCTTTTGAAAAATCCAAGTATATCACGTCCACAGCCACCCCTCTGTCCAAGGTTTTACTTACCTCTTCATAAAAAGAAATCAGATTTGTCTGACAACTTCTGTCTTTCATGAATCCATACTGTCTGTTGCTTAAAATTTTTTTTTCCAGCAAGAACTCGTCTATGTGGTCTTTCCTTAAACACTCCAGTATCTTCCTGACTATAGAAGTTAAACTAACACGTCTATAGTTACTTAGTAAAGACTTTGATCCCTTTTTAAATATAGGCACTACATTTGCCCTGCGCCAATCCAGTGGTCCTATTCCCGTCATTAATGAGTCCCTCAAAATTAGATACAATGGCTTTGAAACTACAGAGCTCAATTCTTTTAGGATCCATGGGTGGATGCCATCAGGTCCAGGTGCTTTATCCACCTTTATTCTGTCTAGATAATTCTGGACCATATCACTTTTGAGCTATTGTGGATCATTTGGTGCTGTGTCACTACCACCCCCATTATGGACATGAGCTCCCCCATGCTCCTTTGTATACACAGAGCTGAAGAAAGTATTTAATAAATTTGCCTTCTCTTTGTCCCTAGTCACTTACTCTAGATTATTTTGTAAAGGGCCTACATGTTTAGACCTGGCCTTTTTACTATTAATATATTTGAAGAATTTTTTGGGGTTTGTCCTACTATATTTTGCAATCTGTCGTTCGTTTTGAATTTTTGCATCCTTGATTTCCTTTTTACATATTCTGTTAAATTCTTTGTAACATTTAAACGACACTAGTGTTCCTTCATTTTTATATTTTTTAAAAGCTCTATTCTTATTGTTTATAGCTTCTTTAACTTTGGCCGTGAGCCACATAGGTTATGTTTTTAGCCATTTAAACTTATTGCCCATGGGAATATACTTTGCAGTGAGGTCCCAAACAGTCTTTTTGAAGAATTCCCATTTCTGTTCTGTGTTTATCAATGCAAATATTTCTCCCAGTCTAAATCCTGGAGAGCAGTCCTCATCCTTGGAAAATTTGCTCTCTTGAAGTTAAGTGTTTTTATCTTTCCCGTATGTATTTCTTGTTTACAGCTAACATCAAATGAAATCATGTTATGATCACTGCTACCCCATAAGCACTGCATGGTTTGAGATTACCAGGTCCAACAGAGCTTAATTCCTAGTTGGGGCCTAAACTGGACCATAAAATTGTCCCGTAATAGGTTTATAAATTTTTGCCCTTTAACTGTCCCAGCAGTGCCATTACTCCAGTCAATTTCTGGGTAGTTAAAACCCCCCATTATTATCACTGTCCCAGCCCTTGCAGCCCTTTCCATCTGTGCAAGGAGCTGAGTCTCCACCTCCTCATTAACATTTTAACATTGGGTGGTCTATAACAAACTCCAATGATTAACTTTGAACTACGCCCATCTATATGCAGTTCCACCCATAATGCTTCAGACTCATCACACTCTCCATCAACCAGGTCCTCTTTCATACTTGCTTTGAGATCACTTCTCACATAGAGACAGACCCGCCACCTTTCCTTTTTACCCTATTTCTCCGAAAGAGTGCATAGCCAGGAATATTAATAGCCCAGTCATGTGAGGATTGAAGCCAAGTTTCAGCAATACCGATTACATCATAGCTCTCCTCATGCACCAGAGCTTCCAACTCACCTATTTTGCTTGGCAGACTTTTGGCATTGGTGTACAAACACTTTAATGCATTATTACATTTTGCTCTGGTGTTTTTCATATAATTGTTAGTAGTGCAAATGGCACTATAATTTCCAATGGCTGTTTGCAACATGGGAAATTTCTTGTCACCTGCCATAACCCTCCCCCCATCTATCCCCATTCCACCCGCCATTAATGTCTGACCCCTAACTGACCTGTCTGCCTGATATAATTCTAGTTCACCCTCCCCCCTCAATCCTAGTTTAAATACACCTCCAGCCTTCCCATAAACCTTTCCCCCAGCACAGAAGACCCCCTTCCATGCAAGTGCAAACCGTCTTTAGCATATAGGTTGTACCCCAATGAAAAGTCAGCCCAGTGCTCTAGAAACCCAAATCCCTCCTCCCTACACCAGGTCTTCAGCCATGCATTCAGCTCTCTAATCACCCCCTGCCTTTCCTGTGTTGCGCATGGCACAGGTAATATTTCAGAGAATATCACCTTGGAGGTCCTTCCCTTCAACTTGCAGCCTAGTTCTTTAAATTGATTCTTAAGGAGCCTCCACCTTCCATGTATACTGTCATTGGTTCCAAACGTGGACCAAGACAGCTGGGTCATGCCCAGCCCCTCCCAGTAATTTATCCACCCGGTCCACCACATGCCAAACCCTAGCACCAGGGAGACAGCAAACCATTCGGTTGAGGCGATCCTGGCGACAAATTATATCAGTCCTTCTGATTATAGAATCCCCTATAACCACCATCTGTCTAGGCCTACCTGCACTCCCCTCACCACCTCTACTAGATGGGCTGCTCTCCCAGCTGTTCGGGGTAGCAGTGACATCTAGGGCTGCTACCCCTGTGTTTGCCACCTCCACATCTTCACCCAACTCGGCAAATTTGCACAAATACAGGACTGGCCTTCCTTTTCTGCAAGCCCCTTCCACTCCCTCTAACTACATTAACCCATCTTCCTATCTGATAATCCTGACTTTCCCCTCCACCCTCCACATCAACCCTACTGACCACCTGCTCAGCGAGCAGAGGACCCCTTTCAAGGTTGTCCTTTCTGCCCAGTGTTGCAACTTGCTCCTCCAGATCTCTAATGCGAGCTTCCAGAAGGGCAACCTGCTCACATCTGTCACAGCGGTATCCATCCCGGAGCTGTTGCACCAATTTTGCATACATGTGGCACACTGTGCACTGAGCAAAACCTTCAACCCTGCTAGCACTCATTTCCCAGTTACAATACAGTTGCTTAAAGGATATTTAAGATGTTACTTACAGGTTAGAAGACTCCTGTTTTAACTCCTGTTTTCAACTCCTGGTTATTAACTCTCCACTTTAGTTCAAAATTCCACTTGTGTTCACAAAATCCACATGCAAGCCACCAGTAGGGAGTAGTTCTGCTTTGCAAAAGAACACATTTTTCATCTTTTGGTATATTGGCGGGATTTTAATTGTATGTTTGTCATCGTAGATAGGTCTATTGTTTGGGATACTTACCTCCTCTATAGGACCCATTTAATACAACCTAAAATGTGTGTAATCAGTTTGTGATATACTGTATATGAGAAATAGAAATGTATGAATTGTGCAAGTAGATTGCATGAGTTGTGTAGATTGTTTAACTGACTCAAGACACAGATGATTTGTATTGAAGTCCTTTGAAAATGGCTGCCGCATATTCAAGTGGCCATGTGGCTGAGGGAGGAAGGGCAGCCATGCATTGCTGGGACATGTTTTACAGGTTTCTGGGCAATAGCATCAATGATAGCATGGGGGAGTTCTTTTGTTTTGAGATGAAATGACCAAGCATGCAACCAGCATTTTCTTGGTCCTATGTATCTGCTAACCTTCCAACTTTCAGAGCGAAGTATTGTTTGTATTTGGGAACAAGTCCTCCTATGGGCCCTAGTTGATGTAGCCTAAAGTGTTTACGGTTAAGTGTTCATTTAGTGTCTCAATGGTATAGTCAGTTTTTGTGGGGAGAAAATTCGGTTTCTAGTGAAGAAATCTTGGTTTGTGTTGGTTTTGGCAGGATCAGCGACTGTTTTTTCATTTGTTAATGTCGGCCATTTCATTGTAGTCTGGATTTCATCCACCATGTTGGCGTGGTCTGATTGTTGTCGGCCATTTTGTTGTAGTCCGGATCTCATCCACCATATTGTCGTGGTCCGATTGTCATCGGCCATTTTGTTGTAGTCCGGATTTCATCCACCATTTTGTCATGGTCCGATTGTCATCAGCCATTTCGTTGTAGTCTGGATTTCATCCACCATGTTGTCGTGGTCCAATTTTCAACTGTTGTAACGGCCATTTCGCTTCTCCTGAGTTTTGGCTCTGGGTGGAATTGCTTTGCTTTTTGGGCCAGGTTTCAGCATTTAGTGAGGTTGAGTCAGTTTCAGTTTTTTGGCTTTGGTTGCGTTGTTGTTGTGTGGTATTTCGATCTCAAAACTTCAGGTCTGACTGCCCAGAGGAAATGGGAGTCGAGGGGGATTTTCTCCCATTTGCAATATGGGGGTTTATTTCACCCTTTCCTGGACAAAAGTTTTTTTTTAGAGATATTGAAGTTTCCTATATGATGTTATAAAGTCCAGAGGGGGTAGTCATAGCTATTTTTTTGTGTAATAGACATAATATGAAGTTCAGGGAAGCCAGGCGTCCCCTTCCCCCTCCCCCTCCCCCTTCCTGTCCATTGATATGTAAATAAACCAGTTGGATAGGTTTTTAGAGCTGAGCAGAGAACAGGAAGTTCTTTGCAAGATGTGATGCATGCAACAGGAAGTTCTTTGCAGGATGTGATGTATCAACAGTAAGTTAGTGGGAGGGGCTTGGGGTCTTTTGAAACAAGCATGTGGACAAAGGGACTTGTGTTTGGAAGGACGATGGAAATCACTTTGGTTTTTAAATTTAATTCTAGTTGTTTTGCAAAGTTTTATACTGTAATACAGTTTTGGGTAGAGAGTAAACGGAAGGCATCAACGTTATTGTTGTAACATCTAGGTACAGATAGAAGCCATAATATTGTTTTGAATAGTGGAGGATTTCATGGTGCTTTGTAGTTGTCTGACGAACACGTTTAGAGGGCTGTATATTGTGAGACTGGTCGGGCTGTGTATAATAGTTCGAATTCCAGTGCACTATTGTATTAGCATAAACGTGAGGAGTCGATTCTAGCATACCAGGAGGCCGTGTATAACAATGGGAAACGCTGGGTGCCAGTACTGTAAAATTGGCCACTAGGCAGTACTGCTCTGAAAGCTAGTGCGAGGGTGCCCTGGAGCAGGGACACGTCATAAGCGTTTCGAATCGTCATGGGTAATGTTGGCCGTACATGCGTTGGAGGAAAAAAATTAGGCTCCACACCAGTCAGACAGCTGCACCGCAAATGAGATCTGGGTTTGGGGCTCCAGCCATGAGACCCCTTAAAGATTGGCATATATGGTCAGAGGGTACAGTAAGGTGTATTCCTTTGGAAGGTACTTTTGATGTCTGGAGGTACGAGACCCCAGAATAAAAATACCATGGAAGTAGCTCAGCTGTGCCTTCAGAAATCTGTAATTATGATTGGGTTGGATGTATAGTAAACGCTTTGTGTGGTTAAAATTATCCTGCCTGTTTTTCAACTTTGTGTGGCTGGTCCATGCAAGGTTTTTTAGCTGCTCTCTTGTTTTTCACATTGTAATTTTTTCTATTGTTAAAAGAGTAAAGGCAGCATTCCGTCTAGTTGTTTTTTTTTTCCTTTTTGTTTTGAAAACTATGAAATATCTCCCTCACATTTGTATCTAAAAGTTTGTCTCATGTTTTAGTCTTCTCATTGTTTGTATTTTTGTATGTTAGAACACACCGTGGCGGCCCTCCTACTCGTTGCGGCTATTGTATTTTTGTAGGAACGTAAAAGTAAGAGCTACAGAGAGTTTCGTTGTTGTCGGTTTTGAGGAATGTCTGTGAAAATTAACCAATGTACACAAATGTTGTATTGTTTGCCATTCTTTGTAGGTTAAAGATGAAGGATAGAGTAATAACTTTTGTTTATAAGCATCTTTTTCAGGTCCAGTGAGTTTCTGAAAGTGTATGTGCATAGAAAGCAGGTGTAGATAGCTGTACACATGCATAAATACACACGCCTAAAAGAAGGTAAAAGTATAATAGGCTGTTTCATTGGTTTTTTTCTGCACCATCCTAAACCCTGCGTCTCTTCCTCCAGTTTGTAATGAGGAAGAAAATGGGGGGAAAATGGTGAGAATGGCAGTTTTCAAACTAATAATACTAAACTCTCGAATTCTAACCAAGTTTGTGACCTAGTAGGATGACATGTTTCATGACTGTCTTTCTTTGATGGAATTTGAATCAGCAACCAGCAGTCTGGTGAAGGAGGCTCCCATCCCAGATGCTAAGAACCTTTTTGTCAATGGTTCCAGGTATTACTGTACACCCCAGAAGGTAAGCCACGCACAGGTTATCTAGTGACCACAGTCATTGGGTTATCGCCATATGAGGTTTGTTTGGAGGTCAACCAAAAACAGGGTTGTACTTTCCTCAGCAGCTGTCGCCTACATTCTCAGCTGATGGGGTAGGTGCAGTCACTGTAATGTGAACTTCAAAAGGTCCACCACAGGGTTCAAGAGTCCCTTCTGGACCTTGACACAATAACCAGTTTACATTCTTCCCAACCAGGTGACAGGGTCATTGTAAATAAGCTTGAGGAACGAGACAACTGGATCCACGCCAACCACTGCAAGAAGCTGCTCAACTACACCAAAGAATGAGGAGTATCTTTGTTTATTAATATTTTTAGCTTAGTGTATTCTCCAACTAGCTAAGAAAGTGAACAGGACCAATTGCTGGGTCTACTCTGAATCTCCACCGAGCTTTAGTACCCCAGCGTTGACAGCAGTACATGCTATATATGATGTTCAGATTGGTATGAGGATTTTTAAAAAACTAGTAAAAACTCCAAACAGACACTTGTCAATAGAACTTAACGATACATTTCTAGAGGGTAAAATTAGTTATAGTTTTAACAATAGCTCTGGTTCTTGTCAGTTTGGGTATTGGGACAACTAGGTAGCCCACAAGTGTGCTTCAACTTTAGTTGGTACTTATGAGGTAAACCCCCCTAATGCAAGTGTTTCATGCATCCTGGTGAAACTCGTCCCAGCATCTTATGTCGCGGCCGATCGTGAGGATCTGATGGCACGAGAGAAGGTAAGAATGGCAGGAACAGCTAGAATTGAATTGTTCACCAACCCTGACCAGGTCTTGGCATGGTTTCCTGCTTGTACAGGGTGGGGGCTTGAGCTTATGAAACGATTGAACAATTTCTCATCCATTGTGGATGGGATGTTCAATGAAATTGTTGAAGCCACAAAGAAGATCCCACAGGAACAGCAGATCAAGACCCTTTTATTAAAGAATGGCCCATGATTATCTGTTGGCATCCAAGGGGGGTTTCTGTGAATTCAAAGGTAAAAATTGTTGTACCTGGATCGAAAATACTAGTGACAAAGTTCAAGCCCATATGGATAAGGATAATCCCTGTAAGGCAAAGCCAGAGCTATAGCTTGTGAAGGTTGGAATCCTTTTAAGGGTCTGGGAATCTTTGGGGATTTTTTATTTTTCAGCGGGTCATGGTTGAAGGAATTAGGGGTATATATACTCATGTTGTTTTTGTTTCTATTCCTTCTATATGCCGTGATGAGGTGCTACTGTTGCCTGGTTGGACGAGTGAACAGAGCCAGAGCAGATGACCACATCTTCCTCACTGAAATGAGCCCCCCCGAAGCCCAACCCACATACAAGACACAGAGGATCCCAGACCGACTGGCCTTCATGTCCTCCTCTAAGTCATCCCTCCTGAAGAATAGAGTCTACAAGTCAAGTCGTGTTTTCCTTTTTATGGACTCATATGGACTGTAAGGACTGATTCATTTCGAGGTGTAAGAAGAAGATCAAGATTCATCGAGGGGCACATGGGAGCATATGACAAAAGAGGAGGGACTGTTGGGGAAATTTTATTAAGATGTATTTAATATGTATTGTCACAGTGTCTCCAGTGTTAGTTCTCCTGCAGCCCACTCTAAAGAGCAGACTGGGGCAGACTGACGCCAGTTAAGACTCGTTTGGTAGTGGTAAGCTTCCTGAGGTTGCAGAGAAGTGTTTGCAGAGTGGGGATATGTCTGCCAGTGAAGGGCCCCTGTGCAATGCACAGACGATCGTCTGGGGGGATGCGTTCACTCTGCAAAGACATTATCAGTTAAGGGGGATGTAAAAACAAGGCTATAAATTGCTGTCAAGATGGTAAAGGGTTCCAGTATTACTGAACAAATTTTACCCTCAGGTCTCCAGGTGGTGTCAGTGAGAGCCCAGTACACTACTACATTATTTTATGGAAATGTCCTCCCTTATAACAGTTCTGGACAGAAGTAAAGTATGTTGTCTTTCAATTGACATCAGTGGACCTCAGCACATATTCCTTTAGGTTACCTGCTACACCTTAACAAGGTACCACTGAGATGCTAAAAGAACTCACTGACTGCTCACATTCTGAATGTAGCTCATGTTAGCATTCCAGACTTATGGAAGCAAACTTATCCACCGACTTTGGGTCACTGGTTTTACAGACTAAATGAAATTAGATCTATGGAGTGCTTAACAGTTACAACAAATTTAGGGACACCTGGCTCCCATGGCCATCCTATACTTGCTCTTCTCAATACACTGAGCTGGTATCCCAGGCCTCAGTAGTGTAGGGTGTGTTAGGTGTCTTAGCTGCTAATTGGTATATACATTTGTGAAATTTTTGGTGCAGCGCTGTACTTACCTTCACATCTCAGTAGTGTAGAGGACTTGACATGCTAACTGGAGGGAACCTGACCCGTGACTCAGTTACATCAAAGGATTTTATTCAAGGAGGGACTGAGAGAAGAAGGTTGCTTGATTTGCTTGATTTCAGGGGATGTTCTGGCTCCCCACCTTATATCTTTCTATACATGTTACTCCTTATTGCCCCTATTTCGGGGTTTGGAGGATAAAAGAGAGAAAATGTAAAATATTTTACATTGTGCTATTTCTACCTTTAGTCTATATATACTATGAACCAAATGTGATTGCCATTAGTTTAAAGTTGGAATAGAGGCTTTAATATGTAAGGGTGGTGGCTGGGAGGAACAGGGTATTTCAGGCACGCTCAGTGTTTTTTTACATTTTGAGTTTATTACCGCTGCTGTCACTGACACCATTGCTTAGGAATGTTATTCCATCTACTGACACCAATACTGAGGATTATCATTGCAGTCACTGACACCAATGCTGAAGACAGAGCCCCTATTTTGCATTTGGTACTCTAGTAATCCTAATGTTGGTTGCTGATTGGTTAAGCTTGACTAGTCACTGACGTGGACAGAAGGAGAGAGTGAAGGTGTAATGCATTGTGGTGTGGTACAAGAGGTTTCTGTGGTGGGGCTGTGTTGCTGGACGGTATAACCTATGTTATCTTCAACACACACACTGGATTATGAAATGCATTGACATCAGAAAGCATTTCTAGGTTAGCAGTCATAAAAACATCTGTGAGGTTGACTGAGAAGAGTGTATTGGCCCCCAAATTTGATGGGGATATTCGTATAATGATTTGGGGGACCATTTTCCCACTAAGGGACACTATCCCACTTTGTCATTTTGTTTATTTAAATTATTGTACTTCATATTTTCTAATAATTACTCAATTTTTAATACATTTTAAAGCCCTCCGGAAAACTTTAAAATGGTTCCTTGCAGGTGGGAGGGGGGGGGGGGGGGGGGCACAATACAAGGGTCAACTGCTTGTTTTGTCTAGGGGAGAGGAGAAAAGCCTTTACTTACCTGACACTCTGCTCCTCTAGCAGATGTTGCTCCCCCACTCTCAAGTGGTGGGCTGTCCATCAATGTCCTCATGTTCAGTGTTAGGCTTTGGACCCTGAACCTTAGAGCAGTGGAGCATGGGAGGGGGGGGAGCTGCTGCAGGGACTGGTCTAGCAGCAGGAAAATAAACAGGATAGGGTAGGAAAATCTGTTTTTCTGTGTCCCATAGACCTAAATAAGTAAAAACCCTTGCAATGCAAGCACAGCCCCATTACAAGGGATAATTTTTATAGTTTTCAATGTTGGGCTTTAAATACATAGTTTGTACTCCCATACTGTAATTAAATAAGTATAACTTTTGTTTTTACAGCATGCTTTGAAGCTTGTGCTACAATCTATTTCAATTTCAGTAGTAACACCCTAAATCCAAACGTATTCTTAAAGCGTTAGTAAAGCCCACTTGGTGATATTTACCTACAGGTCAGCCTAATGCCGCGTACACACGAGTGGAATTTCCAACAGAAAGAGTCCGATGGGAGCTTTTCATCGTTCAGACGGTCTTAGATAGAGAACATATTCTATATTTTTCGGACAGAACAAATTACTATCGGAAAAAACGCTCGTCTGTATGCAGTTCCGACGTACCAAAAACGACGCATGCTCTGAAGCAAGTACGAGACGGGAAGCTATTGGCTACTGGCTATTGAACTTCCGTTTTCTAGTCCCGTCGTACGTGTTTGAGGTCACCGCATTCTGGACAGTCGGAATTTGGTGTGACCGTGTGTATGCAAGACAGCTTGAGCGGAATTCCGTCGGAACTCCTTCGTAAAAACCTTCAGAGTTTATTCCGACCAAAAAAACGGTCGTGTGTACAGGGCACTAGGCTTACCTGTAGGTAAAATAAATATCTTCTAGACATGCACCGTTTAGGAGATAGACACCCTGGATGCAGCCAGTTACGTCGCCAGCACATGCAGGGTGCAGGGAGTGACATCACTGCGGCTCAGGCCAATCACATAGCCGGAGTGTGCAAACCCGGAACAAAGACCGAGGGAAGATGTCAGCCCTCTCAGAAGTGACAGCACTCTGTTTTATAAATCTGGAAATCTGGAAATCCACTGGAAGGCTTCGTTCCAAGGTAAGTATTTCATAAAGTGCTAGTATGCAATGCATACTAGCACATTATGCAATTGCCTTACAGGTCTTTTTTTTTTTTTAAACAGCCGCAGTTTACTACTACTTTAATCTGTATAATATGTGTCTGCAAGCTGCTAATGAGGAAAATCTTTTTCACTCTTTTTACTGAATTATTGTAAGTGATCATGTTGGTTCCCTATGATTTTAATTAGTAGTGTCACTCACTACCACTACCTGAATGTCTTTCCCTGTGTGAAACCACTTCAGATCAATAAATATTTAAAACATTGGTATTGCTGCCCAGAGAAACAAGTAAATGTTGAACAGTGTGTAATGCTTAGAATTTAAACAATTAAATAGAACATAAAGTTGGCTTTATTCAATTTGGTTTTAATCATGTTTAGGTTTGAAAGATTTATAAAATAAATTTTTTACCATGTTCCTAATTATGTTTATGAACTATTTATTTTACAATGACATTGATAACAGTGTGCATACAGAGCATTCTCTTTAAAAAGCATGCTGAGCTTTGTAATAGGAAAGCCCAGCACTACCGTCATGCTTTCTGGCAGACAGTGTTAATCCAATAGTTAGGAC
The DNA here is from genome assembly GCA_037952925.1 of Lithobates clamitans. NCBI lineage: Eukaryota > Metazoa > Chordata > Amphibia > Anura > Ranidae > Lithobates > Lithobates clamitans. Next base: position 14,109,501 of record JBBGZY010000438.1, read on the forward strand.
CGATTCATATCAAAGCACTGTAATAACACGAAAACCACCCACTAGTGTCATTCATTTTGAGCAGCACCACAACGCACCTTCCTAGTGCACCTGTGCTGCATTGTGCATGAAAATTTTTCACAAATATATAGCAATTAACAGTAACTTACCGCTCCTCAATAGACCTGAGTGGTGTGAATGAGCCCTAGGATGTTTTGCTTTAGTCAACAGAGGAAGAGAGGCTATTTGCTCCTCCGACTTCAGATATATTTTTTTTAACAAGGCAGCTGTAAAAAAGAATTCACAGAGGATAGAACCTCATTACAGCCCTAGTTCATATTTATCAGTCTGCAACTGATAAATATGAACTAGTTATGTATAGTAGTTTTTTTTTTTTTTTTGTAGACATGGGTGAACCAATCCACTAATTTTAAGATAGGACCAAGATTGGACTGATATACATAGACAGTAGAAGGTATCTAGTGCAAATTTCAGCTCATCTACCTAACCGATCTAGTAGTACATAATGTGTTTACTTTTCAGAAGCATTTTCCTAAAATATACTTTCCAAGCAGAGGATGTTATGGAATGTTATCTACATAGCAAGATGGTCCTGAGCAGGGCTATATCTTCCATGATGGCACACGTGAACTAATACCTAGGGCATTAAAGGGGCATTGAGCCTTAAAATATAAAATGTGTTATACTTTTTTTTCCCAATTTTTTTGTTATATTTCCCGCTTCTGGCCACCACTGAATATATGTGGCTATGGTGAGCAAGGCAGCTGTAGAAGGAAAGGGGTGCAGTGGGTGTTGAAATTAGTTAGGAGGCTCTTGATAATATAGAAAAATTAAATGTTGTCTTCTTTCTCTTGCATGGTACTGAGTATAGCTGATAAGTAGTACCACATAAAAAGCAGACACCAGCCTGCCTTCCCAAAAATTCCAACATTCCAATTTTTCAAGAATTGATCCCATGAGCCAGGGGTCAAAGCAAGGGCAGCACAATGTTTAAATATGACCCTGCTTGTAAGCATGAGGGTCTTCTTCTATGTTGTTCCCAGTCTTTCCCATCATTTCAATTCATTTTTTTCTTCGAAGGCAGTGCAACAAGGCCTGTTTGTTATGAATAAATGACCAGTACAATTCTTTGATATTCATTTGGTGTGTAGCTGAAAGCCAAGTTCAACCCTAAATGGGGTTCCTGAATGAAAAGAAGATCCCGTGCAGAACAAAGAAGGCAATCTTTTCAGTAAATTGGGCAGTAAATTGATATATAAAGAAGAGGTACTTAAATTAAATATTTTGTGTTATACCCATGTATAAGTAACTAATATGCCCCACCTAATAAATCTAGCAAGACCTGCCAAGCAAAAATCAGTAACTGCTTGTAGAGCTAATTTTTAGTTAATCACATTTTTACTTCTTTATTGGCAAGCAGTAAGGAAGCACAAAGAGCTACAGTAATCCTTACAAAGAATAATTCCAAAGACGCTAACAATTTATCCCAAATCAAATACAGTTTATGCTTCTTTAAACCTACTTATTTACAACATTATGTTTATCCAAAAAAAATAACTCAGCTTTTTATTTATTTGCTTCCTATTTAAATGCACATATCACCTGTGAAATGTATGTATTGTATTGTACTAAAATGCTGTATAGTAAAAGTATTCTTGCTTCTGTAGCAACCAAAATTATTCTTTATTTGAAGCTAATTGGTTGCTATGCGGGTAACAAGGACATTGCCTATTACAACACTTTTCAAACATGGTGCTTACTGAGCACCCTTAAAATATACTGACAGTTACAAGAAATTCCAGTGAATACTAGCTTAATTTACAAAATGCTTGCTAACACTCAAGTAAGGGAAAAAAAAACACACTTTTAAAGCTGGGCTCCCAACACAAAAACTCTTGTTTAATCACTTGCCTATTGGCACTTTCACCCCTTTCCTGCCCAGGCTAATTTTCAGCTTTCCATGCTGTTGCACTTTGAATGACAATTGTGCGCTCATGCAAACTTTTTATCCTTTTTTCACACAAATGGAGCTTTCTTTTGGGGGTAATTAACTACTTGCCGACCAGCCGCCGTCGTCATACGGCAGCAGGTTGGCTCCCCTGCGCAAATCGCTTTAAGGGGAATAAGGGGGCGCACGCACCCACCGCGTGACCTAGGAGCTGATGCACGTTCTCGGCGGCCGCAATTTCCACTGGGCACCTGCGATCGCTCCTGAGACAGAACGTAGGTCTGTCAATATAAACAGACAGATCTCCATTCTGTCAGGGAAGTCAAGACAGAACGTCTGTTCCCAGTAATTAGGAACAACGATCGGTCTCCTCCCCAGTCAGTCCCATCCCCCCACAGTTAGAACACACACTGAGGGAACACATTTAACCCCTTGATCGCCCCTAGTGTTAACCCCTTCCCTGCCAGTGACATTTACACAGTAATCAGTGGCAATTTTTAGCTCTGATTGCTGTATAAATGTCAATGGTCCCAAAAAAGTGTCAAAAGTGTCTGATCTGTCCGCGGCAATGTCGCAGTCATGCTAAAAAAAATCACAGATTGCCGCCACTACTAGTAAAAAAAAAATAATAATAATAAAAATGCCATAAATATATCCCCTATTTTGTAGACACTATAACTTGCGCAAACCAATCAATATACGCTTATTGAGATTTTTTTGTACCAAAAATATGTAGAAGAATACGTACCAGCCCAAACTGATGAAGAAATTTGTTTTTGGTTTTTTTTGGGATATTTATCATTTATTATAGTAGAAAGTAAAAAATGTTGTGTTTTTTTCAAAATTGTCGGTCTTTCTTTGTTTATAGCGCAAAAAATAAAACCCGAAGAGGTGATCAAATACCACCAAAAGAAATCTCTATTTGTGTGAAAAAAAGGACATAAATTTTGTTTGCATACAGCGTTGCATGACCGCGCAATTGTCAGTTATAGCGGCGCAGTGCTGTATCGCAAAAAATGGCCTGGTCAGGAAGGGGGGAAATCCTTCTGGGGCTGAAGTGGTTAATCACCACTGGGGTTTTTTATTTATTGCTAAACGAAAAAATTGTTTTTTCTTAGTTTCTGTTAAATTTTTTGCAAATAAGTAATTTTTCTCCTTCACTGATGTGCGCTGATGACGGACGGACGGATGAGGCAACACTGATTGGCACTGAGGAGGCACTGATGAGGCTGCACTGATATGCAGCACTGATGGGCACTGACAGGCATCACTGATGGGCACTGATGGCGTTGAACTGATAATCAAGGCACTGATGATCAGTTCCCTGATTATCAGTGTAGATGTCAGTATAGACACTACCTGCCTGGAGTTTGCATGTTCTCCCTGTGCCTGCGTGGGTTTCCTCTGGGTACTCCGGTTTCCTCCCACACTCCAAAGACATGCGGGTAGGTTAATTGGCTTCTGTCCAAAATTGGCCCTAGTATATTAATGGGGACCTTGGATTGAGGGTAGGGACTGATGTGAGTGTGCGATGTACAGGGTTGGGGACAAGGGTCAGGGTTGTAGACACACACTCACTCAGGTTGAACTGGATGGACTGGTGTCTTTATTCAACCTTACTAACTATGTAACTGGCAAATCCTGTTTACACTGTGATCAGCTGTAATTTGACACAGCTGATCACATGGTAAAAGGCCACTGTGATTGGCCCCCTACCCCGATCTGTGATCCTTTGGACACAGCTCCTGATGTGCGCTCTGGGAGGACATCAATAGGTGCTCTCCCAAAAATGTGGGACCCCGCTGTAGCCATCATTCGGCTATAGCACAGTCGGCAAGAGGTTAAATAAATCCATTAAAAGTCACAAAAGATATTAATCCACTTCGTGTGCACCAAATGCTTTTACATACTCAGCCAATACTTTGTAAAAGTAGCAGTGACATGATCACTGTACATAGCCTGCGCAGATAGCAGAGTTGTAGGAGGGGTCCAGATGCTCTACCCACTACAGGCTGCTTGCAGAAAGATACAGGAGAGGGCAGATACAAGACCAGTCACCCTGCACAAAGAGAGAGCAGCAGAGACCAGTCTTTATTACTTTATTATTATTATTATTATACAGTATTTATATAGCGCCAACAGTTTACGTAGCACTTTACAACTTGAGGGTAGACAGTACAAATACAATACACTTTGATACAGTAGGAATCAGAGGGCCCTGCTCCTTAGAGCTTACAATCTAAGAGGAAAGGTCAAGAAATGCAAGAGGTAATAACTGTGGGTGATGTGCTGATTGAGAAGATAAATGTACAGTTGTTAGGTGGGGGCAAGATAGGCTTCTCTGAAGAGATGAGTTTTCAGGGATCTTCTGAAAGTGGATAAAGTAGGAGAAATTCGGACGGATTGGGGTAGAGCATTCCAGAGGATGGGGGAGGCTCTGGAGAAGTCCTGAAGGCGAGCATGGGATGAGGTGACAAGGGAGTTTGAGAGCAGGAAGTCTTGGGAGGAGCGAAGAGAACGATTAGGTTGGTATTTTGTGACTAGGTTAGTGATGTAGCTGGGGGCCAGGTTGTGGATGGCTTTGTAAGTTATAGTTAGTATCTTGAATTTAATTCGGTGACTGAGTGGCAGCCAATGGAGGGATTGGCAGAGGGGTGTAGCAGACGCTGAGCGGTTTGTGAGGTGGATGAGCCTGGCAGCAGCGTTCATGATGTGGGGGATAGCCTATTTAGAGGTAAACCAATGAGGAGGGAGTTGAAGTAGTCGAGGCGGGAGATGACCAGGGAGTGGATTAGAAGCTTTGTGGTGACATTGGTTAGGAAGGGGCGTATCTTGGAGATGTTGCAGAGATTGAGGCGGCAAGCACATTTTACAGGAAGTTTCTGCACAAAGGCAACATTTCACACTGGTTTACTGCACAATTCAGCTAAGAATTCACATTTTCTGTATTTAGGCAGTATTTGCTTGTCCTCAAAGTCAGCTTAAAGGATAATACCAGGAAATTTTGAAGCTTGTATGCTAATGTCTTTCTTATTTATCTAAATAGCACCTGAATTTATACTCTGGAAATTGGTGTTAGATGTAGGAACAGCTTTTTAATTTCAAACATTATCTAATATAGGCAGAATGTGATTTTCACAATTCCAAGCATTTTTCAGTATTGCATTCAAGGTAGGATCATGACTTCCATATTCTGTCTGATTTGCAATATTGTAGCATTAGGACAGCATGGGGGGGGGGGCGTGACCGGAAGCCGACCTTAATGGACGCTTGAACCCACAGCTCCTTCAGCCCACAGCATTAAAGGCACATTAGGAGACGATTTGCAGCACCCACATGGGCAAATCGAGGACCACCCGATCCTCCAAACAAAGGGGCTCATCACAACCCCCTCCAGGAGCGTCCACGGACCTCCGCACCTTCTTCCTCCAGACGGACATGTTTTAGGGCGGGGGAGACAAGATGGCGCCGGACACTCAGGCGCGCGGACGACGGAGCTCCCCACAGCCCAAGCCGCCTCTCGCCACTCAGCAGCACCATCCGCCTAACTCCCCGCTGACGGAGACAGGCCCAGGCATCCCACCATACCACGAGGGAGCGGTGAGTCCATCGTCCCCCCCCGATCCCCAGTCTATGCAGACATGCGGGCCGCAGCCCTCCATGCTGCCGGCCACCACACAGCACTACACACAGTGCTCAGCAGCATTTCCGCGCCTTCTCAGAGCGGCTTCAGACCCTTACATGCAGGGAACAGCTCCGCTCTCCCCAGCATCCTCAATCCTCTCACAGGACTACCCACCATTACCTGCCCCAGCCCATCTTCCTATGCAGAGGCACCAGGACCTGGAGGCTGACAGTGATAGTCCCTGGGCCATGACTGTATCGTCCCCCCCACCAAAGGCACAGAGACTGTCCAGACCTAGAGACCCCAGCGTCTCTAAGCAGCAACAAGCCTTTAACCCCTCATATGCTCAGAAAGCCAGCACCCCTCCTTGCACATCATCAGACAACCACCTCAGGAGGCCCCCCCAGCTAACACAGGCCTTGCCGTGGTCTGAACAGTGGGAGCCCCCGCTGTCTGGACCCCCCGTGCCATCTTAAGCAGGTTCACTTAGTCCACGCTCCCCGCCTCCAGCTCCGTCCCCACCGTGCCAGCAATTTGGACCGATGCAACCCCCACATATGCCACCTCAATGGCATACATATCTTCAGGCCATGCCCACTAAGTAGGACTTCAGACAACTAATAGAAGATGTGAAATCCACATGCCGCACAGAAATTCAAGCTCTCCAAACAGGCCTTAAACACCTGGCAGACAGAGTAGAAATGGCGGAAGAAGAGATCCAGGAAACAAAATTGGCAGTTCACAGATCACAACTTCAGGGAGCGGAACATAGATCACTCCTCAGAGACATGCAGAGGCACGTGGAGGATTTGGACAACAGGGGGCGCCGCAACAACATTCGGGTGAGGGGTATCCCAGAATCGGAAGGTAGCGAGGACTTGCAAACCACCCTACAAACCATCTTCAACAACCTCCTCGGCGAACCCCCCACAAAACATATAGAGATGGACAGAGCACACCGAGCCTTGCGACCTAAAGGAGCAGCATCCAAGCCAAGGGATGTTATTTGTAGAATCACCTCTTACCCCCTCAAGGAGGGAATCATGAAACAAGCACGCCTGGCACGCAAAATTATTTTTGAAGGGACTCAGTTACAACTATACCCTGATCTCTCCTGGATCACTCTGCAAAAACGCAGACTCCTCCAACCGTTACTGCAATTACTGCAGACCAAGACAATCCCCTACCGGTGGGGCTTCCCCTTCACTCTCACTGCGAAGCACCAAGGCACAACTGCTGTCCTGAGATATCCGGAGGACCTCCGCACATTCTGTAACATCCTGGACATTCAACCTCCACAGCTCCCAGATTGGGACCTAGTAGCCACCCCTCCAATACCACCTACAGTCTGGCAGAAGGTCCCCACCTCCAATCGGCCCAGAAACCCGGAAGCATCACGCAAATCTGCCAAGCACAAGAACGGATAAGCTTCACTGCTCCATGAAGGCCTGCACTTCCGATTGGATCACTACTATTCTGGATCACTGGTTCTACCTACTCGTGACCTAAATGCCCACTATATTTCTAGATTATAGTCTCCTAAATTGCCCCTACACCATAGAATGGCTAACTACAAGGGCTTACCTAGATCGAGCTTTGAGAGCGTGGACACTCACTCGATCGCCCCTCACCCCCCCTGTTCTTTTTTAAATCATAGTTTAGCGAATCATAAAGTTTGATTGTATAACTATATTAGAGGCGGGCTCCCTGGTGCCTTCCCCTGGCTGATCCCCTTGGGTTGGCGGGGGGGAGGCATCTGGGAATCCGTGATTGTCAAGGCCTGTTGGCCAGAAAAGCACTGAAGATAATGTATGCAACATGTTACCACTTGGTCTTAATCTCTTATCTCTTTCTTCACCTCTCTTCCCTCTCTCTCCCCCTTAGTCGTTCTCAGGTGTACACAAAAGTGAAGGCGAGGTGTCCTGGTCCCCTCCCGGAGAATTCCGGCCCCTGGCTTTTGCCCACAGACCCTGGTGCATCTTCGGTAAGTAAGCTCACACACACTCACCCACACGTAGACAGATGGCAAAGATACTATCATTAAATGTCCATGGACTAAATTCTAACAAAAAAAGGCATTTGGCGCTGAGGGAGTTCAGGCAGTCGGGGGCTGATATTGTACTGGTGCAGGAAACACATTTCAATAAAGAGGGCTCATTCGCGTTCGCCTCCAGATATTTCCCTCAAATATATTTATCATCCAGCACTCAAAAAAAAGCGGGTGTGGCTATACTTATTAAAAAGGGAGCCCCCTTCACGTGTGCAAACCACTATGCTGATCCTAAAGGTCACTTCATTATCCTACAGGGTACATGGCACGCACAACCAATCACGTTATGCGCCCTATACGCTCCGAACACCAAACAATACAACTTTCTCTCCAAAGTATACTCCCGCATCTTTAAATCAAACCCAGGGGTTTTGGTGGTGGGGGGGATTTCAATCTTGTCCAATCAGCTACTGCGGACCGTCAGGTGGTGGGCACCCGGGCGTCACCCACAGGAGTCCTTAGGGACTCTAGACTCTTCCGACAAATCTCTAGACGATATGCGCTCTTTGACGCGTGGAGGGCCCTTCACCCAGGCGACCGGCAGTACACATTCTATTCCGCCCCCCACCGCATTCACTCTAGAATAGATTACTTCTTCGTCAACAATCTTACGCTCAAACTAACACAAGCAGCTCAAATATTCCCCATCTCATGGTCAGATCATGCCCCCATCCTACTTAGGCTGAACTTAGACACCCCTAACCGCAGATCCTATAACTGGAGACTTAACACATTCCTCCTCCAACACCTGCCCTCTCAACTGGAGCTACAATCCACCCTTAAACACTACTTTATAGAAAATACCTCCTCAGAGATTTCATTATCAACACTATGGGAAGCCCATAAGGCGGTCCTACGCGGCAAATGTATGGCACTGTCCTCCGCAATGAAGAAAGATAAACTAGCAGCGAAATTAAACGCGGAGAGGGATCTCAGAGTGTTGGAGCGTAAGCTCCAAGATACCCCCACAATAACCCTTCTCCGGAAAAAAATTAGTCTCCGCTCTACCCTTAAAGAACTCGCACTAGGCCAAGTGGAAAAGGCACTGATTATATTGAAACAAATATTCTATGATAAAGAAAATAAGGCGCATTCCCTTTTAGCCAACAAATTACGAGACAGATCCCATATGCAAACACCACATCAAATTAAAAATAAATTGGGACAAATGGTATCCCACCCCACGGAGATTGCCCATGCTTTTGCAGACTTTTACAAAAACCTATATAACAACCCAGACATACCCAGTAACCCCCCCTCGCAGGACTTATCCCACAAACTGCGACAGTATCTGGAATCCAGCAGAATCCCCCACTTGACGTCTACTGACTTGCTGTCACTGAATGCACAGATCACAGACGAGGAAATAGAAATGACTGTTAAAAGTTTGCCTTCACAAAAAGCCCCAGGTCCAGACGGATTCCCATACGAATACTACAAAACGTTCCTCCCCACCTTACTCCCACATATGCGCAGGATATTTCAAGCCTTCCTACAAGACACCCCCATACCTCCAGACATGCAACGTTCCTTTATTACGCTTATACCTAAACCGGATAAAGACCCCTCCATATGCGCCAGTTACAGACCCATTGCGTTACTGAACTCTGACCTAAAAATCTTTACCAAACTCCTTTCCAACCGCCTCAATCAGATCCTCCCTTCCCTGGTCCATAAAGACTAGGTGGGATTTGTCCCGCTTAGACAAGCGGGTGATAATACCAGAAAGGTTATAGATCTGGTGGAGGTGGCGAACAAGGAAGGCCAGGCGTCCTTGCTGCTAAGCCTGGACGCGGAAAAAGCATTTGATCGGTTGGGATGGCCTTTTCTATTTGCAACCTTACAATTTATGGGATTTCGGGGACCTTTCCTGCGGGCAATCAAACACTTATACACTGATCCCTCATCCCAAGTTAGAACCCCCTTTGCACTCTCTCCAACATTTTCTGTGGCGAACGGGACTAGACAGGGATGCCCACTCTCGCCCCTTCTATTCGCACTCTGTGTAGAACCCCTAGCAGCATCCATCAGGAACAACCCAGATATTAAGGGAATTTCGGTCAGAGGTAGAGAATTTAAGATCTCCCTCTTCGCCGATGATATTATACTCACACTAACTCAACCTCATACTACCCTTCCGATCCTCCATACAGAGCTAACCCGCTTCAGAGCCCTTTCAGGATATAAAATTAACGAATCAAAATCAGAAGCACTCCCAATTAATATCCCGGCCACCGAGGTCACACTTTTAAAATCCAACTTCCCGTTTACATGGAAAACAACATCCCTGAAGTATCTGGGGACGTACATCACCCCCAAATTTAACACCCTGTACAAGGAGAACTTCCCCCCATTATTCCGCTCAATTAGATCCTCATTGCTCCAATGGAAAAAGCACCATATTTCTTTACTAGGTCGAATAGCTTCACTTAAAATGACTATCCTTCCGAAACTCCTTTATCTTTTTCAAACACTACCCATACCAATTCCGCTCCACCAATTGAAAAAACTCCAGTCTGAACTCCTACAATTTGTCTGGAATTATAAAAGACACAGGATACCGAGATCAGTGTTGATGGCATCGCGCAATGAAGGGGGACTGGCTTTCCCTAATATTATTAAATACTACTACGCAGCTCAATTACGCGCAGTAGCATCGTGGTTCACCCACAAGTCCTACAATAAATGGACAGAAATTGAAAAGTTATGGCTAGCCCCCACACATCCAAATAACCTATTATGGAGTGCGAATGCGGATGTGGCCCCTGAACGTATGCTAGGTCCCATGTCCCTCCTGCGGAGGGTATGGCGTAAACTGGCTTCCACTCATGGACTATCATCAGAGAGATCGCTCCTGACCTCTTTTGTCTGTAACCCCAAAGTGCCGGATAGCCTTACTTATCAAATGTCACACCCCTGGACCTCCCGGAATCTATTCCATTTTGGAAACCTGGTGGATCCTAGGACACGGAAACTTTTGCCATTTACTGATCTACAAAAAAAAACATGAACTCCCTAGACAGGCGTTTTATGGGTATTTACAAATTAGACATTATGCACTTACTATAACACCCAACCTACAATTCTCACCTCCCTCCCCATTCGAAACTATGATTCTGGCAGGCAACGCCCAGAGAGGGCTCATATCAGGCATATATAAGATCCTAAATACATTCTCCCAGGATGGGCAGGGCAAACATTCCTATATGACTAAATGGGAAAGGATCCTAGGTGAGGACATTCCCTTGACACAGTGGCAGACCATTTGGTCCCAAGCAGCAAAGAGCTCAATATGCTCATTGTATAAGGAAAACTCCTATAAAATTCTCCTACTGTGGTACATGACCCCAGAGGTGCTCCATACTATCTTCCCGAATACCTCCGATAGATGCTGGCGCTGCCAAGAAGCAAAGGGCACCTTCCTACCTATATATTGGAGCTGCCCGCTGCTGGCTCCTTACTGGTCCACAGTTCAGAGATTACTAGATCGCCTTTTGGACACACAGGTCCAGGCATCCCCGAAGTTCTTTTTATTAGGTCTATCACCACTCAAACTCTCCACCCCATACAAGAAATTAGTGCGTCATGTCCTAACGGCAGCAAGATGCCTCATAGCTTTACACTGGAAACGCTCCACCCCACCAACTGCTGAGGATCTTTATGCCAGAATTAAGGACATGGAAGTGATGGAAAAAATGACAGCCAGAATACAAGACAGACTGGAGGCACATAACAGGGTCTGGGAGCCATGGCACCCCCGGGAGGACCCACCTTGACCAGGTAATACCACCATCTCAACGACTTCTATAGCCCCCCCCCCTTTTTCTTTTTTTTCCCTTTTCTAAATTTCATTCCTTCTCTCCTCTCCTTCTCCTCCTCCTTCTTCTTCACCTCCTCCTCTCCCCCACTACCCACCTTTAATTTCTCCTACTGCATAGTCTTATGACTTCTACAGTTTTGGCACATATAACCACAGCTTTGCAGTGGTGAAGTATATACTCCAATAACGTGTTTTAACAAATGAAACACTAGACGACAAACATTGGACTACTGAAGGCACCTAGTAATACTTTTGTCTATGAGTATAGAAGTTTAGCATCAGCAAATTATATGTTAACTTAAGGTTATGTAATGCTATTGCACATACTGTTTTCACTGCAATGTATTGCACATGTGTTTGAAAATAAAAATGCTATTTGGAAAGGACAGCATGGGACTGACTTTTAGGCTGGGTTCACACTGCCATACAGAGCAGCTGACTGCAGGGGTCTGGTGCATCCCTGTTCACTGTTTCATGTCCAATTTCATCCAAATTTTTGGCTGAATTCAAACCTGAAATGGACCAGTAGACGCGGGGGACTCCTTTGCAATTCGCTTTGCAGCTATCCTGGAGATGTGTGAACTGGCTCCATTGAGAGTCGGTCACAATCTCCTGACATACAAATTGGATGTGGGAAACCCACATCCAATTCGCAATAGTGTGAACCCCAGCCTTAGTTGAAGTCTCAGTATTATAGTGCTAAAACAGCACAGGTAAGATAGACATTGACATATTAGTCAGCATATCTAAGTCCATATGATATGTACTGTATATTTCTGACCCTGGTGTATATAAATTATGTATTAATCATTTTTGTGGATAAATATATAAAACTTTTAGGAGATTATCAAATCAGAAGAGATTTGAAACCAAGGGGATATAGCAGGGTGCAATATTTTCCAACACACTCCTGACTTTTTTCCCAGTAATTACATAGAAAGAAACACTTATATTCTTGCTTCCAGTAACAGTTCACACAGGTCAATAGACTGCCTAGCAAAGCAACAAACATTTCAGACTCCAGAAAGGTACTGGAACTTGTATGTACTGGAATGGTTTTAGTAACTCACATAAAGGATTGTTTTTTGTTTTGATACTGTAGTCCTCGAAAAGATAACTGGTTTTGGTCAGTCTTATTTTATTTTTAATATGATGTTTCCAGGTTATAAACTGATGCTTTTATATGTTTTTTTGTTTAAACTCTTTATTTTCCAGATAAGGATTAAATATTGTACAAGGTTGCTTACATAACACTGCTTTTCACAAGAAAGCCTAGCACTAGCTATGCAGTTAAAGAGGTTGTAAACCTCTATGTGGAAGTTGAACCTATAGGTAGGCTTAGAATAAGGCTTACCTATAGGTACTGTAAATATCTCCTAAATGTGCGCCGTTTACTGTGTTTTGCGCTGATAATGTCATCGGCGCATGCGCTGTGAAGAAATGCCCCCCATGACTGGTGGTTCCCACATGCATGCGCAGGAGTGACGCCACGCAGCTCTGGCCAGTCACAGAGCCGGAGTCTGCGGCCCCAGATGGAAGAGGGGCAAACATGGATGTGTCCTGCAGCAGGGATGGCAAGGGCTTCATTTGCAGGTAAGTGTCACATAATGTGCTAGTATGCAATGCATACTAGCACATTATGCTTTTACTTTGCAGGGGCAGAGGAAGGAAGTAAAACCCATCAGGGTTTACTTCCTCTTTAAGCTGACAGCTCTTGCAAGTAATAAGGGAAGGTGTTGTGTCTCTGCTCTGCAATGTGCTATTTACTGCACTCTACAAAAAATTGTGGTGCTTTAAAGAAAGTAAGTAAAGATTTCTAACTAATGATATGACATGGAGGAGCTGAATTACATAACTGCATGGTTTGTAAGGTGAAAAAGACTCACATCCAGCAAGTTAAACCACTTCCAACTCCCATAGCTTTGGTCCAGAGGAAGGCAAAGCAAATTTCCTATGAGTTTAACTGACCATAGTATTGCCCTCTTAGCCTTTAGTAAATTTAACCCTGGCGATAGTTGCAAGATAGTAATACTGTTACTTTTTTTAAATTCCATAATTGTTTCTCCCATTACAACCTCATGCAGTAAATCATTCTACAGCTTAAAGTGGTAATTAAACAACTTTTTAAAAAGCTCCTTGATGCACATTTTCAGCTCATCATATATTTAGAGCACTCACAGTGTGTCATGGTAATGTGACTCCCATGCACATGTGAGGGAGTGACATAATTCAAGTGGTGGTACAACCAGAACTCGGAACCAGGCAAAGATGGAAGCACTGGGGACCCACGGGATCAATGACAGTGCACAGGAGAGCCCATATAGTTAAAAAAAAGACTTTACTACTACTTTAACAACTCTTACTGTAGATGGAAAATGGAAATTCTACAGCAAAAAGATCCTCTTATCCTCTCTACGGTCCCTGGGATAAAAAATAATTTTTCAAATCTTTTAACCTTCAACTCCCAAAACTTCCTTATTTCCCATTTTTTAGAGTGTAACTGAGTCAGCCAGTTACCCCGTATATTAATTGTTTATTTATTTCATTTTACTGTAGTTTACCCTCTCACATTTTAGCTCTCACTGTATCCTCACCCTTAGTTCCATCCACATATCCTATAATTAGTTTGTACTAAAAAGACCTCCTTTTTAGGAGGTATAGTGAATAATTAATTTTGTACTACCCTTAGAGCCATCTTCAGTAAACATACCATCATGCTGGAAATTGTTTTTGCCACCCAGGAATTTGCAGCGAGATACATAGGATACAGGGTAATACCCTATTGCTTACAGATAGCTTTTTTATAATCAGATTGTCACTACAATAGAATTAATCATGTCAATTTATTAATGTATTACTTAAGGATAGTAGATGAGGGAATGAGATTCAATTTGATTGTAATATATGTGGAATGCTGTTTTCATATCCTTATATTTTTTCTTTTTAATTCTAATGTAATAATTAGCAATGGGTATTGTGCCAGAATTTGCTACAATGCCGGTTTTATGTTTGTATATAACAGTGCACAGTGCATGAGAATGTGAGATGTTTTAGCCACACAAGTTAGACAGACAGCGATCCATGTAGGGTGGATGGGATGCTGGAGTTTCACTATGCACGGCGTACAGAGGGGTGGATTATAGCATGATGACGCACATGATGACGACATCTGACACACCCGCTGGCCCCGCGTCAGTAGCTGGGATGGGGAACGGCCCGCTGATGCCACTCACAGTGATGGCCCTGGATTGCACCTCCCATCGAGCTATTTAAGATACAGAATCGCATAGCCTGGCCACGCCCTCTGAAGACGTAATCACGAATCGCATCAGGGCGTGACCACGTGACCCACAGCAACAGTCACACAGCATCATCCCGGGACTTGTGGTAAGCATAATCACCTAAGGGGCTTCTCACAAGGTGGTCTGGTGAAGGTGTACCCTCCATTACTAAGCAGCAACATCTCCTATATTGGGCGCTTTGTTTTCCATAACATCTCATCACCTGTACACAGGGGACTCAAAATAGAAGGACTTCTTCACAGTGTGATGCCATATCTCTGCTTGAACTTTTTGCAACAATTTCCTGATTATAAATCTCTTGTAATTGCACTCATATCAGAACAGCACATGGGGAGCAGCTTTCGATTTTGAAATGTTTGTTTTATGAATTGTTTATATATTATTTTAATCCTGTTGTAAGCATTATTTTAATTCTATACACAGGTCTATTTGAGCACCAGCAGCAGTGCGATAAAATACGCTTGCTAGCTTAGGGCCTTTTTTTTAGCACCATATAACATATCATATCTACAATAGGAAAACTCGTATGAAGCGCTGTTAATATGTAGTGTAGTGATAGGGCAGTCATTGAGCAGTATGTAGTGGCAGGGCAGTCAGTGAGTACTAGTTAGTGGCAGGGCAGGGAGCAGTTCCCCAGTCATTTGTAAGCAGTGTAGCAGCCAGGGTAGGGGCCCTGAGCAGCACTGATGGAGGGGATTCCTGCAGAGAAAAACCTCTCCCAATCAGCCTCTTACCGCATGGATGAAGATGAAATACCTGCTTAGCTGTCATCTGTGCTCTACCCCCTGTCCTATTTTCAGCAGTTTGATCACCCAGAGTGGCCACCTCTGCATGAGGGCAGAAGTCCACCACATCCTAATCCTACACACCACCTCCATCTACCCAAGGAAAAGCTGATAAACTGTGAGAGGGTGCCCACTGGCTGCCAATCTTAGAAGGCTCTGTGTGGAGCACTAGAGAGGGGATATACAGGAGACAAACAGCCTGGGGGACAGACCTAAAGTCATCCTCTGCTAACCCAATAAAGCATCCCTGCTTCTGATCCATAATCTTCTCTCTTCTATCTTCTCTTCTGCTCATTTTAATTCTTCTTGCATTGTATTGTTTTAGATATGAACTGAAGAAATTTTAAGCAATTTCATTTTTTCTATTTTTATTTTCTTGATGTATGCATTTTTACTAAGGAGTTCTTCAAGTCTCAGGTGTTATTCAAGTAAAATCCCTTTCTTACAGGGCTTAGTTTTATTTTCTAGTTTTTCAAATACAAAAACTCAAAATACATTACAGGATGTTCAATCCAAAATAGAATGAAGTTATATATTCCAAGAAATAAACTGATTCATTTCAAAAAACCAAAAGCCATGTCAACACAATCATGAACAACAAGGAAGACATAATCTTTAATAACATCAGTGAGATTCAAGTGTTACTGGTCAGGGGATGTTTCAATCTCTGTTCTTTATGAGATGCAATGATAATCTTCACTCCTTCAAATACTGCAGCATAATGGAGTGAACATTCAAGATGATTCAGAGTTGTGACAGATTTGGAACACAAAACACAACACAGAACATTATATTACAAAAAAGATGGTCCAAGAGTTGTTTCCATCTATCCATAAATGCATGGAGTTCTTTCACCTACCATATTCTTTCAGACATTCTCTATATTCATTTATGACTTTTTATATTGTTATGTATGATTGGGATTCCTTACTGAGTGAAACTGGGAGGCTTTCCAGCCAGTTAAACTCATACTGTGAAAAGCTTTTTAGTATCAAATTTAGTCATTTGAAGATCCTCCCAGTAACCTAATATACTGACCAGGGGTAATGTAGCTAGGCATATTTGATACATTTTCCAAATTGTTTCCAAAATATAATACAAAAAAACAGCTATTTTGTTATCTACCAGAGCAGGAAAGAGATTGCCTTCTTTAATTTAACATCATCAATAGATTATCATTAGTATGCCTCAGAAATGAAACTTTGGGCACAATTATAAAAAATCACATATATATGCTGCAACCTGTCATTATCATTAGCATATGTTTTGGTTTTCTGAGTGCACCATGTAACCCTGTGTTTGTATAAATAATTTGCTAAACAAATGTGGCAAACATCTACACATCTCCAATGAAACGTGCCATAGTCTCTGTTATATAATTATAATTATAAGTGCCATCTGGTGGCTATAATGCAGTATTTGTTTTTAAATACCTTAATCAGGAAAAAAATAAATTATGCCCACTAGATGGCACTTACAATCATACAAGTTATAACACAGAACACAGCGACTACAGTGAACTTTTTATACACAGACCCTACAGTATTTTTACCTGTTGAAACTGCTAGTAGTTACATTATTTTTCCACCTCCTTTAAAAAGGGGAAAGAGCTGTTTGCTCCTCAGTGAAATTATGCAGCTGTGTTGTCTCCATGTGGCAGGGTCTTCTTGCACACTGGGCATAAAAAATGCTGCTTATACAGGCATTTGGCATGTTTTCTTCCAGCCTGTAGAAGCAACTCTATGTTAGCCTATGTGTCCATTCCCCTCAGAGGCGTAAAAACAAACAAGAGAGGGCAAGAGATTACTTATGTAACTCAGAAATGCCAAGGCTAACGGAGGAGATAGCACGAGAATTAGATGTACCAATCTGAATAGAAGAATTTAAGAAAGCAATAAACCTTCTAAAAGTAGGGAAAGCCCCGGGCCCAGATGGTTACACCTTGATGTATTATAAACTATTCGCTGAGAAATTGGCTCCAAGATTTATAGCAGCTTTCAATTCCCTACGTGAGGGACAGATGATACCTAGGGAGACTTTGATGGCACATATAGCAGTAATCCCGAAGGAGGGAAAGGACCCATCGCAATGTTCCAGTTACCGACCAATTGCGTTGCTGAATGTAGAAAAAATTTTTTCTAAAATTTTGCCGTTAAGATTAGAAGAGTACATTCCTGCATTGATTCACCCAGATCAAGTGGGATTCATTGCAGGAAGGGAGGGGAGGGAAAACACGCAGAGAGTAATCAATGCGATATACCCTGCACAGAGTAGACAGGAACCCCTTATATTGCTTTCAGCTGACGCAGAAAAAGCATTTGATAGAGTTGACTGGATCTTTCTTGAAGCAACTTTACAACATATTGGACTGGGTGAAGGAATGCTGGGCTGGCTTTCAAACCTTTACTCAATTCCAAGTGCGAGGGTCAAGGTAAATGATAGACTGTCGGACCCCTTTAGGATACAAAATGGAACGCGGCAGGGTTGCCCCCTATCGCCAATTATCTTTATTCTCACACTGGAACCTTTCTTAAGGAAAATACGTGCCAATCCTAACATTAAGGGTATCAAGACAGAAAGCGAAGAGCATAAGTTGGCAGCATATGCCGACGACTTGATCTTCTTTATATCCTCCCCAATTATATCCCTTCCATCTCTTCTAAGGGAGATAAATAACTTTGGGGACTTAGCAAACTATAAAGTAAACTATACTAAGTCCGAAGCTATGGGGTTGGAAATGAAGATAACTGAAACACAACAGATAAAGTCACAATTTAACTTTAGATGGTCAGACTCTCATATAAGTTACCTGGGGACCAAAATTCCAAAGAAGCTTAGTAGAGTGTTTGAACTAAACTATGCCCGATGCTAAGACAAATTAAACAGGATTTTAGGAGATGGGACAGGGAAACCTTCACTTGGTTTGGAAGGACAAATATTATAAAGATGAACGTGATGCCTAGACTCCTTTACTTATTGCAAACCTTGCCAATAAAGATCCCCTTCGAACTTACTAAAGGACCTCAGATCAAGGTTCCTGAGGTTCATCTGGGCAGGGAAGCCAGCAAGAGTAAGGAGAAACATTCTAGTGCTCCCAAAAGAAAAAGGAGGTATTGGCTTTCCAGACCCATTGAGATACCAGGAAGCCTCACAGCTAGCTAGAGTGGTGGAATGGTGTGCTTCCGTAAGGAAACCACACGTACAGTTAGAACAAGCGACGGTTAAAATTCCACTGGAGGGAATAGCATGGATAGCAAAATTGAAATTACCTACAATAATGAAAAAACACCCGCTAACAGGCGCAACTATTCGCTCCATTAATATGATCTTCAAAAAAATAAACCTTTCACCTTATCCGAGCCCTATGACCCCTGTACTGGGCTCCCCAGATTTTCAACCAGGCTTATTAGATCGGAGTTATGAGGCATTAAAACACAGGGGGAGAAGCAGGCTCATAGACTTTTCTATGGATAGCCGTTTGATGACACGAGGTGAGATAGAGGGAGAAGTGGCATTGGACCTGGATTATCTCAGGGCCATGCAGTTAGGAGCGTTTATCCGTTCGAAAATTAAAACATACCCAGTGATACGGGAGTTATCCTGTTTCGAGCGGAGATGCTTAAGCGGCGAAAGTATGAGACACTCTCTATCACACTTTTATGAAATATTAACGAGCCTGGAAGCCCCACAGGAGCTCAATTTCATGCTAGCATGGGAGAGAGAGTTAGGGGTAACGCTCTCTCAAAAACAGAAGGTCAAAATGTTAAAATCTATACATAAGACATCGATTGCTAGTAGTTACCAAGAGGGAGGATATAAAATCCTTACTAGATGGTACAAAACACCATCAGTTCTTCATAAAATCTTCCCACAGACTTCAGATCTGTGCTGGCGTTGTAAGAGAGTGGAGGGTACGATGCTACACATATTTTGGGACTGCGAGAAAATTAAGAGTTTCTGGGAAATGGTCGAGGAAACGATTAAGGATATCACAGGTGTGTCTCTTGGGAATAATCCAGCTGCATTCTTACTAAATGATGTCCCCCTGTCGGTGGGAAAATATAAGAACTCCATGCTCAAACATCTTCTCACGGCTGCAAAGGCCTGTATACCAGCTCTGTGGAAGAGTACAGTCCCTCCGACCAAAATCCAATGGTGGGCCAGAATTATAGAAATTCAACAAATGGAAAATTTGACTATGATGTTGAAAGAACAAGACGAGAAATATCGGAGGATATGGTCCCCTCTATTGGATTATAGAATTAGAGAACAGGAGAGGTAAACTATGTAAGATCGAATGGAAATGAAGAGGGGGTACCCCTGGACAGTGTTTTTTTTTTTTTTTTTTCTTTTGGGGGTTTTTGAGGGTGGGGGTACAAGGGGTACGGAAAAAGAAAAGGGAAAATACACATGCCTTTGGAATAGAGGAGACTTAGAAGCATTTGTAAGGAAATGTGTTATATTGTTATATTACGATAAAAAGGAGTTATATGAGTGGACACGAAGATTAAATGAAATGTTTCATGTGGCATGTAATATATGATATTCAAAAAATAAAGAATTTATAAAAAAAAAAAAACCCATCACAAGTGCATTTCTGAGAGGAGCTTTTGAGCAGGAAAAATTCTGCACTTATGCACATCAAGCGTTTTTAACTGCATTTTTCTAGTGTTTTGGGCAAAAATACCTATAAACACAAATGTTCCCAAACACATGTACAATATAATATGCCTAAAGTGGATGTAAGCCCTCACATATACCCAGTGAAGTGAACAGCCTCAGATGATACACAGAGAAGAAACAAATCTCCCTACATAAGTTTTACATGTATATCTGCTGTCTTCAATTTTATATAATCTTTAGAAAGTTCAGATTGTATTGGAGATTTTCTCTTCCTGTTCAGCACTGCAGTGAAGCCTGGGCATACAGCTAAGACAGCTGATTGGAGGAAAGGCACACACCCCCTCTCCTCATAGGTAGAGACTTTCAGAACTGTTGAATAGTTCAGCACTCTGCTAACCTATTTATACCATCCTCCCAAACACAAATTTCAGGCTGCTTTTATAACAGTTGATGGAGAACTTGTCAGAAGTTATCAGGCTGATAACAGAAGAACGGAGCAGGAGACAGCTATGGGACATTTGAAGAGAGATAAGAAAATACTACAAATATATGTGCCCAGCTCAAATTTCATGAATCAGGTTTATATCCACATTAATAGGAGCGTTTTTGATGCAGTTTTTTTTTTTTGCCTGCAATTCTGGCATTTTTTACACTGCCTAGTGTAATATATGAAAAAAAGAAAAATATATATTAAAAAAATATGAAAAAAAGGTTTAAACCGTATAGACAAGAGCTGCCTGTTGTAAACATCCCAGCAGTGCTATATGGTTTGTTCCAAGCCCTGTGATTCCCACATTTTGCTGGATTACTTAGTCTGTATGTAAACATGGAAAAACTATTGTATTCTGACAGTGGGGAGCCTTCCCACCATCAGAAAAAAGCAATCAGTACTGATTGCGGAGGGAAAATCCAACAGGGTGGTTGTACAGAAGCCTATCAGTAGATCGACTTCTGTACATGTTGAACCAGACAAATTTAGGTCCTTTTATGGCCGGCTTAAGCCACTACCCAATAAATAGCAGTAGTATTGTCAAGCCCTTCCACAAACTATTGCCACAAAGTTGGAAAATGTGTTTGTATTGTATCTTGTATGATTAACTATAACCTTTACTGAAAATAGCTAAGTTTAATTATTTAAAGGTGTGTCCTCCGAAACAGATCAGATGTCAGGTATCCACAAACTTTTGGCCCCATAGTGTATCTCTATGGGTGGCTAAATATAGATAGAAATAAGAAGACTGCGATCATTGATTTAACCATCTGAAAATGATCATTTGCTATGACTTCACTGGTTGTGTGTCTGTTCTGGGTCACTAACTCAGAAAACACCAAGGCCAGAGACAGCCAGCAAATCTGCAATTCCAGATAGTAGTCATCAGTGACAGGCTCTTTCTCAGTACTGGTTTCTTTAAGAATAAGCTATAATCTAACAGAATGAAGAAAATATATAGTTCAGCTAAGAGGTCACAGACATATAGATGTGTGAGCAAGTGCACAGCTATTCCCCTGTGTTACCTGATTGAGAGGACACATCACTTAAACAATGTACTGCTGAGGAAAAAAAAAAATCATATCTGCACAATTCATCGATCAAGAGCAATAAATTCCCCACTGCCGAGTCCTTCTAAACTGTTATTAACAGTTGTGATACAGCATAGGCGTGCGCAGCCTATTGCATTAGGGTGTGCACCTCAAACCAAAGCTCAAACACACATGCGTTTATATATATATATATATATAAACACACATATACACACACACACACACACACACACACACACACACACATACTCTTATAAATAAATGTTAACAAACATTTTAAAATGTATTAAAACATTTTTAATTAAAAAAACATTTATCAATGTAAACAAACACAATTTTTTTAACTTATTAATTAAATAATCTTATAACATAAAGCTTTAAATAATTCTCTGCCATGTGTTAATATCCTGAATTGTATTTACTGCATTAAATACATTTGTTAGATCCCCCAGCAACAATAGAATTCCCTCAGCAACAATAGATACCCCAAGAACAGGACATCTCCCCAGCAACTATAGATTCACCAGCAACAATAGATCCCTCCCAGCAACAATAGATCCCTCCCATTAACAATAGATCTCCCCAACAACAATAGATCTCCCCAACAACAATAGATCTCCCCAGCAACAATAGATCTCCCAGCATCCAGTTACAATATACTTTCCAGCAACATAAGCCCCCTCCCGCAACAGTAGTATTCTCCCATCAACAATTGACCCCCCAGAAACAATAGATCCCACCAGCAGTAATAGACTTCCCCAGCATCAATAGATCACCCAGTGACAATAGAGACCCCAGCAGCCAATATCAATAGACACTCCAGCAAATCCCACCACCCCTTGGCATATACATTCAGTGCTGAGGTGCCGGAACTGTGCTCTCCCACGTTCCTGCTGAAAAAAAGCCCTGGAAATATGTATTTGGACATCAAATTGGCATCCAAAATGGTTCGCACACTACAGATTACTATTATGGCTTCCTGCTCTACATGTTTTAGAGAAGAAGACGTCGCACAGAAGGTGTTATAGACTTAAATTCTTCAATAATTTCATTATAATTAGCTGACCATGCCAATTCTTGCTCAGTGTACAACATCAAGAGTGAATCAAGACGTTCTTGGCACATTGTACTTCTCAGTTTGTTTTTAACATGTGCAAGTTTTGAAAAAGCTCTTTCGCATGAGCAGCTTGTTACAGGTAAGACTGTAAAACATTGAACACAGTTGTAAAAAGCGTGGAATGTGGATGAACGATCTGATTCCTTAAGCCAATCAAGCCACTCTTTGATGGTGTTTGTGGTGCAACCTTTAGGAACAGGCCCATCATAATCTCGTAGCAATGTGATTTCTGCTTCCAATTCATCCACTGACACCTTAAATTTATTGGCAAGGATTTCCATATCAGCTTTAACAATCTCTAAGTTCAGCAGTTTTCCTACTGCAGTAACAATATCACAAGACTCCTGTGCAAATCGCTGATCAATACCTGTTATCAATGAGTCCAGCAGTGGGTAAAATGAAGTTATCCTCTCCTGTTCCTCCATTGTATCATAGTGATGCTGAGAATGTGCTGCCTCATCAAGAAGAACAGATGTTTTTCTTTTCCTAACTGGAGGAATAGATGTGTTATTTTCTGCACACATTTCCGCACAGTCTTTGAAAATAGACTGAAAATATTCTGGGTCATTTCTCATGGAGACCAAGGAGTTGCGCAAACTTTTCACCACTGCCATTGCAGTAAGCAAGCTGAGATTTGATGCTTGCAAAGTCTTGCTAACTTTTACCAATATTTGGAGAATAGGGTGCATCATGTGAAGAGCAAAGATACATTTGAAAGAACCTAATTCACAAATAAGGCCTCTGGCTCTTATTTTAGCATCAGCTAAGCGACTTGTTTGGACAATCTCGTCTAAAGCCTTTAGAATAATGGAGTAGTTTTGTTTTACTGCGGCCACGGCTTCTGCTCTGCATGCCCATCTTGTAGTAGATAGTGACTTTAAAGATTTCAGCTGAGTTCCTACTTCTTTTGAAATCTTCTCCATTACAGCATGCCGAACAGGACTTGCCTCCATGAAGGCATACAAAGTCTGAATAATGCCAAAAAAGTCAAACACAGTTCTGTTTTGCTTACTTGAAGTGCAAGCATCTACTAGGACAAGGTTCAAACAATGGGCATAGCAGTGTACATAGATTATTTCACTATTTTTTTCTTTACACTTCATCTGAACGCCTGCAGTGCATCCAGACATGGTAGCTGCTCCATCAAAGCATACAGAGATCACTGATGACCAGTCGGTTTTAAGAATTCCAAGAACTTTGGTTATCTGGTCAAAAATTCACTGAGCGTCAACTGTTAAGAGCCTCTGAATCGACACAAAATGTTCAACTGGACTACGAAGTTCACTATTAAAATACCGTACTATGACAGACATCTGTTCATGGTGTCCACAGTCAGCAGTATCATCTGCAATTATTGAAATTGTTTTTCCATTTATTGATGACACAATTTTTTGTTGGACAACATTATGTAAGGATGTAATTAAATCATTTTGGATGCGATTACTCAGATACGTAGCATTTCGAGGAGATTCTTGCAAATGTCTTTCTATGACAGGATCATATTTTTTTAGTAGATGGACCATATCTAGAAACAAACCTTTTTCATGGCTGTCAGTTTTTTCATTGTGACCTCTGAATGGTCTGCCACCTATTGCCAAACACCGAACAATGTCAATCAGTCTCTCCATAACAATTCGGTTTTGGCACCTTTCTTCTTCTTTTTTGGATAGGTAAGCCTGCTTACTTTTATCCAATAAAATATCAATAGGTTGTCCTTCATTAAAGCTTGACCATGCAGAAGTGCTTAGCATGTGGGATTTTGAAAGTTGGTGAGTTTTAAAACATTCATTAGCCCTGTGCCAGTTTCTGAATCCCTTTTCAGTGAATGCTGGATCCGCATGACCTTTCTGCGTTGCATCACTACAAGAGAAGAAACGGCAATAGAAACAAAATGCTGCATCCTTTGCTGGACTGTATTCAATCCACCTATATTTTTCATACCAGTCACTCTGAAAATTTCTTTGTTTAATCCCTATTTTGGTTCTCGGAAACATCCTCAATTTTGGCTGAAAAGGGCCTCTAGAGAGTCGACTCTGGCGTTCCAATCTATTTGTGGGAATACTACAGACCGGATCATCAGCTGCTATGTTTGATGGCTTTGTTGAACATGAAGTGCTTGGCTGTGTACTAACAGAAGTAATATCTTCCTCTTGGTCATGACTTATTGCTTGTAACGCACTGGAACTACTCATGGAGTCATCAATTGGTATATCTGATGCCTGGGAGTGTACACCGGACTGATCAGTAATATAAATAGTATCTTCTGGGTTGTTACTTGACTCATTACATGGATTCAAACTGTTATCATCCTGCACAGTTTTAGCCATTGACGAGTCTGAGATATTCGATTTTTTGGGTTTCTTGAACACAAACCGATCCATATTTTGGAATTCTGTTTGATACAATTTTTTTTTTTGCTAGAAAGCAGTGTACTTCAAACTTGACATACGCAATTAACTTAGTACATCAAGAGTATATAACCTATAAAGAAAAAGCTATCATAAGTACACACTCTGAATGCAAAAATATAACAGAGTAACCAGCAGGACAGGCTAGGGGAGAAACATGTACGAAAGACCTGTGACTTGCAGCCACTGACACATTCCTAGTTGTTTACACTGCACAGCTGTAAGCACCTATGTGCATGAGCCCTGAATGCCCATACACACTATCTGACTTTTTGACAACAAACATGCAAAATAGCTGTTTTGAGGCAACATCCGACCGTGTGTACGCTACATCGGACAAACTTTTTCGGTTTTCATCGAACAAATGTTGGCTGTGCAAACAGATAAACTTGGTGGCAACAAAATTCCGACGTTGGCAAGTTCGATCGTGTGTACACAAAATCATCGGACTTTAGTACAAAGTAAAAAAATGCATGCTCAGAACCAATGCAAAAGATCAGACAACAATACAGAAGTTGACCAAAGGGCGGCGCCGGAGAATTGAACGTCCTCTTTCTCTTTTGAAGTGTCGTCAGTACGTTGAAACATCACTACGTTCGTGTTTGTTGCCTAAAAAGTCCTGCCGTGTGTATGCTTAACAAGTTCACGGCCAACGCCCTTTGTACAGAAATCCACGGAAAAGTTTGTATAAACTCTGATCGTGTGTACGAGGCTTTACAGTGCTTTAATTTAGCAGCAGCACTAATAATCCCACTGGCCCCAGCAAAAATAGCCCCCCAGCAATAAAAGATCCCCTACAGCAACAAAAGCTTCCTTCAGCAGCAACAATAGATCCACATTATCTACTGCAACATAAACAATAAATCATTAGGACCCCGTTTACATTTGAGTGTTTTGTAGCTTGTAGTTCGAAGCTCAAAAACACTCAAGTAAAAAAGAGATGTAAAAAATAAATAAATAATTTATTTAAAGGATAAATTCACCTTTCGGAAATTGTTACATGTTCCACCAATTTTTAGTGCTGCAGCAGCAGCTGCCCGCTGTCCACCTCCCTGTGGCAGCAGTATAGGTAGAAGTTCCCCGGACTAGCTGCCACTGTTTGAAAACCAGCATAGCTGTGTGGCGATCTGCCCCCACGGCCGCATCATTCAGACACACCGCTCTGCGTGTCTGAGTGAATTATAAGCCCATCCTTGGCTTTGCATCTTTAGCAGCTGTTGGCTTTTAGTTCTCAATGAACAACCACGGAGCTGTGGAGTGCTGCGGTAGATCATTGAGGGTTCCTGTCAGGGAGTATTGGCTTACCCGTATGGGTAAGCCGATACACCGACAGTGTACATGAGACCTGCATGGCATCAGTGATCTGCTGATCGTTGGTGCAATGCTTTCCAGGCATCTGCAACAAAAAATAATAAATGCACATTTTTTTTATTGATGGGCACACTGGCAGCAATGGATGGGTACTGTAGCTGTGTTTGATGGCACAGTGGCGGAAATTTATGGGTACAGTAGCTGCATTTGATGGGCACAGTGGCTGCAATTGATGGGCACAGTAGCTGCGTTTGATGAGCACAGTGGCTGCAATTGATGTTTTTTTTTCAGCTTGTTTGCGCCCCCCCCCCCCCCCAAAAAAAAAAAAATTTTGAGAACCAGCAGTCACTGCTCCAATGTGGGCTGATGTACAGGCACGTTAACCCACATTGGCACATACCAAAGACATGTAGTAGAATACATTTTGGCCTAAATTTTTGAAGAAAATTGATTTTATTGGATAGGTTTTATAACAGTAGTAGTAACAGTTTTTTGTTGTTTACCAAAAAATAAAAAACCTAGTGGGGATCAAATACGACCAAAAGAAAGCTCTATTTGCATGAAAAAAATTATATAAAATTAATTTGGGTAAAGTATTGCATGGCTGCGCAATTGTCAGTAGTGCAGTTAGGCCCCTTTCACACGAGGCGGACTCCGCTGCCATGGAGTCCGCCTCGGTCAGCCAGCTCAGCGGGAGATCTCTCCGTGGATCTCCGCTGAGCCGGCAGATGACAGGTCCCTCTCTGCTCACTGAGCGGGGAGGGGCTTGTCAGGCGCCGCTGCTGCCTATGGAGAGATCGGACGAAAACGGACAGCATGTCTGTTTTCATCAGATCTCACCTGATCCGATCCGCCAGCGACGGATCCAAACGTAGAGGCATTCGTCTGCTTTTAGCAGATTGGACCGGGTCGGATGTCAGCGGACATGTCGCTCCATAGGCTAGCATGGGGCGCCCGTTCAGGTCCGCCGTCAAAACTGACAGGCGGACCTGAACGGTCCGACCGTGTGAAAGAGGCCTTAAATAGCAAAAAATGGCCTGGTCCTGAATAGGGGAAAATCTTCCAAAGGTCGTGGTTAAGTTGATTTTTAAATGTCATTTTTTTAAATTGTTATTTTTTAAAATAACATTATCGAAGCGTTATTTTAACACGTGAGAACAATTTAAAAAAAATGACATGTAAAAATCGACTTATTGTATGTATGGGCAAATATATATATCTTTTTTTTTAATGTGTGCGTTACATAATACAATTCAAATCAATATAAACACTGCCTGGCTTGTCAGCAAAAAAGTAAGTGTATATGTATATATATATATATATATATATTTATATATGCTTACTTTTTTGCTGACAAGCCAGGCAGGGTTCATATTGATTTGAATTGTATATGTGATGTACATAAACAAATTATATATATATATATATATATATATATATATATATATATATATATATATATATATATATATATATATATATTTTTTATGTACATCACATATACAATTCAAATCAATATGAACCCTGCCTGGCTTGTCAGCAAAAAAGTAAATATATATATATATATATATATATATAATATATAATATATATATATATATATATATATATATATATATATATATATATATATATATATATATATATAAATTCACACATACTTTTTTGCTGGCAGAGACATGGAGGGTTCAAATCCAGTTGCCTTTTTGTTTTTATTTGGTCCGATCCATTGTGTGACTGCCCTTCCCTGCTCAGTGCTGTCTCACTGGCACTGCTTACCTGAGCTCGCTGAGCCAGCCACCTGCCGCTATCTGAGTCCAGCCTGAGGCTCCGCTGAGTCCGCTGGTTCTTCAGAGGGAAGGGAGAGAGAGGAGGCCGGAGGGGGGCGGAGTGCAGATGCATATCACTCCGCCGCTGCCGCTGCCTGCGCTGCCGGAACTATACAGGACCCATCGGGAAATGCAGCCGGATCACTCCGCCGCGCCTGTGGTCCCGGGGGCTCCCTAGACCCTGCAGTGCAGGCTGGGCTACAAAAATTGTGCGTTTTCTTGCAGGACCAGGCAGTGGTGACATGAGCGGCCAGTAGTAGTCACAACTACTGACACCTGGCAGTCACTCAAAACCATTGAGAGCACAATGATTAGGGTGTGCCTGGGCACACCCGGCACACCCCGTGGGCACGCCTATGTGATACAGTAATATTATGTGGGAATTAGTTGGCACCCAGTGGAAAGCTAGAGCTGAATGTAGTAAAGTGAGTATGTCCTCACGAAAAAATACAATAAGCTAGAATTCTATAAGTGTATCAGAATTGTCATTGTTCCAGCTACAAAATCATGCAATTCATTAGCAGCAATCCTCTAAATAAAATAACTGCTGGCTTGGGATTCTTGCTCATTTGTCCAGTGAGGATCCCACATCATGGGTATACATAGTTACTGTACATAGTTAGTCTGGTTGAAAAAAGACAAAAATCCATCCAGTTCAGCCCACAGAGAAAATAAACCACACACACAAAATAGAAAACCTCCATATACACAATCCTATACCCACAGTCGATCCAGAGGAAGGCAAAAAAAACAAAAAAAAACAAATACAGCATGATCCAGTTAGCTTGAGCAGAGGAAAGAGATTCCTTCCTGATTTCCCAAGGGGCAATTGGATATTCCCTGGATCAGCTTTACCTGCAAATATTAGTATCCAATTATATTATGTGCATTTAGGAAGGAATACAGGCCTTTTTTTGAAACAATCTACTGAGCTAGTTAGGACCAGCTCCTGCCAGATAGAAAGTAATTGAGCTGCAAGTTTGAAAATGACTTGCTAAGCTATTGCCAGGCTTCACAAGTTTGTTGCAAAATTGCAGCAAGTCCGCATTGCATGACTCCAGATCAGCTTTCTTTGCAAACATTCTGCAAGTCTGTGTAAGTTCTGGTTCCGTTATGTTGTGCAGTAGTCATCCCACCACAGGGGTCACTGTGACTTGCAGAGCTCTTGCTGTAGACTCACCACTGCAACTTTGCTCTTGCCACACAAATTTGCTACAGATGGAAAACGTGTCAACTAGAACTTGTGCTTCACATTCAAGTGTACAAATTGCCAGTGAAAATGTGCAGCAAGTTAACAAGACTTACACTGCAACACTGTCACAAATTTGTGGCTCATTGTCCTTGCTATCTGGGTGAGGGAGTCTATTCCACATTTTCACAGCACATACTGTGAATAAGCTTTTCCGTATTCGGAGGGTAAATCTCTTTTCCTCCAGATGTAAAGTGTGCCCCCTTGTCTTCTGTGATGACCTTAAAGTGAATAGCTCTACACCAAGTTCACTATATGGACCCCTTATGTATTTATAAATGTTGATCATACCCCCCCCCCCTTAATCTCCTCTTCTCAAGAGAGAATAAATTCAGTTCCTCTAATCTTTCCTCATAACTGAGCTCCACCATGCCTCTTATCAGTTTGGTTGCTCTTCTCTGCACTTTCTCAAGTTCCCCAATATCCTTTTTCATGAACTAATGCCAAAACTGAACTGCATATTCCAGATGAGGTATTACTAATGATTTGTACAGGGGCAAAATTATGTCTCTCTTTCTGCAGTCCATACCTCTTTTAAAAGAAAGGATTTTGCTAGCTTTGGAAATCGAAGCTTGGCATTGCATGCTTTTATTAAAGCGGAACTCCATCCAAAAAGGGAAGTTTAATTTGGCAATCTTTTTTTGGGGGGGGAGTGGGTACCTGGTTTTGACAGGCAATCTTGGGAGGAAGTTCGCCTTCCCCTCTCCCTCCCCACAGTCTTCTGGGATATGTCACATGTCTCCGAAGATTGCAGGCCTTTTCACAATGCGCAACTCGGCTCGAACATGAGCAGTGGGCACCCGGCTGTGAAGCCATAAGCTGTCACAGCCAGGTGCCCACAGTTAAGATGTCGGCACTGGGGACCAGAGGTTTTCCCCAGCACCCCTTTGGGTGAGCACAGCGCTGGATCCTGGGACAGGTAAGTGTCTGTTTACTAAAAGTCAGCAGCTACAATTTTTGTAGCTGCTGACTTCTAATTTTTACAAAAACCACTGGAGCTCATCTTTGAGCCAAAACACCCAGATTCTTCTCCATCGTTGAATCCCCCAGTTGTATTCCCTCTAGCATGTATGATGCATGAATATTTTTGCCCCCAAGTGCATAACGCTTTTGCAAAATCCAAGTATACTACGTCCACAGCCACTCCTTTACTTACCTCCTCATAAAAAGAAATCAGATTTGTTTGACAACTTTTGTCTTTCGTGAATCCATGCTGTCTGTTGCTTAACCACTTGACCACTGGGCACTTAAACCCCCTTAATAACCAGACCAATTTTCAGCTTTTGGTGCTTTCACATTTTGAATGACAATTACTCAGTCATGCAACACTGTATCTATATGAAATTTTTGTCCTTTTTTTCACACAAATAGAGCTTTATTTTGGTGGTATTTAATCACCGCTGGGTTCTTTATTTTTTTGCGCTATAAAAGAAAAAAGACCAAAAAATCCGTTAAAAAATGCATTTTTCTTCGTTTCTGTTATAAAATTTTGCAAATTAGTCATTTTTCTTCATATATTTTGGCCAAAATTTATACCGCTACATATCTTTGGTAAAAATAACCCAAATCGGTGGATATTATTTGGTCTTTGTGAAAGTTATAGAGTCCAAAATCTATGGTGCCAATATCTGAAAATTGATCACACCTTAATTACTGACGGCCTAATCTAATTTCTTGAGACCCTAACATGCCAGAAAAGTACAAATACCCCCCAAATGACCCCTTGGAAAGAAGACATTCCAAGGTATTTAGAAAGATGCATGGATAGTTTTTGAAGTTGTCATTTTTTCCCACAATTCTTTGCAAAATCAAGGTTTCTTTTTTCTTTTTTTTCCCAAAATTGTCGTATTAGCAGGTTATTTCTCACACACCGCATATGCATACCACAAATTACACCCCAAAACACATTCTGCTATTACTCCCGAGTATGGCGATACCACTTGTGTGAGACTTTTACACAGCGTGGCCACATACAGAGACCCAACATGCAGGGAGCACCTTCAGGCGTTCTGGAGCACCCAGGCCAATTCTGACATTTCTCTCCTACATGTAAAAATCATCATTTATTTGCTAGAAAATTACATAGAACCCCAAAACATTATATATGTTTTTTTAGCAAAGACCCTAGAGAATACATGGGCGCTCATTGCAACTTTTTATCTTGCACGGTATTTATGCAGCAATTTTTCGAACGCTTTTTTTGGAAAAAAAACAGTTTTGTGCTTAAAAAAAAAAACAAAACAGTAAAGTTACTAGTTAAGTTAAGATGAAGTTACGCCGAGTAAATAGATACCCAAAATAGTTACATAGTTAGTAAGGTTGAATAAATACACCAGTCCATCCAGTTCAACCTGAGTGATTGTGGGTGCGTTTCTACAATTATCCCTATTTTTTATTTAAGGTACCCATATAGCGCTGTCAATTTACGTAGCCTTCCACACATACATCGCACACTCACATTGGTCCAGACCCTCAAGGAGCCGACAATCCAAGGTTCCCAACTCACATTCATTTACTAGGGCCAATTTTGGACAGAAGCCAATTAACCTACCAACATGTCACCTTTCAAAATTGCACATGCTTGTGGAATGGTGCCAAACTTCGCTACTTAAAAATCCCCATAGGCGACAATTTAACATTTTTTACTGGTTACATGTTTTGAGTTACAGAGGAGGTCTAGGGCCAAAATTATTGCTCTCGCTCTACCGATCGCAGCGATACCTCACATGTGTGGTTTGAACACCGTTTTCATATGTGGCAGGACTTACGTATGCGGTCGCTTCAGCATGCGAGCACACGGGGACAGGGGCACTTTAATTTTTATTTTTTTTTATTGTTCATTTTATTTTTTTTAGTTTGATGCTTTTTTCCAAAAAAAAAATTCTTTTGATCACTTTTATTCCTATTACAAGGAATGTAAACATCCCTTGTAATAGGAATATGGCATGACAGGTCCTCTTTACAGTGAGATATGGGGTCAATAAGACCCCACATCTCACCTCTAGGCTGGGAAGCCTGAAATAAAAAAAAAAAAGATCCTGGCTTCGATCATAGTGGTGAGTCGGTAGAAGCACCGGAGAGCGGCGGGAGGGGGGGACGTCCCCTCTCGCCTCCCGTAACAGCCACTATGATCATTCTTATGGTGTAGGGAATAGCCGGCTGAAAAAGCTGATATCTGAATGCTGCTTGTAGTTGCAGGCATCATTCAGATATCCCCGCGCAAAGTCAAAGACGTCGTATGACGGCGGGCGGGAAGTGGTTAAAACGCTTTTTTTTTTTTAACACAAAGTTGTCCATTTATACAATATTTCTAACACATAGCATGTACATACCAAAAATGATTCTCCTACTCCTCCTGAGTACGGCGATACCACATGTGTGAGACTTCCACAGCCTGGCCACATACAGAGGCCAAGTACAGCCGAGTATGGCCAAGTATGGCAGAGTATGGCTGAGAATGGCTGGGTATGGCTGAGCATGGCTGGGTATGACTGGGTATGGCAGAGTATGACTGGATATCACAGAGTATTGCAGAGTATGGCTGGGTATTGCAGAGTATGGCTGGGTATGGCAGCGTATGGCAGAGTATTGCGGGGTATGGCAGAGTATTGCAGAGTTTTGCAGGGTATTGCAGAGTATGGCGGGGTATTGCAGAGTATGGCAGGATATGACAGGGTATTTCCGAGTATGGCTGAGCATGGCTGGGTATGGCTGGGTATGGTAGAGTATGGCTGGGTATGGCAGGGTATCGCAGAGTATTGCAGAGTATTGCGGGATATTGCAGAGTATTGCAGGGTATTGCAGAGTATTGCAGGGTATTGCGGGGTATTGGGGGGTATTGCAGAGTATTGCAGGGTATTGCAGAGTATTGCGGGGTATTGCAGAGTATTGCAGAGTATTGCAGGGTATTGCAGAGTATTGCGGGGTATTGCAGAGTATTGCGGGGTATTGCAGAGTATTTCAGAGTATTGCGGGGTATTGCAGAGTATTGTGGGGTATTGCAGAGTATTGCAGAGTATTGTGGGGTATTGCAGAGTATTGCAGAGTATTGTGGGGTATTGCAGAGTATTGCAGAGTATTGTGGGGTATTGCAGAGTATTGCACTGTATTGCAGGGCATTGCAGTGTAGTGCAGGGTATTGCAGAGCATTGAGGGATGGCTGAGCATGTATGGATGGATGGCAGTTGTCACTGAGCAGCGCTGTGGGCACTACAGATGCAGCCCACAGCGCTGCTGCCATCCGATCCCTCCCCCTCTCCGCTCACAGTGTACCGATCGGTACACAGAGGGAGGAGAGGAACCGGTGTCATGAGATGACGCCGGTTTGTTTACATGTGATCGCTCCGTCATTTGACGGAGCGATACATGGTAAAAGGCCGCGATTAGCGGCCATTTACCGGGATCAGTGATGCGCAGGGTCCTCTGGACCCGGCGGTCCCGGATGCTCTTGGGGGCGCACCCCAGGGGGCGCGCGAGAGCGGAATTCTGGGAGGACATCACTGTACGCCCTCCCAGAGTTAAGCAACCGCCCTGTAGCCTTCTTTTGGCTTTGGGCCCGTTGTTAAGTGGTTAACATATTTTTTGCTAGCAAAAACTCATCTATGTAGTATTTTATTAAACTCTCCAATATCTTCCCGACTATAGAAGTTAAACTAACAGGTCTATAGTTACTTTGTAAAGACTTTGATCCCTCTTTAAATATAGGCACCACATTGGCCCTACGCCAATCCAGTGGTACCATTCCAGTCATTAAAGAGTCCCTAAAAATGACAAACAATGGCTTTGAAATGTCAGAGCTCAATTCTTTAGGACACGTGGTTGGATGCCATCTGGTCCAGTTGCTTTATTCACCTTTATGCTCTCTAAATATTTCTGGACCATATCAATTTTGAGCCATTTGGATCATTTGAGGCTGTGTCAATATCATCCTTATTATGGACTTGAGCTCCCCCATGTGCCTTTGTCTTCACTTTGTCCCCAGTCAATCATTTTATTTTGTAAAGGGCCTACGTGCTCAGACCTGATATTTTTACTAATAATATATTAATACCTTTGTCCTTGAGCTTATGACCTCTAGTTACTATTTCTGCAGTTGTGTCCCTGTAAATCACATTGACCATGGAATATAACAATATTTAGCAATTGTGTGCTATTTATTAGACTGTTGCAATAATTTCCGCAAGCCTGGATCAACATGGAATCTGTGTCAAAATGTTTAAAGCAAATACAATGTAAATGTAGGTCTTCACATGTGGTTCAATGGGAGTGAATAGGCCCAATTTAGTTAACCCGTTTTGGCAGCTGGCAAACAGAAACGATCTTACAGTTCATGCTACAGTTCCTTTTTCTAAGGGGTCATAGATGGAATCTAAGGATATGTGTTTTGCCATTTAAGTTGGAGCTTAAGTACCACCTAGATTTGGATCTGTGGTGGTCATTGACATGGTAAGGTAAGGTAAGGTAAGGTAAAGGTAAGGTAAAGTGTTAAGGACAATGAAGAAGACTTGAAACCAAAGAATGCAGATGGGCTGAATGCAGGTGGCAGAAAGCTCTCAGACATTATATCTAGTTGTGTGCCATGCTAGGCTGCACTCATATGTCTGATGATTTCCACTCCAGAGGTTATTGATAGGACCATGGCAAATGTATTTACGCTACTTTCATGTGTATATGTGTATTTGATGGTCTAATGAGTTTGGCACATCACTGCCCAGGTCTGCACACCTGCTATGGCCATTAAAAGGAAATGCTCCCCCCCTTTAGATTCTATTTTAATTTACAATATGATTAATGGTTTGGGGCAGTGGGGGCAACCCCAATGAGCAGCGTGGCATGTACTTTAGTGCAAGGCATAACACTTTTTTATGTGAGTAGGCAATGTGGAAGTGATTTTATGGCAAAATAAAATTTTTTTAAGTGGTTGTAAAGGCAGAATGTTGTTTCATCTTAATGCATTCTATGCATTAGGATAAA
Organism: Lithobates clamitans; assembly: GCA_037952925.1. Classification (NCBI taxonomy): domain Eukaryota; kingdom Metazoa; phylum Chordata; class Amphibia; order Anura; family Ranidae; genus Lithobates; species Lithobates clamitans. The sequence continues at coordinate 14,145,083 of JBBGZY010000438.1, forward strand.
AAAAAACTTCTGTGTGCAGCAGCCCTCCTCAGCCCTCCTAATACTTACCTGAGTCCCATCTAGTTCCAGCGATGTTGCACGAGAGACTCGGCTGTCTGGGATTCCCCTCCTCATTGGCTGAGACAGCAGCGCAGTGGCATTGGCTCCCGCTGCTGTCAATCAAAGTCATTGAGCCAATGAGGAGAGAAAGGGGACAGAGCCAGGCTCTGTGTCTGAATGGACACAGCGAGCTGCGGTACAGCTCTGGTGCCCCATAGCAAACTGCAAGCTGTGGGGGCACTCAACAGGGAGAGGTCAGGAACGGAGTAGGTAAGTATAATAACATGTTTGTGATTTTTAGCTAAAAAAATAGACTTTACAATCACTTTAAGGTTTTACACTATGGCGATTTTCCTCTATTTCTTCCTTATGTTGCATGAGTCTATATGATTATAACACCAGCAAGAGCTCACAGAAGACATTACAAGTTGGCAAAAAAACAACGTAAAGAACAATGTAATGAAATATAGATTACTGTAAAGTCACATCTATTATATTATTTTATCCTCCCTGTTTTAGGAATATATTAAATACAGTGTGCATTTATTTTAAATTATAAAGCTAAATACCTTGAACTAGTGAACCTACATGTTCAGTAGTTGATGCCCTCCCCAGCTGCACATGCTCAACTATACCCTCCATGTGACAGCACTCAGCGCATAAGTTTTTTTTTTTTTTTTTTTTTTTTTTTTTTTTTTTTTTTTCCTTCCACGTCAGTGAGCAAATGCCAGCTGGCCTTAATCAGCGTATCATTCATGTAGTAACGCCGACTTAGATTCACATCATTGTGGAGTTATTTCTTTGTTATTTTATTTATTCATTTATTTTATCCTTCTTTCACTTCATACTTTTGACAGAGATATGTCAAGCAATTATTTACCGCTTAATTAAGTACCCTGTTAAAGGATTTCTTAGTCCGCGTATTCTCAACTACTTAAGAGAAAAACGAGTTGTGTAAAACCTATTTCTCCCCTCCCGAGGGTATCCTGAGTGGGACCTACACTCACTACGCACCACGGAACAGGCCCGGTTGCGATGAGTATAAAAATACCGCCCGTTGATGAAATCTAGGAGGACCTCGTGTATGGTGCTAGGCTATTGGGGTCCCCACACCCATAGCCCCCTATTAAGACCACTTATAGATTATTACGTGTTTGTGAAAAACCCCCCCCCCCCTTCCCACACCCCTTCTCCCTCCCTCCTCCCCCCCTGTACCCCTGCTATACAAAATCACCCAAAACACAGAGTTTTGATGTTTACTATTGTTGCCTAATTAATTCAAAGCACAAATAGCATTAAATTGCTTTATATGGTTCACTAATTCTATGTTTCACTGGTTCATGGATGACTTAGCTTTTAGCCTAATCCCTTACCCTCCAAACTTTCCCCTTAAGCAAGCCGCCTTATCCATCCATGGCTTCCATATTTTGTCAAATTCCTGGAGATTCCCCCTTTTTATATATTCCAATCTCTCCCTACTAATAGAGGCACCAAGAGTATCTATCCAGTCATTCACTGTCGGGGGCTCTTTTGATTGCCACCTTAGCGTTATCATTTTTCGAGCCTGGAATAGGCCTCTCAGGATTGCCAAGGTGGTATGTCTCCTCTCCCTCTCCATCCTTCTATATCCCAGAATACATTCCACCGCCTCCCTCTTTACTAGCGTTTGATAGGCTTCACCCAGACTACTAGTCACTCCCTCCCAGTATTGATGCAGCTTGGGACATCTCCAGAGTAGGTGGATGAGGTTCCCAGACTCATGACACCTAGGGCAGTTATCATTAGGCCTTCCACCGAACCTAAAGAGCCGTCTTGGAGTATAATAGGCCCTATTAAGCAGCATCAAGTGCGATATCTTCTGCGAAGGGGTTACTGACACCAGAGGTGCCATCTCCAAAATTCTCCTCCATTGTTCCTCGGGGATTGCCCCTAGTTCCTCCTCCCATTTAACTCTTACCTTCTGAAGTATTTCCCATCTATTCTCTATATTACTTAGTTGGTCGTAAACTTTAGCTATCAGCCCCCTGGTGGGTCCCACTTGAAGTAATTGACGAGTAACGGGCATTTCAGCCCATCTAGGGGGCTGATCGCCAAATTGGGCCCTAAGGGCATGTTCTATCTGCCGGTAAAGGAACAAGGAGCTCTGGGGGATCTTAAATTCCCTAATCAACTCGGGGAATTTTTTAAGGGTATTTCCTGAGTAGAGCTGTCTTAGTTTGTTAATACCACCAACCTCCCACACCCTACTCTTTCCGATTTTTAGAATTTCCTGAAGGCTCCGGTTATTCCAAATAGGAGTATAATCCGTAAACCCCTCATGCCCCGTTATTTTCTTGACAGTTTTCCATAACTTAATTAGCAATCTGGTTATCGGGGATTCATGGTGGAACATATCTGCCTCTAACGCCTCAATAAGCGTGTTATGCCGAGCGTTTAACAAAATTAGCCTGCCATTCGGAGTGCCCCCCTCTGGGGTTCCGCAGCCCATTAAATGCTGTAGTTGTGATGCAAGGTAATAACGCTCTGGGTGGGGGAGGGCAATCCCCCCCTCCTTGGTGGGAAGCTGGAGAACCTGCAGCCTTATCCTGGCTTGCCCACCTTTCCATATCAAGTCTCTGAATAGAGCCTCTATTTTCCTAAACCAGCTTTTATTGATCCAAACCGGAGAGTTGTGCAAGATGTAGAGCAGCTGCGGCATCCAGATCATTTTTATCAGACTGCATCTGCCTGCTACTGATAAGGGGAGGCGTCTCCAGATGCTTGTTTTTTGTTTAAATTTGGCCAGGAGAGGTACTAAGTTCTTGCTAATATATTGGTTGGGGTCTTTGGTTAGGACGATTCCCAAGTACTTTAGTGCTTCCACGATTACAACCTGGGAGGATCTAGGTACAGTTGATGCGCCGAGAGGGTCAAACGGTAAGAGCTCGGATTTCTCCCAGTTTATCTCCAGGCCGGAGAATTTACCGAATTCCTCTACCAATCTCATTGCGCCTGCCATTGATCTCTGACAATCGTCTAAGAATAGCAGAATGTCGTCTGCATATAGGGCAATTCTTTCCTCGATTGACCCCCTCTGAAACCCTTTTATCTCGTGGCTTTCTCTGATTGCCATAGCAAGGGGCTCCATTACCAGTGCAAAAAGTAAAGGAGATAACGGACACCCCTGTCTAGTCCCCCTCTCAAGCACGAACCAGTCTGAAAATTCGTTATTTATTTTGACCCTTGCCTTAGGACTATTATAGAGCATCTTAATCCATCCAATGAAGGACGGCCCGAAGCCAAACTTACCCAGCATATACCACATGTATTCCCATTCCACGCTATCAAAGGCCTTGGAGATATCTAGGGTCAACAAGGCTCTAGAGTGCTTATTTTCAATAGGGGGCTGTAGATTCAGGAAGGCCCTCCTGATATTTAGGCTCGTAGATCTGTTAGCCATAAAGCCCGCCTGGTCCTCATGGATTAGTTTATGTATTACTCTACTCAGTCTGGCAGCCAAAACCTTGGCCAGTATTTTAGCATCGGTGCAGATTAGAGAGATTGGCCTATAGGCAGCCATATCAAGGGGGTCCTTCCCCTCTTTCTGCAGGACTATGATTGTTGCTTCTAGCATTGATGCAGGGAGACGCCCCCCCTCTTGCGCTTCCCCCAGAGTCTTCATTAGTTCTGGGATTAGCACCTCCCCAAAGTGCCTGTAGGCCTCGATTGGTATTCCAACTTAAGACCCGACATACTTTTAATCGCTTGATGTAATTCTGTAATTGTTATTGGGGATTCCAGCAGATCCCGCTCCTCTTGCGATAATAGCGGGACTGACAGCTTCCCCAGGAAGTCCCCCATCGCCCTTTCTTTATTTTTTTTCTGAGAGGTATACAGCTTTTTATAATAATCTCCAAAAGTTTGCACTATTTTTGGGGAGCATGAAAGGATTTCTCCGTTCTGTGCTCTGATAGCGAGGACCGTTGATGGGGCCTTATTAGATTTTACCAACTGTGCTAACACTCTTCCCACTCTCTCACCCTCAACCGAGGATACCCGACACTGGAGAAGCCTTCTGGTTTCAGCCTTCTGAAGAGTAGTCTGTTTATATACCCGTTGTTTCTTTTGCCAGCTCTTTTCCTTTTCAGGGGTTGGGTCTCTAATAAAGTTACTTTCAGCCTCTATTACGTCTTGCCGTAGCATCTCTACCTCCCGTCTATCTTCTTTATTATATTTAGCTATTTGCTGTATTAATACACCTCTGAGGAATGCTTTACAGGCATCCCAATATACAACTGGTGTCGCCGTACCCTGGTTGAAGCCTACAAATTCCCTCAGAGCAGATAGGATACCCTTCTCCTTCCTGAGTACCTCGAACCAATGCGGGCTTATTCTCCATTCCTTCCGGGGGCTATGTTCCCCCGCTCTCAGCGACACCACCATGGGAGAATGGTCTGAAATCCCTCTTGGCCCATACACTATTTTTCCCACTAGCTGCAGTGTTCTGTCATTCCCCAGGGCCATATCAATCCTCGAGAGGGTCGAGTGTGACGCTGATCTGCATGTATATTGAAGCACTCCCGGGTTCCGCACCCGCCATAAGTCTACCAGCCCTACCTCCTCCATAAACTGGCCTAGACGGCTCTTGGTGGTATACTCCAATAGGGTTCTCCTTGGAAAGCGGTCCAACCTTCTGTCTAATACCTCGTTAAAGTCTCCCATTACTATGATAGGGACATCTTTTTTATCTGTCAGGAATTCATTCAGTTTGAGCATAACATCTAAATTAAAAGGGGGGGGAATGTAAACGTTTGCCAGAATATACATAGCATCCTTAATAGAGCAAAATAAAAAGATATAACGGCCCATTTCATCAATCACTCAGCGCATAAGTAGCCAATCACCAAGGACAAACACGGTCACTTGTAAGAAAGAGGAGTAAGTCACATGCACCCCATACCTGGACGTACCCAGATATACTGAGTATTTTTCTCTGCTTCCAGCAGATACAAAAAAGGGGTTTGGGAGTAATGTGAAGGTGAATATGTGCAGCTGGGGAGGATAGCAGATAAAGTTTATGTATATCCTAAGAGTCAATTTCTTATTTGTCCCCCTTTGGTCTGCTTATACAGAAAAAAAATATTTATTACACATGTTCGATACACACAAAAAATACACGTGATCTGATGGAAATCTAATTCTACTTCCTGCAGAGAGCTGACAAATGCTGCACTGAAATCTAAAAAATAATGATATCAGCTCTTTGTGTGGACTTCATAACACCTTATTCCTTTGCTCTGGAAAGGAGGACAGAGGGGAGGTGCTATAGACCCCTTTCACACTGAGGCGGTTTTCAGGCATTTTAGCGCTAGAAATAGCACCCTTAAAGCACCTGAAAACCACCTCCAATTCATTTCAGCGTGTCTTTTCACACTGGGGCGGTGCAGTTGCAGGGCATTAGGAAAAGTCCTGCAAGCAGCATCTTTGGGGCGGTTTGGGAACGCTGTATTTAGCGCTCCCAAAACGCCCTGCCCACTGAAATGAATGGCCAGCACTTCCAAAGCGCCTGAGAAGTGCTTCAGAAGCACAGCAACATGGGTGCTTTTAACCCCTTCTTTAGGTTGAACCTGGAGCCACTGCTCTCCAGACAGAAAGAAAAAAGCAACAGCTGGTGCAGGCTCCCCCTATCAGTTATAGGACGAGCAAACCTAATAAAAATGGTGTGGGTACCACAGCAACTATATGTCTTCCACAATTCACCGATATGGATACCAAAAAAATGGTTTAAGCAAATCGATACACTAATGAGGGAATTGATATGGAAAAAAAAAGCACCCAGAATTAGCTTGGAAACACTGCAATATGAAAAGGACAGAGGAGGGCTTGCAATACCCAACTCTAAGCTGTATTTCCTGGCATCACAGCTACAACAAATGACAGGATGGGGTCGAAAGGGAAATGAGGACCCAACATACCAATTGGTGACCATGTCGGAACCCACGCTAGAAGCGGCCTCCCATCTGGAAATGGACTTGCCAAGTATGAAGGGGGTAGAACCAATAAATACGCTCTTTAAAAAGGTATGGGGTGAGGTTCGGAAAACGCTAAAAATAACAGGCGTGCTTCCATTCACGCCGATCTGGCACAACAGAAGATACTCCGAGATCCAGGGACTACAGGGGTTTACACACTGGAAAGAAAAGGGGATTCAGTTCTTCTCACAATTATACGAGGGAGAGGTGTTGAAGACATATGAACAATTATGCAGGGAATTTCATTTGAATCCGAGGGGCTTTTATCAGTACCTCCAACTGCGCCATGCGCTACAGGCACAACAAATAACACATTCTCAGACAGTACCAGCAGTATCACTTTTGAATGAGATCTTTTTGGCAGACACAAGGAAAGGGTTAATATCAAAAATATACAAGGAGTTGCTGAGGTCAGTCCAGGATCATACATTGTTAAAGTGCCGAAACAAATGGGTAGAGGATATAGGAGAGATAAAAGAAAAACAATGGGAAATGGCGCTCGAGGCCATTCCGGTGGTGTCACTTTCCGCAACCCAAAGACTGTCACAATTATTTATCCTTCATAGGGCCTATAGGACATCAGTACAGCTCTATAAATGGGGACGAGGAGACTCCCCACTGTGCCCCAAGTGCAAAGTACATAGAGGGGACTTTATTCACCTAATCTGGAGGTGCCCAAAGCTGTATAGATACTGGGACGAGGTTTCCCAGCACATTTCAAGGTTGGCGCGGGTCCCCATCCCCCTAAACCCGACTGTATACTTGCTTGGAGCTATAAATATAAAGATGTATCCGGGAGGAAAGTACTTCATGTTAACTAGATTGATGTAGAAAACTTATTGCAAAGTACTGGATGGCCCCAACGGTACCTACAGTGAAGCAATGGATTGCCTACGTCAATTCGTTTCTCCCCAGAGAACGACTGGCTTACGGCCGCAGAAGTGATCGGAGTAAATTCAATAAGATATGGCATCCATGGTTGGGGGATGTGGACCTGGCCCCGCATAAATTGATAGTAGAGAGGCTTCAGGTGTAGAGATTGGGGGGGGGGAGATGTAGAGAGGAAGAAGGAGATAGAGATACCTGAGGGGAAGGAAAGCGAGAGTAAGTATGCAGGGGGGGGGGGGGAGAAGGGAGAGGGACAGGAAGATGGCCTGTAAAATTAATGACAATATAATTAGATAAATAAATACATTGGATAGGAGGGAAGTTAGTGGTAATTGTGTAGGTGGTGAAGGAAACATCAAAGGTAATATGAAAGGTTTGTTGTGATAGAGGGGGGGTGGTGTAGGGAGGGGAGGGGGGGAAGGGTGGAATAAAGTGAAAGGAAATGGAGTAATGAATTAGTAATAGAGATATTTGTATTACTATACAATATGAATGATTGAATTTATGTTTTTTCTTTTTTTATATCGCCAGTTATAGCCCCTGCGTGGGACGATCTGGCGCTTGCTTTATATTACTACAAATTTACTGGCATATGTGCAATAAAAATGATTGAGATAAAAAAAAAAAAAGCGCCCCGCTATTGGCTGAAAAAGTGCAGCGAAAGCGCCGTTTAAATCAATATGAGAGCAGCCTTATAATCCTAACATAATTCCTAGTTCTAGGGTGGCAATGCTGCTTCCACATGGATATGCTTCACCCTACTTTATCTATGGAGTGTTGTTATATGTTGGCCAATTTATGTAGGATATTTTATATACATATAATATGTACATAGGTATTTACTGTAGGATATGATTTATGGCCTAACCCAGCTGGCAGGCAAGTTACATTTTACATATCAAAAGGGCCAGAGGAGTTACTTGCAGGGGATTGTAAAATGTAAAATTTGTTTGATCAGACTTGAAAAGAATAGAAAAAGGTCCATGGGGGGTTGTTAGAGCAATTTGCAGCATTGTCAGCCAAAAATAGGAAAGTAGTTACTGACCAGAACATCAGGGCATAAAAGGGTATCAGGGCATAAAGGGAAACAAAATAAAAAAAACTGAAAAAAAGAAAACCAATGCAGCCACCACAACTAAGGTCCGGTAAGTTAAATTGTTTAGAAGAGTTTCTTTACACAGGTAAAGCACAGATTAACACAGATTAACCAGTCTCTATCGAAAAAAAAAGACATATGAGTTTAAGTTTAACTAACCCTTTAAAATGACATACCATACAAATATTTTTAAGTTGTACCGCACAAAAAAAGGACTGAATGTGAAATTGGGAAAACAACATTTGCATCTCTGAGTTTTCAAGGAAGCATGTATTAAAGATTTTGACAGATTTTTGACTAACAGAGAACATAAAACTTTCCCTTAATAAATATATGGCTATTGAAATCCAAAGCTTTTAGGGGAGCATCAAATCATACTCACGTGCCTGTTTCTTCTAAATAAGTGCATTTAAAAAAAAAAACAGATAGAAATAGCAGAGCAGAGCAAGTATTTTTACACAAACTTTAACATCTTTGATGATGCTATTTAACCACTTGCTATAATGTTTGCAAAACCAATGGGGCAATGCTGACAAGTTCCCATTAAGCTAAGCATATTCAAAAGAACTCCTTTAAAGTCATTTTTGTTCAGAAACAGCTTGTCTGCTGTCATTCTAGTACATTGCCCATTACAATCAAGGCACTTTGCAGCTGTAGATTGTTCTGTTCTGTTTTTGTATTTTCTAATCTTATTGAGAAGTCTTAACATGACACAACAGCAGTAAGGGACCATAGAATTTTTACAAATGCTTTAGTGATTGAGTGCATTGTGCAGGAAAGTCTAATCATAAAATAACAACAAATGTTTACTTGGTAACTGTGTATTCACATTATGATGTCTTGAGAAGTTTTACACAATTCAGGTAATTTCATAAGTCTTTCACAAATGCTTTTTATTATATACAACCAAATGTAAAAAAAGTGTTTCTTGGACTCTGGAATGAGGTCAGAGTAGTGAACTACTAAGATAAAAGCAATGTTCCCATCAATGCTACCTGTGGTCTCAGTGATTATCAGTCCTTTAGGGACCTTCCAAATGACCCTATTTTTGTAGCATGGTCGCGCTCTTTGGACAGCAGCAGTTGGTAGAATGTACACGACCGAGTGTGGTCAAATAGATAGAGTTTTGGTAAATCAGTACATAGCCTATGTTTAGCCTTCAGTTTTCCGGCTTTTTAATTCTTACTTCCTGGTTCTGCTGGACCTGTGGTTCTGCTCACATATGCTGCTGGCTCCTGTGTTCACCTATGGGCGTGACCTTCTCTACTGTGGATTTATATCCCTTACCCTTTTATCAGTTCCTGGTCCACCTCCCAGTCTGGTTCCCTATATATAGACATGCTCGTTGCATCTCACATTGCTGGAGCAACTTCCTAGTTTCTCTATGTTCCTGTTTTACTGCGTGTTACATGTATTCTGTGTCTGACTTGGACACGGTCAACCATGTTTGCCTGTCTGCTGCATGCCCTGACCTCAGCTTGTTTCTCAGATCCTCTTTTGTTTCCTGCCATCTGTTTTCTGCACAAGCGAATGGTCTCCACATCTTCAGCTGGGCATACCTGGGGGCTGTAACCTGGTTCCATTCTGCTGAAAATCCATCCCCACTATCAGGGGCCCTGGTGAAGAATTATGCTGGGGCTTGGACTGCAAGGTGCCCTGGGGAACCTCGAGCTGGCCTTTAACAAGGGCTCGCTACCATAGGAACCTGACAGGTTATGCTTCCTAATTTTTTTTTTATTATTATTAGGAAATTTAGGAAGTATGGTCTCTGCCCTATACAGTCAACAGTTGTCAGTCAAAACCTAACCATGGTGCTGCATTGCATATTAGATGCGTGCACTCATGTGTGAATGCGCAGTACAGCCTTATGTGCAATATATATGAGTATTTGGAATAATCGATTCACCCCAATCTTTTTGGTTGTAGGGATATTAACCCCTTAACTCCAGCGCCTCCCAGTCCTGATGCCAGGAGGCGGGGCGAGGTTTAGGATCATGTGACCGCTGTGATTGCCTGTCACAGTGGTCACATAATCGGAAATCTCCCAAGTAGCTGGACAGCTTGGACCAATGTAACTATGAATATACAATATCTGGCCAATGCGCCCAGAAGCTGGAATTTTGAAGTAGACACAACCACACCAGTTCTCTCCACTTGCTTTTGGGTCCTGTCCCAAGCAGCTGCACTTCTGCTTAATGAACACAGGAGGTTGGTGTCCTAGCCCAGGTCCCATTCAGCAAATGCTTTGCATTTTATGAGCGAATTCAATTCATTTCCTGATTGGCGAGTGGTGGGGTGGTGACATTACACTCTTCACCATGTCCACTCATTCATTCAGAAAATGCAAAGTGTTCTCTGAATGGCATCCATACCGAGCAGCTGGCTGGACCACCCTCTATAGTAAGAGGGAAAAGATTTAGTCAACTTTACAATGCATATCAACAAACAAGAGATTAAATACCCAAATCTATATAAACGTTATCTCATTCAGATTGTTGGAAATATAATTCTTTCTTGTACATACTGCACATGTGATTGTACATCCAACGTCTTTCCTGGAACAGTATCCACTTTTTCAAGGTTTCATATACACTCATATAGAGTTGTGTCTGTTTTTATAGATGCACACCTCATCTACAAAAGTGTCTGTCCTGTATGTCTGTTGAGCTTTTATTTTCCACTTTTCCAAATGTACAGACTCCAACCTCTCTTTCCGAAGTTTCTGCTGTTTGGGGTTTTTTTGTTTTTTTTTACCTTAGCAAAAGAGTTTTTTTCAAAAGACAGCAATCCAGAATAAGGGGAACTTGCAGGTTCAATAGTTTTGAAAGGAAACAAGCAACTCAACTTCAAAAGTTTGCAAAAATTTAACAATTCCAAGTCAGGTATATTAATTAAGCTTGTGGCTGAAGGCATCTCAGAATCTGAAGTAGCCACCCTTTGCAATTTAGGAAATTGTGTTGAAGTTAGAAAAGTTTATATAATGTATAAGTAAAAGTGCTGCATAAATTGATGGCTCTATATAAGTACTTGAAATAAATAAATAAATAAATAAATAAATAAATAAATAAAAAAGTTTGATATATTTTAAAGTGTAAGTTACCCTAAATATTTATGTTTTCTATGTGTGTTCTCATATGTTTGTGTTTTATAATCATAACCTCTATCATTTTCATATACCTTTTCCATCTAAAGTACCTGGTTGATCCTTCCAGTCACCTTTCTTTCTTTCTTGTTCAAAACTGACCACAAAAAGCTCAGAAACTGTTAGCGTGGTCAGATGTACAGGTTTGTTCAGCCATCACCCCACCCTGCCCCTGACCAATCTCAGCCTGCCTATGGCACACAGACCTCCAATCACAACCTGCCTCTGGCATACACCCCTTCCAATCACAGCCTGACTCTTGAAGATGCCTCTTGCTCAAGCACAGACTACATCTTGCCATGGGCTGAAAAGGCATTGGAATACAGGCACACTGCGTGTTTGCACAGAGTCCTGAAACCTCACCCCTGCTATCAGGAAGAAGAGGTGCCTGGTCACATTTAATCTTTTTTTTAAAAAGGTAAGAAACATCATTTCTGAAAAGAAGCAAAAGCAGTTATGGTGCCTGCATAGTTATAACTGTATTAGAAAGGGTCTATCATTGTTTAAATGTTAAATATATACATTTAAATCAGTTTATTGTTTATTTCTAGGAAAATTAAGTAAAACATATTAAAGTGTATCAATGGTCAAAATGTAAAATCATTATACATTGTATTTCTATTATTTCTAGCCTTCACCTATTAATATGAAAGATTTTTAAGTTATTAAAATGACTTACTTTGTCAAGATCCTCACACATTTGCTTCCTTAATTTCTCAGGCACATGTGCACTATGCCCTGATGATAGGCACTACTATGTCACACATTTCATCAAGCCTGCCTTCTTAAAGCGGACATTTAGTATTTTTTCAACTTTCCATTTATTAAATTTTCTGCCCTTGTTTTTTTAACTTTGGATAGTAAAACATTTTTTTTCTGCCAGCAAATAGTTTACACAGCCCACTTCCTGTGTCTTGTCTGATCATTAGGCTAGACTTATGACATCATGCACAGCTCTCTCACTCTCATGACAGTTTGCCAGGAAGGGAGGAGGGATGAGTCAAAAGAGGGTCAATGAGAGCTGGAGGTGTGCCTCTGTGTATCTGTGTAAATCCAGGAAGCGAACAGGAAGCAGCTTCAGCTGCCCACAGTTAAAATGGTTGTAGCCAGACTCAGTGGAGGGAGATTTCTGCAGCATATTTGGCAAGTACAGAATAACAGTATATATAAAATAATATGCAAAGTGGTTGGAGGGAAGCTTCAGAATGGCAAAGATGTTTTATTACAAATTATGTGAGCCAAAATTATGTTAGCCCAAAATTCGTGCTGGAATTGGACCTGAAACAATGAATGGAGATGCACCGGTCACTGCATGTTCTAGTGTGAACCCAGCCTAAAGAAGAAAAATTGTTGGTCCGCAAAGTTGATGACCTTGAAGAAAGTACAAAAGTTCCCAGCCGATCACTGACACTAATGTCTATTCATAACTGAAGCATAGTAAAGCAAGAAGACGCAACTCCAGGTCAGTCCACTCATTAAACATTCATTAAACACAAGCCTTCCAATTGGGTGCCGACCCAGCTTGGAGGGTGCACTAGGACTAACAGAAGACATTCAGGCGGCCGCACTCCAATATAAGCCACTTTATTATGCTTGTGAAGACAAATACATCAGGCTGTCATTGACATTGTGCTAGTTTGTCAATGAATGAGAAGCTCTGCATAGAGGTATTTCTGTCCATTCATTCATCCTGTGCAGGTGAGGCTGCAGATGGAGATTGAGGGCTGTGTCCTCAATCTCCTTTCTCTGTCTCAAAGGTGAACCATCAAAGGTCTGTTTAAACTCCTAATATTTCACTAAAGACCCCAAAGGAGGTTCCTAAATTATTGTAAAAAAACTATGAAAAATAAAATTGTAAAAAAAAAAAATAAATAAAAAAAAAATTTAAAAAATTACTGACACCAGCAGCGGAACTACCAGGGTTGCAAAGGTTGTGACCAGGCACTGGCGTTCCTCCACAGTGGGGGGCTCCAAGATGGCAGGAAGGATCCCACTGCGGGACTGTAATAAAGTGCCCCATGACGGGAGTATAGGGCCCAGAGATCTCAATAAGGACCCTGGGCTCGGAGGGTTTGTAGCACTGGGACCCTGAAGGTTTTAGTTACGCCTCTGCTTGCAGCTTTTATACATATTTCAATTTCAAAATTGTTCAGATTATGTCCTGTCTGTCATTCATGTCCATTCACAGAATGCTTTCTTTCTGTGAATGGGTTCCAGAATACAAGGTTCTGGGATTGGACAAAGGGAGAGGAGAGTTAGATAACCGATAGGACAACTGGTGTATAGGAAAGTCGCAAGTCTCCTGTCAGAGTGCCGGAAGCAAATTTAACAAAATTGTTAATTATAAAGAACAGGCAACGAACCAGGAGGTGGTGAATACTTCCTGAGATTAACTATTTGTAACCCAGCATATTTTTAAACAGTTTTCCTGTCGTTTTGTCAATAATGAATTAAAGTGTTTTGATTGAGTAGAGAAGGGTTAGAGCCTCTGTTAGTTTTTACTACTTTCTGTGGACCCATTGGGGACTTTTTTCCTATCCTTCGTGACAATGTTTCGCCTGGACAGGAAGGGGACATCTCACCAATAAGGCTACAGACAGTAATAAAATTGTCCTTCCTTCCTTACCTTAGAGTGGATGTAAACCCTCACATATACCCAGTGAAGTGAACTTCCTCAGATGATACACAGAGATGAAACAAATCTGCCTACATAAGTTTTACATGTATATCTGCTGTCTTCAGCTTTATATACTCTTTAGAAAGTGCACATCGATTTTCTCTTCCTGGGAGTGGATTCTTGGCATACAGCCAAGACAGCTGATTGGAGGAAAGGCACACACCCCTCTCCTCATAGGCAGAGACTTGCAGAGCTGTGCTTTGACAAGGCAAGCTCTTGGCTAATCTATTTATAGCAACCTCCCTCAACACAAATTTCAGGCTGGTTTTATCTTGTTTGACAAAGCAACTAAATAGCACAAACACACGTGACTTAGAGCTTTGGGGAGAGATAAGAAAACACTACAGATATATGTGCTTAGGTCAAATTTCATGAATCGGGTTTACATCCACTTTAAGTTCCGACCCTTTCCTATTCTATCCAAAACTAAGAAAAAGAGTCATACTTTAATTGTAAAACATTATCTATAAAAAGCACACAGTTACAATGATAAGATAAAAGGCATGATGTACTGTGCTGAGGGTACATGGAGGCAAAAGAGTTGCAGAGACACCTGGAAAGTTCAGGTAGCAAAAGTTTCACAGAGTGTAAAATCCTTTTAGATTTTACAGATTAATGGTTTTGGCAGCTGTTAACCTTTGCTTCTACTGAGCAATAGATGAAATGGTTTTAAACCATTTAAGTTAGCAAAACCTTTAATCTGCAGCCTCATCTTTCACTTATATCACATGGAGAACTTGATGCTCTGTTAGTGCTGAACACCAGGCAGACAGACATACACAGATTTAAAATATACACTGTATATGTTAACAGTTTTATATGTCAAAGAGATTTATAATCCTCTTCAACCAGGTTTGGGATTTACATGCCAGATAAGAGACCACAATTGCACATTCACTGCAAAAGTGTATATAAACCCTAACAACGAAATTCTCTTTTTTGCTCCCTTTTGGTCTGTTACCTAAACCACTTACATATCAGTTTGAGTGCATAAAAATACCACAAACACACTGAAATAATAACTTAGGCTGGCCATAGACAGTGCAGATTTCTTTTCAGACCGTGTTGCCAGGAGAATCCCACCTGCCGGGCCATTGTCTTCTCCAGGCGGATGGCGGCAGGGAGCGGGGGAAGCCACCCCCATCAGGAGAAGATAGTAATTATAGCTAGTGGCTATAGCAGCCACTTGCAATAATTGCAGGTTAATCCAGCAGGCTGGTTGTACCCAAGTTGATCTATCAATCAACTTGGTACATTGAGCGTGCCCATTTATGCTTCAAATCTCTGTCTGGTTGCTGCTGAACCAGCCGAGATTTGAACCGTGTACGACTGGTTGTCTCTATGCGCGGCACCCCCCCTTTTCCCCCTGTCCCTTTGGGATGTGGGAGATTGGGTGGGCACCGATATGATGCACATCGGCGCCACGCCTTGCGCATGGCGTCAAATTTGGTGCCATTGCTCTGGCGCATCTTTATAACATCAGCGGCTATTCCATGAGGGAGGGTCTTTGGCACCAATCGCTGGGCACGAGCCCTCCCCTTATTTGTCATGCTAGCCTGACGTTGGGAGGGACCTGGGGTGGTGCCTTTGGTATATATGTCACCCCCAGTTGGATTAGACAGTCTCTTTTGTTGTTTCTCTTCTGAGGACATTGCACACCACACCCGGATTATGTTGCTAACATGTGGGATCACCAGGTAATTAGTCTGGGAGTCTTTCTTTCTTTATACGAGTTCCTTTTGTACTGTGTCTTCCCTTACTCTATCAGTTCTCTGTTGGAGATATTTTATGGCAGGTTTAATGCAATGCCTATATTTATTCCACACTTGGGTTGTGGTTTACCCTAACTTTTTTTTCCCCACGTGTTCTCCTTTTCTTTTCATCCTATAAGATTCATAGGTTTTGTTATTTTAGCACACAGCACCACCCACTATATTTATTCACAATTCAATATTCGTTACAGATATTCACTGGAGCTGTCACCTGCATTTATGACTACTATGACATGGGGACCCATATCCCTCTGTGGGTTTGCGTGCTGTGGGTTTCCATGGGCCACTCCCACAGCTCCCAGGACAGACACATCCCTGGCAGCCCTCAATTTGCAACACCGCATGCTGAATCTGGAGCTGACTTGGGTATGGATATATTTTTTCTTCTCCCTTTTTCTTTTTTGAGTTAACCCTCAAACTACATTGGTGTCTATATGTTTTTTGTAGATGTGCACCTTGCATCTGCTCCTGAAGAAGTGGAGTCAACTTTTTTCAGACACATTATAGTCATGCATTGACAGCGTAGATTATTATGAATTTTCTGCAATCATTAATGATTTTAATATATGTTTTATGATATGGATTACAAGCCAGCCCACAACATTTATACTTTATACTGCAATGTGTTATTCATGACATCTGTCTATTTATATGAATTATAATGACAATATGCCATCATGATCTCTGTACGTACATGAAAGAATAAATGTGCCATCATGCATTTGACCACTTTACCAGCTATGTGTCACATGCTTCATTTAACGTCCCAAACCTTTTTTTCTTGTAAATAAACCTTGTATGGCCAGCCTTACTGTGCTCAGCCTGTGCTGCACTGAACTTTTAAGCAGTGTTATCAGCCATGCCCAGTTCTCCTTATAAGAGGGGAAGGAGATCTGTAGTCCTAACACAATTCCTGTCCTAGGGCACACTGAGTAAGTTTTGTCACCCTAGGGCAGAATGTGTGTAACTGTAATGCCTTGAAAACTTTCCTCTTCAGAGAAGCCTATCCTGCCTCCATCTAACAACTGCACTATTTTCTCTATTAGCTCATCCCCCACAGCTATTACCCTTTTGTATAACTTAACCCTCCCTCCTAGATTGTAAGCTCTAACGAGCAGGGCCCTCTGATTCCTCCTGTATTGACTTGTATTGTACTTGTACTGTCTGCCCTAATGTTGTAAAGCGCTGCGTAAACTGTCGGCGCTATATAAATCCTGTATAATAATAATAATACACACAATTAGAAATTCTGCCAGCAAAAGTCGGATGTGAGCTTTTGGTCAGAAATTCCAACCATGTGTATGCTCCATCGGACTTTTGCTGGCAGAATTCCAGCCAGCAAAAGATTGAGAGCATGTTCTCTATTTTTCGGTCGGAAAAAGTTACGATCGGAAATTTCGATCGTCTGTACAAATTCCTATGCGCAAAATTCCTACGCATGCTCGGAAACAATTCGATGCATGCTCGAAAGCATTGAACTTCATTTTCTCGGCTCGTCGTAGTGTTGTACGTAACCGCGTTCTTGATGACCGAAAGTTCAGAGTTTGTGTGACCGTGTGTATGCAAGCCAAGCTTGAGCGGAATTCCGTCGGAAAAGCCATCCAAGATTTTTCCGACGGAAAATCTGCTCGTGTGTATGGGGCATTAGAATATGGATCCCAACACCGACTCCCCTACTGAAGAAGCCCTCCTGGAGAGCTAGAACAGTGCAACCACAACCCCCCCTAAAAGATGGATCCCCTATAACAACAGCACCTGAATGCTGATTGGACCACGGTCCGTAAAAAATGGTACTGGTAGCACAGGGTCCTGAATGTGGTGACACTGCACCTTAAAGCCACAATGGGCGAATGCAGTGGAACCAAGAAACAGGAATCCTGAGACCAGTATCCAGAACACTGCTGAACAGCTGGGTCGGTGAATGAATGAATGAGGTTCTGAAGAAGTTCCAGGGAGGAACGAAACATGTAAACAAGGGACAGATCCCCTCATTAGGATCACTAGGTAAAAATAATGGGACATCACCAGCAAAAAAGGGAATGGATGTAACCACTACATTTAAGGATTGGTAAGCTGCAAAATATTACATTTTTTCCTTGGCTTACTTACAGTTTAGGCTCAATTCCAGCTTTGACTAGCATTGGAAAGGGGCTTGGAGAAAAGTGTGGGTAAAGTTGGGGTATAAATAATCACCATGGTCACTGACCAAACCACAAATCTGCCAAGTGATTAATAAAAGATCATTGCTACTACAAAAAGTTCATCACTTAACTCTTATTTCTCCAGACAGCACACTCCTAGTGTTGAGCTGACAGTTGTATACAATGCAGTAGTCAGAGATAGACTGGCTCACAATACTTCCCTTCCCTCCTTCAGTGTGAAATCTGCTGTGCAGTGTTAATAAAAGGAGCTAACCTAAATACAGGTTTAGATGCTTATACTGATAGCATACCTGGAATAAATGGTGTTTTTTTTTTTTGCTTGAAGGGGTTGTAAAGGTTTTTTGTTTTTTTTTTAATAACAACAATGGTATACTTACCTGCTCTGTGTAAGGGTTTTGCACAGAGTGGCCTGATCCTCTTCTTCTGGGGTGCCCCAGAGGCGCACCTAGCTCCTCCACACATCGAGTGCCCACTCAGGGACCCACATTCCAAGGGGGCACCCGTGCGGGTGCGCTCCAGAGTCTTGCCGCTGTGTCCATTGACAGCAGGACTCAGCCATGCTCCCCAGCACAGGATTTGATTGACAGCAGCATGAGCCAATGGCTGTTGCTGCTATCAATCTATCCAATGAGGAGGCGAGAGAGCAGCTGGAGCTGCTGGGCTCATGCTTGTCGTTAGAAAGATTAGGTTCAGGTAAGTAAAAGGAGTGCTCTGGGGGGTGCTGCACTACAGAAGGTTTTTCACCTTAATGCATAGAATGCAATAAGGTGAAAAACCTTGAGGGTTTACAACCCCTTTGAGTTCAACTTTAATAATAATCATTTTCTGAACAATCAGACTTGTTCAGTAAGGCAGTGTTGCAGTACTGCAAATCATTTAAATCAATCAAACTGATTTGGTCTTGAAAGTGTTAAAGTGGTTGTAAAGGCTAAAGGTTTTATTTTTACCTTAAAGTGGATGTAAACCCAATGTCATCCTTTGTAAACTACTGCCATAGTGGTTATCTATAAGGATATACATGCCTCCTGCATGTATCCTCACCTGTCAAATGTCTCCCCTCTGTCTGTTTTTAGACCCGAAAAACTGCAGATTCTGTGGGTGGGTCTGTTGTCTGGAGCTCGGTGGGTGGAGTCGTGATGTCAGTAGACTCCCCGCCCACCTCTACACTCCCCTTGTCAATATGCATTTTCTCCTGTGTATTTCTTACACTGAACTTCTGCTATGATCTCTAACATCCAGTGAAAAGACAGGAAAGTAACCACATGACTTCAGCATGCCAAATCATGCTGAGGTGTGGAACAGCCAATCCTTGCAGAGCTGCTGAAGAAAGGAGTGGGGGTAGGAATTAAAAAATAATGCATGTCTTAGGCTAGTCCTGAGATGTAAATCACCTGTCACTCCCAGCAAGGGGGAGAATTTGACAAAGTTTTTCTCAGTTTGTCAAGATTTTTGTCACTGAACAATAAAAGAGGATTGCTCAGAGATGGATTAACTCTGTGTGGCAAGGCTGGGCTCAAATGACAGCAAATCTTATACTCTACAGTATGATATATAAAAAAAAATTTCGGGTTTACATCCACATTAACGCATTCTCTGCATTAGGCTGGATTCACACTATTTGCTAGGCAGCTCGCAGCAGAGGGTCTAGTGTGTCCCTGTTCACCATTTCAGGGGGGAATCAGGTCCAAATTTTTGTCTGAATTCGGACCTGAATTGGAGCCAAAGACGCACAGGACCCTTCTGCAGTGTGCTCCGCGGCCGTCCCAGAGATGTGTGAACTGGCTCTATTGAGAGCAGATCGCAGTCTCCTGTCATGCGAATTGGATGCGTTAGGGTAAACAAACCTTGCATGTTCAGCCCCCTCCACCAGATACTTACCGGAGCCTGATCTTGATCCAGCACTGTGCTCGATAGCAGCAGCGTCGCTCTCTCTCCTCGCAGAGACTGAGGCAGCAGTGGGAGCAATTGGCTTCTTCTGCTATCAATCAAATCCTGATGGAGGAGGAGGCGGGGCCGAGCCAAACAGTGTGTCAATAGACACACACAGACTGGCTCCGGATTGAGCCTCCATGTATGCCACCATAGGAATCAGCTTCCTATGGTGGTTCACGCAGAAAAGGAGAAGCCAAGAGTGCCAACAGGGAAACTCAGAAGAGAAGGATCGGGACCACTCTATGCAACACCATTGCAGAACCACGGGTAAGTATAACATGTTTGTTGCTGTGTTTTTCTAAAGACGGAAAGGAGCCCCATTCTGAAACATGTTGATATAAAATGATGGTAAATATATTATTTTGCCTTGGACTATACCCTACCAGTGTGTCCTACAGTTTCTGATAGGAACTTGTTGATACTAACCCTAAACTAGAGTGGAAGCACACTGAATGTGCAATGTAATCATCTAAGCTTGTTTGTTGTACTTCACAGAGGTGCATGGCAGCCAAGTTACAGGAAGAGCATTTCCATGTAAGTGGTATCTAATCAATATGTAATCAATATGTATAAGTCTACTCTCAGAAGTACTTTCCCTCTGCTTATACTTTAGATTCAGCAGCTTTCTACTAAGGATTGGGCCAAGCAGCTCATATAGACTTAGAAGTTATAAGTACTAAAGCTCCTTTACAACCTCTGTTTGTGACAGAACTTGAGGGCTCCCCTGTGTGCTGTGAGTTATTGCTTTTTCATTAACAGAAGAAGTAGAATGGCACCATCCATCCAATGCACATTTCCTTCCTGCTGTCTCCGCAAACAACAGAGCACAAAATTTGTCAATTTACCAGGTACTCTGGACAAATACAATGTCATCTTAACCTTCTGAGGCCTAGAAAAAATGGTAAGGGCAGAAGTATTGTATGTTGGGTTGAGCAGCAGTTTTACCTTGGCTGTTTTTATGCTAAATGTGCTGAAATGCTTTGGATTTATCATTACACCTGTGATAAAGGAGCAACATATTCAGTCTCTTTAACATCTATGAAAACCTTTTCCATGTTTGATTTGGTATGGTTTGTATTTTTATTATGGCACCATCTTGTGCTCACTCCAGCAAGACTAACAGCCAGATACAAGATAGGTTGCTTCAACTCGTTATTGGCTTCCAATGACAAAATGATAAATGTTTATTATGCAGCATGAACTACCCCCTCTCATCCAAGCAATGCCAGTACAATAGAAGATTCTTTCATTAAAAAAAAAAAATGCATTTTTAAAGCAGAAATAAATGAACCTTGAACCTCCCTCATTTCTCACTACAAAGCATGTCACCCAGGGCAGCGGGAATGTGAGATCTTCTAAATTAGCAGTGCTCCACAACATCCATAGCCACCACTATTTGACAGATATGCTCAAGAAGTAATCCATTAGAAAATCCTAACAACCTGTCAGGGGACTCCTCAGGTTTAGTACAGAGAAAGGAGTTCAAGCTGATCAATTATTTTATTCTTGTGTTGTAGTTTTATGATTATGGTTCAGCTAATATAGATTTCTGTCTGGGTCAAAGATCAGGGGATTTTGGAGATGCTTGTTTAAAGAATAACTCCACTTTTGTTGAGAAAAAAACATTCCCTCTGGATGATCTATGTACATTACAGGGATTTTAACAAACTTCGTTGGAGATTCCTACCTTTTGTTATTCTAAAGAAATCCCTGTTTGTTCCCCTGTGCCCCTGTGAAGAGTTAGTCTAATGGGAGTGGTTTCATAATTATCGACCAGCTGCTGCAGAATCAGGGCTCTAAAGAGGAAAATTGCAGCGTCCAGGGTCCTTTAGACGTTATTTCCTATTGGGAGTATCTTAACAAAAATGACATTTTTGTTGCACGGGATGCCTGAAATCTGACTTGTATCTTAGTGCAGACTTCTGGGAAAATCAGTGAGCCAATCACACAAGCAGTTCTGTGTGCAGAATACCTCCAGGTAGCTATATTGCATTGCACTTTGCAGAAAATTACAGAGCTGCAGATCGAAAAGGAAAGGTAATTTTTAATCACATTCAAATTACAATATGACTTGTGTCACAATTGTATACGCTATATTATTATTATTTTTTTTGCTGTTTTTTTTTCACCATGAAAGTGGAGTTACCCTTTAAGAGTTCTAAATTTATTTTCCCTTTTTTTTTTTTTTTTGATACGTCATGTACAAGTGTATGTGAGGATTTTGACCAAATAAATAATAATTAATTTGTGATCACGTGTAAGTGGTCATTTGCGTAAATGCAATATTTTTTTTTTTTTCAGGGCTGGCACATGCCAAAGCAAACTGCCATTTTTGTGCCCAAGGTAAAGCCAAAGGTGTTTGTTTTGATTGGGTAAGGAAAGGTTAAGAGCACTATCTTTTTTTTCCTATCTCTGATCCCTTGGGGAGATTTCCCTCCACTTCATTTCCCAGGGACACAACAAGAAGTAAGTGACCTCTTCAAAGTGAAGGGATATCCCCTCTTATGCCCTGTACACATGAACGGTTTTGCCGTCGGAATAAACTCTGAAGGTTTTTCCGACGGAGTTCCGACAGGATTCCGCTCAAGCTGTCTTGCATACACACAGTCACACCAAATTCCGACCGTCCAGAATGCGGTGACATACAACACGTATAACGGGACTAGAAAACGGAAGTTCAATAGCCAGTAACCAATAGCTTCCGTCTCGTACTTAATTCAGAGCATGCGTCGTTTTTGGTGCGTCGGAACAGCATACAGATGAGCGGTTTTTCCGATAGTAATTTGTTCCGTCGGAAAAATATAGAACATGTTCTCTATCTATGTCCGTCTGAATTTTTGACGGAAAAAGTCCGATGGGGCATACACATGGTCGGAATATACGATGAAAAGCTCCCATCAGACTCTTTCTGTCAGAAATTCCGCTCATGTGTATGCGGCATTAGACAGAAGAAGACAATAGGAATGATTTTATCAGAAGCAGTTGTCTGAAGTTAAATAGATGCAAATCATTAAACATGGCTAATATGTTAGGTGCTGTATACAAAAATAAATAAATAAATACATAAATAAACCTCAGCTTTAACTTTAAAAAGATTTTCTAAAATCCAATGCAGCCATTTTAATCATACATCTAATGGGGCTTCTGTGCAGCCTCCTTTGACACGTAAAAGTGTGCTGGCAACCTCCCTCCTAATGCTCCAGGGTGTATGAGCAAGGCTGTATTAGTCTATAAGAGGATAGAGCACTGAACTCAAAATAATAAGTTCTATATTTTGTTATGATCTGCTACTTAGGCATTTGACATGTCAAAATGAAGACTTTTCATGAAAGTAAAATGATCAAGAAATATTATTTTTTATTTCTAACATACAAAGTATCTTTTAATTATGTGCTACTTTTGTAAAGCTCAACCCCAGCCAAAACTTTTTGTTTTTGTTTTGAACAGTGTGTGGAAAGGACCTCTATCTTTTTCTCTTTTTTTGTGGTATGTGCTCCCATTATCAGACTTTTTTCACTTCCTATTTTGGTTGGATTTGGCCTTTAAAGGCTAAGTTCACCTTTGGCGCATGTTACATGTTACACCCATATTTAGCTCCCACACCCCTTCCCCTATGACAGCAGGTGGGGGTTGCTCTTGCCTGTACCCGCTGTCACATTCAAAATTGCCATGGCTGTGCGTTGCTCTGCAGGAAAATCATACTGTTTTGTAACACCATGTTGCAAAGCATCCCTCAAACATGTTATTTAAATGCAGTGCTTTTTTTTTAATGGGAATGTGGGGGAATGCAGTTCTGACACCTTTGGCACTGAATGTATGTAATGGCAAGGGGTGCTGGGGTGTGCTGGATGGTCTATTGTTGCTATCTGCTGGGGTATCTATTATCTCTGGAGGGGCTCTGTTGTTGCAGGGTTACTATTGTTGCTGGGAGGGATCTACTATTGAGGGAGAAGTCTATTGATGCTAGCTGCTGGGAGATATATTGTTGCTGGAGTGGGTCTATTGATGTTTGGGGCAGGTATTGTTTTTTGGGGGGGGGGTCTATTGTTCCTGGGGGATTTATTGCTGCTGGCTGCAGAAAATCTACTATTTTACTGCTTTCCTTATTATCATTAAGAAATTCCATACAAATTACGTAGCACCACAAAATGATACTTGGCTCTGTATTCTCCAAAAGGGGTAATACTGGGAGGTGGGTAGGGGTGGAACTAAGGGACAGTGCTCTGAGGTGGGTAGGGGGCAGAGACTCAGAAGGGGGGAGTACCTGCACCTATTTACTAAGAAAAAATGATACGTGTATTTTCAATGCTGTCCTCAAAGCTATATGAAAGGACCCTTTCCCCGCTGCACAATTTTTTTTACTTTCTTTTTTCTTTGGTACATGTCTCACATGGCAGTGGGCAGCTTCCCATGCCTTTCTAATTATAGTAGTTTTCCTGTTAGCGCTAAAAATATCCATAATTTAACATCAAGGGTTACCCCTTATAGATGGGATTTGCCTGTAAATTCAGGTTCACCAAACCCTTAGGGAAGAGAACCTGGGCAGATTTGTCCACCACTGTTCTCACAGTTCAGTTTTTCTGGAGCAAATGAATGTAGTAATTGGAGTACAGCTAGAAAACCAGACTACTATTTAAAGCAAACCTGCACTTTGTCTATTCATAGAAAAACAACATTTTTGCTTTAATTCTCCAAATCACATATCAGCATACATACCTCCCAACTTTTGAACTTCAGAATAAGGGACACTTGAGGAAGGAAGTGACTTGTGACACATGCAGTGTGCTGTGGCAAAATGCGGGTGTGGCCAAACTCTTAAGAGTGGGAGAGGATTAAGGGGCATGGTTAAATGAAACCCATGCTTCTTTGTACCTATAAAATTTGATTTAATTTTCTGAGCCTACCTTAAAAATAACTGCATTAAAATAGTCAGGGACCCCATGCCAACTAGCAACTGTTGAGACAATGAACACTCTGGTGACAAGTATGTAATATACAGTATTGTGTATATAGTTCAGGAGTGTGTAAGGCAGAGCACAAGGGTTGGGAAGTTCTGCAGTCAGTGTTGGGTTTAGTAAACATAACCCAGACTGCAGGGGTCCAGGGTGTGTTCAAGGATCAGGAGTATGTAATGCACAGAGAGCTATAGTCGGTGCTGGGTTTAGAAGTACATGACACACAAAGAGCATGGCACAGAATGCAGGAAACAGGAGTATATAATGCACAGAATGCAGGGTACAGGAGTGTGTAATGGACAGAATGCATGGGACAGGAGTGTGTAATGCACAAAATTTAGGGAACATAAGTGTGTAATACACAGAATGCAGGGAACAGGAGTGTGTAATGCACAGAATGCAGGGGACAGGAGTGTTTATTGCACAGAATGCATGGGACAGGAGTGTGTAATCCACAGAATGTAGCTAACAGAAGTGTGCAATGCACAGAATGCAGGGGGCAGGTGTGTTATGCACAGAATGCAGAGAACAGGAGTACATAATGCACAGAATGCAGGGTATAGGAGTGTGTAATGCAAAGAATGCAGGGAACAGGAGTGTGTAATGCACAGAATGAAGGGGGCAGGTGTATTATGCACAGAATGCAGAGAACAGGAGTACATAATGCACAGAATGTAGGGGATAGGTGTGTTATGCCCAGAATGCAGGGAACAGGAGTGTGTAATGCATAGTAAGAGTCAGGAGTACAAAACAAAGCGTGCAGGAGTCAGGGGCATGTAAAACATAATATAGGGGTAGGGGGGAGGTCAAAACTCCCCCTATGCCATCCCACAAGCAATACTCTCCCCCATGTTACCCTTTCAGCAAAAAAATCACACGCCCTCCCCTCTGCCCTCTGAAAGAAAAAAAAAAAAAGATTAATTTGCACGCTCACCACTCCCTAGTACAAATCCTTTCTCCTCCACCTCACAGAACAAATTCTCCGACACAAATCCCCCTTCCTAACACAAAGTTCCCCTTCACAGCACAAATCCTTCTCCTCCAGTACCCCTCTCAGAATAAATCCTCTTCCACCCCCAAATCCTTTGTCCCAGCACACCCCCCATTCTAGTACAAATCCTCTCCCACTCAATTTCTCCTCTTCAAATCACCCCAGCACAAAAATGAGTTAACTTAACACCCCAAAGGTAGGTCGCAAACGCAGTGCGTTTGTCTGCACCGTATCACAAGGTACAGTAATACCATGTGATCCAGTTGCTTTTTTAAAGTAGTGCATGCACTACTTTTGGTGCGGTCTGGTGCAATTTCAGCTCATTTAAATGAATGGGCTGAAATGGCACTGCATTTGTATTGCATGCTAATCGCACAAGAAAACACATCGCATTCCTGTGCGATTTGTGGTGTGAACCAGCCCTGAGTCCTGGAGCCCAGTGGCACCGGGCTCCACTAACTTGCCTGGCAGGGGGGCACTAGCTTGGGCCTTGCATCTCTTGCGGGGTGCTGGGGGTGCCAGGTGCCACGATTTCCCCCTCTGCCACCATGTCTTTGATTTGGGGGGGGAGAGGATATGTGATATGTGCTGGAGGGGTGGGGGGATGTATTTCATAGCCAACCCGCCTTCTAGCACAAGTCGTCCCCTCCTTTAGTGCCCCCTAGCACATATCCTCCATATCCTCTTCCCCTCAAACTATTCTAAATATAGTTCTGTGTTGCCTATTCCACTCATTGTGACTGCGATCAACCAATCATCATTGTCACATGTGGGGTTCATAGCCCTGTGCTTACACAGGCCTTTCCCTTTCCTTTTTCTCCCATTGGTTGGGCAGCTTGGGGAGCAAAAGGAAGTTAAGTATATTCTGCTTTTTTGAAATTGCTAGTTACTTTGCGATTCTGCTAACATATTGAGTTTAGTCATTTACAAGAAGGGATGAGCTAAATGAACCTGTGCCCAGTTCAAGGTGGGTTCGGCAAACATTACCAACGTTTGAGTGCTAAATGCAAACCCCATTGAAGTTAATGGGAGTCAAATGTTAAAAAACAGTCATTTACATTTTCTAGGCTAATAAGAAAGGGATTGTCAAACAAGAGACATGGTGGGCTGGGCACTATCCTGGAGAACATGTACCAAGTAAAAAATGTAAAGATAAAAAAATCTATTTGGCATGGAGCAGCGATTTTGATAATGACTAAAGAACAACATTAACCACTTCAGCCCTGAAAGGATTTACCCACTTCCTGACCAGGCCACTGTATGCGATACAGAACTGCATTACTTTAACTGACAATTGAAGGGTCATGCAGTGCTGTACCCTACAAAAATGTATGTTCTTTTTTCCTACAAATAGAGCTTTCTTTTGGTGGTATTCTTTGCACTAAACAAAAAGAGACCGACAATTTTGAAAAAAAAAACAATATTTTTTACTTTCTGCTATAAAGCACATCCAATAATAAATGTAAAAAATCAATATTCTTCATAAATTTAGGCCAATATGTATTCTGCTACATATTTTTGGTAAAAAAAATCTCAATAAGCGCATATTGATTGGTTTGCGCAAAAGTTATAGTTCTAGATCACGTACTAGGACTCTTGGACTTGCATTCTAAGAACACTTGTAGCTAGACATGTACCACTGAAAAATGGCCACGTTCACTATAATATACGTTGATTTTGAATTATGTTGTATTAGTCACATTACACCCTTACAATTACAATGTTATACATAGTTTATGTGGGAACACTATTGGTGTAAGCAGCAACCCCATACGTATCTTGTCACAGGTGATTGTTTTATTTGAATTCTTATTTTTTACCTGTATAGTCACTCATAGTAGTGCAGAAGTTAGGTCAAAGCAACATCTGCATGAATGGCAAGGCCCACGGTTTTCCTGCAGAACATTGCCTAAAGCATCACACTTCCTCTGCCTGCTTGCCCTCTTCCTATACTGCATCCTTGTGCCATCTCTTCCCCAGTAAGGGGACAATACACAAGCACCTGGCCATCCACATAATGTAAAAGAAAACAGGATTCATCAGACCAGGCCAATTTCTTCCATTGCTTCGTGGTCAAGTTCTGATGTTCACATGCCCATTGTAGGAGCTTTTGGCTGTGAACATGAGTCAGAGCATGGGCACTCTGACCAGTCTTCGGCTATGCAGTCCCATACACAGCAACTGTGATACCCATTTTCTCTGCTTGCAACACATTAACCTCAGGGACAACATGTTTACTTGCTTCCTAATATATCCCACTGACTTTCAGATGTCATCATAACAAGATAATCAATGTTATTCACTTGACCTGTCAGTGGTCATAAAGATATGGCAGATCAGTGTACATACTAGACTCTTATCCTTGATGAGAGTCTGGTATGGATGTCAAGAGGGACCCTACACAAAAAAAACAAGCAAACAAAAAAAAATGTTGTGGGGTCCCATTCAAATTCAATAGTAGACCCCTTGAATCTGGCACGAAAAAACAGCTAAATACATAACAGAATTATTTCTTTCACAAGGGTCTGGTATAGGTGTTGAGGGGGACCCCATGCAAAATAAAAAAGTGTGAGGTCCTTCTTAAAACTATACCAAACCCTTATCTGAGCATGCAGGTAAGGTGGAAACAAACATGCGCCACATGCCCACAGTATGGAGGGGTACCTTGTCACGGGCTAGCACCTTGTCCCAGTTTTCATGAGGTCAAGATCCTCTCCCAAAATCCCTGCCCAGTGGTTGTATGGGGTCTGTGGGTGGGAGCTTATCAGATTATGGAAGCCCCTTTACAATAAATCAGTAAGGGGGTGACATAAAAAATGTAAAAAGAAGATAAATACAGTGATGTTTTTTGACAAGTCCTTTAAGGAAAAAAAATTGTCCCATGATGTAAATCCATCATCATTCACGTCATCCAGTGATGCAAATCCATGTCAATCATGATGAATGATGCCCATGACCTACCAAACAAAAAAAAAACACTGACCAATGGACACGATTAGTTCCTGACACTCATTTACAGTGAGTGATATCTCTCAATTCCAGACACTAAAAAGAAACAAAGGGATGGAGTCTCCTGGGTGACATCATTGATCAGATATTAACATGACCATATTTGTTTAAGTGATGTCACAGACAGTCATAGTTGGTCAGTGCCATTACGGGGAACCATAAGTCATAGTTATTAGAACAAAAGTTTTCCTGACAACCAGCCTGATGGGAAGTTATTACATTTAGCAGTGGTAGTAATACTGCTGCAAAATGTACCACTTTCAGCTGCCACCAGAGCTTTGACTCAGCCACATACCAATTTAGTTTGGGTTTAGCCAAACAAGCAGCACATCCCTATTTACAAGTCAATGACAAGTAGATGGATCAGAAACATGAAAAAATCAGAAGTCCCCTTCTGCATATGTCTTTTATATTAGTGTCCCATCACAGCCAGGATTTAGTATTTTAGAAAGAAGAGCTCAGTGATGGTAGCTTCCATGAAAATGCAATTTTTACTTATTATTGGGACTACACCCAAATAAAACCAAAAGCCTGAAACACTCAAAACGAGTAAAAATTACTTACCCTGAACTTCCTGTAGTTGCTAATGACATCAATGTACCATACAGCTGCCTCTGAAAAACCCTAATGTGTTCTAAATGCCACAAGAATGCTTTCCAGCACTTTGCATGAGTCCATATTCATGGGATTTAGAGTACTCAGATGGAAGCCAAAGTTAAGTATTTTTTATTTTTTATTATCCTATGGTTTTTTTTTTTTTGTTTGTTTTTTTAGCAAAGTCCTCTTAACCACAGTAGAGGAGGTGAATTATGTCACATGCCAAGATTTCTTAGATCAGAAAAGTAAAAGGAAGGAAGATCACTAAAAGCATCTACAGGTTTTTATCTAATATATACGTATTCCCTTTAGGTATGAAAACATTTCTGCATAAAATTAGCAGACCCTTGACATTTACGCACTGAATAAGTGTAAACTAAGTCTGATGTTTTCATTTACTTAGCATCATAATAAACAACATTTATTTGCAAAGAAAGGATCAGGATTATTAGAAGTTAATATATACAGTATTTCTGCATTTAAAGTAGCTTTCATGTGCATTTAGAGAAGATCTTCTGATGCCAGATGGTTAAGCTAGCCCTTAAGCAATCAAGCATCATAATCGATATTCATATATAAATACTGCTTACTGCAAGTTTTAAATGGGTCAGTTATGACCTTCATGTATTAAAAGTATTCTTTATTGCTCTGTCCTAATCCTCTCTAGTTTCTGGGTAGTATTTTTGTCATATAAAAAATATGCAAAATGCTGCTCCTTTTTTTGTTATTGTAATATGAGTGTACGCGTTACACGGAGCTGGATAACTGAAACTTTTTGTACCAACAGGATACTCCTAATTTTGACTGATAAAATGTAATGCTCACATCTATAGAGAAGCAGTAACTGGTTTTAGAAAAACTGTCAAGGGTCCAGGCAGTAAAGAGTAATTTGCTTCTCACACAAACATGCATTTCATTATTATTTTGAGTCTGAATTTGTTAGACAACTAAAAGATGCCTGTCACATATACAAAACAACAGTCATTATGTAGGCTTATCCAATATTCATAAAAATTGCAAAAAAATAAAAAAAAAATGCAAACACCCAAAGCCTATCACAAACAGCGGCGGTGTCATGAAAGACGTCCTGTTAGTTCAGCCGTCGGCGGAAGATCGGTTAACAGAACTACTGTCAATAGAGCCAGAGGACGCGTTCGGGGGCGCGTTGGCGCGAACAGACGCATGCGGGTGCTCGCTAATACGAGCGGGTGTACGCGGGTACACGATGATACGAACGGGCACGTAGGATCAGTACTCGGGCGTGCACGTGTGCACGCGGAGGCGCGCAGACGTGCAGTGTGACAGCTTTTGGCGCCATTAGGCCTATTTAAGGGTGCCTGTCAGCATGCTTCCTTGCTGTCCGGTCTACAGCATTCCCTGTGACCCTAAGCTATCCAGTATACCTGTTTACCTGATTCCTGTTACCCGGCTTGTTCCTGACTTCTCCTGTTTGCTGCCAGTCCCCGACCTCGGCTTGCCTCATCCTTCAATTATTACCTGCCTGTCTGTTGGCGATCCGGTCCGTGCCCTGACTACTCTCCTGATTCCATTTTGTACCTGCTCTGCTTGCCTGTGTTTGACCCAGCCTGTCTGACTTTGCTAGTGCTTCCAGTGGTACTACAGAACACCTCCCTGCTGCCTGATTGTTCGTGGGTTTCTGCTAGCTACAGTGCTTCTCTATCCAGTCAACAGTTCCAGTGTTCCTGCCAAGAGTTCCGGTTCATCTACCAGTTGTTCCAGTGCTCAAGTTGTACTACAGAACACCTCCCTGTTGCCTGTTGTTCCTGAGTTCCTGCCAGCTATAGTTCTTCTCTACTCTATCAGTGGATCCAGTGTTCCTGTCAGTCCTCCTGCTGCTGCTCCAGAGGTCCGGATCAACTCTACACCTGCCACTTGCCAAGCACTTGTGGCCCCCTGCGCTCTTGAGTCCCTGTCTTCTCTATCAGGGGCTCTCGAACCAGAGGCACACAAGAGGCTACTCCTTGCATTCTGGGCTCCACCACCAGGTACGTGACAGGCGGACTCGGATGATTTCTAACTGATGCCTGTTTTTGCCAGCTATCCTGTAAGTGGCACCTAGTTTGCGTTTTTTTTATTGTATCCAAGCAGTATTTCACTTTAAGTTCCCTCTCTGTTTCCCCATCTATGGAGTGTGGCGAATCTTCTCTGTTATAAGAATTTCTTCTGGAGGTACCTCTGAGCAACCATTCCACATACCCCAGATCATTAAATCACAGCTTTATTGACCCCAGACTGCAAAGTTGAGGGTCCATTAATTCTGGTGAGTGTAGCACTTAACACTTTACAAGTTTGGAGCACCGTTGCACTTTATTTAATGTATTTTATGAGCACCAAGCACTTTATAGAGTGTGTGTATTATAAGTTCACAATTTGGATTCACATAGCACTAATTATCATGTCATTGAGTAATATGTTTTCTGCCAGCGCTGTTTATATTCTTTTTTCACTGTTTAAGGTTGTAGCACCTTTGCAGAGCTGCTGCAGTCTTTCATCTTTCACATTTGATCACCTTAGCGCAGGTTTGTGTATAGTTCTTTATCACAAATGTATGTTTATTGGATGAAAAACATCACAGCATGAAACAGAGGTTGCTATATCCTATAAAAACATCCCCCTTCCCCAGAAAACCCACACAGTGGACCACGGGTTAGTAAATAATGGTACTGGTAGCACAGGGTCCTGAATGTGGTGACACTGCACCTTAAAGCCACAATGGGCGATTGCAGTGGAACCAAGAAACAGGAATCCTGAGACCAGAATCCAGAACACTGCTGAACAACTGGATTGGAAATAGCGAGCTAACAGTGAATAAATGAATGATGTTCTGAAGAAGTTCCAGGGAGGAACGAAACAAGGGACAGACCCCCTCATCCCCTTATGCAGCGTATGCTTTTTCTTCTGGGCTCTGCTTTCATTTCCCCCATTGGGGGACCGGCTGGTGTTCAGGACATTGTTGAGCTTATTGACCGCTTATGGGATTACTACATGCTCTCAACCATTAATAAACAAAAAAGGAATTCATGAACCAGGCTTTGCTTGATTAATTGTAAATGTAAGCAGATGGGGAAGATATCTTCACAACATCTGCATATGAATAGGGCTACCTGCAAACACCCAGTTGCTCAATGAATCACGGGTGGGTGTGTTCCTCTGAATTGAAAAGCATATCAGAAAAAAAGGGGGGAGGAGAAAAACGAATTCTTCAACAAGGAACCAGCAGGTTAGCAAAAATATAAGTGATTTATTATAGAAAGATAATTCCACATTTACACCAAACAAAAATCAAAAAATGACAATAAGTGAACCAGATACCATCATTAAAGATAAAATAGACAACGTTGTCTGAGGACAAAAACAACACACAGATGGCCACCACACACAATTACACAACTGGCCAGATAGACAAGGATCGTCTCATATGTAGTCTTGGGGAAGTATTGTGGAAGGCCGAGAAGTGAGTGTATGCAGCCGTGGATACTGAGAATCCACTTGGACGCTGCCAGTAACAGACCTAGAGTGCAGTTAAGAAGGTAAGCCACGGGGATTGATGATAGCACTTGCAGATAAGTACACGGCCGTAGCTGGTGACATTCATCAGTAGCTGTGTGGAGATGATGCGTGGATACAAGGGGGAGTGTGTGCCTGTATAAATGGTGGTAAGTAAACACAGCGTGTTGCTGAATCATGAAGCGGAGATGCTAATATTGATATGGTGACATTAAGCACAACAAATATTGAATAGATACAGTCTCACCAGTCCATGAGCATAAGTATGTGACAGGCATACGGAGCACTCCGATCCTTGAATCTTCTCACGTTCATGCAAGGCAGCCAAATCCTCCTCTGGTGAAGTAAGGATAAATCATAGGTCTTTATGGCCAAGTGCCGGCCAGGATAGTGGAGATAGGGAGGAGGTATATTGCATGCCGCCTAGATGCGGTGTGTCTCCTCGAGTACTTCCTGGTTCCAAGCGGCAAGGCCTCAGCGGCTTCGGCGGCTCAGCGAATCAGAAACCCAGGGCTGATGGGTGGATCCGTGTGCGTGCTACGTTAGGCGTGATGGCGTCATGCTAACGCGTTTCATCCGTCAAGGATTTCTTCAGAGCATGCGCCGTAGCCAAAATAGGCGGCTTAAATAGCCATCCTCATTGTAGACGTAAATACGTCAGCTATCAGTTGCTAGGCTACGGCGCAACAAATAGACAGCCATTCAAACCATAAAACAACGACAAATATGAATAATACGGGCCCGTGCGTGGGTGCAGTACCTCCTCAAAATCATATAGAAATGCATAGAAAAAAAGGGGCGGGAAAAAGGGGGGGAAGGAGGGGAGGGAAAGAGGGGGGGGAAGAAAAGAAAAAGGAAAAAGAAAAAAAAAAAAAAAAAAAAAAAGAAAAATAATGCTGAAGACAGTAAGAAAAAATAAACAAAAAAAGAAAATATATAGTGAGTAAAGTCGATATGGAAATCAAACGTAAGTAGATGTATAATCAAATCGATAAAGACAAGAACAAGAGCGCGCGGGATATTTCCCTTGGCAACTAGGAGGTGGGAAATACTGACAAATTACACTCATTATTTAACCCATATGGGGACATACTGTCAAGGGTGTATATCCACATTTTTTCTTTTTGACATAAAATCCTGTCAAAATCACCCCTTCTAAGGGGAAAATTTAACCTGTAGATACCCTTGACAGTAAGTCCCGTGGGATCCCCACCATGATGATTAAGGAAATGTAGGGGAATGGGGCGTTCTTCATCCTTACTGAGGATGCTCTGGACGTGTTCACTGATTCTGATTTTGAGTTTCCTTTTTGTCTTTCCCACATATTTTTTGCCACACGGGCATGTGAGCATGTAGACTACTCATGTGGTATTGAAGTTAATAAAGTTATGGATTTTGAACTGTCTCTTACCATCAGAACCAGTGAACACGTCCGTGCGCTCCACATACCTACAGATATTACATCTGCCGCATTTGAACATGCCCCTCAAGGGTGGGAGTTGAGTGAGCCAGTTACGACTAGGTGACCTTTGATATTCGGAATGGATGAGATGGTCCCTGAGATTTCGAGAACGTTGGGCGGTGAGAGGAGGGCGTTCACCCACTATCTCCCCAAGAACAGGGGAGCCAGAGAGAATATGCCAGTGATTACTGAGAATAGTCCTGATCTGTTCCCATTGGGCACCATATTTGGTAATAATCCTGGGGGGCCCATACCTTTCTTTGGAGGCCATAGATCTCCTTCTAGCAAGGAGTTGCTGACGGTCCGTCTGGAGAGCTCTTTTCTTAGCAATTCTAATGGACGTATGGGAGTAACCCCTGTCTCGGAATCTACCATATAGGTCTCTAGCTTCTGTGTCAAAATCCTGTTGTGTGGAGCAATTTCTGCGAATACGCAGAAATTGTCCCACAGGTATACCTCTGATTAAAGATCTTGGGTGGTCACTGGTGGCCTGGAGGAGGGTGTTCGCTGCCGTGGGTTTCCTATAGGTTTTGGTGCTGATCTTCCCGTTATCAACAGTAAGAGTTATGTCTAGGAAGGGGAGGGTGTACTGGTGGGCTGTGTAAGTAAGCCTAATGTTCCGGTCGTTGGTATTAAGTTCCATAAACAACACCAGTTCCTGTTCTGTACCACCCCAGATCATAAGCACGTCATCGATGTACCTCAGCCACATGTGACTGTGGCCGAGGTACATCGGTGAGTAATAAACAGACTCCTCCTCCCACATGCCCAAGTGAAGGCATGCATATGAGGGGGCCCAAGGTGCCCCCATTGAGGTACCTCTAATTTGACGATAGTAGGTCCCCATGAACTGAAAGCAGTTATGCTCCAGCATGAAGTTCAGTACTTCGAAATGAATAAGGTTAAACAGGACTCTTCCGCACTTAAAAATGAACTTGAAACCAAGGTACAGGAGATGGAACAGTTATATGTCACGGATCCTTCTGATTCGACCAGGGAGGCATGGCAGGCAGCTCTCTCTGCATACCAACAGCTGCTATCCTCCTCGGCCGATAAGAAGAGATTCTTTGCTAAGCAGGCGTTTTTTGAGGAGGGCGAGAAAACAGGCCGCATACTAGCGAGAATCGCAAACTCGTACCAGAAGTCCCCAACTATAGGTGCTATCAGGACTAAAGCGGGTAACATAGTTAACACGCCTGAGAAAGTGATGCAGGAACTAAACACTTTTTATGAAGATTTGTATAAGCCGGGTACATCTTATACATCTGAGGAGTTAGAACAATACTTAGAACAGATAGATTTCCCTAGATTAAACAAAGATCAGAGAGAGCTCTTGGAGATTCCTCTTACAGTGGAAGAACTACAGGATGCTGTTGGATCTTTTCCTAACTGCAAAGCGCCCGGGGAAGACGGAATCCCCATAGAAATATACAAACAGTATCCTACTGAATTATTGCCCCAGTTGCTTAAAGTCTTTAATAGAGCCCGGGAGGAAGGCCGTCTACCAGCATCAATGTCAAAGGCCAATATTGTTTTGCTGCTCAAGCCTGGTAAGGATCCAGTAGATCCCGGGGCGTATCGCCCGATTTCTTTGCTACAGAGTGACGTGAAAATATTAGCGAAAGCTCTGGCCATTAGACTAAATGGAGTTATTACTT
This sequence comes from Lithobates clamitans, assembly GCA_037952925.1. Taxonomy (NCBI): domain Eukaryota; kingdom Metazoa; phylum Chordata; class Amphibia; order Anura; family Ranidae; genus Lithobates; species Lithobates clamitans. The sequence continues at coordinate 14,181,002 of JBBGZY010000438.1, forward strand.
CGATTGTCCATGGAGACCAAGCTGGTTTTATGCCCAACAAATCGACGGCAGTCAATTTGAGAAGGCTATTCCTTAACATGCAATCCAAAGCAGACAATATGGGTTCCAGGGCCTTGCTGTCATTGGATGCCACTAAGGCATTTGACAGCATAGACTGGAATTATCTGTGGTCGGTCTTGCAGAGTTTCGGATTCGGCCCCCGGTATGTCTCTTGGGTTAGGCTCCTTTATAGCCAGCCGGAGGCCGCTGTGAGGGTTGCAGGCTACCTATCCCCAAGTTTTGTGTTGAGGAGGGGTACAAGGCAGGGATGCCCCCTGTCTCCCCTCCTCTTTGCACTGGCTATTGAGCCTTTGGCGATCGGGATCAGGGCAAATCTGGGCATTACGGGCTTCTGCTACGGTGACATGCAGGAAAAAATTATGTTGTATGCTGATGATACCATGCTCCTACTCGGTGACACTGGCCCCTCCCTTCAAGAGGCCATGTCGACCATATCTAAATTTGGGAAGTTCTCTGGCCTTCACATAAATTGGTCGAAGTCTGCCCTTCTCTTATTGGATGGAGATGATTCACAGGAGGTCTGCGCCACTTGCCCCATCCCGATTGCCACTACTTTCAAATATTTGGGGATTCAAATTACGTCCCAGCCCCAAGACTTTATACATCTAAATATATTTCCACTCCTACAGCGTTTTAGAGACAAAATTAAGACATGGAACTCTCTTTTAATGTCAGTAGCAGGTAGAGTAAATTTAGTGAAAATGATTCTCATGCCCCAGTTACTTTATTTTCTACACAATACCCCTATGGTTATTCCCTTAAAAATATTTCACATAGTCAATGCCATTTTCCGAACCCTTATTTGGAAAAATGGTCCAGCCCGGATCAAATTAGAACACCTACAGAGACCCAAGGACTGCGGTGGATTGGCATTGCCCAATCCATGGCTGTACTACCTGGCCTCCCAACTGCAGCATCTGATTGGTACATTCGTCCCGTCACACAACTCATCCCACAGGCTAATGATCCATACAGTAGGTAAGGGACCGATACACATGGCTTTAGAGGCATTGGCCTTCACTAAACCACATAAAAAATACCCAACGTTTAGCCTAATTCAAAAGGTGTGGAATAAGTCCAAATATCTCCAAAACGTAGATGGATATACAGAATATAGTCCCATTTGGCACAATGACACATATGGGGAACTAGCTAAATTACAATGCGGAACTCGTTGGAAGCAGTTTGGAATCACTCATATCAAGCATATATTCAGGGAAGGTGTGTTGCGAACATTTGCTGATCTAAAAGAAGCGTATAACCTGCCAGCATCAATGTTATTCTATTATATGCAACTTAGACACGCAGTACAGACACAGGGCCGCTCCTCGGAGTGGCACTTGTCCCCGACCCCGGTTTTCAACCTTCTGGAGGATGCTGGCTCATCTAAAGGATTTATCTCTCAATGCTATGCCATCCTGTTGCAATCCGTGATGAGACGTCATCCCCTGAGGGTGAGGGAGAGGTGGGAGGCAGAGGTGGGACAGCTAGACGAGGATCAGTGGGAGGAGATCTTTCAGGCAGTGAACCAATGTTCACTTAATGTGTCACAAAAACTCACCCAACTATATATTCTATTGAGAACATATTATACTCCACACAGATTACATCTAATGAACAGGCTGACGGAACCAACATGTACTAGGTGTAAACGGGAACACGGAGATCTGATTCATATGCTGTGGAGATGCCCCAAGTTGCATACGTACTGGGCAGGAGTGGTTCAAACTATTAACTCAATCTTTAATGTGGGTCTTCCACAGGACCCTAGAGCGTGTCTCTTGGGTGCTCTGGAGGAATACGAATGGGAAGGTCACAACAGAGAAGCTGTACATAGAGTACTCTTTCAGGCCAGAAGGCTGATTATGACTCACTGGAAGTCCGATAGGTCACCGACTGTTAAGGAGTGGACTGAAAGTATTAACACAACTCTAAAAATGGAAAAATTGATTTACCAACATAGAGGTAGCATGCAAAAATTTGAAAAAATATGGGGTCCATGGTTAGATGTACCGGGATTGGCACCTATGGAACTGGTATATGACAGGTTGTTAGGTAATAATGCCGGGTGAGACCTGGATAGAGGTTGACTGTGATTAGAATAACCTTTTAACAATGTTATATGGAGATTGTTACTCTACTATTGGATTATGTGTAGCACAAGAGGTGATGTGTAAACCTGGCTACAATGCTTGTAATGCTTTCCCTGCAAACTCAATAAAACCTTGTTGGATTAAAAAAAAAAAAAAAAAGAAGTTCAGTACTTCGCATATGAACTCATTTTGATGTCCAAGAAGTGGGAATTTCTTTTCAAGAAAAAATTGAACTGCTTTAAGTCCCCATACATGGGGAATTGATGTGTACAAGGATTCAACATCTATACCAACCAAAAGGGATCCCTCCGGTATGGCCACACCATCAAGATGGGATAATACATGTCCCGTATCCTGCACGTAGGAGGGCAGGTCAAATACCAACTCCTTAATTAGTGCATCAATGAATTTGCCCATTTTTTCAAAGGGGCCATTCACTGCAGAGACAATGGGCCTACGGGGGGGATTAGTTAAAGACTTATGGAGCTTCGGTATGATATAGAAAGTGGGTGTGTTGAACTGAGATATCCGCAAAAAATTGAACTCCTTTTTAGTGATTAATTTTTCCTCCAATGCCAGACTCAGCTGGTAATTTAATTCATCAACAATGTCAGGAAAGGGGTTTGAATCAAGTTTGTGATAGGTGGATTTGTCGCTAAGAAGTCTGAGTACTTCATTTTCGTATTGATCCTCAGTAAGGAGGACCAGGTTACCTCCCTTATCACTACCCTTGATTACGATACCGGGAGCCTCCTCTAATTCTTTAAGCGCCCTTCTTTCATCTCTAGTGAGGTTATCTATCCCCCTGTATTTCCAATTGACCTTAGACAGGTCTCTTTTAACTTGTGCCAAGAAAAATTCAATGGACTTGTGTTTGGATAACGGGGGCATTTTACCTGATTTAATGGCCAAATTAGCCGGGCGTGTCAGGGCACTTTGCTCAGGGGGTGTTTCTATGTCTGAGTCATAATCCTCATTTTCTTGTAAAAGTGAAATAAGTGCATTTAAGGCTTCCGTCTCTTCTTTATTTTGGGTATCTTGATTAGTTTCAGTATGTTTAGATAAATGCCAATATCTAAAGATGACTTTTCTCAGATAGAGGGAAATATCTTTGTATACTTCAAATTCATTCATCCCTGATTTGGGGGAAAAAGAAAGGCCCCTGCTGAGCAGTGAGAGGTGGTGTTGATTAAGGGGGAACTCGGTGAGGTTAACAACCTTCATGTCTGTAGTGGAGTTGGATGGAGGTATTACTGAAACGTTGTGAGTAGTTATGTCCTGTGTATTTTCTTCCTCAACTGTCGCTGGCTTTTGCGGGTTTCCCTTTGTCTTCCCTGATGGTTTGGGGGTGAATTTGGGGGTGTTTTCCCCTTTCCGCTTAATTTGTTCTTCCCTATGGTGGTTGTAGGGTTGTCTGTTGGAGACTGGTCCCTCTCTAAAAAAGTCACCGAGAGGTCTCTACGTTCACTATCACTATCAGTCGAAGAGTATTGTTTGCGGGCAGTCTTAGTGTTGACTGAGCTGTTACTCCTTCCTCTATTTTTACGCGACCGACTTCTCCCTTTATGAATTGTGGGATCAAAAAGGTCACCACTTTCAAGGTCCAGTAAGTTTTGTTTGAATTTCTCTTGTTTATGGATTTTGAGATTTCTCTGGGTTTTCTCTACTTCTTTTTTGAGGAGCTCATTATATTTTTTAAAAGCGGGATCTGTTTTAAAGGGTTCAAGTAGACCAACACTGACATCTATCTCAGCTTTTATTTCATCGAGTTGTAACTGTTCCTCATCAACAATCAACTGCATAATTTCAAGACCTCGTCTTATGCAGCTGGCCCTCCATGCTTCAATGAAGCGTGGTGTGTGTGAAGATGCCCTGCTGGGGTAACCCGTTCTCTCAGACCCCTAGGGATAATTCCATTTTCAATGTGAGATTTTAATGACGAAATATCCCATTTCCTGTTTAAGAATTTGATTGTTAATTTTTTATGATTCTTAAAAAGGGCCTGAAGAGAGTCTTCACTTAGGTTTGAAGCCGATTGTTGAGAGGAAAACGCGGACTGAATTTCTCTATCAATGTCCTCATCAAGAAGATAGGCCATATCAAATAAAAAAAAAAAAAATAAAAAAAATGATGGTATCTGGTTCACTTATTGTCATTTTTTGATTTTTGTTTGGTGTAAATGTGGAATTATCTTTCTATAATAAATCACTTATATTTTTGCTAACCTGCTGGTTCCTTGTTGAAGAATTCGTTTTTCTCCTCCCCCCTTTTTTTCTGATATGCTCTCAACCATTGCTGGCTGACACGGATTTGAGGCACCTGTTCACACCAGTGTGCTGTATAATTCACGGTTATACCCTGTTTGTACATCTGAGATTTCAGCAGGACATGTCTGCTGAGCGCACATTGCACGTAGAGGAATCGCCAGACGGCAAACACGGGACAGTGAGTATATGACAGCCTGCACACTGGTCACATCGGCTTTACTACGAGAGTACCCAGTCAGTTGGGACCCAGTGACAGCACTGGCCGGACCATATGCAGCAGGAGAGAATTCTCTGTCATCATATATATTGGCTCACATAGATCCTGTCTGTTGGTCTTCACCTTATCCTTGCTTTATCTCTGGGACCATTTCAGGTGTGGAGCAATCAGCAGCACACACAGCTCATGGTGTAGTTCACTGACTTACATGTAGTAGTGGAACAGCAGCCTTATGGAACTTTCCGCATTTGTTATAGGGAGCCTTATCTGACATTCATTTTATCCAATATTCATGGATTATCATTTATTCACTGTTAGTCTGCTAAGATCCAGCTGTTCAGCAGTGTTCTGGATACTGGTCTCAGGATTCCTGTTTCTTGGTTCCACTGCATTTGCCCATTTTTTTTAAGGTGCAGTGTCACCACATTCAGGACCCTGTGCTACCAGTACCATTATTCACGGACCGTGGTCCAATCAGTGTTCAAGTGCTGTTGTTATAGGGGATCCATCTTTTAGGGGGGTTGTGGTCGCACTGTCCTAGCTAGTGTTGGGGATCCATATTCTTATTGGGAGTGTGTGGGTATGTGGGTGGGAAGTGTGTGGGTTTTCTGGGGGAGGGGGGTGTTTTTGTAGGGTATAACAACCTCTGTTTTAGGCTGGGATCTTTATCATCCAATAAACATACATTTTTGAGTAGATAGCCTTTGAGTGTTTGCATTTTTTTTTTTTTAATGGTCTAGTTTTCTTGTAAATACACCCAGCCCTAATAGTGGGTGGCACCTCTATTTAATTTTCCATTGATCAGGCTCCCAGTATCGTAGGCTTTTTGCAATGATCCAATATTCAGCTCAAAATCAATTTGGATCTAGTTACATCACAATGATCTGGTCTAGTGTCTAGTGACAATTTGGCTTCTGCCACTCCATATAATGGTAAAGGAAGCCAGTACTGAGGGAATAAAAAATCTGCCTTTGATAATCTTATGTTTATAAATGCACCAACTGGAAGGGAACGAGTAGTCCATAAACATCATTAAAACAGATATTCTCTGCAAGAGTGCTTAGGACTTAGTACTATGCCCCACACTATACTAAGGAAAAACCCTCAATAGTCCCCTGTATGGGAACACGGCATCCGAGCTGTGAAACCAGAGATGGCGTCACGGACCACGTCGGAAGTCGGGTAGAGCCAGAGGAAGGTCTCTGTGGGTGGTTGCATGGGTGGACACAAGTGTATCCAAGTGTTACCATGACAACACATTTTGCACGCATGCGCTTTCTCAAGTCTTGAGGATTTGCTGCCACAAGTCTCAAAAGCCTGCACTGCGTGCAGCAGATATTCCGGCAGCCGCAGGCTTCCAGCATACAATCTCCAGCAAGTAGCCTTTGCTTAGCCACCTTTGTAAAGGCTCGGGTCAACCTTTGTCACACAGTTGATCACTATAGAACCACCCAGTTACAATTTGTTCTTAAATATGAGTTTTCCAACTAGAAGCCAATTGTGGTTGATTTTTATTTCATTTTGATGTGACTTTTAAGTTCTTATAAATAAACAGTTTTTTTTTTACCAGAATGGGGCTTATGAACTGGTGGGGCATAGTCCTAAGTCCTAAACACTCTTACACAGAATATTAGAAATATTATATTAGTTATATCTATCAACTATGGACTTTTTCTTACAAGTACATTCCCTGGGTCTGTTCGTTCCAATTGGCGCCTGATCCTTTTTGTTGTGCATAAACGTCATTATGCCACCTGACTCCTCCCCCTACCACTGATGTCTTCTATGTTACTATTTAAATGCCACAGGAAGCACATTCGTGCAGCAGTCAGCTTCAACAGTCTGTCAATACCCATTGTCCTGGATCCTGCTGAATAGTGAGTAGGACACTGACACTGCAAGGTTGGGGGATAAACTGTAGAAGGAGATAAACTGTGTGTGTGGTATTCACACAGGACTGTCAAAGGAAAGGAAGTGTTGGGTGCTAGAATAAACCTTCTAGCACCTAGCACTGGAGCGCTGCCTGGATCTTCAAGACCCTGGTATTTTATTCAAATTCAGGGACAATCCTGGAGGATTCATGGCAGCTGGGGAGTATGCAGGACCGGCATATTCCAGCAAAAAAAAAAGAAAAGAAAAAATGCCTGAATAATAATAATAACCACATAATTAAAATGCATTGAAATTTGAGCTGTGGGCTGCCCTGTAAGCACCACCTGCCTTGACAATAACCAGCAGTGGAGATTCCTAAATCCACACTGTTAAGCATGGATCAGAGAATGTATTTATTTTCTCTCATTCAGCCATGTATGGGTAGCTTTAGACTGATCAGACAAGTTATAGTAACCGCAGTTAGCAATTGGTTTTAGACAGTGCTTCGGAACAAGTTTCAGAGCAAGTTCTGATATAAAATGCTGAAAAGCGGAAGTTGATATGATTTCCTAAATTTCTAGCCTGTATGCAGTTTATTTGAAGCAAGTTATTTTTTTTTTAACTTCATACAGAAAATGGTCCATTTGTTGAGGAGAGCCATCACAGAAAGATACAAGAGGAAGTTTAGCAAGGGATCCTAGAGGTCAGCAGTAGAGACAGAGTGGTTGGGTGCTGATAAAGCCCTACTTCTAACCTGAGTTCTGCTGCTATAAGTTCTGTCTGTGCCTTCCTACCTCCTACACATTCCTATTAGCCACTGTGACAGTTCACCTTAGTGATGGGCCAATAGGAATGTGCAGTGAACAGAAAGTAGCATGTCAGAACAGCCCAGGATACAGCCATAAAGGCAACATTTTCAAAGTTGCTGGAAGTACGTGCAGCATCTCTGTGTCCCTGAACATTATATCTGTAGCAGTTTTTTACAGAGTCTCTTTAAAACATGCACCCGTTGGTTTTCAGCAAAGGAGTGTAGATTTATAAGAATGGATAGGTTTCAGCAGCCAATATTGCTGCCAAGTGCCTCTTGAAATCCCAGTCTGCAGGTAAAACACTTTACACAGCCCGTCTGTACTCTTCACCCTTTCTTCATGTCAAAAGCACAGGAGCTATCAGCAGCTAGCAGACCAGAAAGCATGAATGGTATAACTTGTGTACAGCCCCATGTGATTTAAGTCTTATTATGTATCATCACCTGAGATGTCTCTTGTGGTTTCAGTCTTTTTTCGGGGAATTACTTTAAAAGCCCAATGGGGTTCAAACATTTATAAAACAGTATCATTCACATGACAAGAAAATTACTACCCATATAACCAGTAAACAAACAAGTTTCCCATTCTTTTTAAAGTAGATGACACTGAAAGCCGAATAAAACATGTTTAATACTGTAGTTATATCTCACACTCAGTAATTTACCTGTATCTGTTTCAGCTATTACTGTATATTTTATTAAAAACATAAATATTGCTGAATAAATGGTTATAGAGGCATTGTATGCAGAATGAGAAAACAGTAAGCAGTTGCCATATTTTGTGAAACAATTGTCAAGTGCCAGCGTTGTCAATTATTATAGAAATGTTTAAGTTATAAGTCAAATTCATAAAACCAGTGAACGTGATTCAGATTAAAAAACCTTCTGGTCAGAAGTACCTTTTTTTTTAAGCTTTTAAGCAAAAAATTATTAAACAATAATGTACTGCTCTTAAAAATTGGTGACTCTAACCTTACCCAAGTAAGGACCACAAAAAGGAAAGTAGTTTCTCTGTGGCATATTGAACAAGGTACACCAGGAAAGTGATAAATGGGGACGTAGTGGCAAAATAATCTGATGATGATTATTTCACACCTCTGCTATCTTGTCACTATTTTATTAGTCACATTATGTAAGCGTACAAAGAAAGAATTCCTGTATGCTTCTCTTGGCCAAATCTAGGATGCTTTGTAGAACCACAGAAAAATATAATGTGCCCTTTCTTAATCTCTACAGGAATAATGTGCCTATCGTCACTCTTCAAGTAATACATTACTGACATAGTAGGGTCTTGTACTACACTTTGCTGCCACTTTATAGCAAACCTGTCCTTTACTCATCTAGGGCAAAGCAACATATTTACTTTTATTGCCCCCTCTCCAGCACCATATACTTCCCTTTCCCCATGACATTTTGTTTCTAAAGTCCATCTGACGTAGTGTTACCTGAAAATGAATGCAAACCTGCACTTTGCTCAAGCAGAACAAAGCAATAGCTTTGCTTTAACCTTCCCTACCCAGCAGTATATAGTTGCCCTCACTGTGCTTTATTCAGTTGCTAGAAGGAAGAGAACCCACTCTTTGTATGTTTTGGGTAAAGTCATAGCATGCACAGGCTATATGGAAATGTTGGTGCTTGATGTGCTATATGGCAATGTTGGTTAGTCTATCCATGTTACATGCAATACGTGAAGCATATAGTATTTTATTCAGTCCAAGCATCTAAACAACACAGGCTATAAAACTTTTCCCAAAAAGGAAAACTAAAATTATAGTTCCAGTGCCTTCTCTTGCCCAGGTTGTCAGAATCCACACACACGTAAAAGTCGCTGTAATGAGATGCATATGTAAAATTCATAACAGTGGTGAGATAGACGCAAAAACATTGGAGAAAATCAGATATTTATTTTAGCTATGCCAATGGTTAGCTGGTGTATGTTTGAATCCAGGTGTGTACACTTCATAAAAGAGTAGAAAAGGGGGATTCTTTGGATGGGATGTCCTAATAGATACGGCACCTCATCCCTGAACTAGATAAAAGACATGCACTTCAAATAAATTCACTGTATGTACTCTGTGGTGTGTGCACAAATTTGTGAGCATTGTGGGTGCATAGTAAATGCTGTGAAAATAAAGAAGTGGTATCCTTAGTCTACAAGCATGGTCCTTGGTAATTCAGGCCCCATGTTTTAAAGGTTGCAGGGCTTTCTGAGTTTTGCTAATTCTTCCTTAAGCATGCATGGATCGAAAATCAGTTGGTTCAACAGGGGCTGGCCAAATTTCGATCCAGGTATGTGCATCCTGGTTGTTCAAAAGTTAATCTCTTGACCATGTACAACCAGCCTGTTGGGATTTTTTCTGAATGATTAGTGCTGCCAGCAATAGCCAGGAACACTAATCACTGTGTTCTGCTAGCAGGGTAGGCTCCCCGCTGGCAGAACATATTAGCGTTGTGGGGGGGATTCCCCCATCAACACAGTCAGTGCCACCCATGGTGGAAGGAAAGAAAATTGCATAATCTATAGCCTGGTCATCACCAGTGTCAGAATGGTTGATGTGATATGATTTTAACACAGAGTCTTTAGATAGAATCCCTGCAGCACCATGACATATATGATAAACAAATCAATAATTAAATGCCCAAAGTCCATGATTTGTGATTCAGTCACTGCAATGATGTGAGAGGAAAACAGGTTTAGTAGCAACTATGCAGATAACTAGACAATGGCAAAATTATTTAATATGAATGAGTGATTAACCGTGTCCCTTTGTCTCTGGTCGCAAAAGCTCCAAATCCATAAGACACTTTCCCTGTAGTTTACACTATAAGGATTATCTACCAAAAACAAGAAGAAATAAATTGTAATTCTACTCTCCCCATGCAATCAATCAAAAGCTCCATTTACCAGTATGGACTCTGAAAGAAAGTAAATATGCATTATTGAACTGCGTTGCCACATACACAAACTGTGGAAAATGTTGCATTTCATTTGGAAATCAAGGTCCCAGAGTCTGGAGGAAGAGTGGAGAGGCACAGAATCCAAGTTGCATGAGGTCCAGTGTGAAGTTCCTACCATCAGCGATGATTTGGGGAGCCATGTCATCTGCTGGTGTTGGTCCACTGTGTTTTATCAAATCCAAAGTCAGTGCAGCGCTCTAGCAGACAATTATAGAGCACTTCATGTTTACCTCTGCTGACCAGCTTTATGGAGATGCTGATTTCATTTTCCAGCAGGACTTGGCACCTGCCCACACTGCCAAAAGTAGCAATGCCTGGTTTAATGATCATGGTATCACTGTGCTTTATTGTCCAGCAAACTCGCCTGACCTAAAACTCATAGAGAATCTGTGGGGTATTGTCCAGAGGAATATGAGAGACACCAGACCCAACAATGCAGATGAGCAGAAAGCCGCTAACAAAGCAATCTAGACTTCCATACCACCTCTGCAGTACCACAGGCTGACCGCCTCCATGCCTCGCCACGCTGATGCAGTAATTCATGCAAAAGGAGCCCTGACCAAGTATTGAGTGCATACTATACTGTACATGGACATACTTTTCAGTATATCGTAAGACCAATATTTCTGTAATAAAACATTTCTGTAATAAAATCCTTTTTATTGGTCTTATGATATATTGAAATTTTCTGAGATACAACATTTTGGGTTTTCACTAGCTGTAAGCCATAATCATCAAAATTAAAAGAAAGAAATGCTTGAAATAAATCACTGTGGGGGATACTTACTAAAGGAAAATACACTTTGCACTACAAGCACACTGCAAGTGCACTTGAAAGTGCACTGAAAGTGCATTTGGAAGTGCAGTCGCTGTAGATCCGAGGGGGACATGCAAGGAAAATAAAAATCAGCATTTTAGTTTGCACATGATTGGATGATAAAATCAGCAGAGCTTCCCTTCATTTCAGATCTACCCCTCAGATTTACAGCGGCTGCAATTCCAAGTGCACTTGCAGTGCACTTGTAATGCAAAGTGGATTTGCCTTTCGTAAATAACCCCCTCTGTGTGTAACGCATCTATATAAAATATATCAGTTTCACTTTTTGAATTGAATTACTGAAATAAATTAACTTGTTAATGATATTCTAATTTTAAGAGGTGCACCTGTTTATCTATAAGCTGTGAATTAGATGATGCCTACTAATTGAAACCTACAGTATAGTCAAAGCAATATGGGTTTACTGCCTCTAACTTTTCTTGCTAAAATGGTTGTTACCTGTTGTGCGGATCCAATAGCATTAGTGCTATCTTAATTATTAAAACAGAATACATATGTAAAGTTTTGACTCAGTGTCAGAGACAGTCAAACAGCTTGCATTTCCTTTCACCTTTTTTACAAAATAGATATGCTGTCATTTAGTTGTTTTTAAATGTATATAATACGGTAAAAAACAATGGTCTGTAAGCAACAGCAGCCAATCTGAACATATCTTGCTCCAATCACACTTTGTAGTGCTCTTTGTAGAGCTTTACAGAATAGGCCCAATGATGTCATACAATGGTATAGTAACTCTCAAAACAAAATTTGCACTAAGGGGTACTTGAGTAAAAGATTTCCTCATCATTAATTCAAGTACAAATCTCGTTACCAGCACTAAAGCACCCACTGGTGTGCTATGGGTAAAATCTTGAGTGCACTGAGTAATGTTTCTCAAATGCCACCTTTACACTTTACAATGTACAACATTTCTTGCTCTTTTTTAGTACTTAAAAATCATCTAATTGTCTGGCTTCAGTATATTAAGTCACAGACCTCTAAAGTGTATGCAGATCAAGTAAGTGAAAAAAATGTCAGTGGCCTGTGTCTACATATTTGTTTTTAGATCAGCACCTACAACGAATGAAGACAGAACTTCAGCATGATCAAGCAACTAGCATTTTATGAAGAGTAGAATGAGAAATGAACAATGGCATTTTTTTGCTTCTTCTAGGAAAGGTCTGTGGCAAAAGTGCACCTTTATGACTATTACACTGCACCCTAGGTATATCATAGTAATAAATATCTATTGCACATTTTGATTTACTACATGCCCTGTGTACTGAGCCTCTTAAGAACATTAAACATGAACATAAGCATACCCATGTGAGATGGATGTAACCATTCCCTGGCTTATTGATGGCTTTCTAGTTCTTGGGCAGTGACTGGTTACCTCCTTCTCATACGAGTATACTACTTCAGGTATGTTCCTGAGAGGCTCAGTACACGGTGAAATGTAGTAAATGGAAATATGCCATGTGTGTGCTTTGAATTATGAGATGCCCTAGTTATTGTAAATGTATCTGAAAATTAGGATTACTGTAAAGGGCCTGGTTGGAAAGAGGGGTACAAAAATGTCGGTTCTGACACACTTATGGTGTAAGCATATGTGGACACTGTAATGTGCCTGTTTGCAATGGGATTTGTGGACACAGCCTGGGTCCACATGTGACACCACAAGGACAGAAGAGATAGCAGTGGGTCATTGGAATTGTGACTTATGATCAAGATCAGATAAAACAGAATGTCTAGACTGTACAGATTTTGCAAGCATTATCTTAGGATGTAATCCTTAATAATGGACCTTCTTAAGGATAGGGATTTGAAAAGAACCTGGTGAAGCAGTAACTCATTCAAATCCATATTAATGCTTGGTGATATTAAGACATTTTAATCTATGGTCATTATTGTGTTTTAAAAGATCTAGTCATTTTCAAACCTGTAGTATGAAACCAAGAAATGAGACATTAATAATCATATTAAGGGCTCAAATATAAGTGAGCTTTAAATGTGCATTTCATATTGCTACAGAAAGCACCTACCAAGATTATGTTTCTGGTTCCGGTAAAGTCCGTTCAACCTGTCCTTTCTATAAATTTTCGGAGAAATTGTTTGTGAGATCTGAGAGCCCCTTCAGTAAAATTGGGGTTAGGATGTTTTTTTCTTTGTTTGTTTAAATTTATACCTGGTCCACTAAGGTAAGTGTGCTAAATTGTAGCTATGAGCAGTTACACACAAACTACAATAACTCCCAATAGTTTGTTTAGGCCCTGGGACAAGAACTGTTACTTGTATTACTAGTTGATTAGGTAGCACACAGGTCCACTTTAAAAAAATGTTTTTTATTCCAATATCCTAGAAAGGTACCAGTGACCACTCAGTTTTTGTATCTTCTTTGCACTGAGTATTTCTAAGTATATTTCTGCCCATTCATGTTTTCTGTAAAATAGCTTATTGTACTACTTCCTGGCATGAAATTATTTGTTTTGCTCGTATTAATATAAGCATAACATTACAGTTTTATAGTAAAATAATAAACTGCAAATTCTATTGAGGGTGTGAATGCAGGAGGGTGCAGTGTAAAAGGTAATTAAAGAAATTACTATCTGTCAGGCATGCTAAATACTGTAGCTGCTAAAAATGATAAAAAATATTGACATTTGCACATGGCTGAGATGGAACTGCATTATACTGTCAATCAACGTTCATTTCAAATTACATATATGTTTTTTTTTTCTTCTTTATGATAGCACTGTTATATTTCATAATCTCTGTTGCAAGAGAATACTGTTTTAACAGGTCTATTTATCTCTCATAAATCTTTTCATTTGATATAGCTCTACAGTAGGACCTACAGTAATATACTGCATAGCTCTTTCATTAACTGCAGAGATTTAAAATCAACGCCAAAACTATTCTTTATATTACACCCAAGGATCTCATGTGCAAGGAAAACACAGGAGAAAATCCTTTCCTTTTTTCGTGATACTACAAGTATTTTTGTACTATTACATTTAGTACTATTTGTACTATTGAAAATGGCTGGTGCCTAGCAATTACAGTACCCTGACAATGTTTAGATTTAAGAAACACTGTAACACCCACACTGTTTACTGTTTAGATATAATATTTTAAAAAAAAACTAAAATCAAATAAAATGCTGTTCACAAATCAGGTAAATATGCATTTCTTTATCGTATTCTTGTATCCAATACAAAAGCTTAAAGGGGTTGTTAAGTCTCAAGGTTTCTCACCTTAATGCATTTTACATTCCACATTCTGCAGCTGCACCCAGATCCCCCCCCTCCACACACTTTTTCATACCTGAACCCATTCGTTCCAGCGACGAGCACAAGCCCAACGGCTCCAGCCACTGCCTCTGCCCTCATTGGATAGATTGATAGCAGCAGGAGACATTGGCTCCCACTGCTGTCAATCAAATCCAGTGACACAAGAGCGGGGGGCGAGGCTGAGTCCTGCTGTTTGTGTCAATGGACGCAGCAGCAGGACTCGCGAGTGCGCCTGCATTGGTGCTCGCTGGGAAAGCGGCTCTTCGTGGGGCACCCGAGGAGAAGGAGGGCCCAGGAGCACGCTGGCAGGGCACCCCAGAAGAGGAGGATCAGAGCTGCTCTGTGCAAAACCCTTGCACAGAGCAGGTATGTATAACATATTTGTTATTTAAAAAAAAAAAAAAAAAACCTTTACAATCACTTTAACTCCAGCCATTTTTATTACTCTTCCATAACTGGGAACATGTATAAATTTCATATCAGGATGTGGCTTGATGCACCCCATGAGGCAAATCCATCCCCATGTAATATAGAAATATGACAGTTTGCCCATGGCACTTTAAATGAGGTGCAACACACCATGTAGCAAAATGCATGTTATACAGATTTATTAATTCATATAATGCCAACAAATCAACACGAGCAGGTATCATGGTATCAAACAGATTTGTAGTGTAGAACATAATGTTGTTTCGTAACCAAGTACAATATTCCACAGAACAATCCATAATGGGTATGAGAATGCATCATTGTGACCCGACGCATTTCGTGAACATGCATTCACTTCCCCACCACTGGATTGGCGTAGGGCAAATATGGTGCCTATATTTAAAAAAGGGCTCAAAGTCTTTACCAAGTAACTACAGACCTGTTCGTTTAACTTCTATAGTCAGGAAGATACTGGAGAGTTTATTAAAAGACCACATAAATTAGTTCTTGCTGGACAAAAATATTTTAAGCAACATACAGCATGGATTCATGAATGACAGAAGTTGTCAAACAAATCTGATTTATTTTTTATGAGAAGTTAAGTAAAACCTTGAACAGAGGGGTGGCTGTGGACGTGATATGCTTGGATTTTGCAAAAGCATTTGACACAGTTCCCCACACACACGGCTAATGTGTAAGGTAAAGTCTACAGGCTTGGAAAGATCAGTTTCAAAATGGATAGAAAACTGGTTAAAAAAAACTGAATTCAGAGAGTAGAGGTTAATGATT
This sequence comes from Lithobates clamitans, assembly GCA_037952925.1. Taxonomy (NCBI): domain Eukaryota; kingdom Metazoa; phylum Chordata; class Amphibia; order Anura; family Ranidae; genus Lithobates; species Lithobates clamitans. Next base: position 14,196,602 of record JBBGZY010000438.1, read on the forward strand.
CATACTCTGAATGGTCTAAGGTTATCAGTGGTGTACCCCAAGGTTTAGTGTTGGGACCCTTACTTTTTAATATCTTTATAAATGATATGGAGTCTGGGATTAACCACTTCACGCAAAATCACGTACGTGTATGTCATTTGGTTGAAGTAGTTGTACCGGTACCATTTTTTAAAGTTAGTGGTCGGCTCTCTCATTATAACCGATGCAGCCAATGAACTGCTCAGCCATTATCGTAAAGAGCGGGAGGGGACATCCCTGAGTTTCCCTGAGTTCTACTCTACAAATCTGTTTGATAAAATGGTACCTGCTCATGTTGATTTGTTGGCATTGTATGTACTAATAAATCTGTATAACATGCATTTTACTTTGTAGTGTGTAGCACCTCATTTAAAGTCCCAAGGGCAAACTTTCTAAGTTTACGTTTCTGTCTAAGAGTGGAACCTGCGGGGACGCCTCCCCAATAGGGATGCCAATATAAATTAAAAAACAACCAAGGATCTAACCTTTCACTAAGCTATATAAAAGTTTTTTTTTGCACTATAGCTTGGGTTTACATTTTAGGCTGAACATAAAACTACACACATTTTAAAGATTCAGAGTGCTGAATTTATATCAAAGATTCCTCTTCCAGCATTGCTGTTGACTGTTCATGGTCTGTAGAATTCCACACTAAAGCCAAAGGAGAGGAAAGATAGGAAAGATAGGGCCTAATTTACTATGTTCAAACGTCCTTTATTGATCGCTATTCCTTTGGAAATTATACAAATCATTGCCTCCTAGGGTCTGCTGAAACTAGAATTTACCATTTAATTACTATAAATAAAAACAACATTTAAAAGTACTTTTTAAAATTACATTTTATATTATGAATTAGTTATGCCTATCTTGCCTCATCTCTGACTATTGAACATTAACAGATTATATAGCCTCTTTGCGTGTTATTTCTGCCTTTGCTTTAATTAAATAAGTTTGAATGGCAGTCTTTTAGACTTCTATTACCATGACCAATTCCATTAAAAAATTAGCAGGGACCATAAAAAGAAAGCGCACAAAACGGAAACAACGAGTGCATGCGTCACTGTGCTCTAGGCCTAATTTTAGGAGAGCTGTACACTGGGAAAGAACAGCATGGAGGTAAGTGTAATTAACATAATAAACTTACTATCTGCTATCCTTAACAAAGATATTTCATGGACATCCCAATTAAAGTGATTGTAAAGTATTTTTTTTTTTAAATAACAAACATGTTATACTTACCTGCTCTGTGTAATGGTTTTGCACAGAGCAAACCCAATCCTCCTTTTCTTGGGTACCCCACTGGTGCTCTGGGCCCTTTCCTCTTGCTATGGGGCACTTGTAGGTGCTCGCTGCTGAGCCATCTCCCTGTGTCCATAAGCAACAGAAAACACAACTCAGCCCCGCCCCCTGCTTTTGCCCTACTGGTTGTGATTGACAGCAGTGGAGCCAATGGCTCCTGCTGCTGCATCTCAACCAATCAGAAGGGAGAGATCTGGGAGAGTCTCAGCTCTCATGCACATCGCTGGATTGGGATCAGGCTTAGGTAAGTATTAGAGGGGGCTGGGGGAGCTGCTGCATACAGAAAGTTTTTTACCTTCATAAAAAACCTTCAGCCTTTAAAGCCATTTTAACTAGACTTGAAGTAGGCCGTAATCTGTAGTGATCATATTTCAAACAAAAAAAGCGGCACATCTGCTCATTCGTTTTGGTTTGAGTCTAAAAAGCTTTATTGAAACTCAAATATATCCCCATAACCAACCTGAAGTACATTGCTCTCTGCCAGACCATGTTCCCACACCCCCTAAAGACCACAAGACTGCCTGGAGCTATAAAGCGTATAGTGATCTCCCTGTGATTTTGCATGCTGTCTAGGCCACACTGCTTCCGTCCCCACCCACAACACATCACCCCCACATAAATGAGAACCATAGCTGTAGGGCCCCAATGTCCTAGCTCTGTATAATTTCAAAAAAAAAAAAAAAGAGTTTAAAAAGTAAAAAGGTTATTGAGTATATAGGTAAGTGTCTCAAAGTTTACAATTACCCACAAGGTAACCTTTCACGAGCACTATATGACGTCCACTGTATAGTACCATTTTACTCCCCTCTCTTCTAGTGCTGCTGCCTTCTCATTTTGCATCCTTTTCCTTGCATGCTTACCCTTTCAATGACACACAAGCATATGCTATTGGGGAAAGTATTAGAAAGTAAGTGGTCACACATGTCTAACAGCAACCACCGTTACACTACTATGTAGCTCACCTACCCTGCTTATTATAACTGAATAACAAGTGATGTAATATCACATGACTAGGGGATTAGCTCTAAATTCTCTCCGAGCAGTGATTTACTATATCATAGCAAGAGATGAAAAACATAAATAATAAATATATAATAGTGTTTTTATAATATAATCCACAGAAGTGTTCTTAAATGTGTCCAAAAAAAGACAAAAAGTGTCCTTAAAAATGAAAAAAAAAATATTTATAGATCTATCTATCTATCTATCTATCTATCTATCTATCTATCTATCTATCTATCTATCTATCTATCTATCTATCTATCTATCTATCTATATATATATATTTATATATATATCTATATATATAGATATATATATATATATATATATATATATATATACAGGGCTTTTTTTCTCAGAGAATAGGTTCAGGAACTCCCCTTTTCAAGTTACCCCTAGTCTTTGCCCCCTATACACCTCTGAGCACCGTCCCTTGGTTCCATCCACTACCCACCTTCCTGTACGGCCCTTTTTAGAGAATACATATCCAAGTATCATTTTGTGGTGCTAAGTAATTTGTATAGACTTTATTATTAAGCATTAAGATATACACCCTTCTTTCAACAATAGATTCTCCCTTTCAACAATAGACCCCCCCCCCACCGCAACAAAATGACCCTCCAGTAACAGAAGATCCACCCTAGTAACAACAGATCCACCCCAGCACAATAGACCCCTGTCAGCAACAACAGATCTCTTAGCAGCCAGTATCAATAGACCCTCCAGCAGCCAGCAACAATAAACCCTCTCTCATCAGTAGATCCCTCCCAGCAACAATTGGCCCCCAGCAACGATAGATCCCCCAGCAGCCAGCATCAATAGACCCTCCAGCAGCCAACAACAATAGACCCTTCCCTCAACAGTAGATTCCTCCCATAAATAATAGATCTCCCAGCCCCCAGCACACCCCAGCACTCTTTGCCATTACATATATTCAGTGCAGGAGGTGCTCCCCCACGTTCCCGCTGAAAAAAATCCCTGTATATATATCTATATATAGATATATAGATATCTATATATAGATATCTATATATATATATATATATATATATATATATATATATATATATATATATATATATAAATAAATATGGGAAAAGTCGTTGAATACACACCAAAAACACAGTCCTTATTGAAGAGTGCAAAAACAATATGTGTATATGATGACACCAGTTCCTTCACCACAGTGATGAATGGGAGATTAACTTCCGTTAAGAAACAAGCTCACCAGATGATGTTGCCATTCACTCTTGTGTTTTGCAAACAAGCTCAAAGATTATATTGAACAGCTGCTCTAAATCGCCACACTCCGTTCATATGCCCTGTTTGACTCCCTATGTAGAAAATTGAGGGAGAAATGTAGCCTCCAATAGTGTAAAATCATTTGAGATATTAATGTATTAAAAATATATATTGCACGCACATCAAATACAGTTAAAACCAGCCTTTTTGTAACATAGTGAAAGACATGCCGAGCGGCTCAGTGTTGTGATCCCACCACTGCTACGTTCGCTAGATATCAGAACACCATTCCAGCTTCAATATACAGTCGTCGCGTAGCCATGCCCCATCGCATTTAGTCACTTCCAACTTCGTCAAAGAGGGTCATTTACTATATAATGCTGATATTCTTATGTCCTCAATGCAGCATTTTAGGGGTCTTTGGGACTGTATCAATGGCATCGGTCTGACATCAGTTTTGGAAGCTTCTGAAGTCATTCAAAATTTGTTGAAATGTGCAACTGGCCTGCAGTTGACCTCCTCCTGACTTGCAATTGATCTGCATGCTTCAAGTGGGTTTTGCATCCCCATAGACTTGCATCTAATCTCAAACCCCATCTGGCGCAAACAAAACCCATACGACATGACACAGGCCTTAAAGATGCAAAGGGTTAAAGCAGCAGGATGCTTGTGCAACTCCAGGGAGCAAATTGCAATATGCAAAATAAAGAGTTTATTTTTTAAAGGAACAAAGCTGATATATGAAACCAAATTGATCTTTTCTAATGTCTTTGTTTTGAAATTGCAGCTCCTAATTAATTTGTTAGCAAACTTGGATATTTTTATACAAAGAAAAAAAAGATATAGAAAAAACACATAACACAGCTCTGGAAATGTACCGTATTTATCGGCGTATAACACGCACTTTTTTCCCCTTAAAATCAGGGGAAAGTTGCAGGTGCGTGTTATACGCCGATCCCCCTGCGATCCGAGCTGTCACTTGTTCAAAATCGCGGACCGCGATTTGAAAATGGCGCCGCCGGCGCCGAAGTACACAGAGCCGGTCCTCGGCTCTTTCCGGCGGCTCTCGTTTACTTTCGGTTTCACTCGTAGTCCGGAGCGGAGCTATCCGAGTAGGTTCGGATAGCTCCGCTCGGGACTACGAGTGGAGCCGAAAGTAAACGAGAGCCGCCGGAAAGAGCCGAGGACCGGCTCTGTGTACTTCGGCGCCGGCGGCGCCATTTTCAAATCGCGGTCCGCGATTTTGAAGATGTGACAGCAGGGACAGGGGATCCCAGGCTGCACTGGGGCAAGGCTGCACTGGGGAAGGCTCCACTGGGGAAGGCTCCACTGGGGAAGGCTGCACTGGAGAAGGCTGCACTGACAAGGCTGCACTGGGGAAGGCTGCACTGACAAGGCTGCACTGACAAGGCTGCACTGACATGGCTGCACTGACAAGGCTCCACTGGGTAAAGCTGCACTGGGGAAGGCTGCACTGGGGAAGGCTGCACTGGGGAAGGCTGCACTGGACAAGGCTGCACTGACATGGCTGCACTGACAAGGCTGCACTGACAAGGCTGCACTGACAAGGCTGCACTGACATGGCTGCACTGACAAGGCTGCACTGACAAGGCTGCACTGGGGAAGGCTGCACTGGGGAAGGCTGCACTGACAAGGCTGCACTGACAAGGCTGCAATGAAGGACATTTAAATGTAAGTTTTTTTCCCTTCAACTTCCCTCCTAAAAGTTTTTTTTCCTTAAAATTCCCTCCTAAATTGGGGTGCGTGTTATACGCCGGTGCGTGTTATACGCCGATAAATACGGTAATTCAAAACATCCTGAGCAAAGTCTTCTGACTACAGTACTACATGACTACAAATTGTATATAATGTAATGGAGAGGAAAAGCCAAAAGCAGAGTTTGATTTAGGAGAGCTTTTTTCCCTTTCAGTGTTACATTATGATACACACAGGAAAAAAGAAACTGTCTTATAATTTACACACATCTGCCACAATACATAGCCAGACAGGTGATATACACCTATTTCCTAGTTAAGTAATGCAGCTTCCTATGTCATCTCTATTCCTCTGGCTTGTTCATTGCCAGAAAAATATTCATTTTACTTTGGACTGAAAGCAAAAATTCATTTCTTTGGAACAGAACTTTTATGTTTCACTTCTGGTTTAGAAAAACTTTGCAAAAAGCAAGGCTAATCAAATAATACAGAACATGGGATTAAGTTATAACCCAAACAACAACATTAATACTAAACAATAAATGCAAATGTAAAAAATATATAAAGTGTGCATGGGAGACAGTGTGAGACTGAGGTACTGTAAGCAAAATAATGTTTGTGGCCTGAATTGGGATAAAACATGTCAATAAAATTTAAAAAACCAATGAAATCCACATAGTCAGGGCACAGCACTAAAGTAATATAATCCTTCCTTAAATTGAAACACCAGTAAAACAGATAATACATACAGCATTAAAAAATAAAAATAAATATATATTTTATATATATATATATATATATATATATATATATATATATATATATATATATATATATATATATACTGGATTAAGTGCCAAAGCATTGGTGATGCTGGTCAGCCAGTCTTGTGATTTCAAGTTTTTTACACAACTCACAGCCAGACAGGTTCAATAACTTTACTGTCTAGTTCAGCTACTGTATGTGGCTTGCTAGGCGGACTCTCTGCTTTTATCCTAAACAATGGAAAATAAATGAGCATCATCACCTCCAATGATGAGTCCAACGAGTAGAAAACTGACCAACAAAGCAATCAAAGTGAATCATAAGGCCCCTTTTGCACATGAGCTGAACATTTAGTATCTGTACAGGCAGTTTTGAGTGTTTTTGTATGGGGTTTCAGGCTTAGGTTTTTTTAATTTATTTTAGGCCAATAGAGAGCTACTGTACATAAAAGGCAAGAAAATGCCCCAAAAATGTGCATTAGGTGTTTTTTTACGCTAATTTTTCAGGCTTTCCCAATGAAATCTATTGGGGCAAAAACAGATTACTTTCCCCCCAAAAGAAGATCATGTACTTTTTTGAGCAACAAGCTTCAAACAACACTATGCTCAGGTGTGAAAGGGCACCATTAAAATTGTAATTGAAAAGCTGGACATAGAAAAGTGATCAGAATTTTAAGTAGCATATAATTTGTTGGTCAAAATTGCAAATCCGTTGACAGTTAAAAAAAAAAACATACTGTTGATCCATTTTGCCTATACTCTAAGAGAGATTTTCCCTTTTAGACCCCTTTCACACTGGGGCATTTTTCAGGTGCTCTTGGGCTAAAAATAGCGCCTGTAAAGCACCTGAAATATGGCTCCCCTGCAGTCTCAGTGTAAAAGCCAGAGTGCTTTAACACTGGGGGGGGGGGGGTGCGCTTGCAGGACGTTAGAACAGTCCTGCTAGCAGCATCTACCGCTCCTCCACCACTCCTGCCCATTGAAATGAACTGGCACCGCTGCCAAAGTGCCTGCAAAGCGATTCGGTATCGGCGCTACACGGTTAAATGCGCTACCAGTTAAAATGCACTAGCGGTTAAATGCGCTACACAGGCATTTAACCTCTAGTGGCCGAATAGCGCCGCTAAAGCTACGGTAAATCGCCGCTAAAACTAGCAGCGTTTTACTGTCAACACCCGACTGCCTCAGTGTGAAAGCAGCCTTAGTGCTTACTTTGTAATCTGTCTGTGACAGTGATCACCAGGAAAGTTTAGACTATAAGTACACTTTGATCAGCTTTTCATACTTTTAGCCAAATACTAATGAGTGCTAAATTATGTTGCTATATGAACCCATCATACTTTGACCCTCTTGAAGATATTACTTTTGTAAATTATAAGCCATATGAGGTCATTTTAGACCCGATTTGCTGATAATAAGAAGGTGCTATTGGATTCCAATCCAGTCATTGGGCAGGACTAACAATGTTAGGCGGGTGAAAAAATAGAAAATGAGAGAAATGGCACACTGCGTGTGCCTACAAAGTCCATTTTTCTAATTTTCTATTTTTTCTTCTAAACCACATTTAGGACGTGTGCACACATTTATCTGTGTACCCACAGTGTCACCCTGTGAGGGTACATTTAAATCTGCAATTTTTTTTGTCAATGTTAGGGGGGTGTTTTTAAAAGTGATTTCTCAACAAAATAAAGCCTTATTACACATATCATTGATTACAGTGCAAAAATATTTTGTGCAAAACGACAATAGTAACAATAATAGAACTCCTTCCCAGTCCCTTATGCATTAAGTGCTTGTGCTGTAAACTATAAGTGTAGTTAGTTCTCTGTGTAAACATTAAAGCGGTAGTAAAGCCCACTTTGTGATCTTTATCTACAGGTAAGCCTATAATAAGGCTTTCCTGCAGGTAAAATTAATATCTCCTACATGTGCACCATTTAGAAGATATTCACCCTGAATACAGCTGGTGATGTTTCCAGCACATGCACTCTAAAGATTCGGCATACCTTGCTGGACCTTCAGAGATTTGTGGTGGAACTGAAGGCTTCGCATGCATGCGTGGGAGTGACATCATCGTAGCTCCATCCCAATCACATAGCCAGAGCGGGCAAACGTAGAAGAAAGACCGGGGGAAGATATCAGCCCTCTCAGCAGTGACAGCGCACCACCTGAAGGCTTTGTTCCAAGGTAAGTATTTTATAATGCGCTAGTATGTGATGCATACTAGCACATTATGCAATTGTCTTACAGGTGTTTTTTTTAACAGCCATACCACTCTAAATAAAGTGCTTATTCAATAACTGTGCTGTGCTTTGTCTTTAATTCATTCACATCTGTGCTCCACTTTCACTAATAAAGTATCTCCTTTACACACCACTCGCCTTGTGAGTATCACTCACCAAATGTTAATGACCCCTTATGATTAATATTATGATAAGCAGGTAAACAGCACTCAAACTAAAACTTGGATAATAGACCAAGCGAGGCTACGATAGGGTAACTTTATTTTAATATGATCACACATAACAAAAAGCCAAACTTTATGGGGTTGATAGACAGGTTACAGCTTTCATACACTTCAATGGCACCTCCAGGTCTAAAGCAAAATTGCCATGCGCTCCACTACGCCAGAAGTTGTGATGTCAGCAGTGTGGCTCCACCCGACGCATTTTGTCTTCAGGGGATCAGTCTGGCAAGTTGGTCCAGCATAGTGATCACATAAAAGGTATATATAATATAATTTTATTGATCATACACAAAAGGTATATACAGTATAATATAATTTTAGTGCTGCACCAAGTTTATGTTTATAGGTAACACTATTCACTTAGGGATTAGAGTAGATGTACAGAAGCTTAGAATATAAGAATTTAAAAAGGAAGTTGCATTCTAGCACAGAGGTTTACGTTCAAAATAAATCATGGTGACATGGAAGAATGGTGAGTTTGCTGCGTATAATAAAAATGAATTATATAGTATTTTCTGCTTGTGGTGCCCAGATACAGTTAACTTTAAGTAAATTAAACAACTTTCCCATCCATTAGAACCCTTTCACACTGGTCTGTTAGCTTTACCGCTGTTATATCGTTGCTTTCGGCCTCTAGCAGGACGCTTTTAACCCCCACTAGCGGCCAAGGAAAGGGTTGATAGCACCCATTTTGCAGCTGCCTATTCATTCCAATGGGCAGGGGTGGTGGAGGAGCACTGTCTACACCGCTCCCCCACCACCCCAAAGATGCTGCTTGCAGGACTTTTTTTCCTGTCCTGCAAGCGCACCACCCCAGTGTGAAAGCACTCAGGCTTTTACACTGGGGTGGCTTGAGAGGCACTTTTCAGGCGCTTGACAGGCGCTATTTTTGGTGCTTAATCACCTGAAAAGTGCCCCAGTGTGAAAGGGGTCTTAATCCTAGATCTGAACAAAAATATAGGATGATCTGGATGACCTTTAGATCCCTTTCACACTGAGGTGCTTTTCAGGCGCTTTCACGCTAAAAAAAATTGCCTGAAAAGCTCACAAAAACCTATTTCCATTAAAATCAATAAATGCTTTCACACTGGGGCGGTGTGCTGGCAGGGCAGGGAACAAACACCCCTCTCTCTCCCTTGAAATGAATGGAAAACTCTTCAAAAGCACCTGAAAAGTTCTTCAAAAGCGCTCAGTGTTTTACTGGCAGTTTAGAAGCGCCTCAGTGTGAAAGGGACCTTACAGTTACTATATGATTGTCATGTAAAAAGTCATGTAAGAAAGTCATTCAGAATCTGCAATTGTAAACCTTAGGTACCATTATAACAATTTCTGTCTGCACAAACATCTCAATGCTATATTAACATTAGTTTTCCTTAATGTATCACAATGTAATGCTGAAAGGGAAAAAACATTACTGGATCAAAAGGTGATCTTGCACTTTGAGCGTTACATTCCATTATGTTACTTCAAAACGGCACATGGCAGTATTACTGCAGTCGGAATATGTTGTCAGTTACACTTTTGAGTATATGATGAGATGCAGTAATTACATAAAGGTTACATTAGGAAAAACTACTATATTGTTTTTTTCCTGATTTTACCTATTTCTTCCTAATTAGAATCTATTAAACAAAAATATTTTATCCAAACCTTCTAACAATTCTAAGCCATATCTTTAACATAAAAAATAAAAAAGATGTATAACATGTATTTATACATTCCAAACACAAAATTTACAAAAGATGCAAAACCTTCTCAGAAACATCTAACTAAAACCATTAAAATACATACATGGGACCTGTTCTAAATGATTTGCATGTATATCCATCAAGTTCTGAGATTTACACAGCTTAACCAGTAACTATTGCTAGCCTGATGACCTGACTTTTTTCTGTTGCAGTTAGCAGTCAGCAACAAACCTAGGTCACCTTCAAGCCTCCAGTCTGTGATTGGACAGTGAAGGAACAGCAAGGGGCTTATGAGGTCATATCTCCACTCTCTGCTCCTGCCAAATTGTTATTTGTTTGCACATATGCATGCAGTATACCTAATTGTCCCTGAGTACTGCCAATTCTACTCCCAGAGTGATTGCTGCTGCACAGGGGATTAGAAGAGCCTAAAAACATAGCTTAAAAACATTTAAAAATATATTTATTATTTAAAGTGGAAGAAAAGCCTGACTATATTATTGCTATATTACTACTATTGTTAAAAATGTTCCTGATCCTCTACTTTTACTTCTTCTGGTTAACCTGTATAAAAATAATCTTATACTTACCTATGTTTAATCTGTTTCAGTCTGGTCATGTACTCCCACAGCTCTGGATCCCTTGTGTCTGCGAGTGGCTGCTTCAGGAGAGAGGAGGGATCACTGACAATGGCTATGGGAGCCTATGGATGACTTCCAGAATTCAAAGCTTTTAATTGAGCGCTCCTTTGAATTGCAGGATCCAGTGGCCATAGTGGAGCAGATTAAAAATGGGTAAATTTACAGATTTTTTTTTTTATTCAGGTTAGGCGGGATAGGTAGGAAGAAGGGGTGATTTTTTTTTTTTTTTTTAGAAAAGAAATAGTTAGGTTTTTCTTCCACTTTAACTGCATTCAATGGTGTTTCTGTTTTATCTGCCTGGAGTTCAGCTAAAAAAACAAAAGGTTGGGATGGGGGATAAAATGTCAGAAGAAGAATCACTAGGACTGAAGTAGTTAAGGAGCAAATCATTAATTTTGAGCTTTCCAATTGACATACATATCCAATCACTCGATACCACTGTGTGAATCCTCAATAATACCATCAAATTGCATTCAATACGTACACTAAATCCTGTGATTAACCATGGCAGTAGATTGGCCTTCTGATACATTAATTCCTCTTGACTATTACAAGCCAGCAATTATTCCTACATTATTTTCTCCCTTTCATAGGCCACAGGAGGACATGTGAGATCCTCTGGACTAGAAGCTGTCCAACTGGTAATGAACTGATATGCAATTAGTAATTATCATCTGTTTATGTTGGCTCCACTGCACTTGTGCACTGCACTTAACCTAGAAAATGTACATGTGATATGGAAATGATATTAGCCAAGGTGGACGTAATATTTATCATTAAGAAAGGATTAATTTCTCATATTAACCTAATATTAAAAAAGTCAATATACTTCCCACCAAGTAGTAAAACAAACAGAAAATATGATATCTCTACTGATTTGTTGCTTATTTTTCCCCTCACAGTCAATAGTGAGGATTTATGTGTTCAATACTAATCTCCCTCAAAGCAGCTAATCATAGTTTCTGGAGGCAGTAAATATGAAATCGGAGAAGAGCAGCTGACAGACTTCTGTGTAATGAATAATCAAAAACCAACAAAACACAACAAACGAAGATGAGCTTTAAAAAAAAGAGAAGCGGTGTAAAACAAAAGGCTTGATCGTCTATAAAATAAGGCAGGAAACTAGTTTCCTAGCTTTCCAGGAACTGATAAATACTTGATCCAGCTGACTTAATGACTAGCTGAGTAACCATTCACTTTGAATGGAAGTATACATAACTGAAGGCATTATAACAAATTCCCTCGGCTCATGAGGAGCTGATTATATAAGAAATGCATATCCTGAGACTTTTTTTTGCCCTATCGTCCTGCACAATCACCTCTTATTTCTTCATTTGTATGCCCCAAGTTTGTTTCTCCTCTCAATAATTTTTAAAGTTGAAATCTAAACTGTTGAGTAAATAGATTAAATAGACATGTGGGAGCTGCCAAAAGATTACATTTCTACCTGAGATTTACATACACACATTTACACACATCACAGATATGTCTGGCAGGACAGGAGACCTGCTTTTTTCTAATACAGCTATTGAGCACTTACAAGTCTTGCCCCTCCCTGGCCTGTGACTGGACAGTGAAAGGAGAAGCAGCAGACTAATGAACTCATCTCTCTGTTTCTCTGCTCTCTTCTCCTATCAGTATGTTTCTTGTTAGTACATGAACAATATGGCATAATTTGACTGGCTGCATGAGCCACTTCTTATTTCCTAAGGCTAAACTCTATACTGCAAGGGGTTGATATCAAGTCAGATTTAGGTAATTTTACTACTTCAGTTTAGAAAATTCATTTGTGTCTGTAGTTCAGCTTAAACAATCCTTCTGTGGTGACTGGGGATCTTATTTTTTTTCTTACTCTTATTTCTTATTAGTCAATAATTCAGGCTATGGTAGGAGGATTTTTCTCAGGATTTTTTTAACAATAAATTATACTGTTGTACTGAGGAATTTTCATGTTTATTTACTTTCCTCTGGGTTTTTCCTCTGGGTTTAGTTGCTCATTTTAAAATATAAATGTAAATATAGGCATTTTGAGGAGAGGTCTACAAACCCAAGTCTGATTCCTGAAATTACGTATTAATCTTGCTGGATAGCAACATGGTTTACTTCTGGTATTTCACTTCCTGGTTGATACAGCCAGGTAGCCTCAGTTGGAATGAAACACATCAAAGCTTGTGATCAGAATAACAATGGCTTGGCTCAAGCCCACCTGCTTTGATATGTGTGATTGCAAGCTTCAAAGAGACCACTGCTGCCAAGGTCTGTCTGTGGTGATTTGACACAGGGCTTATGGAGCTGTCCCTAGTGGACAATACAGCATGCTTCCTGGAGAATGGGCAGACGTTTGAAGGAATACCTAGGGGTGGCTACGAATAGGCGTGTATGTTTGAATGAAAGGAGCACACACACACAGGCAATTCTCTTTTTCCCCCTTTCTCTCTCTGCTGATGCAGGTCTGTGCAAGTCTCATGGCTCGGCCATCTTGAGGCCTTGCTCTGGGTGCTGGTTTGGGCCTAAACTCCATGCGGCACAGGGCTTTCTCTTACTACACCTGGAGACCAGCCAAGAGGACGTGATAAGTATATTCCTGTATTGTGTTCTGATTGTAAGCTATGTAATATTGTAATACCTTTTAATACTTTTATATTAGTTTCCTGTTTTCTTGGGAAATAAATGTAACTTGTTTACTAAGCAGAGGTGTTTGTTAGATCATTGTGCTTATCAGACTCTTATAGATTCACAATTATAGGGACTATTCAAATTAATACACAGATATAATATTAATTATTGTATCAGTTACTTCATTTGGCACCCCAGAGGTGTGCAATATTTATTTTTTTTTCTGCACAGAATTCACAAACCCTAATCTATTTTTGTCTTTGAGTCCCTGTAAGCATAAATCCTCAAATACACCCAGAACTGAAAATCATCTCTAGTGTGGACAAGATTGGCGCTGGCTTGTAAATTCTGAAACCACGCTTGGATGGTCATGAAGATTCTGTGAAATATTTAATCAGGGAGACGAACACATAGAACCTGGTGAGATCTTTGGCTGATATATGTTTATATGTTAAAGGTTTGTATCGTTAATGTGCTTTAGGCCTGTAACCAGTCAACTGTGCTTGTAAGTGAGGGATTGATCATCCCTGGTTCTGATGTAGCCTGCAGATTGACAGGATAAACCACACATCTTTGAGGAAAAAGTGGGAGAAATATAGATTTTTATTTTTTTACGTTTTTTTATTCATTTTTTTTTTTCATTTTTATTTATTTTTTTAATTTTTTTCCCACGTGAGTGTGAAATAGCTCTCTGTTCCAATAGAAGTTCAATGTGGCCTGCGATCTAAGGGGTTTAAAAATCAATGGTAATATAGTAAGGCATTGACTAAGAGTGTGCCTTGTAGGTTGCAGAACTGCAAGGAACAAATTTGTTTTTAAACGGCTTTGTATCTGTTTTTTTTTTGGTTGTGGGACTACAGGTAGAAGTCATTGATGACGAAACCGGTCAGGGTGTGGCCTACACGACGATCCAGAAGTGACGCCACTGTCTACTACCATCTACCAGGAAGATAGTGTGGTGTCTGCAGGGAAACACACATCCCATCCTGGACGGCTAGACATGGTGACAGCGCCCTCTGGGCTTACTTATTTGCTTGTTTTAATATGTTACAATGTACGTAGTTAGGATTAAGGGGAACACTGTTGTATAGGGGATTTTTACATGAATAAAGAGGATTACGCTATGTCGGTGTTACTCTTGTGTTTTATGATATATATGGAGCCCCTTTACCAGTGATTCCTGCTGATGATGAGGACTTACTATTGAAGTGGATGCTGAATACCTCCCTCAATGCTCTTTTAACTCTTTTAATAGTGGCTTCTGGTGAGTTTGACCCCCTGGGGGAGTGTGCATCACGTGGTGGAACATGTTTTCTTTCTGGTGAAAGGCGCACGCTTGGACATCAGTGATTCTACACTTATAAAAACCTTGCACTGTCTTCATCATTACCTTCTACATAGAGACTCACATTTGTGTTTTGGCCACTTACTGTGACACTTTTTTTGTGGCTTTTATTTTAGCGCTGTTTTTAGTATTTTATGATCCAGGGTTTAATTGCTGGACTTTTTTACTACTTATTTAGGTAAAAAGTTAGCTTTTAAACAGCTTTTATCTGTGTGTTTTATATCTGTCTATCTGTGTAGCTGTGTGCAACAGGTTAGACAAGCTTCAGTGTGGGTAGGCTAATTAGCATATTAATGGAAGCCATTGAAGACTTTGTTAACAAGTATGGCTGCAAAGATAGAAGTGAAACAACATGCAGAAAAACCAGATGCTCTTATTGCTGCAAGTAATGTTACTATGACAGAAATCAATGATGGAAATTTAAATAAAAGCGCGATAACGGCGCTTGAAATTGATTCAGGAGTGGAGACAATGGAAACTTCTGATGACTCCTCAGATGATGAAACTGTAAAGTCTGTTTATTCCAATCATAGTAACCGTAGTAATAATTTTCAGCAATGTGAGGTTCCAGCGCCATATGCTCCAAGAAGGGCCTATACAAAAAAGACCAGCCGTCAAATGTTTTTTGTGTAAAAGGGGGTCACATCGCTAAGTATTGTTGGGCGGCGAATAATGATATCAAAAGACGATCTCAGCACCCAAAAACGACCCCAAGGCATTATGAAGTATATTCTGCCCGATGGAGTAGCAACAGAAAGCATGGAGGCCATAGTAATCAAACTCATTTCCCTTTTAAGACCCAAACATGGAGACTACAAACTGAAATTCATCAATATGTAGAACAGTTACGTAAAGTCAAAATGGAGGTAGCCGCATGGTTATTCAAATGTAGCACTGGGGGAAACAATGTTAGCAGCACTTGGGGAGATACAAGGATGCTAAGCATTTTCTGGTCAATGTTTCCTTGCTATGAATAAGGTGGTTTAGATGTGAGCCTCATGTTTAAATAAAATATGGCAATTGTTCCCCTAGCATTGCAATTAATGGGTAAAGGCTTGGGGGACTCAAAAAGTCAATTGTCATGATAATTGTGTGTAATAACTGTCTTTGTGTTCCTTTTTCCAGAGACCTTGGAAGAAGTTAAAACTGGTTTGGATCCTAATGTCTGTCTTTTGTTTGCAGGTCCTTCAAAGTAGCAAAACAGGGGTTTGGTTATTTTAAATGCATAATCGATTATCACATGGTACCATGAGCTCATTAATTAGTAATTGTTTGCAAACAATGAAAAAATAAGATAAACAATAGTCAGGCATTAATGGATTCAAGAGTTACAAATGAAGTTACAAATGTTGTGATGAGGTACAGATGTTTAGTTTTTTTATTTTTCCCATTAACTAATTGTCTTACAGATGGAAATGAGCACTTACTCTTCTCAGGAGGAAAGTCCATGGATGTCTTTAGTTAAAAGAAGAGTGTTTGTCATTGTTTTATGGTGGTTGTCTATGTCATGTTGTTTTTGTGTGATAATGGCCAGAATTTAAATTTTTTTGTTATTATTTTTTTTTGGTATTTGTTTAGTCATCTATTTTATTTTTGTTTTGTTCAGGTGGAAACATTGTTAGGTTAGTCCACCTGAAATGGGGGCCATTGGCTCCCCCCCCCCCAATTAGCAGCTGAATACATTTTGTCTAAGACAAGAGTTGTTGGTAGGAAGCCATTCTAGCCTCTGGAGTTCATTTTTTTTTCTCTTTGTTTTATGTTCATTCAGGTGGAAAAAGTTACAAGGTTTATGCTTTGTCCACCTGAAAGGGGGATTAGTGCATAGGTCTGAAAGTACAAATAATGCATTGTCTTTTTAATGCTTAAAACTTTGAATTTTTGAGAAGCAACGTTCACGTTCTTTTTTTACAAAAATTTTGAACATACCATGGGGATCCATTTTAGAGTGGGTTCATCCTAAAGAAATCATGGTTGTTTGATGATTTGATTAAGAGTTGCAGAAGTCAGGAATACTAAGTTCCTGGGTTCCAAGGAAGGAACTATAAATAAACATAGCAAGTGAGCAGATATTGTGGATAAGAATTTGATTCTGCTCTTGTTTTTTACTTCCAGAATCCTGGGGAAGCGAGATTGGAGAGGTTTCTGGAACAGAGATGAAAGATGTTCATCTGGTTGGCAGTGTATCTGTGCCACACCACACAGAAAATTTGTTCTGATAAACATTCAGGAGAGAAGGGACAAACGAAAAGAAACAGATTAAAGCCTTTTTTACCTATGGACAATTTAGTGCTAATGCTGAATCTGAAAGGCTGTGCCTATCAACAAGACTTGTGAATCATTTTTGCCGGAGTCTCTCCTGATGAATGCAAATGTGCTATTAATACATGTGCAATGGGTTGGAGGAAGGAATTTAACATATACAATCCGTCAGAACATGAAATGTAAAATAGTTTTTTTGTTAAAGGGAGGAAGTTGAAAGAAGAAAGGTTTTTTTTATGTATGACATGTATTGACGTAAAAGAACTAATATGGTGCAGGTACCCAGGAGGCTGGCACTTATGCATAATAAAGTGTCTGTGGGCCAGACTAGAGTTTGGCCAGGTGACACATCAATGGGGTGAAAACTTCCTTGTAGGGGTGGTGTCTCAATCTTAGTAGTCCTGTAGGGAAGCTCTCAGTTACTGGACATGAGGGACACCAGAACTGCACATGGGGGAGATACGCCTGGTTGATGTCTCACCTGAAAGGTTGAAACCCTGCACAGGTAATGCCAGTTAATACACACAGCAGCATGCTCCGTTAGATCAAGGGAACCAAACGCTGGCTACCAGGGTACAGTATGCATTCACCACATGGCGCTGCAATATCTCACAGGGGTTGATAAAAATCTATTACCTTATATGTGCTGAGTATACACTGAATTAAATGCGGTCACTGTACCGGTGACTTACTCCCAGAGATGTGCGGACACAGAATGAGGTTCATGCAGGACGCTTATTTCTGAGGAGTAACCCGAAAGAGGAGGGATATATTCAGCACTACATTGGGGGAAATAGGAGCGGGGATGGGTGTCGTTAATGGAGTGGACATCGATCTCCTGAGGAACAAACTCTCAGCTATAGCTTCAGGCTTTGTTGCTCAGAGAGATTGGTGGAATCCATGATAGCATTCAACAAAGTCACATAAACACCCAGGTTAAAGTGGCTCCGGATTTTGGTCAACCATGTTGAGAGGTTGGTAGAGAGTGTGATGGTATAGGACAGAAATCTGTCATGGGCTCTGGCGTGCACGCAGGGGCAGGCGGAAGTATCAACCAGCATTGAGCAGATTGTACAGTCTCTGTATGAGGCATAGAGGCCTGATGAGTTAGCATCACCAGAAGTGCAGACTCGGTCTGTTTACTTGGGGGCATCAATGGGCTTACTGACTGAGGATTCTATCTTGTTGCAGTTGAGGCTAAATTACCCACATGTGATCAGAGAAGATGGAAGCTGGAGGCAGGTTGATATTTCCCTCGGTCAGGGGCATGACCATGACGTCCTTTGTATGCCAGGCCAATACATGGTGGTGAACGAAAAATGTTGGGAAGATATTCCACTCTGTTTTCTGGATGGGGAGGTCATTGCTGGGAAGGAAGCACCTGGGTATTATTTGGGACATAGACAAGTTTTTCTTTGTCCTAAAGGATACTGATGTAGTGTTAGTCATGGAACTAGGGTGTTCCTTGAACCTAACAGTAGGTAGAGGTGCATGATATACCCTGGGCATGGTCTCTGAAATCCAGGCACAGGGATGGAATTGCGTGAGTTGTGTCGTTGTTTCAGGTTTATATGTGTTAGACTCGATATTTATATAGAAGGGTCGCCCATTTATTTATACAAGTTGAGGGACGAATTGACGGTAGGGTCTCTGCGTACAAGTTAGAGACTTTGCTGCCAAGTCAGAGCCCTGCAATACCGCTAACATGCCAAAGGTGCGGTAGGAAAGGTTATTGTGAGCAAGCCTGCCTAATCCCGACCCGTATTTACAGTAAAAAGTTAAAGGAGGTTGATTGTGGGATGTGTAATTGGGTGGGACACGTATATATGTATATATCATGGTGATGGGTTGATTCATGTCTTGATATAGTGTGATAAAGGTGTATTTTAGGCTAGTAATATGGGCGAAAGGCCCTCCTCAAGACTCGATATCTGAAAGCTGGTTAATATGTTGCTCTGAGTGTGTGCTGGTGAATGGTGAGTGAATGGACAACCTTGCCGGTACTGCACCCTGTCCTGAAGACATAGGAAAGGAGAAGATACAGAAGATACAGAATGGTGACATGGAAGCTGTCGCTGAAGAATGATGGTGGTGTGTCACTCAGTGGCAAAGAGGCACGTGTTGGGAAGTGCAACACGGTAAGACCATTATGGACTGTTCCATAGGAGCTGTTTCTGAAGAACATGTTGAAAAAATGCAACACATTAAGACAGTTAAGGACCGTTCCATAGGTACTGGTTTGGAAACACATGTTGGGGAGCGACATACGTTAAGACAGTTATGGACTGTTCAATAGGAGCCGTGTCTAAAGAAGGGTGGTATGCGCCCTTTAGGCGCAAAGTGGAAATGTTGGATAGCAACATGGTTTACTTCTGGTATTTCACTTCCTGGTTGATACAGCCAGGTAGCCTCAGTTGGAATGAAACACATCAAAGCTTTGTAATCAGAATAACAATGGCTTGGCTCAAGCCACCTGCTGTGATATGTGTGATTGCAAGCTTCAAAGAGACCACTGCTGCCAAGGTCTGTCTGTGGTGATTTGACACAGGGCTTATGGAGCTGCCCCTAGTGGACAATACAGCATGCTTCCTGGAGAATGGGCAGACGTTTAAAGGAATACCTCTTGGTAATATCTATTGGATGGAAGGCAAATGGGGGTGGCTACGAATAGGCATGTATGTTTACTAAGCAGAGGTGTTTGTTATATCATTGTTATATCAGACTCTTATAGATTAGCAATTATAGAGACTAAACAAATTAATACACAGATATAATATTAATTATTATATCGGTTACTTCAAATCTCATGGAGAGAAGTTAGAGAGGCAGCGTATAGGGGTGTTTTAGGAGAATTGGCAGACATTATTATTGTTATCAATATCAACCGCATGTGCAGATTGTTTTTTTGCATGCATGTTAAAATGTGCAGTAAGGCCTGAACCCTGTGAAAAAAATGGTGGCAGATTCATTTTTTTATGTCACAAGATATTGTAGTAACTGTTTATCAAAATCCACATTTTACATTGAAAAACAAAGGCTTCATTGAGACAAATCCAGATACAGCATAATAAAGCGTAATAAAGAAAACTGAAAATGACATACTTCTGGTTAGACAATTACATCAGGATAAATAATTATTGGACTAAAGAAGTGAACAAAATATCAAAGGGATTGGACACAATAGCATACATATCATATGTACTGAGCATGTGTAGACCAGCGAATCTCATAGCAGATGCTCCCACTCATTACACAACCTTGCAATGCTAGTAACAAAGTCCTGTTAGGACAATGGCACGACTCAAGATAACCACCAGGCACTCATATTTTGGATAGAGCAGGACACTAAAGAGGTATTCTAAAGAAACTGACCAGGATTCTACATTATAGGCAAACTAGCCATCACCCACAAGTGCTGGGCTGTGCCATTCAGCAGTCCAAGTCTTAATTGTATTTGGAGGGGCAATCCCTGTGTGAGTATATTAGCTTCTTGTATGGGAGATTAGCATTCACATCCCCCAACCACAACTGAAAAGTAGGAGAAAGTGCCTACTGCAATCGCTCTCCTTGCACTAAAGAGCGTCTCTTGTAAAAAAATATAGTCAGAAATGTATTGGTTTCTGGGTCCGGGAAGAGACCAAGCAGGTATTGTTAGATATGTGTAGCCATGCCCCCTTGGGGATTGCTGAATTTGTGGGGTTATGGTTCACCTGTCACCCTGCCAAGCTCGACATCTATCTCTCTGAAACCCAGAGACATAGAACAGTCTATAAGCTTTGTTTTTGTTTTGTTTTTATTGAGGGGATTGAACTTGGATGGGAATAAAAAATTATGGGATGCCCAGGAATATTCAGCACAACTTGCTCGGGACTTCTATATACATGCTAGTATATACACTCCAGTCTTCTCTTCAGCACAAACTCTTGCTTAAGACCTCTTATCCTTCATTTCTCCAGCACTTTACTTGCTGCATACTAGGGGTGCAACGGATCGTCATCAATCCGTGATCCGATTCGCAGAGGTTGATCCGTACGGGACACCCGCGATCCGCGGAGCGCTCTGTGGCCTCGGCCATAGGAAAGGCCGCGGCTTTGGCCTAGCTCTGGAGTGGCGGCAATCTTGGTACACCCGGCGGCCGTTTAGCATGTGATCGCTCCGTCAAATGACGGAGCGATCACTTGTGCCGGTACTTCTCTCCCCTCTGTGTACTGATCTGTACAGTGGAGGGGAGAGATTGGATGGCAGCCCTGCCAATACTCTGCAATGCCCTGCCAATACTCAGCAATACCCTGCTGCAATGCCCTGCCAATATTCTGCAATACTCTGCCATACCCTGCCATACCCTGCCAATACTCTGCCATACCCTGCCAATAGTCTGCCAATACCCTGCCAATAGTCTGCCAATACCCTGCCAATAGTCCTGCCAATACCCTGCCAATATACCCGCCAATACTCTGCCAATAGGGAGATTGTGGATATTACAGTGGGGGAGATTTTTTTTTTGTTCCGAAAATGATCCGAACCGTGACTCCTGATCTGAGGAACGATCCGAACCGTGAGTTTTTTTTTAATCCGTTGCACCCCTACTGCATACCGTTACTCCTCCAACACTTCACTTGCTGCAGACAATTACTCCTACAGCACTTCCCTTGCTGCAGACTGTTACTCCTCCAGACTAGCTAGCACCACATGGCTAGGCCTCAGTGAACTGCCTTTTGTAGGCAAGGACCTCAGGCCCCTGTGGTGTAGAAATAGTTCAGGTTCTAACAGTCCTATGCACAGCTACCAATTCCAGATACCTCTCCTCAGGCCTTGCCAGACAGCCTGGCTGCAATGACCTCTCCCCACTGCCCTTCCTACAGTACTCTCTTCTGGTTCTGCACCCATCTCAAACTGCAATCTCCCAGTTCTCTCAGGCGTGCCTCCCCAGTCCTCCCGACTGTGCTTCACTCACCAGCCCTCCTGGCTGCGACCAGTTGTCCTCCCTGGAGTCTCTTAGCAGTGTTCTCTCCCACTGTCCTCTCTTTGCTCTCATGTGCCTCTCCTTCCAGGATCTCTTTACTCCTCCTGGATGCACCAGAGCCCCAACCCAGGGTTACCCCTCCAGACTGGGGAGCTCCTCGTGGGCCCCGACAGCCTCCACACTCTTTTACGCTAGCTCTTCCACCCGACAACTCCTCCCCAGTTGGATTGACCCTGAGTATTTAAGGAGGCCTGCCCCCTGCTAATCCAGGTTGGGTATTGGTCAAGTCTCGTTAGAATACCTCAAGCAGCTCCACCTCCACCTCTCCTCTCCTCCTTTCTTTCTAGCACCTTCTAGAAAGAAGTGGGAGGTGACAGTGATGCTACCAGTGCGCCACCCAGCCCTACCCTGCCCTGAGCCACTCCCAGCCCAGAATGAAAACAAACAGGCATGGACACCACTACTCTGCTAGAAAAATCCTTACTCAAGCACCTAACTAACTAGAGGGTGCTACATATGCAAAATGTACATCTGAGTTAGCTGGTCTTAGATTTTAGGAGAAACCAGTTTATAATTGTAAAAAATTTCCTTCCAGTACATGTCATCTATTGCACCCAAATCCGCTTCCCATCTGGTCTTAATTCAGTATGCCAGTTTGGTGGCAAACGGCGTGAGTCAAATTTTGGAGAGTAGATATCAAATGCATATTTTCAGTAAAGAGTACGCTCAAATTAATTTTAGTGCACACAAACACAATATAATCAAATGTTTTAGCAAATTATAAAAGATGAAGTTGTGTTGAGTAAACACATACCATATATGTCAAGCCTTAAAGTGATTGTAAAGCTTTGTTTTTTTTTTAAATAACAAACATATCATACTTACCTCCTCTGTGCAAGGGTTTTGCACAGAGTGGCCACTACATTCCTTTTCTGGGGTCCCCCGGCAGTGCTCCTTCTTTTCTCAAGTGCCCCCACATGGGGGCACTCATACGGGCTTGCTCCCAAGTCCTGTGCTGTGTCCATTGACACAGACATCAGGACTTGGCCCCGTCCTCGTGTCATTGGATTTGATTGAAAGCAGCAGGAGCCAAAGGTGAAAAATGTGAGGGTTTACAACCACTTTAACTTACCCCTACCCATTCACCAAAAAAGTGTCAAAAAAGTAAAGACAGTTTTTGACAATTCCTTTATTAAAAAAATAAATAAAAAAGTGTCCCGCGATGTCCATCAATCTTCAATTGCGGCCCCCTGATGGACCCGAAAAATAGAAAAAAAAAGCGCCGCCTCGATGGGAGGTGTCCCGCCGACTGCTGTCTCTTGGCTGTGACAGCTGTTATATAGGCTTATATATTCTGACGTCATGTGTTTTTTTTTCTATTTTTCGGATCCGTCAGGCGTCGTGATTGAAGATGGATTGACATTGCGGGACACTTTTTTTATAATAAAGGAATTGTCAAAAACCGTCTCCTGTTGTTTTTACTTTTTTGACACTTTTTTTGGTGGATGGGTAGGGGTACAATGTACCCCATACCCAGTCACATGTTAAAGGGGGCTTCCAAATTCCGATAAGCCCCCCGCTCGCAGACTCCCACACCGGGCAAGCGGCCCGGTATGGTTCAGGAGGGGGGGCGCTCGTTCACCCCCCCTTTCCTGGCCTGCCATGGCTGCTTGCCTGGATAAGGGTCTGGTATGGATCATGGTAGGGACCCCCACGCCATTTTTTTTTCATTTTGGCGCAGGGTTCCCCTTAAAATCCATATCAGACCTGAAGGGCCTGGTATTGTTTTTTTTTGGGGGGGCACGCCATTTTTTTTTTTACATTTTGGCGTGGAGTTCCTCTTGATATCCATACCAGACCTGAAGGGCCTGGGGGGAGGACCGCACGCCGTTGTTTTCAATGGTTTTTTATCTATATTACCAGGAGCTGACCATACATTACAGCCGCGAGCAATTTTAAATTACATTTTTTCCTTTAGAAATTTAATTTTGCTGTGGATACAGTAAAAAAGGGAATGATTAGGGTGCTCAGAACTTCAAAATAAAACAACGTCCAATAATGATGGTGATGGCAATAAAATGGAGGCTTCTTCAGTACTTATGGCTGCAGCTTACAGAATGAAGCAGTTTCTATAAAAACACAAAGAAAAGGCGCCTCTAAGTGCAGAAGTAGACACATTTTAATATCCCCAATGGGATTAAAAACACTTACAAGATAAGAAGGCAAAAACAGCACATCATGTAAATACGTGGGAGGATGCATTCTGCAGCATTGGAAAGGGTCACAGCGGAAGAAAATCTCCAGGCTGTAGGTGTGTAATCACAGCGGATCCAGTCACAGTCAGCAGCAGAGTGTCCAAGACGATGAGACACCGGTGGAACCGACGTAATCCAAGGAGGGAAAAAGAAGACCTGGAAGTGATATCAGCGCTGAGAAACCAGCCTGGACCGCAGCGCAGAGCGGATGAGGTCATAAGAAAGGGACACGTTTCGGAACTCTAAATGGCTCCTTTATCAACCTATGACCATGGGAATAGCTGTACACAATTTATATTCTATGGGCTGGCCGTGGGCGGGAACAATAATGAGAAAAGAGGAAGTGGACAGTATAAAAAAAGCGTTCCTAAAAAGAAAAAATGTGTATAGAAAAATGTATGTATAAAAATGTATTTAACACTTTTTAATAAAATAAAAATGTTTAAAATTGCTGGGAAATTGGAGAGCACATATATATGGAGAGAAAGCCAACAGCAATCAATAAGATATAAATGTGTATGAACAAATGTGTTGTGCATGCTTGTAGATAGTATATATTGTATTCTGAATATAAGCGTGTAAGCCTATGCATATACACACACATACACATATATGCACATACACATTAGAGTTTTGCATATCACGAGTATGTGTGCACGCTGAAATTTCTCAGACAAATATAGTTGACATATGAGGTCACATATTGGCGGAATCAAAAAATAACTCATGAGAAAGAAAATAGGAGGTCTGAGGTATATGAGATCTAAAGTAGAGAACTGACTTCAAAGTCCTCATTTAATCTTCCAGGGGCCAGAACATTTAATTAAAAAATCCAATACATTTCCCTATGACAAAGTCTTCTGTAGCGCTCAGCTGGAGGAAGATCCCTAGGCATTGCCTCAATGACCCAGACTCTAAAGCCATCCGTGGTTTTATCATGATATTGAAGGTAGTGTTTGGGGACACTATGATTATCCAGTCCACCAGTAATAAAGCGGCGATGTTCGCCAAAGCGCTTATACAGTGGCCGAATGGTTCGCCCTACATAATATATGCCTTTTTATGTAGGACGAACCATTTGACCACTGCGTAAGTGCTTTGGCGAACACACCTACAGCCTGGAGATTTTCTTCCGCTGTGACCCTTTCTAATGCTGCAGAACGCATCCTCCCACCTATTTTCATGATGTGCCGTTTTTGCCTTCTTATCTTGTAAGTGTTTTTGACCCCGTTAGGGATATTAAAATGTGCCTACTTCTACACTTAGAGGCGCCTTTTCTTTGTTTGTAATTTTGCTGCGGTACTGTAATAAACAGAAGGATGCACTACTTTACAGGCAGACTAAGGGGACTCCCCAGCCACGATATTTAAATGAATACTTCATATTTACTTTAAGCCTTATTAAATTCACTGCTCCTGAAAAAACAGGCATTTTTAAAACTTTTTTTTGCATTGATACATGTCCCCTAGGGCAGTACCTAGGTCCTCATACACTTTTTATGGCAATAACTTGCACATAAGCTTTTAAAATGAGCACTTTTGATTTTTCATGTTCGTGTCCCAGACTTTAATGGTGTTCGCATGTTCACACAAATTTTTTGTCTGTTCGCATGTTCTGGTGCAAACCGAACCGGGGGGGGGGGGTGTTCAGCTCATCCCATTTGTGTATGTGGGTGTACATAAGGGCTTTAAAAGCTTTTTTATTTATTTTATTAAACTTACTTACTTAACTGTAATGCTATCATAAGGGAGCTGATATACCACCTATATTACCACTAAATGCTGAGTGTACAAGAGGGCTAAAAGCTGTCATCTTTATGCAAATCACACATATACTCCTTGACAGTTAACATATAAAAAAAGATAAATGCTATATTTAAATTAAAATTCTTTCACACCTCTACTTTATTGCCAGGATTCATTTGTAAATAGATTGTTTGTACCGCTGATTTGTATCTACTGTAGGTCTCATCATTTTGATCTCCTTACTTTTAATTAACTTTTGTTGTTTGATGTAAACTGTTCTTGTATATATTTTCCGTTATTTGTATGGCACCATGCCTGATAAAGAGAATTGGATATGCAGAAATGATTGCACTACAAAACAAATTCAGTTATCAAACAAAAAATATAATTTATGTTTTATTTCATAAAACACTGTTATCTAATGTATCTAATCTAATGTACAAAGTTCACTTTGACCATTGTGAAGTTGCCATCAACTGCGAATAGGCTAGAAATATCCATCCTAAGCTAGAACAATTGTTAATTTTTCATAGCTGAATCATAACACCAAAACCTTGCAGTGAGAGACTAAAAAAATATTCCAGTACAAAAATGACTTTATAGCACTTATGCAGGAGATTGTTGGAAGATTAGTCTAATGAGATTGATTTCACGAAGGAAAAACTTCTATACAAAAGAGAGTCTGTCCAAGAGAAGAAAGGAGATTAATTGCTAACAGTTTCTTCTATACAATTAAAATGCAGCATTGTGAGGTCATGGAGATCAATTGCACAATCACAAAATATCTCTCATGTAGCAGCTTTCATTAAAAGTAAGGTGATCCACAGGTGGTTGTTAAACAGATGAATCAAATTGCTCCCTATGGCTTAAGCTACATACATGGAGCATAGAGACATAATAGTAGTGATCAGGTGTACACAACATGAAGCATTGTGTGATCATGCAAAAGTAATCTATACTACATTCTATTTGTGTAGCTTAGATCATAAGGAGTAATCTGCTTCCTCTGTTTGCAATCAATCAATTGAAGCACTGTGTACTTAGAAATACAACTATGCTACAATTTTCCTCTTGGGTTGATTTACTAAAACTGGAGAGTACAAAATCTGGTGTAGCTGTGCTATGGTAGCCAATCAGTTTCTAACTTCAGCTTGTTCAGTTAACTTTTGACAAAATAACCTGGAAGCTGATTGCTTTCTATGCAGAGCTGCACCAGATTTTACACTCTTCAGTTTTAGTAAATCAACCCCCCCTTCTGTGTAGCTCTGTCTCCATAAGTTTGCATGATTCACAAAGGTGCATGCCATAGGTAGGGTACTTATTTAAAAAAAATAATTCATACACATACACTATTTAATGTAAGCATAATCTATTTTTCAGTAAATCTTTTCTTACTGTGTTACTGCCTCTTTGTAACATCTTCTGTGAGCCCCCAAACCCATGCACTACATATCCCATAGTCCATAGTCCCCAGTCCATCTCAGGAGTGAGCAAGAGAAGGTGGCTATGTTTCTACATACAGTGGGACCATAGAGAAGGAACATAGCCAATCTCTCACAGGAAGTCAGATCACAGCAGCTTAACCCCTTCCCGCTGACCATAAGCACATATGCATCCTCGGCTTTAAAGGGTTATACTGGGATGATCATCCCGGTACTGTTTTTAGGGCGGGCGGTCGGCTCTTCAGGGATAACAACCGTTGCGGCTAAAAGCCGCTCTGCTGTTATCCCGAAATTGCGAGAGGGAACGTCCCCCCTCTCGCCGCCTTCCACTGCTCTTCCAGGGCCTCCCGTCCCACCGGGAGACCCGAGCCACGATTCGGCACCTCCACCGGCTAGAGTGGGACTGGAAGGAAGCCGGAAACAGCTTTGTTCCAGTCTTCTTTCAGAAAAACATGGAAGCGACCTCACAACGTCACTTCCAGTTTACTCAGCTGCCAATGGCGCATTTAGAAGAAAAAACAATGGTATTCAGAATCGCCGTTTAAAGAGTACCTGTCACCACCTATTACTGTCACAAGGGATGTTTAGTGATCATTTTTTTTTCTTTAAAGTGACAATGTAAGAAGATAAAAATAAATAAAATAAATAAGGAAAAAAAATTTAAAGCTCCCCCGTCCTCGTGAGCTTGCGCAAAGAAAACGCACACGTAAGCCGCGCCCGCATATGTAAAAGGTGTTAAAATCACACATGTGCGGTATCCCCGTGATCGTTAGAGCGAGAGAAATAATTCTAGCACTAGACCTCCTCTGTAACTCTAACTTGGTAACCGTTATATTTTTTTTAAAGCGTCGCCTATGGAGATTTCTAGGTACCGTAGTTTGTGACCATTCCATGAGTGTGTGCAATTTCAAAGCATGACATGTTAGGTATCTATTTACTCAGCGTAACATCATATTTTTACTATATAAAAAAATTGGGCTAATGTTACTGTTTACTTTCTTTTTAATTAATGAAAGTGCCTTTTTTCCCAAAAAATTGTGTTTGAAATACCGCTGCGCATACTGTGTGACATAAAATATTGCAAGGATTGCCATTTTATTCTTTAGATTCTCTGCTAAAAATATATATATAGTGTTTGAGGGTTCTATTTTCATCTGGTTATCTGGCCTGTTGTTTTTCAAAATAACAAGCTCTCTTGCGGATGTATCAGTTACAAGGATGAGACAAACCATTCAACACTGGCAGGGTTGCTTACAATAATACGCTTTTATTTTTTATATAAAACCTTTATCCCAAAAGGAAAAAAATAAACTGTTGCCATAACTGTTTATAAGGTGTTGGCTTGAGTCTTCTGTGTGTTAATGTATCTAAATCTGCATCTAACTCCCCTCCCTCCAGATTGACAATACTGCTGTCCAAAAGGTGCCCCTGTGCTCCTTCATCCAGAGTTTTTGCACTCTAAGGGCTCATGCATACTGCATCTCAAAGAAGCTCAAAGAAGCTGCTCATATAGGCTTTTGAGCTTATTTGAGCTCTCATTTTTCTGCCTGGAAACTCCCCTCCATGTTAGCCAATGTCTCCATACACACTATGGCCTTTTCAGGAGTTTACAGGTATATGAGCTTACAGGGGAAAAAAAACAAAAAAACAACCAAACTTGCGTTTTTGAGAGGAGCTTTTGAGCAGAAAGATGCCTAAGCACCCAAAAACGCGTGGAAAAGTGTGAAGAAGCATAAAGAAGCATACAAAAAGCCTGAAAAAGCACAAAAAAATTATGGAAAAATGAGCTGTGGAGAGGGTTTGTGAAAAAATGCTTATGCTCACAGAAGCTCAAAAAAGTTTGAATAAGCTTTAAAAAGCTCAAAAGAGCTCAAAAACGTGCATTAAAAATGCGTAAAAGAGCACAAAAAAAACAAGCTTCTTCAAGCTTAAGGCAGAGAAATAAAGCCCAAATGCCTGTAAAAGCAGCTTTTTTTTGAGCTGCAGTGTGCATGAGCCCTAATACAAAAGGTGAGTTACTGGCCAGATCACCAAGTAAAAAGAGAGGGGGAAAATCCTTAAAAAAAAAATGCACATCTAATGATTGGCAAGCTGCAATATATTACATCTTTGTTTTTTTATGTAATATTGCTTTAATTCATATGTCTCAGGTGCAATTTCAATAGGAAAAAAATATTGAACTATGTTAGACCGCATCCTACATAAAATATTTTCTTTACCTTACATTTTTAACTGTAAAAAATAAATGTAATGTACCTCATGGGAAAATAGCGCAAAAGTGTTCAGAATTGCTGTTTCCACATGTGATATAGTAAGATAACCCTTTGTTGGTAACTGCCTCATCTATAATCAATATATTATACATAAAGAAATTTTGAACAAATTTTACTTTTATAAGAAGTTATAAAAAAATCTCCTATGTAGCCCCAGTTTTGGGCTTGTTATAGTCAGGCCTTGTACCAAAAATAATATATGATAAAACTGCCACTTTTATATTGTATTTCTGCACCCTTTGAGCATACCATGATCTTCTATCTGACACTGCCAAAATGTGTTTTCTGTGCTCACAGCTAAAAACATTTATTTAGTTGTTCCTTCAAAGCAAAAGAAATGTTCTGCACCAGTTCATAAGAGAAGTTTCAACAAGTTTCAACAAGTTAAAAAATATCTGTGCAAACAAGATTGTTTCCAATAACTGGATGCATTCATTGCCACTCTCTAGAGAACTTTGAATGGAACAACCACCTTCAGATTAGAGATCTACTGTAATCTTGACCTTACATTGTTTTACTACCACAAAGTATTTGACTTGAATATTCTTTCACTTATTCACCTTCTTCTAAGGAATACATTTGTCCCTTGGAATAATAAGGTCCCAACATCTCATGTAGCATTTTTACACATTTCTCTTTAGGCTCAACAATTTTTATATTGTCTTCCTTTCCTCTCCCTGTTCTCTTGCTGGCTGAAAACAGGTGTATTCAATAACCACTTGAATGATTGATGGTATCAATTAAATGTGCTAATTTTCTGTGACACTAACCTGATAGGCCAAATATGTAGAGGTGGAGTTTGTATATGTGTATGTGAGTATATATATATCTTGCCATATCTGTTTCAAACCAGCTACGACTAAGGCTATTGCTGAAACGCGTCAGTTTTACTGTTTTATTGTCACTCTTATGTACCAATAAAGGATACTTTAAGGATTACAGTCTTGCCGGCTCTTCTTACTATTGTTAGATTCGAGATCTACCACAGAATTAGACATCAGTAAAGTAATATAAAAAGCAATAATAGTTAAAGTGCAGCAAACTATAGCATCCATGAGTTTCTTGTTTTGTTTTTCTTTGGGGTTTTTTTTTTTATTAGTATTTGCATTATTGAATAAACACCAACCCTGGATTAACCATTGAGAAAAAAAAAGGCATCTGTGTAGCACACCAAGGGGTGGGAGAATCCTTGTTTGAATAATCTGCATTGTTACAAGCAAACAATTTATTTGGCATGATTAGTGAATAAAGTTAAAATGCTTGCTTTGGAATCCTATTATATTCTATTTTGCATTAAAATATTTTGAAAGGTAATAAAATAACTTTGAATACATGTTTTTATTTGCATTTGCCCTTATAACAATTTGATTAAACAGTGTATTTGAAAAATGTCTAAAATGTAATATCTTTTCTGTTTCTGTTTTAGTTATATGTAAATGATTTGTGTATGTTGCTTACTGCAATTTATTGTTAAATAAATAGGTTTATATTTAAAGCTGAACTCTAGCCAACAATAAAAAGATAAACATGACCAGTCTAATAAAAGGCCAAATAGGAGAGAAGCATTTGTTGGGATATTCACCTTCAATCCCGAGCTCCCCCCTGCAATCTGATGGTCAGTATCATTCAATCCATTTTTTTTATCCCAGGGCATCCTGGACCCACCCCCAGATTGTGATTGGACAGTAAAAAAAAGAAAACAGAGAGGAAAAGTGCCACTAAGTGCAGTAAGAATGATACACCTTTTGAGCCCCCAATTTGGGATACTCACATGGTAATGGTAAAAACAGGCTCATCTCTATGCGCTGGTCCAGGGTGCCATACTGCTCCCCTCCCCGTGGCGCCTTGGAGGAAGGAAAAGACACCTCTGGTGTGCCGGGAGCTGATGGAGGAAGTCTGTGAAGGCTCCTATCCTGGGTCATCCTATTCTCTGAGCGCCACGGGCGGACGAGCAGCATGGCATCCCGGACCAGCACTTAGAGATGAGCTTGTTTATACCATTACTGTGTGAGTAGCCCAGATTGGGAGCTCAATACATTTATCAGTCTTAACTTATCCCCTAGAGTCTGCAACTACTCTTGGAACAGTAGACGTTTGCTTTTATCAATTAAACTCTGAGACTGAGAACTTTTTGCCTTTGTGCCAATTACTCTCTCCATTGTTGTGATTGGACAGCAAAAGGAGAAGCACAGTGGCGAGTGCATCTCTGTCATTCTGCTATCTTTCCATTCACCATGCTTTTTGTTATTAATCAACTGATTGACTCCTTGTGCTGCTTCTTCCTCTCACACTTTATCCCTGATATACAGGGTCTGCAAGAGGCTGATACCAGGTCAGATACTTACATTGATTGCATTTTAAACAAATCATTTAACAATATATTCATGATTACAGAGTTGCATTCCTCTGTGTCTATAATATCTGCAAATTCACTTCAGTTAAATATTGTTGTGGGCCTGGCCTAGACAAAAACTGAATTTATAATTTCTTATTTTACATTCAGCGCTTATTGAGCCTTTTTGTCTTCTTATGCCCCGTACACATGATCGGACATTCCGACAACAAAATCCATGGATTTTTTCCAACGGATGTTGACTCAAACTTGTCTTGCATACACACGGTCACACAAATCTTGTTGGAAATTCAGAGCGTCAAGAACGCAGTGACGTACAACACATACAACGAGCCGAGAAAAAGCAAGTTCAATAGCCAGCGCGGCTCTTCTGCTTGATTCCGAGCATGCGTGGAACTTTGTGCGTCGGAATTGTGTACACACGATCGGAATTTAGGACAATGGATTTTGTTGTCAGAAAATTTGAGATCCAGATCTCAAATTTTGTGTGACAGAAATTTTGATGGAAAATGTCCGATGGAGCCTACACATGGTCGGAATTTCCGACAACAAGCTCCCATCAAACATTTTCTGTGGAAAATCCGACCGTGTGTATGGGGCATAAGTTATGCAGTTGAAAGGCTGAGGGGATACCACTGTTGAGCTGTGTTTAATGCATCAGTTGGCCTTAATCTGGCTCCGTTTAGTAGTATTCTTTTTTACAAGGTCAAGGGACGAAGAATCCAGTGGGAACTACAATATCCTTTTATTTATTTGTTTGGCTATGGCTTTTCCTAATCTGCCATGGCTAGTCCTATAGTGCATGCTCATAAAACAAGAGTTTGAGCTAGCACCTATCCTTCTGAAAAAATATCTGATACTAAAATACTGAAATTACAGATTATGCTTGAACATGCATAATGACACAAAAAGGAATATAAAAGGTATTTGCACTAGTGTAAGTGTACTTCCATAACTGAAACTTATTTTCTCTGTCTGCATTTTTAACAGGTTAGGAGAAGCAGGTGATTTTATAGGCAAAAGACTATAGCAAAGAACATTTTGGAAACCATAATCAGGGAAAAGAATGACCAGTTAGTTACATTTTTCCTCCACTTCCATGTAAAGATTTCTTGGATGTCTGTTGTGGATGTCTGTTTGTGTGTCTTTTCCTACGTTGCGAGTGTTCCTCTGAGCATATTAAAGTTGTTGCTCAGTCATATATTGAAAAACTAAAAGTCAGCAGCTACAAAAAATGTAGCTGCTGACTTTTAATAAACAGACACTCACCTGTCCCAGGTTCCAGCACTGTCCTTATGAAGCCGCTTTCTTCATCGGGTTTCGGTCTCTGGACCCGGCATACTAACTGAGGGCAGTTGGCTGTGACTGCTTATGGCTTCACAGCTGGCTGCTTACTGACTGATGCCACAGATTTCTGGGACCTATGATGTGTTTCAGAAGGTTGCAGGGAAAAGAGGGGGCCGAACTTCCACTCAGATCACCATAGCAATCTGAGCGGAAGTAGGGGAGCGGGTACCTGTACCCCCCAACAAAAAAATTGTGCCAAATGTGAAGGAGGAGGGGGGTTGCGAAGAGCAGAACTTCCCCTTTTGGGTTAAGTTCCACTTTAAGAAGGGGGCATTAAAAGTTGGCGTGCTAAGCACTGCATCTGGAAATAGATACCAGGTTGTCAGATTTTAATACTTTCTAGGTCTCCGCTCTGAAGCAAGCATACAGTCAGTGAAGTAAGAACTGCTGATCTGTGTTTCTGTAAGCATTTCGGTAGAGAGATGGAATTTCATGTTTGTGTGTGTGCAAGTTTTGCTTCCTTAAAAAGTTTTGGTGATTATGATAGACCCCTTCAAACTGAACATAAATATATTTTTTCATGTGTGCAGCATAGCTAACATGAATTACAAATAAAATAAAACAAAAAAAAATGAAGATTTCCATAAAATATGGTTTAATTACAGGTTATTTTCACAATTAGCAGCCAAAAATCTAAAAGATACACCAAAATGTCTTCAGGAAGCAAAATCTTTGGCTGGCTAGTGTTATCCAGACATGCAAAAAGCAAATTCCTGTTTACTTTGGCCAATTACACATATTATTATGATTGATAATTTATTTGGACTAATTCAATAAGACCAAGAGCCAAATGAAGTACCGTATATACTCGAGTATAAGTCGTTCCGAGTATAGGTCGAGGCCCTAATTTACCACAAAAAAATGGGAAAAACTTATTGACCCGAGTATAAGACGAGGGTGAGAAATATCTCGGGCCCACTTAGTGCTAAGAACCCCAAATTTGGTGGGAAAACCCAGTGGAACTAGCACCATAAAATTTCCAAAGCTGGGGTTTCTAGAACCAAGTGGCCCCGAGATACAGGGCCCCAAAAATCAGTTCAGAAAATGTCAAGTACTTTTCTGAAGCAGAGAATGACATTTTCCGAACTGGTTTGGGGCCCCGTATCTCAGGGCCACTTGGAGCTAGGAACCCCAGCTTTGGATATGTTATGGTACCAGTTCCACTGGGTTTGCACACCAAATTTGGGGTTCCTAGCACCAAGTGCCCCTGAGATACGGGGCTCCAAAGTTGGTTCGGAAAATGAAATTTTTTGCTGCAGAAAAGTGCTTGACTCGAGTATAAGTCGAGGGGGGCACTTTCAGCACAAAAAAATGTGCTGAAAAATTCGACTTATACTCGAGTATATACGGTAATCTAATCTGAGCAAGTGCATTAAAAATGGTTGCACATTACCATTGTGCAGCTTATTAAGCAAGTGTGGCTGTAGATAGAGAGTAAGACATTTTTCTAAATATCTTCAGCTGACTTGCAGCAAAGCTCTCTCTGATTTGGTTGATGTACAAGTACAGGATGAGTACATGATGTACAAGATGTACTTAAACATAAGCATGGTAAAAAAAAAAAAAATTTTACCCTTTATATAAAAGGGGTTTGTTAATAACTGATTTCAAAGCAATTTTCCAACAAGCTGAAAAATCTTTTTGAGTGATAATGTTTCCAAAGATTGGAGGCACTCGTTACTGCACTTCTGTATAGCTTGATGTTCATATTTGATGTTCAAATTGGTTACATTGTTTGCTTATTAGGTACACTTTGTGCACAAAATCGTTTTCTCTTATCACTGTAATGAAAACTTCTACTGTAGCCTTTGTGCCTCTACAATCAAGGCCCTCTTAACTTTTTTCTCCAGGTGCATTCATTTCATAAATGCATTCATGCATTTATTTTTTGTAAAGGGCAGTGAGATATGCTGACACATAAAATTCCTAATTACCATTTTACTATATTTTTTTGTTAACAATCAACCCTATTTGCAAGAATGTTGTTTTTGCTAGCAGCCACCGGTACAAAGTGGTGCTGACTGCTTTGTATTAAATGATTTGAACAATTCATGTAATTTTTTTTAAGACACAAGCAGAAAATCCTATTGGCAGACTTCTTGTTAGAATGATGATGAATATGTGCATTAGCTGACATTGTGGTATGTCCACTTCTGCACACTGTTTATAATTATTTTGTGAATTCACGCCAGACAAGACCTAAATGCTTCTGAGATGGCTTGATGAGATTTGCGTGGCAGGAAGCCAGGTTTTAATTCCAACAATCAAGCTTATAACATACTCTTCAAAGATTAAATCATCGCATCCCAGGAGTGTTGTGCTAGATAACTGTGCCCGTCCCTTAGTTCATGTGCTGGCAAAGTCAGAGGAGGAGTCCAACAGTGAAACAGCTTGTTTCCATTTCTCTCTGTGAATTATCGATTGCTGAGGATGAGAAAGAGAGTGCAGAGCAATCACTCACAAACTTCTGCCTTTTAAACTGTAATCGCTGCTAAAGAACACCGCCACGCATCAACAGAAGCTTCAATATATCCTTGTTTACTCCTGCACTCCTGAGATAAATATCATTCCTGCCTATCTTCTGAAAGCAGTTTACTCTTTAGGTCAAGGGTGAGTGACCTGTTGGGGTAGGATAATGTCACAATTAAGAGGGAGCCATTTCAATGTCCATCCCTGTCTCTGGCAACAACAAACTATTGACAAATCTGTAGGTCAGTATTTATTTGATGAGTCAGTTTTTATTGAACGTTAAGTCATGTCTTCTAGCCCTTGGACTTGCTTTATAGTAAAGAGAAGATTGCTGCCCATTGATTGCAACTGTTTCTGTGCAGTGAGTCAAGGGAAATTGTTTAGGCATCTCCTACTACAAACATTTATATAACAAATTATGCGTGAAGAAACATGTTTGGTTGCACACAGAGATCTGTTTATCACTGCTGAAAACACCCATGCCTTTTAAAATCAGATTTAGACCTGCAATTTGGGCACACGGGCAGTCAAAGAGTATCTAAAGCCAATTGATTTATTTGTATTGGATTGAGTGTGGAAGTGTCAACCCCCCAGATTTTTATTGCTGTCTTTTTAAACCCAAAGTCAAAATGTTAATATGTTGCAGCTTACTAATCGTTAAATGTGGTGGCTGTATTTGTTTAAATTTTTAGGG
Source organism: Lithobates clamitans (assembly GCA_037952925.1). NCBI lineage: Eukaryota > Metazoa > Chordata > Amphibia > Anura > Ranidae > Lithobates > Lithobates clamitans. The sequence goes on from JBBGZY010000438.1 coordinate 14,233,199, forward strand.
TTTTTTTTCCTTTATTTACACCTGGTGATCCTGCCAGTCTTAAGGTGTCTCTACTCGGGATTCAACAAAGCATTGTCAGTTTTGGGAGAGGGTAGTGTACAGCCGCGTACACACAAGCGGAATGTCCGACAGAAAAAGTCCGGAAGCTTTTCATCGTCTATTCCGATCGTGTGTATGCCTCATCTGACTTTTTTTTTTTTAATTCTGACGGACCTAGAAATGGAACATGTTTTAAATATTTCTGACAAAATCAATTCCTATCCGTAAAACCGCTCGTCTGTATGCTGTTCCGACGGACCAAAAACGATGCATGCTCTGAAACAAGTATGAGACGGAAGCTATTGGCTACTGGCTATCAAACTTCCCCTTTCTAGTCCCGTCATACGTGTTGTACGTCACCACGTTCTGGACAGTTGGACTTTGGTCAGACTTTATTTTGACCATGTGTAGGCAAGACCGCTTGTATGGAATTCCGTCGGAGTTCTGTCGGAGAAACCTTCCGAGTTTATTCCGACGGCAAAACGTTGTACACACGGTCGTGTGTACGCGGCATTAGATACACTGGAAGATTTAGATTTGACCAACAAATTAAAGCCAAAGCTAGCTAACATTTTTTAAGCGTTACAGCAACAGAGTTTTTTTCTTTTTGGGATAAAGGTTTAACATAAATGAATAAAACCTTATCATTGTATGCACCCTTATCAGTGTTAACCTCCCTGACCTGTTTCCCAAGTGTGGCTCGGGGTTAAATTTCAGCACCAATAGCGGTAACCCCGAGCCACACTCAGGATTACATTGCAGGATCCTGGTGCGGTGTTACTTACCTTGTCCCCAGGATCTTGCGATGTCCCCCGCTGTGTCTGCAGGCTCTGTCCTCCTCCGAAGCCTCTCTGTGCCAGGCTCCGTTCCCTGCGAGTGTCGCGACGCATGGGGGAGGAGCCTGATGGCAAATTAAAAAAAAAGTAAAAATCATAACACATACAGTGCTGTAATCTTACAGATTACTGTACTGTATGAAATTATTTCACATCCCTTTTGTCCCCAGTGCTTTGTCCAATGCCCTGCATGCAGTTTTATATTATATATATTGTTCTTTCTGCCTGGAAACTTGAGATTGTCCATAGCAACCAAAAAGTGTCCCTTTAAGTCAAAAGTGGCTTTAGACCAGCTAGAAAACAGCGATAGTAAATTAGAACACTTGCAGAATTGAGCGATAGTGAATCGTGGGGAAATGTATTTTATTATTATTATATTATTATTTTTTAAATTATTTATATTTATTTATTATATTATAATTTATGTTTTTGTGTTTCAAACTTCATCATGCCCGGGATATCTACTAGACTCTTGGTGGACAGATTTAGGTGTCTTATTGTTAAGAATTACAGGCCTACAATATAAGACGCCAAATTTCCATACAAAATAATTGTACCGCTTTCAGCACCTAAAATCCAAAATAATCATACCGCCAGGGAGGTTAAATGGTTTATCGTAACACTCTTAGGCTACATTCACCCGGCTGTACATGGGTGACCAAGAGCATCCACTGGCGAGAATCAATAGATGTACAACCAGGAGAAACTACCAGATTTGTACTCTGTACAAATCAATGGCCAATGCCACGACTGTCTGCATGTAACCACTCATCTGAGTAGGTTAGTACATGTGAAAAGAGCCTCTGACCAACCCTTGATGGATTTACTGACTGCATGCAATCTGGCCGCAGCTAATCAGCCAATGTGAATGTGAACATAGCACAGAGTGCTACTGTGTCCTGAGGCAGCGTTTACCTGCTTCTGTAGACAGCAAACAAGCTGTACCCATGTGGCTATGTGAATATACAAAATCATAACTGAAGCTTTGACTGGACAGGTTTTGGCTGTTCATAAATACGAGCGGCTTTGGAGCCCTTGGGTCACACTACCTCCCTTTCAATCTTGATTAACCCCTATTACTCCCGTGAGATTCTACCTTTATACATTGGTCTGGAATTTCACTGTGGCACATTATGGTTTTCTCCCCTCCCCGGGACTTCCTATTGCTCTCCTCTTTCTCCACTCTCTTCTTCTTCCCTCCCATTTTCTTTCCTTTTTTCCCTTGCTCTATCTACCTAACTTATAAATTGAGAAAAAAAAGCATAGTAAAGCAAAACAAAAAGCTAAGCTAATGTAGATGGTATACATAGGCTTATGCAGTAAAGTGGGGATATGCAATTAGCGGACCTCCAGCTTTTGCAGAACTACAAGTCCCATGAGGCATAGCAAGACTCTAACAACCACAAGCATGACACCCAGAGGCAGAGACATGATGAAACTTGTAGTTTTGCAACAGCTGGAGGTCCGCTAATTGCATATCCCTGCTTTAAAGCATACGCAGTAGACTCCTATGTGTATGTCTCTCATGAAAAGGGTGACAATGCCACAAAAACAAGGATTATTAAAAACATTACCCTTTGACTTTAGAGTCAACAATATACTTGATTTAAGTTTTTGGATACACTATGCAACATTTTGTACATTTTATTTTTCATTCACATCCCCTTTTCTTCTCCTACTTTTAAACCAAAAGCAGGCTTTATTTTGAATGAAAAAATGAAGACCTACCCATTTTTTTTTAAGTAGCAGCCCATGCACAGTAGTGAGTTTTTTGTTAAAATATATATTTTGCACCAGTTCTTTTGTGTTCTAGTTATACAATGCTCCTACTTTATCATTTAAAGTGTACACAAATGGATTATTTTTTTAACTAACGTTGCTGATCTTTAAAGTGGACTCCCACCCACTAAAAAGAACATCAGCATGCAGCTCTGCTTGCTGATATAAAATAATCTTACATTCATTTGTTAAACAAACATTTTTTTTCCTGTTTTTTCACTTCCTGGTTGAATGAGGCATTGGTGATGTCACCCTGGCTTCAGAGATGCATCCTGGGAGGGCTACATCATCAGTGCCATCCTAGGAAATCTCGACTGTAATCTGCAAAATTACGTGAGATCTCAGAGGAAAGACATTTTCTCTCCTTGGACTATGTGCACTGTCACGTGTTCCAGGAAGCAGAGTGTTTGGGAGTTCTAGTAAGTAAGGTAGATGTATTAATTTGCCATTAGTAAAAATGCCCACCATGAGAAGAATGCAGAGGAAAAGAAAAATAAGATGTGAACAAATAAAAAGCCTGCAATTATCTCTAAGTATCTATTTGTAGATTGACCTTACTAAACATTGCTAAAGATGCTTTTGTTTTAATGTATTGATCAAAAAGACTACCCCCAATAATAGGGGTAATAATAATAAGGTCAACCAAAAATCTTGATAATAAAGTAGATAAAATCACAAAATTGTATTTGAACATGTAAGAGCATACAAACATAACAAAAAAAAAAAAAAAAATTGTTAACAACGGCTGAGTACTTGGTGTGAATATATATCCTCTTTGTCCCGACGTGTTTCAGACACGATAAATGTCTTTCATCAGGGGTAAGTAGAGGAAAGGCGGTAAGGTTTGTTCTACAATGTAATTAACATTGCTAAGAATTTGATACATGTACAAAGCATTATACATATTATTGGATGTTAGATAAAGTAAATATCATCAAGCAATATAAGACACCAAGTACAGCCATTATTTAGTATAAAAACAATGTCCACCATTGCCAGTAGATGAATGTACACTACGAACCCCATTATAGGCCACAGATGTCTCACACTGGGATCACAGTTCGTCCCAGTGAGCAGGGTCAAGAAATCTGGGGTGGAGGAAAATAATGTATATATACATATATATATATATATATATATATATATATATATATATATATATGTAAATATCTAGTAATAGGAGGGAAGTAAGTAAGCAGTAAGAGGGAAAAATATCTGCATTGCAGTGTAGTTCAATTGATTCAACCCCAATATTGTTGTATGGGTCAAGTTCTTTATTCACTTCCTGCCGTAGGACTTCATATGATGCCCTTGTTTTTGAGTGGAGCTACCAGGATGATGCCTGCATCACTGCACCTGACAGTGATGCTCTGTAATGTAAAATAAATCCTAGTGGCTAATTATTGCTTTTACAAGCGGCAGAAATTATGCCTTCCCAGGCTCTCCTATTCCACCAGGGAGCCCAGGACTGAAGCTGGCACTTCCGTTGGTTTACCATGCAGTTGAACGAGGGCCAGAATATAATCTCTAAGGTATAGGACACCAGAAGAACGAGTATTTTGACACTTCCAGTTTCAATGGATGTAGACAAAGCCATTTTTGGCTTGGGAAAGCATCTGATCACATCGATCTTGGTATGATCAGATGCTTTTAAGGGCAGGGGAGAGATCTGGGGTATAATAGACATACACATCTCTTAGTAAAGAGTACCTTTCACTGCTTATTAATAAAAGTTATTCATTAATAAAATAAAAGTGATTTAAAAAACATTTAAGGTAATGGTGTAAAAAAATAAATAAATAATCATTTAAAAACATTTTAAATCACCCCCATCCCCCCTTGTCCGCACACAAAGGTGAACGCATATCTAGATTGCATATGTAAATGGTGATCGCACCACACAAGTGAGGTATCGCCAAGAGCTTTAATGCAAGAGCAATAATTCTAGCACCAGACCTCCAATGTGACTCTAAAATGGTAACCTGTAAAGGTTTTTAAAGCATCTTACCTACAGTGGGGAAAATAATTATTTGATCCCCTGCAGATTTTGTAAGTTTTCCCACTTACAAAGAAATGAAGGGTCTATCATTTTTATCATAGGTGTATTTTAAATGATAGAAACAGAATATCAACCAAAAATCTAGAAAAAAACAAATAAAACAAATGCTATAAATTATGCTGCAGTTCAGTGAGTAAAATAAGTATTTGATCCTCAAGTAAAACATGACTTAGTACTTGGTGGAGAAACCCTTGTTGGCATGCACAGAGGTAAGACTGACAATTGTGCGGTCGTGGCTCCCAAACAAAATTGACGTCCTTTTTTCCCCACAAATAGAGCTTTCTTTTGGTGGTATTTGATCATCTCTGCGGTTTTTATTTTTTGCGCTATAAACAAAAAAAAATGGCGACAATTTTGAAAAACGCATTCTTTTTTACATTTCGCTATAAGAAATATCCCCAAAAAATATATAAAAAAACATTTTTTATCCTCAGTTTAGGCTGATACGTATTCTTCTACATATTTTTGGTAAAGAAAATCACAATAAGCATTTATTGAATGGTTTGCGCAAAAGTTATAGTGTCTACAAAATAGGGGATAGTTTTATGGCATTTTTATTAATAATTTTTTTTTTTACTAGTAATGGTGGCGATCAGTGATTTTTATTGTGACTGCGACATTATGGCGGACAGATCGAACACTTTTGGTGCTATTTTGGGACCATTCACATTTATACAGCGATCAGTGAAATTAAAAATGCATTGATTACTGTGTATATGTAACTGACAGTGAAGGGGTTAACCACTAGGGGGCAGTGAAGGGGTTAAGTGTGTCCTAGGGAGTGATTCTAATGCCCCGTACACACGGTCGGACTTTGTTCCGACATTCCGACAACACAATCCTAGGATTTTTTCCGACGGATGTTGGCTCAAACTTGTCTTGCATACACACGGTCACACAAAGTTGTCGGAAAATCCGATCATTCTGAACGCGGTGACGTAAAACACGTACGTCGGGACTATAAACGGGTGGCCAATAGCTTTCATCTCTTTATTTATTCTGAGCATGCGTGGCACTTTGTCCGTCGGATTTGTCTACACACGATCGGAATTTCCGACAACGGATTTTGTTGTCGGAAAATTTTATATCCTGCTCTCAAACTTTGTGTGTCGGAAAATCCGATGGAAAATGTCCGATGGAGCCCACACATGGTCGGAATTTCGGAAAATCCGACCGTGTGTACGAGGCATAACTGTGGGGGGATGGGCTATGTGTGACACAACACTGATCACCGCTCCCGATTACAGGGAGCGGTGATCAGTGTCACTAGGCAGAACGGGGAAATGCTTGTTTACATTAGCATTTCCCTGTTGTTCCTCTCCATGAGACGATCGTGGGTATCCTGCAATCGCACTGACGGAGCTCACGGCGGCGCACACTAGCCCGCAAACCGCTTCTTAAAGGGCAACGTACAGGTACGTTAATATGCCTGTATGTGCCCATCTGCTGACGTATATCGGTGTGAGCTGGTCAGCCATAGGTTAATATGCCATACTCAGATCCTTTAACCAATTGCCAACTAGCCGCTGTCATTATACTGCGGCAGGTCGGCACGATCCTACAAACCGTCGTAGCTATATGTCGGTCCTTTCAAGCGGGATAGTAGGCGCGCATGCACCACTGCACAGCGGGGGTGCCGATGCTCATGACTAGCGGTCGCGATGAGAGGCAGAACAGGGACGTGTATGTGTAAACACACACATCCTAGTTCTGTGAGGAGAGGAGAGGAGAGGAGAGAGAGATTGTGAGTTCCTACGAGCTGGAAACCACGATCTCTCCTATAATCAGTCCCATCCCCCACAGTTAGAACACACACATAGGGAACACAGTTAACCCCTTGGTCGCCCCCTAGTGTTAACCTTTTCCCTGCAAGTGACATTTATACAGTAATAAGTGCATTTTTATAGCACTGATCGCTGTATAATTGCCAGCCGACCCAAAAATGTGTCAAAAGTGTCCGATGTGTCTGCCATAATGTCGCAATCTCGATAAATATTGCAGATCGCCTCCATTACTAGTAACAAAAAATAATAATAAATAATAAAAATGCCATGAATCTAGTCCCTATTTTGTAGATTTTGCACAAACCAATCAATCCCTATTTTGTGATTTTTATTACAAAAAATATGTAGAAGAATACATATCAGTCTAAACTGAGGAAAAAATTTGCTTTTTGAAAAAAAATTGGGGCTATTTATTACAGCAAAAAGTACAAAATATTGTGTTTTTTTCAAAATTGTTATATTTTTTTAAGTTTATAGCGCAAAAAACAAAAACCGCAGAGATAATCAAATACCACCAAAAGAAAGCTCTATTTGTGGGGAAAAAATGTCAATTTTGTTTGGGTACAGCGTCGCACGACCGCGCAAATGTCAGTTAAAATGACGCAGTGCCGTATCGCAAAAAATGGCCTGGTCATTGAGCAGCCAGTTCTCCGGGACTGAAGTGGTTAAATTCATCATTATTTGCATGGCTGGAGCTATGGGATCCAGGGTACAGGCTCTCTGCAGACTCCTGGAGTAACTAATGTTAAATAATAATTTTTTTAAGTTTAGAAATTGAATATTCTGAAAAGTACAGGAGTTATCATTCTTGCACCGTAGCCAAATACCCAGGACTGATCTCTTCACCATGCATATTATGAGTAAAATATGCAGTATATTAGCAAAAGTTGCAGTATAAAATGCTAAAAAGGGCAATGGCAAGTGTTTGAATGAAACTCTCTACAAGTCTCATATAGTCATACCTTTAAATGATAGACAGGTTTTGAAGGCAAATCAGAATAATATACAATTGCTATTTTTGTCATGCCCAGTGTAGCTCAAGAACACCTAATGTGACACATTGAAAAGAATACAGCTCAGCACACAATATTATTACTGGAATACAGAAAAGGATATGGTGTGATGGAGCCCTTGAAATGATCTAAGTAGCAGTCATTTTTTTCCTGTAATACTAAAACAGTACTCAGGAAATTCTCATTTCTGTGTGACCCCCAAGTGGCCTATTGTGACTGATATTATATTCAAACGTCCATCTATTTGCATTCAGTTGTATGAATATAGAACCTTTTAGAGAAGTGCCCTTGCTCTTATTACTACCTGGGTGATCTCTTACTTGGTCATTATGGACCGCTATGGAATAGAAACAGCAACATAAAATTCTAATGACATGCAAAACAATTACTCCAAGAGAAGTGCATGCAGAGCACATACTTTGTGAAAAAATATATAATTAAATAAACTCAAAGCATTACATAAGATGTATTCCTTTTTTCAGCATGTAATGATGTCATTGTTTACATTTGCTAGTGATGTCACACCAGTGCTTCCACTTACATGCATGAAATACATTTTTCTATAATTTAAAAAGAAAAATGTAATATTTCTAATTAAAAAGAATAATGCTCATTTTGGAAAAGCAAAACATATACTTACCTTGTAACTGGCTTCCCTTCGTGGGGTCCAGAAGATATATGGTTATTGTTATGGGGTATCATTGCTGGCCATGACACTTATTGGAGATTATAGTTGGTATTGATAAATGATGGGGGTTATCACTCCTGGCTTTCACACCAACGATGGAACTCTATAAACCATACATTGTAAAGTAACACCCACTTTATTTATTTCTTTGGCTACAGCACCAGGTGCACGGCGGGCAGCATTATACATGGCACAATCTTCTTCTCGATTCTTTCGAGCAGGGCGACAGCCAGCCTTTTAATAACATTGCATAAAACAATGCATTTTTGATTTTCTTACTCAGTATTTCTCATTATGTTCGGGGTGCAGGGATTTAGCTCCCCCAACATGAGCACTGCCCAACATATATCTCTGGACTCACTCTGGATATAAGTTAAAGCGGACCTTCAGTATTTTTTTCAACTTTCCATCTATTAAATCTTCTGCCCTTGTTGTTTTAACTTAGAATAGTAAAAAAAAAATTTCTGCCATACCTTATACAGCCCACTTCCTGTGTCTTGTCTGGTCATTAGCCTAGGCTTATGACATCACGCACAGCTCTCTCTCTCACTCTTGTGAGAGTTTGCCAGCAAGGGAGGGGGGGTGAGTCATAAGAGGGCCAATAAGAGCTGCAGGGCTGCAGAGCTGGAGTTGTGCCTCTATGTGTATGTGTAAGTCCAGGAAGTGATCAGGTAGCAGCTTCAACTGCCCACAGTTAAAATGGCTGCAGCCAGACTTAGTGGAGGGAGATTTCTACAGCATATTTGGCAAGTACAGAATCACAGTATATATAAAATAATATGCAAAGTGGTTGGAGGGAAGCTTCAGAATGGCAAAGATGTTTCTACTACAAATTATGTGAGCAGACTGCAGTTGCTCTTTAAGTATATTTGTTTTTAATTGTATTATATTGTGTATTTTTTACTGTTTGCTTATGCATTTTTACATTAAGGCACTGGGGTCTGAAGGACAAATAGGCATTGCATTTTGATGCAAGGTCTTCTATAAGTAAATTTTACACTGTTTTACATTTCCCAAAAATACAGTGATACCACAGTAGCAACAACAGAGGAAAACAGATCTAAGTACACTGAATATGTGGACCTTCCTGTAATATGTATATACAGTACCTTATGAATAAAGGGTGAAATAGACATAATATGCCTTTATTCGGTGAACACATATTTTTTCAGCAAGTGCACTTCTTCCAGTTTTTGCACACATACTTTTCCAGCCTGTGCAAGCTTACACTGTGCAGACATCTATTGTCTACATTATACTGCAGAGGTGTCATATGCAATCTAATGACTTGGCAATACCTGCCATATTGGACAATGATCAACCTGGCCAATCCCCAGACGAGGTTCTTTTTGTGATGAAATGCGTAGGGTGGGGCCTACGACGGTGACGTCATCACGCTACACCTCCCAGGAGGTTGACAGACAAGCAAACCAGGAAGTAAAGCAACGCTCATATGGACGCTGCGGTTCCAGTATAAATACATGCTGTTTCGATGCTTTTATCCTGTAAGTGCAATGTTTTTACACCATTAAATTTGGAATTTTGAAGTACTGCACTAAGGGAGCATTTCTTTTGTTTTACATTTCCAAGCTCCATCTGTAAAGTGGGAATCCCGGCCAGTATTACCACTTACGGACCACCCGCCATCATTATACGGCGGCACTTTGAAGTGGAATATTGTTGTTATGGTAGCAACTAGCTGCCATAATGCCGGTATCCACTTCTTCACCGGGCGGTCCGCTTCAAGATGAAAGTGGGCTCAGCAGTGGAGATCAATTTTATCGGTGGCGAGAGAGGGCCCCCCACCTGCCGCGTTCATGTGCCCTCCACCGCTTACCAGAGCTGTCGGCAGCGGCGGAGGCGATCGCGTCCTCTCCCCTGCTTGGCATGGAGCTGAGTGAGGGGAAGATGGCCCCCATCTGTCTCCATACCATTGCAGGGCGTAAGCGACGTCCAAACGTCACCCATAGCTTCTAAAGTCCCATCAGGCTTGCGTGCAGAAGCGAACGCATACGTGAGTAGCGCCCACATATGAAAACGATGTTCAAACCAGACATGTGAGGTATCACCGCGATCGATAGAGCGAGAGCAATAATTCTAGCCGTAGAACTCCTCTGCAACTCAAAACATGCAAAGGGTAAATGTTTGTTGCCATTCCATGAGCGGGCGCAATTTTGAAGCGTGACTTGTTGGGTATCAATTTACTCAGCGTAACATCCTCTTTCACAATATAAAAAAACTGGGCTAACTTTACTGTTGTCTTATTTTTTAATTCAAAAAAGTGTATTTTTTTTTAAAAAAGTGCGCTTATAAGACCGCTGTGGAAATACGGTGTGACAGAAAGTATTGCAACAAAATATATAATGTTTGGGGGTTCTAAGTAATTTTCTAGCAAAAAAAAATTATTTTAACTTGTAAACAACAAGTTTGAAAAATAGGCCCAGTTCTTAAGTGGTTAAGGTTCCTGGGGAGACCAATTTCCCTGTGCTCGGTGAGACCACTGCATAGTGGTCACGGGAAGCAGGATTACTTACTCTCACCTGGGTGTGGAGCAGGATCTATCTAGTGTGAAGGATTATCACTTTTCCCCTCACCTACAGCTTTTTCATGTATACAAAGCACAGATTTTGGTTTTGCTTTCTCCTGTTCATATGGGCTGTGCATTTGGGACTCTTCATTAGTTTTCCTTTGAAGCCTTTTTTCACTCATGTAATTTTAGGTTCATTTAGCGTTGCACTTATTTTACATTTTAATATCATCCTATGTATGTGGGCATCTTAAAATGCTGTTCCAGGCAACAAGTCAAACCGATCTAGCAGCTATCTAGAAAACGTCAAACCCATTCTACATTTAAAAAGTTACTTAGGCTACCTTACTCTGAGATCTCTGTAATCCACTGGGGTCAGTATCCAAGAAGCATCACACAGAGTCACTGAAAGTATAATTTCTGAAGACTGTACTGTTAACCTCATTGCTCTCCCTATGGCCACATACAACTAGGATTTCTTATGGCTCAAGTCTAAGGTTATTTACTTATGCTGGGGTGATCTATGACCTGTTCACATTGTTGGGACCTTTATGTGCATTGATTCCTGCACTCTTACTTATATTTGGAAAAATGTTATGGCTGTCTCCTGATGAAGTGGATGCTGGTCCATGAAACATGTAGAGACTCCAGTTCAAAAGTGCTTCAACTCAAATGTACACTGCATATATGATATTCCCAGTGGTACATCTGCATTGTGTTTGTTTTTATGACACATATAGTGTCTACTTTGTTGGATTATAAAGTTTATATGTAATAAGAGCCTCCATCAGAGGCTCTTTACCTCAATCGGAGATGCTGTGTGTCAGACTGACACACACCACCAATCAACACGCTTCACGCCCCCACAGGCGCACTCTAGCGGCTTGTCCTGCTGGACATCATATGATGTTCAGTCAGGATAACTGAACCACTTTGCACGCGTCATATCGCTATATGGCGGGCGGGAAGTGGTTAAAGTCCCAGGGGCAAAACTGTTTTTCTCTCTGCTCTCTGCTCATCAGCCATAATTTTCAAACTTAAAGCAGCTTAAAAACTCAAAGGCAGGCAGACAACAAGGAGACTAGGGGGAAGAGGGTAATATGTTGAAGTGATGCACTACAACAAACTGAAGCCCTGTGAAGACTTTGCTTCCAGAATTTAAGACTTTAAAATTGTTATTTTATATAATTACAAATAGGGAGTCCATTAATCCATAGTTCTTAGAAATGTTTTTATATTTAAACATTCCTGACCTAAAAACCCACTAAAGGCTAAATTCACAAAGCTTTATCACAAGGATGAAGAGAAACTTCAGTCTTACCTTTACCTGTTAAGCGGGGTTGTCTTCAATCCATACACTCACATGCCCAGCAAGTCCATCATTGTTCTGCTGGAACCTGGACCTGTGTTACAATATTGGTCCTTCTTGGCCAGCTGCCTCTTCTGGGTTCAAGCAGCTGACCCACAATGTCAGCATGATGGGGGTTTTGGGAGCAGGGACATGTCATTCTCTCATATGCGAGAATGGTGGGAGAGGGTGGGGCTAGTTAAAAATAAAAAAATAAATAAAGCAAAAAATGTCCATGTTTTAGATTGCATAGGGGTAACAGAGTGCAAAAAAATTCAAGTCACTTAGGGGAGTGAAGGTCTGCTATAGGGGGCTTTATTTTTAAACATGTGACAAATTATTCAGTCCTATTAGACTCACCTAAAAATAACTGCAATCTATTTAAATAAGAATCCTTATCCTAATGTATTAACTTTATAAATTCAATTGAACGTTTGCAATAATTGGATAGTGAGCCATGATGTTTTATTATGTTAAGCTTAGTTTTCAGAGCAGATTTTATCATAGTCGCCTGGTCCTTTACTTCTATCATTTCTGCTAAAGAACTATTTATTGAACCACTGCTTGGGATAGCTTGATCCTATTTAGCCGTGTAAACAGGACTTACTCCAAATGGAATACTTGTGTACTGAAGCTCCAATATAGTATAAAGTGTCACAACCTGCTGGGCTAAGATACAAGGTTTTTGACTTCTTCCCTCTTAATTAGCCCCAAAGGTAAAATGTCTGTCTTTGTTAGTATGAAGAAAGCCTAGCTCTTGTATTGCAGCATGTTTGCTACTCTAGTTCAAGCCAGGACACTCTAAGAATTTATAACAACTTTGCTAACTTTTTTTTTTTCCTAAAGCTTTTGTGTTTATCAATTTACTCTCACAGTTGTTTCTGTGATTGGCTGTGTATTTCTTTGTGTTTGCTCATGCATCAGTTTATCTTCTGGATTTTTCTGTAAGAAGCTATTGAAAAAAGTAAAACTATTATGCATTGCCATAAGCACTCTATATCGTAGTTTGACGGAGAATTTGATCAGTTGCCAGGACAACATTTACTGTTTTTAAGCCATTCTAGCTTACTCGCAGAATAATGATGATGTGCAAAATACAGTATCTATAGCAACCAATCAAAACTCATCTTTTGCTGATCTGACTACAGTAAATTACAATCACTATTGGTTGTCAATTGCCATGGGTCACGACACTAGGTACATCATTATTGCTCTTCACTTATTTTTGTATTTACAATTTTGCTGTTTTGGAAACCAAAAAAAAAACATTTTTCCTCAATACAACCATTTCAGTTATTACTGATATGTTTTGAAAGCACAGCATAACCATAGGTCATGTGCTTCCTCTGCAAAAGTCTTTAAAGTTTAACTGATGTCAAAAGTTTTTTTTATTTCGTTTTGAATAGCCCTTAAATACTTCTGTAGCTGCAGGCACTGTGGAGCGATTCATTCTGAATGTTTACAGCAGAAGCACAAACTCATTGAATGGAAGGCATCTGAGTCACTGCTGGGAGGGGAACTGAGATGCTGAGAGAAAAAGACCTGTGAGGGCAGGTTCGCACCAGAACGCAGTGCGGGAAACCTCTATTCCGTGCACATTTCCCACACATATTCGACTTGCACGGCAGTTGCGATCTGCAGTGGGGGTTAATGTAACTTATTGAAAACCCACATGCAAGTCGCAATGCAGTGCATTATTAAGGCAGTGCATCCACTACCTTTGCTGCAGACCAGTGAAATTCACCCCTTTCAAAATGAATGGGCTCAAATCGCACTGCACACAAATTGCACAGGAACACATAGAGAGCATCTGTGCAATTCCATGTGTGAAACCACCCTGAGATGTGTAGATGAGCTTCTCCTGTGCCTGCAGCTACATAGGTTAACCTTGGCCATAGGTCTAGGTTAAAGAACGCCTATCAAGAAGGAATTATGTGGACTGCCATTCTTGACATTCTTGACATTCTTGACATCCAACTGAAATGCTAGTTATTTGGCTGTGGTCTGGATCCAATACTTCCAGACCACAGCTCAAACAAGCATGCATATTATTTTATATATACTGTGATTCTGTACTTGCCAAATATGCTGCAGAAATCTCCCTCCCCTGAGTCTGGCTGCAACCATTTTAACCGTGGGCAGCTGATGCTGCTGCCTGTTCACTTCATGGATTTACACAGACATACAGAGGCACACCTCCAGCTCTGCAGCTCTCATTGGCCCTTTTATGACTCAGCCCCCTTCCTTCCTGGCAAACTCTCACAAGAGTGAGAGAGAGAGCTGTGCATGATGTCATAAGCCTAGGCTAATGACCAGACAAGAAACAGGAAGTGGGCTGTATAAGGTAAAAAAAATGTTTTGCTATCCAAAGTTAAAACAACAAGGGCAGAACATTTAATAGATGGAAAGATGAAAAATGACTGAAGTTCTGCTTTAATATCCTTTTCTCATTAGTTTGTTCACACTTTAGCTACTTTCCCTTTCTAATTTGACCCCTCCCCCCTTTTCTGAATGACCACTTCTTCACTTCCTCTTTTTGTCTTATAGTGTGCCATCTAATCACCCCACGTAAATATTATTGCTATAGTGATTATAATCCCTTTCCTCCTTCTCCCCTGACCCCCCACCCGGAGTGTACTCCATAAGGAGAGGAGATGGCCAGTAGAAAGAAATAAAAAAAGGAAAAAGTGAGTAAAAAGGGAAGTATACTTGTTTTGAACTGGTATTAAAGCCAAAGCACTAGCATGACAATCAAAGCAACATGCATTTTCTAAAAGAGACATTAGCAATGGCAATTCATGTATTTCTTTTATGACAGGTGTACTTTAAAATCACTATTGCTTTAAAAGCACTGACATGGATGAAGAGATTTCAGAAAAATTCTGGAGTGATATTTCAAAACTCTTCATCTAATTATTAGAAAAAAAACTGGAGAGAAACACAATTTAAACTTATCCACAAGGCATTTATTCCTTTCCTGATAAACAAAATGGATCCATCTATTTCCATTTGCTCTTGGCATGGTTCATTCCATCCAACATTATTTAATCGATTCTGGGAATGTCTGGAAATATCAATCTTCTGGGATCAAATATTAAAGTGTTACTAAACCCTTACTAAACAGTAAAATCAGTCTGTATACGCAGTAAAGCATGTTTGTTAAAGGGGTTGTAAAGGTAAAAGTTTCTTCACCTTAATGCATTCTATGCATTAAGGTGAAAAAACATCCGTCAATACCGCCCCCCAGCCCCCCTGTTTTACCTACCTGACTCTTTAAAAGTCCCGCGCTCACCCCCGACATCCTCTTCATCGCTTAGCCTGGATGTTCATTGGCTAAAGTGCATGGATTGAAAGCAGCGCAGCCATTGGCTCGTGCTGCTGTCAATCACATCCAATGACGCAGCGCACCGGGGGCGGGGCCAAGTGAAACAGTGAGCGGCTATGGCCCCGGCTGTATCACAGGAGCACGCCCGCAAGCACTCAACACCATGCGAGGGAACTCACATAAAGGTGTTGAGTCGTTGCAGGGGGGAGCCGAGACAGCTGCCAAGGGACTCCAGAAGACCAGGTTCGGGGCCATTCGCAAAACGAGATGCACAGTGGAGGTAAGTATAACATGTCTGTTATTTTAAAAAAAACAAAAAACTTTAGTGATCCTTTAAACTCACTGTGGAACCTATGGGGTTAATTCTCTGCATTTGTGCATAAAGCCTGTTTGATCCTGTCTTCTCTGAACCTCCCCTTTTCCCTTCTTCCACAGTCCCCAATCTATCTCCTGATAGAATAGAGCCTTGGGGGCACTCTGCACATGCTTAAATTGGTGTGTATTTTTGTTTTTTCTTTTTCTTGGGAGAGTGCATGTGATCAGCACAGGGCCAATCAGCCCTGTCCAGACAGAGGGTCAGGATCTTGCAGCCATATAGGATAATTATAGGGGAATTAAAACTCTTCCTACAAGCTTTAACCAGACACTGATAGAAGACACCTATATACTGCTGATGTGAAAAGGTATTTAGCAGTTTATATTTACTAAAATAATTGCATTTCCATGTTCTGTGTACTGTGGGAGTCCAGATATAGTAAATGCAGGGTCATGGGTCTAGTAACACTTTGGCTTCTTGCACACTGTAGCTTGAAAAAGCTCAGTACAGCATTTTTTTTTTTTACTGAGCTAAAATACAGCCCAATAATTGTAATGTGCCTATGTACACAGGCATGTAAACAAGCACCATGCAATCTTCAGTGAAAATTAAAAAAAATTGAAAAATCAGCTTTTTTGGTCAGTAATTTATACCTCATGCGTGCAAATACGCGCGAATGTGCAAAAATGCTCATTTACATATTGTGCAGAAATTAAGTTTGCACGCATTTGCGCACAACTGCGTGAGTGCGTGCAAAAATGCACAAACCCATACACGCAAAAATGCATGTAAATACACACAAATATATATAGAAAAAAAACCTCTGAAAAAGCAGATGCTTAAAAAGGAGTATCATGTGCAAAGGCCTTTAAGTTATATCTTCAGAACTACATCAGTACATATCTTCAAAAACACAATGACACCATCGAAAAAGCTAACTTTTCCAATGCATCCTGTAATCCTAACATCAACTACCCACTCCACCAACGATAACAATTGTTAAAAAAGATTTGAAGGCATTAATGTATATTGAAAAGTTGGAGACAATCATTCAATCACTTGGCCCCACCAGTCGTTTCTTCACAAGATGATATCTAGTCTAGCTTAGTTGATTTTAAATTGTTGGTTGTAAACCTCAGACATAAAATATGAACAAAGCATATCCCTCTATAGTGTGTACTTGTCTCAAACCAGAGCACTAAGGGGTTGATTTACTAAAGGCAACTAGAATGTGCACTTTGCAAAGTGCAGTTGCACTCTGCAAGTGCAATTGCTCCAGAGCTTAGTAAATGAGGGAAGGCTTCACTTTTCAAAGAATGCCCAATCACATGTAAGAAAAATTAAAAAGACTGCATTTTTGATTGCACGTGGTTGGATGATGGAAGTCAGCAGAGCTTCTGCTCATTTACTAAGCTCTGTAGCAACTGTTCTTTGTAGAGTGCAACTGCACATTGCAAAGTGCACAGTCAATATGGCTTTAGTAAATCAACCTCTAAGTGTCTTTTCTGTCTGCTGCTTCATTCCTCTGCTATCTGCATGACCCACTGCTGACACGTTTTCCTGACACCAAGGTGATGGGGAGGGATCTCCAGTACACAGCCTGAGATTGACAGCCTCAGCTCTTTGTGTGCTGTGTGAAGATAGGGGTGTCCCTTCCTTCTAATCAGTCTTCAGAGCTCTTCTCACTGAGCTCTGCAGTGTAATTTCAGTGTTCTGCTCTGTTTTTCGACATCTTGGACATGCTTTATAAATTCTGGATTTTGAACTGATAAAGAGAAGAGGGGGCTGCAGATAAACAAAAACAACTTTTGTTTCATCCTGAGGCTTGTCACTTCACTGGGTATATGTGAGGGTTTATAATCACTTTAACTAGCCATGCATTCCTTTACAAAAGCAGGTGTTACTAAGCAACCACTGCTGTGGATCTATTTATCTTTACATTTCCAGTTCCCCATAATTCTGCATATTTCATTTACTTTAACTAGCAGAAGCGCTGCCTAAGGTACTTATACTGTATCAGTGATTGATAAGTTTGTGGAGCTTTATAGACACATTCTGAAAGCCAATTGCACCAAAAAATGAGTATTTCTGGGGTGAGCACATGTGGATTACCGGCCCTTTTTGATGTTGCTTGGAAACTCCGTCCTCCAGATTTTCCTACCAGTCTCCTTTTTTGACCTCTCCTAGATGACATTGAGCTCTTATAGCTAGTCTTCAAGCTATGCGTCATTATGTTACACTATAAAGAGACATTTATGTAAGAGTTTGACAACATCATGGATCTATATGAGCCACAAGAGTCTCTGCGACTTTTAAGAAGTCATCATATGATTCAACTTGACAGCAGCCCTAACAAGAATGAATTATACTGTACATCCTTATAATGGTAAAACTTAATAAGGACATATTTCTCCTTATACTTATTTGGGCACATAATAAAAATTCTCCCCATTAACTTCTCACTTATTAAAACAAGGATCTTTACCTAATCCCACTGGGTGACAAGAAATCAACGGGCTTCCTGCCTTGAAGGCCAAAAAGCGTACTTGTAATTGGTACTTACATTTTGTACACTTTACATACATACACTTACATTTTACCAGTTTATATGGAGAATTAGATCTGCCAGGGAAGAAAACTGGAAAAACACAAGTCTACTTCTTTAAACCAACAGTCAATGGAAAATGAAAGATTTTTTTTTTTCATTATTCTTACAGGTTGAGTAAAAACTGAAATGAAATACATTAATGTTGTCACCCACTGAAATGTATCTCCGGCCAAATTATTTATTTACTTATTGTTTCGTTTTTGGGTAAGGGATAGATCCCCTGAAAGGGTTATATTTCTATGTCCCTACTGGAGAGAATCGTCTTTCTATTTGCCCTGGTGACCATTGTCACTAGGACAGAAAATGCAAAATGTTATGGCTGTTACTAGAACATAAATTCATGTGAATCTCCCCAATGGAACACAAAGAACAGAAAAAAAAACTGAGAGGGGGTTCTTATTATTTCCTAATGACAAGCAATACCCTTTAATCCAAGGAACAACGTCAACTATAAACTCTCTACTATTATACCCTTTTGTATGAAATACCCACAATTAGGCATTCAGCTGCACGCAAGAGAGAACATTTAGAGTAGATCAGAAAACTGTAGGACATCAGGGTAATTTTGCATATATTTGCATAATTTCATCCATACCATACTTTAGAAGTGTAGAAAGCATGCTGTATGTCAGTAAGAAAATGTTCAAAGCCATATGATTCTTTTTGAAGCAAATTATAATTACTAATCTAAAAAGAAAAAAAAAAAAGAAAACTAAATATACAAGAAACAATGCAACATATAGAGGGCACATAGCACAGGTTTATTCAGAAAATGTCAAGATACATACTTAATATCCTCTTGTATAGGTGATGGGTCCACTTGATATCTATTCTCAGTCTCTCGTGAAGGCATTATACATTTGAGCAGCAGTGTCCCTGGATAATGTGAATTATATGCTCAGTATATTATACTGAGAAATGCAAGATGCCACTTGAAACTATGTAATGCATTTTACTATTGATACTTGAATTTATTGTAATGAAGAATAGAAACAAAATGAGTCATTTTCACCCTAAGTCCACTGATCAATGCCTAGAAGAACATCCATCCACGTGTGTTAATGAGAAAGCAAGCAAAGAACATGGAAAAAAAAAGTCTATTCACTTTGGAAGCCCCATCAGACATCCAGCCCACTGTGATCATTTAGGAAGGACACAGGCAATTTTCTACTCTCTATGTGTGAACGTCTTACATTATCACAGCACACAATTGTAGTAGCCTACACATTGTAATAGCGCACACTGCTATGTTCATTATTATAGTCTCATTATGGATACATAAATGAGACAGAAAACCACAAAGCTCCTATTTCAGTTACTTAGGAAACTAGTGATATAAAAAATGCCAGAGTAAGGGGGAAAGCTTAAATTTCACCTGCAATAGTCAGATTACAACTAAAGAATAAAGCACCATTTAACCTACTCTCACATATACTGTACCATTTGCTATCCGTTGTTTGAATATCGAATAGATAACTATTCATTTATTTGAGTAAAACTATTACCGTATTTTTCACACCATAAGACACACTCCCCCCCCCCCAAAAAGATGGGGGAAAATGTCTGTGCGTCTTATGGAGCGAATACTGACCATTTCCCCCTGTCGCCACCGCTGCCGTGGCAGAATACCGGTGCTCGGCTACTCTGTGGAGCAGAGAGGAGGACAGGATGTGAACATGGGGGGTGTCATTGTCGTCACTATGGGGGTGTGCTCCGCACCCAGGTTGGGTAACACCCACCAGAGGTGACACCATCCCAAGATCGGTGAGAGCCCTGGCTGTTTTTTTTTCCAGTCGGGAACAACTCCGGCGCCATGGCCTGGTCCAGTCTCACTTCCTGCTCTTCCCACTGGAACCTGCTGCTGCAAACTATAACCCCTGTCCTCCGGACCTTCCTAGCTGCTGCCCGCCGCTGAGAGCCAGCCAGCTAGGCAGAGGGGGTTGTGGATTGTAATGGCAGTGTCCTCTGCTGCCTGAGGTGAGCTGGTGATAAGGGGGTGGGAGGTGAGGGCTGGCATGGTATCCACTGCCCAGTCACCTGAACTGTTGTTATAGAAGAGGCTGAAGGGGTCTTTGTGTCTGCCCTGCCACCCTGAGCTGATCTAGGAAGGGGGGAAGTTGCTGTGTCCACCACCACCACCCAGGTATAGTGTAGATGATCTGATTTGGATGGGGGGGGGTGGTATTGCTGTGTGTCCACCACCCACCTATAGTAGTAGTATAATATTAAATATTTTGGTACACCATTTGGTTCAGAATATTTTTTTCCTCTTTTAAAACCTAGGTGCGTCTTATGGTCAGGTGTGTCTTATGGAGCGAAGAATACACAGATGGGCAGTACCGTAAAGCTCAATTGACCTTTTAGTTGAAATCAGCTATATACATTCCAGAAGAGCAAAGCAAAAGTGTTCAATGTCAAAGAAAAGCCTGTGTCCTGCCACAAGGATGCACATTGGGGAGCTTGCTCTTGCTCTCACCTGTTGAGTCAGAGCTAAAGCTTTCCACTCATTATGAAACATGAGATTTTGTGGATTGAGAATTCAAAATCAGTAGTGGGTGTGCTGGACCTCTGCAATTAAATTACTGTTTCCTCACAGAGAGCAAGCACCTCACTCTCCAGCTTCTGGCAGGACACAGGCTTTTCTGCTTAGGTTGTGGCTGCTTTAGAAAGAAAATGAACTGTAAGACATTGAACATCTTTTGCTTTGATGCACCTGGAATATATTTAGCTTATATAAACTGAGGGTTCAATAGGGCTTTAAAGCTTTTTGTATCATTTTGCAAAACACAGTTATTAATCCAAGGCCTTGTTGCATTTTAATGTATGTGTCTTTCTGCAATTTTAGTTTATAAGATAGAAAAGAAACTCCCACTTATGAATTCTTACATTTGTTCTATTAAAGGAGTTTTATATTCACAGCTTACATTTTTATTTTATAACATCAGCACTGTTTCTAGATTCCCTGCATGCTTTGCAACGTCTCCTCTCCTTATTACTTTGAATTTCTATGGACTACATACCCCACGGTACCTTGATGCCTGCAAGCAGTGATTCCTGTACTGACTTTGCAAAAGTCCTCCTTTCAGCACCTCTGTAGTTCAGAAGACAGGTTCTTTACATTCTGTGACACAGCAGTGCCTACTCACAGGGCATAATGCATTTGTGTCCGAGAATATAAGTAAACGTGTGTGGATTTGATTAAAGAGAGTAGGCTAGAAGTTATTGAAATGCAATGTGGAAATAAATATATGATTTTATATTTTAACCACAGTTATGATAATAAACACAATCTATATGACAGAATATCTCCAGGTGCATTCAGTGCTGTGTCACTATCATCACTGGAATATACAGGTGTCACTGCCACATGAGAGTAACTCCACAAAAGAACATTAATTCTTGTCACAGGTGAAAACGTGGTGTTTCGGGACCACTTATTACGCCTTCATCAAAGCAGCAGGGCTGCTGTAATGATTGGTGTAATGACAGGGAGAGGGGAGGAAATTGTTTCCTGCTGTTTGTCTGAGAAAGCCTTAAACACTCCTGGAAGCGTTGGAGGTTAAAAACAACCACAGTTTTCTTTAAGGGGGAGAACCAACATTTTCTTCATACATTTTAATGATATGTTCTGCCTGCAACATGTAAATTGGCGATGGGGTCATTTTTATGTATAACAGGCTTGCTTCCCTTTAACCAAAATTCATATCTCCCTGTTCAAGGGACAATATCATTACTTTAGACAGAAGCACACAAGGAACATGGGGTGAAACTTTTGATGTCCTCCACAAATGAAAGAATGCTTTCAATGATCCTGCAGGAATAAATGGTTTGCAAGAACTGAAGCTTTTCTAACGCCAATGGTGAGATTGATCATGTGATTGTGGGAAATGAAAGGGCCTCCATCTCCACATAAAAGTTGCACAGAAAACTTGTATTACTGTGCATTGAACTAGATAGGTATGCAAAAAAGTATGCAGTAAGGTGCTTTATAAACATTCTGCATGTGCAGAGCTATGAAAGGACCCTTTGGCCATCAACCAAACCAACCAAGGCTCCAGTAAACAGCAGTCTCAGAATACTGATAAACAAATGAAAATACAAAAAAAAAATTATAGCTTGGACAAATCCACAATGATCAAAAGGAAGTTTACTCAGACAACATGCTGTGGCACTTGGAATTGCTCTTCATAGCAAACTGCTGGGAAATAACAACTGCAAACTGTGCCGGACTGGGCTGAACTCACATAGTAACACAAATAAAAATAGATACACTTACAAAGTAAAATATAACAGGAGTGGTTGCAATTATTTTTCATTTAAATTGCAAACTCTTGCTTTGATTAAACCTAAACATCAGATTAAAACTTGCTGGTAAAAAACAGGTACTAAAACCGGATGTCAAACATTTTGATTGCCATGTAATTGGACATGATTATAACAAGTAAAGTGTACAAGCTGTGACAAGGATTGTTTTTAAGATAGATATGATAAAAGAAAATAATAACCCAAAGTAACACAAGAAAACAAAATAAAGAAAAGATTAGAAGAAGAATATTGGAGGGTTTACTGGTACTCCAGCTAGTCCTAGCTAAAGATGCCTGACTAACCGTAATGCCCTTCCTTTTACAGTATATTGTCCCAGTGTTCTCTACCTTCAACGCAAACTGATATAATGTTCAATGTAGTAAAAGATCACTGATATCCATGTTTATTGTATGAGGCATCCACAAGCATTGCACTAAAATAGTTTGTGACTGGCTCGGCTTTCCTCCAGCACCCAGAGTTCAAGTAATGGTGGGGAGGAGTGGTTTGGAGTGGAGAGCTATTTGTTAATGTAATCCAAACGTGATTTATTGATTTGTTTAGCTTTTTCTTATTTTTCAGTCTTGGTCAGTGGTGTGGGCTTAACCCACTTGGTAGTTTCTAATATTGGTAGTTTTTAATATTACGGGGAATTAAATGAGTGCAATGGGAACATCTAAAGATGAACAGGGAAACCTAAAACTACTCGGTGAGTGAGAGCAGCAGTTGGAAATATGACAAGGAGGACTGTGTCAGGGCCTGGACTTGACGTGTCAGACTCTTCTTGCTGAGCTACCTGAGATGCTGGACAGCACCCTTTCTGATCCATTGGACAACCCTGCCTTGTGCCTTGGTTTCTGCTGAACATTGGACTCTTTGCTCCTCCCATGATCTTCCCGATTTAAGCCGTGTCTTTGCACTTCCTTTTTGCCAGATTATAGTGCTCTCTTAAGCCAGTATCGCGCTCTTGTCTTCCCTGCTGCCGCCTAAATTTTGCTACCACTGCCTGATCCCAACCTGCAACTACTCGTTACTGACCTTTGGCTTGTTTACTGACTACGCTTCTGTTTGATCCTTACCTGCCTATCTGCTACCGGACCCCAGTTTGCTCACCTCCTGGTGGGGCAATCCTAAGGACTGCTACCTGGTACTAACGTACAGCAAAACCCATCTCCATCATCAGGAGCTCTGGTAAACACTGGTTAGTATTTCAGGTGAGCCCGCGTCACCTGTCAGGGTGACTCTCTGTGTACCCGTCCTGTTGGTTGGTGATAGTCCTGATACTGCTATAGCAACTGGTCTTTAAGCCTGATGCCTAATCATGACAGACTGATACTGAAACTCCATGGGATATTCTCAGCTAGTTGGGGACTCAGTTGAATGAACCTCACCTATAACTGAAAGGACTCACCCTTTAAAGCTGAACTAAAGCCCCACTGTAAAAAACTAAGAGCAGGCAGGCTTTCATTGCAGGAGAGACATACACTGTCTCTTCTTCAATAAAATGCCCCCACCTGCCTGCTCGCTGCCTCCTCCGGCACTGTACACTTGAGTTGTACATGCGCTGCTCAGCTTACAGTGCCAGGATTGTGGCCTCCAGGACATGCACAGGAGATACGTCATCCCCCGTCAGCCAATAAAGAGTCCCAAAGACCAGCACTCAAAAGAAGATGCCAGTGCTGGCTCAGGACCCTTGGACAGGTAAGTATGGAGACTTTAATTTCTCAATAATAAGTTATTTATTGCTAGATAAATATGTCAGAGTACAATGTACTATTTTATTAGACATGAAGAAGTTATGGTACAAACATCTAAATCAGGAGAGACATTTCTGGCACAGAAACTTCATTTTGTTTCCCAGGCATCAGACAAGCTTGAGTGGTTTGTCAGCATGACACATAATTTTCAGACTCTGAGGAAAAGAAAGACATGTGTTTATGGGGAGCTGGTTATCTAGTGTTAAAACTCTCCAGCATGAATCATGGAGGAGTATTAACAACTGTTGCTTTCTTTGTATTCCAAATGGAAAAAAATACTCGAATAGCAGCTGGGAGAATAATTAAAGATGGATACACTGTCAAACGCATTTGTGTATTTGTCTGCTACCGCATAACTAGTATTTAACTTATTGTACTATTGTTCCACGCATGGAAAAAAAAAAAAAAAAAACACAAAAAGGGCAAAATTCAGGAACCTCCTTACCAGGCTCTCACTAATACACTGTCAATATATTTCATTGACATCTATACCATTTGTGTCTATTATTATAGGAATTCTCAATACTTTACAGCATTACTGTGGGAACAAAGCATTTCTAGCTACAAATGATAAATGACTCTAGCACACTAACATTCCTGGTTTTTTTTTAAATGTATAGTGTGATGATGAAAAATGCATGTGCCAAGAAGCTTTTTGTTAATATTAAACACTGAGTATCCATACATTAATAAACTAGAACTCCAGAAAAAACATAGCTAGCATAGGAAATCATTATAACCCTTATCAAGTTTTCAATGCTATCTATAGTCCTTTTGAGTGGATTTCTCCTGTCTTTCTGCTCCAATGATAGTGGTCAGTGGGACAGAAAGTTTGGAGAAATATATCTACAATTGAATCAAACACGGCATCAAACCTAACAGACATTCCAACCCTTACCTATTCAAAAACGTAAAGCTGAACTCTAGGCAAACACAAGACACAAATTATTCAGATCACATCAATAAATGTATTTTTTTAAGTACCTGAATTTGACTTGGTATTGGCCTCCTGCAGTGCTCGATACAGCAGAGTTCAGACAGGAGGAGGGAGAAACCTTGCAAAGAGCCAATCTATTGTGCTGTAGTACTTATGTGCTAAAAAGGGACATGTTGAAAGGAGGAGAGAGCAGACTTATTGAGAAATTAGTTCATCAGTCCATGCCCTTCTCCTTTCAATGTGCAGTCCTAGGCTGGGAGAGGGACAAGTCCTGTAAGCATTACTTAACTGCAGCAGAAGGAAAAAAAATCCAAAAGAACTCTCCATCATACCTGTATGTGAAATCTGTAATGCACTTTCAGTGTTATTTGGGGAGTTGCTCTGAATACAGACTTGAACCTAACTGTACTTTAAAGGCTTGTGGTGTCCCTATTAAAGAAATGGTCCACCTGTAAGTATTGTGTAATTACAGTAGATCTAATGCCTGTAATGTGAATCACCTTGAACATGATCTAAAAATCAATCCTCATAGTTGCGATCTACGCTTCCTGCACCCACATTTGAAGTGAATGGTGGGCAGTTCATCACACTACCCGGAAGCCAATCTTAAAACCTAACTCCAGGTGTTAGATGAAATCTAACCCCCACACTGCAAAGAATAAATGCTAATTTAGTCTAGGGAAGTGATGATGAACCTTGGCACCCCAGCTGTTTTGGAAATACATTTCCCATCATGCTCAACTATACTGCAGAGTGCATGAGAATCATGGGAAATGTAGTTCCAAAACATCTGGGGTGCCAAGGTTCATCATCACTGGTCTAGGGGGAGCTGAAGAGGCTGCATTACTGAATAGAATAACACATGTATATACAAAACGTTATACAAAATGGAAAATTCCCTCATGGGTTTTTAAGCAGCCAAGAAAAATATTACAATTTTTGGATTAAAATTCTTTTTTTTATCAAAAAACAGTTACAATTTGTATGAAAGTTGTAAAAAATGAGCTCTGGCATTTAGTTGAAAATAAATAGTATTTAGCATTTTACTGCAATGTGTAAATGCCAGAGCTCATTTTTTTACAACTTTCATGAAATTGTAACTGCTTTTTGATAAAAGAAATTATATATACAAAAATTTGAATATTTTGCTTGGCTGCTATAAAACCCCGTGATACAGCTTATTTTGCTCTATATTTGCTAAAGGGCCAGTTCACATTATAGAAGCGCAGCATGTTTGTTTTTGATGTGTTTTTGATGTTTGTTTTTGTTTTTGATGTGTTTTTGACACGTTTTCAACACGTTTTTGATGTGTTCTAGTGCTTTTTTTCTCCCTCTTTTTCCTTCACCTTAAATAAGGACATGTGTGTTCCAGTGCGGTTTTGGTGCGTTAAGGTGTGTTCCAGTGCGTTTACGATGAGTTTTACCATGTTCCAGTATAATTCAGTGCAGAAAAAATGCAGCATGTTCTACTTTTTTTTTTTTATGGAACACAAAATGAGGTTGAAAGAGAAGCAAAAAGCAGGGACTTCTCCAACAGAGTCCTGCCTCTTTCAGGAAAAAGAAGGACTGTTGCGGTACCATAAGGAAAAGACTTGTTTTTATTAAAAAAGTATAAATTTATTCCATAATCATAAAAAGTCCTACAAGGGACATATATTGTACAAAATCAACATTTTTTTACATTCACAAACAATAATGGTTATTTACAGCATTGTTGATACTCTATTGGTATAGCTAATGCCCACACAGATGCATAAGCGAAAGTTGACTAATATAATACTTGCAGACGTGACCTCTACAGTTTCGCGGTCACAGCCGCTTCTTCAGGAGGCGTCTGATAGTATATAGTCTATGAAAGGGAGAAAACAGTATAGTATCAACATGACAGGTGACAATATATAAATAATTATCAAAAAAAAAAAAAAATTATATACAGATTTAATATAGTACCTATTCACGAGATTATACCCCCTCTTGTAAATTTTGTGGCATATTTGTCAATTTCATTTTTTTATGGAACACACTGAAACTGACTGCACTGGTGTGAACTATGCCATTGAAAACCATATAACTTACTATCCATGTGTTTGTTTATTTTTGCAGAAAAAAACTCACTGGACCGCACGTGGTGTGAACTGGCCCTTATTGTAATAAGCTACATGTATGAAAAAATAAAAATGGGCATTGAAAACAATTGCATGGTGAGCACAGCATGATGACTTGCATTAATACAGGTAATACAGCCTCTCTCTTTCTCTTGTTGTTCTAATTCAGCAGATGTGTTTACCATGTTTTCCAAAAATACTTCCTTTTGTCCAAATCTTTTAAGGCTGTATTTCTAGAAAGCCTCTTAGCTGTTCGATCACTTTTACATTTTCTGTAAAATGGCCCCCATGGCTTCAGTAAGTCAGAAAAATAAATTCAGAGTGAGCAGAGTAAAGGAGACTGGCAGGGGAGATCCAGTGTAGAAGAGGCTGTTGAAGTAATAATTCATTCATTTTGCAGTTTTGTCAATTATTCATTGTGGGTGGCATTTCATTTTGAAAAAGCACTCATTTGATGAGACTCGTTTTGTGTTTAAATGTGATTTTTACAAAGGATTGCTAAATATACAGTTTCTCACAAAAGTGAGTACACCCCTCACATTTTTGTAAATATTTTTTTATATCTTTTTATGTGACAACACTGAAGAAATGACACTTTGCTACAATGTAAAGTAGTGAGTGTACAGCTTGTATAACAGTGTAAATTTGCTGTCCCCCAAAATAACTCAACACATAGCCAATAATGTCTAAACTGCTGGCAACAAAAGTGAGCACACATCTAAGTAAAAATGTTCAAATTGGGCCCAATTAGCCACCCCCCCTCCCATTGTCATGTGACTCGTTAGTGTTACATGGTCTCAGGTGTGAATGGGGAGCAGGTGTGTTAAACCGGAGTTCCATCCAAAAGTAGAACTTCTGCTCGTTGTACTCCTCTCCCCCCTTCTGGTGCCACATTTGGCATCTTTCGGGGGGGAGAGGGGGGAGGGGGCAGGATACCTGTATTTCATAGGTATCCTGTTCCCACTTCCAGGAGCCTCAGCCACCCACTTCTGCAATTTTTGCAGTGGTGGGTGGATCTCCGCTTTAAATTTGGTTTTATCGCTCTCACTCTCTCATACTGGTCACTGGAAGTTCAACATGGCACCTCATGGCAAAGAACTCTCTGAGGATCTGAAAAAAAAAGAATTGTTGCTCTACATAAAGTTGGCCTAGGCTATAAGAAGATTGCCAAGACCCTGAAACTGAGCTGCAGCACGGTGGCACGATCATACAGCAGTTTAACAGGACAGGTTCCACTCAGAACAGGCCTCGCCAAAGAAGTTGAGTGCATTTGCTCAGCGTCATATCCAGGGGTTGTCTTTGGGAAATAGACGTATGAGTGCTACCAGCATTGCTGCAGAGGTTAAAAGGGTGGGAGTCAGCCTGTCAGTGCTCAGACCATATGCCGCACAACTCATCTTATTGGTCTGCATGGCTGTCATTCCAAAAGGAAGCCTCTTCTAAAGATGATGCACAAGAAAGCCTGCAAACAGTTTGCTGAAGACAACCAGGCTAAGGACATGGATCACTAGAACCATGTCCTGTGGTCTGATGAGACCAAAATAAACTTGTTTGGTTCAGATGGTTTCAAGCATGTGTAGTGGTAACCAGGTGAGGAGTACAAAGACAAGTGTGCCTTGCCTAGAGTCAAGCATGGTGGTGGGAGTGTCATGGTCTGGGGCTGTATGAGTGCTGCCGGCACTGGGGAGCTACAATTCATTGAGGGAACCATGAATGCCAACATGTACTGTGACATACTGAAGCAGAGCATGATCCCCTCCCTTCAGAGATTGGGCCGCAGGGCAGTATTTTAACACGATAACGACCCCAAACACACCTCCAAGATGACCACTGTCTTGCTAAAGAGGCTGAGTGTAAAGGTGATGGACTGGCCAAGCATGTCTCCAGACCTAAACCCTATTGAGTGTCTGTGGGGCATCCTCAAACGGAAGGTGAAGGAGCGCAAGGTCTCTAACATCCACCAGCTCCGTGATGTCATCATGAGGGAGTGGAAGGGGACTCCAGTGGCAACCTGTGAAGCTCTGGTGAACTCCATGCCCAAGAGGGTTAATGCAGTGCAGGAAAATAATGGTGACCACACAAAATATTGACACTTTGGGCCCAATTTGGACATTTTCACTTGTGTACTCACTTTTGTTGCCAGCGGTTTAGACATTGATGGCTGTGTGTTGAGTTATTTTGAGGGGACAGCAAATATACCCTGCTATACAAGCTGTACACTCACGACTTTACATTGTAGCAAAGTGTCATTTCTTCAGTGTTGTCACATGAAAACATATAATAAAATATTTACAAAAATGAAAATGTGAGGGGTGCACTCACTTTTGTATATATATATATACATATATATATATTCATTCTCATTGCTTCTCATCAAAAGTGGATTGTCAAAGGTAGGTGCACACATTGATTGGCCACATAAATTAACAGCCTCTATTAGCGCCTCCTTTCAAATTCCAGCAGTACATACCTCTCTATCCCAGCTCCATGAAAGCTATTTAGCCCCAATATCTTCCTTCTTTCTCCTTCCTTTGTAGTTGGAGTTTCAACTAGAGTTTATTGTTTTCATTTTAAATATTTTTTACAGAATAATGGATGCACCGCCTCATGATGAAGTGTCTTAGTAACACGAAACGCGTTGAGCATTGATAGGATGCACCATGTTTTTTATTCAATTTAACAATCATTGCTACATGTACTCTATAATTTCTACTATTCTCTAATCCCTATACTGAGTATTCTCCTTACATGGGTCACTGGAATGTGCTGCTAGTTTGCCTTTATAATGTGTATATATGCACTTTATCCATTTATGTGTGTGTATATATTCAATGGCTTTGCTATATATTTCATACTGAGTGCGATTTTATACTCTCTTTATGACAAATAAATAGATTGCTAAGCATCTGTACGTGTATTACCCCTTTTTGGTTGCCACCTGCCTCACACAAAGTCCTATTTCCCTTTTTATGTTCAATTGAATCAGGGATGGAGGTACATAGTACATAGTATGATGCCTCATGTAAAGTCCCAAACTTCCTCCCCCCTTATATTAATTGGATGCAGCAAAGACTCCTCCCACATATCCACATGCCATTGCTTGCAGAAGTTAATGCATTTACCTGGAACTAATTCATAATTGTCTACTGGAACTCAGGTCAGATAAATATTTGGGGAGCTATATAAAATTTTACTTTACCGGCTAAACTTTTCTCCATTTTATAAAAGCATCAACATTCTCAGTTCTCTCTAACCTGCTTCTCTCTACTGAAAAAAGATCTTTAACCACTTGACCACTTGCCACCCGCCATATAGCAGAATGATGGCTGCAAAGTGGTTTCCATAACCTGACTGGGCGTCATATGACGTCCGCAGGATATTGAGACGCTGCGTGCCCCCGGGGGCACGCAT
Organism: Lithobates clamitans; assembly: GCA_037952925.1. NCBI lineage: Eukaryota > Metazoa > Chordata > Amphibia > Anura > Ranidae > Lithobates > Lithobates clamitans. The sequence continues at coordinate 14,264,033 of JBBGZY010000438.1, forward strand.
CGTGGTGATCGTTGTTGCAGGATGTCAGTTTGACACCCCGCAACACCGATCTAAGTAAAGAGTCTCTAACGGAGGCTCTTTATCTCGTGATCAGCCGTGGCTGATCACGATGTAAATAGGAAGAGCCGGTGATCTGCTTTTCCTCACTCGTGTCTGACAGACGCAAGTAGAGGAGAGCCGATCGGCTGCTCTCCTGACAGGGGGGGGTCTGTGCTGATTGTTTATCAGCACAGCCCGTCCTCGGATCCCACCCAGGACCACCAGGGAAGCCGCTCAGGACCACCAGGGAATCCATCCACACTAGACCACCAGGTATGCCCCCTAGACCCCAAGGGAAATACTAATCTGTGCCCAGGCAGCTGCCAATTAATGCCCAGGCAGCTGCCAATCAGTGCCAACTCACAATGCCTACCACTGCCAGTGCCACCAGGGATGCCTATCAGTGCTGCGTATCAGTGCCGCGTATCAGTGCCCATCAGTGCCACGTATCAGTGCCGATCAGTGCTCAGCAGTGCCGCCTATCAGTGCCCATCAGTGCCCAGCAGTGCCGCCCATCAGTGCCCATCAGTGCCATCCATAAGAACCCATCTTTGTAGCCTTTCAGTGCCCATCAGTGTCGCCTACCAGTGCCCATCAGTGCCCACCAGTGCCACCCATGAGGGCCCATCAGTGCCACCTATCAATGCCCATCAGTGCTGCATATCAGTGCCACCCATCAGTGCCGCCTACCAGTGCCCATCAGTGCCGCATATTAGTGCCCATCGTCAGTGTCCGCTCTATGGTGCCACCTCATTGTTGCCGCCTTATCAGTGCCTGTCAGTGCTGCCTTATCAGTGCCCATCAGTGAAAGAGAAAACTTACTTATTTACAAATTTTTTAACAGAAACAAAAGCAAAACTTTTATTTTTTTCAAAATTTTCGGTCTTTTTTTATTTGTTTAGCCAAAAATAAAAATAGCAGAAGTGATCGAATACCACCAAAAGAATTATTATCTATTTGTGGGAACAAAATGATAAAAATTTAGTTTGGGTACAGTGTTGGATGACCGCACAATTGTCATTCAAACTGCGACAGCGCTGAAAGCTGAAAATTGGTCTGGGCAGGAAGGTGTATAAGTGCCCTGTATTGAAGTGGTTAAGGTCTCTATAAACATGGTTTAAAACTATCTATTTTACCATTCTAAATGCCCCAAAGTCTTCTTAGCATCGTGGAAGTTTAATGAGGAGCTTTATACTTCCTAGAATTAGTCTTTTAAGTGGAACTTTAGCCAAAATGTTTAAATTAAGTGGAGAAGTGTTATCATTTTTTTGGAAGGTTGTCTATTGCCGTGTGTGTGTCCATTAGGAAATTAGATGTCCTCTCATTTCTTGTCCCTGTGACAACTGTCAAAGAGAAGGAGATTATGAAAAATCCAAACTTTACAGTTGTTACAGGAATGCAAGGTGAGAACTTCCACTTCACGACCGGCCACTGTATATATACGTCATTTTTTTAAAGATGGATATCTCGGTAACGGCAGCAGCTGCTGCCACAACCGAGGTATCCATCTTTAGGGCCAGCGTTTCTGTACACGATAATGGTGGTCTCTGCGGCGGGTTCACCGCGAGATCACCGTTATTGGCGGCGGGAGAGGTGCCACCCCCCCTCCCGCCGCTCTCCCGCGTCCTCCGCCGCTTACCGGAGCCGTCGGTAGCGGCGAAGGAGATCGGGACCTGTCACCGCTGAGGTACTGAGACGAGTGAGGCCAAGATGGCCCCCACCCATCTCTATACCATGTGACGGCCGGAGCGACGTCTTTACGTCGGCTCCGCCCACTTCTCTTAAAGGCACAATTTTTTTTGTGTCATTTTTTTAAACGACTTTTTTTTTTTTTTTTTTTTTCATTTTAGTCTAAATATGAGATCTGAGGACTTTTTGACCCCAGATCTCATATTTAAGAGGACCTGTCATGCTTTTTTCTATTACAAGGGATGTTTACATTCCTTGTAATAGGAATAAAAGTGATCCAAATTTTTTTTTTTTAAACAGTGAAAAAATAAATAAAATAAAGTAAAATAAATAATAATAAAAAAAAAAAAAATTTTAAGCGCCCTGTCCCGATGAGCTCGCGCGCAGAAGCGAACGCATACGTGAGTAGCGCCCGCATATGAAAACGGTGGTAAAACCACACATGTGAGGTATCGCCGCGACCGGTAGAGCGAGAGCAATAATTCTAGCCCTAGACCTCCTCCGTAACACAAAACATGCAACCTGTAGAATTTTTTAAACGTCGCCTATGGAGATTTTTAAGGGTAAAAGTTTGACGCTATTCCACGAGCGGGCGCAATTTTGAAGCGTGACATGTTGGGTATCAATTTACTTGGCGTAACATTATCTTTCACAATATAAAAAAAAATTGGGCTAACTTTACTGTTGTCTTATTTTTTTATTCAAAAAAGTGAATTTTTTCCAAAAAAAGTGCGCTTATAAGACCGCTGCGCAAATACAGTGCAAAAAAAAGTATTGCAATGACCGCCATTTTATTCTCTAGGGTGTTAGAAAAAAAACAATATATAATGTTTGGGGGTTCTAAGTAATTTTCTAGCAAAAAAAACCTGTTTTAAACATGTAAACACCTAAAATCCAAAACGAGGCTGGTCTTTAAGTGGTTATGACTGTCAATAATGGAATTTACCTTAATTTTGGGGAGATTTCTTCTAATTTCCTGTTGTGTCGCAGGCAGCAATAAAGGCATGATAGAGGTTCTAACAGCTCTCCACTTTGTCCAAAAAAATGGTTTGTCTGGCTTTCAACTTAAAGGTCAATTTTTCCAAAAGCTAAAGCTTATAATAATCTGTCATCTGTAAATTTCTTTTTCATATTTTACTTTACTGATCCCTTTACTTTAATCATTTACATTATCTGTCCACCAGACTTTTCTTTACCTTATTCCTCCTTTCATCCACCTTACCTTTTCAACTTTCATCTGTGACAATAGGAGGAATATTTGTGTGAAACTAGGTAGAATATATTTCTTATTCAAGCACATATTGAATTTTAATATTTTAGAATACTTTTAAAAGGAAATAGATTTATTGTACTTTTTAGACCTTTCACTAATCACAGCCATACAGTTTTTCATTGTATTTACAGCAGTACTGTCATTTAGATGGAGATTTTTTTGTTTTCCCCTTTGCTGAAGATATCGTTTTCTAAGTGCCCTCACTTGATCTCCCAGCCCAGCTGAATTCACTTTTATCACTAGGTCTGGGGATTTAGGTATAAATCTGTGACATCTCCAACTATTAGATGAAAGCGTGATGGATGGTATGAGCTACACCTGCAAACAAGACTCCTCACTGGTTGTCACTGCCAATCACACCTACCATCTGTCTTCCATTTACCTAGCGTAAACCTGACAGTCCTTTCCCTCATTGTTTCATTTTCTTATCACGGAGAGGCATCTAATGTTTTCTCCAAGGAGGACATTGGGTTATAGAAAAACTAATTCATGGATACAAGAGGGCTGATCTTATATCTTCCTTTGCTCACAATCTGCCAGGATAAAGGAAAAAAATGCTTACACTTAACTTCTTTTCACTTCACAAACTTAAAGCAGCTTGCCTAGACAGCTGGCATTAATTGCTAGTAAAAAATTCCAATATATATTTTAATTTATAAGTATATATTTTTTTCTCATAACCTCAAGGCAATACACTTTTCACACTGACCTCCACACAACACAGCAGTGGTAGGGAGAACAGCAGAAGGAACCACTGCATGAACACAGGAGATGGACACTTCTGGAAGTTTTGGCTTCCCTACTGCCAATGTGAAGATTTCTCGTGAATAGAGCAATGTTCTGGTTAGATCTCATCCTGTCAGTAGTCAGTAGCTGGGATGGCCAGATATATGTAGCTACACAAATAAACTGGGACCAAACTGTTAAATTAGGTAAATGTATTATCAGCAAACAAAAAGACATGCACACACCATCAAATAGCAAACATAAACAAGTGACCCACAACCAAAAATGTCTAAGTAACAGAAACTAACTACAGTGCTTTGAAAAGGTATTCATAACCCTTGAAATGTTCCACATTTTGTCATATTACAAAAAAAAAGTTATTGGGATTTTATGTGATAGACCAACACAAAGTGGCACATAATTGTGAAGTGGAAGGAAAATCATAAATGGTTTTCAAAATGTTTTACAAATAAATAACTGAAAAGTGTGGCGTGCATTTATATTCAGCCCCTTTACTCTAATTTTCCTAACTAAAATCTAGTGGAACCAATTGCATTCAGGAGTCAACTAATTAGTAAATAGAGTCCACCTGTGTGTAATTTAATCTCAGTATAAATACAGTTGTTCTGTTAAGTCCTCAGAGATTTGTCAGAGAACCTTAGTGAACAAACAGCATATTATGAAGGCCAAGGAACATACCAGACAGGTCAGGGATAAAGTTGTGGAGAAGTTTAAAGCAGGGTTAGGTTATAAAAAAAATATCCCAAGCTTTGAACATCTCACAGAGCACTGTTCAATCCATCATCCGAAAATGGAAAGTGAATGGCACAACTGCAAATCTACCAAGATATGGTCGTCCACCTAAACTGACAGGCCTGGCAAGGAGAGCATTAATCAGAGAAGCTGCCAAGAGGCCCATGGTAACTTTGGAGAAGCTGCAGAGATCCACAGCTCAGATGGGAGAATCTGTCCACAGGACAACTATTAGTCGTGTACTCCACAAATCTGGCCTCTATGGAAGAGTGGCAAGAAAGCCATTGTTGTAAGAAAGCCATAAGAAGTCCCGTTTGCAGTTTGCGAGAAGCCATGTGGGGGACACAGCAAACATGTGGAAGAATGTGCTCTGGTCAGATGAGACCAAAATTTAACTTTTTTGGCCTAAAAGCAAAATTTTATGTGTGGCAGAAAACTAACACTGCACATCACCCTGAACACACCATCCCCACTGTGAAACATGGTGGGGGCAGCTAATATTGTCAGCATCCTTTTTTTCAGCAGGGACAGGGAAGTTGGTCAGAGTTGATGGGAAGATGGATAGAGCCAAATACAGGGCAACCTTAGAAGAAAACCTGTTAGAGTCTGCAAAAGATGAGACTGGGGCGAAGGTTCACCTTTCAGCAGGACAACGACCCTAAATATACAGCCAGAGCTACAATGGAATGTTTTAGATCAAAGCATTTTCATGTGTTAGAATGGACCAGTCAAAGCCCAGACCTAACTCCAATTGAGAATCTGTGGCAAGACTTGAAAATTGCTGTTAACGGACCCTCTCAATCCAATCTGTCAGAGCTTTAGCTATTTAGCAAAGAAGAATGGGAAAAAATGTCACTGTCAGGGGATCTAATTGACCAGACCGTGTGGACTGCACAGAGGAGACCAGAAACACATGTAAGTGAAATAATGGTGTTTATTAAACAAGTGATAAGTAAAAGGAATATAAACAGTGCAAAACCAACACAACAAACCCACTACAAACAACAATATATACAAGTAAATGGAGATACCGGAATCGTAAACAAAGCCAGGCCAAGGTCATACACAGGGAGGTCAGCAGATGGGCAAGGACGGGAAACCAGCAGGACAGGGAGAGGATGGATGGTTAAGCTGCAGGGCAGGGATCCAAGGGAATCAGAGGGACAAGAACAGGATGGGCTTGGGATAGGGATCGGATCGGATCAGAGCAGAGCAGGACAGAAACAGGTTCACAATCAGGATACAGGCAGCAAGGTCAGGGCGCAGGGAGAAAGATACCAAGGCAAGCCTATGAGGGCTTGCTGGGTATTTATAAGGCTGTGATAATTGACCTCATGTCACAGCTGAGCGCAGTGTGTGCTGTTTGCTCCACACTGCCGGAGTGCACCCGCTGGTGGACACCGGTACTATGGCCCAGGGATGCAACAGTGCCACCAGCAGGAGAGACCTCTTACTGCAGGTCCCAGGTGTTGGAAGACACCCGCTGGTGGACACTGGTACTGCGATCCAAGAGACCGATAGCGCCACCAACGGGTAAACCCTCTCATGACAGTCACTCTCTAGATGTGCAAAGCTATTAGAAACATACCCAAAAAGACTTGCAGGTGTAATTGCAGCAAAAGGTGGTTCTACAAAGTATTGACTCAGGGGGCTGAATACAAATGCTTGTCACACTTTTCAGATATTTATTTGTAACAAAATTTGAAAACCATTTATTATTTTCCTTCCACATTACAATTATGTGCCACTTTGTGTTGTTTTATCACATAAAATCCCAATAAAATACATTTACATTTGTGGTTGTAACATGACAAAATGTGGAACATTTCAAGGGTTATGAATACTCTTTCAAGGCACTGTATATACAATATGTACAAATATATACAATATGGGATGAAAGGGTAACGGGGGCAAGAAAAAGGGGAATCAGGACTGGGTACGGGAACAAGAGGTCTCCTAGAGGCTCTCGCGGCTCCTCCTCGCATCAGATAACCCCCTAGGAGAAGCGCTCTCCCAGGGGGTTACCTTGCAGGCGTGCTCCCGAGTCCAGCATTTGCATCTATAGACCCAAATGGCGGACTCGGTCCCGGCGCCCATGTCATTGGATTTAATTGACAGCAGTGGGAGCCAATGGCTGCACTGCTATCAATCTATCCAATCAAGAGCTGGGACCCCATGCAGAGAGGGAGAGCACATCTCTGCCGAAGAAATTTACGGGGCTCAGGTAAGTAAAATGGGGGGCTGGGGGGCCGGTCACTGCTAGAAGTTTTTTCACCTTAATGCATGGATGCATTAAGGTGAAAAAACATGAGGGTTTACAACTCCTTTAAGCTCCCTTCCAGCAGCTGGGGCCAGGTGGAGCTGATTGCAGGAACCTGCTGGCTGCCGGCAGACACCCGCTGGTGGTCACTGGAACTACAGCTTTCAGCCCAGAGAACCACACTGCCACCAGCAGGTGAACCTGGTCCTGATACATCCTTAACTGCGAGTAGCCAAAATGTTTTTTTTTTCATTATCATACAAAATACTTCCAGAATTTTATGTTTTATTATGATTCAATGAAGCTAAGCACAATTAGCACATTAGAAGTGAGCTGTTGCATGTGTTTTCTAACAGGTTACTGGGAACTACATTATTTTGCACCTTGGTTTTTGCCCTTTTCAAATCTCAACTAAAGTATCACTTGTTTTGATTTGTAGTCCTGCATGTTATGATTTTAAATTGATTTTTTTTTGCTTGGAAATGCCTTAAAGTACATTTTTAACTAAGTGAAATTGCTGCTTAATTACCTCCCCCTCCAGTGCTCCATGCCAGCATAGCTGAGCTAGAGCCATTCACATCAGCACAGATATCTTCACACAGACCTGTACAAGTGAGAAAGAGCATAGGTTGGTGTGACTAGTTCTGTTGGATTACCGAGTAGTACTAGGACAAACTCTAGTGCCTGTTGGACACACTGTGCAACAACTGTAACCAAAAACCAGAGGTAAAGCTATGAAAATAAAGGCTCTTATAAAGTCTCATTAAATATCTATTTCTGTGACTTTTGGGCTTTAACAGTTCGTGTGATTTTAGAGTTTGGGTGGAATCCACTGAACCCAAAGAATACTAGACAAATAGGGGTACTACATGTTCCATGTAGGCAGGGATCCATTTAACATTGGTCCTTGTATCTCAGTGCAACAAATAGTTTCTCTATCACTTTACTGCAGTTTCATGTTCTTTTTTTATGTACCCTACTGCACTTGAAAATGTAGACATTAACTACTAAAAGCAACTATACTTTTTATACAGGAAGAAATGTCACATAGTATAATCCTTATTAAAAAAAGAAAGTTTAACAAAAATATGTGCTCTTCTATTCAAACAAGTGCTAATAATAAAGTTTCGGCTAACAATACTTTTAGTTCTTAAACTTTAAGATCTTTAAACTAAAACTATTGGTACTTTCATATTTGAAAGATTTAGCCTTCCAGACAGACATCATTTTGCTGGTATATTGGCCTTTTACAGAACAGATTTAGCTCTAGGATATTTTGGTCTGAGCTACATAGATCGCTTATACAACAATGCTTTGTGCAGACTTGACAAATGTTTGACAGGCCAGTTTTATTGAACATGAATCAAGTTTGTTAAAAATGTCATCTGAACCCTGGGTTACTATACCCTATATACAGTATTGAATGCCGTGGCACGTTGGGTTACCATCAGTTATGCTTAAAGAACCTTCATAAATAGGCTAAATTACAATATATATATATATATATATATATATATATATATATATATATATATATATATATATATATACTGTATATACACATAGACTTGTTTTTAACTTTACAAGTTTCCAGATGACAATAAAAAGCAACAGTATAATTGTTCAGATATTCTGTACCGTTTATAGTTAAAAGCAGTCTATTAGCTCTAGTCCAACATTTTTGCCTAGGCTGAGATGATGTCATCAATCTCCTGCAGACAGGAAGAAGCACTTCCTCAGTCCCCTCTTCCCAAGTGATCAGACTACCACATTGTAACTTTGTATACAGTACAGAATACAAAACATCATCCACAAAAAGAAGCAGCTATCAGGGAATGATATTTATTTAACCATACATCCCTGTATGAACACATGTGCATATTTAGAGTCTATTTCCCAGATGTACAAGCATCAAAACAAAAAAAAAAGAAAAGAAATCCCTGCCACTTTGGCTGACTTACTAACATACTGAGTCCCGACTAACTGTCCTGGAGCTACAAACTGCTGCACAGACACATAGCTGTCAGCAAGAAAAAACAGGCCTAGCCACACAGGCTTACTCACACCGCACAGGTTCTGGTTGTCAATACACTGGTAGTTTTCTGCTCCCCAGGCTGACATGCACAAAGAGCTAAGCAGACTTACAGATCCCAGAGTAACCAGGCTTGTTTCAGCTGGGCTTGTTAACCCCTCAGTCAGTCCAGCAAGCTCACTACACATCAGAAAAAAAAGCCTGCATACTGCCTAAACCTGGGACAAATGTATCTCCCAAGTCCCAACCTAGACACAACCAGCAGTTTTTCCTGGTCTCCTGCCACAATCCCATATAGAATATTACTATTTTAGTTGACTTCTATATTTATATATGTAATTTCCCCTAGTAATCAAAGAATTAACTACACAAACGTAGGCCTCTTTAGTAGGGAGGGCAAAGGAAATCTCCTTTTTAGCAACATCTTGAAACCCTCTTTATGTCAACTATACAGACACAGGCTGGATGAATTTGAGTAAAAACTTTATTTCTATTAAAACATCATGCATGTGATGCTGCCTTTCATGTATATGTAATATTTTTTTAATCATTTTTGTAAAATAACGTTTCTATACTGTTTTTACTGTGCCTGTGTTTCAAGGTTTCAGGGTATAATTATATATACTGGGGTGATGGCACTCTTCAACGCCACACCACTATTCATCCAGTTTTAGCAACTTCCTTTCAGTCTACAAAAAGTAGTTTTCATATAGTCCCAAGATGTGTTTATTGGAATCCACCATTAGAAAACATGACTTAATGAGAAAAGATATATCTGACAATTTGCTAGGTATTATGACAGGGATATGCAATTAGCGGACCTCCAGCTGTTGCAGAACTACGAGTCCCATGAGGCATAGCAAGACTCTGACAGCCACAAGCATGACACCCAGAGGCAGAGGCATGATGGGACTTGTAGTTTTGCAACAGCTGGAGGTCCGCTAATTGCATATCCCTGTATTATGATATCATTGTGCATATGGCATCATGGGTGTTGAACTGTGGTGTTGCCCGGATTTCATTCAGTTCGGGAGCTGCGATGCTCACTGTGGATGTTCCTTCCCCCACCCGCCTCTTTGACGCTCGGGGGCTGATGACGTCACACCAATGCGCCTGACGTGGGGTGCCCTCGTGACACTGTCTCGCCAGCGGGTCTTTTTCATCTCCACGAGCACCTGGGTGAGGCTGCGATGACGCCAACTGCCAGGCGAAACGCCGCCCAGGTGTTGGCACCCCTCCCCCGCCATGCTCGTGTGTGTGACGTTGGGGGTTGGTCTGCAGCGGCGAGCATTTATAGGCAGCCGCCCTGGTGGAGTCTGGGTTGCTCTGAGCTCTCTTAAACTTTGGCCTTCACGTTTTTCGTTGGACTGGTTTCCCTGCCTCCCTTCAAGCACCAGGCGCCCCTCCCCCCGCCATGCTCGTGTGTGTGACGTTGGGGGTTGGTCTGCAGCGACGAGCATTTATAGGCAGCCGCCCTGGTGGAGTCTGGGTTGCTCTGAGCTCTCTTACACTTTGGCCTTCACGTTTTTCGTTGGACTGGTTTCCCTGCCTCCCTTCAAGCACCAGGCGCCCCTCCCCCCACCATGCTCGTGTGTGTGACGTTGGGGGTTGGTCTGCAGCGGCGAGCATTTATAGGCAGCCGCCCTGGTGGAGTCTGGGTTGCTCTGAGCTCTCTGTACACTTTGGCCTTCACGTTTTTTGTTGGACTGGTATCCCTGCCTCCCTTCAAGCACCAGGTATTTATCAGAACCTCACAAGCCATCACCTCCTTTTATCCCTTTATATCAGTTTTCATTTCTGCACTAACCATCTTTACTATCCAGTCCACTCACTTTTAATTATTAATTCACTCACATAGCCCCAATATTTGTTAACTTGATTGACTCACTCATCACTGATGCTTCCCATGTTTACACCAGGAGTGCTCGGTGTGCCCGGATCCGCCTGGGCCGTTGTCTGTGATGGGTGCCACCGCTGAACATGCCCCCTTAGCTCCTGATACTAATGCCCTTGGGTGGCTCACGGTCCCTGACATTGCGCCATTAAGTCCAAATACACCTGTGAGGGATCTTGTTTAATATAGAGGGGGGGGGGGTGTTTTCTATCTATCCTCCCCTATATTGATACAAGCTAGTTTACTTAGTTAATTTACTCTCCCATTGCAGATACATCACATCTCTGCTCCTGAAAAGCGGCTTAAAGCCGCAAAATGCGTCGAGCTACCAGATGCCATGTACTTCAATTACATGCCCATTAAGATATGTGCAGATGCTATCTTTCAATATGTGTATATCCAATCGTGAATGTTGGTGGATTCCTTAATCTTATCATGTGATTAAGGTTTATAAATATGTTACTACCAGTTATTACTGTTCTAGAAATTGGCACTATGGAAGTGTGCATTTCTATGTATATGAAATTTAATGTATGTAAACATGTATCTATGTATTATTAAATATTTTACTATCCACCATTCATTTTGTTACCATGAGCTTCATATAAAATCCCACGATTTTTGGTGAATCTTTGCTGCTTTTCCTGCTGGATTTTTGCTCCTTTTCCTCACCACACCACTATTCATCCAGTTTTAGCAACTTCCTTTCTGGCTACAAAAAGTAGTTTTCATATAGTCCCAAGATGTGTTTATTGGAATCCATCTTTAGAAAACATGACTTAATATGAGTTTATATATCAGACAACTGGTCAAGACATTTACCTGGCAGAATATATGTAAATGTGCCACAAGTGTGTAACATTTTATAAGGGAATAATGGAAACTTTCATTTCTTAACCGTAACATTTCATTTTATAACAGTTTTACAGTTCACAGTGGCTCTAATTTCTGGTGATAGAGCATGGCTGGAAATTTTGATCCCTTGGTAATATGCCTGTTTTTTTCAGTTCCTAGCAACATAGTTGAATTCTTTTCTGTATATTTATTACTATTTTAATAGCTATTCTTATTCTTTGAAAAGTTCAAAAAAATGCTTTGAACCCTACAACCACTGCATTGAGATGAATGGCATTAACAGAAGCTATATTTGCATTGTTTTGCACATGTATTCTATAACAGAAATGCTTAGTAGTACTATTGATTTTTCCCCACATTTATACAGCTCCAGTATTTTACACACAGCACTGTGTTTACCATAATAGTACCCACTGGCCAGGACACAGGCATAGATGGTGATAGCAAGCCTCTAAATGTAAAACTTTTTTTTTTTCCTCTTCTGTCCACCTCTGGATATGACTAAATTCAGCAAGCGAACTGCAGAAGGTGGGGTGCAGCAGTTACCATGCACCTAATCCTCTCTACCCTCTATACCCTAATCTCTCCCTGCATTCTTCCTTGCCTGGTAGCAGCCACATGGCTTTTCTTCTGGCAGTTGAGATAGTAACATTAAACATCAGTCTTGCCTAACACTTAAAGTGGTTGTACACTTCAGGCATGGAAAGTGAACCAAACACATCCCTCTATAAAGTGTACTAGCCTGAATCTAAAGCATTGATAGAACTCCCGGGATATGGCCTGCCCCCTCTCCAGCACACAGCAGGTGACTCATAGACTCAGCTCTATGTTTTTCTTTATGAGCCTGTTAGAGGGGTGTGTGTTCCTTCTCTCCAACCAGCTATCAGATTTCAAAAAGCTCGGTGCTCTAGCTCTACAGTATGTGTGACGTCAGATCCCCAGACCCTGCTTTCTGCTGCTGAGAGATGCTATGTAAAATGTGTGTTTTGGAAAGCCGTAAAGGAAAGATGGCTGCAAATAAACAGGTACAACTTATGTTGGAGGATTTGTTTGATCTATGTGTATCAGCTGAGGCTGGTCATTTCACTGGGTATACATAAGGGTTTACACCACATTGCTCAATGCACAGTGCTCAGGTGAGCAGTGGTGCAGAGGTGAGGAGTGCATGGAGTCAGAGTGCATAGGTAACCAGTGGTTGAAAGGGGGTGCAGAGATGATCAGTTGATGAAGGGAGTCAGAGGTGACCAGTTGATGAAAGGTGTTTAGAGGTGACCAGTGGATGGAGGGGTGTAGAGGGGACCAGTGAATCAGGGGGGTTCAGAGGTGCCCAGTGAATGTAGGGTATTCCAGATGTGAGAGGCAACCAGTGATGAAAGAGCTTCAGAGGTGACCAATGGTTAGGTTGGGAAAGGCTAGAGGTGAACAGTGAATGAGGAGGGTTCAGAGGTGACCAATGGATGCTAGAGTCAGTAAAAAAATAATACACGGAGAACCATTGAATTCAAATTGTATGATGATGTCACATTATACAAATTCTGCATTTTTCAGTATATGCACTATTCACTTTACTCTTAATATACAGTAACTTGTATTTCAGGGTTGGGGCTTAGCTCTTAGCTCTTACTTAGCACCAACACAGCACCTGCAAAAAATGGCTGTTGCCTTCCCTGGGGGGGGGGGGGTAAGATTGTTGAGCGGAGTAATTTTTTTTATATCAAACCATCTAACCTTTTTCCTTTTTGGTTATCTGTACATATGCACCAATACTTACACAGAAGTGCTTACCCAATTTTCCTATTTTCCAATGTTCCTTCAGTTTAGCCCTCTAAATGAAAAGTGAACAGACAGTTTTAGCCATTTGTGGACCTTGGAAGTATGGAGTTCTCCTATTAAAGCTAGCCTAAAACCAAGGATATACAGTTGTGCTCATAAATTTACATACCCTGGCAGAATTTATGATTTCTTGGCCATTTTTCAGAGAATATGAATGATAACACAAAAATGTTTATTTCACTCATGGTTAGTGTTGAATGGCTGAAGCCATTTATTATCAATCAACTGTGTTTACTCTTTTTAAATCATAATGAAAACAGAAACTTCCCAAATGACCCTGATGAAAAGTTTACATACCCCAGTTCTTAATACTGTGTATTGCCCCTTTTAACATCAATAACAGCTTGAAGTCTTTTGTAGTATTTGTGGATGAGGCTCATTATCTTCTCAGATGGTAAAGCTGCCCATTCCTCTTGGCAAAAAGCCTCCAGTTCCTGTAAATTATTGGGCTGTCTTGCATGAACTGCACATTTAAGATCTCCCCAAAGTGGCTCAGTGATATTGAGGTCAGGAGACTGAGATGGCCATTCCAGAACCTTCACTTTATTTTGCTGTAGCCAGTGACAGTGACATTTACTTGGCCTTGGTGTTTTGGATCCTTGTCATGTTGGAATATCCAAGTACGTCCCATGCACAGCTTCCTGACTGATAAATGCAAATGTTCCTCCAGTATTTTTTGATAACATACTGCATTCATCTTGCCAACAATTTTGACCAAATTTCCTGTACCTTTGTAGCTCACACATCCCCAAAACATCAGCGATCCACCTCTGTACCTCTCATCATGGGCCTTGTTGACTCCTCTCCAAATGTAGCGTTTATGGTTGTGGCCAAAAAGCTTAATTTGGGTCTCATCACTCCAAATGACTTTGTGGCAGAAGTTTTGAGGCTTGTCTTTGTGCTGTTTGGCATATTGTAAGCGGGATACTTTGTTGCATTTGCGTAATAATGGATTTCTTCTGGCGACTTGACCATGCAGCCCATCTTTCTTCAAGTCCCTCCTTATTGTGTATCTTGAAACAGCCGTACCACATGTTTTCAGAGAGTCCTGTATTTTACCTGAAGTTATTTGTGGGTTTTCTTTGCATCCCGAACAATTTTTCTGGCAGTTGTGGCTGAAATGTTAGTTGGTCTACCTGACCGTGGTTTGGTTTCAACAGAACCCCTCATTTTCCACTTCTTGATTGGAGTTTGAACACTGCTGATTGGCATTCTCAATTCCTTGGATGTCTTTTTATATCCCTTTCCTGTTTTATACAGTTCAACTACCTTTTCCCGCAGATCCTTTGACAATTCTTTTGCTTTCCCCATGACTCAGAATCCAGAAACATCAGTGCAGCACTGGATGAAAGATGCAAGGGTCTGTCAGGAGTCCAGAAACGCATTGACCTTTTATACACACACACTAATTACAAGCAAACAGATCAAAGTTGAGGATGGCTACCTTTAATAGCCTTTAAACCCCTTTGTGTCAACTTGTGTGCATGTTATTGGGCCAAAATCACCAGGGTATGTAAACGTTTGATCAGGGTCATTTGGGTAGTTTCTGTTGCCATTATGATTAAGAAAAAGAGTAAACACAGTTGTTTGATAATAAATGGCTTCAGCCAAAAACTAACCATGAGTGAAATAAATGTTTTTGTGTTATCAGTCATATTCTCTGAAAAATGGCCAAGAAATCATAAATTCTGCCAGGGTATGTAAACTGATGAGCACAGCTGTACATGTAATATATTGCAATTTACTGACTTCTAGATGAGGTAGTGTTTTTTTTCAGCCATTTTTTTCATTTGTATTGCCTGATCACCCTATGAGTAAGGTTGGCCATAGATGCCTATTTTTTTTTTTGATCAGCCAGAGGGCTGATTAAATAACGTATTCCCCCATTCACACAATCGAGGTGGATGGAGGAATCCTCCCTACTGTATTGTGTCAGTGGATCAGCCTATTAGCTGCAGCAGGCTGATCTACAAACGTTTTTCAACAATCCCGTTTGACAGAAGTCAGTTGTTAAATCATCTTCCTTTGAGCAGGAGCAGCCGGCCCCTTCTGTATCAATGAGTTTTAAACCATCTACGGTCAGCTTTAGACGCTTACTGTCCTAAATCAACAATGCTCACTTACTGTACTGTATTTTTGGAGAAGTAGCATTGTCACCCTTGGACAGAACCTCTCCCTTTCTGCTCCTCTGTAGCCCCCCCCCCCCAAAAAAAAAAAAAACTGTGAACACTTTTAAATGGTAATTTTTTTTGCACTTTTCAAATAGATGTAACAAAACTAACAAAACACATTCAATGTATAGTTACCAGACCAAAGGAGAATAAAAAAGAGAGATGTTTATTAAGGTTTATGTAACATTTGAGTATTATTTTTTGCAGTGTTTTCTTTTGGACAAAAAAAAAATTAGTTTTTTTTATTATGTTTTTTATTACCTTGTTTTTTTAGCTTTGCATTAAAGAGAAAACACATTCAAAAAAATCCTTCACTTACTTTGTAAAGACCCTTTGCCTTGCTTTGTACTAGAAATGTAACATTAGCATCATTGTAAACAGGTTTTTTTATGGGGGCTACAGAGGAGAAGAAAGGGAAAGGTCCTGTCCAAGGTGAACAATGCTGCTTCAAAAATACAGTATAGTAAGTGAGCATTGTTGATTTAGGACAGCAAGCATCTAAAGCTGCCCCTAGATGGATTAAAATTCACCCGGTAATAATAAATAAAAATTAACATAGGATAAAATGGAAATTTCACTGGTCAAACTATTTTTTTTTTTTTATTTATTTTTTTTTATTTTTGTTTTTTTCATTTTGTTACAAATTTTTTTCTATTCACAGAAAATTCAATAATTTTTGCAAGAAACTTAACATATGCATTGCTCTGGTATCACAAATAATACAAAATGATAGAATAAATAGGCCCATTACTGAAATTTTAAAATCACACTGGTCAAGTATGTAAACCTTCACTTATTTGCTCTCCTTTAGTCTGGTAAATATATAATTGAAACATTTTTGAGATATCAGTTTCATAGGTGCATAACGTATCTGCCAAAATCTAGTGAATTCCTGTCTTGTGCACTCTGCCTCTGGTCATCTGATCTATCAGATCTGCCTAGTTTCCCTTTTGTGATCTACAAAATTCCATGTTATAAAGATGAGGAGAGATGGTGATTATAGTCCAAATTAGGAGTGAGTAAAAAGTAAAGGGAAATACTAAATGTAGCTACCACATCTCAGTACTGATGAACTGAAATATATTAAATTATTATTCTCAAAATTGAAGTTAGACTCTTGGAAACCCAGTTCACAAATGCCACTAAAACTAATCTGGAACACCTTAGCAAGAAGGGGAATAAACCTCCCCATTCTGTAGCCATCTAGCCTGCTAGATTAGAGTACATTAAAATGGGGGATCTAAACCTGAAATGTGGATCCTAAAACATCAAGTGGGCTTTTAATAAATATTTTCACACATTTCACCAATTAAATCCATTTGAAAAAATGTGTGACTCGCGTGTGAAAACCTTATTAAGTTACCCTTTTGTGTACTTTTACATTAAAAAGGGTATTGCATTTATGACATTGCATTACTGTTATATTAGGGGGGGGGGGGGGCAGTTTATATGCAAACATCCATTTGAGCAGTTGTTTTTAATTGTAAATTAGTTATGTTGCTTTTTCACAAAACCCCTTAATGAGCCAGAAGAAAAACACATTCAAGCATAACAATCTACTGTTGTTTTGATCATTTTCTTATTTCGTATTCATATGTTTGCTAGCTGTTTAATCCATAAATTAGTAGAAAATGGAAATTATATGCTTCCTTATGATGTATGCATTGTGTGCACTAATGCTGAATATTGCTCAGCAGTTAAGGTCTGAATGATCTGGACTCACTTCAAACAGGACTTTCATAATCTGCTTCACACAGGCAGAGGCGAAATACATTTTCCTACCATGTAATTTGAAGGCTTTCTGAGGAAAATGTGGTGAAGCATTTTCTCTGAAGCCTAGAAATGATTTGTTTGGTATGAAAGCGGAATCATAATCTTCGACCATGTAAGAGAATCCATATGTGTGTTAACCTCTGATTACCGAAAAAGTAGCATGGCTGGGTGCCACAGCATGACAAGCCACAGTGTGTTACATGGATGTTTTCTTCTGCATGTGTGTTGCAGTATCTCAATAACAAATATTGTTAATCCATTTTGCTCCCAAAGGTGATGATACATAGTCCATGTATACATACATTGTTCTTATAACTGTTGTTTGTCTCAAAGCACTTTGAAAAAAAAAGTAAAGGGTACTTATTTGCCTTCATACGTGAAGTATGTTTACATTTAGCATGTGATTTAAATTGAAACTAAAGGCACTGCATCTTCCCCTGGGTTCTTCCAGATGCCCGTCTTTGGCAGTGTTGATTGGCCAGTGTCGTGTAACATCAGTCATCTCGGCACACTGGCAGTGTGCCAGAATGTAAACTGAGCCATGCATGTGTAGCTCAATGTACATACCGCAGAGGATTGCAAATGGACAGGTAAGTGTACTTTATTGCAGAAGAAACATTGCATGTCTCTTCTGCAATAAAAAGCCAGCCTGTTCACATTTTTTTTTTACATTTAGCTCCACTTTAAATACATTCAGAGATGGTACTTCCCTGAATTGACAAAATAGTGGATTCCAAAAAGTGGCAACAGCATGTTCAAAGTCTCATTTTATGGCCGTAGGTTTTATGATGGAATTTAGGAACAGTCAACCATTCTTTTTAATTCTTGAAACCTTAGAAAGTTAGTACACCAATTGTTAATGAAAATCAGTCCATGAAGAATTGGTTCCATGGGGAATGTCAAAGTTGGTCAAATAATATTCTGACAGCTGCTTTCTTGACTCTTTGTGGGTGGTATAGAGATTTTCCTGAGGAGCCTTTGTAGACAGCATCACAGTACTTCAGCTGTAAGATTATGAAAGCATCAATGGGAGCCTCAGGTTTTCTGGGAGTAGGGATGTTATTTAATTCCTGTAATATTCCTCAGGTGAGGATATGATAGATTATTCCCAATCAAGTTTGGTCCCAATAATTTACTATATCCATGTTGTAGAAGGAGTAGAGTTATTAAAACCTATGCCCCCACTCCCCAGACAAAAAAGTGAATATTGCTATTATTTCAGTTAGGTGATGGCCATGGACCAAACTAACTTAATTTTTCTCTAGGTACAGTTTTAGTTTACTGCTATTTACATATATTCTTTAAACTAAGCTGCAATTAAATGAATAGATAGTGATGGGCCTTAAATACTGGGGTTCAAAGAGAAACATAGTTAGGTACCCTCTGCATAACAGCTGTAAGACAAACCTTGGCTTTGGATTATGTTTTCCATATTTCTTTTATTTTAACAAGAAGCTTTAGTTAGGGGTCTATAAAGCAATGAGAGTTACAATGTTCACCAGGGCAAATACTACATGTTCTGGTGACAACTGTAAAATGATGGACTGCATATAATTTTCTATTCCATGGCAATGGTCACCAGGGCAAATAGAGATGGCAAATTCCTCAATGAAGTTGCAATAAAAATATGGCAGATGTTCTAAACCTTCTTTGCTCAATTTAGTCTTCACTCTGTTGCATTCTGGCAGAAGGGTGGATTCGAAAACTAGACTTCAAAGATTATACTGCATGTACTGAACAGTTATAATATGTTAGTAGGTGATTTGATGACACAACACATTTGAGTGATGAGTAAACACAATGAGTACGCCGTAAAATAAGCTGAGACTAAGCACTTTTGGTCAGTGGGGCTTTTACATTTTTAATATAACTGTACGCAACCAAAAGCTCTTATAGGTCTTCATCCGTGCTTAGACAAATAAAGGGGTTGTCATTATTGGCCTTCTCTAAAGTTGCCGGTGGCTTGGAAATCATGGTAATATTTTTCAGTGTCCTGGAACAAGAAGGCAGATATATCAGAGTGAACTCCTGATTTAATACTTCTTCCCAGTGCTAAACCCATCTTATGAACATAATTGGAAAGCAACTTACATATTAAGGATGTAAGGTGAATGACGATACATGTATTTCTCTCTGCACCCTTTTCATTTAACATTTATTTCTATCTTTATTACATATAAAGTGCAAATAGAAACTTCTAACCCCAGAGAATTTTTTTAGGCTTGTAACAGGTGTTGAAGTTCTGCAATTAGTTGCTTATCAGGAAAACACCGCACAACCTTAAGTCTCAACAGACTGTTGAGAAATAGTTTAAACCTGGATTTGGGGAAGCTGGTACCTGGGTATATAGGCTCAGAGGTCACAATGGAGTAAAAGACAAGACTATATCAGCCCTTCTGCTTGTTCCGCTTCTGCTGCAGGCCTGTTATTCATACTTTAAACTCACAGCAGGAGATATTTAGACAAACAGGCTGGTAAAGATCTCCTTCCAGCACTGTATTTAGTAATGATCTGTCACGTCAGTCTCACTTGACCCCAGTACTGACTTTTTTTCTGTCTTTAAAGCCTGTTGAGACTTAAAAATGTAACTGTTAGTTTACCTGCAGTCTACAAATTTCAAACATAAACTTAAGATTGCTGATGGTATAAAGTATGCTTCTACTGGACAATATTTTGTTAACTCAAATCCTCCAAACAAAAAGGTACCATAAGTTGTGGGATAAGATCTGCCACATGACTGCATTTGTATGCAAACACCAACTTTCTTCAGCAATGTTGGGTTACAGCTATATTTTGTGGGATGGGGGTGTGTACTCTCTGTGTGCCTTCTATACACAGATCTTCTCAATGGTTGATCCTGTGTCTAGACGATCAGTATGTAGTTACAGTATATTCCATTAAAAAAAAGAAATAATAAAAAAAATATGAAATTATATTGAAATTGCAAACCATGATATATAATTTGAATTTGTTGAGGTATGGATGAAAATAAAACATTATATGCATGCACTTTTAGCTGCTATTGTCCTGCTGATCTGTTGTGTATGTTAATGACCTACCTATTTCAAATGGCCAAAATGTTCCATCTTCAGCTACAACTGATTTCCAATAGTACTGTTTTATATGAATGACCTTGCTAGGCAGGTCTACTTATTAGCCATTTTGCCTTGCAATTTCAGAAAGAACAATATAGATATGCCTATTAGGGAAGAGAAAATGGATCCAAATTCTAAATCCATGCCAGAAAAAAATGACACTTGTGAAAGGCCGCTTAGGAAAAGGTACAATCATACTTTATTATGTTGATGTTATGTTGGGCCAGAAGAAAGAAAGGTCTGCTTGTTTTGGTTTCATTACTAATAAAAGTCACACATATATCTCCTCGATGAAGAGCTTTCAAGACACACGACTGTATTAAATTAAAGGTGAAAAAATTAAACTACAATTTACCATTGTGTTATTGGCCAGGAAATGGCTTGTACATTGTTTATTTCCATTATAGAAAGTCAAGCGTTTAAATTTGAACTCCAAGCCAATATAAAAGACACAATCTCACACAACCATGTATTCAATTGATTTGAAGTGTTTTCAAACCTTTAAATATTAAACATGTTATACTTACCTGCTCTGTGTAATGGTTTTGCAGGGAGCAGCCCTGATCCTCTGTCCCCTGCTGGCAATCCTGGCTCCTCTTTTTTGGGGGCACTCGTGCGGGGTTTCTCCATGGCTCAGCCCTGCCCTCCACTCTCTCATCAAAGAATTTGATTGACAGCAGGAGGAGCCAATGGCTCCCTGCTGCTATCAATTTGCCCTGTGAAGAGGGAGAGAGCAGCTGCTCTCAGGCACAGCGCTGGATTGAGATCGGGCTCAGGTATGTATAAGAGCGGGGACAACTGGGGGTATCCTGTGGCACAGAGGTTTTTTTTCCTAATGCAGAGAATGCATTAGGATGTAGTGCTACCCCATGGGAGCTACTGAATAGGATGGGCCCTTTGTTCTTTGCCTTGACCTTCTCAAGAACCTCAGCCTCTCTGCCAGACCAGGTTGAGTGTACAAACATACAATATCACAGGAATTCATTGAAAGCAAAGCTGGCCATACATTATACACTTTCCTTGCACAATTTGCCTTTAGATTTACCAAAACCATATAATATGAGGTAAAATCTAAACACTTTCAATTTATATGCAATCAGGCGTAGCTGAAGGCAAATCTAAAGAAAACTGAAGGATAAAATGGTATACTGTATGGCAAGCTTAATACTTGGTATCCAATAATAGTGCTATATCAAAGAAAGCAGGCACCAAACCAAATAGTAAAGACATAGTTACATACAGTTACATAGTTAGTCAGGTTGAAAAAAGACACAAGTTCAACATCCAGTTAAAACCATAAAAAAATAAATAAATAAAATAAAAAACATTGTACAATCCAATATACCCAATTCTATACCCACAGTTGATCCAGAAGAAGGCAAAAAACCCCAGCAGAGCATGCTCCAATTTGCTACAGCAGGGGAAAAGAATTCCTTCCTGATCCCCAAAGAGGCAATCGGATTTTCCCTTGATCAACTTATGTTATATACCCAGTTATATTATGTACATTTAGTAAAGTATCCAGGCCTTTCTTAAAGCAATCTACTGAGCTGGCCAGAACCACCTCAGGCGGGTGTCTATTCCACATTTTCACAGCTCTTTCTGTGAAGAAACCTTTCCGTATTTGGAGAATAAATCTCTTTTCCTCTAGACGTAAAGAGTGCCCCCGTGTCCCCTGTGTTGACCGTAAAGAGAATAACTCAACACCAAGTTCACTATATGGACCCCTTATATATTTGAACATGTTGATCATATGCCCGCTTATTCACCTTTTCTCAATAGTGAATAAATTCAGTTCATCTAACCTTTCCTCATAGTTTTCTATCCATTTACAAACTGATATTTCCAAGCCTGTAGACTTTACCTTACACATGAGCCGTGTGTGCCGAACTGTATCGAACGATTTTGCAAAATCCAAGTATACCACGTCCACAGCCACCCCTCTGTCTAAGGTTTTACTTACCTCTTCATAAAAAGAAATCAGGTTTGTCTGACAACTTCTGTCTTTCATGAATCCATACTGTCTGTTGCTTAAAATGTTTTTTTCCAGCAAGAACTCGTCTATGTGGTCTTTTATTAAACGCTCCAGTATCTTCCCGACTACAGAAGTTAAACTAACAGGTCTATAGTTACTTGGTAAAGACTTTGATCCCTTTTTAAATATAGGCAATATATTTTAAATATATTGCCCTGCGCCAATCCAGTGGTACTATTCCCGTCATTAATGAGTCCCTAAAAATTAGATACAATGGCTTTGAAATTACAGAGCTCAATTCTTTTAGGATCCATGGGTGGATGCCATCAGCTCCAGGTGCTTTATCCACCTTTATTCTGTCTAAATATTTCTGGACCATATCACTTTTGAGCCATTGTGGATCATTCAGGGCTGTGTCACTACCACCTTATTATGGACATGAGCTCCCCTGTGCTCTTTTGTATAAACAGAGCTGAAGACAGTATTTAATAAATTAGCCTTCTCTTTGTCCCCAGTCACCCACTCTGGATTATTTTTTAAAGGGCCTACTTGCTCAGACCTGACCTTTTTACTATTAATATATTTGAAGATTTTTTTGGAGTTTGTCCTACTATTTTTTGCAATCTGTCGTTCATTTTGAATTTTTGCATCCTTGATTTCATTTTTACATATTCTGTTAAATTCTTTGTAACATTTAAACGACACTAGTGTTCCTTTATTTTTATATTTTCTAAAAGCTCTTTTCTTATTGTTTATAGCTTTTTTAACTTTGACTGTGAGCCACATAGGTTTTATTTTTAGCCTTTTAAACTTATTGCCCATGGGAATATACTATGCAGACGAATGTATTGTCACCCAATATGGTTGGCAACCCTTCAAGCATAAAATGGATTGATAATGGTAATAACTCAATTTAGCATGTAAAGTGAATAACAGTAGGAACTAGGCAAAAGATGACATTTGGCCAGTGGCGGTCCGTCCATAAGGGCACACGGGCGCCGCCCCCTGTCTCCTGCCACCCCTTCTAGAACCAATAGATTGATTCATGCATTGCATGAATCTATCTGTGGCCACCGCTGCCACCCCCTATTCAGGCACCCGGCCCCTTTTCAGGAACAGAAGAGCCAGCCTAAGAGAGAAGAGGAGGAGAACACTATCTCCATCGCGGCCCAGAAACAGAGGGAGGCGAGCTCCTGTATCAGCATCCACTGTGTTGGCTGAGGAGGCGGCAGTTTCAACACAGAGCGACTGTCAATCAAGACTCACTCATGCACAGGAGCAAGTAATACCTACTGTGACCACTGGAGGCTTTAGGGAGCAGCAGCTGCTGCCTTCTCCTAGGCAAGCTAATGCAACAGCGACATCTAGTGGTCAGGGTGAGTTGGTGCAGGTTTTAAAAAATATAATGGATTCTATAAATAAGTTAGCTGACAGCATTAATACTCCTAGTAATGATAATTCTAATTACTTTAACGTAAGGGTTAATGAATCCAGGAATATGAGTGAAAATGTGTCTAAGATCAAGAGTACTTCTTTATTTTCAGCGGTTAATACTAATACCAGTAATACTTTACCAGTGGAACTGAATATTTCTAATTCTTCAATTCCTGAATCATGTCTAAAAGAGTGAAATGTCACGCTTGGGTATCACCTGTCTGCTCAGGTAAAAGAGAAAATACAGAAAGGGCAGTTTATCAACATTTTGTCTTTACTGCCCTCAGCAAAAGTTTATTAACAGGCCTGACAAAAAATTAGAATATAAACCTGAGGAAAATAGGTGTAGACCTGTGGCAAGGTCATTTCATAATTGGTTGCAATCATTGAGCATTTATGCTAGTGTGCTAGGAGAAAAGCACCCGGAATACTGTAGCGGCCTTTTCCAACACCTTGTGCACGTGCTCGAAGCATATAAAAGCTTTGGTGGATTAGGCTGGTACCAGTACAACAAGTCATTTAGACAAAAATTATCCATTTATCCATCTTTAAAATGGGGTAATAAGGATATAGGTTTATGGTTAAACCTTATAGCACCTCAAAAACTGGCATACCCTAAACAACAGCCCTCTGCCATGGTGTCCCCTTATAAAAGGGGTTACTGTTTCGTTTTGAACAAAAACCAGTGTAAATGGGGGGGTCATGCAATTACAAGCATGAGTGCTACCACTGCTCAGGCCCCTACTCACTACTCAAATGTTTTAAAAAGAATACCAACATATACAGTCAAAGAGATAACCATTCAAAAGGCTTGCACACCGGTGAACCTACCAAACATGCAGCAATAGTTGCAAATTTATTCAGACCAGGAGACAGCCAAGTTTTTAATTGAAGGTATCTCCAGAGGTTTTCCTTTGACAGTTTTTAAGGGTATAGGATGCAAATTGGTTAATAATTTAAAGTCGGTATTACAATTTTCCCATATTGTTAAGGAGAATCTAGATAAGGAAATTAGAGAAGGTAGAATAGCAGGGCCATTTTGTTCCCCCATTTAAAAATTTTAGAATATCTCCCTTAGGAATTATCCCTAAAAGTATCCCAACTCGTTTTGCTTAATACACCATTTATCCTTCCCGACAGGTTCATCATTAAAAGATGAGATAAATGAGGAGCTAGCATCCGTCTTATACTGTATGTTTGAAGATGCCGTTTGTCATATCAGGAGATTTGGGAAAGCTGTGCTACTCGCTAAAGAGGATATTAAACCAGCATTTAGGTTGCTTCAGATTAGCCCAGCTTCTTTTAATTCTCTTGGCATGGTATTCGAAGATAAATTTTTTTACAACATGTGCCTCCCCACGGGTTGTTCTATTTCATGTGCGTATGTCGAGAAATTTGCATCATTTCTTCAATGGGTGGCTTCATTTGAATCCGGTTCATGATGGTATATTACACTACCTTGATGACTTCCTATTTATTGGCCCTGGTTAATCCCCTATTTGTTTTTTCATGCTGCAATTGTTTGGTACGATCACAAAAACATTTGGAGTCCCCCTTGTGGAAGAAAAGACTGTTTTGCCATCCACAACCATTGAATTTCTAGGCATAAGAATAGACATGAATTTATTAGAATTTCAGCTACCATTAAATAAAGTTAACGAGATAAAAGCAATGATTTCTTGGATGTTAATGTGAAAAAATTTTTTATTAAAAGAGCTTCAATCGTTATTAGGACAATTAGCATTTGCAACCAGAGTTATTCCGGTGGGCAGGATATTTTCTCGAAGACTATATATTGTTATGTCTGAGCTTAAATCCCAGTTTTCACACATTAGGTTGACAACAGATCTTAAAGAGGACCTCATGGTATGGATGACATTTTTTGGCTTATATAACGGGCATTTAATTTTTCAAACAGATTTTGTATTCTCATCAGATATGGAACTATACACGGATGCAGCTGGATCTTTCAGTTTTGCTGCAATATGGGGTAGTCACTGGTGCTGTAGTGTATTGCCAGAAAGATGAATTCAAATGAAAGCCACTAAGAGCATAGTGCTACTCAAATTATTACCTTTAGCTGTAGCATTAGAAATATGCGGTGAAAAATTTGCCAGTAAAAGAATATTATTAATTCCGACAATAAAGGAGTTATCTATGCAGTAAATTGTCTATCGAAAAAATCCCTCCTGGTAGCAAAATTACTTAGGTATCTGGTATTTTTATGTTTACGCTTTAATACCTGAGTAAAAACAAAACATGTTCCAGGTAAAGAAAATCAAATTGCGGATGCATTATCTCGGTTGGAGATACACAAATTCTGTCAGCTACTGCCAAATGTGGACAAGGAAGGACAGGCATGTCCCGAACATTTTTGGAACCTGATCTAAAAATTTTGATGGAGTCAATCAAGAATTTGGTGGCTAATAGAACATGGGCCGAATACCCGGCCACATGGCAAAGGTGGAATAAATCCACTAGGGAATTTGAGCTGCAGTTTGAGTCTCCTTCAGAGACAAACATTCAAATATCATTATGTACCCTAATGCAGGCAGGGCTATCCTATAGCCAAATTGCTAAGATACTAGCAGGGGCGTCCCTTTTCTTTAAATTGCAAGGTTTCCCTCAGTGTACATCCTTCTCTAAAAAACAAGGTTACAAAAAGAAGCATTCTTTCCCAGATACTAGAAGGCCCATCTCTACCTCATTACTAAAAGAAATTTGCAGAGTTACAAAAATTTTATACTTCTCTGGATTTGAGTCGATATTATTTAAAACTGCTTTTGTATTAGCATTTTTTGGTGCTATGAGAATATCTGAACTGTTATCCAAAAACAAAAAATCTGTGTCTGGCCTGTTGTCCTATCACGTGATGGTTCACAGGGTAGGACTTAATATATTTATTGCAAATTCCAAAACAGACAAAACAAGTAAAGGTGTATGGATTACTCTTTATAGTTGCGGAGAAGTGGAAATTTGTCCATTAAGAACTGTAAATGAGTATCTAGCAATTAGACCATCCAGTGAAGGAAATGTTTTGGTTCATTCATTCGGGTCACCCCTTACAGGATATTAATTTAACATAGTTCTCAAAAAATGCATGTTGAAATTAGGGCTACAAGCTCTTAATTTCACATCCCACTCATTTAGGATTGGTGCAGCAACGGAAGCTGCAAAAATGGGCCTTGAAGACACAATAATTAAAAAAATAGGCAGATGAGACTCACAGCAATTTAACATTTATGTCAGACCTGATCTCTCTTTTTAATTTTTTTTTTTTATAGGTAACAGAAGAATACTTTGGATCCTGGGCCACTCCTTTCTTTTTTGGGCTAACAAAAGATCCAAGATGTGTTGCTATACACCTAATCTTTCAATGGATCCTGAGAAATTTCAAGTCTTATGGAGAGAAATCCGTGGTCTAAAATGGTTACATTTGTCTTTTTATCTCTCCAGGTTATTGGAATTGTGGCCAGTCTCAGATATCCTAATCATCCATTTGGGGGGAAACGATCTGGGTAGCGCTAAAACCCTAGATCTGGTGTTTGCAATGAAGCGGGATCTACATACATTCAAATTGTCTTCCCGAATACCACTATAATATTTTCGGAAATAGTTCCTAGGCTCATATGGCTAAAAGATGCTCAATTTAAAAATATTGAAAAGATCAGGCGTTGTGTAAATAGATCCATGGAACAATTCATGCTGCTTATCGGCGTTTTTTCCTGTAGACATAGGGATTTAGAGGGAGGTTTCGAAGGTCTATACAGGGCAGATGGAGTCCATCTGTCTGATATAGGTTTAGACATTTTCAATGTTGGATTGCAAAATAGCATCAAATTGGCCGTGGTTGTGGGGAAGGCCGGACTTGATAATTCAAGACCTGCATGTGGGGACTTGTTTTATTGATATGCGGTATTGCTCAAGTCCTGAGGACTGAGTTTTTTATATTTATTATTTACAAGTGAGAATTTTATGTATTAATAAAATTATTGAATTGATGTAAGTTATTTACAGTTTACACCAATAAACGTGCCATAGGCAATTATATTCCAAATTACGTCATTGAGTGTCTTTATTCATTAGAAGGTAAAATTTAGTATAGAAGGAGGGATAGGTGTGGCTTACATTTCCATGGCCTGAGAGGGCTAAAAAATGTGGCCCGAACAGCATGGACATGTGGCCGCCCCCCGGACAGCTGTCCTATTTAATTTATTAATAAAAAATAAAAGAAAGAGCCATGGGCACTTTAAGAAAAAGGTGTAGTATCTCAGGTGGGAAAACAGGGTCATGTGACATTGGAGAATAGTAGGGAATGTCACATAACCACACTGGAATGTTCCAGAAGGTCACATGACCAGCGGGAACATTTTGGAAGCGGGGAGGCGGGCCTATATAAAGGGGTCCCCCATGGGATTTTCCTCACAGCTGGTCAGAGTACAGCAACAAGCTCCCCATCCCCCCCACCTTTTGTCGCAGGCACTTTATGTGGTTTTGTCACCCTTTAAAATGAAAGGGGGGACTTGTTTTATTGATATGCGGTATTGCTCAAGTCCAGAAGAGCTGTTTGTATTTGCTATTTACAAGCGAGAATTTTATGTATTAATAAAATGATTGCATTGATTTACGTTATTTACAGTTTACACCAATAAATGTGCCGCGGCCAATTATATTCCAAGTTACGTCATTGAGTGTCTTTATTCATTAGAAATGAAAATTTGGTATAGAAGAAGGGATAGGTGTGGCCTACATTTCCATGTACATTAACCTTTTTCATCAAATGGTCCTCGAGGAGAAATGCTGCATATAGTTCATTCTATCCATAGTAAACATTTATAGTCTTGCATTTTTTCTTCCAGTGCAGCATGAGAAAAGTGAAAGGGAGACCCTAATTGACTGCCTACTTGGCCTTAAATGGTCAACACCAATTGCAAGAAAAAAATCCTATATTTTAAACCATGCTTCCATACATAGCTTCATGAACTATTTTCATGAATCATTATAAGGATAAAGCTTCTTACACATGAACATAATGTGAAGGAATGTGATGTAGATAATAATAGTAATCTGAAAATGTCTATTTTCTTATGTGCATACATACTTTTCTCCTTACTCATTATATAAGTATACAGATTTGCTCTGTTCCTATATTTTCTCAAGATGGCGTGTACCCCCTACCTCCCACACATCAAAAGAACGTGGAACTGGAGATAAGAACAAAGACAGCCAAACCTCGTTATGAAAATTATCCATCTTCTTTTTTATCTTAACCAATGAGATGTACCTATTAGACTAACATAGCAATGACGTATTTGTGTGTATAAAACATTAACACCGCCTTGAATAAATCACAAGTGTAATGAGTTAGCAGTTCTGAGCGTGTCTCAGAGTGTTTACTTTTATATGCATGCATATCAACACTTTTCAAATTAGAGACAGCAGCAGATAACCTTGAGCTCGATTGGAGCTCTTAAATCATTTCCATAACAGATGGTGCCGAAACCCGGGACCTCAGGCTACGGTCGAAGTTATACCGCGACAAGCATTCGGGCGTTAACTGATTGATGAGAGGGGGTTTGCGCAGCCCTAACAGTACCGGTGAGTTGATTGATATTCTTACCACTGTACGACTCTCTTATCTTTCGGTTGACGGCTGGATTCTGTCGGTATGCTGAGACTGTCTTAGAGGCAGGTATTTCCTCGCCTGAGGTTGTTTTAACGAACCTGTCAATGGGTTTCTGCTGACTGTATTCTTTGTTCACTGTCTGCCATTCTTTGGGCTACGAAACTCAGCAGTCTAAGGGTGCTACATGTGTGAATGTTGTTCTCATCTCCAGACGAGCTGTCGGCCTCTGGAGTGAGATAGTTTCCCTTGTGGCAGTCGTTTATGGGACGGGTGTACTCTAGGTTCAAGGAACCTTTGAGGGTTAGCTCAGCTGCGGGCTTTGCAGTCTGAAAGCGTTACAGAGGACTCACCCCAAGAAGAGTTGTCGGCCTCTTGGTGTAGAGCTGTAGAAAAACGTCTATAAACGGGTTTATTTTGCAGGGTGGTATGCCTTTGCGGTTATTTTAGCCTGCTGAAATTTTGCAGTTCGAAGAGTGGCAGGTGTAATGTCCTGTCGTGATTGTATTTGTGGTTTATTGTTTGCTATACATGAGAGGGGGTGGGGACTGGTGAAAGTCAGAGAACGAGACTACCCGAAAGATCTGTTGGGTCGTGGGCCATTGCTCCTCACTACCCCTGACGTGTTTGTTCTTGTTCTGAGATTAACCGTACATTACAGGGTTATAGCAAACAGTAGCAACTTGGAGCGCAGTATAAGCCCCCACCGAAGGAATTTGCTGATAAGAACGCTGAGAAAAATATTAACTCCTTGGTTGTATGTATTCCCCTCTCAAGCCGTTAGCCGAGAAACAGAAAGTGATATTGTAATGAAAGTGATATTGTAAAGAAGGAGAGAAGAAGATGTTGAAATAGTTAACAAAGTTGAAAGAAATGGCGAAAGTTATGTTGCTGAAGAGACAGGGAGAAAAATCCTGTGTGATAAAGAAAATTGGATAAAGGAAGTTAAGAAAGATGGCGATTGTATTACGTATGTCTACCACAGATTGATGATATGTTGGAACTTTAAACAAAGGAGGGGAGGGACAGCACTGCCCTCCGTCTAACAACCACTCCTTTCTCACTACCCAAGCACAACCCACTGTGACAACTCAGCCCGGCGGCCATCTTAGTGCACCCATGCCTTCACTTTCTACCCAGTCCAGTGCACTTCCTGTCGGCGGCCATCTTGGTACACCCAGTAAGCTTAAACAGCCTGTACCCAGCCCAATACGGGAGCATCACATTCCCAGGCTGGATATGTTAATGATGAAGAAGCATCTGAGTGGGAAGCCCGACAGCAGGCAGCAAGGCCACCCACTGATTTAACCCCCAATCCGGCTCCAGACTCTCAGTTCCGAGAGGATCTCAAACACATGCTGGCAACCGTAAAGAACAGTGCCTCTTGTCAGCCCCTGCCCCAACAACAGTCTCGGTTACCACAAGGGGCACCAGTGATGTATGTCGCTTTTACTCTATCACAAGCAGCGGCCTTAGTGACAAGTCTGCCTGACCCAGAGAAGCAGCCAATTCCCTTCTACCACAGGATAGTGCAGATACAAGAAACTTACTCAGCTGCCTGGAGAGACTTAATCAGCCTATGCCAAATCAAAGCAGGATATGTCTTTTGGCCAGTCATGCAGATGGCCTTCAATGATGCCTGTCTGACAAGTGCCACTTCCTACACCTCAGGCGTGGAGTTCTGTGCACAACTCCACGACTGGGCAAAGGAGAAGTTGACGGATCAGAAGACCACAATCCAAGATATTACCCAAGATAAAGGGGAGTCTGTGAAGAAGTATCATGCTAGACTCATAAAGGCACACACACACATGTTATCAACTGCTTTTGTTTCAGGGCTCAGAGAGGATATCAGAAAAGGCCTGATGGTGGCCCGCCCTGAATACCATTCAATGAAAATGTCTGATTTATTGTTGGTGACCAGAGGTATAGAAAATCAAAAAGGTAAAAAACCAACGCCCCTCATGGTAACCCATGACGAAGATCCCGCCAACACTAGTCCACCACCACTGCTTAATACCAGGGAAAGGATCACCTGTTACAACTGTGGGAAACGGGGTCACTTCAGAAAAGAATGCAGAGCCCCAAGATGTCCAAGACGAAAAACCTACCACTTTCCTCATTGACGGGTACAGCCAGAAGCGTGTTGAGGGCTGTGGACCTGCCTGATAATTCTTTCCTTTCCACTATTAATGTTTCCTGCGTAGGAATGGATGGGGTGCCCCGCTCCAGTCCACTTCCTGATTTGCTTGCCAAATTTGTGGTGTCCTCTACATGTCCCTTGAATCTACTAGGAGCTGATGTGTAGTCCGGACTACAGGTCTCAATCAGGACACGCCTGAAGGGGGGGTGAAGTTACATACTCCCCTATCTTTAGAAGACTAATCTGTTTTGTGTTCTCTGTCTCTCCTGATGACACTTACTGAAGCAAAAATTTCAAGTTCAATACTGCAGGAAGTACTTGACAGAATCCCTGCGTGCCTATGGTCCACAGGACCGGAAGACAACGGTAACTTAAAGGTGCCACCAGTTTCAGTCAAGAGGGCGCTTCATTGCCCCGCAAACCACAATAACCCCAAGAAGAGAATCCTAAAAAGAGAACCAGGTACCTACTGTGGATGCCTTTGACTGCAAAGTACCTCACAGAGGTGGACCTTACAAACGTTTTCTTCAGTGTCCACCCTCACCCCTCCTGCTGGTACCTTTTTGCATTCATCCACGGAAAGAAACGGCAACATACCTAAACAGTTGTGCCGCAGGGGGCACAGAACTTTCCAAGCCAGTTTGCAAAAGCTATGGCTATCATCCTTAACACATGACAAGAGGAACACCCGGAAGTGATTCTCTTCCAACATGTTGATGACCTTCTCCTTTGTGCAGCTGACTTACCCCCTGTTGAAGTCACCTCAGAAAGCCTGTTGTGCTATCTTGCCAACCAGGGCTG
This sequence comes from Lithobates clamitans, assembly GCA_037952925.1. Taxonomy (NCBI): domain Eukaryota; kingdom Metazoa; phylum Chordata; class Amphibia; order Anura; family Ranidae; genus Lithobates; species Lithobates clamitans. The sequence goes on from JBBGZY010000438.1 coordinate 14,296,402, forward strand.
CAAAGTCTCAAAGCCCAAATTGCAGTGGTGCTCAACACCTGTCATTTTCCTTGGACACGACACCCCACTGAAGACAGGGTGCAAGTAATCTCTGACACCCCACTGCCACAAGGTCAGAAATTCCTTCATGCCTTCCTTGGACAAATTTCCTAGTGCAGAGCATGGATTCCAGAAGCCTTCCTACTGATGCTCTGCAATCAGACCCTTCCAGATGTCTCCTGAAGAAATATCTAAAGTTTGAAACCCTTGAGTGCGCCACCCCCGGCGCTAGGGCTCCCAGCCTACGACAAAACGCTCAAGCTCTTTGTATCCGAACGTCTGGGACATGCTGCAGGTGTACTCACCCAATCACACGACATCAGCCTACGCCCCATAGGATATTATTCCTGTCGGCTGGATGCGGTAGCAAGAGGAGGCCTATTGTGTCTGCGAGCTGGATTTGCTACACAAGCCTTGCTTGACAAAACTTTGAACTTGGTCCTCGGACACTGCCTCGTTCTGCTTGTTCCCCATGACGTTGTTGCCATATTCAACCAAGATCCAGCCGAAACACTTGTCCACTACCAGACACTTGAGACTCCTGTGTTCCCTCCTACTAGACAGCATTACTCTATTAAGTTGTCAAACATTGAACCCTACCACCCTTCTTCCACTTCTCGAGGGGGGAAAGGAGGAGGAGGAGTAGAGTCTTGACTTGTCACCCCCGTGACCGCACAGGACACGCGGTCACCACTGAAAATACTGTACTACAAGCTGAAGCCTTACCACCGGTGATGTCTGCACAGGAGGCAGAGCTGTAAGCACTTACTACAGCACGTAAATGGGCAGAGGGAAAAAGAGCCAACATTCATATGGACTCAAGATATGCTTTCAACATTGCCCATGATTATGGTGTTATCTAGAACAGAGGATTCCTGATGGCTGCAGGAACACCTGTGAAAACTTGATTGATGCCTTGCTTCTCACAACCCAAGTGACTATTCTGAGTAAAAGCACACTACAAACTGAACTCAAAGGAAGCTTAAGGCAATCATCGAGCCAATACAGCTGCCAAACAGACAGCTGGTGGTCCACGGGAAGTGGACAGCAGGGTGGTAGAAGAAGACCACCCTGTGCTTACCTTACAGACTTTCCCAGTGGACAGAGTTTATCTAAAAGAACTACAGGAAACAACAAGTCCGGATAAGAAGGAAAGCTGGAAATGGAGAAAAGGAGCAACTCTCAGAAATGGACTATTTGAGTGCAACAAGAAGCCTTGTCTACTCAGGAGTATGTACCCAGCCGTGGTGCAATGGGCACATGGACTTTATGAACTCTCTTATCAACAAGTGTTGCACTAAGAGTTACTCCACTGACCGACAGCTTCTGCAGATCATGCATTATCTGCACCAAATGTAACCCAGGATGCACAGAAGAAGCACCTGGCAAAAGCCCTATACCCCATTCCAGAGGATGCAAATTGATCATTCTCAAGTGCCAAGAAGTGACAGATTTGAAAACGCCCTAGTGGAAGTGGTCATGACTCCCTTCTACCACAGCTAAGAAACTACTGAGTGAGATAGTATGTAGATTTGGGGTCCCAGAGGTGATATTGAGAGATCAGGGACCAGCCCTAACAACAACCCTTACAAAAGAGATTTGGGCAACACTGGGGGTTCAGTTGGCACTACACATCCCATACCACCCTCAAAGTAGCGGGAAGGTAGAAAGGATGAATGGGACACTAAAAAAACAGGATGTTAAAGATGGCCCAATAGACTAACATGAGTTGGCCCATTGCCCTGTTCAGTGTCAGACACACCCCCAGGGGAAACATGCCCTATCCCCTTATGAAATTTTGTTTGGTTCAGCTCCCAGACTTGGTTGTTACTTTCCACAACAGTTACAGTTACAGTCTGATGTGTTGACTAATTATGTAACCACATTATCACGAGAATTAACCTGAATGCATGTCCAGGTGTTTTCTTCCATTCCAGATCCTGAATTAGATACAGGAACACACCAACTACTGTCTGGAGATCCTTGAGCCAAGTTATGATGGTCCATTCCAAGTTTTGCTGACCACAGCCACCTCAGTCAAGTTGGCCAGGAAGAACACCTGAATGCACGCTTATCACTGCAGGAGAGCGTGTTTTCGGGTGCTGCATATCCTTTTTCTGTTTGATCTAGGGGGGAGGGGCCCAGGAGGTGGCCATCACAAAAATGATAACATAATTACGTTTTGGTGTAACTCTTCAGGTACACATGTGACCACCTTTACCTTAGATTACTGTGACATAGTACCTTGTCCGTTTGACCCTTCATGGTGATGCCATTGGTACAGTGATATCCCTGACGGTAAGGACATATATGTATGCCACACAGACAGTTACTGGGGACAGAGTTGTGGTTTCTGTGGGGGCCAGTGGGTTGGAACACAGGGCCAGACTGGGCGACCACAGAGTGCATTAGACAAAAAAGATGAAAATAGAAAGCCCCATATCCTAACCAAAGATACCCCTGATACATACACTGACCCAGCACACAGTCAGAGGAGGAAGCGAGCAGCTCTCTCCGGAAGCTTTGATCCTCATGTGTACATACATGTCATAGGGGTTACAAGGGGGGTCCCTGATGAGTTTAAAGGCAGGGATCAGGTAAAAGCTGGTTTTGAGTCTTTGATCCCCATAACAACTGTCAGCAAGAATGTAGATTGGATTAACTACATGTCATGGTTATACAATAGAGTTTGTCGATCAGCATACCTGTCTCCATGTGTTCATCTCTAGAGACCAGCTGACCCTCACCTGACTGCTTTTGTAACCTCTCCTCTAAGCATGGCCCCACCCCAGGCCCTATCAGGGAACCCTATATTAACCTGTGCACCGCAAGCCAGCAGTGCTGATCAACCACTGTGTGTTAGCCTCTATGTGTACTTGCCGTGTTTCCTACATCTGATTTCTGTTACCGACTTTGGCCTGTTCCCGGCCATCTCTGTTTGCCTGTGACCCTGATGTTCCAGCCAGCTCCCTCCTTCCTCTGCTCCTGTAGTCTACCGTGAGCGTGAGCTGTGAGACCCTGGGGGCCGCGACCTGGAGCCAGACTGCAGCGCAGTCCATCCTCACCACTAGAGGCTCTGGTGAACACCTGCTGGCTCTTAGACTCCGCGCCCTGGGGAATCTATGCTCTAGCTCCCAGTGGGATCTGTGTCAGTGATTCAGTAGACCTGCTTCCTGAACCTCCCAAGGTACAATCCGCAGCAGTCACCCGTAGGGTCCACTACCTTGCAGTGCACTCCTGATCCCAACGGTGTGCATCTGTCACCCAGCCTCTAGGTGACATGACACTACACATGTTATAAGCAACAGAGATTTCTAAATTACTCTAAAGATGCCCTCCAGGGAATTGCTGACCAGTTATCCCCCACTTCCTACATGACATTCCAGGACCTGATGGCCTTAGACATGGTGCTATCTGGGAAAGGAGGTGTTTTGTAAAATCATAGGAAAAAACGGGAACCTGTTGTACATACATTCCTGATAATACTGGCCGAAATGGTAAGGTTACTTTAGCTATAAAGAAATTAGAAGATCTCTCACTGGAGTTGAAGAAGAACTCAGGTATCACAGACCCATGGGACCAATATTTTAGCTGGATGAGTGGGTGGCAGAAGGTGCTCGCCCAGATACGGGTAACGGTATTAATAATCCTGGATCTTTTAGCCCTGATTATATGCTGTATTCTACCTTTTGTAAAAAATTAATGAGCAAGGCTGTAGACAATAGCACACCTACATTTCTCCACCAAGAAGAAGAGGACCCCTTATGATGGAAGATGACAAACCCTTCACTCCTCTACAGTCACTCCCTGTCCATAATCTCACAGTCCTATAGGGTTATAGGGATAGATAGCGCCTGACTGCACCTCTCCAGCTGTATCGAGGAGGGAAGTGAACAGTTGCTGCCCAATTCTATATACAGCTTAAAAGAGTTGCTGAGGAGAAGGGCCAGGCCAAAATGGGACTTTTAGTATTAGGGACAGAAAAGAGAAAATAGTCATTTTAGGGGGGATTGTGAAGGAATGTGATGTAGATAATAATAGTAATCTGAAAATGTCTATTTTCTTATGTGCATACATACTTTTCTCCTTACTCATTATATAAGTATACAGATTTGCTCTGTTCCTATATTTTCTCAAGATGGCGTGTACCCCCTACCTCCCACACATCAAAAGAACGCGGAACTGGAGATAAGAACAAAGACAGCCAAACCTCGTTATGAAAATTATCCATCTTCTTTTTTATCTTAACCAATGAGATGTACCTATTAGACTAACATAGCAATGACGTATTTGTGTGTATAAAACATTAACACCGCCTTGAATAAATCACAAGTGTAATGAGTTAGCAGTTCTGAGCGTGTCTCAGAGTGTTTACTTTTATATGCATGCATATCAACACTTTTCAAATTAGAGACAGCAGCAGATAACCTTGAGCTCGATTGGAGCTCTTAAATCATTTCCATAACAATAAGATCTCATGTACACACACATACAGGCACGTAAATGTGCATACATGTTTACAGGCATAAAATTCCTTTTTTATCCTCTTCTAATTGCCAGTGTTTCAATTTATGCATATACATTCATATGTACTTTCATATACATGTGTGCATGGAATGTTAGTGCACTCAAATTAAAAAAATAATTAAAAAATTCACTTTTTTTAAGTTTTAAGGCCTTATTCACATAGGTGCTGAGACCCATACACATTGAACGGGCCATGTATTTATGCAGCATGAGCTGGTAGGTGCTGTGTGTAGGCAGTCCATTCAAGTCTATGGGGATGCAGCAGCTGCACGGAAACAGCTACTCATATTAGTTTGCATGTGGGTGAGCGGTCCACAATGCAGACAGTGTGCTTAAGCCACATAAACACACAGCCTGTTTAAGAACTATGGGTCTCAAAAGATCTTTAGGCTACATAATTGCGAATTGGTTGTGGGTTTCCCTATCTCCCATCTCTCCCTATTTTCCCATCTCTCTATGGAGCCGGTTCACACATCACTGGGGCGGCTCCAGTCTTCTGGTCCATTTCAGATCGGAATTCAGCCTATGCTGTGAGCTGCTCCATGCTGCGTTGTGAACCCAGGCTTAGGCAGCTTTTTTTTTGCTTTTTTCACCTATGTGCATGAGACCTAAATGAAATCAAATGTATAGTCCCCTATCTAACCCCCCTCTTTTTCTTATGTTAACTGTAAATTACATGAAAGGACAACTTTGTGTTCCCATTCACTCCTATGAGACAGCTGTACTCTGCAGGACCACGGGGGCCACCAAGAATATAAGCAGCCCATTGGGATAAATGGAGCCACGCCACACAAAAGTGAAATTGTCCTTTAAACCCTTTCAAATGCATATCAAGTGCTTCTCATCTCCTGGGAGACCTCTTGCATGAGGGCAAAAAAACAGCCTTTTTCATAATGGATCTGGACACAGGTACATTGCTGTCTATGGGATATCCATAGATGTCTATCCCATGTCTATGCGAAGATCCATAATGCAGCAATGCACTTTTTTCTTATTATACACATGCACGTGTGCAGCATAGTGTATGAAATCAGCATGCCATGAGTGCCATGATAAAGCAACTCATCTGCAAAGTAGTTACATCAATATTGGCAGCCAAATCAAGACTTATGAATACTCAAAGGAAGATAGTAGCAGCAGGAAGAAGCTGTGCAAATGTTGCTGGAGAAAGGCACTGTGTAAGGAAAATTTGCCATAATTTGCAAATATGCTCTTCATACATAAACATTATGGTAAGAGCTCCTGGGGTTCTTATTACGTTAGTTGCTGGTTAAGGTTTCTAAAACTATCTTATACTGTTTGGATTATTTGTTGGCTTCTCAGAGATATAGATGATTTGAGAGGTTTTATTCCACATTCCCTCCTTTATACTGGTATGATATGCCAAAAGAACAACATACATACATACCAAGAATCTCGGGTAAAGGGAGAAAACATTTTAAAACATCCCTAACTGTTCCAAAAAGTGTCTGCCATCCAATTATCAGTTTTGTATGAAATCACCCTTTAATCTTTTTGTTTTCAGTGAAAACATGTATAAAAGATGGACTTGCTGTGTATTTGATACATTTGCCCAGGAAAATATGCCTTCTCACAAAAAAACCTTCAATGCTTGGGCAGAGAAGCAAGACTCTTCAGTAAACACCAAATAAACATGCAATCTAAATATTATGGGTTAAAGAGAAACTTCGCCCTACCTAGCTAAACTGAAATGTCAAATTCCTAATTAGTGTCCCTGTATGAAAATAGAGTAACATATCCGGCAGTCCAAGAAGGCCAGTGTTGTCTTCCTTGCTGCCAAATTTATTCTTCTCTTCACTGCTCGACCATCTTGAATTAAAATCCTGCACATATGCAGACAGTTTTCTACCAACTCTGGAACTTAACACAGACATGCATACGCATTGAGGGATCTCAGGCTAAAACAATGAAACATTGACTCCTCGGATGTCTATGGTGGATGGCTGGATGTATATAATCTTTTTGGTAAGAATAATTATCATCGTGTTAAGAATTCAGGAAGTGGAAAATATTTTTTCTAACTGTGTAGAGACATATAAGAGGAAGTGATTTTTATGGGTAAAGTTCTGCTTTAATTAAGCCTTAGTAATGTACCTAAATCAGTTTTCTATTTTTAAGTGGTATAAGTCTTTAAGGACTCATTCACACCAGCAGCCAAGTTATACCCTGGCCACTAGTGTGCACTATGAAGGGACTGATGTTGATGTGTTGTATTGACTTATTGCACTGTTTACCTTTTTTGTGTTTCAACCTTATTGAAATGCCATAAAATTACATTTCCTTCAACTTTATTCACTGCAGCAGATTATGATGTGTTTTAGGACATTGCAACATGCTGCTCTGGAGAAGCATATACTACTTTTTCCAGCGTACACAACTGCAGTGTAGTGATGTGAACTGAACAAATAAGGCTCAAGGCAAACTGTTTTGTCTGTGCATTGGGACTGTTTTGGGCAAGGCTGTCCAGCGTAGCCCACCACATATGGTGTGAATGGGCATTAGATACGGGGCATTAAAGGGGTTGTAAACGTTCCTTTTTTTTTTTAAATAACAAACATGTCATACTTACCTCTTCTGTACAAGGGTTTTGCGCAGAGTGGTCCCGATCCTCCTTGTTTGGGGTCCCTCCACGGCGCTCCTGGCTCCTCCTCTTCTTCCCACCCCCTGGCTCCCACATCATTGGATTTGATAGACTGCAGCAGGAGCCAATGGCATTTTCTGCTATCAATCTATCCAATGAGGATCTGAGACAGCGGCTGGAGCTGCTGTGCTCATTCCCGTCACTGGAAAGACCAGGTTCAGGTAAGTAAAAGGAGGGCTCTTGGGGGGTGCTCCACTACAGAAGGTTTTTCATCTTAATGCATAGAATGAATTTAGGTGAAAAACCTTGAGGGTTTACAACCCCTTTAAGGGCCTGTTCACACCATGACTCGCACGATTCACATGTGATCTTGGTGCAGCGCAAATTCAGCCTATTGATTTGAATGGACTGAAATTGTGCCAGACAACACCAAAAGTAGTGCATGCACTACTTTATAGAATGCAGAAGAACTGTATTGCATGGTACCACTGTACCAGGTGATCCGGTGTAGGCAAACACACTGCATTTGTGACCTGCTTTTGGGGTGTCATTAAGTTAAGATTGAAACCTGCTGCAGATTGCAACTGCAGTACATTTTGAACACATTACGAGGAATGTGCAGGGAACATGAGTATCCTGCACTGCATTCTGGTGTGAACAGGTACTTAGAAAAAAAATATGCCTCATAAAAGGTTAGAAAATAATTTTATGAAATAGCGCTATTTGCAAATTTAAAATGTTAGAACTGTAAGAAATGAATCACATTTGTCAAGGAGGCTTACAGATTAATACTTAGTTAATAAATAGTATTCATCAGTTGCTTGATAGAAGACCGCACTTGTATCTTTAGTACTGAAAGGTCATCTTCTTTTTAGGAAATCTACCTAGCTGGGGCTTAATTTATCATTCTCAGTATAGCCAATTTCATCTTTCTCCCCGGTAGGAGAGATCAGATTAGAATACCTTTAATGCATTGCATGCTTTATTTGCATAGCTACAAATATGCCATTTTTAAAGTAGGTGCGTGATTTGCCTCATTATGAAGTTTAAAAGTGTTAATAAATTCAAGTTATTATGGTTTGAATAATTTTAAAAACATTCCTAAATAATATCCATTTACCAAATAAATAATTCACATTAGGGTGCCCAGGTAATTAATAGCCAAACTATAAAATGGCAAAAATGAATTGGTACTGTGACAAATCCTCGTACATTTTTCTAAGAAAGCACCCACATATAAGGAGTTAAATATGTCCTTTTTTGTAACAATAAATGCTAACTTTCTTCTTTCTGTTTAACGTTGAATGCACATGAAAAAAATGTTCATGTAAAAAAGTCAGTTTGTAGATGTAAAAATATGAAAAGTTAGTATAGGAGGGTGGCAAGAGGAGGAATCTGTCAGCGTGGGCAGTTGGCATGCTGGGACATTATTTACACAAAGGAAGAAGAGGCAGAAGTAAGCATAAGGGGTTTGGTGATCTCTAGACAGCAGGTATATTAGTGATATATGTTTTACAGAGACGAGAGACACCAGTGGAACATGCTGGAGCTTGTAGTTCAACAGGAACACGGATGGCCTCAGTAGAACATCCTGTGATTTGCTTGTTTTTTCTTTCTATAGAGATAATGAAAAATGCCAGTGGAATATGTTGCAACTTAGATGTAGCACTTCAGATACACCAAGGGACATCAGCGGTACAGGCTTGGATTTCTGCACAGTCAACATTGCTCCCAGGGGCAGCATATAGCTACTGAACCATGATGTAAATGACTGTCAGTAACTGATTCACGCATATAAGATTTTAGACTGCTGCCCAACCTTCCAGAGTGATCTCTTCATTTTTGCTTTCCTTGCCCTGTTCTCCATGTTTTTTTTTTTTTTTTGGTAGAATAGTGAACTGCACAGTTATAGATCACAAAGAGGTTGATTTACTCATTGAGTGCAAAGTACCGTATTTATTGGCGTATAACACGCGCCGGCGTATAACACGCACCCCAAGTTTAGGAGGGAATTTTAAGGAAAAAATCTTACATTTAAATGCCCATCAATGCAGCCTTATCCGTGGCCATCTGCAGCCTTGTCAGTGTCAGTGTAGCCTTGTCAGTGTCCATCTATAGCCTTTTCCATCATTGCAGCCTTGTCAGTGTCCATCTGTAGCCTTATCAGTGTCCAGCTGTAGCCTTGTCAGTGTCAGTGTAGCCTTGTCCATCATTGCAGCCTTGTCAGTGTCCATCTGCAGCCTTGTCCCTGTGTCATTTACTTGTCAGTCCCGTTTAAAAATGGCGCCACTGTTCTCGGCGGCTCTTGGCGCCTTTCGGCTGCACTCGGCTGCTCTTGGTGGCGGGGCTGCGAGAGCTGCTGATAGCGGCTGAAAGTCGCCGAGAGTGGCCGTAAGCCGCCGAGAACAGCCGAGTGCCGCCAAGAATGGCCAAAAGCGGCCAGAAGCCACCGAGAGGCTCACAATTGGCAGGGGATCGGCGTATAACACGCACCCACGATTTTCTCCTGATTTTAAGGGGAAAAAGTGCGTGTTATACGCCGATAAATACTTTATTTATTTTCTTTTTTGGTTCTGGCGGTGTGGTGCCCAATCAGGGCGAAGTAAAAGCTTTGCCCAATCAGGATGCAGAATGCACTGTGCAGTGCGCAGTGCATTGCAGGGCGTTCGGCCCACCCACCAAACACCCTGCAAATTCAGGTGTTCCCCAAATGGGCAAACAGCCAATGTTCATCCCAAACTCATGCTCGGACCAAACTGTTCGCCCAAAACTGCTTTTAGCCCTTTAACCCCAGCCACCACTTGTTTGTCTAAATACATCTAATACCACTCCAGGCTGGTCCATCCTTGTTCACAAAACTACTGGGTGCACATGCAACTTGTCATTGTAACTCCATAAAGCAAAATAGTGGATGTTCACTAAAAGGATTTCTTTATTGCTGTAGTTCCATAAACTTGGGGAGAGGTTATGCATTTAAGGGTAATAAGCAATTATGTATAGATTCTATGATTATGCGCTCATTAGAGTGGGAAGCGTTAGAAGTCTTATGCTGTTGGCACAATACTTAGATTAGGCAGTAAAATGGGGAAAGAGGGTTGGCCAGACTAAACTGATAGGAGGTACAAAAAAGTGGGCTCTGCCCTTGGGGCAGATAGAGAAAGAGAGAGAGAGAGAGGGACAGAGGGCAAGGAACATTTTTTGGAGACATTAAGGTCCCAGCCAGGCTTAGCTGGGGGACCTACCGAAGAGAGCCTGGTCTAGAGACTGAGCAAAGCCAGAGGACAGTTGGTGTAGGAAGCCCAACCTTTTGGGGGATTGAGTGAGTGCTTGATCCTGCTATACTGTGGAGAAGTGACTGTGGAGTGGTTTATCTCACAAGCAAGTGCAAAACAGCTAGGAGCATGCAATACTGCTAAAGTGTGATCAGTACAGCCAGAAAATATGCAAGGCAGGCAGGAGTTGTACAAGTCAGCTACATTTTTGTACAGAGGAGCCAGAGGCTTAGCAGTCCTCAAGTTCTATTTTTCTATAGTTTCATGGTATCCCATGCTTCCCATTCCTATCCAAATTCCTGTTCCCAATAAAAAAAAAAACTAAAGGAAACCCCTAGACTGATACTTGAACCAAAGCAAGAATGCTGAAAAGCCATGTGCCTGGCTGTGCATGCTGTGAGTAGGGGAGGTAGACCCAAATAACCAGTGTCTCCTGCAGTGGGGTAGTGCTACATAGTCAACCATTGTTGACTTTTTTTCTTTGGAAAATGTTAGTTACCTGGCTTTCATAGTCATTCAGTGGCTTCAGTACTTCCTGAGTCACTGAACCAGAACAAGTATGCAGGTCAGATCACTGCAATGTCCTGTAGTGATGTAGTATTAGTGGAGAGAAACACAGTGTGTGGCGGGGGATTCAGGCCTGGTACACACCCGGAAGTGTGTCAAATATGAAGATTCTGCTGGTATTCTAAGATACTAAGAGGAAAGGGTCAGTATAAAAAAAGCTTTCTCTTGCTTGGCTTTTTTTCCCTTCAAAACAAATGAAGGATTTCATTTGAAGTAACAAAACACTTAATAACACAAAGTATTAAAAATAAAATAAGGAAAGAATTTCAAAACAATACAAAAATAAATACCAGATTCATATATTTTTGATTATGTAGAACCTGTAGTTTAAAATAAAAGCAGTAAAATAACACTCAGAATCAAACTTCTTACAAAAAGGTCCAAAAGGTGCAAAACAGCATGATCACATTTCACACCTGCATATTTCCTCAAATGAACAGACTTTGTTCATGTTTTCTACGACAGTTATCCCTATAATTGGGAAATTTCTAAGGCTATGGCAATTTAAAACCCATTATGACTATGTTTTCAAGCCACGGTCTTGGCTGCCTAGGGTAGTTACGAGGCTGCGTAAATTTAGGTGAAAAAGACTTGAACTTTAAAATTCTGCTGCCTTTGTAAGCATGCCTTTAGGTGTAATTATGTTCAATCTTAACCCGTATGGTAAAGATAACAAAAAAGAATAAGTATGTTTTCAATTTTTGAGTAGCCAAAGAAAAAAATAACATTGCTAACAAAATAAACTAGCAACATTTAACCACTTCAACCCCGGAAGATTTTACCCCCTTCCTGACCAGAGTACTTTTTACAATTTGGAACCGAGTCGCTTTAACTGACAATTGCGCAATCATGCAATGCTGTACCCAAAATTTTTTCGTCCTTTTTTTCCCACAAATAGAACTTTCTTTTGATGGTATTTGATCACCTCTCTGGTTTTTATTTTTTGTGCTATAAACAAAAAAAGAGTGACAACTTTGAAAAAAAACAATATTTTTTAACTCTTTGCTATAATAAATATCCCCCAATTTAAAAAAAAAAAACTTAGGCCAAGATGTATTCTTCTTCATATTTTTGGTAAAAAAAATGCAATAAGTGTATATTGATTGGTTTGCGCAAAAGTTATAGGGTCTACAAACTATGGGAAAGATTTATGGCATTTTTATTCATTCTATTTTTTTTACTAGTAATGGCGGTGATCTGCGATTTTTAGCGGAATTGCAACAAACAGATTGGAGACTTTTGACACATTTTTGGGACCACTGTTATTTATAGAGCGATCAGTCTATAAAAATGCACTGATTACTGTATCAATGTCACTGGCAGGGAAGAGGTAACACTAGGGGGCGATCAAGGGGTTAACTGTGTTCCCTATGTGTGTTCTAACTGTGTGGGGAGGGGACTAACTAGGAGAGATGACAGATCATTGTCCCTACTTTGTAGGAACACATGATCTGTCTTCTCTCCTCTGACAGCACAGGGATGTGTGTGTTTACACACACATCCCTGTGCTGGCTCTCGTGCATGCAATTGCACGTGGCCGGCAGTGATCGTGCCCATCGGCCACGCCCATCAGGTCCCCCGCTGTGCAGCGGGTGCACGTGCTGCCCTCTGGTAGCTATCCTGAGCAAAGCCGTATATATATGTAGAGTTTTTTCCCAGGAGAGCCATTCTGCCGCAGTATATCTGCGTGAGCTGGTCAGGAACCGGTTAAACATTCTGTCCTTTCCTTTAACGCATCAAACTATTTAACTTGCACATTTAGATTGATTTAACTTTTTACAGTCTCTGTATTGCTTCAGTCACGTCAGATCACTTTTGTTTGATTTCTGAATAAAAGAATTTAATATCACAATGTTTACTCTGTAGACTGTTTCTCTGTTTTATTATGTATTATATAATGCCATTGCATGAAACTGCTACAAGCATAAGACTTCATATTAAAAATATTAAGAACTCCAGGGCACAACAGAGCAGGTTAGCTATATATTTAATTTCTTTTTAACGACTACAGATATTAGGGGAGGCAAGTATGGAAAGCTATTAGAAAGAAATAACCCAGAAATAGATCTAGGTTAATATTGTTATAGATATATTATTCTGTTTCCTATTTGTGTCCAGGTATAAACTCTTACATTTACATTTAACACAAGAAGCAAGGAATTACAAATATACCTTCAAAAAGGCGGCCGTTACTCAGAATGGCTAAATTATATTTACAAGAATGCCACCAGATGCTGACATTCATTGCTGCATATTGTTTACAGCGAGGGGAGATAAACTTTCTTGCCTAGCTTTGTGGTGGCTGTAGATGTAATCATATTTAATACAGCCTGCCTCAAATATGTAAATGTCACAGTTAAAATTATTTATTTCACCTTTGGGCTAGGTTCACAATTGAGTGGGTGCAGGACTGCATATAAGGCTAGGTTCACATCTAGCCACTTCCCGCGTGCCGAGTTTAATCTGAATGGGATTCTGTACTTGTGGCAAATGCAGGAAAAAGGTCACAACTTCACTGAAACTGAATGGTGCTTTTGCACCATGCTGTTTAATGCACCCAAAAACATGCAGCATTTTGAGATGCGTGGGGGGCATTAAAAATGAATGACACCCACACGCGTCTGCTAAAGCGTTTTGCCTGCGGGTGCCTGCAGGTGCAGGAGCACATGTGATATACATGCATTCCTGCACCCACATAAGTGTGAACCTAGACTAATTGGCAAGCGTTCCCTCACTCACTGGTATAGATGCACGGTGGCCCTTAACTTTTAATGGCACCCTCACGTATCTCAAAAGCACCATGCAGTTTCAGTGCGGCTGCAATTTTGAAAAGGTGTAGGGACCTTTTCCCTGCTTTTTCCATAGTTACAGCAGCCCATTCAAATGCATAGGCTGCTGTGCCAGCCCATTCAAATGAATAGGCTGCTGTGCCTGTGCACATGCGACCTCAGGGAAACCAACATAGAGTGAACCTAGCCTTAAAGAGGAACTGCAGTCTGCTCACATAATTTGTAATAAAAATATCTTTGCCATTCCGAAGCTTCCCTCCAACCACTTTGTATATTATTTTATATATACTGTGATTCTGTACTTGTCAAATATGTTGCATGAATCTCCCTCCACTAAGTCTGGCTGCAGCCATTTTAACTGTCGGCAGCCGAAGCTGTTGCCTGCTCACTTCCTGGATTTATACAGACACACAAAGGCACACCTCCAGCTCTTCAGCCCTGCAGCTCTCATTGGCCCTCTTGTGACTCATCCCCCTTCCCTTCCTGGTAAACTCTCACGAGAGAGAGAGAAAGATGTATATGATGTCATAAGCCTAGGCTAATGACCAGACAAGAATCAGGAAGTGGGCTGTATAAGGTATTTACTGGGAGAAAAAAAAAACATGTTTTACTATCCAAAGTTAAAACAACAAGGGCAGAAGATTTAATAGATGCAAAGTTGAAAAGATGACTAAAGGTCCGCTTTAATGAAAGTACCTGCTTATCCTATCAAATTTCTCAAGCAGGATGACAACACTACTGCTTCACCAATAAAATCTGTGCAGTGTTGTCACCATGTGTAGCTGATAGGACTATTACATGATCATGTAAGTTACAGAGTAGGGTTTTTAGCTTTATCACCACTGCTAACTTTTCTCCCTACAACCTGTCAGCGGCACAAGATGTCCACAGCAAAACCTACAGTCTCCTGAGCCTGCCAACATACTATGCCTACAGGCCCTTAGGAACTGCATCTCTAAGTGGTGCCATACACCATTATGACATAGGGTGTTTTGTTGAAGTCCTTCTCCCAGTTCTGGTGGATAGAAGATTTTTTATATTCACCTATCCCCTGGTTCCAGTGGATAGAAGATTTTTTAACCCCTGTCATAATGCCACGGTGACTAAGATGAAGATTTAAGCATGCTAGTAACAAGGTTAGTACAAATAAAAAAAAAATGTTACAACTTGCTGGACTTTCACTAAAACAGGCCGGGGTAATGTATTAGATGGGTGCCGAAATGAAGACCTCATTAATAAAAAGAGTAGCCATATGGATAAAACAGAATCAGGCAGTTGTTTTTATATGTGCTGAATGCTGTGAACCAGCTCTATGAATACCAATGAAGAATAAGGCTTTAGGGAGAATGTCATGAGCATATGGAGTGCATTGCTCTAGGGGCGGGTTTATTCATGGTTTCTTGGGAAGAACTAATGGGAAATATGTCTCTGGATGTGAGACCATGTTGTTTGCATTTATTTTGATCTGCATTAAAGGATCAGTTAAAAACAAAATCCACCTATCATTGTAGTATTAGTTGTGACATTCGGCACTACTTGTAGGAATTGGATCTATTATCCTTATGTTTGGTTGTTGGCTGAGCACTGCAGTAAAATTGGGTTGTCTAAGTTGGCAGTTTCCTCTAGCCAAATATAAAACACATTATGATGTTGTAGACAGTGTGTGCCTGTATGCCTGTGGTCAGACAAAATTACATATTGGGTAAATAAAGCATTAAATGCATACCAAAACAACAGACTACATTTAATGCTGAACTTAAAATGATCAAATTTTAGCAATGGCTAAACCCATTTGTGAAGATCACCATCAGGTAGGTAGAGACTACTAGGGTACAACATGCACACTTACTATTATAAATAATATGTATATGATAAAAAAATGTATTATTTGGATACATGCTAAAAAGAACAATGTACAGATATGGAATCTCTGTCAAGAGCTTTTTTAACAAATGGTCTGTTCTAGGTTTGCCAAGACTGAGTGGGCAGTGGGCACTGCCTTGTATATTCATTATTGCTATGCAAGGAATAGAAAAAATGTGCAATATACAATAAACCACATCACTAAATTCAGTTTACTGTAGTTACATTAAAAAGAGGTTACTTTTAATTATTTAGACAGATTGTTGCCTTGTACAAACTGCACTTTGCCTAATAAATAAGACCATTATTTTCCTTAAACTTCCCATGGAGAAAAAGTAATCCTTTTTTGAACCAGCTTAATTGAAAACAAAAGTGTAGGTGGAAAGACAGCATATCATATATAATATGTACCATGCAGATGAGCCAACCCTTCCTTCATATAAGCACAATCACGGAAAGAAGGAAAGAAATGCCTTTAAAACATTAACACATACTAATTACCGTATTTATCGGCGTATAACACGCACCGGCGTATAACACGCACCCCAATTTAGGAGGGAATTTTAAGGAAAAAATACTTTTTGGAGGGAAGTTGAAGGGAAAAAACTTACATTTAAATGCCCATCATTGCAGCCTTCTCAGTGCAGCCATGTCAGTGCAGCCTTCCCCAGTGCAGCCTTGTTAGTGCAGCCATGTCAGTGCAGCCATGTCAGTGCAGCCTTCCCCAGTGCAGCCTTGTTAGTGCAGCCTTGTCAGTGCAGCCTTCCCCAGTGCAGCCATGTCAGTGCAGCCTTCCCCAGTGCAGCCTTGTTAGTGCAGCCATGTCAGTGCAGCCATGTCAGTGCAGCCTTCCCCAGTGCAGCCTTGTTAGTGCAGCCTTGTCAGTGCAGACTTCCCGAGTGCAGCCTTCCCCATTGCAGCCTTCCCCAGTGCAGCCTTTCCCAGTGCAGCCTTTCCCAGTGCAGCCTTTCCCAGTGCAGCCTTCGATCCCCTGTCCTGAGCTTTAAAATCGCCGACCGCGATTTGAAAATGGCGCCACTTTCGGCTCCACTCGTAGTCCCGAGCGGAGCTATCCGAACCTAGCCGAGTAGGTTCGGATAGCTCCGCTCGGGACTACGAGTGGAGCCGAAAGTAAACGAGAGCCGCCGGAAAGAGCCGAGGACCGGCTCGGTGTATTTCGGCGCCGGCGGCGCCATTTTCAAATCGCGGTCGGCGATTTTAAAATTGTGACAGGTCGGGATCGCAGGGGATCGGCGTATAACACGCACCTGCGACTTTCCCCTGATTTTAAGGGGAAAAAAGTGCGTGTTATACGCCGATAAATACGGTACTTAGTCACTGTACTTTAAACATATCTCTTATATAAGTTTAATGAAAAGATTGTAAACGTTCCTTAAAGCTCATGTACAGTACACCCAAGAATAAAAAGTTATAGTATTGCAGCTTACTAACAGCATTCGTTTTTTGTTTTAGCACCTTTATTTTACCTTGGTAAACCTGCCAGGGTAACAACTGCAGTGAGCAGCATTGTCACCTTAGGACAGGGAGTGTGTTATGGATACATAACAGTGTTGTGACTACATAATACTTCCATTTCTTTTCCATAACAGGATGAGGTGTGTTTTTAAGTCCACAGAGATAGCAGGGAACAATACTAACTGATAACTAGAAAAATAGGAAAAAATGCCCCCAGGAGATGGTACAGGTAGGAGAAATGTCAAGATGTAGGAGACAAAATTACGAAAAAGGTAAAAAAATGTATACATTTTATTCAATAAGTAAATACAGAGTGATATAAACAATAAACATCTAAAAACATATGAATGGCACACATGATTAGAACATAGCAGCTGCTAAATGTTGAGACACACAAGATTCTAGACATAAAGTTGAATATAGGTGGTGGTCGCAACAAATCCCAACATGTTTCGGAACAAAGGCCAAAAGGGCTAGATTGATAATATGTTCATTTCCTTCCTCAGGGGTTAAATAGAAGCATGCTGATACATCTTGACATTTCTCCTACCCGTACCATCCCCTGGGTGCATTTTTTCGTATTTTTCCAATTATCCTTGGGATGTGGTAAGAGTTGTCAAGATTTCTTCATTGGTTGGTTTCTCTCCTCTTTCTTCAATATTTTGTATACTAACTGATAACAGTCCAGAGGCAGAGTGCACAGGAAGCTTACAAAATTTCTGGTTGGATGAACAACTATTTTTTGCCAAAAAAAAACTATTATTTGTCAAACAGATATAGGCTTAGTGGTGTGGTCTTCTATATGTCAAGTCAGGGGAGGACATCCAAGTACTGAGTAAACATGACATTGTCAACCAGGGTTTTATTGAATACTAGGTTTCTTCTAGAGGTTGTTCAAGGTTCCATTAATGACTTCCCATTTGATAGTCTGCATAGTTCCAGGGCCAATGTCACTGAGCAGAGTCAACAGCATGACACTAGTGATCTTTTTAGATATCTGTATTCTGACCACCACTCTAAAAGGGAAATTCTTCCCACTGACCACCAATGAAAAGAGTATTTTTTCCAACTAACCTCAAATAATTTGGTTTTAGTGAGGTTTCCTTGAGACCTGAACATTTTTTGGAAAATTCTTCCACAATAAAAAGTTTGAGAAAGGCTGGACTAAACATTTCCATCCTTTCAGATCAAATATTTCTCTAAAGATATTGCTTCAGATTTGTTTTCTTGAGTGTCCACCGCACACTGCTCTTTTTAGCGACAAAGCTACCAAAATAGCTTGTGTTTGATAACATTGGTTCAGAAAAAATTAAATTGAGAGTGTATTATATATTATGCAAACTACCTACTGTGTTTTTGTCCAGATTCCTAAAGCCCAGATTGTGAGGATTAGCAAGAATTAACTCTGTTTCATTGCATTTGCCATCACATAATACTGGAAAGTGGCTGCAGACAATAGGTGCAAAAGTGTGTGCATTAGGCATGTCATATTCCTATAATCAACCTGTCTAACATGAACATAAATAATGTATCATTTCATTATGATGTTTTCAGGTATGCATTACTAAACTTTGCTGCATGTCCACCTCCTTGGATATGAATAAGTACACAGAGAATGACAAGCCTTTTAATTCCCTGGCTATGCACAGTTCTGAATGACAGAGCACAGGTCAACCGTATGCCTAGAAAAATTTTCATTTCTGTGATTAGGAGGGAGGTGTACATGCTAATTTGTCTGTCATTACCATAAGATTCAGTGTCAGGTTTTTGTTTTTCATTCTCTTATTATTGATTTTTCTTTTAACAGGTACAAATCAAAAAAGATGGCTGCAGATATTGGAATGGAATATTTGACAGTAAAATAGATCTAAAAATGTATATCATACAGAATGCTGCACATTCTTGTAATTATAATTGCAGTTAGCAGATGTCTTTTAGAATGGGAGGGAGCTTAAATACGAATGTGCTAACAAAACATTTATTTTGCTCAACCAAACAGCTTAGAATGGTCATTTTAAAGCCCATGGCTTCATAATGAAACATTTGATTGGTTACTATGGGCAACAATCACTTAGTGGAAAACCAGAACAATGTAGCAGTCATTGAAGTCCAACCAGCCAGCCAGATATTGTTTGTTGCAAATTTTATGGATGAGCTCCTCTCAGTCTAATGGAGTCTATTTCTTTTTTTTTTGGAAGCACGGCTGTGGTTGTTTCTAGTTCTATGGAATTAAAGTTTCAGTGACATTTAACTGAATCAGTTATGTATTAGTTTGCTATGTTCATTTATTTTCATTATAACCTGCATACTCATACTGAATATACAAATAAAATTAATCTGAATCCAATTTAATTAAATGGTGAGAGGGCTCAACCAGTAATAGGGTGTTACCGATTCGTCGGTTGGTACGGGATACCTCCAATGCAAATATATCACTGGAGTATAGGAAAGGGGGTTGGGATAAAGAGATATCTTAAGAAAGCAATAAGGAGAATCCACCATGGTATACCATTGGAAATATCTAACAAGCTTTAATAATCTTCCAATAGTATGTTAAAAACCACAAAAAAAATGACAGAAATAGCATTAATGTGGAGTAATTTACCCAAATACCCAACAAAAAAAGAAACACACACATACAATTGCACAATGTTATTCTATGGTTCTGCTTTAGTATTAAAAAAAACATATATATATATATATATATATATATATATATATATATATATATATATATATATATATATATATATATATATGCATATACCTCTCACATGGATAATATGGAACCTAGATATACTAGTATGCTCATGGCTAGATATCCATTAGACTACAAATTGGGACTAATGTCCGTTAGTTGATGGAAATCCTGGAGAGTTAATGGATTAAAGTTGAAGCAAAAAGATATAGTAGTAGTTGTACACTGATCGAATGTTATGCATAGATAAGCATCCCATATCTAAGATATAATAGTAGCTGTAGGCTGATCGAATGTTATGCATAGATAAGCGTCCCGGATCTAAGACAGGCCGATCAGAAAATGAGATGAACAAGTCCTTTAAGCACAATAATTCATGTAGCACTGCAAGTATAATTAGGCACATTAACACAGCTGATAGGTGCACAGTATATTTGAATGTATCTCATTGTTAATTTCATTCGTAAGGCAGAACGGGTATGTGAAGGGACGGCAAACACATGATACAGCCCGGAGGCTCTCACCACTCCGTTGTAGGCCGTATCCATTCAGGCCAGTCTGTGCTTCCCCAGGAATCACTGAGATGAAGATGAATGCTGCTGCATTAGTTGAAATTTGAAAAGTGTCCGTGCAAGACTGTGCTAGCATGATCCGTAGTGTCCTGACTATGCATAGGAGTTGCCGATCAGCTGACCGGGAAGTGCACTACGGTGGCTCGTGAGTTCAGTAATCAGCAGACTTGTCCATAGAAAGCAGAGGAAGATGACGGTGCGGCGAAGCCACACAAAATTGCTGGGGCGTATGGCAGAGCATGAGGCTAGTCTGGCGATACTTCCATCGATGCATTTCGCACACACAACCGTGTGCTTTTTAAAGACATATGACATGAATTATCCCATTTTTTTTAAAGAACCCAGTGTCCAATAAGCAGTTACATTGTTGTTATACTGTTTAGAGGCCATCTTGTGGTGACAAAACAAATTGCATGATTTAAAAAAGACAAAAGCAAGAAAAAGTAAATTGATATAAGGATTTTACATATTTGCATAGTACTTCCACCTAATACCTTTATCATGTAAAGACTGTGCTAATAGATAATGCCAAAATCACAATTTTACAACATCACCCATGGCTTTTGGTGAAGGATCTTAGTTATAATTAAATTTTGATTGTGAATTTAGGCTGAATGAATAGGATTTATAGGTCCCAAAGTTACCTCGGATTAGTGACTGTGCTAAGGTTCAAGGAAAACCTTGAGACTTAGCTCATTATATTAGGTTGTAAAGTATTAAGCCTAAAAATCCTGGATTTCTCCTTTTTAAGTAGAACATTGTCATAGTCACCTCTACGGGTTGACAAATCTAGGGCAAAAAATCCATTGAATCTCAGGCCAGTGGGTTTACCATCATGGCACAGTATGAAGTGCTGTGCGACTGGTGTCTCCTCCTTCAAGCATATGCTTTTTTAGGTGTTCACTGATTCTGATTCGAAGTGGATGTTTTGTCTTGCCAACATACATCTTTTTTGCAACGATATACAGCACCCGTGCAGTAGCAAATGTGATAAAATGTTTAATCTCAAATTCATGTTTTCTTTCAGAATCAGAAACACCGCTGAGCGTTCAATATGACGGCAAACTCCACAGTGACCACAAGGGAACATTCCATTAAGTCTGGGCATGTCAGTGAGCCAGTTCCTATTAGATGTTTTTACAAAACCAGACTGGACCAATGTGTCGTCAAGGTTCTTGGCACGTTTTGGGACCATATGTGGCCTAGATCCTACAATATCCTCCATTCCACTTGGACGGGTCAGCATGTGCCAGTGGTTCCGAAAAATGGAGCCAATCTGATTCTATTGGGCACCGTACTGCATAATTAATCTGACCTGTCCCTCTTGTTCACTGATAGCAGGATCATGGATCGATAAAAGATCCTTTCTTGTTTTAGATCGAGCAATTTTCCTTGCCCGCTTCAGGGTACGGTGAGATTAAACCCTCTCCCTGAATCGACGGTATAACATATCAGACTAATGGCGATAGTCCTCATCGGTGGAGCAGTTCCTGCAGATTCTCAGGAACTGGCCCACCAGGTTGCCTTGGACAAGTGGTCTGGGGTGGTGGCTATCTGCCAATAATAAAGTATTAGCAGCTGTAGCTTTCCTGTAAGTTTTGGTTAACAATCTGCCATTCTCCAACCTAATAGAGAGATCAAGGAATGATATCTCTCGAGGGTCCACCACAAAGGTAAGACATATGTTACTGGAGTTATGGCTTAACTCATCCATAAACGCCTTCAATTCAGTAGTGGAACCCTCCCATATCATCAAAATGTCATCCATGTACCTTAGCCAGGTGCGAATGTGGCCAAGGTACATTGGTGATCCATATACCACCTCCCCCTCTCACCATCCGAGGTGGAGGCAGGCATAGGCGGGTGCCCAAGGTGCTCCCATGGACAAGTCTGCTGATTACTGAACTCACGAGCCACCGTAGTTTACTTCCCGGTCAACTGATCGGCAACTCCTATGCACAGTCAGGACACTACGGATCATGCTAGCACAGCCTTGCACTGACACTTTTCAAATTTCAATTAATGCAGCAGCATTCATCTTCATCTCAGTGATTCCTGGGGAAGCACGGACCGGACTGAATGAGATGGCCTCAGACACTACAACGGAGTGGTGAGAGCCTCCGGGCTGTATCATGTGTTTGCCGTCCCTTCGCATACCCATTCCCCCTTACATATGAAATGAACACTGAGATACATTCAAATATACCGTGCACCTATCAGCTGTGTTAATGCGCCTTATTATACTTGCAGTACTGCATGAATTATTGTGCTTAAAGGACTTGTTTATCTCATTTTCTGATCAGCCTGTCTTAGATCGGGGACGCTTATCTATGGATAACATTCGATCAGCCTACAACTACTACTATAGCTTTTTGCTTCAACTTTAATTAATTAACTCTCCAGGCTTCCCATCAACTAATAGACACTGGTCCCAATATTTACAGTAGTCTCTAATGGATATCTAGCCATGAGCATATAAGCATATCTAGGTTCCATATTATCCATGTGAGAGATTATATATATATATATATATATATATATATATATATATATATATATAATATTTTTGGGTGTGCATGTGTAGTGTGCATGGGGTTTCAAGTTCTGGTGCCATTTTGTGACAACGTTGTCCAATTGTATGTGTGTGTTTCTTTTTATTGTTGGGTATTTGGGTAAATCACTCCACATTAATGCTATTTCTGTCATTATTTAGTGTTTTTTAACATACTATTTGAAGATCAATAAAGCTTGTTAGATATTTCCAATGATATACTGTGGTGGATTCTCCTCATTGCTTTCTTGGGATATCTCTTTATCCCAACCCCCTTTCGTATATTGCATACTCATACTGCCTGACCTATTCTAAGAGACACATGCAGAGTGTTGCTCCTGAACAACTTCTGAAAGCATTTTGCTGGTGTTCCTCTGGATTCAATGATTTCTGAGTCACCAACCTGAAGGCAACACTTGGTGCCAATGTAAAGTAAGGACTCCTAATATGCATGCTTAATTAGGGTAAATTACACAGAAACTGTGTATGCCATAGACAGACAGACAGCTAGCATATTTAAAAGGAGGTTCCACCTATATCAGGGCAGGTTTACTTTAAAGATGAGGAGAGGCTAGCACTGCTGACCTCATTTTCCAAAAATGTTACATTCCTGGCTGACTGTCTTGCTTTACGAATTTAAACAACTGACCTGAAACAAGTATGCAGATAAGGATGTCTGATTTTTGTTGTTCAAGGCTAGTGAATTAAATATATTTAAGCTAGTGGGTCAGGCAACATGTATTTTTCAGAAAAAAACAGCAACAGAAGCCCTCATATTTCTCTAATGAGAGGTTAAATTTAAGCTGATCGTCAGTCTGTGCTTTCAATAGGTGACCATTGACATACTTCAAGTCTGTTGTAGTGTGTTAATGCTAACGCAATAACGAGCAGTCTATTAGGTCACCTAGTTATTAATGGGCTGCAATGAACCACAGTGGTCTGCAGTTCAGACCAAAAACTCCCAGAGATGTCATCATCCCATCCTACCTCGTTGCTAGGACATTGCTAAGACATTCCCAGCCAATTCAAACCCACTCACATAAGCTTTCTCTCCCTTGTCATAAGGAGCTAAAAAAACCTTGTTATCTCCAAACACCATTGAATGGACTTCTATCTTGGAGTTGAATCCTTCATGAGCCAGCACCAATAATAAAGGTTAGAACCTGGTGTCTCCTTATAGTGTAGGATAGGCTCCTGCCCTTGTATGTGTCACGATTATTTCTTAAAGTGGCTCACAAAGTACACCATGCAAAAAAACAAAGGGGGAACTTGCATAGCATAATACTGTTTTATTTGGGAACACACCCACAAACGATAAAAATACTGTATGCTTACAAGAACATCAGATAAAATCAGCAGTATAAACGTCTGTGCTGCACAACGCAATGACACTATATCATTTATAAGTAAAGGGACTTTCAGGAACTGTCCCTATACTTATCAGAAGTATACAGAAGAGGTGACATAGTTATATAGCTAGTCTGGTTGAAACAAGACACAAGTCCATCAAGAATCCAGTTCTTTTTTTTAAAGTAATCTACTGAGCTGGCTAGAACCAGGTCTTGAGGAAGTTGATTCCACATTTTCACAGCTCTTACTGTGAAGAAACCTTTCTGTATTTGGAGATTAAATCACCTTTCCCCTAAAAGTAAAGAGTGCCCCCTTGTCCTCTGTGATGACCTTAAAGTGAATAACTCAACACCAAGTTCACTTATATATTTATACATGTTGATCATATCCCCCTTAATCTCCTCTTCTCAAGATTGAATAAATTCAGTTCCTCTAATCTTTCCTCCACCATGCCTCTTATCAGTTTGTTTGCCCTTCTCTGCATTTTCTCCAGTTCCCCAATATCCTTTTTGAGAACTGGTGCCCAAAACTGAACTGCATATTCCATATGAGGTCTTACTACTGATTTGTACAGGGGCAAAATTATATCTTTTTCTCTGGAGTCCATACCTCTCTTAATACAAGAAAGGATTTTCCTCACTTTGGAAACCAGCTTGGCAATGCATGCTATTATTAAGCTTATGATCTACCAGAAAACCCAGATCCTTCTCCACCATTGATTCCCCCAGTTCTACTCCCCCTAGTTTGTATGATGCATGCGTATTCTTTGCCCCCAAGTGCATAACTTTACATTTATCAACATTAAACCTCATTTGCTACTTAGTTGCCCAATTAGACAGTGCATTGAGATCGGCTTGTAAGTTGAATACATCCTGTAAGGACGTTAATCCACTGTATAGCTTGGTAATATCTCCAAAGACTGAAATGGACATTTTAATCCCAGACCCTATATCATTTATAAATTTGTTAAAAAGTAAGGGTCCTAACACTGAACTTGGGGTACACCACTAATAACCTTAGACCATTCAGAGTATGAATCATTAACCACCACTCTCTGAATTTGGTCTTTTAGCCAGTTTTCTATCCATTTACAAACTGAATTTTTCCAGGCCTGTAGACTTAACCTTATACATTAGCTGCGTGTGGTGAACTGTGTCAAACACTTTTGCAAAATCCAAGAATACCACATCCACAGTCACTTCTTTCTCTAAAGTTTTACTTATTACTTAAAAAAAAAGAAATAAGATTTGTCTGACAACTTCTGTCTTTCATGAAATCATGCTGTCTGTCACTTAAAATATTTTTTTCCAGCAAGAACTCATCTATGTGATCCTTTATTAAACTTCCCAGTATCTACCCAACTATAGAAGGTAAACTAATAGGTCTATAGGTACTTGGTAAAGACTTTGATCTCTTTTTAAATATAGGCACCACATTTGCCTAATGCCAAACCAGTGGCACTATTCCAGTCCTTAAAGAGTCCCTAAAAATTAGAAACAATGGCTTTGAAATGACAGAGCTCGATTTTTTTAAGGATTCGTGGATGTATGTCATCTAGACCCGGTGCTTTATGCTTTATGCTGTCTAAATATTTCTGGACCATATCAATTATGAGCCATTGTGGATCATTTGGGGCTGTGTCAATACCATCCTCATTTTGGCCATGAGCTCCCCCATTCTCCTTTGTATACACAGAGCTGAAGGTATTTAATAAATCTGCCTTCTCTCTGTCCCCAGTTACCCACTCTAGATTATTTTGTAAAGGGCCTACATGCTTAGACCTGACCTTTTTACTATTAATACCATATTTATCGGCGTATAACATGCACTTTTTTCCCTGAAATTCGGGTGCAAATAATGTGTGCGTGTTATAAGCCGTGAAAAAAATTATTAGACCCCCGCGCTTATGGTAAAAATGAAAAATGAGGAGCTGCAGCCTCTATCAATAAATTCACCCTGAGGTAAATCTAGAAGAAATGTGAAAAAGAGGGGATAGGTATGGCGCTGCTCTTATTAAGAGGTGACCTACAACCCCTAAATACTTGAGGGCTGTGTGTCATGGGTGCAAAAAGTGACAAAAAAAGTGCAGAAAATAAATATTTATGTATATTCACAAAAATCCACAAAAAATCCCACTGTGTAAACTTCCTAACCGATTATATATAATACATATTGTTATGTTCAAACGAAAATAAAATTAAATAAACACAAAAAATGTGCAAAACCTGCAATTCAAAGTGACATTTCTGTGCATTTCTGTTGGATTTTTTGCACAGAAATGTCACTTTGAATTGCAGGTTTTGCACAGGATTGTGTTTATTTTATTTTTATTAGCAGCCCTTTCTACTAATGCAGGGAGCTGAGTCTCTACCTCCTCATTAACATTGGTGGCCTATAACAAACTCCAATGATAACCTGTGTAGTACACACACCCATGTACAGGTCCACCCATAATGCTTCAGACTTATCACACCCTCCATCAACTAGGTCCTCATTCCCACTCGCTTTGAGATCACTTCTCACATAGAGACAGACACTTCCACCCCTCAGTTTTACCCTGTCTTTCTGAAAGAGAGCATAGTCAGGAATATTATTAGCCCAGTCATGTGAAGAATGAAGCCAAGATTTAGCAATACCATTTAAATAATAGTTCTCTTCATGTACAAAAGCTTCCAACTCACCTATTTGAAGTGTGAACAAACACTTTAATTCATTGTCACATTTTACACACGTATTTTGCTTATTTTTTATTTCAGTACAAATAGTACCATTTCCAATAGTTGTTTGTAACATGGGGACTTTCTTATCATCTGCCATAGCTCCCCCCCTTCTTTCCCTATGCCACCCACCAATAGGGACTGAGGTGCACAGGAAAAAAAAAATGTCTGCAGCATAAGGACATCATCCCGGAATTCCCATAGCCAAAGCCAGTTACACTTATGACTATACTCAAAAAATGGTTTGGGTGCCATACAATGGCAATCACTTTAACACTTGCATTCTTGGGACACCTTAAATTCAGTGTGCTTTTTCTGTTGGACAGACAAGTGAAACTCTAATTTTGTTAGAAAAACAAATGACCTTCAGACCAACCAGGATGCAAAACTGTAATGCCATTCATGACAGATTTATCTTTCAGTCATCATAGTTCAACCCATACCCATTTCAGGAAGCTGCTAGGGCCAGGGCTAAAACAAGAAATATATGGAATACATCTCATAATCATAATCACTCTTTGAAATAGGACAAATGTGAAAAAATTATACAAATGAATATACAGTACGTTAAAAGCCATATGTTACAAATGATAGAGGTTAATAAGGAAATTAGTATATTCACACATAATTAAACGTAATTATAAGTTATGTTTAGTTTTAATTATGTTTAATTATGTGTTTGTGCAGATTTCCTTATAAGCGCTATCATGTGTTACATATGGCTTATATAATACATATAGCATACTGTATATTCCTTTGTATAGTTTTTTTTAACATTTGTCCTATTTCAAACATTGCTTATGATTATGATATTTATTTCTTATATGTATTAAGAATATGGTTATGTTTTGTTTTTAGCCCTGAATATCATTGGCTGCCTTTTCTCTTCCTGTTTTAAGATGATCATCAATAAATTATATTGGACTCTTATGGTGACCCTCTGACACTCTCTTTGTTGACTACACTTTGTTTCCTCAATTTGGGAGACTATTACCCACTTAAGGGGGTCCCTGTTTTGTGGTAGAGCCACCAAGGTCTAGTCACCAAACTCGTCAACACCTTCTGAGTGATGGTTATATTATCAAACTCCAGCGCCTCACATCTACTCCATCTTAAACTGCAAGATTGTTGACCATATATTGTCACAACTGCCCATTTGTTGTCCAAGAGTTGTCATGCTTGTCAGTTTAATGTCCATGTATAAGTGCCTGCTAGTCTCATTGCCAGGGGTGGTGTTTGCCATGTTGATGATATTTGATTAGGGAAACACACTAGCTCCTTTGCATGTTCCTTACATGTTTCCATCAGTGATATTTTTCACTACGTTTAAAGCCTGATGCCTCACTACCATTCCTGCAGCACAAGTGATATGCTTTACACTGTTAAGTTGGCAGTGTGCAGTAATTGACTGTAACCAATCACCTTAGCATGGAAAAAAATGACCTTTGATTGGCTATGGACTATCATTTTACATAAGGTTCATAGGCAATATGAAGTGCCCACACTTCAGCAATTTCATTTTACCTTTTTGCAAAGTCAGGGGCACCTTTAAACATTTCCTTTTGTTTTAAGCAGTGCAAATGTGTATTTATGCAGGTGACTTTGTATAAGACTAGCCCAAAGTGATATTTTAGTTATAAGTGGAATGCTGTGGGCGAAGTCAATCCCTGGCTTTTTAATATAGCTTAGATTTTACAATAAGATCTCATTGACATAATTACAAGCTCTTTGCCTTTCCATATGGGAGGTTTGGTTGTTCCAGGTCTCCCAGCTGCATTCCCAATAACATGAAATTATACAAAATAAGGCAAAGAGAGTGGAAATCCTTTATAATGGGGAGAGCAGGTGTGCAGATCTGGAAACTGAAATGTAAAGATCTCAACCACGGGATCTCTTAGAATATTAACAAGCTGTCAAGGGATTTAACATTCAGCATCTATGAAAAAAACTAAATTGAGTTGGCTGACCCTTTATTGCATGTATACAAATATTATTTGTCTAGATAGACAAGTCAGGAAATATACTGATAGTGCACACATGATTGTAAAATGGAGAGGGTGTACCCATTTAAAGAAGACAAACAGCAGTACCTGGTTTCCTAGAGCATAGAAGTTGCATCTTCTGAGGTGCAAAGGGTGCAAAGAGCTTATAACCAGTTTGGCTGCAGAGCAATTTTTTTTTTATTTGTTGCTTGAATGTAAAAATCTTTTCTGGCAAAAAAATTACTTGAACCCCCAGAACATTATATATTTTCTGAAAGCAAAGGCCCTGTAGAATAAAAAGGTAATAGTCGCATGTTTTTCGGTCACATGATATTTGTGCAACTGTTTATTAAATGCAAATTTTCCGAAAAAAGTATAATAAAAGAAATTTTAGTGCAAAAAAACACCATATAATGCCCATTTTTTGTTAAATAATAAATGATAAGGTTGCATTTAGTAAATTGATACCAAACATTGCATGAATTAAAATTGCATGCGCCCGTGACATCGCCAAAAACTATGGTGCCCAAAAATCACCATAGGTGACGCTTTAAAAGTCTTTATAACTCACCAGTTTAAATTTAACTTGTTATTTATTATTATTGTTCTCACTTTGATGTTCGCGGCAATATGTCACACTTGTGGTGCGACCATGGTTTACATACACTTGCACACCCTGGGCTTGCATTTGTATTTGTGCAGATGAGCGGAGCAAAGGGGGTTTCGTCATTTCTTTTATTGTAATATCTTTTTTTATTAGTTTTACTAATTAGTTTTATTTACTTTTTTATTTCCTTTTTACTTGATTGCTATCACAAGGGATTAATAAACCCCTATGTAATAATATTGGGCAGGTAACAGGTACTGTTAATGGAGACATTAGGGGTCTAATAGACCCTAACGTCTCCCTTGCCCTTCACACCATCTAGCCAAGCACAGATCAGCTTGGTTAGATGTGTCCCCTAGCTGTACTGGCCAGGATATGGTTTCATTGCTTGCACCAGAGATTGAGGCATGGATTTGTCTTGGTTTCACAGAGATCTCTCTCCTGGGCTCAGTAAAAGTGAGAGAGCCCGGGAACTATAGGAGGAGAAGAGGGGGGAGGCACTGCGCTGCCAGCTCTGTGAAAGTGATTGGCAACGATGTAGCTGCCGCATCACTTTCACTTTAAAGCCGGTCAACGGCTAAACAAAATCCATACAAGCTGATGGCTGCTACTGCCATCAGATTGTAATTAAATTAACTCTTTGGATGTACAAAGAGCTGAACTGGTTAAATCTACTTTTAAGTAAAAATTCCCCTCTTACAAACCAAATCCGGTTTTATTTTGCCTACTGCAACTAATAAGCAGTCAACTTTCAGGTTTGTCCTAACCTTTGCAGGCTCCACCTAAATCCTGCGGTCCACAGACCCACCTCGTGCCCTTCCAAATCACTGCGGGAGCATCCTCTGGATTAGCTTTGGGTATAGGGTTCTGTATATGGAGTATATCTATTTTGTTTTCTATTTTTCTATTGTATTCTATGAATAAATACAAAGTTTCCTCTGATTGGCTGAGGGGGAGACGTGGGCAGATGATGTCACAAACGCCACCTCCAAACTTCATTCATAGATTACAAAACTTTCTGTGAATGGCTGAGCAGCACTCAACCTGACTTGATTTTGTCCAGGAGTTTGACAGGAATTTTAGCGCTGTGATAAACATAATTAACATCAAGTGTATAAAAGTTCATGAAAAAAAAGTGTTTAAAAACTAAATGATATAGTCCAAAGTGAAAAAATATTCAAAATGAAAAAATAATCAAAATGAATCCACCCAGTGCAATTGTGCTAAAAGAAAGTCCACCATATTACTCAGTATTTCCACTTTGCATTCTTTCCAAAGTAAACACCTTTGAGCACAAATGTGATGCCTCTCCCGATCGACAGGAACTCACCAGAAACATATGCCTTACATTCTCATGGTTGTCATATTAAGCTCAATGTAATATTGACATGGTTTACTTCTTATGCAAATCTCATGGTATTCCTCCGTAGGATGGATATATCATGGTATCCCATGTAGAAAAGAAAGAAAATACCTCCAATGGTACAGTAACTAAATGATCAACGACTTTATTTAAAATTGGAAAACCACTCACATTTTAAAAAACATGTATCAAGCCTTTTGATACATCTGTGTTAGGGGTGCATCACATAAGGTGTTGGTTTGTGTCTTACCACCTCCAGCTACTGTTGTTACCATCCTGACACTATCCTCTGGATTGCCCTCTAGCCACACCCTGATGTGTTTCGTCACTTCTGACTTCGTCACAGGTTCATACAGCACTTCCAGCTGCTGCATCTGTTAGTGAAGTGAATAGTTAATTCTGACCAGCTTAGTCCAATCAAGCTATTTAAGCTTCACTAAAAGATGGATATCAGCTTTAATGCATGTGAAATATGCTGGCATGCACTACACTGCATTGCAAGTTGTGTCATAACATGCATCTTCATTTAGCATGCACTGAGAAAACCATGCAAAACATTGTTGTCACATTGATTTTGACAGCAGTGCATTTTATTTGGAGATTCTATTTATATGAAGAAAGCTAAAATTGTAGAAACATGCAGAAAGATTCATTTTTTTACTAATGAAGGAGAAAAAAGCAGCACCTTCTGAGCGTAGCATTAAAGTTGTTTATTTAAAGGCAACAAATTGGCAACTGACAGGACCAACAGGGTTAAAAACGCTCATCTATGAGAAAGGCTCATCAAACAGAAAGCTGACACCACTGACCAGTCAGAGTACACTGGATCCCGCAGTGGTATGGAGCAGTTGGCGGTGCTGGTGGCATCCAGCACTTCCTGGATCATTCAAGAACCCCAGGAAGAATGAGACAATGTCGGGACAGGAAGCTGAAGGGCATGGCAAGTGTTTGGAGCATGCATGCTCCTTTATCAGGCCATTTTGTTGATGTTTTTTATGAGCAGGAGCCCTAGAGGAGGACTTTAAAGCATGCCAGTACAATTGATGGTAACAATAAGAAACAAATACACAGCACAATTGCCCACACAGGAGACCCCCCTCAAACAAATAATGCTTTAAGATGAGTTAGTCAATTAATTAAATCAAACAAAAAATAATCATAATAAATACGAAATAAAATTGTGTACAATTTTATTTCGTATTTATCATGGTTATTCTTTATGGAGGATTATTGAATGGGAGAGCGGTATGTTTTATGATATACCATTATATTTTTATTTATTATACCACGTATATGAGGGAGTGGTTTTATATGTTTTTTACCCGCATGTGAGGGTTGTTTACTGGGCACACTCAATAGAGGGAGGTGTATTATATGTTCATATGTGTTCAAGATCTTCGTATTACTTGAGACCCCATTGAAACATCATGGTCTCTGGCAACGCCATACCAATTACAATTTCATCTCCATTCATACTCTATCTTTTGGTAGATGTTTTGATGCAGACAGCTGTTGCTCATTTACTCCATAGCGCAGAATTAATCTTCATATTTATCAACGCACTCCCTACTCCATTAACCCTGTGGACTATATTTTTTCCTTTATGTGTGCCAGATTCCCCCTCTCCTTGTTTTTTACAAATGCACTGCAGTGCAGCTCTGTAGAGGAAACAATGAGGAGGGTGCAGGTCTGCTGGGAGCGAAGATGGGCAAAAAGCTAAAGGGGCTTTTAAACAAGGCGATGGGGGAGGGGCTAGAGATAGTCAGAGTGGAACATATTCCAGAGGGTAGTATTGGGGGCATTAGTGGTAGGTTGACTAAAGCACATGAACCCGAGGTAAGTATAGTAACAAGTCCTATTTGCAACCTCGGAACACCCAATAAGAAGACAGTATGCGACCAATCTAAACTATGTGGCATGTTCACCAATGCCCGAAGCCTGGCAGACAAGATGGGCGAATTAGAGATATGTTGTACATGGAGGATTTAGATTTTGTGGTAATTTCAGAGACTTGGTTCAACAGCTCTCATAATTGGCTGGGTATTCCTTTTATCACAGGGATAGAGAGGGTAAAAAGGGGGGAGGGGTATGCCTGTATATCAAGAATAATGTACAAGTGAATGTGAGAGATGACATCACTAAGGGAGCTAGGGAGGAGGTGGAATCCTTATGGGTAGAGCTCCAAAGGGAGGAAACTATGGGGAAGTAACACTGGGAGTATGCTATAGGCCCCCTAACCTGGGGGAGGAGGGGAAGACAGACCTCCTATCACAATTTGGATTAGCGGCAAGGATGGGAAGTGTCATAATAATGGGGGATTTTAATTATCCAGACATAGACTGGGCGGAAGGAACTGGACATTCGTCTAAGGCTCGTCAGTTCCTAAATGTCTCGCAGGACACTTTCATGGGTCAGATGGTAGACACGCCAACTAGAAATAAAGCGTTACTAGACCTACTGATTACCAACAATACAGACCTGATCACAAATGGGGAAATACAGGGCAATTTAGGAAACAGCGATCACAGATCAATTAGTTTCAGTATAAATCACACAAAACATAAGGGCCAACTTCCCTAAACTATGAACCTTGCTAGAAGATATTAATTGGGATAAAACCTTAGGAACAAAGAACACGGAGGAGAGATGGGTTTGCTTTATAAGCATATTAAATAAGGGCATTAGCCAGTGCATATCATTTGGAAATAAATTTAAAAGAGCGAACAAATTGCATATAAAAGCAAAGGAGAAGGCCTTCAAAAAAATACAAGGCTGAGGGACATCATCAGCGTTCATACTTTACAAAGAATGCTACAAGAAATGTAAGGGTGCAATTAGGGCAGCTTAGATACAACGCAAAAGACACATAGCGGAGGAGAGCAAAAAAAACTCCCAAGAAATTCTTTAAGTATATAAACAGTAAAAGAGGGAGGATAGACCATTTTGGCCCCATAAAGAATGAGGAAGGAAATCTGGTAACATAGGATGATGAGAAGGCGAATGGCGAAGGTATTGAATGTATTCTTCTCCTCAGTCTTCATGAGGGAATCAGGGGGCTTCAGTAACCAAAACTGCAGTGTTTTTCCTCAGGACACATCACAGGAAGCACCCTCATGGCTAAAAGAGGACAGAATTAGGAATTAGGAATAGACTTGAAAAACTTAACGTTGATAAGTCACTGTGACCAGTAGGCTTGCACCTGAGGGTCCTTAGGGAACTCAGGCAAGTAATTGCCAGACAATTGTTCCTAATTTTTACTGACAGTCTACTGACTGTAATGGTACTAGCTGATTAGAGAAAAGCCAATGTAGCACCAATATTTTAAAAAGGGCCAAAATACATCCCTGGGAATTAGACCAGTTAGCCTAACATCAATAGTATGCAAGCTATTGGAAGGGATGATAAGGACTATATACAAGATTTTAGTAATGAAAATGGTATCATTAGCAGTAATCAGCATAGATTCATGAAGAATCGTTCTTGTCAAACCAATCTATTAACCTTCTATGAGGAGGTGAGCTGCCATCTAGATAAAGGAAGGCCCGTACATGTGGTGTATCTGGATTTTGCAAAAGCATTTGACACAGTTCCCCATAAACATTTACTGTACAAAGTAAGGTCCATTGGCATGAACCATGGGGTGAGTACCTGGATTGAAAACTGGCTTCAAGGGCGAACTCAGAGGGTAGTGATAAATGGGGAGTACTCGGAATGGTCAGGTGTGGAAAGTGGGGTCTCCCAGGGTTCTGTCCTGGGACCAATGCTATTTAATTTGTTCATAAATTACCTGGAGGATGGGGTAAACAGTTCAATCTCTGCATTTGCGGACGATAATAAGCTAAGCAGGGCAATGACTTCTCCGCAGGATATGGAAACCTTGCAAGTAGATCTGAACAAATTAATGGGGTGGGCAACTGCATGGCAAATGAGGTTTAAAAAAAAAAAGGAAAATAATGCATTTGGGTGGCAAAAATATGAATGCAATCTACTCAGTGGGGGGAGAACCTCTGGAGAATCAAGGATGAAAAAGGACCTGGGGGTCCTAGTAGATGATAGGCTCACCAATGGCATGCAATGCCAATCTGCTGATAACAAAGCAAACAGAATATTGGCATGCATTAAAAAGGGGATTAACTCAAGAAATAAAGCGGTAATTCTCCCACTGTACAAGACTCTGGTCCAGCCTCACCTGGAGTATGCTGTCCAGTTCTGGGCACCAGTCTTCAGGAAGGATGTGCTGGAAATGGAGTGAGTACAGAGAAGGGCAACAAAACTAATAAAGGGACTGGAGGATCTTAGTTATGAGGAAAGGTTATGAGCACTGAACTTATTCTCTCTGGAGAAGAGACACTTGAGAGGGGATATGATTTCAATTTACAAATACCATACTGGTGACCCCACAATAGGGCTAAAAAAAGGGAGTTTAATAAGACACGTGGCCATTCATTAAAATTAGAAGAAAAGAGGTTTAACCTTAACCTGTGTAGAGGGTTCTTTACTGTAAGAGGGGCAAGGATGTGTAATTCCCTTCCGCAGGCGGTGGTTTTAGCGGGGTGCATCGATGGTTTCAAAAAACTATTAGATAAGCACCTGAACGACCACAACATACAGGGTTATACAATGAAATACTGACATAAAATCACACACATAGGTTGAAGTTGATGGACTTGTGTCTTTTTTCAACCTCACCTACTATGTACCTATGTAACTATGTAATTAAAATGATTATTTTCCCAATGTTCTAATATCTTGTGTGGCAGGTTGAGCCTATGCCACTGTTTACAATGGTGGTCTAGGCCAGGCTTTCCAGGAAACAAGTATACGAATGGCACAGGTATGTGCTGGGTTTATGTTAGAGGCAGAGTTAGAGGTCAGTGGCCCCATCCTTTCGAGGTGGTCAGTGTGTGAAGGGAACTGTGAGGTTCACATTGCACTGTACTGTTCAGGTCAGGACAGAAAAAAGGCCCGAGTCTGTGAGGATGTAGCAGCTGGGAGCTGCAGGAGAAACAGTCAAACTGGAAAAGGTACAGCATTTTGTGCACAAGCACTGGGATTGTGTGTTTTATGGTCTATAGGACCAAGGCACGAGACCTGAGCATTGAAGCTGGAAAAAGAGCCACAAGGCTGAATTCTATGTTTTGTTGCATGGATGGTGAGAACTCCCTGCATGGGAAAATATTCAAGTGTAAACTTTTTGGTTTGTTTTAAATAAAAGTGGGCAGAAAAAGCCCTGAAACAAACTTCTGGCGTGGAGTAAACTCACTGTTTGGCGCTACCAATGAGCTACAAATTCCCCAGCTTGTCACATTGGCTAAAGTGGGAAATGCAAATAAATAAACAAGAACACTGTCAGTGAGTAAAAATGCTAAATGCACTGGAGAAATACATGGAGTATATTGCAGCTGTTTTAGCTGCCAAATGTTTTGTATTTATGGCCTAAGATTTACATAGCCCTGCAAGTGTTTACAGACAGATTGGTGACTCTATATTCCTCTGCTTTAATAAAAGTCAGTAACCAGTGAAGGTGCAAGCTGGGGAAAGGTTTGCCCAGCCCCAGACCCAAAACAAACTGTAGAAAAAGGAAAAGATAGCCCGGCTGCTGCACACTTTATCCAGGCTGAGTGGTTAGCAGGTAAAAGCAGCCTCAGCTTGATTCATACAGGCCATGCCTCCAACATGTTTTGGCCCGCCCCCCCCTCTGGGCTTAATCATGGTGATTAAGCCCAGAGGGCTTTAAATAGTTTGCTTGGACTAAGCTGGTCCAAATGAACTATTTCCTTCACTGTCAGCACTGCTTAAAGTGGAGTTCCACTCGTTTGCAAGTTTATTAAAAGTCAGCAGCTGCAAAAAGTGTAGCTGCTGACTTTTAATAACCAGACACTCCCATGCCCCACGATCCAGCGATGCAGCTGCCCGAAGCCTCACTCCTCTCCCCCACTTCTCCGCGGCACCGACATTGCAAGTGTGGGAACCTGGCTGTGACAGCTTGTGGCTTCACAGTCGGGTGCACACTGCACATGCGCGAGTTGCGCTGCGCTCTCTTACTGGCCAGGCAATCTTCTGGGACCTGTGACATGTCCCAGAAGATTGGAGAGAGGGAGCGGGAGAGGAGGAGTCACCTAAGCGGTGAGGCGACGAGAATAGGAAGTGGGAGTTGGGTACCTGTCAAACCTAGGTACCCACTACCCCCCCCCCAAAAAAATTACATGCCAAATGTGGCATGCAAGGGGAGAGGAGTGCTTAAAGCAAAAGTTCCACTTTTGGGTGGAACTCCAATTTAAGCTGTATGTAGCATCAGCTACATACTGTACAGTAAGTATACAGCAATGTGTTTCAGCAGTCATTCATAAAATACAAAGTTTTCTGTGCATGGCTGAGACACGCTCAGCCCAACTCAAATTTGGTCCAGGAACAGGACGGGAAGTTCCCCTACTGCAGCTGGAACATAGCACTGTATCCAGTATGTAGCTGATGTTACATACAGTTTATACAGCACTGACAGCAGGTGCATATATTAGTGAAGGAAATTGTTTTGACCAGCTCGGTCCAACCAAAATATAAAATGTTAAATGAAATGTGGATTTAGGATTTAACTTTAAAGCTAGGTCAACTTCTTTGTTCAACCATTAATTGGACAATGAAGGGGCAGTCTATGCTTACACTGCTCTTTCCTACTATAAGTATTTTTTGTTGTCAGTACATATGCATGTAGCATACCTGATCAGCTCCTAGTACAGCCCCTTCTGCTCCCAATCTGAGTGCTGCTGTAAAGGAGATTACAATAGGTACATAACAAATCAAATTATGGTACTTAGGCTAGCTGTATAAAAATACTTTTTAACCACTTGCTTACTGGGCACTTAAACCCCCTTCCTGCCCAGACAATTTTTCAGCTTTCAGCGCTCTCACTCTTTGAATGACAATTGTGCGGTTATGCAACACTGTACCCAAATGAAATTTGTATCATTTTTTTTTACACAAATAGAGCTTTCTTTTGGTGGTATTTAATCACTGCTGAGTTTTTTATTTTTTGCTAAAAAAAAAAAATAGGTAATTTTTCTCCTTCATCGATGTGCGCTGATGAGGCTGCACTGATGGGTACTGATAGGCTGCACTGATAGGCTGCACTAATAGGTGGCACTGAAAGGCACTCATAGGTGGCACTGATGATCACTGATGGGTGGCACTGAAAGGCACTGATAGGTGGCACTGATGATCACTGATAGGCAGCACTGATCAGTGGCACTGATGACGAGGCACTGATGGGCATTGATTGGCAGCACTGGTGGGCATTGATAGGTGACACTGTTTGGCAAATGTAGGTGGCAATGGTAGGTGGCACTGGTGGGTATTGATAGGTGGCACTGGTGGGCACAGATGAGGCAGCCGTGTGAGGGACCAATGGCACTCTGAAAGAAGCCGGTGATCGTTTTTTTTCCCCCTCATGCTGATAGAGTGAGAGAAAAAAAATCGATTAACGATCTTCTGTTTACATCACGTTATCGGCTGTCATTGGCTGACAGCTGATCACATGATAAGGGGCCTCATAGACTCGTGATCACAGAGCGTGCCGCACGCGCCCCACAGTGGGCACGCAGGCAGCTTATGCACAGGAGGATGTCTATTGATGGCCTCCCAGCAATTAAGGCCCACGCTGTAGCTGTCATTCAGCTATAGCGCATGCACGAGGTGGTTAAAGATGAACTTTAATTTAAATATATTCACCAATAGCAACGAAGGATATAAATATATTGGTGTGCACCAAATGTCTTTGCAAATATGCATTTGAAAATACTGCATTTTTGCTTGCACATGATTGGATAATGGAAGTCAGCAGCGTTCTGCTCATTTACTAAGCTTGTGAGCAACTGCTCTTGCAGAGTAATAGGGCGTACACACGGTCGGACTTTGTTCGGACATTCCGACAACAAAATCCTAGGATTTTTTCCGACGGATGTTGGCTCAAACTTGTTTTGCTTACATACGGTCACACAAAGTTGTCGGAAAATCCGATCGTTCTAAACGCGGTGACGTAAAACACGTACGTTGGGACTATAAACGGGGCAGTGGCCAATAGCTTTCATCTCTTTATTTATTCTGAGCATGCGTGGCACTTTGTCCGTCGGATTTGTGTACACACGATTGGAATTTCCGACAACGGATTTTGTTGTCGGAAAACTTTATCTCCTGCTGTCCAACTTTGTGTGTCGGAAAATCCGATGGAAAATGTCCGATGGAGCCCACACACGGTCGGAATTTCCGACAACATCCGACCGTGTGTACGGGGCATAAAACTGCACTTTGCAAAGTGCACAGTCTATTTGCCTTTAGTAAATAAACCCCATTGCTTCAAACTGAATTACTGCACAGATCTGGAAGAAATACACAAAGAACAAAGTAAGTATTCACATGCGTCTTGTATTTAGACAATATTTGTGTATCTTGGAGTTTTAATCCTGAAGAAGTCACATGACAAAATGCTTAGCCAGGAAGTGACGTTACACATGCACAACTGGAAGTGCCGTTTTTTTAAAAAACATGGATTTTATTACTTTGTGAGTAGTTTTAATAAAATAAATGTACTTTGATTTTAATGGTATTCACACTATGGGGGCTTTTTATTATTTTGTTGAGCTGAATAAGGGTCATATCCTGAGCCGAGTGTCTGTCCTGAGCTGGAGTCCCTTTTCTGTTCCTGTCCTGGAGTAAAGGAAAACTGGGGTATTTCCTTTAGTCAATTCTCTCTGGTGAGCCTTCCCTTTATATATGGAATACAAGCAGACTGGGGTAATGGTATTCTTGTGTTCATGGACTAATTGATTTGGTGAGCGACTGTAAAATCAAAGGCTCTGTGAATGTACATTTCATAATCTGTGAATGTTATTTTTATTTAACACTGAAGTATTAGGATACTACATTATGAGGGTTTTTCATATTATTTTAACATTGATTTAGAGTGCCCCTGAAAGTGAGGAGGTCTGTATTGATTAACGGAGAATCCCAAGGGTATAAAGGAGATCATATGAATCACCCTATTGGGAATCATGCATGGGATTTGAGTAATATAACCTTTTTTATCTGGTGAGCCTTTGAACGTAAGGTTGCACAAAAAATGTATATAGTAGTGAAATGTGAGTGTAACATTTTGTGAATATAACTCAACAGTTGAAGAGATACTGCACTATGAAGATGTCTCTTTTTTCTAAATGTGTCCATAAGTAAAGGATCAAGAAAGGAAGTGAAGGAGTGAAATGGGAGTGTCTTACCTGAAATAGAAGGTAGATTTGGCAACTGGTGCGATTAAACCTTTTAAGGAGGATGCTCTATATGACCTACTTTATTATAAGAGGTTAATACGCTCTGGTTAAATAAGATAATCACTGGGCGCATGGTGGATAAGATTTGGAATCAATAGAAGGATTGTATAACATGAACTTTTTTGCACCTCTAATATCCACACTATATTTCAGTATTTTACACTTTATGTGAGGACTATCACTGTTTGTACACAAGTTAGCAGACATATACTGTATATACAGTTTTCAAAAGACAAGAAAAGCTATTTTTTTTTTATTTCATCCATCACTGACCACTCAAAACGAAAACATTAGGAAAGTACTTGTGGTCACAGGGTGACAGTAATTTTTGTTGAAATACAAGGCAATTTTCAGGCATCCCGCGTAGGATTGACTTCTGTTCTGTCACGTGGTCAGGGTCCTCCTCCTTCTCTTCTTCCTTGGGAAAGTGGGCACAGAGCTGAGAGTGACATGTAAGTGTTCTGTGTAATTTGAGTGCAGGCCAACATAATGATGTTGGTGGTGGTATCCATGATGCTCTGAGTTCACAGGAAGTAAGTTTAATGAGGATGGAGCAGAGGATGGAGCAATGGGGTTAATTTACTAAAGGCAAATAGTCTTTGCAAAGTGAACCTTTACCTAATTTACTAATCTCTGGAGCAACTACTCTTGCAGAGTGCAACTGCACTTTGGAAAGTGCACAGTCTATTTGCTTTTAGTAAGTCAACCCCATAGTGTCTATGGGCTACAGTGACTCAGAGTATGTAAATATTGCAGCAAAAGTTGCATTTTTATTGTTAGATGCGTGGGGAATTGTTTTTTTTTAATTAATATGTATTTTTTTTAAATCCCATAGTTGGGTTTTAATCATCTACATCATCTAATCACACAGTGCTATCACTGGTCCAATTGTCATATCTGACCAAAGGAAAATTTCAAGGCCTGCCGCCATAGCACTTAAGTCATTATGCGGCTGCTGACATTGTTTTTATGAATCAGAGCAGCTGTAGTAAATATAAAATGATGTGTTTTGAAACACCTCAGTAATTATGTTGTGCTTTACAGCATATCATGATTGATTATTGACTTGTGCAATGTTGCTATTATTCTGTAGCATTAATACTCACATTTTATTCAATCAAACAGCCCTGTATTGGTCACTTTACGGCTATACAAATATATTATTTAAGGTATTGTGCTGCAGTTAAAACCACAAATAATAGAAATGAGAATGGTCATTATTACAAAACATTATGTATTTTAGTAAAGCAATGTTAATAGTAATTTACATATGTTCAATTTATTGTTCAATTTATCTTCCAGAAACAGGTGTAGTCATGTTAACAGCAAATTTTAGTTCCAGCGTACGTTATGCTCTCTAGAATGCAGGATAAGCATTTTCTTTTACTGTATGCCAAAAAGAAAAATAAGAAAGGTCTTGTAAGTGTGGTGAACCGATTTGTTGAAAGGCACACACAATGGTAAATAAGATAAGAATACTAAAACAGATCTTTTATTGTTTTTCCTTAAAGCTGAACTCCAGGCATAAAAAAATAATAATAAATTAGAATACGTATGTATTTTTGTATTTTACACAGAACCCGCACAAATCAGGGGGGGGGGGGGGGGCATCACTCTGAGTAAATCAAAGACAGTGGTGACATTATTGTTGTGTTGCTTCTCCTTCGTTATTAAATCACCGGATTGGTGACCACCAAGTTGTAATGCTTAACTGCAGTACAAGAAAATGAGGTCACCAAACTACTAATCATTTCTGCAAGAAGTGCCTAATAACAAGACACACTAAAACCCATTTTAATCCTTCGGCAGGGAAAAAGAGTTCATTCTTATGTATGTCAATAGTGCAGTTGGCTGCATATCTGCAGCTTTGCTTTAATTGCCTAAATATAGTGCAGTAGTGAAAAATATTAAAGCATACAGTAGTTCCTCTTTTGCAGTCAAACTTGAGAATCCCCCCAGTACCATATATTTGTTATGTGTGCTCATTCACAAAGCATACCAAAAAATGATACATATAAACAGTACTGTGCAAAAGTTTTAGGCAGGTGTGAAAAAAAGTTTGTAAAGTAAGAATGCTTTCAAAATATATATATAAATGTTTATTTTTATCGATTTAGAAAAATGCAAACTGAGCGAACAATACTTGGTGTGATAAAATGTATAAGTATTCAAGCGCTACCAAAGAAATAGGTGCTATTAACTGCTGCAAGCACCAAAATGGTCAGTCCATAACCACAGGATAAGATAAATATACAATAGATGGTGCTGCCTGCGCTGTTGCATAAGGTATATAACCAAATAATAAAACAAATGACTATAAACGTAAATAAATTACTAGGTTAACAATATAAATACACTGAAGTTAAAAACATGAATAAAGTGCTAGGTAGCAGTATAAACGTGATAAAGTCCACATTGAATAGATGGAAGTCTTATAGATGGTGGAGGGAAAATAAAAATCAAGTGCTGGATTCCCTCTAAAACTTTGTGGAAATAGAAGCAATGTGTAAGGTGACGTATTCTCTTCTGTGCAAAAACACCTCAATGCAAGGTGGCCTCTTACCTTACAGCTGTAAGGTAACAGCATGTGTATAAAGCAATGGAGATCCTGGGTTGTGAATTAGATCACGCTAGTGGCTTCTTATGGATAATCATCTAGGGAGCCTTCTTATCCCAATAGTTTATCCTTAGTATGATGATATATGTCTACTCCCTTGGAGTCAGCAACGGCAATGGCATTCCTCTCCACGTTATTCATGTGCAATATGAAGGACGGAAGAGGGATTCCAGATAGTGTAGTATGTAAAACCAAAATTCTTTATTTCTAAAAACAGCTGTGGTACTCACATCTCAAACAAAGGTAAAAAGCAAAACACCACGAGCGACGAGCTCACACACCAACGTCACTTCCGGTGCCTGTCTGTCCCAACGTGTAGCGTCGCGGTCACGTGGGAGAGAGAGTCACAGACATCCGAGTCTCTTGTGCAACATCCTGGATTGAGATGGGGCCCAGGTAAGAAATGTCTCTTTTTCTGACCATTCTTTGTAAACCCTACAGAAGGTTGTGCGTGAAAATCCAAGTAGATCAGCAGTTTTTTAAATACTCAGACAAGCCATCTGGCACCAACAACCATGCCAAATTCAAAGTCACTTAAATCCCATTTCTTCACCATTGTGATGCTCGGTTTGAACTTCAGCATATTGTCTTCACCACATATAGATGCCTAAATGCATTGAGTTGCTGCAACGTGATTGGCTGAGTAGCAATTTGTGTTACCAAGCAATTGAAAAGGTGTATATATGTATATTGTTTCTTCTTGTGTAGTTTTTTCTTTGCAGCAAATGTTTACATATGATAATATAGGCAGCTTCCAATGGATAGAATAGATGGCAATGTGAGGGTCAAAGTAGTTAGGGACAAAGTGAGGTTGTTTGTTTTTAAAATGCTTAACATACGATAGTACCACCCAAGTCTTTAGCTCTTTAACT
Source organism: Lithobates clamitans (assembly GCA_037952925.1). NCBI lineage: Eukaryota > Metazoa > Chordata > Amphibia > Anura > Ranidae > Lithobates > Lithobates clamitans. The sequence continues at coordinate 14,340,183 of JBBGZY010000438.1, forward strand.
CTTTCTTAGGACAGCCAGTGTACAACTGCTATTGATATCTACCAGCACAGCACAGACAAGGTTAATTATGACAAACACTACTCCTTAGCCCCCCTCTTTAAATTCCATAGTATTGGTGAGCCAAACACCACTTTTTCAGCAAATTCAGAAAAGTTTTTTTGTTTTTTTTGTGAGTTATGCTATGTAAATAAGAACACAAAACAAATATAAAGTAGATGTTATCCCAATTTGGCTGTGAAAGTGTAAATACACTTTAAAACGAACTCATAGAAAAAGAGATAAACAGAATTCCCCAGCTTTGGCAGGTAATAAAAGGTTTTAAGCTTCCTTCTGTGAGCAATAAAACAATGTTTTCCTTCTTAAAAGCTTCCATTTAGTGCACTTGTTCCATTTAGTGCACAATACAAAATTGTTATGCCAAATCTACCAGTGGAGGCTTGTACATAGGGGCTCCTGGACAGAACCCCACCAGTCATTGTTGCATGAAAACAATAAATAAATAAATAAATAAAAATAAATAATATAATTATTTTTTTCTGTTAAGTTCCCTCCCCTGATTGTTATATCTCTCTGGATGGAATGTATTCAGACCCCCTTAAATACTTCACTTTTTGTTATATTGCAGCCATTTGCTAAAATCATTTAAGCTTTTTTTCTCATTAATGTACACACAGCACCCCATATTGACAGAAAAACACAGAATTGTTGACATTTTTGCAGATTTAGTAAAAAAGAAAAACTGAAATATCACATGGTCCTAAGTATTCAGACCCTTTGCTGTGATACTCATATATTTAACTCAGGTGCTGTCCATTTCTTCTGATCATCATTGAGATGGTTCTACATCTTCATTTGAGTCCAGCTGTGTTTGATTATACTGATTGGACTTGATTAGGAAAGCCACACACCTGTCTATATAAGACCTTACAGCTCACGGTGCATGTCAGAGCAAATAAGAATCATGAGGTCAAAGGAACTGCCTGAAGAGCTCAGAGACAGAATTGTGGCAAGGCACAGATCTGGCCAAGGTTACAAAAAAAATTCTACTGCATTTAAGGTTCCTAAGAGCACATTGGCCTCCATAATCCTTAAACGGAAGACGTTTGGGATGACCAGAACCCCTCCTAGAGCTGGCCGTCCGGCCAAACTGAGCTATCGGGGGAGAAAAGCCTTGGTGAGAGAGGTAAAGAAGAACCCAAAGATCACTGTGGCTGAGCTCCAGAGATGCAGTCGGGAGATGGGAGAAAGTTGTAGAAAGTCAACCATCACTGCAGCCCTCCAGCAGTCGGGGCTTTATGGCAGAGTGGCCGACGGAAGCCTCTCCTCAGTGCAAGACACATGAAAGCCCGCATGGAGTTTGCTAAAAAACACCTGAAGGACTCCAAGATGGTGAGAAATAAGATTCTTTGATCTGATGAGACCAAGATAGAACTTTTTGGCCTTAATTCTAAGCGGTATGTGTGGAGAAAAACAGGCACTGCTCATCACCTGTCCAATACAGTCCCAACATTGAAGCATGGTGATGGCAGCATTATGCTGTGGGGGTGTTTTTCAGCTGCAGGGACAGGACGACTGGTTGCAATCAAGGGAAAGATAATTGTGGCCAAGTACAGGGATATCCTGGACGAAAACCTTCTCCAGAGTGCTCAGGACCTCAGACTGGGCCAAAGGTTTACCTTCCTTTCTTTTCTTCAGGCGGTGTACACAGTATCAAATACAGTGTAGTGTGGTGTTGCAAAACAAAAAATACATCATGTCCAGAAGGCCACCAAGGAAAGGCAGACGCTCACAGGCCACTAAAAGAGGGCAAGCAGCCTCTGTGTCTACAGTCAACAGTGCTGTTACTGGACATGGTGCATTCTCTGCTGGTGGCCGTGGGGCACACTTGTCCTTTTTTGCTGTCCGTGTTATTGAGCCACAACATGCAGAAGAGTTGGTGGAGTGGATAATGAAGCCGTCCTCATCCTCCTCATTCTCTGTCACCCAGGCTCCGAGTAGTTTGCCTTCCAACACAGCTGCCAAAGCGACCTATTCCACCGACTCCTTTTTCACAGTCACTCCTTCTGTAGCCCCACCATCATGCACGGAGAAGTCCCCAGAATTATTCTCGACCACAGTGTCGGTTAAATACTGATGGAGGATGCACAGCAAATTTGAAGGCTCCAATATTGGTTCCCAGGTTGAGAAAGGGAGTAACGTGAACCTAGAGAGAGGGGGTGCCACAGAAGGACAAGAAACTGGCAGTCATATTTCATAGCAGGGCCCGTTCCTGCACCCAATACGAGTATCTGTGAGGGGTTACAGTGTTGTGGCACCACCACCACCACCATCCAAGGCCCAATTTTTCTTCCCCTGTTTAACAGGGGCATGTAATTACAATTCTCGATATGATATTTCACAGCAGGGCCCATTCCTGAGCCCAACAAGAGTAACTGTGCAGGCTTACAGTGTTCTGATACCACCAACACCTAAGGCCCAATTTTCTGCAGAGTATATAGGGCAGGCTGTATAGTATACATACTGCTGTTCAGAGTATAAAGTGCCTGGGGGACCCCCATGCCATTTTTTTTTTAATTTTGGTGCAGGGTTCCCCTTAAAATCCATACCAGACCTGAAGGGCCTGGTATGGATTTGGGGGGGGGGCATCAACGCCATTTTTTTTTGGTATTTTTGGTATATTTATCTATATTGCTGGGATCCAACAATACATTACAGTCGCAAGCAATTTTGAATTAATTTTTTCCTTTAGAAATGTAATTTTGCTGTGGCACTGTTATAAACATGGGAAAGATGCGCTACTTTACAGGCATACTAAGGACACCCCCAGGCACGATATCTAAAGGAATATTTTATTTTTATTGTTTCACTTTAGGCATTATTAAAATCACTGCTCCCAAAAAAAAGTCAGTTTTTAAAACTTTTTTTGCATTGATACATGTCCCATGGGGCAGGACCTGGGTTCCCAAACACTTTTTATGGCAATAACTTGTATATAAGCCTTGAAAAATGAGCACTTTTGAGTTTTCACGTTCGCGTCCCATAGACTTTAACGGTGTTCACGTGTTCGAACAAATTTTTTGCATGTTCTGCTGCGAACCAAATGAGGGGGTGTTCGGATCATCCCTAATGACAAGCTTATGTGCCGGACTCCAGCACTGGCTCTGCTGATATGTTATCTTATCAGTGTGTTGCTCTCACACTATGCAGGAAGGACTGACACCTGTGTGCAGGCACTGATAGTGCGCAGGCAGAATGCAGCATGGTAAACTTTCATGGATGTTCTGAATGGAAGAACCTTGAACTGTGAGTAGCAGAACTGTATAGAGAACAGCAGGTAGAAGATGTAGCTTTGTCTGTATTTGAGAACCAAACACCAAAGTAAACACTCTTTGTGTGTCTTCCATCCTGTGCTAGAGCTGCTAGTGCATTTTAGAAGTTGTATATAGGCTGAAATACATAATTGTGTTTGTGTTCCCTGTTAGGGAATGTAGTCTATATAGCTAATGAGAGTGGGGGGGATGATGTGGTGACTATATGACTGCTGAGGAAGGCTCTACAGGGGACAGCTGCACGTAGGAGCGCATAGGCAACCGATTTAGAATTGACCACAATGTAATGCTTCCTAACTTTATTACATAAGAGTTTTAACACTTACAAAAGCCTTCAGCCTATTGACTGCCACACTTTGAATAGATTGCACAGACTACAAAGTTGTTTCTTTCTTTCGTTCTTTTTCTTTCCACTTAGGGTGTCTCTAAGGCTGACCATACATGGTCGAATTTTGAAAGAATTTTCTTTTGAAAACCAGAAATTTTGTGTGTTTTATGATCCGATGGTGCCACCATTGATTTTGAAATTTGACCAACCAAGCCTTCAATTTCACCTCCTGTTGCTACAGAAAAGAATTTTTGTGGCTGGGAATCTTCTTTTCTTTCTGGGAATTTTCTTTTCTTGCACATGCGCATTTCTTTTTCAATTACAGTTCTCACATGATTCTCCCGTCATTGATTAGAAAATTGTTTGTTTTTCAAAAAATTTCCAACAGCTTTTAGGCGAGGCCGTGGCTTAGGCCTAGTCCACGTCGTCTGGCCTCGCGGACTAGGCCAAAGCCGCGGCCTCACCTGAAAACTCCTTGCCCGCAGCTCTTCAGGCCCGGCGCGGTGTCAGCGCCGGTCCGGAGGCGCTGCGGGCAAGAGTTTTTAGGCGAGGCCGCGGCTTCGGCCTAGTCCGCAGCGTCTGGCCATAGCCGCAGACTAGGCCGAAGCTGCGGCCTCGCCTAAAAACTCATGCCCGCAACGCCTCGGGACTGGCGCAGTGAAAAAAAATCGATTTGCTTAAATTTTGAATCGATTTGACCTCTCAACTCGATTCAAGATTTAAATCGATTTTTTCCCCAGCCCTATGATGTACTACATGGTTTTTCAACTCTTTAGTGCCACCCTTTGGGCTCCTTCTGCTAACTTCGTGTTAGTAGAAGTTTGGTGAATGTTGATTTGCGCGTTTCATTTTGCGCTTTTCAATTTGCGCTTTTCATTTTGTGCTTTTCAGTTTGTTTCCGAACGGCCGTTCGTCAACCAGACATGTTGCGGTGTTGGAGGAGATAACGTGTTATTTATTATTGGCCTTGAAGTTATTGCTTTGACCCAAGTCCAGTCCAGGAACAGGGGGAGGAGGATTTCTTGGACCAAAAATTGGTTGCTTTATTAATCGTGACCAATTATGTCATATGCCTTTGCTGCAGAAGAATAATCCGGATGATTTTCGGAATTATCTCGGGATGACGGACCCCTGCTTTCACCAACGCTTGGCATTATTGACACCATATATTAAGAAGCAGGACACATGCATGAGGCTTTTATTTTATTTTTTGGTTGAATAATGATTTGATTTGGTATATTTACTATATTTTTGGATGCACAGAATGCACTTTTTGGTTAATTTCTATTGGCAGATAGCATGTCTAATTTTATTTGTTTTTTTTTTAATGCACAATAAAAAAAAATGTGTAGAATAATACTTGGCTATGTGTTTTACTTCAAATGACAGTTTGGGAGTAGGCAGTTACATAAAAAAAAAAATACAATGTAAAATTGACAAGGAACACCAACATAGCTGTATCTTTGACTTTAAGACTTTAAAAACTACGGGATAATGGTGTTAACTTGCCCAAAAAAAAAAAAAGAAAAGCATAATAATATTATTCTTGATATCACTAGAAAATAAAATCCTTTTAAAATACATTTGCCATAACTCCATCAGAATCACCAGTAGGGATGAGCTTCGAGTTCGAGTTGAACTCATGTTCGAGTCGAACTCATGTTCGACTCGAACATCGGGTGTGCGCAAGTTCGCCAAACAGCGAACAATTTGGGGTGTTCGCGGCAATTTCGAATGCCCCGGAACACCCTTTAAAAGTCTATGGGAGAAATCAAAAGTGCTAATTTTAAAGGCTTATATGCATGGTATTGTCATAAAAAGTGTTTGGGGACCTGGGTCCTGCCCCAGGGGACATGGATCAATGTAAAAAAAGTTTTAAAAACGGCCGTTTTTTCGGGAGCAGTGATTTTAATAATGCTTAAAGTGAAACAATAAAAGTGTAATATCCCTTTACATTTCGTAGCTGGGGGGTGTCTATAGTATGCCTGTAAAGGGGCGCATGTTTCCCGTGTTTAGAACAGTCTGACAGCAAAATGACATTTCAAAGGAAAAAAAGTAATTTAAAACTACTTGCGGCTATTAATGCATTGCCGGTCCGACAATACACATAGAAGTTCATTGATAAAAACGGCATGGGAATTCCCCACAGGGGAACCCCAAACCAAAATTTAAAAAAAAAATGACGTGGGGGTCCCCCCAAAAATACATACCAGACCCTTATCCGAGCACGCAACCTGGCAGGCCGCAGGAAAAGAGGGGGGGATGAGAGAGCACCCCCCCTCCTGCACCGTACCAGGCCACAAGCCCTCAACATTGGGAGGGTGCTTTGGGGTAGCCCCCAAAACACCTTGTCCCCATGTTGATGAGGACAAGGGCCTCATCGCCACAACCCTGGCCGGTGGTTGTGGGGGTCTCCGGGCCGGGGGCTTATCGGAATCTGAAAGCTCCCTTTAACAAGGGGACCCCCAGATCCCGGCCCTCCCCCCTGTGTGAAATGGTAAGGGGGTACAAAAGTACCCCTACCATTTCACTAAAAAAGTGTCAAAAATGTTAAAAATGACAAGAGACAGTTTTTGACAATTCCTTTTTTTAAATGCTTCTTCTTTCTTTTTTCTTCTATCTTCTATCTTCCTTCGGTTTCTTCCTCCATCTTCTTCTTCTTCTTGTTCTTCTGGCTCTTCTGGTTCTTCCTCTGATGTTCTCGTCCAGCATCTCCTCCGCGACGTCTTCTTCCCTTCTTCTCCTCGGGCCGCTCTGCATCCATGGCATGGAGGAAGGCTCCCGCTCTTCTCCTCATCTTCTTCTCTTCTTCATCTTCTCTTCTTCAACTTCTTCTCCAGGGTCTGGTATGGAATTTAGGGGGACCCCCCAGGTTATTTTTTTTTAAATTTTGGCCGGAGTTCCCCTTAATATCCATACCAGACCAGAAGGGCCTGGTATGGAACTTAGGGGGACCCCCACGTCATTTTTTAAAAAATTTTGGTTCGGGGTTCCCCTGTGGGGAATTCCCATGCCGTTTTTATCTTTAAAATGTTGTCTAATTATCTGTATTATAGGTCTGTTTCAAATATGCATCAGAAAATCATCCCCTTCCATATTTACTTTACATCAAACATATTTTATGGGCCTCTTTTAGGGCCAAGTCACATTAGCAACTTACCAGCAATAGGATCTCTAAAAGAGGAATGTAGGTACAGTGCCACTGTCTAATTACTGAACCAGCAGGGTGTCACTGCTCATAACTGCATAGCTACATAGTTAGTCAGGTTCAAAAAAGACACAAGTCCATGCAGTTCAACCAATAAAAAAAAATCTATATATATATCATACAATCCCATATACACAAGCCTCCACCCGCAGTTGATCCAGAGGAAGGCGAAAACCCCCAGCAAAGCATGATCCAATTTGCTTCAGAAAAAAAAATTCCTTCCTGATCATGTATAGGCATATGAGATTTTTAATCACTTATGCCAGGAAGGCAGTGACACCATAGTACAGGAAGAGTTTACTCTTTGCAAATCTTGTTACTGACAAGATGCAAACAGCGAATAGGATTTTCATATGAGATGGTCCTTAAATAGTCCATTTAAGGACCATCTCATATGGAACAGACTGGCCCCCACACCTCTCCGATTCCCGCTGTAACAGCTAGCAGGGTTCTTCTCCCTCCCTGTTAGCTGTCACAATTTTATAAAAACATGGCCGAGCAGGACTCCGCTCACCCTGCTGCATCAGTGATTGAGAGGGCTCTGTACATGGAAAATTACAAGGCCCGGCAGCCTTTACGGCTGTCAGATTGTAGTTTTCAATAAACTACACGACACTGTGGAGCACTGTGGTAGTTCATTCATGCTTCCTGTCAGATTGTATCTGCTTACCCGTACAGGATGTATGGGCAAACAGATACAATGGCAGATCTGCTGGAGACCTGCATGGAACCAGTGATCTGCTGAATGCTGGTGCAATGCTTTACAGGCTCCAAAAAAATGTGCATTTATTATTTTTTGCAAAAAGTTAACTCATCCTTTAATCATGATGACCCAGAAGCTTGTGATTTTATTCTTACTGATTACTGTAAATGAAATACCTAAAACCTCTGCACCCCGGCAGAAGCCTGGCCGAGAGCGCCCCCACCCACACACAGTTTGTTCCCAATAGGGGTGTGTGGGTGTCTTGGTGGCAAACCTGGTTTCCCAACAAACTTGTAGTGGAGTCCCACAATTGTCTCAACAATATTGCCCTTCTTGCTCACCTAGATCCAGGGAATTCTATAGTTATATGTATTAGCTGGTTTATATGACTACTGATATGACTCTCTTTATTCTGTCTGTACCTCATTGGTAAAAATTGAACTTCAAATGCAAATAGTTATTTTGTTTGTTATTCAATCTCATGTACTATGCAGAAACCTCAATAAAAAAAAAAAAACCTCTGCACCCCATTATCCGCATATCACTTCTGTACCACCACCTTTCAAAGCTCAACTCTGAACCCCCATTTCACCTGTAAACATCCCATTTCTGCACCCCTTCTTCCACAGCTCACCTCTGCATGCATCTTTATACCCCCTGTCCACAGTACATCTCTGCACCCCTGGCCATAGCTAACACCTGGCCACAGCTCATCTCTCTACCCCTTTTCTGCAGCATATCTATGCCCTCTTCCACAGCTCGCCTCTGCATCCCCTGTCTATCTCTTAGTTCTGACCTCTGCACTTCCCCAACCCTCCTCTAGAGCCCTCACGTCCACACCCCTTCCCCTCGGAAGTTTACCCATCCTCCCACAAGCATGAAAATAACAATCGCTTTATTCTTAGTGCTCTTACATTCGAGATACAAAAGAACAATCAACAAATAGGTAATCTGCTTTCTCAAAACACTAGTAATATACATGTAACATACACGGGTGTTACAGGTACAGCTCAGTCTAAATTTGACTACTAGTAGTAAAGAGTTTTTTTTTGAGTGTTCATCTTATATTACAGTCACTAAATCTTAAGCCCCCAAGACAGCCCTTTGCAAACAGCTCATTTAAATAATGCCTAAGGCATCATAGCAAGGAGAACGACAAAGATGTGTGGTCAAATCTTTACTAAGATTCTCTCCATAACTCCATATGTAAGTTAAATAAAACTTTCAAAATGAAATTGTAAATTGTGAAAGTCTTACTTCTGACAATAGAGACTTAAGGACAAAACTGAATACTGATCCAATACGACCTGTTTTGGATCAGTACTGGGTGGAGATGAGCAAGCCTATTAATCTTAAATTACCCATAGTTTTCAAATTAAAGGAGTATATGTAATCACAGTATGTTTGAAAACTTTAGATAAGACACATTTTCCTAAACCTTGACTTCAACTACATGGGTAAGCCTGCACTCTAACCAGCACACTACACGACTAGAACTGTGGCTTAATTTGTTCATCACATTTCTACTGTGTCTGTTCTGTGTTAACCTTTTTTTTAGCAATATGAAAAAGTACGCTTACCTACTACTTGTTTTTTTTCTACTTTTAATGCAGGGATATCTACTTCTCAACATCAGACTGGAAAGAGTTTAGAAGAAGTCTTAGATACCAGTAGTGACTCCACCAAAGCCTCACTCTACTAAATAAGATGCTGGGAGGGAAATCAAGTACAACTGGGCACATGCAGGGTAGCGTTTAAAAATTTTTAAACCAGTAATTCCATGTTAATTTAAATCACTGTATAACATAAGTGTAACTTAACCACTTCAGCCCCGGAAGGATTTACCCCCATCCTGACCAAGCCCTTTTTGTGATACGGAACTGCATCGCTTAACTGACAACTGGGCAGTCGTGAGACTTTGTACCTAAAACAAAATTGATGTCCTTTTTTTCCCACAAATAGAACTTTCTTTTGGTGGTATTTGATCACCTCTGTAATTTTTATTTTTTGCGCTATAAACAAAAAAAAGAGCGACAATTTTGAAAAAAAAGCAATATTTTATTACTTTTTGTTATAATAACTATCCCCAAAAAATATATAAAAAAAAAAAATTTCTTCCACAGTTTAGGTGTATTCTTCTACATATTTCTGGTAAAAAAAAATCGCAATAAGCGTATATTGATTGGTTTCGAGATTCAAGATTCAAACCATTAATGGGCAGGCTGAATGTACCAAGTTGATTGACCGATCAACTTGGGTACAACCAGCCTGCTGGATTCTCTTGCAATTATCGCTAGCGGCTGCTATGGCCATCATCGATAATCACTGTCTTCTCCTGGCAGGGATGGCTTCCCACGCCCCCACCGGGAGAAGACAATTGCCCGGCAGAAGGGATTTCTGCATCAACACTGTCTATGTTGATGGGGGGATTTAAGCTAATTTATTTCCTACAACCCGCGGTTGCTGGAAAGAAATTCACACTGTGTATGGCTGGCATAAGTTACCATTTACAACAAATTGTGTGAATGTTAACTTAAATGATCTAGTCAGGTGAAAAGCAAATTCCTGCTCACTTATTTCACCTATACTTGATTGTATAATTGAATTGAATATTCACACAATCTATTGTGTAAATATTCTCAGTTCCTTTAGAAAATCAGCCTCATGCTCTGTTTGTTGTGGAGGGATTCTAGTGTTTAGCAAAAGACCACTAGCAAAGGACCACTAGCCAGGGCTGACAATATTTCTTGCTATTTCAGTCTAAAATGCTTTGTGTTGTGCCCATAAAAAGACATAAGAAGCTGTGAACATCTCTGGCAGATCAACCAATATTTTCTGTACTTGCAGGGTCTTTAAAGAGATGGGGAAACTTGGGGAAATGTTCATGTATTGCAGATATATACTGCAAGACATTTAAGCATATATTTTGTCAAATACTGTACTGCTTAATTTTCCCTTACTGCCCCCCCCCCCCTTATGTGAATCTATTTATTGCCCACAGGGGGTTGTACTGCCCATTTTGGGAACCACTAATCAAGAGTATACCTTTTTTCTGTTTCTTCTGCAGATTACTCCAGTAATTGGGGGACTCTTTATTTATCTGTGGATTACTTCCTGCCTGCCTAACATGATCTCCATAATGTTTTCTGCCATACACGCATCTGATACTACTGAGTTCAGCCAACATTCCTGAACCCTGGTCCTCAGCTATTGTGCCAGCCAGTATGCTCTCCTACTAAGCACTATAGACTCTACGTCTAGTTTAGGATTGATTTCCATTTTACAACTGTTTTTTTGTGACCGTTAGCACTGGAGAAGAAGAGATTACTTAAAAGACAATATATTATAAAAACCTGTATGCTGCAGAAACCCTAACCACATTTCAACAGCAGGCAACTCCGTAGTGCAAGTGGATTATGACCAAGCCATATAAATAAAAAAGAAAACAAGGAGGGCGCACCGAAACGATACCTCAAGATGGCTGATGCGTTTCAGGAGAGTACCCCTTTCTTCAGAGTCTAAGCGGGCAATGGCTACTCTCTCGTAGTCACCTCTATATCTGTGTCTGCGCACCCCAATCACTAACGTTGCCCACCCACATGTGTCACGCCCTCCCACATGGACTGGCCCTCCCTGGCTCCACCCGATCAATCACATGCATCACCATTAAGCGCTACATACCAAACAATGCCCCCAGGGGGGGCAAATTATACCAGGGGGTATAATTTATAATATACAGTATTATGACCAAAGGAAAACTGTAAATTGTTAGACAGTATAACCTCCCGGGGGGAAGTGATCAGGCACATCTTACCTGCGCCACCCGCACACTTGTCCCATGCTGTAAAGGGGTATGAGGGGATTAGGGTAAAACATATTGGGCACCATGAAGCCTCCAGCTTCTGCCTCCAGTGGGTGGAACGCACGTGGGTGGAACGCACGACGCTTGGATAACCAGGACGTGCGGGTGTACCTGCGTTCCATTCCTGTTTTTGCCAAGCCATATAAATTTCATCCAATCAAAATGATCTTTGCAATTAAAGCTCAAAAGTTTGTGCCTTTAAATAATCCTTTACCGCTCATCACCTGGACAATACCATCCCTACAGTGAAGATTGGTGGTGGCAGCATCATGCTGTGGGGATGTTTTTCAGCAGCAGGAACTGAGAGACTAGTCAGGATTGAGGGGAAGATTAATGTTGTCATTATGGGGTATTGTCTGTAGAATTTTGAGGAAAATAATGAATTTAATCCAGTTTGGAATAAGGCTGTAACATAACAAAATGTGGAAAAAGTGAAGTGCTGTGAATACTTTTCGGATGCACTGTATATTAGGCTTCCTATTATAACTAATAATTTTTCTCACAAAATGACACTCACCCCTACCCCTCAGCAAAAAAAAAACAAAAAAACAAAAAACCCACAGGAGTAATATTTTGATTCATTAATTTTGGCAGAAGAGTTAGGCAGAAATAATACTGAGGATTAGTTGCGATCCGTGGTAGAAAGGGATAGCAGGGACTTGAAATGGGTCAGTTTAGAATTAGCCAGCTGGGTAATGTCCAGAGAGGAGACAGATGAGTTCCCTGCCTAGGCCACAATCATCTATTCCGCAGCAATAAAACAGTAAACATCACATTTATTCAGTGCAGAGGGAAACATATAAATTAAATGCCTGATGCATTGGAAAATGATTTGCATCTCACTTTTCACAAAGCTCCGGCTCTCTTTCTCTGTACCGATCCATAAAAGAAGGAAACTCTTCAGGGACAATGTTCTTTTGTAGCGTCTCCCAATAGGCAAATTAGCACTTGCGTAAACAGTCTCTATTGTCCCTCACAGAAAATTACATTCTGCATCGTAATGCAGCATTTAAAAATTATATAGCAACATGCAGATTAATCTCCCAGTTGGACCATTTCTCTTCCGATACTGCCATTATAAGCACTGGTGTTCACAGTGGGCTTGTGTTAATAGACAAATCACATTTCTCATTTATACAGAAGATACCAATGGGATAAGAAAATAAAATGAAAAAAAGATTAGGATAAAGAACAGTGCAGGTATTTGTTTAGTTAAACCTTGAGGTGAAAAGTTTATTAGGCCAAGGTGTATTCAGTCTTCAGCAAGAACCAATTAAAAAAAGCTCTTAACAACAGCTAAGATGTTGTTTTTCAGCAGCAGTTTTTCAGCAGTTGTCCTTAGCAAAATCTGTGTTATTATTTAACACATTGTTACAGAAAAATAAATGTATTTGTATGTCTTTTCAGTCTTTTTTGACTCTCATTAAATCAACAGACCAATTTCTTGGTGAATTTTTTTTTTTACAAGGTAGGTCACCGGGTTTTTTCCTCAACCCTCCCCAATTGCTTAGGCTTGGGTCCAGCATGCAGCATGTGAAAACACATGTGTGTAGCCCTGTTGTACACACATACTAGGATTGATTTAGAAAGGAGTCAATGATTCTACAAACATGTCTATTGAGTGTGGGAGAAAACCTACACGAACACAGGGGGAGAATGCAAACCCTATATAGATATTGTCCTGACTAAGGTTCAAAACTAGGACTCAAGTGCTGCAAGGCACATGTGCTAACCACTGAGCCACTGTGCTATCCTGAAAAATACATACAAAATCTAAATTCTAATAACATAGTCTCAGTTAGTAACCATGGGGTTATGGGGGTGCGGGCCGCCAGTGGGGTGACACCATCAAGCCCCCTCATCAGTGTAGTGTGACTGTGGGCTCTTTTCCCTGCTCAGTCCAGCAGAGAACTCGGCGGTGCTGTGTCAGGAGAAAGGTGAGCGGCGGGCTGTCAGAAGTTTCCCACGCTCGTCCCCCCTTTCTCCTGTCAGGGAGAAGAGACGGTGACTCTCACCAGGTTCCCTGCTCAGCTTCCTGTCCGCTCTGTTCCTTCCCTATTGGCCATAACTGGGGGCCAATCAAAAGAGAATAGGAGAGAGCATCATGGGACATGTAGTCCCGAAGAATGATGGCACAATTTTCCACAAGAAGGAGGCTATAGCTCGATCAAGAGAGAGCTTGAGAGACTGCAGCCTGGAAAAAAGCTGAGGGAGTGAGTGCTACAGGACAAAGAAATAGGCGTGTGCTGGATGAAAGCCAGAGAGAGCCACACTGCCCAGTGTCACCAGAGAGAGAGCCACGTTACCCAGCGCCACTAGAGAGCCATGCTACCCAGCGCCACCAGAGAGCCACACTACTCAGTGCCACCAGAGAGTGAGCCACACTACCCAGCACCATCAGAGAGTGAGCCATGCTACCCAGCTCCACCAAAGCGATCCGCGCTACCCAGTGCCACCAGATCAAGCCACGCTACCCAGCACCACCAGAGGGAGCCACACTACCCAGCGTCACCAGAAAGAGAGCCATGCTACCCAGCACCAGCAGAGAGAATTCCACGCTAACCAGTGCCACCAGAGAGAGGGCCAGGCTACCCAGCACCAGAGAGAGCCACGCAACCCATTGCCAGAGAGCCACACTACCCAGCGCCACCAGAGAGCAACACTACCCAGCACCACCAGAGAGTGAGTCACGCTACCCAGCGCCATCAGAGAGCAAGCCATGCTACCCAGCACCACCAGAGCGAGCCACGCTACCCAGCACCACCAGAGCGAGCCATGCTACCCAGCCCCACCTGAGCAAGCCACGCTACCCAGCGCCACCAGAGAGAGAGCCACGCTACCCAGCGCCACCAGAGAGAGAGCCAGGCTACCCAGCACCAGAGAGAGCCACGCTACCCAGTGCCAGAGAGCCACACTACCCAGCACCACCAGAGAGAGCCACGCTGCCCAGCGCCACCAGAGAGAGCCACACTGCCCAGCAAGCTCTATTTGTGGGAAAAAAAGGACATAAATTTAATTTGGGTACAATGCCGCAGGACCGCGCAATTGTCAGTTAAAGCGATCCAGTGCCGTATTGGAAAAAATGGTCCGATCAGGAAGGAGGTAATTCCTTCCTTGGCTAAAGTGGTTAAAGAAACTGGACATTTTTGAATTTTTCAGATTAAAGTACAACTATAGGCAAAACTTTTTTTTAATTTTGGATAGAGCAAGGAAGGGTTATAACCCCTGTCAGATTATTTTTTACCATCTGTGCTCCACTGTGGAGATTTCCCTTCACTTTCTGTCCCATAGTCAAACAGAAAGTGAAAGAAAATCTCTGCAAATTAAGAGAGCTCTTTGGGGACCCCTAGGTCACCAGAACTGCTGCCCCTATTGGAAGATTTCCCCTCTATTACTTTTCTGGGATCAACTCAAAATTTTTGATTTTCTTTTACTTTTACTTTCAAAGAAGATGGCAAACAGGACAAATAGAGAGGGTGAATCCTCTTAATGGGGGCACAGACAGCAATAAAATCTGACAAGCTTTCTAATCCTTCTGCAATCTATCCAAAACTAATAAAAGTCTTGCTTTTAGTAATACTTTAGGCATTTTAAAAATGACTGCTCCTGGCCAAATAGATTTTTAAAATTATATTTGTTTTCATTCATACAGATTCGTCATATATTTTGACAACCACCCCTAACCCTATTCCAATTAGATTACAAAATGTGCATTTTGAATTTGACAGATTTGGCTCTCATTGATCTCAATGGGGTTCAAATTCAGCAACTGAACTTCACCAAATCTTGTTTGAAAAGAACCCAAGGAAATTTGTATTATCACTAATTGTCAGCAGGACAGGAACCGAAGATATACCGAAGATCGGAGCATAAAAACCTAACAGGAGTTTTAACCTCCCCATTCTATTTAAAACACACAAAAAAAATCATTTTTAGCTTGATATTACACAGTATTTGTCATTTTGGAGTGCAAATGAATTACTATAAACTCAGGCCTTAGCATTTGACTATATACTCACATCAAAGGAAAAGTTTAGGTCCCAGACTCAATAACTTAGTTTAATGTTTTTATTAAAGATTTCATTTCAGATATATATCATGGGCATTTTCTATGCAGTCATATATATGATCAATGGTTCCGCTTCATTTTAAACTATTCAGGTGTGCCATCTGTTACCTCCCAGTAAATTTCCAATGCTATGAACATAATTACTTGAACCCATCCTTAATATCTAATTAAACTGAAGTTATAATTAATAATACATTATTACTACAGTACTTAAGGTACATTCCGCTAATATCTTTCTGGCTGATAGCTCTTTTTTATTCTCATATCATCCCAAGACATTCAACTTGCCTGGTCCTTTGTCTATTCTTAAACACTGTTTAAAAGCTTGTTTGTATTGTTCGAGGAGAAAATGTGCCAGTAAAATGATTACACTTGACCTGAAAATCCACTTGCTAATCATTGCCTGTTTTGCTATAATAGGAGCTTTTTACAACAACCAACAAGTTAAATTCACAGTGGAATGCAATTTTTCTTTCGCCCCTCTATACTTTGAATGTCATAGAAGTCGTAAGTTATACAGAATTGTTTTATTAAAATGTAATCTATTAAAGCAGAAGATGAGATTTTTGAAAAAAAAAAAATTAACCTTGCTATAATTGTATTATTGTGTTTTACTGGTCTGCTCTCACAATAAAAGGTTTTCATTGTTAAATGTAAAATAGCATTATACAATAGCATTACTACATTTCCCTGTATTTTCAAATTAAAGTAACTCAAATTTAAAAATAATTGCCTGGCTAACAACTAACTAATGCATAACGGCTATAAGGCAAAGGTTAGGTACTTCTGGGCAGCTTGAAGAGACCAAGGCTAGCAATTTATTGCAGAAAATAAAATTAGTTTATCATTTGAACAAAGACAAATGGACTAAAGGGTTTTATCCCTCAGAAGTTAAGCACTACGCTTAGCGGTGACATGTCCAGTTTGTTACATCCGATGGTATAGATTCCATCTGTTCACATTCCTTTTTTTCCAGTCCAGTGGAGCAAATGCAATGGTAAAAGCACTTTTGCCAGAAGCCATTGGCTATGAATTAAAATGTCCTAATGCCAAGGCCTGCTGGAGCTTAGAGAATCCAAAGTTAGATGGCACACTTTCTAAAATGCATCTGATTCTGTTACTATATAAATACATTTTTTTAATAGGGTTAAATTATGGCTCAGCGACATATATGGGCTTTCACGTTGGTTTATAATGTTTCTTCTGCTCACTTCTACCCTTTCTGTCTTACACCATTAAAGTAAATCCATTATGAGAGAAAAATGACCTGGCTGTAATGTTGCCTTTCTTCTTTAGAGCCACTGACTGCAAATATGCAGGTAAGGACTGTTTTTTTTTTACTTCACTGAATGGCATACCTGATCCTGGTCATTGACTCATTAGGTATTGATGGTAGTAGGCAACATAAGAGTCGGGCAACACAAATTTTCAAAAGGTTTATCCTAAAGTGCATTTAGACCCATGTTTCCAAAATCAGTTACATTCAAGGCATTCCGTGAATAAAACTGTCACAGATGCTTGTGCTTTGCACCGAACTGTCAAGCCATCAAATAGATGGTGCATAACTGATCACCTGTGTAGCACTATGGAAACTTCATATGAAAAAGAGGCTAAGATGACAGTTTCCTTGACAGTAAAGGATAGGTGGATTTCGTTACACTTTAATGGATAACTAATTTTAGTACAGTCAATGTCCTACACTTACCTATTCTAGTTTCTACAAGATTTAGCTTGGGTATCCTGCTGGGAACTGTACAGGCCTTGAATAAAAGTCGCCCCAGATAGCCTTTACCTTATTGAGTATGTGCACTGTAATTTCATTAATTTCTGATATCAGAAGGAAAGGGAAAGTTTAAAACTTGGAAAAGATCTTAAGATAGGGTGGGGGAACCTTAATAGACACTGTTACTGCTAAACAGGGCCAATTTGGTTGTTTTGCAGGCTGGTTGGTAAGCGTGCTAGGAACTCTTTTGTTTGTTTGTGATGTGCACTGCCCTTCTATGTACACCTTGCTGCAAAAGGCCAGTTATAGGTAGGGGTCATTGGCACTTTTTTGTACAGTCTAACCTCAAAAGATACCTACAGTAAAAGTTCACCTCTAGCTCTTTTTCCAATACACCCATTTGTAGGAAACATACATTGGTTATGGCTCCAAATGCTCCAAGAGTGTGAAGGATGCAGACTATGGTAGCACCAAATCTGTGGCTATTATTCTACTACAGAACGTCTGTAATTGAAAATCGTTATCCTCTGGTGAGATAAGACAACAATGTTTTAAAATGAGCTGGAGTAGACGCAGGCGGTTCAACTATAAGTCACACATTTGATGATGATTTGTGCACCACAAAACATTGAATGTGCATATATATGTGAGCGCTGGGAAAAGGTTATCATCAATAGCAGGTCTCTTCCAACAATCTGAATTGTCCCTTTTTTAACCAAAAGTAGGAACTGATCTCTTGCTTGAGCCCAGAGGTCAGTGTTCCCAACCAGGGCTTACAGAAACAGAGGTTCAGCTATGTAGCAATTATAATTATGCAACTTGTTTCCTACTCATAAAGATCTGCCTTATGTCTGTAGCAGTGGCGTGCTCAATTTTTTTGGGGAAGCGGCAAACAAACCTGGTCCCCGCACTACAACCACTCACCCACATCCCCCCCATCGTTCAATTGATCACCCACTCAATCGCCACTTTGCTCATTGCCCGCCAGCCCTGCATTTACCCCATCCAGGTCGTGGCTTCGGCGGCTTCCCCCTGCATCTTCTCCCGAGTCCCAGTGTTCGCTTTTCCCCAATTGGGTCTTAGGACTCCCAGCCAATCGGGTCTCAGGTCCTGCTTCCTGATTGCCAGGAGGAGAAGCAGGAAAACATTAGCAAATATTAATTTGCTAATGTCACACAAGTGAGTTGGCTCGGGGCACAGTGCTCTGCGCCTTGAGCCCACCCTTTTTGAAGCCAATTAGAGCCTCAGGCACTAATTGTGTGCTAAAAAAAAAACATTTTAATCCATGCGTCCGGTACCCTGCATGGAGATTAAGGGCCGGGCGCATGGATTGGGGGGGGGGCACACCTTATGAGCGGCCACCACTGGTCTGTAGTCTAATCATGAAAACACACAAAACTAGTTTATTAGCTGTACATTCACAGTTTCTTATAGGAATGCAGATATATATAAGAATTAGGATTGATTTACTAGGGAAATAGTATGTTGAGTCAGTAAAGTATCCATTCTTAGTAAATAGATGAAGCTCTGTTAACTTGGACTACCCAAAGGTAATTAAAAATAGCATTTTTCTTGCATATGAATGGATGATTAAAGTAAATACATGTTTACTTTGTTTACTACCCTGCATTTGCTTTGCAAAGTGAACCTTCACTTTAATACTGCATTGTATGGATAAAGAATACAAAAATGTAGAGGTTAAGTGAAAGGTAGTTAATAGTTTTTGTTTTTTTTTTCCAGAAAGAGTTTTATATATGACGTCAAAATGCAGCCACTAAGGAGGAAAGAGGTACAGTCCCTTCAAAAAAGGAAGAGTTGGCAGCTATGATGTACACATACAGTAAGCTCAACTGACAAACAGGGTGTTAGAATGTATGTATGTTCACACAATCTCTAATGATACACTGACTGTTAGCATACATGTACACTCTGCACTACAATACTAGGTCCTTAAATGTTGGCACACAAGCTTTAGTGAGGGTTAAATAACATGTACATGCAAGCTCCTGAGACATTAGCTGCTTGAACTCATGTACATACAAGTTCAAATGAGACATGTGCAGGAATGCATGTACACACAAGCTCTGCTGAGACACTGTGGCCTCAAATGCATGCATATACAAGCCTTGTTTAAAGTGTCATTAGACCCATACTATGAAAAACTCTCATTAAATGCTATACTGTATAACAGATCGTTCATACTTACAAAGCCACTAAAGCATTGATTTGTACAGGCATACTCCACTTTTAAGTACACAATGGGGTTTATTTACTAAAGCTGGAAAGTGCAAAATCTGGCTCACTTCTGCATAGAAACCAATGAGTTTCCAGGTTTTATTTCCAAAGCTTAATTGAACAAGCTGGGGTTAGAAGCTCATTGGTTTCTATGCAGACGTGTGCCTGATTTTGCACTTTCCAGCTTTAGTAAACAAAACCAATTGTGTACTTAAAAGTGGGGTATGCCTGTATATAGTAAAATATTCCTGGTTCAGCTTGCCTTCAGTTGTTCTTCACATATTCTCTGTGTCCCCACTGAAAGTTGAGATTGTGTAGACCAGCTGATGTCCTCTACGGAGCATGCTCAGTTTCAGTTCCCTTCTAAGCTCTTCTTTTCCTTCTTTATCTTATCTGCACAGCCCACATGACTATAGAGTCACACATATGGGTGTAAACACAGTGGTAAATGACAGTCCCCTCCCTCCCTCCTCCTCCTCCTCCTCCTCCTCCCTCCCTCCTTCCTCCTCCTCCATGGTCTCCTATTGCTAAATACTATTGGGATAGGATATAGTATGGAACAAACAAACAATACTGTGATTGTGTAATAAAATATCATAGAAAGTAACAACACTAAATGTGAGATATAACACAATAAATAATAATGATGAAAGTGAATAAGTTGTGCTCATTAATTCATAAAAAAAACCATAAAAGTCCAAAAATGTGCTCAGATCAGTCCAAATAATGAATACAAAGGAATGAATGTGAATAATCAATATAAACATCAGCGCAAAATGCTTGTGAAAATGCATCCAAAGGAATCCTCCACCATGTGACGTCACCAACATTGAAGTCAGGATGTGCTCTTACCATAACGGGTGGACCCTCTATTATGGAAGGTCAAATGCGCATTGGGATACATCAACTGTTAGGTATCCATGTACGTCTCACAAGCAGTATGGATGATATGTGTCTCACCAGCCGTTTCGTCCCTGCACTTCCGAGTATACCAGGTAGGCTTTGAAATGGCTGTGGACCAGACCCTCAAAAGATGACTACCAATCAATGTGATAAAGTTATGGCGTCTAGCTATGCTGGGGATTTGTGATCTGGCTTCACTTTCATCATAGGATATAGTATGCTGATTCACTATGAAACTCACTAAGAGCCTTGGGTGTAGATGCCATCTGACCAAAATGGAATCTAGTGTCAATCATCCTTCACTCTGCCTACACCATATTAAAGCACAAAATAAATGCAGATTTTATGTTCAATTAAGATTTATTGAGATCTGTAAAATAGTTATTCAGTATTTTTAATCTAATTTGAATTGCTCTTCTGAAAATAATGTGACTGGCACAGCACCAATCAAGGCTGTGCAGACACAGACTCACACTGTAGAGACCATACATCAGCAGAGTAATAGAAGTGCCTCCCAAAGATCTTTCCCTACAGATGCTAAAGAACAGGGAAAGATCATGTGACCACACAACAGCGCCACAAGAATAAGGTACTTAGAGGATTAAAAAGCAATTAAAGTGGGATGATATATATATATATATATATATATATATATATATATATATATATATATATATATATATATATATATATATATATATATATATATATATATATATATTTATGGATCATTCAATGCATGTACACACAAGCTCTAAAAGAACATAGCTCTAATGACACAAGGGGGTTAATTTACTAAAGGTAAATAGGCTGTGCAAATAGGCCATATATATATATATATATATATATATATATATATATATATATATATATATATATATATATATATATATATATATAAGAAAATAGATCAAAATCCAGGTCCATGAGAGCTGTTGGGATGCATGCATGCACACACAAGCTTCACTGTAAGACTGGCCTCTGCAATGCATGTACTCATCCTTTTCTTAGAAAGCCTCATTTGTTATTTGCTGATTTGTGTCTTAATAAATAAATATGTTTAGGCATACAATCTCAGCCCAGAGCTTTACAGTAATCTTATTCCATTATTTGGTCTATCTTATGTATTTTTTGAACCAACTCCTTGCTTTTGATGAGCAGTGTCATTACAGCAACTAAATATAAAAGGTTGCCACAGTTTGAGTAACTCGGCTCTTTATTGATGTAACTGTAGAAAATTGCAGACATGATTGCTGGAAACAGATTATGCATGTCTTTATGTTCTACATTGATGTCTTTCAACGTACCAACATTTTGAGAACGGAAAATGTTTCAGGATATTTTTAGCTGGACACAGAGGCTACACTGCAACTGAAAGACTGCAAAGACCCAAACTAATTCTATATAGTTGTATATACAATTTAAGGTAATTGAGCAGACTTTAAATCTACCATGTCACTAGAAGAAAACCCTATGATTACTAATACGTACCTATCTTCCAAAGCTATGGCCACTGGTATTTGATGGTACTGGTATTTGATAGCAGCGGTTTCAGGGGTCATGTCCCAAACTGAGTGAGGTGGCTCCAGTCGAGGGAACCTGTGGTTTTGGCTATGATGAATTCCTGTTTGTCTGTCCACCTGCAAGGTGATTGGTGTGGTCAGTTTCTGAGTGGAGACCAAACCTGATTTAAGCCAGCCAAGCCTGCAGTCTCATGCTTGTGATATTGCGTTTGTAACACATGCTCAAGCTCTCTGTTTGTCTGTCCTGCTCTGCTATTTGGATTCCCTCATTGACCACCACGGACCGAATTTTGACTCTGAACTCTGCCTACCTTTTGATTATGGATCTGACCCTGGCTATTCTGAACCTTGCAAAAAGAAACAAATGCTCCTGCGCTCAAAAGATTGCCGTAGGGTAAATTGAAGAAGAGGGAAATCTTCACAAATCATGCCACTACATCGGCTTTGCTGCCACTCTCAACAGGTCAGGGAGAACCCAGGAGTAACTAAGATAAAACCAAGGACAGAGGGCGCACCAGCCTTGTGCATTACCTTTGCAATACTAAAATTTATTCAAAGTAAAATTGTATACTCACAAACAAGTGATATAGTCAAACGGATAATACAAAGTTCATCATTAGCCACATCCAGCAAGATCTGCTGGCCAGTAGACTTGGGTGGGATAAAAAAGTCCAAAATATTCTGACGCATTTCAAGGGTCTGTTGTCTTGCACCTGTTCTGTCAATTAACCACCCTTCCTGTCTGCCAACCGCAAGTACCTGTTTGCTTTGCTCAGTTCGCACCTGCCACCTGCCCCAGCGTAGTGGAAAACACTAAAGTATTGTGTATATGTCCTAGGGGCAACTGAGTACCGGTAGGCCTGCTTGCCTTATGGGAAAGGGGGCTGCTATAGGTGAAGAACACAGAAGCTATCTATAGTGTCTGACCACCTGCGTTAGGTAACCGTAACAGAACAACAACAAGCAACCAGTGAGTGGAATCAGAGCGAGCAGCAATGGATGCAGCATCTAACAGCCCCAAAAGTGTTGACGGCCATAGAAAAGTCAAAAAGGAGAGTCACTACCTGCTTGACTGGTATTGGTAATCTTCTTTTACAGAATGCTTATATGGCATTTTTTTTGTCTAGAGTTGCTATTAGAACTCAGTCACTAGATCATGCAAGATATCATGAGAAAGACATCCGATCTGATCCTGTCCACTAAAAACAGACTGATGGGGATCCATTCCCCAGCCATCTGGCAGATCGGATCAGGTAGCAATAGGGTGTAAACAAACAGGCAGTCTGTTTACATCAGACTGCCCATAGAGGGGACCAGGCTGTGTCCGCTCTGAATTAGCGGAGCAGACACAGTCAAGCTATCCATCTGCTTAACGGGGAACAGATTCCCCGTTGGGTAGGTGTACTCAAATGGAGCCTGCCCCTGTGTGGAAGGGGCCTAAAGGTTTTTTTTATTTGTTTAAAAATAACAAACATGTTATACTTACCTGCCCTGTGCAATTACTTTGCACAGACCAGCTCTGATCCTCCTCTTCTCGGGTGCCCCGTCAGTGCTCCTGACTCCTCCCCCCCGCCAAGTACCCCCATAACAAGCCGCTGGCTATGGAGGCACTTTTGCATGCTCACTTACAAGCCCTGCTCTGTGTGACCATAAGACACACAGAGCAGTTTTTCCCCACCCCCTCACCCTCATCACTAGCTGTGATTGACAGCAGCAGGGGCCAATGGTCCCTGCTGTTGTATCTGACCCAATGAGGAGCAAGAGATCAGGGAGAGCCTAGGCTCTCGTGCACACGTCTGGATCGAGATCAAGCTCAGGTATATATTTAGGGGGCTGCGAGGGAAGCTGCATGAAGAAGGATATTTACCTTACTGCATAGAATGCAGTAAGGTAAAAAAGAACTTCTGCCTTTAAAACCACTTTAAATCCTGGCAGTGCAGGGGGATTAGAGGGAACAGTAATACAAAGGCATGCCCAGGGGACAATTAAACATTGAAAAAAGAAAAAGAAATTCATATTATTTTTATCTGATTTAGCAATAAACTGTATACTACTTTAATACCACTTTAATTTATAATGTGAAGCTGTGTTCGATTTGAATACACATTCACATGCATTGGAATTTATAAAGAATATTTCCTTGATGATTACAATGAACACAGCTTCACCTTATTTAATAAGTTAAAGAGGCACTGCAGTCTGCTCACATAATTTGTAAACCATTTTTTTTTTGCCATTCTGAAGCTTCCCCACAACTACTTTGCATATTATTTTTATATTTACTGTGATTCTGTACTTGCCAAATATGCTGGAGAAATCTACCTCCAATGAGTCTAGCTGCAACCATTTTAACTGTGGCTAGCTGAAGCTGCTGCCTGTTCACTTCATGGATTTCCAGAGCTACATCTCCAGCATTGCAGCTCTCATTGGCCCTCTTATGACTCATCCACCCTCCCTTCCTGGCAAACTCTTTAGGTTACGCTTTAGGTTAACATTCACTTTGTTCAGTGAACATTCTTTAGACCTCCACTAAATCACCCTATTAGGTCAGTCATAGCACTAAAAAAAACTTGCCTGCCTCCAATCTAAAATAGCTACAGTAGTTGCTGCTTCCTGCTGCTGCAAAAATCTATGTATGTAACAGTATAAGATAAGTGTAAAGAATAACACATATCAGTTCTGAGAAAGGTGCATAGTCACAGTCAATAAAAACCACCCAACAGTTCTAATAGTTTAAACGCTGCACTGAAATACTAAACTGTATAATTCCCCCACTAGTAGCAAGTCTAAACAAGTTAATATTAAAAATACTGTATACAAAATATAAAGAGCTTTTTAACTTGAAAGAAAACCTGTTCTGAGAGACTGCTGTTGTTCGCTTTAGAAAACTAAAATTGTAAAAAAAAAAAAAAATGTACCCACCAGAGGCAGATTAGAAAGAATGGGGTCCTAGTCAAAGTGGCAGTTTTCCTACCCATTCCCCATCCATTCCACTGACATTACTCTGAATGTACTTGGGTTCATTTTGAAGCAGGTTTGGCAAACTTTACTGAAATTTAACTGTCACATCTGAACCCTTTTGAAATCAATAGGTGCTGAATGGTAAAAAAACAGTAATGGCCATTTTTGAGGGAAATAGGCAAGGGATTGTTATGGCATTGGTGGGGGGGGGGGGGGGGCTTGGGGGGCTGGGAACTGCCCTGGAGAATATAGTAAGATAAAGAAATGTACACGTGTAAAGGCACATGTTTTGATAAATTATTTATCAAAAAACCCCAAAAAGGTCACAGTATGTAAATCCATCATCAATAACATCATCCAGTCATGCAGATCCTCGTCAATCCTGAGGAATATTAATTGCTGACCACCGAAAGAAAAGAACCTGGTGACTGATAGACATATCCAATCCCATCGCTATACTTGCTGAAAATGGCATCTCTTGGTTTTGGCCACCAAATGTAAGCAAAGGGATGGAGTCTCCCAGATGATTTATTAATGTAGCCATATTTGGTCAGTGATATCATTTTTATCTGTGCCCCTTGTTTACATGGCCCGGGATTCCCAGCAAGCTACTATATGCTCGGCTCCCTCCAATTGAACATATATATTCAGTGATCGGATGAATGCTCAAATAGGCAAAGTTCAGTTCAAACCTTTGGTTTAGACTGAACCTTGAGCTCATCCTAAATAAGGATTGTAATAGGCACAGAGAAGTGGCGCCATCTTTATTTTCTATATTGACATGGTCCTATCAGACATCCCCCTTATGAACAGCTTTGACCAACAGGCAGGAACATCCTACAGCCTAGGCTACTGTCTAGGTTCCCTGTGGATGATTCAGCTTTGTTGTTTGACTGTCTCTACTTTTAATACTTTGTGAGTTCCTGAGTGAAACAATAACACAGGCAGTAAATTCATAGGGAAGCCTAAATTTCAGCTCCACCTTAGATGGAGATGCAAAGAGAAAGGAGGAGCCTACTAAGAAAGGTGAATTATGAATTATTAATTTGATTCCCTCATTTGTGAGTGCACATTTCAAAGAAACCTGTGTTGAGAGCATATGGAGGTCTCCTCCTGTATATGTTACTTGAGTTCAGAGACTTGGAGTTGTTGACCTAAAACACATATGCAAATCAGAAATTTAATCAGAAATTCTGACTTCACTTTTGTCATCACTTGCTGCATGCTTGTTATTGATCAATTAGGAAAATGTCTTATTTTTAGAGGGAGCTTCCAGATTCCGATAAGCCCCTCACACGCAAACCCCCACAACCACCAGGCCAGTGTTGGGGGGAAGAGGCCCTTGTTCTCATCAACATGGGAATAGGGTGTTTTGCCAGGGCGTCCCTTTGCAAGGTACCCTTCATGTTGAGGACAGATGGCCTGGTATGGTTCGGGGAGAAGATTTACAAATGTCCCCACTCATTTCCTGGCCAGCCTGGCTGCATGCTCAGACAAGGGTCTAGTATGGATTTTTTTTTTTTATTTCTTCATGGGTATGCCCCTTAAAAGCCATACCAGACCGATTGGGGCTGGTGACGTCACTGGTTGTTAAGGACTCAGCATGTCCTTGAAATGGTGACTAACTTTGGTACCTAAAATTGTCCACAGATGTTACTTTAAAAGCTTTTACAGATTATCAGTTTAGAGTTAATCATTAGTGATGTCCCTAGGATTATTACTCTCACTCCTACATTTGTGATGATATATAACACGTTTAGCACAATTGTTGTTTTCATGTGTAGGTGCACTTGCCACATGTGTTTATGTTCTTATATGTATGTTTGTGGGGACTGGGTAACTTAAATGTTTTTTTTTTAAACATAACGCAATATTAAATTCTTTTTTTTTTAATAACAAACATGTTATACTAACCTGCTCTGTGCAATGGTTTTGCACAGAGCAGCCCGGATCCTTCTCTTTTTGTGCCCCATGCCAGTGCTCTTGGCCCCTTTCTTCTACTGGCTTGCTCCGGGGGCACCCGAGCAGGCGCGCTCCCAAACCGCAGCTCTGTGTGTCCATGCACACACAGAGCTGAGGCTTGCCCCCGCCCTCTCCTGCTTGGCTCGCTGGCTGTGATTGACAGCCATTGGCTCCCGCTGCAGCCAAAAGCCTATCAGGAGTGCGAATCCCCGGAGAGCCAAGACTCTCGTGGATATTACTGGATCGAGAGGGGGCTCAAGTAAGTATTAGGGGGTCTACTGCACACAGAAGGTTTTTTAGAATGCATAAAAAACCTTGTGACTTTACAACCACTTTAACCTTTATTTAACCTTACTGCTACATACCAGTAGCATACTGTAATGACAGGTTCTCTTTACTGAGACATCAAAGGGATACTGGACCCCTGATGTCTCCACTGCCCTTGCTAATGAAGTAAAGATCATGCTTCATTAGATTCTAAGCTGACCACAATAGCCAAGGACAAGCGACACCCCATGTTTATTCACCAAAAAGAAGATCAGCAAATTAATGATTGCTGGTCTCCCTCAGTTGCACCCATCAGTACCTACCATGCCGGTTCCAAGTCCGCAGGTGGGTCTACTTGCAACTGTTTATAAATGGCACTGGTAGACAAGTGGTTAAAATAATTTTTCTTTTTGATGTTGCTCTGTTGCCCTTTAGGTACAGCTGCGCTCAAAAGTTTGCATCCCTTGGAGAATTGGTAATATACACTATGTACCATTTTTAAAGAAAACATGACTGAGCAGGAAAAACACATTTATTTCTTCTGGGATTCATATTCAACTGTAGGTCATAACAGAATGGCACAATCATAAAACAAACACATAGCAACAAGTAAACAAATGAAACGACCCCGTTCAAAAGTCTGTCAGTACTTTCACACTGGGGCACACTCCTCCCCAACAAACTGCACTCTCTTGGCCACCCTGATTCTGCTATTTCCTGGTTCTCCTCCTGCCAATCTCGGTGCACTTTCAGTGTCACATACAACACCATCTCCTCTGCTCCTCTTCCTCTTTCTGTTGGGGTACCACAAGGCTATGTCCTTGGGCCCCTCCTATTCTCTCGCTAAACCTTTTCCCTGGGCCAGCTGATAACCTCCCATGGCTTCCAATACCACCTATATGCTGACAACACCCAGATTTATCTCTCTAATCTCAACTCACCCCCTCAATCTCCTCACGTATCACAAACTTACTAAGCGACATATGGATGTCAAACCACTTCCTCAAACTCAATCTTTCTAAAACTGAGCTTGTTATATTTCCTCCTCCCCATGACTTTGTAATTGAGATCAATAGTACAACCATTGATCCCTTCACACACGCCAAGGTGCTAGATGTAGATTCCGGGCACATGCTCTCAACCAAACTGTCAAACCATCAAGTGGCTGGTGTCATAACTGATCACATGTGCAGCATCATGTCAGTTGAAGATCGAACAGAGGCCAAGATGGCAGCTTCATTGGCTGAAAACAATAGGAGGGTTTAGTTCCGCTTTATGGTAAAAAAACCTTCTGCATGTAGTTCCTCCCCAGCCTCCCCTTATACTAACCTGAGACCGATCTTGAATCAGTGATGTGCGCAAGAGCAGAGACTCTCTGCTTTCTCTCTCTTCTCTCTCTTTGGCTCTGAGACAGCAGTGGAAGCCATTGACTTCTGCTGCTGCCAATCACAGCAGTGACAAGCGAGATGGGGGAGGGCAGGGTCTGCTTCAATAGACACAGACAACAGGACTCAGGAGCGAGCATGCAGGAGTGCCCCCATAGCAAGTCCCTTGGATTGAGGTTACTCAGAAGAGGGGAGGAGCCCGGAGAGCCAGCAGGGGACCCAGGAAGAGGAGGATCAGGGCTGCTCTGTGAAAACCTATTTTAAAAGGCAGGTAAGTATAACATGTTCGTTATTTTAAAGACAAAACGTTTTTACGTTTAGAATCACTTTAAGCTTTCAAACAGTCAAGATTATTTAGGATCCAGCAGGCTTTTTTCAAAAGTACTTGATAAGTGACTCACTGAGCCCAAAACACTGTATAAGTGAACACCCTCTAAAGTTTTTGGCCAAATTCACTATCTATTGTCCAATGTATTATCTCTGCGTTTGGAGCTGTATCCTATTATAAGGTCAACAAAAATAAGTCTCAAATCCTAGGTCTCAACATATGCCCAATACTTAAATGTACTATACAGTTGCATTTCCCCTACACTTGGAGGACCTCCCAGAATATCTTGGCATCTTATTACCATCCTCTTCATCATAAAAATAGTTTACACCCAATTTTTTCATCCTTTCTTGATAAACTCCTTAAAGTGGAGTTCCAAACAGTAATGGAACTTCCGCTGATCCAGTCCCCCCCCGATGTCACATTTGGCACCTTTAAGGGGTGGGGGGAGCAGATACCTGTCTAATCCAGGTATTTGCTCCCACTTCCAGTAAAAGAGCGCAGTAGAATCTGCGGTGAACTACGCCATGTCCGGCCCCTCCTCCATTCCCCCCCGCTGTCTTCTGGGAGACACACAGGTCCCAGAAGACAGCAGGGAACATTCAGAACGCGCAGCGCGACTCGTGCATGTGCAGTAGGAATGCTTCACTTCCTGATTCCCTTACTGAAGATGCCGGCGCCTCCACCCGGAGCCGATGGACGCACAGGTAATGTCCTTATTTTAAAAGACAGCAGCTGCAGTATTTGTAGCTGCTGACTTTTAATTTTTTTTTGCAGTCGGAACTCCACTTTAAGGAGTTAGACCACCTAAGACCCCTTTCACACTGGGGCGCTTTGCAGGCGCTACAGCGCTAAAAATTGCGCCTGCAAAGCGCCCTGAAAGAGCCGCTGCTGTCTCTCCAATGTTAAAGCCCAGAGGGCTTTCTCAATGGAGTGGTGCGTTGGCAGGACGCTAACAAAAGTCCTGCTAGCAGCATCTTTGGAGCAGTGAAGGAGCGGTTATACACTGCTCCTAAACCGCTCCTGCCCATTGAAATCAATGGGGCAGCACAGCTATACCGCTAGCCGCCTGCAGCAGCGCTTTGCGGTGGTTTTAACCCTTTCTTGGCCGCTAGCGGGGGGGGTAAAAGCGCCCCGCTAGCGGCCAAATAGTGCAGCGAAATTGACGGTAAAGCGCCGCTTTACTGCCGATGCACCCACCCCCCCAGTGTGAAAGGGGTCTAAGCACTCTATAATTCTCTATTATGGGCAGGATAGCAGCTTTTCATATGTCCGTACTCCCACCTCTCTCTCCCATTCCTTTCTTGTTTTTACAGCGGCTGAGTCCCCCAGCCCACCAACGAAGCTGCCTCACCCCCTACATGCAGTATTTCTAAGAGACTGTTTGTTATTTATCCACTGATCATTTTTTCCTCCAAGACAATTGATTTTTTGTTCCACCTTCCTTTACAAGAAAATTACTTTTAACTGGGTTTACACTACCAGGGTGTTTTTTTGCACTTGTATACCTATTTACTATCCAACCCAGTTACCGTTTATAATTTCATGGTCTGCTGACAACATGTGCAGCGCTAAGCCTAAAGCCTCATACACATGATCGGATTTTCCGAGGGGAAATGTTTGATGACAGGCTGTTGGCGGAAAACCGTTTGTACGCTCCATCGGACAATTGTTGTCGGATTTTCCGTGGACAAATGTTGGATGGCAGGCTTTAAAATTTTCCGTGGGCAAATGTCTGTTGTCAGATTTTCTGAGTGTTTCTACACAAGTCCGTCGGACAAAAGTCCAGAGTACAAACACGCATGCTCGGAAGCAAGGACGAGCCAGAAGCGGTCGGTCTTGTAAACTAGCGTTCGTAATGGAGAATTAACATTCGCGACGTGACAAATTATGAAATCTTGAAATGCAGCGCACATTCTCTTCTTCTTTAATGGGATAATAATGAATCTGCTTTGCTGGTGATACTGATGGAGTTATTGCAAACACATTTCCAAAGGCTTTTTTTTTCTAGTAATATCAAGAATAATATTGTTATGCTTGTTATTTATTTTTTTTGATGCAAGTTACCACAACACCATTATCCCATAGTTTTTAAGATCAAAGATATAACTATGTTGTCCCTTGTTAATTTTACAGTGTGTTTTTTAAAATGTAATTGCCCTCTCCCAAACTGTCATTTAAAGTAAAACACATAGCCAAGTATTATTCTCCACAATTTTTTTATTGTACATTAAAAAGAAAACAAAAAAATTAGACATATTATCTGCCAATAGAACTTAACCAAAAAGTGTATTCTATGCATCCAAAAATATAGAAAATATACCAAATCAAATCATTATTCAACCAAAAAAATAAATAAAAGCCTCATGCATGTGTCCTGCTTCTTAATATAGGAGGTCAAAAATGCAGGGGTCCGTCATCCGGAGATAATTCCGAAAATCATCTGGATTATTCTCCTGAAGCAATGGCATATGACATTATTGGTCAAGATTAATAAAGCAACCAATTTTTGGTCCAAGAACTCCTCCTCCTGTTCCTGGACTGAACTTGGGTCAAACCAATAACTCCAAGGCCAATAAAAAAAACACGTTATCTCCTCAGATTCCGCAACATGGCTGGTTGACAAACGGCCGTTCAGAAGCGAACTGAAAAATGCAAAATAAAAAGCGCAAAATAAAAAGTGCAAATCAACACTCACTAAACTTCTACTAACACGAAATTAGCTGAAGGAGCCCAAAGGGTGTCGCTAAAGAGCTGAAAAAACACGTAGTACGTCACTACGTTCGTGTTTGTTGACCGACAATTCCTTGCCGTTTGTATGCAAGTTCCTGGCAAACGCCCTTCGGACAAAAGTCAGAGGTTTTGTCTGTGGAAAATCCAATCGGATCAGTACTGAATCTCTTTTTTTATTACCTTGCCTCCCTAAAAGACCATACTCAATATTGGTGGAACAATGACCCCCACAAACTGTGGTCACGGCTGGAAGCTTTAAGCTTGCTGAATAACGATACTAAAACCATATTAAAGGCTTCCCTTCATGAGCATCCTCCTCCACCTTCTCCGTATCCAGCTATTCAATATACTATTAATGCCATACAATATTCCCTTTCTAGTCTAAAGGGGGTTAATTCAAACATTGTGCTTCCCCTCCCAATCCAATGTCTACAAATCTACAATCCTCATTTTAATTTCAAATCTTAGGACCAAGTGGGTGCTCACTACAGTATATTAAAGACATATTTAAACATTATACATTACTCCCATTTACTGACATTCATCATAAATTTGGCCTGCCCCTGTCTGAGTATTACCGCTATATTCAAATAAACTATCTTTGTAAGAAATGGACTATTGCTT
Organism: Lithobates clamitans; assembly: GCA_037952925.1. Lineage (NCBI taxonomy): Eukaryota > Metazoa > Chordata > Amphibia > Anura > Ranidae > Lithobates > Lithobates clamitans. Next base: position 14,372,326 of record JBBGZY010000438.1, read on the forward strand.
TAAATCTCACTCTTGATGTTTTTTATTACATCAGTATTTTGTACTGTCAAGTGTCCCCAAACAAGGAACTTCCCTTTTTTACAAAAGACACAGATCATCTATATTTGTTAAAACTTCTACAATGCTTCACTGGGAAGGAGATTCGGGAATTTCATATTCAGATGATACCTATAGAACCTTGGAAGTTGTGATAGTGGGATTGTATCTGCCCCCTCCAGCCTCGGTGCATTTACTTTACCAACGGGCATCCAAACTGTTGGTTTATGCTACTGATAACAATATGATATTTGGGGACTTTAATATGGTGCCGGATGCTGGAATGGACAGACTATTACAGACATCCGGCTCTGCCATGAACCTGGTGTCTTGGGCGGAAGCCTCCAATTTTACAGATGTCTGGAGGTGGAGACACCCTAACTTGCGGGCGTATACCTGTCATTCTGCCTCTTACAGAACCTTTTATAGAATTGATCTGGTGTACGCCGGGGGGTCTGTCCTTATCAGGGTTCAGGATTTCACCATTCTACCCAGGGGTATCGCTGATCATGCTCCTATTTGCCTGCAGCTCAGTTTGATGTGTCCTTTGGCAGAAGGCTTGAGGGTTGACATCCCTTACAAAACTGATATGATCGTTTTTTGGAACTCCTGGGATCACACTGTTTCTATCCCTATTACTTGGGATGCATTTAAGGCCTGCACAAGGGGTAGCTTCCAGGACCATATTGGGAGGGTGCGTAGGGGTGCCCATAAGGAATTACAGGAGGCAAAAAAATAAAGCTATGGCCCCTGAGACTATTTATGCTAGGGATAGGAACCCTCTGGGGTATTCCTCTCTCCAGGCAGCTCTGTGGATGTTCCCCTTATCCGTATTTCTGCTACGAGAATTCATCTGCTCCATCAGAGTCAAAGGATCTTTGAACAAGGGGAGAGGAGTGGTCGACTGCTGGCCTGGTTGTCCATACTACAGCTACCAGTAAGCCAGGGTAGACTAGCTCTCCCGAACTTCCAACAGTATTATTGGGCAGCGGTCCTGGTGATGGTCCGTTGGTGGTTCTCCCATCCTAGGGACAACCCCGCGGAGACTTTGGAGGAGCCGATTATGGGGTCGGACTCTACGCTGAGTAATCTAGTACACGGTGGGGTATGGGCCCACTCTGTGATAACTACCTTGATGCATAAGACAATAACAGTGTGAAACCGGGTCAAGGCTCAGCGTCGCCCCCCGGAGCCATTCTCCCCTCATATGCCTTTGTGGGCAACCCCAACCCCCCTCACCTGCGCAGCATACCCGACCCTCAAGTATGGGCCTCTAGAGGTGTGGTGGGGCTGAAAGACCTGGTGACAGAGGATAGACTAAGTACTTTTCCAGAGCTCAAGATAGCTTATAACCTTCCCTATTGGATGTTCTTCAGGTACCTGCAGGTGAGGATTGCCTTTCAGCACCAGTTTCCTGGTGGAGTCACGCTCAAGTCAGAGCCAGTAGAATGCCTGCTGTCATTAAAAGTACTGCACACTCCTTCGTCCTCACTGTACTTCCACCTCACGATAGCTCCGTCCTCTAAACTGACCAAGGTTTTTAGAAGTGGCACCAAGATATTCTTTCCTTAACCGGTTCCCGGACGGCTCGTGTACATATACTGTGGCTCAATGGCACCGCTGCACACCCGCTGCATGATGGGGGAACAGATACACGTGGCCGGCGATCACGATCGCCGCCGGCCACGCGCGATCGCGTGCACGAGAAGAGGAGACATGTCGTTTGTTCCTAGTAAGTAGAAACAGCGAAATGTCTCCTCTCCTACTCATTCCTATCCCCATACAATTAGAACACACTGAGGGAACACACATTTAAACCCATGATCGCACCCTAGTGTTAACCATTTCCCTACCAGTGTCATTTACACAGTAATCAGTGCATTTTTATAGAACTGATCGCTGTATAAATGTCAATGGTTCCAAAAATGTGTCAAGTGTCAGATCTGCCTGCCGCAATGTCGCAATACCGCTAAAATCGCAGATCACCGCCATTACTTGTAAAAATAAATAAATAAATAAAAATGCCAAAAAAATCCCTAAATCTTTGCCATAGTTTGTAGAGGCTATAATTCTTGCACAAACCAATCAATATGCGCTTATTGCGATTTTCTTTACCACAAAATATATATTGGCCTAAACTGATGAAGAAATTAGTTTTTAAAAACATTTTTGGGGATATTTATTAAAGCAAAAAGTAAAATATATATATTTTTTTCAAAATTGGCACATTTTTTTGTGTATAATGCAAAAAATAAAAACCGCAGAGGTGATCAAATAGCACCAAAAGAAATCTTTATTTGTGGGAAAAAAAGGACCTAAATTTCATTTGGGTACAGCATTGCTTGACCGCGCAATTACCAGTTAAAGTGACGCAGTGCCAAATTATAAAAAGTGCTCTGGTCAGGAAGGGGTTAAAACCTTACGGGGCTGAAGTGGTTAACTGAGGACTAGGAGGGTTGTGTCTCTTCCTATGTCATGAATTTGATCTCTGCATGGGATCACTTTTGAAATCTCTGCATAGAGCTTACTATACGCCTCAGAGACTAGCTGCTATCTACCCTGATAGGTCCTTGTCATGTCCACCCTGTTGTGGGAACCAGGAGGCTTCTTTTATACATATGATTTGGTCATGTCCCCTTCTGTGGGAGTTTTGGGAGAAGGCCCTAGCGGATATTAGTCAGGCTACAGGGAATACCCTTGCACTAACCCCTGAGGTCACATTGTTGAATGTAATAGCAGACCCCGCTGTGCGGAAATATACCAAACTGTTCATAATATACACTACATACTATGCTCGCAGAGAGATTTCGCTGAAATGGAAGGCTGCATTGCCACCCACCATTGTCTGCTGGAGAAATACCCTGAATAATGTCCTACCTTTGTATAGAATAACGTACATCAACAGGAACTGTCTGAGTAAATTTGACAAGATCTGGACATCCTGGATAGACTCTTGGGGCTCCCTGCAAATGGAGATTTATCCACCTAGACCAGAGGTGGACCCATAGCATTGAACATGCTTCTTGACTGGATCTCCCCGGTATGGTTACAGTTCCCCTCCCTCTCCCCTCCCGCTTATTCCCCCCACTTTTTTGGTAGCTCCTCCTTTATCCTCAGGCCCCCCCCCCCGTTCTACCACCCTGCCTCTTCCCTCTCTTACCCTCCCTTCCCTTGAGCCCCCCGTTCATACGAGACCCTATAATGTCTGTTCAGGACCCACTGGTTCGGGTGATGATGCAATCCTGGCCTTTTTCAGATGAGTTAACTATTTTGTTAAATGTATATGAATGGATGGGAGGGGAGGATGACGTGAAGCGTCTGTAGGGAGGGGAGGAGCTAACGGCGTGTCAGCAGTCGGCGTCTCGGCGGCTCCATCAGCGGGACGAGCAAGCCTCGAGGAAGAGAGAGAGGAAGAGCATGCCGATCGGCATCCGAGCCTCGACTATGGAGCCTCAACTCTGACAAGAACAGGGACACAGCGGCGCGATTCAGGGCGATAGCGAGACGGTGATCTCCTCCCCGGAGGGTGACCCCGCGCTCCCCGCTGCCCCCCGCTGCCCCCCCGCTCCTTCCTCGGCACCAGAGGAAACTGATCCTACGTCACTCTCCCAGCGGCTCAGATCAACCCCACAGAGCCTGGATGGTGCAAGTCGGATGGCAAGAGGAACGACACCCGCAGTGTAAGACATACAGAGGGCTGCAGATGGGTAAGAGATTTGTCTCTTAGCGGACTCCAGAGGTAAGAGTATATTTTGAGGATTGGAAAGGAAGAAAACACTACCAATGAAATATTTAAGGTACGCTCTGGCTGAAGCATGTAAAGTTGACACTGTAAATATCTAAAACAAAGGTCAAATAGTGCATGAGCTGTGATTATATGCTAAGCTGTTGATACCAGGCATATCTATCACGCTTGTCAGCAAAACAGCAGTTACATGACACAATAAGCTACACAAAATATAGTGACTCTGTGGACATTGTTGCATGGTCGCAATCAAAGTCACCGATAGCAAGAGCAAACCGGTAGGCGTGAGGGGTCACCAGGTTTGCGCTTGTGGAAGAGGGGAACGGCGGCTGTGGTCTGGGCCAGGGTCTTGCGGGGCACCTGTACCACACAAGGTTTGGATAGCCCCTAGAGATAAGGGGCACCCACCGAGGAGCCCAGAAGCGGTACAGAGGAGCATATAGACACAAGGACAGATACGCTAAAGCGGCTTTAAACACTTATGAAAAGGTAGCTGAAATCATTCCCGGGGACTTTCCTTAAAAGGTATGTACGGACAGGCGAAACAACAGATATAATACTCTTACCCAGTATGGAAATCTGCCTGCCCTGAATTTCTCAATCAAGAAGAGCAAAAAAGTACTGCAACATATGAACATATCGGGGTAGATGGAAAGGGGGAGGTAAGCACTAAAGCACTACACATAGATGTCCATGAAATAAAGAATGAGCAGAAATACAACAAAAGCAGGGAAAGGGGGCACATCCAAGACATCAAAAGATAGCCTCTCAGGAAATATAAGTGGGACCTCAATTAAACAATACTTGGCTACAGGGGGGAGCCCAAGGGGTTTGCATCAAGAAGCTCAAACCCCTACTATCCCCGATATGAAGAAAAAAGGTCAGCATGAAAAGAAAGATCAGACCCCTAATCAATCAGGTGAGTCCTCATTAATTGAAAATACATATGAGTCATCTAGAATGATGGAACCTAGACAGGACTGTGATATTCCATCCAAAAACGAAATCGCAGAGATGTTTAAAGCGCTCGAATTATCGATTAAAACAGAAATAAGCATGTTGAGGACAGACTTAGGAAACCTGTTGGCTAGAGTCGAAAGGACAGAAGATATAATGGAGAAGCAAGAAAGAGAAATCTCTGACCTAAAAAAACAAATTAAAATAATACAACAAAATCAACTAAAAACATGCTACAGAATAGAGGACCAAGAGAATAGAAGTCGCAGACAGAACTTGAGAATCCGTGGAGTGCCGGAAAAGAGGGGAGAAGATCTGAAGAAAACGGTAGAGGACATTTTTGCCCCACTACTGGAACTGAGAGGGGAGGACTTCCCAAAAATTGAAAGGGTGCACCGAATAGGCAGGCTGGACAACAGCCGAACAGAGAGAAGTCGAGACATAATCGCAAGGTTTAGATTCTACTCTGACAAAGAGAAAATATGGATAAAACTGCGGGGGCAAACCCCACTGCAATACGAAGATTCCAGGATTCAAGTATTTGCTGACCTCGCTAAGGACACACTACTGAGAAGACGCCTGCTGAAACCGCTTTTAGAACAAATGATAAACCAAAATATAAAGTACTCATGGGGCTTCCCGGCCTGTCTAATTGGCAGTAAAGATGGTAGATCGGCTAGGCTAAGATTTCCCGATGAATTGGAAGACTTCTGCAAGAAATTAGGTTTACAGATGCCAACGACACTGAACTGGTCCAACGAGAAATGGATAGAGCTGGGGGTAGACGTGGCATGAGCAAAGGGGGGGGGTGGAGGGGGGTGGGGGGGAAATTTTTGTAAAAAGAATAACAGGAAAATAGAATGGCGAGGGCTAGAGTATTCGGCCGCCGAGGCAGACATGACCGGAGTGCTGATACGCTAATAGCTCCACCTTTAGGAGTAGAGATCAATGGTGGAGGGCGATATACGAAATCCACACTGGTCTAAGGGTCTAGAGAGGACCAGAGGGGGTGGGGGGCGGGGGGGTTGGAGGGGGGGGAGGGGGAGGGAAGGGGGGGAGGAATGGGGGAAGGGGGTTTAGCATAGTTGGTATAATAATAAAATGGGGCATCTCTCCAAGGTCTAAGTTAGTAAGGGGTGAGGTTGAGGTAGGGAAATGGCACCGAACATAATAAAATGTATAACATATAATGTAAAAGGGCTAAATAGGGGTAACAAAAGAAGAAGCATTTTTAATGAGCTTAAACTGCTGGGCCCAGAGGTGGTATTCCTTCAAGAAACCCATATATCACACCTATCAAAAATAAGATTATTCTCAGGGGAATACCCAATATGGTACCAAGGAGATACTATCTCAAGTAGAACACGTGGGGTCGCTATTGGATTCGCAAACAGGACTAGGTTCGTACTGGAAGAGAGATTAGTGGATACAGAAGGCAGATACATTTTTTTGAAAGGCAAACTATACGGAAAAGAATATACATTGGCCAATGTTTACGCTCCAAATCAGAACTCAATAGAATATGTTGGTAAGGTTCTAGAGAAATTGAAGAAGTTCAAACAAGGGCATCTAATATTAATGGGGGATTTGAATTTCTGTATGGACCCGGATCTGGACAGTACGTCCCATGCGCAGGCGAAAAACAGCACTCAACTAAGTAAGATGAAGAAAAAACTCGCCAGCCTACAGCTGGTGGATATCTGGAGAGTACAACATCCAGAAGGAAGAGATTACACATTTTATTCGCCTGTGCATGGGACGTACTCCCGGATAGACTATGGATTGATAGATCACAGAGAAATCGAGAGGGTGGCAGATTCATGGATTGGGAACATAACCTACTCAGATCACGCACCACTGACCCTAGAAATAAAAATAGGAGAAATGAGCAGACCCCTAGGACAGTGGCGTCTAAATGAAGATTTGATAAAAGGAGAAGAGGGTTTTAATAGAATAAGTAAAGAACTAAGAGACTATTTCCGGAATAATGATACGGGAGAAGTATCTGAGTCCACATTGTGGCAGGCCCACAAAGTTTATATTAGAGGGATATTAATGGAAATGGGATCAAGGAAGAAGAAAGAGAGAGGCGATAAAACCCAAAAATTGATAGAGGAATTAGCCAGTCTAGAATGGAAACATAAGACACAAAATGGCCAACTTTCACAAGGGCTCTATAAACATATGGTCATTAAAAGAGCAGAATTAAAAACTTTATTGGAACAAGAAGTAAGAGCAAATCATAGTAAGATTTTAGGGGATAGATATCGTTGGGCCAACAAACCAGGTAAACTGCTTGCGAATATAGTGCAAAAGCGGAAAGCGAGGAACTTTATTGAAAAAATCCAGACCAAAGACGGCCACATAAAGTATTCCTCTAAGGAAATAGCAGAGGTCTTTAAAAAGTACTACCAGGAGCTATACTCAGTTCGCAAGCAAGATACCCCGTTCTCGTATCATAGAAAGAAGAATAAAGAATATATGCAGAGATTAAAACTACCCAGGATTACAGTAGAGGAAAGAGAGGAAATGGAAGCCCCAATAACTGAAGAAGAAATAAGTAAAGCTATGGCAGGTATGGCAATCGGGAAAAGTCCTGGCCCGGACGGATTCACATTAACCTATTATAGGAAATTTAAAGAAATATTGATCCCTAAGATGTGTCGGTATTTTAACGGGTTGGGAGAGGATTATGACATGTGTCAGGAGGCTTTAAAGGCTGTTATCACGATCATCCCAAAAGAAGGAAAAGAAAAAACACTTTGCTCGAGTTATCGCCCGATCTCTCTGCTCAATATTGATACGAAACTTTATGCAAAAATACTAGCCGAAAGATTAAAGAGGTCCATGAATGCTTTGATAAACCCAGATCAGGTGGGTTTTGTCACTAAAAGAGAAGGGAAGGACAATGGGATCAGGACACTACTCTTGATGCAAAAAATGAAGGTGGATGGACCCCCAGGACTACTACTGTCGATTGACGCCGAAAAGGCTTTCGACAGGGTAGACTGGGGGTTCATGTTCCAGACCTTGGAAACTATAGGTATGGGCCCGAAAATGTATCAGAGGATTAAAACCTTGTACCACCACCCGACGGCAATGGTGGGAGTAAATGGAGTTATGTCACAGCCACTAGAGATGAGGAATGGGGTAAGGCAGGGGTGCCCTCTGTCCCCGCTACTCTTTGTCCTTGCTATGGAGCCTCTATTGGCAACAATAAGGGCGGATCCAGAAATTAAGGGCATAAAGATTGGAGAGGAAGAACATAAGGTCGCAGCATATGCCGACGATGTACTGTTATACATCTCAGACCCTGAAAGTACCATGCCCAAACTGGTTAAGGCCTTAAGAGAATATGGGGAGATGTCTAACTTCCAAATAAATATGTCAAAATCGCAAATCTTAAACATAAATTTAAAGAAATCAAAAATCGAGATACTAAAAAAAAAATACGGCTTTAGATGGGCAAAAGAACTAACATATCTAGGAATCAAGCTAGCTAATACAACTAAAAAAATGTTCTTAATAAATTATGTGCCCCTGTTAGATACAGTAAGAGCTGAATGCAAAAGGTACGCAAAGAAAACTATCTCATGGATCGGGCGGATCAATACTATTAAAATGGTACTACTCCCTAAGATCACATATATGTTTCAGATGATACCGTTACCATTACCACCGTTCTATTTGGGAAAATTAAAAAATATAATAATGAGCTTCATATGGAAAAATAAAAAACCGAGAGTCTCTTTTAGGACCTTAAAACAAACGAAAATACATGGAGGCCTGGCCTTGCCTGATATCCGGAACTACTATAAAGTGGCAGTAATGGCTAGATTAGTAGAATGGTCGAAGAGAACAAACGAAAAACGTTGGGTAACAATAGAAGAATATCTTAGTAATGCACCACTGGGTAGACTGATCTGGAACCCCCCAAATGCTAGAATTTTGGGAGGAAATACACATATAATAACAAGTAATGCACTTAGAATTTGGGATGGGGTGTATAAAAGATTAAATGGGAATTATAACTCACCACTATTGGCACTGACAAAGAATAATTTCTTCCCACCAGGACTAGAAACTATGGGAGGTAAAGAAGCACTATGGGGTAGGACACAATTAAGACACATTATAAAGGAGGGTAAAATTATGACACTTCAAGAAATTAGGAATGGGCGGGGAGCACAAGGTTTGGATGAATGGAGGTATCTCCAGGTATGCCACTTCGTGAGCAAGCTTCCAGCACCGATGAGGGAAGGAGACAAACTGACAGACTTTGAAAGGCTATGTGACGCCGATTACCCGAGAAACATTGTCTCAAAAATTTACAAAGCTCTGATGAAGACTGACCAGCTGGAGAGGCCTCCATTCATAAGTAAATGGGAAGCGGAACTAGGCACAAAGAAAGGGGAAAACACAATTAAAAGAATTCTTAATATGATTTGCAACTCAGCAGCGGACGTGCGAACCGCAGAAATGAACTACAAATGTATAAGCAGAAGTTATCTTACTCCAGAGATAATAAGCAAATTCCAAAATAAAACTGCCTTTTGCTGGGGGGGGTGTGATGAAATTGGAACGATGGCGCACCTCTGGTGGACATGCCCCAAAATAAAATATTTCTGGCGTAAGATACTCGACCTAATAAAGGAAATCACAGGAATAGAAGTGCCAGATGACCCTTGGGAGGTCCTGTTCCATGGGGGTACAGGAGATATTAAAAAGTACAAGCAATCATTGGTCCCTCATCTCCTGAACGCAGCAAAGCGTACAATCCCGAAAAATTGGCAGAAGAAGGAGAGCCCCGAGGTATGGGAATGGGTAGATGCAGTAGAAGAAACTTTCTTTTTAGAGACTAAGACAAGCTCGGAAGCAGAAACAAGAAACCAGAGCCCAACGGAGTGGGAACGCTGGGTGAAATTTAAAAAAACGTGGTGTCGCACTGAAGAATTAGCGATAGGAGTAGAATCAAGATAGAAGAAATTAGACCTTGGAGAGATGGGGCGGGGGGGATGGGGTTGGGGGGAGGGTTGAGGGTTAAATAGATAAGGAAGTAACTGTTGTCCTCAGTTAACGATAAAGGGGCACACATGAAATAGGTTTTAGACTTTATGTATGTCACATATTGGGTGCTAAAGAAAGTTTGCTCCTTTTTGTTATGGCAAGAGTCACAATGATGAGACAAAGGAGAGCGGGCTGGTTTATAAATGAACTGCAAAGTTGATTTAACGCCTCTCTGTATGGTCGACTGAACGTGACAAAAAAAAAAAAGATGTATATGAATGGTATCCCCTTGTACAGTTTTATTTGTGTTGTGAACATATATATCTGTACATTTATATATGCTGTGCAACTATTTTCTGTTACTGACATGTGATTACTTTAAGTTCTTACAATTGTAAAAAACAATTACCTATAGAACCACCATATGCCCTGACCACTGGAAACTCTTCCAAAAGATTCAACACAGATGGTATTTTACACAGCACAAACTCTCTAGAAAGCGCACTACAATTTCTCCCAATTGTTGGTGTGACTGTGGTTCTGTAGGTTCATTAATACATATCCCTTGGTACTGTCTTTCACTTAGGGCTTACTGGAATCACATTTTTAAATGAAATCCCTATTTCATCTAGAACAATAGTGATACACATTCTCTTGGCAGCTAAACTGAGTATCAAATGCAACTGGATATATGTCTCCATACCTAATATGTCTGATGTAATTAATGATCTGAACCGTATCTGTTCTTTGGAACGTGTCTTTGCAGTTAAGAATGATATACTCTAGCCCCTTAACTCCTCCTGGAACTTATGGATATCCCATAGACTATATGTGAAGTTCAGCTCATATTTGCTATGTTTTGCTTTTTGAAAAGTACCTGTCATGACTCTTTACCTCATGCTATTTCTGATATTTGGTGTATTGCTTGGATGATCTGTGTATCATGTATAACAGGCTGCCTATTACCACGGTTGATATTATGTATGTCTACACACATTTTAAATTAAGAATCCTCAGGCTGTCAATTGTAACTCCATTGGGGAGCTGTATGTGCTTCACCAGTATGTTCACTGTTCCTTTACACAATGCATATTGTGTTAGCTCTTGTATCTCCTAGATCAGGGGTCTCCAAACTTTCTAATCAAAGGGCCAGTTTAATATCCTCCAGACTTTAGGAGGACCGAACTGTTGTTATTGGGAGTAAAAGTTATCCTGGCATCAGTAGGAGTAAACAATGCATCTTTGGTATTAGAGGGTGAAAAAGCACCCTATTGCTGGTGTCAGTGGGCTGAATAGTGCTCCATCGTTGGTGTCAGTGTAAGGAATAGTGCACAATCATTGGTGTCAGTGGGATTAATAGTGCCCCATTGTTGGTGTCAGTTTGAGGAATAGAGCTCCATCATCGGTGTCAATGGGAGGAATAGCGCCCCATCCTTGGGGTCAGTGAGATTAAAAGTGCCCCATCGTTGGCGTCAATGGGAGAGATAATGCCCCATCATTGGTATCAGAGGGAGGAATAGTCTTGTATCAGTGAAAGGAAAAGTTCTCTAAGGGCCGGATAAAGGCAAGCAAAGGGCCGCATTCGGCCTCAGGGCCATAGTTTGGAGACCCCTGTCTAGATTCTAAGCTCTAGCAAGCGGGGCCCTCTGATTCCTCCTGTTTTGAATTGTATTGTAACTGTACGGTCTGCCCTCATGTTGTAAAGCACTGTGAAAACTGTTGGCGTTATATAAATCCTGTATAATAATAATATTGCTTCTCTTTAAAAACCCAATAAAAAAAATTTGAAATAAGGTCTTTGGCCACCTTTAAAGTAACCATGTAAATTAGACTATTGACTTTAGATCCCAACTTTTTCAGAATCAGGTTATTACTGTAATGTCTTTTGGCTCCTTAAGACCACACCAGACACCTGCTACTGACTGATCAAGAGATATCTACTTTCTCGATTTTATGTGTCTGATAGATTATTGTTCCTCCTAGATAACATTGGCACAAGGGAGTGCATACCACATAGTGCTGCATATTGTTTTAATATTTAAAGAGACCTACTGTTCAGTGGTTGCATTCTGTATCTCCACCCATCTGCCATCTACTGTCCATGACCCACAATAAGTTGATCATAGTGAGAGTATCAAACTTTTCCATAAGAAATCATAAGATTGTGAGCAATAGCCCTAAATACCCATCTGCTGGACAGTATATTTATGGTATGTGGATTTTTGCAATGATTGCTGAGTGCAAAGACTGCTTAATCTTTCAGTATCAGCACACAGCAATTCATAGAAAACTTTCCACTGCAAATGATCAAGGTTGCGACGTGCAGCAGGAGTCTTCTCTGTACATGGCTAAACTGTCCATAAGAAATCATAAGATTGCTGGACAGCATATTTACAGTATGTGGATTTTCTGACTATAATATTACCTTGACAGTATAATCCATAATTTGGAGTAATTCCATCTGAATTTATTGCACACAAAGGAGTTAGCTTTTTTGAACTCATACATTTATTTAAAAAAAAAAACAATAACAACTCTTATGGTAAGCTAACTAATGTAAAATCACTAGAAACTCTGTGACACGTGTAAATTGTCACACAGCCATGTATAATCCTTTTGCCATGTAATTCAGAATGAGAAAATATATTTCTGCTCCAGATTTCTTGAATCTTAAAACTTCATTCTTGACCCATGTCTCCAAAGGTCAGATCTTATAACAGGCTCTTTACTTCTCATTCAACTGACTGTTCACTTTTAACCTTCCCTAAAATGTTGTAATATAAAGACTGAAATAAGCCGTGCTATTAGGCTTTAAAATGTGAACTATGACTAAACTAGTAATTTTGGCCAAGACTTCACAACAGATTCAAACAAAAATAAAACTGCTGTGTTTCATTATATAAAAAAAAAAAGATCCTGTGAAAAAAATACACCGCAAAATACTTTTTCAAATTTTGTTTTTTGTATAAACAAAAAAGAATTGAATACAAAGCTTGCGTCTTCATAAGTATCTGTCGATGCCTTCATATTTCACAGTAGGGAGCTCATTATCTCTTATAAGATATTTATACTGTAAAATAGCAGCCCAAAAAAAAGTTGATTAAAAAAGGGTGTGGGGAGGGAGCTGTTAAGATCTACAAGAAGTTTTACTGTGAATTGCATCAGATATTTAAAAACAAGGCAGAAATTGTGAAAGGGAAGGAAATTAGTCAAATAAAACATGTGCTTCCTAAAACAAAGAAACATTTAGGAGGAGTAGGGTTCCAATAAACCTTATCTACCCTAATAACATTGCAAAATGTTCAAAAAACAGAAGTTTCACAAACTGATCCCAGCAAATCTGTTCGGGTTCAGTTCGAGAACAGTTTCACAAATCTTGTTTGAAGTTTGCAAACTTTGCAAGAACCCAAGTCTATGGGGCAAATCTTGTTATTCAGTTCTGGCCATTTGCATGGCTAAGAAGGAAGGGCATTGGAAGCTGGGCATATCGATAGAGGACATGTTCCAATGCCAAAATTTGGAGAATTAAGGAAATGAAAAAGAACACAGATCTGTCCGCTCTCCCTTATAGCTCCAACACACACTGACAATTTGGCTGCTGTGTGCCCACCCTTTTAAAGAAATAGAACTGGGTTCAAATTATTAGCACTCTTTTGACCAGTGTCATGGTTATGCACTGCATTAGAAACTGTTCCCTATTTCTGGCAGGGAACCTGGGAAGTATTTGTGCTTCATGTTCCTTTTGAATCCTAGGGATGCGTAAAAACCTGTGGTACCTGATTCATTTTAGCGATGCATAAGAGGATAAAAAGGAGAAATGCTATCTTTAACCAGTTCCTGTCCACGCTATAGCCGAATGAAGGCTACAGTGCGGACTTACATTGCCGGGAGGCTGTCAATAGACATCCTCCCCTTTGCACGCTCCCTGCGCTGTGATCCCTGAGTCAATGAGACTCAGGTGATACCACATGATCAGCCGTCAGCCAATGACAGCTGATCACGTGATGTAAACAGAAGATCGGTAAACGTTTTTTTTTTTTTCCTCACGCTGACAGTGTGAGGAGAAAAAAAAGCTGATCACTGGCTTCTGTGTAAGGGACATCAGTCCTGAAGAGGAAGAGGCACAGCCACTTCATCTGTGTTCACCAGTGCCATCTGCCAGTGCCACCTGCCAGTGCCAACAGTGCATATCAGTGCCACCAATCTGTGCCCCACAGTGTAAATCAGTGTCACCAATCAGTGCCACCTATCAATGCTCACGAGTGCCACCTATCAATGCCCACCAGTGGTACCAATAAATGCCTCATCAGTGCCACCTAGCAGTGCTGCCTATCAGTGTCACCTACCAGTGCCAGCTATCAGTGCCCATCAGTGCCAGCTATCAGTGCCACCTATTAGTGCCCTTCAGTGCCACCTATTAATGCCCTTCAGTGCCGTCCATCAGTGCCCATCAGTGCCACCTATCAGCGCCACCTCTCAGTGCCCACCAGTGCCGCCTATCAGAGCCCATCAGTGCCCATCAATGCAGCCTATCAGTGCCCATCAGTGCAGCCTATCAGTACCCATCAGTGCAGCCTCATCAGCATACATCAATGAAGGTGAAAAATTACCGGTTTGCAAAATTTTATAACAAAGTTTAAAATTGTTTTGTGTTTTTTTCAACATCTTTGGTCTTTTTTCATTTTTTTTAAATATAAAAAATGCAGAGGTGATCAAATACCACCAAAAGAAAGCTCTATTTGTGGGAAAAAAATGATAAAAATGTTATATGGGTACAGTGTTGCATGACCGCGCAATTGTTGTTCAAAGAGTGACAGCGTTGAAAGCTGAAAATTGGTCTGAGCAGGAGGGGGGTTGTGCCCAGTGTCCAGTAAGCAAGTGTAAAGCTGAACTCCAATTGTACCTTTCATCCTGCACAGTTTTACAACCATCTACTGATATTGCTTACTCTGATTTGAATGCGGAAGGCAGGCTTCCCACTGTATCTATTAGATGCTGCAGCAAGTCAAACAGAGCCTGCCTGATTTCCTGACTGAAGGACAACCAGCATCATCTTGCTCTCTCATCCTCCTGAGACTTACTGTCCCTGGCTCACCCCTTTTCATTTACTTAATTTTAGTTCCTTTAACCACTCAGCATCTCATGTAGGCGTTACCCCAGCTTCCTGTTTTCAGGAAGCTATATACAGCACTTTGTCCATTCCTTCTACCAGCCACGATCCACTTACAATCTCCCATAGAAAAGCAACGAAACCCAGTGATAACGTCATTGGGTCTGAAACAAGGTATGTAAGGAAAATGCAAAGGTTTTATTTAATAATTTTATTAGCATGTTGACGATGGGAAAAAATGAAGGACCAAAGAAGACAAAATAAAATCAGATTGAAATTAACAGCTGAAAGAAAATCATACGGATTGTATCATATATATAAAATTGGCAAACCACAAACACAAGCTAGTGAAAACGAATAAGATATTTGCTCTAGTTTTTGTAAATTAAAAAAATGGAATCTAGGTGCAGATACTTACAATGTTACTTACATGTCACCTAACAGATCAAGTCAATATCTTCAGTTTAGAAATGCAGAAAGACCTGCTTCATGTTTTATTTATTCAGAAATTCGTTTAAATACTCCTATTACTTGTTTCTCATACCCAGAAGGGTATGGACACCTTCAGTTCAAAAACCCCTGCACTAAGCTAAAGCGCATTTGTAATTTCAAATCAATTTACAATCATTATTTTTAGCCATATAACTGTTATTTGGCTGTGGAATTGGATGAAAATAACAGTTGCTGGCATTTCTTAAAAATAACAGTTGTTATAGCAAATAAAGATTGTTATAGCTTCTTGAAATAGGACTCTTGTAAGTTACACTCAGACTGTATTCTGAAGAGTGCATACATTAATCTAAACCTATATTTTAAATGAAGAAGTATATAGGTTGTATGTATAGTCATTTTTTCCTACTGTCTGAAAAAAAAGGCATTGCCTTTAAAGTGCAAATGTAATCAGAGCCAATTTAATCTAGTTAAATATTTATTATTATATTATAAAAATACCTCAATCTCTGTTAGTAATAGCTTCCTAGGGGCAGCTACATACACCGAGAAATCTTTATTGCATAGCATAGTCCTGTAAATATAACAAATCACTAGTTTCTCAGAGGCTTGACTAAGCTGCATAGTTTTTACAAAAGTTATAACCATGGGTATCTGGCTTAGAAAATTGGATGAGTAGAAATGTCTTTGGCAAAGTTCAGTACAAAAGAGAGAGTTAAACTTCATTAAAAGAAAAAATGAGACTCTAAATCTAGGGATACAAATCTCAAAACCTTTTTGCATACAAGGCATGACATGCATGCCTCAATGATTGCTTATTCCCACCAGAGTCTAACCAAACTTTATTTCTAACAGAAATATTATTCAAAGGTGTGGAATGTGTTTTTAACTTTTTTCACATATTCACTTTGGAAAGTAAGGCATATATTCAAAATCCCTACCCTAAAAGCCCTCATCATTTTTGAAGTTGTCACTACATTCCCAGGTCGTTGCAGTAGTATCACTATGTCAGAAACTAAGTCACTCTTAAAACTCCATGCCTGTAATCTGCTTGATTCCCCCACAATCATATTATTCTAGTCCCTCCAAAGCTTACCATCTAAATTAAAGGCACCAATTAAAGACCCCCCCCCCCCCCATTTTTCCCTTTAACGTGTTTTGTCATATTAGATCATAAAATCCATTTTATTTGGGGGAACGAGCACCTTGGTCTAGTTTATTTATGTTTTGCACTCCTGATGAAGCCATACGCTGGATCTCTCTACCTCAGTCTGCCCAGCTATGTTCTACTCTGTCGACCTTCAGGCGATCCCTAATAATTCATCTCTTCATGGAAGCCTATCCTCCCTCCTCCTAACAACTGAACTTTTTATTCTTTTATCAGCTGTTCCCTCACAGTTATTGCCTTTTGTACCACTTACTCCACCATATTAGATTGTAAGCTCTTATGAGCAGGGTCCTCCTAACCCTCTTGTGTTGTATTGTAACTGTACTGTCTCCCTTTATATTGTAAAGCACTATGCAAGCTGTTGGCGCTTTATAAATCCTGTATAATGAAAATAATAATAATAATGCTGCCATTCTTAATTTATCAATACATTATTTTTTCCTGTTTCTTTGCGCAACAAGTCGATGATATATATATATATAATATTTATGCTTTAGGATATCAAATATTAGCCATTAAAAGAACCTGCTGATTTAATGAATCAAGCCTGTATTTAGCATAGCTGTGCAGTTCAATTAGAGAGAAGATGAGATCTGGACTTTTATTTCATCTAATACTATCTAGGTTTAAAGCAAGCAACCTGTTGCAGGTATCTAAGCTGTATGTTATCATCTAGCTTTTGAGCATTTTTCTCAAGATAGGGCTTTCTTTATATTTTCTTGTATTTTTGTCCATACGTATAGTTTTATATAGATAAAACTGTTTAGTATCTAAAATCTAAAGGTACGCAATGTACAGTAACACAAAAAGTAAAAAAAATGGGAGCTGCAGCCTTAGGTTGGACTTTGTTGGACATTAAATTATGCCCAGGCTGGATCATGGCAGAGACATAAGGTTAATGTTATTGAGAAAGTAGACCTAATGGATCTGCTGACCTGGAGTGCCTTGGCAATGAATAATTAAAATGAAAGTATAATTGAAGAGATGACATTTGTAACGTAACACGCATGCTCTTCTCCTTTTAATGTTGGAAATATACAACTCAATTCAATGCAACAGAAAAAGGGAATCTTGGGTGAAAGCTGTGTCAGGCATGTCTCTCCTCTATTGAAGATGTTCTTACACTGAAGAACTGCCCAGCTGTACCATCCTTAAGAAACACAAAGAAAAACACAATGTTAAAACAGAAGACATATGCTCTATTTCTAAAACATGGGCAACTAACTAAAAATAAAAAATAAATCTTTAAAAATATATGTGCATTTTTATTGTATGGTATACTATGAAAAATAGAATATTCAATAGATAGATAACAAAAGATAAACTCATGATATGTCATTAAAATCTGGATAAAAATAGTCCATTTGTGCGGGACCATGAAATAACTAATTACAACTTTTATAATTTGTATAAAATACGAAACATATATGAAAATATGTATTAAAATAAAAATAATAATAATAATAAAATAATACTAATAATAATAATAACACAGTTTAAAGATAATCGCTGATAGTGCAAGATAAAAACAAAGACATGTTCCCTATAATTTTATATATGACCCCCACGTTTCCTCCTAAATAAGGAAATAGAATCAACATGATGATATAAAAATGTATAGGGAATATATAGTCATTTTTTTTATCTTGCACCATCAGTGATTATCTTTTAACTGCTGTGTTTTTCTTTTCTTTTTTTCTTTTCTTTTTTTAATAGATATTTTCATATATTTTTGTATATTTTATGCAATTTATATGTGTGTTAATTAGTAATTTAATGATTTCACACAGTCCCATACAAGAGGACTCTTTTTACCATGATTTTAGTGTCATATCATCTGTATATCTTGTATTATCTATCTATTGAGTATTATAGTTTATTTTTTTTTAAATATCCCATACAGCGAAAATGCACGTATATTTCTAAAGACATTTTTATTTTTAGTTAGTTGCCCATGTGAGATAGATCATATGCCTTCTCCTGCTTTTATCTTGTGTTTTTCAATGAGTTTCTTAAGCATGGTTCAGCTGGGATGTGCAGTCCTCATGTATATTTAAGAAAATCTTTAGCAGAGTAGAGACAGGCTTGACAAAAAAGCTCTAAGGTTTTGAAATTTATAGAATGACGTCACGTCTGTGACGTCATTGTCTGAGCTTCCTTGGCTGTCAGTTCCACTCTATGCGCATTGGTGGTCCTGGTCCTAGCACCACTTTACTGGCATCAGGATTGGAATGTACTTATAACATCTATCCGCCTGGAGAACTCTTTTGACATGTGTTTCTGATTTACAATACTGTGAGTTGCCATTTGTCTTTTAATTTTATAAATGTGCTTTCATTACTACACTTAATCCTCTTACGCACTACTAGTTTTTTTTCCGTTCAACCCACCAACATTAGTACAGCAATCTCCCCTACTGTGATATTTTGTTCTGACAGGGGGACAGTCCCCCCCACCAGAACACTCCAATCAGCTCTCTCAGCCATCGGTCAAGAGTGCCGATCGGGAGCCAGTCGGCAGACCTTTTTCAGTCATGACACTTCGATGACAAAAGGTGGCCGATCGGCCCGTGTGTACTAGGCTTTAGACTGCACCCTCTTTTGTTTATTTTTTCACATTACCAATGTTAAGATGTCCTATGCAGCAAGTGTTTTGAATGGAACACCCACTTATACCACATGTATTATGAAAGACTTACCACATGGTCTTCTGTGATATACTTCTCTATATGGCCCACATTGCCACTATAGTTTTTTTTTGCACTTGGTTTAATTTTGTGTCATTATGTATTTAATCATATATAAATAGTATATAAACGTATTTATGCTCATAAGTCACATTTAATATTCTAAGAAATATTAGACATTTCAGTAATATCAGTAAAAGATTCAAAAAGGTTTGTAACAATAACTTAGGAACACCCCTAGTGTAAACTAGCATATTTGCTATATGCAAAAGTATATAATATTAACAGTAAAATTTAAAAGTTTAAATAATTTGAAATGTGTAGTTTAAGAGCAAGAGTCACTAAATACTTTTGATATAAAACTCATTTTTTACACAATTATTTACAAAGCATTACCTTCAGCCTTAGAATGCATTTACCAAAAGCTTTAGAAATATTACAGCTTACCTTAGTTTGAATTTGGCTTGTGTAAAATTTTTAGAGGCAAACACAAAATATGTTAGAATGTCTCCTATTCTCATATTCCGTGATAAAGATCGGATAGCCAAATTACCATCAATCTGTACTTCAATGGAAGAGTTCCTACTGAGGGCTTGATAAAGATAAACACTTCCAATTCGCTGTAATGGTGGACCAGTATCATCCATGTAACTGTGAAATGACCGACTGGTACTTTTCTTGGTGTCTTCCTTGACACAGTCTCCCTTCTCATCACTTGGCTGAATGGCATAGTACAATTCCACAGGGCTACCATCAGTTTGCTCTAACATTCTTTTATGGCCGGCAACAACTGTAGGTGGATCAAACCAGCCTGCAAGCAGCTCCAGTTCAGCAACACACAACCCTATATCACTTGTCAATTTACAAGTGCCCTTTACTTCCCTGGTTTCCCGAAAAGCAAACACCTTAACACATGGAAGTCTCTCTGTAGTGCTGTAATCATCCCAGTCTCTCCCCACAATATAAAACAATATCTGAACTTTGGGTTTGGTCTGAAAAATTTTATCCTTCAGGATATATGCTTTGATCTTCCAATTAAATGTAAATTTGTCTGTAAATCCAAAATTATTGGGAATAAAAAGTAAATCTTGTGGCACTTCTTGTTCAACAAAAAATGGTCCGTATGTGGCATTCATGACAGGTTGTTTTTTGGCTTTATAAATGAGAAAAGACTCAACTCGTGACTGCAGGCTGGAATTTCTCATGATATCCTGGTTGGTTTCCTTTAGGAAGAAGAAAACATCACTCCGATGAATAGTGTAAGTCACTGGTAGGTAGGTTGGAAGCAAGGAAAACCTCTGTACGCTGTCTATTATCCCACGGCTCTCCGTCACTGTGGGAAAATATAAATAATTAATGATAAAATACATCTGCATAATACAAACAAACAAAAAAACTACAAAATTGAGCTTCTAAATCTTAGCAAAAGTTAAACAACCAGGAATTGGCTGGAGTGAATGTGTAGATGTCGGATTCTTGATGATACATAGGAGATTTTAAGGCAGAGGTCTGGTATGGTAAGACGACTAAAATGATCATTCTGATGGTTTAATGTAAAAATCTAGCACCAAAGGATGAAATATAAGAGAATTCAACAACAATGTAAAAAAAAATAGAATCTATTTTCCAGTGTTGATATATTGAACAATAGAAGAATGCATATATAAAAAAAACAAAACAAATAATTAGCACCAAATTCTATTTTGCCATCATTCTGTAATCAAAAGATTTGTGCAGGAAAACATAAAATGTGTAGACCTATGTACTACAGTTTCTTTTACGATACAGGTATTGGTCAACAAGCGTTAATATGCATAGGGAAGTGGTTTACGAAGAAGTGGACTTTTTTTTTTTTTTTACATGTAAAGTGTACCGAATAAAAAAAAGATTTGCTTTATTATAGGAAACATCTAGGAGTGTTAAGTGTGCCCAATCAGTATTTATGCCCCTTCAGCCTCAGAGCTGTAAATATCTAGTGTAGGATCTGTAGTGATATTTGGAATATTGCTCACTCTTTCTTTCTGGAGACTTTAGGAAGCAAAGCACTGACTCTACCAAAATGGGGATTTATGTTTTAGATAATTACAAAATGAGCAAACCATGTGACCGGGCAGTGGGGAAAGCAAATAGAATTCTAGGATGCATTACTGGAGGGATCATCTGCAGGAGGAAGGAGCTACCAAGGTCAGTTTTTCTATCTGATAGCCTGGCTGAAACTAGGTCAAAAGGCATATAATTTATCTATGTGCTTCCATTCTTCTATCTGTCATTGTGTTCCACATCATGCACTTCTAATTCTAGCCCATCATCTTTTTCTGCCCTTGGAAATAAATATAAATGTATAACCCATGTTGTGAGTTCCATGCCATGCACTTCTGATTCCAGTCCATCATTTTTTTCTGCCCTTGGAAATCTAGAAAAAAGTGCATGAATGCAATGTACTTACTGGGGGGAGAACCTCTGGGGGAATCTAGGATGGAAAAGGACCTGGGGAATATTTGCATGCAATAAAATAGAAATTAACTCCAGAGATGAAACAATAATTCTCCCATTCTATAAGACACTGGTCCGGCTGCACCTGGAGTATGTCATCCAGTTCTGGGCACCAGTCCTCAGGAAGGATGTGCTGGAACTGGAGAGAGTCCAGAGAAGGGCAACAGAACTAATAAAGAGACTGGAGGACATTAGTTATTAGGAAAGGTTACGAGCACTAAACGTATTCTCTCTGGAGAAGAGACGCTTGAGAGGGGATATGATTTCATTGTACAAATACAGTACTGGTGACCCCACAATAGGGATAAAACTTTTCTGCAAAAGGGAATTTAATAAGACATGCGTTCGTTCACTAAAATCAGAAGAAAACCGGTTTAACCTCAAACTGCGTAGAGGGTTCTTTACTGTAAGAGCGGTAAGGAAGTGGCATTCTCTTCCACAGGTGGTGGTTTTAGCATCAATAATTTCAAAAAATTATTAGATATGCACCTGAACAACCACAACATACAGGGATATATAATGTAATACTGACATAAAATCACACACATAGGTTGGACTTGATGTCTTTTTTCAACCTCGCCTACTATGTAACTATGGCGTTAATTGTAAAATAATATAAATATTTAAAAAAAGGTGCTGAATCCAAGGTGCCTTTTAGAGAGCATAAAAATAAGGCCTCAGCGGAACAGGGGTAAGTTAACAAGTGATATTACAACATTAGCCTTATCACTCTGTACTTTATTTTTTTTTATTATACTGTTATTATGAGGTAATGCTATGCTTCAGCAAGTGAACAGATTAATTTTTAAGAAGGATCTTACTTTCCTTTATACTTTTGATCATAAAGTTTTAAGATGCAGCCTGGCCTGTGTCATTATACTAAAAGTGTCCCTAACATCTTAGTTCATGTACACACATAACTTCTACATCTAAATGATCATCCTCACTCAAAGGCAAATAACTATTTTGCATATTACTCAATTTGGCAGACATAGACGTGTCACAATAAGTATCGGTCTTGGACAAAGTCTCAGCCTTGGCTTCAGACATAACACAGCCTTCCAAGGAAAATAGAGTTGCTAAACAAAAGCTCAGTGACATCTGAGGTTATGAATCAGCACTTCATGAACAAAAGCTGGACTTGGACTTTGTAGTCATCTTCTGTAATTAAGACCATTATCATTTTTTATTTTCAATGTGCCAGACGTATTCTAGACTCCCCTAATTCTCTTGTAGTTTTACTAAACCTATCCCTTTATAACACAGCCATGAATTTTAAATGATCTGGTTGTTTAAGAATTCATGAAATGAAACAATAATAGAAGCAATTCCTTCAAGTCCAGAAACTAGAGATTTACAGGATAAATGGTGAGTTACAAAAAATGCAGCTAAAATTCTACAGAATGTTTCCTCCTTATATTTATAGCAATACCACTTATTTTCCCTCAATAAATTGTTTTACCACCCTCCCAGTAGTGGTTTGGTAGCCTACAAGCTAAACATGAAAGTGCACAGGGAGGGAGGAAGGAGCAGAGTTCTGAGACCAGATTTGAACAACTTCGAAGTTTGAAGATACATTTCTCCACAGTATCTGCAGAGGTCATTAGTGGCTTTTTGTTAAAAAAAAAGTGCATTTTTGAATGTCAATAGCCTAGTCACAGTTGCACTTTGCAGAGACATGCCCAGTACACTTGTATTATTGTGCTCTTCTTTCAAATTATTTCACTGGGAATATCTAGAACTTAAAGAATTAGTGCACTTTCAAACAAAGTAAGTGCACATCATTTTTGCTTGCCTGACCTAAAATACTCTACTCTCTCCACAAGAATAGTCACCTCTGCACTGACTGCACGTATGCAGTAGATTCACATTGCCTTCTATTGGGCTATCTCCATAAGATTTTTGGTGAAGGATGTAAACTTAGCAGTAGGCTGATGCCACAGGATGAAAGTAAGTGTGCATTTGGAAAAGAGGTTTGGACAAAAAGGATACGTGCACTTCGCTAATAAGTTTTGCTTTAACTGTGTCTGAATTACATAGATGATTAAAGTTTTTGTTACCCCAGCACTTCATATTCCCGATATGAGTCTGCTGTACCATGTACTTGTATGAGAAAGTATCATGTTCTCTTTGTATTGCTGCCTTTATGCGAAATCCCTGGCGATCCTGCTTGTCCCCTTGATTAAAAACTGACCTCACTAAGCAGGAGGACACACCGTGGTCAGTTCTCTAGCTATACTATGCTGAGTGCACTCTCCTTCAATGATTAGACTTGCCCTGACATGCCCCCGCTACACTGCTATTTACTGGCAAGCTCAGTGTGCTGCTGCTTCTCCTCCCCCAGCTCTTATGCAGCTGAGAACAGAGGGAATGTGATCACTTATAAAAAAGGGAAACAAAGGTATATCTATACATGTTTTGACTTTCATTTCTATTTTAAACTGAATGGGTTGTTTTACAAGGTGATCATTTACAATCACTTTAATATTAATATGACCGTACTGTATATCGAATTGCATCTACTGACCTATTGGGAATTATTAGACAAATGTTAAATAACGAGGGGGATATTCTGTATACCCCATGTGTGTAACCGGTATAATTGTGGGATATATTGCTGCTATGCAGCTGCTGTCCTTGTCTTCAGTGCATTGTAAAATAAACAAAACCACTTTTATTCTGAAATAAAAGAGTCTTAAATGTTCTAAATTCACATTGCTCCTTTAAAAGTAATCATTGATTGTTTTGATTTAAAGTACAAAAGATCCTGGTGCAAAATTGAATTGCAGGAGACCCTTATTGGTTATTTGCAAGAAGCCAAGCAGGATAAATTGACATGAGAGCTATCATTGCTGACTTTTTGAAGATGATGTTCCAAGATTGTAATTGTATCCTTTCTTTACTACTTGGTGAGTCACTGACCTGGAAAAAAACATATGAATAACAGATGTCAGAAACCCTGATATGTAAATGTTCGTTCCAAGTAGGCTATTTAATAATTAGGGAGACAGGTAGAGAATAACAGTCCTGGAGCATCCACCTTCCAACAAACCTCAGCATGGTAGCTTCTATATTTCTATTGTAAGAGGTTCCTTGAAGTGTTTTTATAGAAAGCTTTCTCTTTAAAGTACAAAAGACCCTGGTGCAGAATTGAGTTGCAGGAGACTCTTATTGGTTATTTGCAAGAAGCCTAGCAGGATACACTGACATGAGAGCTATCATTGCTGACTTTTTGAAGATGACGTTCCAAGATAGTAATTGTATCCTTTCTTTGCTACTTGGTGAGTCACTGACCCGGAAAAAACATATGAATAACAGATGTCAGAAACCCTGATATGTAAATGTTTGTTCCAAGTGGGCTATTTAATAAGTAGGGAGCCAGGTAGAGAATAAAAGCCCTGGAGAAACCACCTTCCAACAAATTTCAGCATGGTAGCTTCTATATTTCTATACCAACAAACAAAAAACACAAAGACGTCTACACACCCTATAGAGTTAAACTACAAAATAAATTTATTGCTAAAAGAAGCGATGTACAACAATTTATTAGCACAATGACCCAAGACACCCCATATAATCCAAACCTCCCAAAAAATGATTCCTCTTAAAACCAAACACACTATGTAGGGCAAAAATATCCCTTGTATGACCAAGGGTCAAAAAAGTGCAAAAAAAACCCCACAAAAGGCAAGCCCACCCTCCCCAATGCAAAGCACCCCCCTTGATTCCTAAATAATGACTCAAAGCCAGCTAAAAAACGCGATCCCTGCAGCTCTTTCCTAAAATGGAGCAGTGTGTGTAAAACACATATAACATATATCACACTATCCCATAATGGAAAGATGCACAGAATAAGAACCACACTCTATAATATCTACAAAGCTACCATGGTCATAAGTCATAAGTGAGTGAAATGAAGGTTATAATCAGTCCTGACTGCTTAATCCAGGTAAGTAGTCATTGAGATTGGTTTGAAGGCCAAGTCCAGCACGAAAAAAGCATTTCCCAGCAGTTCTTCAAAATATAAAGGCAGCTCTAGTTGCAATATCTCCTTTCTGGTGCTGTCCACCACAGACTTACTTGCTCAGGGATCCAACTCCTGTCCTCTTTAACGCTGAATAATATATAGCATCATTCAACCCACTTCCTGAGAGCCCAGGGTTACAAGGACCCATCCCCCCAATCTGGACTCAAAGGAGGATACTGCAGAGAGCAGTGCCATGTTAGTAACTTATGCAGCATTCAAGATATGGCCTGTCCATCACCAGAAGTAGATGATGGAGAAGACTTATGATGTTATTGGTCTGAACCAAAGGAAGATTCCAAGCCTGGGCTTAAGAATTAACTTTTGTGATTGCCTTTCACTTTTTATACACTGTGATGATAAGGCAAGGCCTTTACTGGTTTTCCTGCTGTCATGGGTGGTGTAGAAGTGTGTTACATGCCTATTAACAGAAGGTTGGTGCTTTGATGGGGCTTGTATGCCTATATTTTTAATGGTGGAAAACTATAGATTTTATTGAAATTGCAACAAAAACTACTAAAACTAAGACAAGATGTCACCTTTTTAATTAATGGTGGATCAGCAAAGCCAGCGAATCAGACAGCAAGAGAAGACCAGGCTAATAGTGTTTAGAGTGGATTTTAAGATATTAATTTGATTTTAATCCTTAAAATTTACCTCACTTACAATGTTTAAAGAGAAGTTTGCACAGGCTTATAGCAGTTATTCAGCTTCTCATTTTAATATTCTGGTCCAGCATTGAATCTGATTGACAGCAATTAGGCAACATAATCACACTTACCTTAACACTTTGATAACTGAGATATAAAATGTAAGCATGCTGTTATAGATCTAGATGCTGGGAGGGATTGGGGCTAATGGTGATGCATATGTGAGAGTGAATACAAGGATAGGTTTAATGTCTGCTAAAAAGATTTCTTTATCAAAGAATAAGGTATTTCAGTTTTTTGGGCACTGTCGTTGTTATTGAGGAGATGACAGGGAACCCAAGCTTCACATGAGGGCCTGCAGACCTTTATCTACGTCACTGTATAGAGATATTAAAATGTCTTGTGTTATGACAGGGTCTTCAGAATAGAACCACTAGGGATGACATGCCATGTTAATCTTCTGTGTTTGGACAAGATCTTCCAAAGGCTGACACGGTAAAGAAAAGGAGCTGTCACGGTGGCAGAGATGTGTGTCTCCTCAGGTCAATGTGCTTGGAATCTACAGCTAAGTCATAGGAAAGCCAAGAAATTAGACTTTCTACAAAACATCAGCTCAACACACAGATGAAATGTGTAATTCATTTTGAATATTCAGGAATGATTGTTTAACTGATAGAAACAGGAGATGTGTTCATTCAATTGAAATGCATTACTCAAAATAGCTGCAAACATTCTAAAATTTGAAACAATTCCTTCAAACTGGCTTACCGAGTCTGCAAACCAATATGGGAATAACATTTTCTATATTAAATATGTAATTTATGACTTACGGAATTTACTTTGCAATGGCATTTATTTATGGTTTAAAAATATAAAATGAAATGGAAAGGCACATTTAATCCATATTCAGCAATGCATTTCAGTAATGTGTTATGAGAAAATGACATGGGAGTGAATTCAGGCAATAAAGTGAAAAGAAGTTCACTTCTTCTTGATTTACAGGATCGGTATAGATAAAATCCAGCCTGGTGATGGAATAAAACCACCCATGGATATAAATGGGCTAAATGGGAAGGTAAATATGAGCTTTTCCCAGTGACAGCATGGAGTAAAGATGTACTTCAGCACTTGGCAATCTTTTGATGGACTCCAAGTCCTAACAAAAATGCTGGGCATTACGGGCCTTTTAAACTTCTTCACAGATGCTGACTGCGTGCGGGCACCATGGGCTAAGAGCACTGTCACACTGATATGGTGACACAATACATTAATGACATTCCTCAGCTGAACATACACTAGCACAAAAAACATTGTTTTCAGTCGGGTAAATTTTTCTCTCATTCATAATGGACTTCAAAATGTATCTAAGATGTTTTTAATCCACATTTTAATATGAACACTTCCTAATGCATTTGAACATTTTTTAATGCATCAGCGTGCAACTCTGCAGTTCAGGCTATACTATAGGACAGATGTGATAGACTACCCTGCCTAGAGAGCCATTATATTCAGTTGTCTTGTATCAGGCTTGAATTAAAGTGATCGTAGAGGATCACCTTGTAAAACAACCCATTCAGTTTAAAATGAAAAAGAAAGGCAAAACATTTTTGTATAGATATAAAAAAAACAACATTATTTCCCTTTTTTATATGTGATCACATTCTCTCTGTTCTCATCTGCATAAGGGCTGGGGGAAGGAGAAGCAGCACTACACTTAGCTTCCCAGTGAAAGGCTGTGCAGCGGGGGGGTGGCAGGACAAGTCTGATCATTGGAGGATCTGATCTGATCACTGAGTTCCCAGCATAGCTAGAGAACTGACCACAGTGTGCTCTCTTGTTTAATGTTGTCAGTATTTAATAGGAAAGCAGAGGGACTGGCAGGAACACATAAGCAGCTTTCACATAAAGGAAGCAATACAAAGAGAACAGGATACTTTCTCATAGAAGTACATGAAAGAGCAGACACATATCAGACATATGAAGTGTTGGGGTAACAACAGCTGCTCTAACTGCTGGTTTCCTATATTTCACAGGAACGCTGGCACTTGTGCACCAGAGTTTGTAAGTTACCCCATCTGCTTTATGCTATTATAGGAGAATCTCACTACCACTGCTAGAGATTCTGAACGTATAATTAAGAAGACAGCAGCAGATTCAGTGTATTGATACATGTAGCTTATGGGTGAACTAACCTTATAAAGAAAAACTCAGCTTTTAAAAAAAGTCCCCTTTTTTGTTTAAGTGTCAGCTGCTACTGACGATTCCTCCCGCACCCACCAAAATACTTGTGGGTGCCTTGCCCACCCTGCCATTTGCTCCTTGACCTGTTGGTGAATATACAGTTACAGTGGTGACAAAGGTGTATAGTGGTGGCAAAATTGGAGGAAGCAGTGGTGACAGAGGTGTGCAGTGGTGGCAGAGGTTTGCCGGGGTTGCAGTGGCAGCAGAGGTAGGGGGCATGAAGTAGAGGCAGAGGTGTGTGTGTGCTTCTGGAAGAATGGCACAAATGTGCTTCTGGAAGAATGGTCAATTCCCATAGACACATTTCTAAACCTTGTGGACAGCCTTCCCAGAAGAGTTGAAGCTGTTATAGCTGCAAAGGGTGGGCCAACTCAATATTGAACCCTACGGACTAAGACTGGGATGCAGTGGTGGCTCATGGTTTTTTATTTGCGAGGGGCGGAAAACAACCACCCCCCCACCGTGGCACCTCAAAGACCCCCCTGTCCCCCCTTCCTTTCACTGTCTGACGGTCGGTTCACTTACCCCATCTAGGCAGCGGGCAGCGGCGGGGATCGGTCACCTGTGGTGATCAAGCAACAGCAGACATCAAGTAGCGGCGGGGATCGGGACATTGGCGGACATCAGGCTGAGGCGGGAGGTAGCGGCTCCTGTGTCTTCTCCTCCTCCTCACTTCCACTGTGCATCGCCTCCTCTCCTCCAAGGCGTCCAATAGCATCGCCTGTCCTTTCAGCCAATTGGGTGACGGGTATCAGACCCGCTTCCTGATTGACCGGGAGGTCGATCAGTGTTGCAAAAGCGAATATTCATTCGCTGTTGTAACACCTAGGTGGGCTCATAGTGCAATGCTCTGCTCCACAAGCTCACACTATCTGGCTCTAATCAGGTGTTTCAAAAAAACAAACCCGCCGCTGTAATTCAGGAGCCTGGCACCCTAAAATGGACCGGACATATGAATAGGGGGTAGCGGTGGCAATGGATAGAGCATTGCATTGCCGCATCACTAGAAGGTGGAGAGGGTGGCGGCCATGGATAGAGGACTGCTGAGATGCCATTAAAGTTCATGTGCATGTAAAGGCAGGCGTCCCAATACTTTTGGTAATATAGTGTATAATTAATTATGTAAAGTGTATGTCAAGCCAAAAACTTTTTTCCTAGTTTTGAATAGAGCGAGGAAGAAATAAAGCACCTGATGGATTTTATTCTGCTCTGTTAGGGACATTTAGCCTCACTTCTTCTACTGACAATGGCTTCATCAGACAGGAAGTGAGTGTAAATCTGAAACAATTACACAGACACAAATGAATATCCTCAGATAACATTTAAAACACTTTTACTTCTTTATGAAAAACTAAGAAATAAGTTTTAGCTGTAAATACAACCCATTCGATTTAAAATTGAAATGAAAGGCAAAACATTTTTCTATATATAAAAAAAATGATAAATACCTTTTTGTATAAGTAATCACATGACCTCTGTTCTCAGTTGTATAAGGTATTTAGAGAGATAGTGGTGGAGAACAGCAGTACACTAATCTTCCCAGTGAATAGCTGTGCAGGGGGGCGTGTCAGCACAAGTTTGACCTTTGGAGGACAGGCAGGCTGTGCTCCCCACATAGCCATAAACTGACCACATTTGAATGGATGTACAACCATGCCTAGCATGGTCAATTTGAAAATGGAAAGTGGGGAACTGGCAGAATCATCAGTTATTTCACACAAAGGAAGAAA
Source organism: Lithobates clamitans (assembly GCA_037952925.1). Taxonomy (NCBI): domain Eukaryota; kingdom Metazoa; phylum Chordata; class Amphibia; order Anura; family Ranidae; genus Lithobates; species Lithobates clamitans. The sequence goes on from JBBGZY010000438.1 coordinate 14,402,623, forward strand.
TACAAAGAGAACAGGATACTTACAGTTGCAATAAAAAGTATGTGAACCCTTTTGGAATGATATGGATTTCTGCACAAATTTGTCATAAAATGTGATCTGATCTTCATCTAAGTCACAACAATAGACAATCACAGTCTGCTTAAACTAATAACACACAAAGAATTAAATGTTACCATGTTTTTATTGGACACACCATGTAAACATTCACAGTGCAGGTGGAAAAAGTATGTGAACCCCTAGACTAATGAGATCTCCAAGAGCTAATTGGAGTGAGGTGTCAGCCAACTGGAGTCCAATCAATGAGATGAGATTGGAGGCGTTGCTTACAGCTGCCCTGCCCTATAAAAAAGATACACCAGTTCTGGGTTTGCTTTTCACAAGAAGCATTGCCTGATGTGAATGATGCCTCGCACAAAAGAGCTCTCAGAAGACCTATGATTAAGAATTGTTGACTTGCATAAAGCTGGAAAGGGTTATAAAAGTATCTCCAAAAGCCTTGCTGTTCATCAGTCCATGGTAAGACAAATTGTCTATAAATGGAGAAAGTTCAGCACTGCTGCTACTCTCCCTAGGAGTGGGCGTCCTGTAAAGATGACTGCAAGAGCACGGCGCAGACTGCTCAATGAGGTGAAGAAGAATCCTAGAGTGTCAGCTAAAGACTTACAAAAGTATCTGGCATATGCTAACATCCCTGTTAGTGAATCTACTAATATAACGATACTAACGATATGTAAAACACTAAACAAGAATGGATTTCCTGGGAGGATACCACAGAGGAAGCCACTGCTGTCCAAAAAAAACATTGCTGCACGTTTACAGTTTGCACAAGAGCACATGGATGTTCCACAGCAGTACTGGCAAAATATTCTGTGGACAGATGAAACCAAAGTTGAGTTGTTTGGAAGAAACACACAACACTATGTGTGGCGAAAAAGAGGCACAACACACCAACATCAAAACCTCATCCCAACTGTGAAGTATGGTGGTGGGGGAATCATGGCTTGGGGCTGCTTTGCTGCGTCAGGGCCTGGACGGATTGCTATCATCGAAGGAAAAATGAATCCCCAAGTTTATCAAGACATTTTGCAGGATAACTTAAGGCCATCTGTCCACCAGCTGAAGCTAAACAGAAGATGGGTGTTGCAACAGGACAACGACCCAAAGCATAGAAGCAAATCAACAACAGAATGGCTTAAACAGAAGAAAATACGCCTTCTGGAGTGGCCCAGTCAGAGTCCTGACCTCAACCCGATTGAGATGCTGTGGCATGACCTCAAGAAAGCGATTCACACCAGACATCCCAAGAATATTGCTGAACTGAAACAGTTCTGTAAAGAGCAATGGTCAAGAATTACTCCTGACCATTGTGCAAATCTGATCTGCAACTACAGGAAACGTTAGATTGAAGTTATTGCTGCCAAAGAAGGTTCAACCAGTTATTCAATCCAAGGGTTCACATACTTTTTCCACCTGCACTGTGAATGTTTACATGGTGTGTTCAATAAAAACATGGTAACATTTAATTCTTTGTGTGTTATTAGTTTAAGCAGACTGTGATTGTCTATTGTTGTGACTTAGATGAAGATCAGATCACATTTTATGACCAATTTGTGCAGAAATCCATATCATTCCAAAAGGGTTCACATACTTTTTATTGCAACTGTATATCCTGGAATATGAAATGTTGGCATAGCATATCCTTTAAGTTCTGCCTCTTGTGAAAGTCAGGCCTTATTTTATACTATTGGATACCAGTCCCTTTGTATTTGGTAGTTAAAAAGGTTATGGAAGAGTTTGCTATTCTGAAAGATTCATTGTCAACTGAAACTGTCACATCTAACTCTTACACGCTCTAACCTGTCAAAGTATTATACAAACACCATGAAGCAACACCATATAAAATAGGCTTATGACGCTGTTAGTCAGTGGTGGAATATAATGTGGTCTAGTGTCTATCTTTCCGGTCCTCTCCTGGATACAAATAATTCACAAACATGTTTAACAAATCTGCACCCCCCTTACAGCTTAATCATCGTTTGCACTGTTCCTAGCATGCTTTTTTTTTTATACTTGTAAATCTGTTTTTGATGGGTGCTTTACATAAAACACATCTTGCTTTATTCTACCTCTAGAGATTATGTAAAATGCATAGAACAGCATTGTATGACAAATTTTTTATATGCCAGACCAAACATGTCTTAAGCACACTGATGCATATAATAAAAGCTAGAATAAAATTCAACAAATGTCCTTTAAAATCACTCACAGTCATACAATTGCTCTGTGTCCTATTTTAGCACATTCTGTATATGATCCAAGTAATCCCTCTTTACCTGTCAGAATAAACATCTTTTATGCAGTGCTTTTCTCATCTTGTCCCTTAGTACATATGACACTGCATAGCCTACAGGCTTTTATGCTTCATTTTCAAAGTGATTGACTGGCATCTGAAAGCTGTTACCTCAAAATCTTTAAACTATGTATTTTAGATCCAGCTGAAATTCTGAATTATTAGCACATTTAATAACTCCTTTTAAAACGGCTACAGAATTTCTTGCGTTATACCTGTAAAACTTTAAACAAAATCATAATATTCAGATCAATACAGTTAAAATAATTCTCTTAAAAAAATAAACCTTTTTAAAAAACAGTGGTAAACTAAAAAAAAAAAATACATACAAAGGTCCACACATTTATAAAGCACAGCGGTGTGTTTTACAAATGTGCATTGTGCTGACTTTGGGAATCAGAATTGGTGGATTGTACTAAAGGAGCTTCTGTACAAGGCTTTCTGTTTATTCATTGCGGAGAGCTGAGGCTGCAGGGATAAGGATGATGAAACTAGGTTCTCAGTCCCTTTTTCTGTCTCAAAAGTGACATCAGGGGTCTGTTTCATCAAAGCCTCTCCCAACAGCATTGTGAAAAAGAATAAAAAATAAAAAATAAAATAAAAAAACTTTGCCACCAGTGGCATTGGCATCCATAAACACAGTGCGAGGAACTGACGTTATACCTCCCACTGCGTGATGTCAGAAACTGGAAGTGACAAGGATTTTATTACTTCCGATTTTGGTTTGTTGTTTACAATTCGTTACCAGCTTGTGAAAGCATTTGATCAAACCAATCTCAGGCTGATCAGTTGCTTTGGGGGTCAAAGGAGAGATATGGGGTCTCATAGTTCCCAGATCCAGGACTTTTTTTCAGCAGGAACTAGGGGGAACTCAGTTCCACCACCTCTGGTTTAGGTCTTCTGCTCCCTGCTCACCACTATCACTTGGTAACACTGAAGTCCAGCTTCTGCGTTTACAAGTGATAGCTTATCTCCCAGTAGCTCCCACAGGTCAGATCTCCTGCGCAGATCCCACTGAGTGCCGGACAGGCACAAGGGAGATACAGGTGCCCAGGGTTCAGTGCAGTCATGGGCAGGAGAGGGTGCGTGGTATGCTGCACCCTCTGTGGTCTCCATTTGTTCCCTGGTGACCAGTTGTTGATGCTCCTACTGCATGATATCCCTTGCAAGTGACTGTAGTATAGTATAGTATGCTGGGAGGTACTACAGCCGGATAGGTGCTTCAGCTTAATATTGCAACAAAGGTAGGAAATATGACAGATGGTGGAGCTTTTAAGGAGGGGGGGAGAAGATGAGGGCAGTGGAGGGAGGGGTTGTATGCACTATTTGATGCCATTTGGCAGGTATGTGTGTGTGGCGGGCATGGATTAATTCCTGCACCTATGCTGAGAAAAAAAGCCCTGCCCAGATCTCTTCATAAAGAAGACCTTCACTGCCCATGCTATCACAAGGGATGTTGAGGGATGTTGATGTTGTTATAGCTAAAATGATTGGTCATAAAAAAAAATTAAAAATAAAGGGACAGTGTAAGAAAAAATACATTTAAATAAAATAAATAATAAAATCATTTTAAAAAGTGCCCCAACCCACGAGCAAAGGCAAATGTGCACGTAGGTCTTACATGCATATGTAAATGGTGATTGCACCACACATGAAGTATTGCTGTGAATGTCAGATCAAGAGTAATCATTTTAAGGCCAGATCTCCTGTGTAACTCTAAACTGGTAACCTGTAAATGCTTTTGAAGATTGTTAGGTACTGTAGTTTGACAGTTTTAAAGTGAATAAAGTGAAGAGTACATTTACTAGCTATTTATATGTAGCGCTGGTAGATTTATGATCTATCATCTGATAGGTAAATTTAGTGAATTGCTCATTATAGGAAGTTAGATTTGCCTCTGTTCCAGCTTGGCTGACGTTGCGTGTGGTTCCACATTGTGCCGGTGGGTGTCGTTGTCACCATCGGCGGGTGTTGGAAAAGCAACGTGTTAAAGTGGATAAGTGCTCCTCTGTCCCGGAGACAACTCGGTGGAGGTGGTCCTCCGAGTTGCATTCTGGGAGAGGGTATTTATGGGACAGACGCCATGTTTAGGGGTTCGTTTTCAGCCACCTGCTGGCCCTCCTGGCCGACAGGTATGCGTTAAAGTACCACCTCGTGGTCCTCCGTTCTGGAGGCCCGCGGCGCTGCGGCACGTGGGTGGGCCCAGAAGCCTGTCTGGGGCCTACCACAGCAGCCGAGGAATGGTCCTGAGCTGTCTATCCAGAGCGAAGAAGCTGGACAACCGAGATCCCAGGGGAGGACCCGTCATGGAAGGATCATGTAGAGTGCTGGTCTGGAGAGGGGCCTGGTGACTCGGTTGGAGGACTTATCCTAAAGTAATCCTACCGCATAGTACTGCCGGGTTGGCTTAGAGGTCCAAGTACTGTGTCTGACATTCATTGTGAACCAATACATCCTGTGGCAGAGGATCGTACGGGTTTATTTCAAGCAAGTCTGTGGCAGAGACTTTTGTTCGTGCTACATACTGGCTGCTAGGCAAGAGAGAGAGGCCTATCCAGGAGAGCAAAGATCGTGTCCCACAAAAGGGGATTGCATTCAATTACAGTATTCAACTTTAAAGGATGTTCTAAAGAAACCTAAAGAAAGGTATTTGAGCTTCCCTGCAGTTTTCCTCCTGCATCTTTCCTGCTACTTCCTTTGTTACTTGGTTCAATAAAGTATTGAAAACATACTCAAGTGTTGGTGCTTATATCGCCCAGAGGTAAACTCAATGGAACCCTAGACGCGGTGTCGGTGAAACAGAGGTATCGAGAGTGAAGGTAACAGCCCGCTTAAACTAGCAGCTCCACCGAGAGTTAGTGCTACATATATCTCTTATATCTTACCCAAAAAGTGGGTATCGTATTGTGTTTGTAGATGCTATAATGTTCGCGCAAACCAAATAATATACGCCTATTGGGATTTTTTTTTACCAAAGATATGTAGCAGAATACATTGTGGCCTAAATTTATGAAGAAATTAGATTTTTCTTTTTTTTTTGTTATGGGATATGTTTTATAGCAGAAAGTAAAAAATATTGTTTTTGGGGTTTTTTTCAAAATTGTTGGTCTTGTTTTGTTTATACAGCAAGAAATAAAAACCCAGTGGTGAACAAATACCACCAAAAGAAAGCTCTATTTGTGGGGAAAAATGATATCAATTAAATTTATGTACAGCGTTGCATGACCGTGCAATTGTCAGTTAACCGCTTGCCGACCAGCCGCCGCAGTTGTACTGTGGCAGAATGGCACAGGCAGGCGAATCGGCGTTATGTTACATTGGTTCCTAAGGCGGCCACCAGGGGCGCTCTCGCGCGCCCACTGCTTGCCCCCGGAGCCACTGCGAGTGGCCGGCGGTCTCGATGACCACCGGGCTTCTGTGATCGCTCGTAACACGACGAGAACCAGGATCTCTGTGTGTAAACACAGAGATCCCGGTTCTCTGAGGGGAGAAGTGACAGATCGTCTGTTCACACAGAGTATGAACAGCGATCTGTCATCTCCCCTAGTCAGTCCCCTTCCCCCTTCAGTTAGAACACACGTTAGGGAACACAATTAACCCCTTGATTGCCCCCTAGTGTTAACCCCTTCACTGCCACGAACAGTGACATTTTTACAGTTATCAATGCATTTTTATAGCACTGATCGCTGTATTAATGCCAATGGTCCCAAAAATGTGTCAAAATTGTCCGATGTGTCCACCATAATGTCGCAGTCCCGATAAAAAACACAGATCGCTGCCATTACTAGTAAAGAAAAATAATAATAAAAATGCTATTAAATGTATCCCCTATTTTGTAGACGCTATACCTTTTGCGCAAACCAATCAATATACGCTTACTGCGATTTTTTTTACTAAAAAAATGTGGAAGAATACATATCAGCCTAAACTGAGAAAAAAGTAGCTTTTTATGAAAAAAAAATGGGGATATTTATTATAGCAAAAAGTACAAAATATTGTGGTTTTTTTTCAAAATTGTAGCTCTTTTTTTGTTTATAGCGCAAAAAATAAAAACCGCAGAGATGATCAAATACCCCCAAAAGAAAGCTCTATCTGTGGGAAAAAAAGGTCATCAATTTTGTTTGGGTACAACGTCGCACAACCGTGCAATTGTCAGTTAAAGCGACGCAGTGCCAAATCGCAAAAAGTGCTCTGGTCAGGAAGGGTATAAAATCTTCCGGGGCTGAAGCGGTTAAAATAACGCAGTGCCATACATCACAAAATGGCCTGGTCGTGAAGGGGAGGGTAAATCTTCTGGAGGTCAAGTGGTCAAAATCCTTGCAATGTCCATGGATCACCCAGAAAGGATTTTTTTTTATTTTTCAACAAAAGTGGAGTTGCTCTTTAAATAGTTAATCAAATAAGCTAAATAAAGTTTGTAGCACTGCAGTGGTCACTGGACCTAATAAGAAATGACTAAAAGGATTCTAAACTGATGACATATAGTTCATGTGCATTGATAATTTGCATAGATACCGAAGCTCATTTGCTTTCCTCAAATTCTTACTTAAAAAAAAAAAAAAATCATTATGAGAAGGAATAGACATTTGGTGCATTTAATCTAACAATGTAAAAGTTGCAAAATGTAATCTGGGCACATTTAAATACCCTCTAGTCTAATCCATTTGAAAGCAATGATGTTTTTGTTTTGATCCAGAGCCTTCTATACACGCCATCATTCCCTGTTTTCGCCAGCTATCATCTACAAGCTTGTCATTTTGAAGTTACAGGACTTGGCAACCATGTACTTTTAGATTGTTACATTCTGACCCGTCCTTCTTTATTTAAAGCAGTTAATGGCCTTGCAGTCCTTTTGAAGCATTGGGCTTTGATGTGTTGTTTAATTCTCTATGTATTGTGGCTAGGGCAGATGCAATGACCTGTGGTTACAGCTGGTAGCTTGTCATAGGCAGAGTAGAGCACATTGACCAGCTCATGTTCAGAGGAGCTGGTGATATATCATCAATAGATGTATTCTTTTACTTCAGCTTGACTTTGAGAGCAAATGTTTGACAGTTCAAATAGTTTTCTCAATCTATCTATTTGATTGCGGATAGTTAGGAATGGAAGTTATACACAGAGAATAGCATTTAGTAAACCTTTTAAATTCCATTGAAGATCACTTGTCTTATACATTCCATGTCAAAAATTCCTTTCAATTATAAATGACAGTGGATGTCAAGGCATGTTTAAAGTGGAACTTCACTCTCACAATCAACAATGACTATTTGTAATCCTTATTCTGCTAGCATTAGTAAATAGATAGAAAAATATTTCATATTTACTTGTTTTAAACTTATTTTTTTGAACATTTCTTCAGTTACTTTCTGTTTTCTTGCCTAGGCTGATGATGTCATACATCCCAGGAGTCTTAAGAAGGGGAGAAGAGGAGGAGGGGTTTTCTCAGTTAAGCAGACTCTACTGCATGCATGCTTGAGCTAAGGGCAGATTAACGCTAGGAAGAAATGCTACATAAATAATTTGCCCTTACTCAAGATGGCCCTGGCCAGAAATGCCAGGGGGGTGTTTTTCAAAGTGGTTTCTCAACAAAATAAAGCATGAAGCCATAGATGGATAGGTGAGTTTGTTTTGTATATCAAAATTTATTAAATCGTGTTTTTGATTTGTAGCTCAGATGTAGTGAAGATCTGCTTTAAATGCTCAGTTTGAAAAATTCAGTCGTAAGATTCATCAACCAACTATCTTGTTCTGTCTTTCCCAAAAGGCCCTGATTTAACTTTCTGCCAATGTCATGATGGTATAGCATATGGAATCTTGGGGTTAAATGTGCAATGTTGTAAGTAAAGTGCATATTTCAGCACAATTTCTCAAACCAAATGTTCACTTCTGGGCGGTAAAATATATTGCAGGATCTATTTGTTGTGTATACCAGACTAGCACTTTCCTTTGGTCTTATCCCTTCCCTTGCTACTTTTGGTCAGCCCTATAGTGTAATGTGTTTCAATGTTAACAGTTTAGCTCATCAGTTTTGAGTCATTAGTTGTAGGATCTTTTGGTTGTTTAATTTTCTTGCCTGAAATAGGAAAACCTAAATTAAATAAATGACCGTTCTCAAAATCTCAAATGCTTCATCAGCAATGTCCTTGTCTTTGAGTTCCAACCTGATTAGGGCATTCAACTGGCAGATTTGTAGGTCACTGCAATGTCATATTTTTGTAGGTGTCACATCATCCTTTGCAACCAAGCTGGGGCAAATGCAAAATTCCACAATTAATGGTTACTTTATGAAAATATTTATATCCAATACAACTGAGTAAAGTGGCGGGGATTTACTTAAGCTGTTGCTTAAACTAGAAGCAGATTTGTTACTATGTACAGCTAGGCCAGATTCTATGTGCACCAGTAAATCTTTTCCACTGTGTTTCATCTGTGGGCATCTTGCAGCAAGTTGAAACACAGTACAAGGTCCATGCTTGGAAGCCCCATCTTGAAGTATTTCTTGTTTGAATTTAACAGTATGTAAAGTTCTAGACTCTGCAATTATTTCATTTTGTCAAAGCATTATTCTGCTGAGATTTTTATTGAAACTCAATGGGATTGATTCACTAAAATTGTAGAGTGCAAAATCTTCTGCAGCCATGCATGAAGCTCCTACCTTCAGCTTTTTCAATTAAGCTTTGACAAAAAAAAGCCTGGAATTGGATTGGTTTCTATGCAGAGCTGCACCAGTTTTAGTAAATCAAGGTGGTGAGCAACCCAATGATGTGGCTTGGACTTTGCCTATTACTTAGCACTGTTTCTGGCTGCTGTTTTTAGGCCAAAAAAAAATGTTAATGTTAAACGATAAATTACACATCCAAAATATGTGATGACAGAATCCATTATCACTGACTGTGAAAATGGTATTGTCTCATAACATCACATACAGCCTACAGAAAAAGGCTTGGTGTTTTTTTTTTTTCATTCGTACATGTCCCTTTTTGCCAATTTATTACCCATATTGATTATAAAGATTCAGCCCCCACAAACTTTAAGTTTTTTTTTTTTTTTTTGGACTTCACACAGGATGTAATCCCCCATTCCCTCTTGAATTGAACGTGGGCAAATTCATTCATCCCTAAAGATGGCAAAATGAAGCCAAATATTCAACTTTCTTTATTCATAGTAATAAAATTTAGTTTGCTAATGCACTGTGTACGATAAAAATTGCCATTTTTTAAGTAAAACGCTTGTTTTTACTTGTTTTTAATCCTTTGTTGCATCTCAGTGCTGCAGATCTCCAATAACCAATACCTGTCTACATACATGCAGTGATGGCTGCATGGCATTTTTCAAGACTGGTTTTCTAATGGTGAGAACAGTGGATCATGCCTCATGTAACGTATGTTAAAAAGGCTACCTGTGGTCTCTATCAGAAGCCTATATGAAATGATGACAATGCAGGAGCACAATGGGTTGACAGGGACAGAGTGTTGTCACACTAATATATAAAGTAACAGAACAAGGACTTTAAAGGCAGGATCACCATTTTTTTAATGGAAGGAAGCTGTAAATGTAAACCTACTGAAAATGATTTTTGAAATTCGTATTAAATCTTATATAAGATTTAGGGGTTGGTTTACTAAAACTGTAAAGTGCAAAATCTAGTGCAGCTGTGCATAGTAGCCAATCAGCTTCTAACTTCAGCTTGTTCAATTAGGCTTTGACCAAAAAAATCTGGAAGCTGACTGGTGTTTCTATGCAGAGCTGCACCAGATTTTGCACTCTCCAGTTTTAGTAAATCAGTCCCTTAGTGACTCAGATTAGAAAATACTTTAAAGTTGATCTAAACCCAAAAACAAAAATGTAATATATAGCTAACCAGTCCTTAGATATAGTGTCTGCAGTAGTTCTTTTAGGGCTTTTTTCCTTATTTTCACCTAGTAATGCTGCAATGAACATAATTCCTTTCTAACTTTTTTTCTTCACTACATTTCTACAGGGAGCCATGGTTAATCACATGCTTGCTTCTGTCTGGGGATGGGAAAACTACTTTTACTTGATTACCTGATTTCCTGCTCCCCTGGCAGGTAGCTGTCTCCCGTGCTCCACTGGTTCCTCAGCATCCTCGCAGCTATGTGCCCTGCATCAACCTTGAAGATGTCAGTAGGACCACTGAATCATAGGGAAGAAGAGGTTATGGGGACCGGTTTAGCAGCACCGAGAAGCCCTACAGAATCAGAAGATTGGGTAAAACTGATTTATCTGGTCTCCTAGGCATACACAAGCATTTAATCCTTTCAGTGCAGATGCAGGGCCAATGTAAGGGAGTATTTTTACTTACTCTGAAGTTTAGCTTTAAAATTGTATATTAATTTCCATGTTGGATCATTAGTACAGCGGCTCCGACTAGAGCTGTCAGTTTTTTTCCTTTAACACGCTGGGTTGAACGAAAAAAAAACTAGTGGTGTGTATCAGGCTTTAGGCTATATAAAAAATCAGTTTATAAGTGTTAATGGGGTAATTAACTCAAAGTCCAAGCACAATTCTCACTTCAAGCGAGAGTCCCTTTGAAATGTCCGTATACCAAAGAAGCAGTAAAAAAAACAACCATTAATGAAATGCTACTATTTATCCTGACCAACTGAAAAGTAATAGTTATTGTAAAAAATATAAATCTATAGTTATCAGAATTTAAAGTATTATTGGGCTAATTAACTCTCTCCGTGATTTGAAATGTCCTATCTGTAGCATAATCTAGGATTATTTAGGCCCCTGATGCAGAAATAGGCCACTACCAGAACATTGTTTTGTTCTTGTTACTTGTGAACCTATAAAGGTTCATTTGTTGGTCAAGAGTTTGACCTGTCTCCCAAATAAAGTCCTACAGGACTTTTGCACACAATATCAGGTACACAATATATGGGGATATGCAGCAAAAATTACCCTGTATTCTGTACTCATTCTGTGTTCTTAGTACTGGTATATTATCAGTATTGTAGATATGTGTGTGGTTTTCACATATTTTCTGCATGCAGGGAAATAGCAAAGTAATACATACATTGTTTTTTGGGGATAAACTAGGCTTTCCTTTGGCAAAACTGTCTTGCAAAAAATATTTTATTTCCTATGTAATCTATAGGCTAAAAAGCATAAAAGAATAAATATATGTGTTTTTTTTCTATTTTGACCAGTGTTACTTTAAAAATGTTTTACTGTAAATAAAATGTATTTTACTCTCTAATTTAACCAATTTAAATTGACACTAAAGTAAAGTTTCTGGTACTAAACTTTGCACTTTTTTTAATAATTAAAATAAATGAAATTAACAAAGCATTATTATAAACAAAATAAGAAGTAAAAAAACTAAGCGGAGAAGGGGAGGAAGGGTTAATTAAGGCAGATGAAGGTTAACTAAGGGTCAATATGGGGTTAAACAGGAACACCATTTATTTTACTTTTTTTTTTCTTATAAGGTTTTTTAACTGATACCTTATGCAGATCAAAGTTCACACTTTCAGATGACATGGTAAAAACAATAAAAAAATCTAAAGCAATTCCTACCTGTCATCTTGACAGCCAGCAATTGCCGGTAATATTGGTGGGGGGTGCGACAAGGGGAAAAGGAGCTGAACATCAGAGATACCTTCTAAAAACTTTGCTAAAGTTTTTAGGACATCTCCTATGTTTAAATGCTCAGGTGGATAAGCATGCTCTCAATGTGTCTGAGTTGATTTATGGGTTCTTACAATATCAGTTGCTTAGAGTTAGAGAAGTACCTTATTCATTACTTCTTGAAGGAGTTTGTCCCAAACACAATTCAGTCATTTTATGAATACACAGGTTCTTTCTTATAATGTTAAGACTGTCACTGTCACACTGTTGCCAAAAATGTATCCTGAGAAATCTAGGTTTGCTGTTGGGGTAACATAAGCACTGTATTTTTTGTGATAAGTGCTGATTTTTTTTTTTTTTGCGCTCCTTTGCTGACAAGGTTCCTGCCTTTCTTTCCGGGACAAAATATCAAATAACAATCATTTTCTTTCTCCTGTTTTTCTTAAAAATGATCACTGGAGGTGAGATTGCCTTGTTTTTTTAGATGTTTTCCATTTCTCTGAAAAGTTTGAATAGTTCATGTTGAGTGGTTGTGTGTTAACAATCTTCATTTTCTGTTATAGAAGCATGCTAGGCCTTGTATTTACTGTCGCTTGTAAACCTTTCTGACACCATCAAACAACAAGAATCATCTGAATTTCGAGCAGTGTATGGCCATCTTAAAGTGCACCTTAACTATCCCAATGTTTTTTTCCCCTTTCTTGGGCCCCTTGAATACAAGGCTGTCTAGGAGCAGGGCATCTCTACCAGTGTTTTCAGGTGCAGTGTCCAACCCCACCGCAGGCAGCCTGTCAAATTATATGGCAGGCTGCATCTGGACGGCGCTGAACGCTCTACCAAGTGGTAACCATGTTTAGGGCCCTTCACATTCAGAAGTGCAGAAAAATCCCACTTAGCAAGGATAACTTGCCACAAATTTGTTGCAGTACTGAATAGTAAGTCTATTAACTTGCTAAACATTATCACTGGCAAGTTGTACACCTACAGAGCACTTTAAGCACAAGTTGTAGTTGACACTTTTCCAATTCATAGCAAATTTGCATGGCAAGTCTTTAGCATGAGCAAAGTTGCAGTGATGAGTCTACAGCAAGAGCTCGGCAAGTCTACAGCATAAAAATTCAGCCACAGTGACCCCTGTGGTGGGATGACTATTGCACAACACAACTGAACCAGAATTTGCAGTAGAATTGCAGAATGTTTGCAAAAAAAAGTTGATCTGGTGTCATGCAACACAGACTTGCTTGTGCAACAGACTTGTGAAGCCTGGCAAGTCTAGCAAGAGCTTAGCAAGTCATTTTCAAACTTGCAGCACAATTGCTTGATATCTGGGATACTGGGAGTAACACACTGGTTCTAGTTGGCCCTGTGTGAGGCCTTACCTGTATCTTTAAAACACATGCTCACCCGCTCAGTGGATACATCGTTGTCCTGCTGTGATCTCCTGTTTGGGTGACATAGCCTGGGTCCTATGCCGGCACCTTGGCCTCCTTTAGCTGGCTGCCTTTCCTGGGTTCAGACAGCCAGCTCCTAAAGACGCACCAAGCCTGCCCTCCAGACAGTCTGTGTGCCTAGGAAATGTTACATGAGTCTCCCAGGAGGCTGCAGGACCTGGGGCACATCACTCTTGCAGCAAGGTATGGGGCCAGAGAAAAATGAAAAAATAAAAATAAACATGAGAAAGATGACATTGTCATGGGGGGGGGGGGGGGGGCAGTTTAAATGGAACAAACTCCCTTTTGGGATTTAAGGTCTGTTTTAAATCATGTATCTGCTTAGGCTTGATTGACGAATTTGAAATGCACTGCTTTTCCAGCTCTCCATAGCTCTCAGTGTTCAGAGGTTTACAATGTTATCGCAAACAGAGAGCCTAAAAGCATGCAGTTTTTATATATAAGATTTAGTGCAGGGCTGGAAGTGACAACAATAATTGGCTATCCTGGCTGAATCAAAGTAATTTTGTTGGTAATAGTGATGGAACAATCAATAACTTAGGGCTAATCTGGTCAGTTCGCTTCACACCAAAATTTACAGATAATAAAAAATTCACAGTTTGATTACTTTTTTGAAGCACGTCTTGACAGCGATATAAAAACTGACTTTAGGATAAAAAGGTCTATTTTGACCAAATGCACTTTCCTGTTCCAGCTGCTGCAAAAACCAAAATTCTTATAATCTTTAATGACTAATGTTGCAGGCTTGCAGATTTGTTAGCCAAAGTTTCACTGGCCTAGTGAGTTTTTCAGTATTCTCTAGGCAGTAATGAAAAATGTGCCACTGGCTTTAAAACTGTACTAAAGAAAACACAGTAAGTGGTTTTATAAACTGGTACTGTTGAGGTTTGTATAAGGTATAATTTAAGACGTTTGACCTTTTCAGCCTAAATCATTTTGTAACTTATTGTTGGTCCTCTTAAAAAATACTTTTTACTTCATTTTATAAATGTAAAAAGCTGACAGATGACTGATGTTTGATGTCCAATTTTAAAACCCCCATTTATCCTTCCTTACAAATGCATACATCTAAAAACAGACCTCAGATCAGTAATTTGTGAGCTTTTAACTTTTAGTTTTGAATAGAGTAGGGATGGATACGACTTCCTGTCAGATTTTACAGCCATCATAAGCTCCATTGTAGACACTTCCTGTCTGGTAAAAATGTTTTCCTAGGCAGGAAGCAAGGGGAAATCTCTCTAACAGCAATACTGGCAAAATGTGTTTTTAAGTTAAAAGAGAAGTTCGGGTTTTCAAAAAAACAAACAATCATACTCACCTAGGTGGATACAGCATCAATCTGATGCTGCATCTATCCCCTGACGCCTCTAAGGCTGAGAAATGAGTGATTAAAGACCAAGAGAAAGAGTTCTCTCATTAAGCAGAGCCAGCTCCTGGTCAGGCATCGGGTGGATCAGAACATTATTGTCGGGATCCCTGCAAAGCTTGGGCAGGCTTTGTGATGTCAGCCAACAGCAGGCTTTAGCTTCCTGTCAGCTTAATCTGGGTCACAGGAGAGCAAAACTAAGTGCACTACTGTGACTCACAGGAGTACAGCTGAAATAACTTTGACCATACTTCTCCTTTAAGCTGACCATCCATCAGTAGATTTTTCAAATGAACATTTGAATGTCATTCGAAAGTAGTTCAAAATTTGGTTTGCTTTTCACATTTTGCTGCTTTTAAATGCTCAATTTTGGAAGGAATGTAATTTTCCTGAATAAAAACCACATCCACTTAAAGGCTCCCTTAATGTCTCGATCCAAGAAAATAACTATAAAATTTTAATGCGCTAGTACAGAACCCCAGTAATTCTCAACAAATATAACCCTGCCCTTTCTGACAAGTGCTGGAGATGTGCCAGGGAAACAGGTACTTTAGAACACATATGGTGGTCCTGTCCCCTAATCCAGCCGTTCTGGACCCAAATATGGGAACTGACTTCACAAATCTCTACATACACTCTAAAACACACCGCAACACAATTTCTCCTTCACCACTCGGACATACTGACACACCAGTACCGCAAAGCACTAATACCACCCCTATTAAATGCAGCCAAACTGTGTATCCCTCTTCATTGGGGAACAGCCCATGTTCCAACCATCCCTGAATGGCTCAAACGAGTAGAAAAAATTGCAGAAATGGAGGAACTAGTCTCCATAGCCAAAGATTGCCCAAACAAATTTTCACACACATGGGCCTGTTGGACCCAATTTCATACCACAGATCAATACAAATGATTGGCCAACCAAACTCATACAAACCACACACCCCAGGACGATGGCAACTCTTAAAAACTTTTTTACTACATTCATAAGCCAACCTCATCAAAACATGAGACAATTGGCCTCCCTCACCTAAACAAGGGAAGAATGAGGGAAGACCTTTATCAATTTATCTTAACATTTTACCTTAATCTTTTATCTTAACAATTTATCTTAACATAAACCCAAATATCTACAAACCAGGCGTCCACACCCACATTACTCCAATCCTTCGGAAATGGTGGCGGAGACTGGGAGGTATCCCAAACCCCATCCACCCCCCCCTCCTCCCTTGCTTTCTATTTCTTCTCTTCTATCCTTCCCCCTCCTCTTCGTCCCTTTCATCTCCTATCTACTTGGGTTTACACCATAAACCAGTCCCCCCATTTAGCAGAACCCCATTTTTCTAAACGCTGATATTCAACCAACTTTAGCTGCTTAGATTTTAGATGGAATTAATTACTCAAAGTTGGCTATTACCTCACAATATAGCAAGTCTTCAATTCTATCCACAAAACACATCCAAACATACTTCGGTATCAGACAGAACTAATGGTACTGTGATAAACATAATTATTTAACAGATCAATCATAACCATATCTCATGTTTTATATAAGTGTTTACTATATCGACCTAAGCTGAAAAATGTTTTGCAACCATTATTGCTTGTTAGTTCTGAATACAGCTACTGTTAAATATTTTGTATTGCCTCAATCACCTTGTCTAAATGCAATGTAAACTTTATTTTATTTACCAATAAAATCTTAACAAATAAAAAAAAAAGACATACCAAGTGTAACCCAAATAAACCTGGTTCCACAGAAAAAAAAACAATTCACTGTTAGATATTCATTTGTTCGAGAAGCATTTTTTCATCCTGCTCCTTTGAATTTTCTTGTGACTGTGGTCAAAAAAGAATGTTGATTTGACCCATTAACAATTTAAAAATTGAACAAAGAGTCTTAAATTCAAAAATGTTGAATGAAATTCTACTATGCCCAGCTTTAAAAGCCTAACTCCAGCTCACTTTAAAATAGATTGTTTAGCTGATTGAATTTAACTATTAACTTCATTAACACATGCACCATGCACTGTAAGTGTCATATAAATTTCAAACTGAGTCAGGCTGAGCACTGCTCTGCCATTCACAGGAAGCTTTGTATTTTATGAAAGAACACAAGGCTCTTTATGATTGGCTGAGGTGGAAAGGAGGGCAGATGACATCTCCAACTCAGCCAATCAGAGAAGCCTTGTACTCATTCAGAAAATACAAAACTTCCCGTGAATGGCTGAGCAGCACTCAGTCTAACTTGATTTTGTCCTGGGAGCAGAACAGGAAGCCCCCATCCTGCCGCTAGTACACAGTGCTGAGTACTGTATGTAGCTGTTGCTGTATAGAGTTTACCCAGAGCTCACCGCAGGCACATCTATTCGTGAAAGTAAAGGTTTGTTTGTACCAGCTGTTGTTTTGTTCAAACAAACAATTTTAACCGCTTGCTGACCAGCCACCTAACTGCGACAGGTTGGTTCGCTGTGCGAATCGCCGTACCGGTACGGTGGTCCCTTTAATGGCTATAGCAGGCGCCCACATCGCCAGAGTCAATGCGCATGGCTGACGGTCGCTCCACACAGAGCCAGAAAGGGGATCTGTTAATGTAAACAAATAGATCCCCGTTCTGATAGGGGGGTAGAGTGAGATTGTCTGTTCCTAGTGATCAGGAACAGTGATCTCTCTACTCCCAGTCAGTTCACTCCCCCCATAGTTAGAAACACCTCCCTAGGGAACACTTAACTCCTTGATCGCCCCCTAGAGTTAACCCATTCCCTGTCATGTCATTTATACAGTGGTCAGTGACTATTTTTAGCTTTATAATAATGTTACTGGTCCCAAAGAAGTGTCAATAATGTTGCATTCCCGCTAAAAATCGCTGATCACCGCCATTACAAGTAAAAAAAAATAATTAATAATAAAAATGCCATAAATATATCCCCTATTTTGTAGATGCTATATTTTTTGCGCAAACCAATCAATATACGCTTATTGCGATTTGTTTTAACAAAAATATGTAAAAGAATACATATTGGCCTAAAACGAGAAAGAAATGTGTTTTTAAAAAAAAATGTGGGATATTGTTTTTTTTTCAAAATTGTCAGTCTTTTTTTGTTTATAGCACAAAAAATAAAAACCGCAGAGGTGATCAAATACCATCAAAAGAAAGCTCTATTTGTGGGAAAAAAGGACATAAATATTGTTTATAGCACAAAAAATAAAAACCGCAGAGGTGATCAAATACCACCAAAAGAAAGCTCTATTTGTGGGAAAAAAAGGACATAAATGTTGTTTAGGCGACGCAATGCTGTATGGCAAAAAATGGCCTGGTCGTTAAGGGGGTAAATCCTTACGGGACTGAAGTGGTTAAAGTAACAGAAAGCTGGAGATCAGGGTAAAGTAAGGAAATGCTAAAACCATTATTAACTTTTTATTATTGTTTGTTTCAACAGAAAGAAGAAATCTCTCTTAATGTGTTCACTATAGAAGTAAAACCGTTTCCCGTTCTATCCAAAATTTTGGAGTGTAGATACACTATAACCAATCTAAGTATCAAAACAAAGCCAAACAAAAAATAATATTGATAGAATTGATAAAAATGTTATGAACCACAAAATATACAATATAGGCTGCATGTGGTAAGTAAAACAGCATAAAATGTAAATAAATTACCATATTAATTGTGTACTTATTGATATCTGGACCTGCTTTTCTTTCTTTTGCTTCCTTTTCCTTCTTTTATTCTATTTGGTTTATTTTATTTTATAAGTTGCCCATTTGTGTTAACCTATCACCAGATGTGTATATATATATATATATATATATATATATATATATATATATATATATATATATATATATATATATATATATATATATATATTATAAATAACACATGCCAGAGGCATTCCTAGACACTGTTCACCCTGCGTTAATCTTCCCATTGTTGTTGTTTTTTTTTTTTTTTAATGAGAGCATGAGACATCTTTGTATCAGGCTGCTAGTACATAATACTAATTTCTGTAGTGACATTCAGGTTTGTGCCTGTACTGTGATTACTATGTATTCTTGCTTTTTTAATCACATTTAATTGTGTCAATTCACCCTTGGATAGCATTCTTTATTAAAAAAAAATAAAAATCTTGGTAAAAGAAAATGCATAATTGGAGGTCTCTAATGTTCACCTTCTTATTTGCACGGTAACTTATCGCTTAGTGAGCTTTGAAGGGAAGTATTCCCACTCTACACTGATACAGAAATGCTGTGCTTTCTTCCCATGTGACCTGACACCTGTGTAGCTTCACATGTATTTGCAAATGTATACAAAAATGTATAATGTATGCTGGGAAATTTTGTTTATGTTCTGTGTCTTGCTTTGCTGATGTGCCGCTTTGCTTTAACTACTAAAGCCACGTACACACGAGCGGACTTTTCGACGAGACTGGTCCAACGGACCGAGTCCGGCGGACAATTCAAACGCGTGTTGGCTTCATCGGACCTGCAGCAGACTTTTTCGGTCGAAAATCTGCCGGACTTTAGGTTTGGAACATGTTTCAAATCTTTATGTCGGAACTCCGCCGGACCCAGTTCCTATCAAAATGTCCGCTCATCTGTATGCTAGCCCGACGTACGAAAACCAACGCTAGGGCAGCTATTGGCTACTGACTATCAACTTCCTTATTTTAGTTCGGTCGTACGTCATCACGTACGAATCCGTCGGAGTTTGGTGTGATTGTGTGTAGCCAAGTCTGTTCATTGGGATTGTGTGTAGCCAAGTCTGTTCATTGGGAAAGTCAGTTGAAAGTCCGCCGAAAGTCCGTCAGATAGTCCCTCGGACCAGTCCGGTCAAAAAGTCCGCTCGTGTGTACGCGGCATTATACATTGATATGAGAAGCTTTCCAGTTTGCTTAGCGGAATCTGACCTACCTTGGATACTTATTGTACCTGGGTTACCCACAGCACTATACATTAGCAATTCACCCCTCTCTGTCACACCAGAGGGGAGGCGAGTTGACTGGCACCCGAGCGGTATGTCCAGAAGGAGGAATAACAGCCTGCACAAGCCATGCCGCCTCACTGATTATTTTAGTATAGCAGACATGCAGAACAGCAAAGATGGCGCCTCATCTCTAGACACCAGAGACTCACAGGAACATATCACCATGCCAGAGTAGATGGATAGTACAGCTCCGGACACAGATTCTTCTCAGCCTTCTCCCGCTGATCGAGGTAAGAGAGCTGCTCAGTCTCCAGCCCCCTTTCCTATCGAAGCCCCCCTGCATAAAAAACAACACTAGGATCCTCCAGCAGCTATAGGCCCTGAAATGGCTCATTCTGACTCCCTAGCTACTCTGCCTGCCTCTGACCAGCCCGCGTCCGAGCACACCATCAAGCTCATGCTGCTGTCCTTCACTCCAGAATTGATTATGTAGAAGACCGCACTGATGATCTGGAAAAGTAAATTACTGAACACACTGTGGCCTATAATGAAATGGTGGATGCCCATGATCAACATACTGAGGAGATACACTATGTGCAAGCCAAAGTTGCAGATTTAGAGGCCCATTTGAGGAGGAATAACATTAAATTCCGGGGTGTACCAGAAACTGCTAAACCTCCCAATCTGATCCCCTACATCCAACAACTATTCCTCACGCTCATTCCTCAACTGTGTCAAGCTGACATGGTTATTGATTGGGCACATCGCATTGTCAAACCTAACCACCTCCCTGCATCTGTGCCACATGACATATTGGCACGCATCCACTTCTTTCAGGTGAAAGAAAAGATCGTGGCGGTTGCCAGATCCACTTCTCCACTACCTGACCCCTACTCTTCTGTGTCACTATACACAGATATCTCCACTGCTACTGGCTCAAAAACTCAAAAGGGAATTCTTCCAGGTAATAGCAATCTTTAGAAACCACAACATCCCATGTAAATGGGGCTTTCCAACTAAACTTGTAGTCACGTACCAGAACCAAAACACCAACATCTTTACACCCAAAGATGGAATCAAACGAATGCTTAACTGGGGCCTGATTACCTCATCACTGCCTGACCCACTACCTCCGCGAACATCAACACAAACCCAGGATACCAGGCGCAAAGCCTCTGTTACCACCCGCAGGTAAAAACTTCCTATGTCTTCACTCTTTCAAGACACAAAGTGCCCCTTGTAATTTTTTTGACCTAACAAACCTGCAATCTCTCATCTCAACGTATGTCCCTGATGAGCATAATACTGACTGCGCTCTTTACTCTCTCCCCGAGAAGGAAAAAGTGGCAAGCACTTTACAGATCTTTTTTTTTGCTTTTCTTTTCTCTTCTACATAATTTTATTTTTTACCATTTATGTTCAAGGTAATATGCCCTGTAAACATGGTCGGACATTGATCGTACATTTCGACAACAAAATCCATGGATTTTTTCCGACGGATGTTGGCTCAAACTTGTCTTGCATACACACAGTCACACAAAGTTGTCGGAAAATCCGATCGTTCTAAACGAGGTGACGTAAAACACGTACATCGGGACTATAAACGGGGCAGTAGCCAATAGCTTTCGTTTCTTAATTTATTCTGAGCATGCGTGGCACTTTGTGTGTCGGATTTGTGTACACACGATCGGAATTTCCGACAATGGATTTTGTTGTTGGAAAATTTTATAGCAAGTGCTCAAACTTTGTGTGTCGCAAATTCCGATGGAAAATGTGTGATGGAATTTCCGACAACAAGGTCTTATCACACATTTTCTGTCAGAATTTTCCGTGTGTACAGGGCATTACTGTTTTACTGGTTAACTTTAGAATGTTAGCTCTGTTTTGTCTACTGTGTAACACTATTATAGGTCTAACACCTCTTACACCTACCTGTGTGGGACAACTGAAAGCGTAATCCCTACACTTCCCCTCCCCCACTGATTACCGGCCAAGAGATCTATCACCTTCACTTCCATCATCGCAAAAGGCCTAAATTCCCCTTACAAGCAAAATTTACTATGGAAGGAAGCATTAGCCCAAACTTATGACATACTATGTGTACAGGAAACTCATTTTATCTCCAGTAAACCCCCCTCCTGTATCCACAAACAATACCCACACTGCTACTTCGCCAACTCCATGAGGAAAAAGGCTGGGGTTATGCTCATGATATGCTCCTCAGTTTCCTTCCAACCATTTCACACCAAAATAGATCCTGAGTGCAGATTCATAATTCTAAATGCAGCTGTCAACAATCATACAATGATGATTGCTAACATTTATTCCCCCAATACCAATCAGAACCATTTCTACAAAACCATAATGAAGAAGTTGGAACCTTTTAAACAAGGCCCCTTGATCATATGTGGTGATTTTAACTAAATTGTAGACACTTTCTTTTCACACACACAAAATGCATATTCCCGGATAGATCTTTTTTTGACTGACAAACAGTTTACAGCTGGTCCAAGAAACTAAAATTGGAATTATTACATGGTCTGACCATGAACCAATCTCAATGAAGCTGTATCCAGCACTCACAATCAAAAATAACACTATCTGGAGGCTCAATACCTCTATTATTGCGCATCCACACAATCAAAAACAGATTATATCCGAACTGCAACAGTATTTTACAACCAATGTTGGGTCTATAGACAACCCCACTACACTATGGAATGCCCACAAGTCCTACATCAGAGGCCTCCTGATTAAGTTGGAGGCCCACGAGAAAAAACAATACAATGCCACAACAAACAAACTTCTAGAGCGTATACGCATACTCAAACAAACCAACAACCCTCAACCCTCCCCCCTGCTTAGCTCTAAACTGCATACAGCTAGACAAGCTCTCAGTGACCACCTCCACACAAACTTTGACTACCACCTTAAACGCCTCTGCCTGCAATCCTACTCACAACCATTTCACACCAAAATAGATCCTGAGGGCAGATTTATAATTCTAAATGCAGCTGTGAACAATCATACAATGATGATTACTAACATTTATTTCCCCAATACCAATCAGAACCATTTCTACAAAACCATAATGAAGAAGTTGGAACCTTTTAAACAAGGCCCCTTGATCATATGTGGTGATTTTAACCAAATTGTAGACACTTTCTTTTCACACACACAAAATGCATATTCAAGGATAGATCTCTTTTTGACTGACAAACATAGTTTACAGTTGGTCCAAGATACTAAAATTGGAATTATTACATGGTCTGACCATGAACCAATCTCAATGAAGCTGTATCCAGCACTCACAATCAAAAATAACACCCTCATCAACCATCAACAATCAACCTCAACCCTCCCCCCTGCTTAGCTCTGAACTGCATACAGCTAGACAAGCTCTCAGTGACCACCTCCACACAAACTTTGACTACCACCTTAAACGCCTCCGCCTGCAATCCTACTCACAACACAACAAACCTGGAGCATATCTGGCCAGACAGCTTAAACACAAACTCACAAATGACTCACCAACCCTAAAGACATTGCCGATCAATTCAGCTCATTTTACTCCAAATCATACAATCTATCTCTAATTCTGCCCCACCACCCTCCTCTGTTGACATAGATAGATTCCTGAAAGACACACACTTTCCCTCACTATCGTAGAACCAATTACACCACCTTTCAGCTCTATTCTCCCCATCAGAAGTTGAAACAGCCATTGCCGCTCTACCACTCCATAAAGCTCCAGGCCCTGACGGGTTCAGCAACGAGTACTATAAAACTTTCTCTAAGCTTCTTACCCCATCTATGTCACTCTTTCAACTTCACTGCTAACAGTGGCTCCATTCCACCAGAATCTCTCCAAGCCACTATCGCCACTATCCCAAAACCAGGTAAACCGACCGATGACCCTGCCAGCTACAGACCCATCTCCCTACTAAACACTGATACTAAATTATATGCCAAGCTCTTAGCTACATGACTCTCAAATATTATCCCACAACCAGCACATAGCGACCAAGTGGGTTTTGTTGCTGGCAGACAAGCATCGGACGGTACCCACAGATTTATCGACCTAGTACAGTGGGTGGAACACCATCAAATGCCTTCTCTGTTTATCTCTCTCAAAGCAGAGAAGGCGTTTGACAGAGTGGACTGGTCCTATTTGACAGCTGTCCTACGGAAATTCGGCTTCTCCGGGACCATTCTGCAAGCAATACTCTCCCTCTACTCTTCTCCCAGCGCTAGAGTAATGACTTCCGGACTACGCTCGGACCCCTTCTGCATCTCTAATGGGACGCCTCAAGGGTGCCCACTCTCACCCTTGATTTTCGCCCTTGTAATGGAACCCCTAGTCCAATCTATCTTAGACAAACCACTCATATCGGGAATTACAACCGGGGATAGAACACATAAAATCGGCCTCTACGCCGATGATGTCATCATCTCTCTGACTGACCATGTTAACTCACTCCCTGTACTCCATCACACCTTAGATTTATTTAGTAGGGCCTCCTTATATAAAATTAACTTCTCCGAATCTAGCATGCTAGGTATAGGCCTTGACCAACGCACCAAAAATTAAATCACTGCCCGTATGTCTTTCTTGTGGACCCCTAACTCCATCCTCACATACTTGGGCATCCAACTAATCACCCCCTCCTCTTGTTTACGATCTCTCAACTTTAATAATCTTGTATCCAAGCTTCAAAAAACTGTGCAAGACCTCCAACACACCCTTGTCTCCTGTGCAGGTAAAATCGCCCTTGCCAAAATGTATCTTCTTCCTCACGTCTTATATATGTTCCGAACTATCCCGATACCCTTTCTCAAAAAGTCACTATTGAAGCTACAGTCTATCATAACCACTTTTATCTGGGGCGGAAAACGCTCTCGTCTTAAGAGCAACACCCTATGCAAACCCGTCTCTTCTGGAGGGATGGGGCACCGGACATCCTAGCATATTATAAAGCAACAATTCTCGACCAGGCCAAGGTCTGGTGGAACCCTATGCAATAAACCACCTAGTTTCAAATAGAAAATGCAGCACTCGCTTCCTATCCCAAACAGGTTCTCAGTGCTCTTCTCCTGCAATACCAAGAGACTCACTCATTCCTCGACACCATCAATGCCACCATTAAGATATGGAAAGCCACTATACAATCCTCTAAAGGCATCCCATTATCTTTGTTCTCACATATACCTCTGGAGACACTCCACACTCTAATGCCCCGTACACACGGTCGGATTTTCCGACGGAAAATGTGTGATAGGACCTTGTTGTCGGAAATTCCGACCGTGTGTAGGCTCCATCACACATTTTCCATCGGATTTTCGGACACACAAAGTTTGAGAGCAGGATATAAAATTTTCCGACAACTAAATCCGTTGTCGGAAATTCCGATCGTGTGTACACAAATCCGACGGACAAAGTGCCACGCATGCTCAGAATAAATAAAGGGATGAAAGCTATTGGCCACTGCCCCATTTATAGTCCCGACGTACGTGTTTTACGTCACCGCGTTTAGAACGATCGGTTTTTCCGACAACTTTGTGTGACCGTGTGTATGCAAGACAAGTTTGAGCCAACATCCGTCTGAAAAAATCCTAGGATTTTATTGTCGGAATGTCCGAACAAAGTCCAACCATGTGTACGGGGCATTAGACCTAACATCAATTTTTCCTACTGGATCACCACAGACATCTCAAATATATGAAGGTCCCACACTCATATCCTTCCAGCAGTTACAGGCCACCCAACACATTGGGTCTAAAAGACCTTTTCAAATACCTCAGGATACGCTCAGTCCTATCTAAGGTAAAATGGTCAGAAAACCTACTACTCCGGCATATAACAAGATCTTTCAACCTAAACGTTCTTTATCGGCGTGGAATCTCATATATCTACAAATTCCTCACCGATACCTGCCAAACCTCTAAGACCCCAATGATGCTAAAATGGGAACATCTGCTACAATGCTCCTACACCCACCAAAAATGGCACCACTCGCTCCAGACGTCTTTGAAAATCTCAAGATGTGTACTACATTGGAAAACTGTCCAAAAGTTATTTCACAACTGGTAACTTACACCAACCAAACTTGCCCGCATCTACCACCAACCTCGGTTGGAGAAACTGTGGAACCCCATGAACCCCACTATATATTTGGTGGAATTGCCCAATCCTCATCGCATTTTGGACTATGCTCTCTAGATTCCTCCTCTCCATTCTTTCACCCCTTGTATCTCTTACGCCTCAAATGGTACTATTGGATCTGGACATGGATTTATGGCCCCGAGCTTCCCACACGGCCATCTCCTACATATTTATTGCTACTTGACTAGCTATTGCCTAAAATTGGAAAACCCCCAGCCCCCCTTCTAGCTCTGAGCTAATTGCCCTTCTGAACAACCATTGCCTAATGGATTTTATGCATGCCACAGCCCACCTACAAATTCCTAAATTCAAAAGCACTGGTATCTTTGGCTCAAACATTCTAAATGCCTACCTCTCCCATGAATGCACTACCGCATATTTGAAACCCTAATGCCTTGTCCACACAATTGACCATATCTTTGCTTATATATCTGTTGAACACAACACAGTGCAAATGTTTACCTTTAATTGCTAAACCTATGTTGTACATGTACAAATGCATCTTAAATGACCTATATATAGCTTCTGTTGATACAATAACTTATTCATCATCTGACTGTTCATATGTTGATCAACTGTTCAATCTAGTACTTTTTACTCCGTATAACTTACAATAAAATTGAGTTTAAAAAAAAAAAAAACATTGCATGACAACACAAATCCCACAGCTGAAATAAATAATGACAAAAATGTGTGTATATATATATATATATATATATATATATATATATATATATATATATATATATATATATATACATAGATATATATCTATATCTATACATAGATATAGATATATATCTATATATATGATATACAGTGATGGATTAAAAAAAAATCATTAATAAAATAAAAATAATAATAAAAATACTCGTGATATTAAATGAACTAAAGTGTTTGTCTAAAGAGTGCATAAATCTGTTTTCAAATATATCTTGGGTGTGTATCTATATGCGTACCTAATGTGAATATAACAAAGGTACCAGTAATCAGGAAATTAAATACAAAAAAACACACTCATATGACTAGAAAAATACTGAAAGGTATTTACAGAGAACAGACTTAGCAAAAAAAAAAAGGAAAAGAGAAGGAAAAATAAAAGAAAATTATCTTTGAAAAAAACTTGCACGTAAAGAACACCCAAACAGATTTTTAGTGTACATAAATACCCAAGTATGTTATTAAATTTGGATGTATCAATACCCATATATATTTTTCAATACATGAATACCATCATTGTTTAATCTTAGTGAACAGAAAATACATATATGTCATTCACAATATCCAAAAGCATTGCACCAAGTATGACTATAAATAAATAAAGATATACTAAATAAATGTGTGCATTACTGTGATAATCAAAATACTAGATATATATAAAGGGAAGAGATCTACCAATGTGACCCTAACTATTCATAAAAGTGAGTCATGTCCCATTCGAAGTTCATTCCATTGGGTATTCTACTTTGTAATTTAAAGATCCAGAAAACCTCCCTTCTGCACAAAAGGCGAAAAACATCACATCCCCTTAGTGGTGTACTGTACTTACTTTTTCTATAATATGGACTTTAACCAGGAACAAATTATGTAAATTATTAAAGTGGCGTGCAACATTCTTGGATTTATTGCCCCTAATGTCACCCAAATGTTCCCTAAATCTATCCTTGAGTTTTCGGATTGTTCTTCCCACATATTGTTTGGAGCAAGCAATACATGTAAAAAAGTAAATCACATAAGAGGTATTACAATTGAAAAATGTGTCTGCCATTGCTCGAGACCAAATCCTGACCTGATAGCATGTGAGAACAACAGAGAACCACACCTGAAGTTCCATTTAAAGTTTAACCAAGTAAATGATTGAGTGTGTACATTATCAGGTTGAAATAGACTAGGGGCTAATAATTACCCAGAGACTTTGCTTTTCTGGCCACACAATCAATGCCCTGTCTAATATTTGGGCACATACACAGAATCACTAAACAACAGCAGTAAATACTTCTGTATGATAGATTTAATCTGTTTAAACTCCAAATGATATGAAAGCACCAATAATTATTTTTTTATGGCCACTCATCCTATTGGTCTTTTAAGGTTTATTTTTGTTATGTAGTAACTCATGTCTTTTTTTATTTGAAGCAATCGAGTAAGCTCTATCCAAGGACCACCTAGGGTATCACCTTGCAAAAAATCTATCACACATCAAAGAGGATTCCGTTTCAAAGTCCACCTGGGTGCTGCAAATTCTGCGCAATCTGAGAAATTGTCCCACTGGAATGCCCTTAATAGTAAGATAAGGATGACTAGACCCAGCCAACAATAGACTTGCTGCAAGTGGTTTCCTATATAGCTGAGTAGAAACTTTGTATATCACCACTTAACTTTGTATAACTATGTATATCACCACTTAAAGATACATCCAAAAATGTGACTACTCTGGGATCACTCATGTTCGTAAACTGCAAATTGCACATTGTCATTGTCATTCAATATATAGTTAATTATATAGTCAATATATAGTTAGTTAAAGTCAAAGTTATATAGTCAAATATAGTTAAAAATCAACATCCCTTGTACAAACATAAGATCATCTATGTAGCTAAAATACAGAAAAATGTGATCCCTGAAGGGGTTCCCATCTCCAAAGATGTGGGACTGCTCCCCCCCAAATTTTGCCCCCATCGCGGCCCCACACCTCTGGAGATAGTGAACCCCGTCAAAAACAAAATAGTTATGGGTTAACATAAAATCCAAGGCCTCTAAGAGGAAGGCGCTAAGTTCGGATGACAAATCAGTGCGATGTTGGAGAAAAAAACGTGATAGCGATGTGTGCCAGAGAATGCGGTATAGAAGAATACAGACTGGATACGTCACACGTAATCCAAATATAGTCTTCAGACCATGTAATCTTGTCCATAATAGACAGTAGATGGTTGGTGTCCGCCAGATAGCTAGGTAAAACAAGGATCAATTGCTGGAGTTGTGCATCCATCCATTGTCCTAGATGCTCACTGAGGGACCCAATACCTGACACTATGGGGTTGATTTACTAAAGGCAAAATGACTGTGCACTTTGCAAAGTGCAGTTGCCCTCTGCAAGTGCAGTTGCTCTAGAGCAGGGATATGCAATTAGCGGACCTCCAGCTGTTGCAAAACTACAAGTTCCATCATGCCTCTGCCTCTGGGTGTCATACTTGTGCTGTCAGAGTCTTGCTATGCCTCCTGGGATTTGTAGTTCTGCAACAGCTGGAGGTCCGTTAATTGCATATACCTGCTCTAGAGCTTAGTAAATGAGGTAAGGCTTCACTTTGCAAAGAGTTCCCAATCATGTGCAAGGAAAATAGAAAAAAATGAATTTTTGCTTGAACATGATTGGATGGTGGACGTCAGCAGAGCTTCTACTCATTTACTAAGCTCTGGAGCAACTGCTCTTGCAGAGTGCAAATGCACTTTGGAAAGTGCACAGTCTTTTTCCCTTTACACACGATCCGAAAATCGGACGTAAAATGACGCTTTTGACGTTATCGTATGATAATCGGATTGTTAGTACAGAGCTTTCGAGAGCAGATCATGACAGTTCATCCGATATTATCAGATGGGACAAGCACGAAAATCTTTCTCGTATGATACCAGATAGTACGATTTTCATTTAATCAGTACAGTTATTGTCCGTAAACACAATACAATTACACTACAACACATGACATCACTTCAAATTTTTTATTCTGTCATACAAGAATTTTCATAACTTTAGTAAACTCTCCATTTTTGATATGCGACTAGCATGCAAAAAAAAACGGACGATCTGTCGTCCGATTTTCGGATCGCGTGTACGGGCCATAAGAGGGAGACCAAGCCACTAGGTGGGAAACATAAAGTATGTCTGTTCCCTAACAGCCTGGGCTCCCATCAACTGGCCCCTGTCACCTGCTTCCACTGCCAGTTGGTAGTTGTAGCTGCCAGTTGCACTTTCACTTGGTAAGGGCACACACACGTGGCTGCTGCGCCGGCTGTGCTGTAATTAGTCACAGCACAAGCCGATCAGCGGGTGCCAGCCAATGATGACAGGACAGTGCCCTGTGAATGTAAACAATACAGAGCTCTGTTCGGTACGTAACTATGTACCAGTTTTTGTTTCCCTGCAAAGCAGGGAATAGAAAATGGTACATCCCTTAGTATATACAGCACACAGTGAATACACCTAGTGGAGTATTTAGGTTTTTTGCTGCTCTAGGCCTGACTAAACTTGTGCAACCCTTAATTTAAATATGACCCACCCCTTCCTGCTAAGGCCACACCCCTTTTCTGTTTAAGACCCACCCTATCATCTGTAAACCACACCCCTTCCTCTTTAGGCTCCACCCTTTCCTCTCTGTGCATTAAAAGTGGGTACCATGTGCCTACTTGTAAGCTCCTTGAGGGTATGGACAGATGTGAATGTACAATGCAGGCCATAAAATTTCAAGTCCTGAGCCACTAGACTCATCAGTTGCCACCAGTGCAGCCTCATCAGTCTCCTCCAGTGCGGCCTCATCAGTCGCCTCCAGTGCGACCTCATCAGTCCCCACCAGTGCGGCCTCATCAGTCCCTACCAGTGCAGGCCTCATCAGTCGCCACCAGTGCAGCCTCATCAGTCCCCACCAGTGCAGGCTTCATCAGTCACCACCAGTGCGGCCTCATCAGTCACCTCCAGTGCGGCCTCATCAGTCCCCACCATTGTGTCCTCATCAGTCCCCACCAGTGCCACCCCTTCAGTCACCACCAGTGCTGCCTTATCAGTCACCTCCAGTGCGGCCTCATCAGTCCCCACAGGTGCGGCCTCATCAGTTGCCTCCAGTGCGGCCTCATCAGTCCCGACCAGTGCCGCCCCATCAGTCCCCACCAGTGCGGCCTCATCAGTCACCTCCGGTGCGGCCTCATCAGTCACCTCCGGTGTGGCCTCATCAGCCCCCCACCAGTGCGGCCTCATTAGTCGCCTCCAGTGCAGCCTCATCAGTCGCCACCAGTGCGCCCTCATCAGTGCAGCTTAAGAGTGCCTTATCAGTCGCCACCAGTGCTGCTCTATCAGTGCCACCTTAAGCATGCCGTCTCATCAACATCACAGCTTATTAGTTGTACATTAATTGCGTATGGATTATAGCACTGAGCACTTTGCAGTACATTAATTTTCACTGAATATGCACTGTTTAATGAGTTTCCATTGATTTTAGCATGCACAGAGCACTTTGCACATGCTGAAATCAATGCAAACGCATTAAACAGTGCATATTCAGTGAAAATGTATGTACAGCAAAGTTTTTTTAATACATTTGTGGCACGGAACACTTTATTCATACCTGTCCTCAGGCTTCTCCTCCAGGTCAGGGAAGCTTCTCTCCTTCATCATCTCCAGCCAGTCCTCCTCGGAAGGAGGGGGTGATTGGCGCTCTGCTCATCCATGTATGATGCCGCTCTTTATCACTGCACTGTCAACCCGGGCCACCCTTCAGTCACCGCCGTTATCACCATGGCCGCCGTTCATTCATCACGCGCTGACAGGACGAAGGGCCGAGCAGAACAGACGTATTTAGAGGAGCGCACAGGAGGGCGGGGTCACTCTATGGGGGGGCAGTCACCGGCCACTCTATGGGGGCGCCAGACCCTCCACCCTACCCAGCCAAGTACGTTCCATATAGCTCATAAGTGCTACGCTACAGCAAGCCACCGGCAGCCGGGGATTGAATATGTGCGGGTGGTGGGAGTCAGGAGAGTTTTTTTCGTGCGGGGGGGGCAAAGTGGCGCCCTAGGCCTGGGCCTTGTTGACCTAGGCCAAGATACAGCACTGAATGCACCAAGCACTGTTATGCCCCATACACATGATAGAATTTTCCAACGGAAAATGTTCGATGGGAGCTTGTTGTCGGAAATTCTGACTGTGTGTAACATCCATCGGACATTTTCCATCGGAATTTCAGACACACAATATTTGAGAGCTGGTTCTCAAATTTTCCGACAACAAAATCCGTTGTCGTAAAATCCGATTTTGTGTACACAATTCCGACGCACAAAGTTCCACGCATGCTCAGAATCAAGCAGAAGAGCCACACTGGCGATTGAACTTCATTTTTCTTGGCTCGTCGTACGTGTTGTACGTCACCATGTTCTTAACGTTCGGAATTTCTGACAAGATTTGTGTGACCGTGTGTATGCAAGACAAGTTTGAGCCAACATCTGTCAGAAAAAATCCACGGATTTTGTTGTTGGAATGTCCGATTGTGTGTACGGGGCATTAGGCACACATTTAACCCCTTGATCGTCTTAGATGTTAACCCCTTCCCAGCCAGTGTCATTAGTACAGTGACAGTGTATATTTTTAGCACTGATCACTGTATTAGTGTCACTGGTTCCCACAAGGTGTCAAAAGTGTCATTTAGTGTGAGATTGCCCGCCATACTATCACAGTTCCGCTCTAAGTCACTGAACACCACCATTACTAGTATAAAAAAATAAATAAATTGAAATTTCAGTATCTATACCATAGGTTGTAGATGCTAAAAATTTCATGCAAACCAATCAATATACAGCGATTTGTTTTACCAAAAAAATATAGCAGAATACATATTGGCCTAAATTCATGAAGAAATTAGTTTTTTACATTTTTTTATTGGATTTGTTTTATAGCAGAAAGTAAAAAATATTGTTTTTTTTTTCCAAAATTCTCCGTATATTTTCGTTTATCGTGCAAAAAAATAAAAAAACTAGAGCTTTCTTTTGGTGGTATTTTATAACCACTGGGTTTTTTTATTTTTTTGCACGATAAACGAAAATATACGGAGAATTTTGGAAAAAAAAAACAATATTTTTTACTTTCTGCTATAAAACAAATCCAATAAAAAAATGTAAAAAACTAATTTCTTCATGAATTTAGGCCAATATGTATTCTGCTATATTTTTTTGGTAAAACAAATCGCTGTATATTGATTGGTTTGCATGAAATTTTTGTATGAAAAATATTTGTATGAAAAAAATAAATACACATTTAATTTGGGTACAGTGTTGTATGACCGCGCAATTGTCAATTAAAGTAACGCAGGTGCCAAAAAGAAAAAAAAAAGGCCAAGTCATGAAGGGGGTTAAATCTTCCGAATGGCAAGTGGTTAAAAAAGTTTGGTGGATATGGTGGGGCAGTTATACTTCAACAATACATGAAATTAATGTGCAGTGCATCTAAGATTTGCTTCAATCTTTGTTTAGTATACATATGCACAAGAACAGAGCAGCTAGTTTTTTTTTTCTTAGCGCCCAGCGAGCTCTCCCTGAAGGTGCATTGAGGTGAATGTCTCAAAAGAAGTGAGTGATCAAGCGAATAGCGCCTGCAGGACCTGACAGCACCCATTCCAGCTTTCCTTAGTGGGTATCCAGCTCAGGATAACGCTGACAGCTCAGCTTATGTGGGAGATTTAAAAAATAAAAAACTCGCTCCTGTGTATCAAGCCTTTATGTTGCCTTGTCTCTAAACCTCTTTCATTGTGTAATTCAAAAGAGTGTTCTGAGTAATTATCTGCATATTGACACACAAATTCCCAGTGTCTGCCTGTGAAAAGACTTCATAAAAATAATCATGGCAAACTCAGCAGATAAAAATAAGAAAAGGGAATGGTGTATATCATAACAAATATTGTTTAGATGTATAAAAATTGTTATATTTGATTTTCGTAGCTTGCTGTACAATTTCTTTTAGCACAGCATGGCGTTTTTTGAGAGCGATATGGCTGCTGTTAAACCTACTAGTAATTATAATAACACCGACATCAAGGCATCTTTGACAAAATGCAAAGTGAGAGTTCAATCAACAATTTGGTGCACAGACTTTTTAATGTTGTGAAAGCATATTTTTTTATTTTTTTCTGCCTTTGTACTCTGTTGCTGGGCTTACTGTGATGTCATGTCTTCCCGGTACATTTGATGATGTGAGACAGGTCAGCAGAATCTTCAACTTTATTTATAAGATTTATTACTTGTCTTCCTTACGTTTCTACATTGTTTTACAGGGGAACTAAGAGGAAATGATGCGGGGAATATTTCATAAGGGAAATCATAAAGAGGAACTTCACTAAGTGTTATTAAAAATTAAAAGTCAGGAGCTACAAATATTGCTGCTGCTGACTTTTAAAAATCAAGTACTTGCCAGTCCATGGATTCCAGTGCAGTCGACACATCTCACCACTGTGGGTCCCCAGCACCGCCTTCTTGGATTTGGGAGCTATCTGTGACTATCTGATCAATCACAGTTGGCTCCCCACTGCGCATACACAAGATCGCTCAAAGCAGAGAGACTGGTCCTGTAACCTGCTGGGACGTGTTTCATGTCATCATACAGTAGGTAGGGCTTGATGGACTTGTGTCTTTTTTCAACGTCACGTACTATGTAACTATGTCCCAGGAGGATGCAGACAAGGTGGGAGGTTTGAACAGTGATGTCATCCTTGCCCATGCAACGATTGCAAAAGTGGGAGCAGGTACTAACAAATGGTACTCATTCCCCTGCAGCTCAGTTATAGGCTGGAGGAAGGAGAGAATAAGTGGTACTTTACATTTTTGAGTGAAGATCTCCTTTAATGTGTAAAAAAAAAAAAAAAATTAGCTATAAGCTGCCATATTGCAGCACTGCAACAGAGCTAGGGTGCAGTACAGGAATGATAGAATTAAAATTTCCATCTGAGGTTTTCCATACAGTGTTTCGCTTCAAGACATGTACCCTTTAAAGTGGTATTAAACCCAAAGGCAAAAATATATGTAATATATTGCAACTTACCAATGCTTAAATGCAGTTACTGCATTCAT
The DNA here is from genome assembly GCA_037952925.1 of Lithobates clamitans. Classification (NCBI taxonomy): domain Eukaryota; kingdom Metazoa; phylum Chordata; class Amphibia; order Anura; family Ranidae; genus Lithobates; species Lithobates clamitans. The sequence continues at coordinate 14,437,297 of JBBGZY010000438.1, forward strand.
TTTCTTTTGTTAGGCTTTTTTTTCCATTTTTGTTTGCCTTATGATCCAGCCAGTAACACACTTCCTGTCTTAGGGTGTCTGAACAATGAATAGAGGAGCAAAAGAAACACCTTTGGATAGCAGCATTGTCAGTCTGGGGAAAGGGTAGTGTTACACTAGCAGATTTAGATGGATTAATGCAATAAAGCTTAATGCCGGCTAACACTTTATAAGTAGTCACAGCAACAGTATTTTTTTTCTTTTTGGTTTACAGCACCCCACGTAAGAGCCGCAAATGAACTGGGATTCCCCACCCTGCACAGCCAGGCACACTGAAATTCCACAGGCACACTTGAGTCGGGAAACAGTCCAGCACTTTGTTTTTGTATTTTAATGAGGGGATAAAACTTGGATGGGGAGTAGGGGTATTATGAGATTCCCACTTGACTTCAGGAAACTTCAGGGCCAACTCTCCTATACAGTATACTGTACAGTCTATATACACTCCTTTCTCTTCCTCCAGCACTTCACTTGCTTGCAAAGAACAGACTCAAATGGGACACTTTTAGTCAATCTGGCAAAGCACTCAAGCAGATCAAAGCAATATACCTTTACAGGAAAGGACTCCAGGCCCCTTTGGTTGTCCAGCGTCCCCCCCCCCCCAGAGTAGGGGGCACCCTCAAGGGCCACTGACAGCATCCTCAGCACTCCTTCTCCATCTTCCACCCAACTGCCCCTGCTGGCATGACCCATGAGTATTTAGGAGGTGCCTGCTCCCTGCCAGCCCACTTTTCTGGGGATTGGCTGGGACCCTCCTTAATACTCCAAACAGCTCCTCCTAGACTCCATCCTCTACTTCTGGAAGCTTCTCCAAGGTTCCAGAGAGCTGGGGGAGTTACCAGAGGTGCTGCTTGATGAGTCATCCAACCTCCCTAAGTCACTTAGCCCTGACCCAGATTCAACCCAGGTCTGGCTCTCAGCCAGGCCAATTTACCTACTCTAATAACTATGTGCACTCTATCTAGCACACTAGGGGGTGCTACTTTGGGATAAAGGTTTACATAAATGACTAAAAGATGATCATTGTAACCACACCTGTCAGTGTTAAATGGCTTGTATCAACTCACTAACTGTCACTTTTGCTGGACAGCTTGGTCTGTTAAAGGAAGTTGTTAAAGCGGAACAAAAGGCACAAATACCTATGCTACAATGGTCTGACGCCCATCACCAGCATTGGCATCTTCTGACCTAGTTTCTGGGTGTCAATCTTCAGCTGTTTTGATTGGCGTATGTGGGATAATGTCACTCCCATACTTGTGTGGGAGTCATTTAACTCCATACACTGGCACTGCACTGGAAATGTAAATGGACTGCACATGCACAACTCTGTTTATATTCTGGCAAGGATTGCGAACAGGCAGGTAAGTTTATTTTATTGCAGAAAAAACATTGCATGTCTCTTCTGTAAAAATGAGCCTGTCTCTTCACAGTTTTTTTTTATTTTTTGCATTCAGTTCTGCTTTATAACAGACTTAGAAATGCAGCCACCACATCTAAGAACTGGTATGCTGCACTATAGAACATTTTTTTGGGGGGTTGAAATTTTCCTTTTTACTACAAAGAACAAAATACACACTGTATCTATGCAAACATTCTATAGAGCACTGCACATAACCATGGACAGCTGTATGAATAATTCTCCCACAAGAGTTAGCGCTGTCATATGGCTCGAAATGGCAATTCATCCAACATACATGTAAATGTCAATGTACAGTATATGAAATGTTCTACTCAGATAGCACTTATTTATTTATCAATATGACAGCAGAGTACACACAATTATCAAAATGTGTGCCAGAATGCACAGAATGTAGTTTACTGCTCTGTGAAATTCAATTTATACAGCAAGGAACGTTATGATTTACAATTGTTTACACATATCTGTCATGGATACATATTGTAGAATGTCTGTCTGGCCTGAAAAGTGTTTGAAGCACATATTCATGCTGGAGCATTATTCAAACTTTCGTACAAGATGTACACATATTAAAACTACGAGTTGACAGACACATTTATTTCTGAAAGCACAGAAAGATTCACAAAAGCCTGCTACAATGCCGCATCTCTGATGTACAGTAGTTAGCTATATTGAGTATGACTGTGATGGACCACTTCTTCCTGGAGTGGAGTAATGCAGCAAGTCAAGAGAATGCTATATATATATAAAATATTCCTGAACACCAGATGACTGAGTGTCCTACAGAACATTTTATATATGAACGAAACAGCTCCACTCAGCAAATACAAATTCCTACTTTTACTTCCTTACTTCCTTTTACTGAAATTTATTTGGATTTTTTAATATAAAAAGAGAAGTAAAAGGGGTACAGAAACAAAGTGTAAACAGAAAGTATTAATACTTTTTTCTTTTACTGAAATTTTATTGAAATTTTTCAATATAAAAAAGAGAAGTAAAAGGGGTACAAAAACAAAGTGTAAACAGAAAGTATCAATACTTTTTTCTTTTACTGAAATTTCATTAAATTTTTTGAATATAAAAAAGAGAAGTAAAAGGGGTACAAAAATAAAGTGTACACAGAAAGTATCAATACTTTTTTCTTTTACTGAAATTTTATTGACATTTTTCAATATAAAAAGAGAATTAAAAGCGGTACAGAAACTAAGTGTAAACATAAAGTATCAATACTTTTTTCTTTTACTAAAATTTTATTGCAATTTTTCAATATAAAAAGAGACCTAAAAGCGGTACAGAAATGAAGTGGAAACAAAAAGCATCAATACAATCCCTACTTTTTTATATAACATAAGCTTGCATTACATTAACATTACACAGATACCCCATGCCTTCTAGATTGTAAACTGTAACAAGCAGGGCCCTCTGATCCCTCTTGAATTGTATTGTAACTGAACAGTCTGGCCCCCATGTTGTAAAGCGCTGCGCAAACTGTTGGCGCTATATAAATTCTGAATAATAATAATAATAATTTCCTGTCCCTAAAAGACGATCATAATCCTATTATATATCATCTTGAACTACCATGATATATTTGCTCTTTTCCTTATCCTTTCACAAAAATTAGGGTGGAAGGAAAGGATATGTTTTTTTCTGCATCCATAGGAAGTTGAAAAAATCCTATCCCCTGAGAACTAGCATATATTGCCTTAAAGCGGAGGTCCGCTGAAACAAAAATATTAAAAGCCAGCAGCTACAAATACTGCAGCTGCTGACTTTTAATATACGGACACTTACCTGTCCAGGGAGCCCGCGATGTCGGCAGCCGAAGCCGATCCGTCCGTCGGCTCTCGGCTGCTGCCGCCGCCATCCTCGGTAAGGGAATAAGGAAGTGAAGCCATGCGGCTTCACTTCCTGGTTCCCTACTGCGCATGCGCGAGTCACGCTGCGCGTCCTCTCAGGTCCCTGCTGTGTTCTAGGACCTGTGTGTCTCCCAGAATACAGCGGGGGAGGATGTGGCCTAGATCACCGCAAGCGCCGTAGTGATCTATGCCAGGAAGTGGGAGCAAATACCTGTATTAGACAGGTATCTGCTCCCTCCTCCCCCCTGAAGGTGCCAAATGTGACACCGGAGGGGAGGAATCCAAAAATTGGAAGTTCCATTTTTGGGTGGAACTCCACTTTAAAGGGAATATATAGTGTTTTATACATTTTTTTAAATTTATTATTTTTTAATAACCCTTTCACAGCAGAAGGTAAAACAAACCTTTAACCCAGTTTTCCATTTTTTGCCATGTGTTATTAAAATTTTACATAACATTACAGCTACTAGGCCTCATGCACACAGGATGTTTTGCAGAAGCCTTTGCTCCTGGTAGCAGCGTTTTGCCGTAAAAAACACCCGATGCTTGTACAAGTTTGTATAATGTTTTCAGGCGCATTTAGGCAAGTTAATAGGTGTCAAGCGCTTGGCTGCCAATTCATTTGGTTGGTAAATTATTGTTCTGGCCACTGAAATGAATTAATGCTCAATCGCTAAAGCGTTACCACACATTTAGATGTGTTTACAAACATCAATTATTTTTTCTGCTAAAATTCTGCTGCTCCTGGATGCACTGGCAGTGGGGGTTTTCTTCCTGCCTTTAAAAGCCTCTGCCACTAAATGCTGCTAAAAGCCTATGTGTGCATGGACACATAGGCTAACATGCAGGGGAGCTTAGAGGTGGGAAAAGAAAAAACGCCTGATGCTCCCAGGAGCAGTGGCAAAAACATCCAGTGTGCATGAAGCCTAGTGCAGTCAGGTAAATTATAAGTCATGAGTAAGTAAGCACTGAGATGGCGTGAAATGCATTGACTTCTCCTTTAGCCCATAAAGTGTCTTGCTTTTACTACTGAAGCTGTCATTACAACAGCATGGGTGCGCCCACTATTAAACGCTCCTTTGTAAAACAAAACTATTTTTATAAGATATTTAAAAATGAGTTTAAAATGTTTAAGAATACAAAAAGCAAAATTGACTGAGCCCAGTATAGTTCTTTTACTGAATATCTATCAGTTTGGCAAGTTCATCATCACAAATACATATTGGTAACCATCCTTCAATATATTATTTCATATTTTGTATGTACATCCTTGGCCAAGTTTACCTTATCACTAAAGTGATACTAAAAAGAGAAGTGTCTATTGCTATAATTCATTCACATAAATCACTTATATCATGCCACTGTATTTTGTTTGTTTTATTCCTGTAAGTACCTTATTCCTGCAGCGCTATTCTGTGGTTACAGCTTCCCAAAAATATTTATTGAGCATCAAATCTACTTTTTGTGCATTAATATGGTATAGGTAGCAGGGACGTGCTGTCAGGGGAGGCAGGTTAGGCAGAGCCTCACCTGCCATGCACATAAAAAAAGAAGGAACATGCTTCGAGGGTCGTAGCTCGGTGACCCAGGGTCACAGAGACTACAAATTTGGGGGGGTAGTAGCTGAAGTCCTACCCCACCACTGGTCAATTTGGGACACCTGCCACCTATGGTTCCAGGGATACAGGGCTCCATGCGCAGCCTGTCAGAAGCTACATACAGATCGGCCAGTTTAAAAACAAGTTGGCAAACTCTGTTTGCAGTAGACTGAGGGGATGAGCTCACAGTGCCTCTGACTTCTTGTCAGAGGCACTGAGCTCAATGGACAGCTTGGAGCCTTGGACCAATGGTAAAATACCATTGGTTCAAGCAGCCCAATAAAAATGCTGCAGTGGAGGCTGTCCTCTCACTGCAGTGTCATAGAAGGGGGCACGTGTCTAAAAGGCAAATGCTCCCTTCCAGCCCAGCCCTCTTAACTAGAAGGAAAAGACATGGGTTTATGGGTATAAGATTTACCCATAATCCAATGTTTTTCTCACACAGTTAAGAGGGAGAATCTGATGCTTTTGAAAAGGTACTATTTTTATCAAGCTAAATAATATATTTTTATGCTATATGTTATGACATAATAATTTATTATTTTATTATTTGTCTATTTACTGTGAAATTACTGGTTTGAACTTCAAACTTCAGTAATTTATCCGTTAAGCCACCTGCTTGAGTAAATTTTTTGAAAAAATAGTAAATTACCTTAAACAATAATATATAATAATTATTTGTATATTACTTACTGATGTTAATTAACCTCCTGCAACCCAGGCCAATTCGGACACTTCCCTCCCACATGTAAAAATCATATTTTTTTTTTGCTAGAAAATTACTCATAACCCCCAAACATTATATGTATTTTTTTATCAGACACCCTAGGGAATAAAATGGTGGTCTTTGCAACTTTTTATGTCACACGGTATTTGCTCAGCAATTTTTCAAAGGCTTTTTTTTTGGAAAAAAACTGTTTCATGAATAAAAAAAAAGACAATAAAGTTAGCCCGATTTTTTTATATATTGTAAAATATGATGTTACACCAAGTAAATAGATACCTAACATGTCACTCTTTAAAATTGCGCACATTTGTGGAATGGCGCCAAACTTTGGTACTTACAAATCTCCATAGGCGATGCTTTAAAATTTTTTACAGGTTACATGTTTAGAGTCACAAAGGAGGTCTAGTGCTAGAATTATTGCTCTTGCTCTAATGTTTGCGGCGTATGTAACCTGTGTGTATCTGGCTCTGATACTAGGCAGTGCCTCACCAGCCACTGTCCTCACCGCACGTCCCTGGTAGGCAGAGCCAGAGATGATTGACACTAGCTTTCATTTTGTTCGGATGGCATCTGCATACACGGCTCTTCTTTTTTTTTTACTTCATTACATTAGACATATGTAATACTTATTTATATTAAAACTAAGCATTTTTGTGAGTTCTTTAGTGAATGTAATCAATCAACATACTATATATGGACCTCATAGTGTTTAGCAATAAGAAGACATAAGGGGGGAAAGAGGAGTGTCATTTACCACTGTGTATACGCCCACATAGGGGACTCTATACTCATGTGGGCTGCACAGATAACAAAAAGGAAGAAATGAACAGCTTAGAAAGGAACTGAAATTGAGCATGCTCCATAGAGGACACCAGCTGGTCTATACAATCTCAACCTGCAGTGGGACACAGAACATGAGAGGAACAGATGAAGGCAGGTCAATCAGGTATATTTCATTCTACCCAAAACAAATGCTTTGTGAGTATGTAAAGCTGCTTTGTGAGTATGAGCACTCTGTATTTTAGCATGTAATGAGAGTTTTTCATAGTCTGGGTTTAATGACACTTTAAGAGTATAAAGAACAAGGGAAAAAATTGTTGTAGAGATGTGGAGGGCACTAACTAAATAGCCATAATAATTGATTCTTAGAACATGGCCACCAGCCGTATCAATAGTTTTGTTAGAGGTCTTCTATAACATGGAAGACAGCTGTGTAAACAGCCTTGATAGTGGCGGCCTTTAAAAACATGGCCAGTGTAGTCTTAAAGAACATGTCCATCGGCTAGGTAGAACACATCAGAGCCTCTATACAATACTGCTGAACAAGCCTCCCACTGCTGTCCTGTTGTATCCTTCTTATAGCAGATGGTTTACACACCGCTATGCCTGTGCCCCTGGACAACATCTGTGTTGACGAAACATGCATCAGATATAGTGGTGATGTTTTCATGCTCACTCATCAGTGAATAGCTGTTCTGTTTGCTTGGTACGACACCATGGAGTTTCCTCTCTTTCTCTATCTCTAATGCTTACCATTGTGAGATTGGAGTCTGTGCAACCTGCCTTTGGAGATTCACAGTGGATAGAGATCCTTCACTGGCGGCATTTAGCACACTCAGACCTCCTTAACATTGGGGTCTGATTTTGTGGTGAGCTGGGGGAGGAATGACATAATGTATTGTATACTTGTTTTTTTTTTTTTTTTCAACAGTAGAAGGAGAGCACAAACTTCAGTCATTGTGGTATTTTTACCTAATGATATGTTGTATTACAAATTGCCAAATACTTTCTAGGCTCCAAGGAGAAAAATGTGATTTCAGTCACTGAAACCAAAGTGATACAGTTCCCTGAATGATGAAAACACTTTTAAAAAAAGTCTAACCCTAATGGTTCCCTAATTCTAACACTAACGTGTATGTCAAGCTATAAACTTATTTCTACTTTTGAATAGAGTAGACAAAGATAGAATTCCAGTCTGGTTTATAACAGCTATCTGGGGCTTTATTATAGAGATAAACCCTGACAAGTTTCACCAGACTGGAAATAAAGAAAAATCTGCAACAGGGACACAGTTGGAGAGTTCTCCTCATTTCCTGTGAAGTTGCTGTCAGCAATTCAGAAGTTGAGGGTAAATCTCTCTGAAGGAGCCATGAAGGCAGTGAAAACAGGAAATATCCATTCTGTACAAAGCAACCATTTTTTGTCCTAACTTATGTGTGGCATTTTTTAAAAATACATTCCTTAATACTTACATTTATGGCTTTAGTCCAGCACCATGCCCTTTCAATGCACTCTGCTCACCCATCCCATGATGGTGCATGTCCCTCCACTTTGATGCCTCAATGCTGCCTTGAACTTCCTGTAGTCTCCAAGCTGCAAGCGCTGGGGAGCCAACATCAGCCTGGAATCCACAGGAAGAGCACATCCTAGGGTCACAATGCGGCTTCTACTTTGGCAGATATGCAGGGAGTGTTGTCACCCTATAATCAGAAGTCACCAGGTAAAAGAGACCAACCTTTAAAAAAAAAAATACATTTATAATTTACAGGATATCAGGAACTAGGCTAAGGTCTATGATTATATGGCAATATGGTCAGTAGGGGCATTTCACCAATATCCATTCGATAGGGCTGCCAACTAGTAAATGACTAGTAAATGTAGCCTTTTCTCTTTTTCTTTCACAACCACTGTTGAAAAACCAATATATCTAGTTTATTCTTTGCAAAAATGCATTTCTATAGATAACCTATTAAGTCCTATTCATCTATGTGTTGTTCCAAGTTAGAACTAGAATTGTACAGTTATGGCATAGATCTGTGTCATTGTTTTCTACACTGAATTCCACAGTCAATTTTCCTTCGCAACAGCTGATAAATTATATTTTACAGAAAAAAAGCATGCCATTTTCTTCGCCAAACAATATAGACTGGCTCTTATTTTAATGTAGCTCAAAAGGTTAGATCAAGGCATCAAGCACAAAAGCAAAATTGAACTGTAGCAGTGTAAAATATAACGTTTTTCATAGTTAGTCATACTGTGATGGCGTTTAATGTAAAGGTAGTTGAAATATGATTGATACTGAAGGACTTGCATACTGCAGCCATAAAGCACATAGGCAATAATTCTAATTGAGATAAATGTACATAGTACATCAGCTTTTGCACTTAATATTTCTACTGCTATAACGTTCTTTTACTGACTTGCACAAAAAAGTTAACTTCAGAAAAAGTTACAGGAGGTCAAGATAATGAAACAGAGCTAATTTCTAAAAACTTAAACAAAAGAAAGTGAATTGTCATTTATCAAAAAAACAAATGTTTTGCTACTGCAGGGAGAGTGACTGCAAACCTCTATTGGTAGCATTTATTAACATTTTTTTTAGTTTATTCAAGATGTTTAAAATCAGGGGTGTCCAACCTTTTGACCTTCCTGGGCCACATTGGAAGAAGAGGAATTGTCTTGGGCCATACATAAAATACACTAGCAATAAGGATAGGTGATGAACAGAAAAAGTCAGGCAGATCACAAGTTAATAACCACTGATAATGTACCTATATGAGTAATAAAACGTAATTTAAAAAAAATATTTTTTATTATAAAAGTAAAAGAGGGCAACATAAAACTAGTACGATATTTGACACTGTTTTTTTTATAAACGCGTCAATATCTGGTTCGATGGATGTAGTAGCAATTCTCAATGAATTCTCAAGGTTCACTAATGCCAGGAGTCTGGCAGTCAGATGGGAGAACTAGAGCTGCTATTATATGAGGAGGATTTAGATTTTGTGGGAATTACAGAGACCTGGTTCAACAACTCTCATGATTGGCTGGTAACCATTGAAGGGTATTCCCTATATTGCAGAGATAGGGAGGGTAAAAAAGGGGGAGGGGTATGCCTGTGTATCAAAAATGATGTACAAGTGAATGTGAGGGACGACATCACAAATGGAGCAAGGGAGGAGGTAGAATCCTTATGGATAGTGCTATAAAGGGAGCAAACCAAGGGGAAGGTAATATTGGGAGTGTGCTATAGGCCCCCTAACCAGAGGGAGGAGGGGGAGGTGGATCTCCTATCACAGTTTGGAATGGCGGCAAGGATGGGAAGTGTCATTATAATGGGGGATTTGATTTTAATTATTCAGACATAGACTGGGTGGAAGGAACTGCGCATTCATCTAAGGCTCGCCATTTCCTTAATGTCTTGCAGGAAAATTTAATGATCAGATGGTAAATGCACCAACAAGAAAAAAAAGCATTAATAGACCTACTAATTACTAGCAATACAGATCTGATCACAGATGTGGAAATAGGGGGCAATTTAGGAAACAGCGATCACAGGTCAATTAGTTTCAATATAAATTTCACAAATAGAAAACATAAGTGGAATACAAAGACACTGAATTTCAAAAGAGCTAACTTCCATTAACTACACTCCTTGCTATAACATATTAATTGGGATAAAATCCTAGGAACACTGAACACAGAGGAAAAATGGGTTTGCTTTAAGAGTATATTAAAAAAAAGTATTGGCCAGTGCATCCCAATGGGAAATAGATTTAAAAGAGCTAATAAAAGTTCTGGGTGGCCTAACTCCAACGTAAAAATGCATATAAAAGCAAAGGAGAAGGCCTTCAAAAAATACAAGGCTGATGGGTCATTATCAGCATTCCAACTTTACAAAGTATGCAATAAGAAATGTAAGGGTGCACTCAGGGCGGCTAAGATAGAACGCGAGAGGCACATAGCGGAGGAGAGTAAAAAAAATCCAAGAAATTATTTAAGTATATAAATAGTAAGATAGGATAGGGAGAGCAGATCAAATTGGCCCCATAAAGAATGATGAAGGGAATCTGGTTACAAAGGATGGAGAGATGGTTTTGAATGTATTCTTCTCCTCAGTCTTCACGGGGGAAACGGGGGGCTTCAGTAACCAAACTGCAAGGTTTATCCTCATGACATGTCACAGGAAGCACCCTCATGGCTAGCAGAGGATAGAATTAGGAATACACTATTAGCTTAACATTAATGACTATGTGCTTAACATTAATAAGTCACCGGGACCAGATGGCTTGCACCCGAGGGTCCTTAAGGAACTCAGTCAGTAATTGCCAGACCATTGTTCCTAATTTTTATGAACAGTCTACTGACTGGAATGGTACAAGCTGATTGGAGAAAAATCAATGTAGCACCAATATTTAAAAAAGGACCAAGATATATCCCTGGGAACTATAGACCAGTTAGCCTAACGTCAATAGTATGCAAGCTCTTGGAGGGTAAAATAAGAGATTATATACAAGATTTTAGTAATGAAAATGGTATCATTAGCAGTAATCAGCATGGCTTCATGAAGAATCATTCTTGTCAAACCAATCTGTTAACCTTCTACGAGGAGGTGAGCTGCCATCTAGATAAAGGAAGGCCCGTAGACATGGTGTATCTGGATTTTGCAAAGGCATTCGATACAGTTCCCCATAAACGTTTACTGTACAAACTAAGGTCTGTCAGCATCTACCATAGGGTGAGTACATGGATTGAAAACTGGTTACAGGGGCGAGTTCAGAGGGTGGTAATACATGGGGGGTACTCTGAATGTTTCGGGGTGGAAAGTGGGGTCCCCAAGGGTTCTGTCCTGGGACCAATCCTATTTAATTTATTCATAAACGATCTGGAGGATGGGATAAACAGCTCAATTACAGTATTTGCGGATGATACTAAGCAAAACAGGGCAATAATTTCTCCACAGGATGTGGAAACCTTGCAAGAAGATCTGAACTAATTATTGGGGTGGTAAACTACATGGCAAATGAGGTTTAATGCAGAATAATGTAAAATAATGCATTTGGGTGCCAAAAATATGAATGCAATTTACTCACTATGGGGAGAACCTCTGAGGAAATCTAGGATGGAAAAGGACCTTGGGGTCTTAGTAGATGGCAAGCTCAGCAATGGCATGCAATGCCAAGCTGCTGCAAGCAACGCCAACAGAATATTGGCATGCATTAAAAAGGGGATTAACTCCAGACATCTATCGATAATTCGCCCACTCTACAAGACTCTGGTCCGGCAGCACCTGGAGATTGCCGTCCAGTTCTGGGCTCCAGTCCTCAGGAAGGATGTGCTGGAACTGGAGAGGGTCTAGAGAAGGGTAACAAAGCTAATCAAGGGACTGGAGGACCTTAGTTATGAGGAAAGATTATAAGCACTGAACATATTATCTCTGGAGAGGAGACGCTTGAGAGGGGATATGATTTCAATGTACAAATACCGTACTGGTGACCCCGCAATAGGAATAAAACGTTTCCGCGTAAGGGAACTTAAAGCGGAGGTCCGCACACCGATGCAAAAATTAAAAGCCAGCAGCTGCACATACTGCAGCTGCTGACTTTTAATAATCAGACACTTACCTGTCCTGATGTTCAGCGATGTCGGCACCGCAGGTGATGGAAACAGCTGCCGCCTCCATTGCGAGTAAGGGAACCCGGCAGTGTAGCCTTACAGCTTCATGCTAGGAACCCTATGGCGCATGTTTCGAGACTCCGCTCCTCTCTCCTACTGGCCCGGCGGCTGGGGAAGGAGGAGGGAGGAGGAGGGAGCCCCATCGATGACGCAAATACCTGCAGCTGAGGCTCCTGGAAGTGGTGACAGGATACCTGTGAAAGACAGGTATCCTGTCCCCCCTCCCCCCTAAAAGGTGCCAAACGTGGTACCAGAGGGGGGAAGGAGTATAACGAGCGGAAGTTCCACTTATGGGTGGTACTCCGCTTTAAAAAGACACGCGGCCATTCACTAAAATTGGAAGAAAAGCGGTTTAACCTTAAGCTGCATAGATGGTTCTTTAGTGTAAGAGCAGTAAGAATGTGGAATTATCTTCCACAAGCAGTGGTTTCAGCAGGGAGCATAGATAATTCCAAAAAACTATTAGATAGGCACCTAAACGACCATAACATACAGGGGTATACAATGTAATATTGACTAAAAAGCACACACAGAAGTTGGACTTGATGGACTTGTGCCTTTTTTCAACCTCACCAACTATGTAACTATGTAACTATGTAAGGTGTCCATCAGATATTTTGGCTCCAATTTTGCTCATTGTGTGCTTCATCCTTGAAAATAGTTGCTCACAAATATACGTGTTGCCCGAAAAGACAAAAAAATAACGATAACATGACTAAGGCGTGATTGTTAAGAGTGGGATATTTTATTTTGGGTAGATAAAACTGATAAAAGTCCTGTAAAGAGACACTGTCAAATGTTTCTTCAGTCACATGTATTTGCTAACTGTAAACACATTTTTACAAAAAAATTTCCCCCCCAAAAAACAATATGGGCCACAGGTTGGACACCCCTGTCTTAAATGATCAATATTGTGTATTATTAATAGCATACTGGGAGCTCCAAAGTTTCAAAATAAAATATGTAGAATTTAAAGCAATACCAAAAATCAATCCAGATTTGCCCATATTTTGATTAAACTACTCCTACTTTTAAGAAAACTCTTGGTTTCATGGACTAAACATGAGAATTATAAGAATAATTTGTTAAGCAATTCCACTGAGATTCAATAATTACAATTAATAATTGTGTTAAAATATTAAAATATAAAAATATTTATTTATATATATATACACACAGGTGCATCTCAAAAAATTAGAATGTCATCAAAAAGTTAATTTATTTCAGTAATTCAAATCAAAAAGGGAAACTCATATATTTTATATAGATGCGTTACACACAGAGTGATATATTTCAAGCATTTCATTTTTTTTTTAATTATGGCTTACAGCTAGTGAAAACCCAACAGTCAGTATCCCAGAAAGTTACATAAGACCAATAGAAAAAAAAGTTTTTAATACAGAAATGTTGGCTTACTGAAAAGTATGTTCATGTATAGTATAGTATGCATTATACCAATACTTGGTCAGGGCTCCTATTGCATGAATTACTGCATCAATGCAGAATGGCATGGAGTAGATCAGCCTGTGGCACTGCTGAGGTGTTATGGAAGCTAAAGTTGCTTTGATAGCGGCTTTCAGCTCGTCTGCCTTGTTGGGTCTGGTGTCTCCCATCTTCCTCTTAACAATACCCCACAGATTCTCTATGAGGTTTAGGTCAGGCGAGTTTGCTGGACAATCAAGCACAGTGATACCCTGATCATTAACCACTTAAGGACCGCCCACCGAATATATACTGCGGCAGGGCGGCTCTATTGTGTGAAACAATGTACCCGTATGTTGTTTAATGCAATAGATAGTGTGAGCACATGCTCCTGCTGCATGGAGGAGCCGAAGTGCATGTCCGGTGGACTGGATGTCCGCCGGCAACCCATGATCGCTTCGCAGAGAGGCAGAATTCTGATGGGGGGAGAACATGGAGATTGTCTGTTCCTACTAATAAAAGGTTTTTAACTACAAAATGAAAAATAAAAAATAGGAAAAAATAAAAAATAAAAATCACAGACACTGCTTGGAACTACAGTGTATTAACCATAAGCCTCTGTATGTCTAAGTGTAATAGATATAGTTTATTTCTATAGACTGTGAGAGAGGGTGACCCGGTGGGGAATGTCCCCAGGATCCACATCCTGTAATACTGAGGGTATTGTGTGTTGATCCGGAGTACCTATATAGCTTGCTATCAATCCCACACTGATGTAACAAGAAGATTGACAATATAACAGCTTAGGATGAGTATAAACAACCTTTACACTAAGCCAGAAGCTACTCCTCCACTCAGTATCCTGTCTCTGACCAATTGTAACAATGCCAGGCCATGAGTGCCCAACCAGGCATCCCAAATAGCTATAAATTTTGCTGTGCAACCTCTGTATTTATATATAAATTTTTCTCTAATTAGGGTATCATTAACCACCTGAACCCATATGGAAGAGTTTACAACCACGTTAACACTGACAGGGGTGCTTACAGTGGTCATATTTTATTAATTTATGTCAAAACTTTATCCCAAATGGGAAAAATAAACTGTTTCTGTAACTGCCTAAAAAGGGTTAGCTGGAGTTTGGCTTTAATTCATTAGTTAAGTCCATCTAAATCTACGAGTGCATCTAATGCTTCCTCCCCCTCCCCCCCCCCCAGATTGACAGTGCTGTCCAAAGATGTTTCTGTTGTTCCTCCATCCAGGCTGGAGACACCATAAGGCCCGGTTCACACCTATGCATTTTTTAGTGCGTTTTTTGTTTTGCAGAAACACACTACAGTCCATTTAACATGGTTTCCTATGGGTCACATTCACATCTGTGCATTTTATGGAAAGGGCCGGGGACTTTTTTTCCAGTTTTTGTTTCCATAGTCTTCAATGGATCAAAAATGTGTATTGAAAAATGCAAAATGCACCTGGAATATGCAAACTGCATAGGTGTGAACCAGGACTAAGACAGGAAATGTGTTACTGGTTGGATCAACAGAAAAAAAATAAAGGTAAAGAACATCAAAATGAAAACCGCCACCAAGTTTAAGGATTGGTGAGCCGCAATATGTTACATTTTTGTTTTTATGTATAATACCACTTTAATGTTGGCCAAATGTAAACAACACAGACAACTGGGAATTAGAACATGATTCTTCAAAATGCAACGCAGAATTAGCGACCATTTTAAAATGTAAGAAGATATACCCCATGACAGACTATTGTTTAATAAGGATGGGAAGTGACTTCTGGTTTTCCCTGTGATGGATTAGATCCATGGATTGGCAGAACCCCATATTCTTTAATGTGCATTTGTATTACACATTTAGAAACATTTGGATCGTTACACACTCTTCTTTAGAATAACATATGCTGTTTTGCACCGTGGACATTGATCAGCCAACAGATTGCACTCCATTTCAAGCTGCTTATCTTTTTCTCTGTTAACCTCTGAAGATTGAGTTATTAAATATTATATGGTTTGGGATTTGTGCATGGCTTAATGTGGAGTATATTTATGAACAGGATACCGGACATCTTGTATCTTATGTATGGATACTGATCACAATTTGCAAATGTTATTTTGATAATAATGATTTTGTGAAAATTATCGAAGGGCCCTTTTTGCTGTAGTTTTTTATTGATAACCTGTTTATGTTTATAGCTTGTGATAAATATATGATTTTTTATCTTACTATAATGTTCAATAGTTCTTTCTAGACATGCTACTAATTGACACAAATTGAGTTCAATTGTCTTGACTGAATGGCTATATACTTAGTGTAATTATATAGCTGCATTGTGCTGTCCATAGTTTTTAATGTACTCAAGTCTTTAGTGTTTAGTCAGAGGTCAAACAATATGAGGTCTATTTATTAAAAAAAAAAAAACTTACAGTACTAATGTCTTAGCATTTGCATAAAAGTCACAAATAATGTCCATAATGTTTGAATTTGCGAAATGTCAGTTTCTACTTGATACCTTTTTCAAGGCAAATGTCACATTGTCTAACATTTAATGCTAATAGCCTTACAGAAAACAGTCTAATAAAATATGCCTAGAAAAGGAAATATTATTAGGGGGACCTCTGCACGGTAAATAAGAAGTGTGTTTATTAAAAAAAATGACAGAGCTATTCGTCCTGTGATACTGCCTGTACATCTGTTTTGTGAGAACGGGGGACTAAAAAAACAAATGTTAATGCACTAATTTCCTTCTAGTTGTAATGCTTTCATTGATAAGAATAGTGTGATTTACAAAAATACAGCATTGTGACCACTAGATGGGGCTAACAATCATAGTAAATAAGTGTTTATCAGCTACTGCAGAGAGTGAACTGCTATACGGAATCGATACAATGTTAACCGCTTCCCGTTCAGCGACGTACCGGTACATCACTGAATAGAAAGGATAATATCTTGGTCATCGCTGCAGCTGCAGCAATGACCGAGGTTTCAGTGTTTCCAGCCAGTGATTCCAAAGCCGCTAAAAGTAATCAGAGTGGCCGCTGGATTACTTTTACAGGTGGCGGAAGGGAGTCCTACCACCCTCCACCACTTTTGCATGGGAGAGCCCAGCAAGAATGCGTCCAGTGGCATCCTGTTCCTGAAGCACAGTGTAAGGAACAGATGTCATTCCTCCCACTATGTGACGTCAGCAACCGGAAGCAACGAGGATTTCATTACTTCTAGTTTCTGTCTGTTGTTTACTGGCCAGTGCCAGCTTGGGATCGAACTGATCCAAGTTTGATCCAAAGCTTTCAAAGGCAGAGGAGACATCTGGGGTCTAGTAGACCTCAGATATGTCAGTAAAGAGGACCTGTCACTGCTTGTTGTTATCACAATTTTTTTTTTACATTTCTTGTGATACCAAATGAAACTGATAAAAAAAAGTGTAAAAATTAAAAAAATTAAAATAAAATAAATAATAAAGTGTAAAAAAAAATGTAAAGCTACCCTGCCCGCCGTGCTTGCACACAACTGCAAATGCATGCGCCAGTCCTGCACGCATATGTAAAAAGCAATTGCACCACACATGTAAGGTATCACTGCAAACAACCCTAAACTGGTAACCTGTAAAGGCTTTTAAAATGTCGCCTTTGTACCTCGTTTTTTAAGGTACCGTAGTTTGGTACGATTCCACAGGCGGATGCAATTTTAAAGTGTGACATCTTTGGTACCTATTTACTCGGCATAACATCAAAAAAATTGGTATTGTATTATGGTTTTGTGCATTAAAATTAATTAAAATATATTTTTTCTAAAAAATAAACATTTTAAAAACCGCTGCGCAAATACTGTGTGACATAAAAATAAGCAACACCTATCATTTTATTCTTATTATATTATATATAATGATTGGGGGTTCTAAGTAGTTTTCTAGCAAAAATATCTTTTATACATGTAGGAGAGGAATGTCAGAATTGGCCTGACTCGAAGTGGTTAAAAAAGACAACACTCTGTTATTTGATACGTATACTGGACGGAAAGGCTGGGTCACACCAAAAGGTGGCGTGAGAAAGCTGCATTTCATGCGTGTTTTTTACTCACCAAGCTCGAATGCACTGTCCCCAGTCTTTGCGCCCAACACCTGGCTCACAGTTCTCTTTAACCCCAGTCCCAACACATCAGCCCTCCATGGTTCTCTCTCTCTCTTAAAGGCATAGAGCCCTAAGGCAAACAGATCTGTACAGCTCAGCTGCCTCTCACCAAAGACCCATCTTTCGCTCCGATAGCCCGGGAAAACTCTCCTTCTCTTGCTGCAGGGTAGTTTGGGTAGTCAAATCCACAGCCCCCATTCACTTGCATTATACTGTGCTCCTTGGGGACTATTTGTCCCCAAGTCCCATGCACTGTCATCCAGGGGGAGGGGATGAGTGGCTGAATTAACTACTCTCCTTTGCTGAACTCCCTAAATGTTAACACATCTGACTGAAGCTCCTCTTTAACAAGGAGAACAGTGAGCAGTACAGTAGTAACACCAACAAATCCCACTCCAAATCTTCTGAGAATAACTTTTTTTTCTGTGGAACGCCACAGTGAAAAGTGGATGTAACCAGTGAAAAGTGAGTGTGACCATGTTTGGTTGTTGTTTAAAGACATACTTGCAGTAGCTTTAATAAAAGTCCCGCATGAAACTGAGAGATTTGTCATAATCTGATAATTGCAAAGGAAGAAACAGTAAAGAAGTTATCAATCATTGGTAAAATTATTTATATATTTGTTTAGTTAGCTACAACTGTACAGTGTTTTTAAAGCAGTGATGATCTTAAGATGGGGGTACTCAGGTGTGGCCCTGAACATCACCACAGGGCTGCACATAAAAATCAGGGAATATTCATTATCAGAGACAGCAGGCACACAACAGGATATAGTCAAAGGCTTTAGGCATATTCAAGAGATGGTTGGAGACTACAGACATGATACAATAGATAGTCAGAGACTACAGACATGATACAATAGATGTTCAGAGACTGCAGACATGATACAATAGATGGTCAGAGACTGCAGACATAATACAAGAGATGGTCAGAGACTGCAGACATGGTACAAGAGATGGTCAGAGACTGTGGACTTAATACAAGAGATGGTCAGAGACTGCAGACATGATACAGGAGATGGTCAGAGACTGCAGACATGATACAGGAGATGGTCAGAGACTATGAATACGAGGAGACTGTGAACAAGCTATAAGAGTTGTTGGAGACTGGGGACAAGCTTCAGGAGACAGTCATAGACTGTAGACATATTACACAAGGCTGCTAGAAATCACTGCTAGAACAGGACAATAGGGTAACACAGATTAGTTTTTGAAAGGGCCCTGAGGGCAGCATAAAAGGTGCATAAAAGGTGCAACAAGCTGCATGCGGCCCCTGGGCCACAGGTTGGGCACCAGGGATTTAAAGTTTGGCAAACCTACAGCACTTGCAGAGAGCACAGTGATAAACACTGAATACACTGCAAGCACACTTGGCATAACGTTTAGAAAACATCATTTGACACTGACTATTCAGCTGAGTACCCCGACACCTGTTGTAGAAGCTTCTGGATGTACAGCATATACAGTGCAAGGGTCAAGAGTATAATGTGCAACATAGTGAATGCAGTGAAGGGGTCAGGGCTATGTAAGGATTTAAGATACAGCATGGTGTACAGAGGTGTATAGACCCCCACACTACCACCAGCATTTAAATGGCTAGCAGGTCTTTGTTACCTTCACAGGGAACCTTGGCTGGGTTTCTTTGATATCTTAACCAAACTGATAGTGCCTCTGTAAACAGGATATATGTGATAATGTGGGACAGCCCTACACAATCCTGAACTGTTGGGCGGTATGCAATAAACCATTTACATGGCACTAAAAGAGCTTTAAAGCAAACCTGACCTCTCTAGCTGCTTGTACTGTGAAGTAATTTTGCAGAACTCCAGCTAACATTTTTTCTAAACCCTGCTGTGTAGAAATAGAAAAAAAGAATACTTACTTTTAGGATATCTGCCCTTACTTTACTATTTACAGTTTAATTCATGATGGTTAGTGAAGCTTTTGCTATACTTCCAGCACAGCGACTCTTGGAGCTGTGGCTCTAATACACAGAAGCCGTACTGATGTTTATCTGCCCCTCTTCTCCATTTGTCCATTCCAAGAAGAACGCCTTTTTTTTTTTTGAATGGCTTACCAAGAATCTGTCTTGAGAAAGGCCATGGAGCCATCACTGGAATACATACAAACAGGAAGTACATGGGGAGAGGCCCCGTTTACTTGAATCAACCTAATGCCCCATACACACGAGCGGAATTTCTGTCAGAAAAATCTTGGATGGCTTTTCTGACAGAATTCCGCTCAAGTTTGACTTGCATACACACGGTCACACAAAAGTTCTCTGAACTTTCGACCGTCAAGAACGCGGTGACGTACAACACTACGATGAGCCGGGAAAATTAAGTTCAATGCTTCCAAGCATCCGTCGAATTGTTTCCGAGCATGCGTGATTTTTTGCTTGTCGGAATTGCATACAGATGATCGCATTTTCGGATAGGAACTTTTTCCGACCGAAAAATAGAGAACCTGCTCTCAATCTTTTGCTGGCTGGAATTCCGCCAGCAAAAGTCCGATGAAGCATACACGCGGTCGCATTTTCCGACTAAAAGCTCTCATCGGAATTTTGCTGGCGGCATTTCCAATCGTGTGTACGGGGCATTAGAGTTCTACTTGTTTTTTTAACAAGTAAAATAGGGTTAACATCTACTTTCATTAAATGCAAGTAAGGCACTGTCATAGTCTATTATCCAGGGAAGCTTATAGAAAAGATAGGTTAGATATGTTAGTAGCTAAAGAAATGAGTTAACCCCAAATTTAAATTAAGTTTGCTGCATTTTGCAAATAATCCATTCATGTTAATGGGGCCAATTCTCGTGCATTTCAAATTCACCTTGTTTCCCAGCTAAACTCCAGGGAAAGAGATACGAAAAAACACATATATGAAAGATGTTTTACCTGTCAAAGGATTCATATTTCTGTATATCCATTACTGAGATTTACACAGCTCTTCCACACAACACATTTCTGTATGGTCTGATATCAAGTCAGATTAAAGTACTTATACTGCTTGCATTTCAAAAAAATAATTAACAATGTATTAAATAACATAGAAGTGTGTTAATGTGCGTCATTTATATATGCCTCGGGTTCAGCTTTAGGTCAATGGAATGGAGATCTTCATCTCAACACATCTGAAATTGAATGGCAACACATGTATATGTTCATGCAACATTGCTTTTGCTATGGATGAATACTAAAAGCAGACTGTGATAAAAAAGGTCTCTTCATTTTTAAAAGGAGTATGTGATACCAAACTGTAGGGGGGGCCACAGCTTCTGATTAGGTGCTTTGTAAGTCATACAAAACTAATGATGTAGCTAAAGCCAAACCTTTTTTTTTTTTTTTTCGTTTTGAAAGAATAGTGATTTTTTTTTTTTTCGTTTTTATCTGGTGATCTGGCCAGTAACACACTCCTGTATTAGAGTGCCCCCATTCTGGATGAAGGAGCACAGGGGCATCTTTGGACAGCAGCATTGTCCGTCTGGGGGGAGGGGTGTGTTAGATGAACTAGCAGATTTAAATACACTAACAAAGTTAACCCCCCACTCCAGTTCACACTGCAGTTACACAAGCAGTCACAGCAAAATTTTTTCCTTTGGGGATAAAGTCTTTACATAAATAAATAATAGCTGATCATTGCAAGTACCCCTGTCAGCGGTAAACGGTTTGTCTCCAGCCTCTAACTGCTAGATTTGCAGAAGAGCTGGTTCTGTTGAACAACATCAGACTAACTGGCTGGATCACCACATGAAAGTAAAAGAAATCATATCATATCTCATCTAAGAATTGGCAAGCTGCAATACAATAAATGTTTGCTTTTGGGTTTAATATCACTTTACGGGGTTAGAATCCATGTCAGATTTGTATTGCTGCCTGTGTGCTCACCAGGAAGATTCACTCTTTATATATTTCTCCTTGTGACCATTTTCCAAAATTGAGGGAAAATCCAAACTTTTGAGTTGCCAACAGAATAAGAAATGAATGGAAATCTTCCAATAGAGACACTTTTCACACTGACAATGGCAAAGAGATTTTCCCTCACTTTCTGTTGCGACAAGAAGACAGAACGTAAAGGAAAATCTCCCTAATGCTACATAAATAGCAGGAAAAAAAAAGACACACATGGGTTTTTAAAGCTGAATTCCAGGTATGACAATTTTTATATAGTTAAATTGGTCAATCATAGACCAATGAAAGTATGTATGCATACCTATGGAATCCCTGTGGAAGCTGGAAATCCCTCTAGTAGGTACTGTACCGCTATTATTAATAATGTCAAATGGGTACGCTGTTGCATGACCATGCAATTGTCATTCAAAGTGCGACAACGCTGAAAGCTGAAAATTGGCTTAGTCAGGAAAGGGGTAAAAGCGCCCGGCATTGAAGTGGTTAAATATAATTACAAATAGGTTGTCATTGTTCAAAAAATCAAATTCTTAAGTTGGTAAATGGAGTGGTGAAGTTACAAATTAATATGAACCCTAAATGTGTGCCACTACACCTCCAAGCCTGGTGTCCTACCACTTCTCTCAACATTTTTTATCTATGTCATTTTTCAGCAGTTTAAACAGATACATTTTCCCACGATACTGACACTATAATGTCTAATGAAAATGGAACACAGAGAATTCCAACAGCTGAAAAATTTCCTTTATTCAAGCCAAACATACAGCATGATCTATAGGGAGGTAAAAAGAGGACATTCATGTTTTTACTGTTTTTTTTCTCTGCTTTATAAAAGGGCAGTTTGGATGCTTTACCATTATGAAATATACTTAAGCCCCTTATTTAAGAGGTTTATACATCACCGCATTATCAGTGAAAGCTTTCTAAATGAAAGAAAAAACGGTGTCATTTATTGTGCCATAGAGACCATTTGTATTCTGCTCTAAAAGTGTAATCAATATAGTGCATTATTTTTCTGCTGTATAAGTGAAGAAAGACACAAAAAGATAAACCAGCCCGTTTGGCTTTTGTAACAGCTAACAAGTTTCCACCTTGATAGCACAACCATTAACCTCTCTTTTTTATTATTGTGCTATAAAGTGGTTTTGCAGCTCCCAGAAATGTTACAAAATACAGGAAACAATACCAATTTTAATTACAAAAAAAAGTACCCTACCCAGGCCGAAAATGGAAAAAAATGGAAAAATTAGGTTTAATTTGTTAATTTAATATGCAATAATAACCCACAGCATTTGTATGCTCAATGGTGCTAGCTTATGTAATAACCTCCAGCATTGATGGCAGTGTCTGTGATTCCCATATAATCCCCATATAAACTGGCTGGAGTGGTTAACTCTCTGTGTGGGGCTCTGAGCTCTGACAGATTTTACCCCCTTCATGACCAGTCCATTTTTTGCTATATAGGAATGCGCTACTTTAACTGGTAATTGCAGGGTCATGCAACACTGTACCCAAAAGGAATTTATATCATTTTTTTCACACAAATAAATGCTTCTTTTTTAGCTTTTACTATATAAAAGAAGAAAAAAAAATGTTAAAAAAGTTTTACTTTCTGCTATAAAACATCTAATAATAAAAATAAAAATCTTTATATATTTAGGCAAAAATGTATCCTGCTACGTGTCTTTGGTGAGAAAAAATCCCCATAAGTGTATATTATTTGGTCTGTGTGAAAGCTACAGCACCTACAAATGATGGGATATATACTGGAATTTTTTTTTTAGATACTGGTATTGGTGGCGATCGGTGACTTAGGTGCGGTTCACACTGGGGCGAAATGTCAGGCGACTAAGTCCCCAGACAAGTTTTGCAGTTGCAATGTGCAATGAAACCGTTCTAATCGGAGCGACTTGAGCCGTTCCGACTTAGAAAAAGGTTCCTGCATTACTTGGGGCTGACTTTAGAGCAGCTTGCATTGAATTCTATTAACCACTTAAGAACTGAGCCTCTTTTTTAGATGTGTTGTTTACAAGTTAAAAACATTTTTTTGCTAGAAAATTACTTAGAACCCCCAAACATTAGACATTTTTTTTCCCAACACCCTTGAGCATAAAATGGCAGTCATTGCAATACTTTCTGTCACACCATATTTGCGCAGCGGTCTTACAAGCGCATTTTTAGAAAGAATACACTTTTTTTAATTAAAAAATAAGACAACAGTAAAGTTAGCCCATTTTTTTTAATATTGTGAAAGATAATGTTACGCCGAGTAAATTGATACCCAACATGTCACGTTTCAAAATTACAGAGAAGGTCTAAGGTTAGAATTATTGCTCTAGCTCTACAGATCACGGCGATACCTCACATGTGTGGTTTGAACACCATTTTCATATGCGGACGCTACTCATGTATGCGTTCGCTTCTGCACGTGAGCTCTGTGGTACGGGGCGTGTTAAACAATTTTTTTTTTCTTATTTATTTTACCTTTTATTTTTTATTTTTACACTGTTTTTTTAAAAAAAAAAAAAAAGTTGTGTCACTTTTATTCCTTTTACAAGGAATGTAAACATCCCTTGTAATAAAAAAAAAGTATAACAGGACCTCTTAAATATGAGATCTGGGGTCAAAAAGACCTCAGATCTCATATTTACACTTAAATGCAAAAAAAAAAAAGAAAATTAAAAAAAATTGTCATTTAAAAAAATAAGTTAAAAAATGTCCCTTTAAGAGCTATGGCAGAAGTGACGTTTCAGACGTCGCTTACGCCCTGCACTGTCATGGAGACGATTGGGGGCCATCTTCCCCTCACACGTCTCCATGCCAAGGAAGGAGGAACATCCGATCCCCTCCGCCACTGCCAGCGGCTCCAGTAAGCGGCGGAGGGCACCGAAGAGTGACGGCAGGGGAGGGGCCCTTTCCCGCCGCTGATAAAAGTGATCTTGCGGCGAATCCGCCACAGAGACCACTTTTATCTTGAAGCGGACCGCCAACCGAACAAGAGGATACCGGGGTTATGGCAGCTAGCTGCTGCCATAACAACGATATCCCCGTCAAAGTAAGGACGTATATCGGCGTGCGGCGGTCCGGAAGTGGTTAAAGAAGCCATTTGTAAGCTGCGCTGATGTCGTGCTGTGCGGGGCAGCTTCAAAGTCGGGTGACACTGGCTGGGAAGGTATTAATATCTACGGGCAATCAAGAGGTTAACTGTGTGTCTAAAAAGTGTAACGTGTGCTGCTTTGTACTACTGATCTATGTGTTTCTTTTCCCTCTGTACAGAGCTCTGGACTGTGATTGGACACAGCCAATCAGCAGGTTCCAGCCATGAATCATTGGCTGGGATTTGCTGACAGACTCCCGCTGTGTACAATCACAGGGGAGTAGCGAGGAGCATGTGCCTGAAAAAGACAGTGACGTGTGGGTATGTCCCAATGCCTGTAGCTGCCACCTGTGACAGGTTGGCAAGTGGTTAACCATTTCAATACAGGGCACTTATACACCTTGCTGCTTTTGTTTCTGTTATAAAATTTTGTAAATAAGTAAGTTTTCTCTTTCACTGATGGGCACTGATAAGGCAGCACTGATAAGGTGGCACCAATGAGCAGGCACTGATGGGCACTGACAATGGGCATTGATATGCGGCACTGATGAGCACTGGTAGCCGGCACTGATGGGTGGCACTGATATGCAGCACTGATGGGCATTGATAGGCGGCACTGATGGACACTCATGGGTGGCACTGGTGGGCACTGAGAGGCGACACTGATGGGCACTGAAAGGCTGCAAAGATGGGTTCTTATGGGTGGCACTGATAGGCGGCATTGCTGGGCACTGATGGGCACTGATAGGTGGCACTGCTGGGCACTGATAGGCAGCACTGCTGGGCACTGATAGGCGGCATGGATGGGCATTGATACGTTGCACTGATGGGCACTGATACGCGCAATGATAGGCATCCCTGGTGGCACTGGCAGTGGTAGGCATTGTGAGTGGGCACCGATTGGCAGCTGCCTGGGCACAACGATCGCCGCAATACGCGCCCCCGGGGTCGTGCAGCGGCTTAATATCCTGAGGACGTCATATGACGCCCAGTCAGGTTATTGAAACCACTTTGCTGCCGTCATTCTGCTATATGGCGGGTGGCAAGTGGTTAATTAGTAATATGCAGCAGGAAAGTAGGTTAATGCACTGTCATTATCATTAATGCATTAGTGATCAGTGGCAGTTAATTAACCCCCTTTGTGCTGCATTCGTGGCACCATTGTCAGTGTTAATTAACCCACTGGTGCAGCACAAAGAGGTTAATTGGCTGCCACCGGTCACGAATGCATCAGTGACAGTGCATTAACCTCCTTTCCTGCTGCATATTACAATACTATTGCTAATTAAGCAAACTTCTCTCAGCTGCTGCCCCCCCCCCCCCCCCATTCAAAGAGTTATGTATATAATCTAATATAAGTGAAAGAAGCTACTAAAAGATGTGTCACAAAAGGAAGAAAAAATGAACATACAAGTGAAGAAATAAAATAAATGAGTGTTCAAAGTGTACAAATATGAAGTGCTAATGTGAATACAGCTGCTGCAAAACCTAATCGTGTTCGCAATACACAAAGTTGAACAAGATAACTTTATTATATTCAATTTTATAATCTGCTTACTGTGATGTGATGCACTGCTTGGTTCCTCCTCGATCGCACTTGCATGTCACAGTTCTGCAGCACTCTATGCTCCTTTCCCATCCTGCTGCCTGGCTGGCCTCTCAGTGACGTCACACCGGCCGGGACTAGAAAGCAACTGTGGGGCAGAGATTACTCCACCTGACAGGGAAGTGAAGGGCGGGCGGGGCTGGTCTTAGCCTTGTGCCCTGGTTGGGCCACCCTTTGCAGCTATAACAGCTTCAACTGGGAAGGTTGTCCACAAGGTTTAGAAGTGTGTCTATCGGAATGTTTGACTATTCCTCGAGAAGGGCATTTGTGAGGTCAGGCACTGATGTGGATTAGAAGACCTGGCTCTAATTCATCCCAAAGATGTTCTATTGGTTGAGGTCAGGGCTATGTGCAGGCCAGTCAAGTTCCTCCATCCCAAACTCGCTCATCCATGTCTTTATGGACCTTATTTTTGTGCACTGGTCCAAATCATTTGGTAGAGGGGGGATTATGGTGCGGGGTGGTTTTTCAGGGGTTGGGCTTGGCCTCTTAGTTCCAGTGAAGGGAACTCTTAAGGTGTCAGCATACCCAGGCATATTGGACAATTTCATGCTCCCAACTTTGTGGGAACAGTTCGGGGATGGCCCCTTCCTGTTCCAACATGACTGTGCAACAGTGTACAAAGCAAGGTCCATATTGACTTGGATGAGCGAGTTTGGGATGGAGGAACTTGACTGGCCTGGCCCTTGACCTCAACCTGATAGAACACCTTTGGGATTAATTAGAGCAGAGACTGCGAGCCAGGCATTCTCGTCCAACTTCAGTGCATGACCTCACAAATGCCCTTCTGGAAGAATAGTCAAACATTCCCATAGACACACTCCTAAATGTTGTTGACAGCCTTCCCAGAAGAGTTGAAGCTATTATAGCTGCAAAGGGTGGGCCAACTTAATATTGAACCCTACGGACTAAGACTGGGATTCCATTAAAGTTCATGTGTGTTTAAAGGCAGGTGTCCCCATACTTTTGGTAATATAGTTTATGTCAGAGCAACAATTGTATGCAAATACTTTATCTGCATGGAATTTACTACATTGTATTTACCCATGATACATGGAGATTCCAGTGATAAATAATTGTACTTCCTCTGCCAACATGGCATACAATTTTTTGGCCAGTTGCTTTGCTTGGAGCATATGCATTTAATTGCTTAGTGAGTTGGTCATATAACACACCCGTTTTCATGTTCAGAAGCGTTCAAATGTACCATATAGATTTGTTTCTGCCCTCAATCATTTCTTCCTTTTTAATAAACAAACCTGCATCTGCAGCGCAGTCCTAGACTATGCCTTTTCTATGGAAGCAATATACAAATTGTAAAAATTGTGGTAAAAGGATTTCTCTATTTTTTTTTAATGTTGAAGAGGTGAGTTAGAACCTTTTTGTGGGTTTTATAGCTGTCTATGTTCCTCCTGGGGAGATCTAACTTCAGTTTGATGACAGCTGCCAACTGGAAGAAAAGTAAGGTGAAATCCTTAAACTGACAGGTATCAGTGGAACAGGGGGCGAGGAAGAACTTTCCCAGCAGTTTTCATCCACCAGTCCTAATTGAAGGAATACTGGTGGGCCTAATGAGCAGATATGGCTCAAATGACAATGCTTTTGAAAGCGAAGCTAGAACTCTAAGAAGGGGATTAGTAAATCGAGATTATAAGAAAAGACATTTTGTTATAGCATGTCAAGGAGTGAGAGGCAGTAAATTACACATGCTCTTATATAGGAAAGAGAGTTAAGGTCACAAAAAAGAGGGAAAGGACATAGAGGTTCATTTACTAAAGTCAACTAGGCTGCTAACTTTGCAATGAAAGTTGCACTTTGCAAGGGAATTTTTCCAAGAGCTTAGTGAATGAGGTGAAGCTCTGCTGATTTCCATCATCTAACCCACACATGACCTCTTTTGTACCGATAAAGATATATGGCCACATGTTTTAAATCTTCAAAGTATAGGAATGTGTTCACTGAGCAATATATTCATGCACAGTTTGCATATTGATAATGCTGAGAAGGAGAAGACAATAAAAAGGTGGAGAAATTATTGCTGTGGGAGATGAGAGTATGGTTTCTACATCAAGCAAGGAGACAGTTAAAAGTAACATAAGGATTGGTGTGGGGTAAACATTATTCAGAATGGGATACTACAAGTGTAATATATATTATTTGTGCCTGTGGTGCATTTATATTGATAAAACCAGGAAAGGCCTTAAGCAGAAATTATATCAGTATCTGCAGTATATGACATCTGCATTTTTACTTGAATTATTATTTTTTTTGTGGTAGTCAGGCATTTTTGCCTTTCAACATGATAGAGATTTTGCGTTACTAAAAATTTTAGATTGTAGACAGGATTTCCAACAAAAAATGCTGATTAAACGATATGGAAAATAGGTGGATTGAACCTCTTGAAGTGAAAACTCCTTCGGGCACTATTGAAAAAAGTTTTTCATATGTGAATGGGTGGAGATCTGTACACCCAAGGTTTTAACTATTGATTTACACAACAAACAACAACAGTTTTCTACTAGTGCAGTGAAAGCCCTGACGGACACTGGGGATCCATATACATGGAGACATTGCTGGAAATGCTATAGAACACACTGGTGTGTGGTGGACCATTCAGTTATGCAGAGTTTGGGTCTGATGACATGAGTGCTGGTTGGGTATATCTGGAGGAGGTAACAACATTTTTCTATCCTTAATAACTCTTGTTGATATGTTATGAGGATAGATGCAGTCATATTAATGCCAATGTTATACTCGGGACACATCTAATGCCGCGTACACACGGTCGGACTTTTCAGCTACAAAAGTCCGACAGCCTGTCCGACAGACTTTCGACTGACTTTTGGCGGACTTGCGGCGGACTTGCGGCAGACTTTCCTACAAACGGACTTGCCTACATACGATCACACGAAAGTCCGACGGATTCGTACGTGATGACGTACACCGGACTAAAATAAGGAAGTTGATAGCCAGTAGCCAATAGCTGCCCTAGCGTGGGTTTTTGTCCGTCGGACTAGCACACAGACGAGCGGATTTCTGGGTCCGGCGTAGTTATGACGTAAAGATTTGAAGCATGTTTCAAATCTAAAGTCCGTCAGATTTGAGGCTGCAAAAGTCCGCTGAAAGTTCGCTGAAAGTCCGGGGAAGCCCACACATGATCGGATTGTTAGCCAGCTTTAGTCCGTCGACGTCCGTCGGACTTTTGTAGACGAGAAGTCTGACCGTGTGTACGCGGCATAAGGCACTCTTGATGATATACACAACGGCAAGTGGTTAATACTAGGATTAGGGATGAGCTTCGAGTTCGAGTCGAACTCATGTTCGACTCGAACATTGGCTGTTCGCAAGTTCGCCGAACAGCGAACAATTTGGGGTGTTCGCGGCAAATTCGAATGCCGCGGAACACCCTTTAAAAGTCTATGGGAGAAATCAAAAGTGCTAATTTTAAAGGCTTATATGCAAGTTATTGTCATAAAAAGTGTTTGGGGACCCGGGTCCTGCCCCAGGGGACATGGATCAATGCAAAAAAAAGTTTTAAAAACGGACGTTTTTTCAGGAGCACTGATTTTAATAATGCTTAAAGTCAAACAATAAAAGTGTAATATCCCTTTAAATTTCATAGCTGGGGGGTGTCTATAGTATGCCTGTAAAGGGGCGCATGTTTCCCGTGTTTAGAACAGTCTGACAGCAAAATGACATTTCGAAGGAAAAAACCCATTTAAAACTACTCGCGGCTATTGCATTGCCGACAATACACATAGAAGTTCATTGATAAAAATGGCATGGGAATTCACCACAGGTGAACCCCGAACCAAAATTAAAAAAAAATGACGTGGGGGTCCCCCTAAATTCCATACCAGGCCCTTCAGGTCTGGTATGGATATTAAGGGGAACCCCGGCCAAAATTTTTAAAAAAATGACGTGGGGTTCCCCCTAAATTCCATACCAGACCCTTCAGGTCTGGTATAGATTTTAAGGGGAACCCCGCGCAAAAAAAAAAAAAAAAAAAAACACGGCGTGGGGTCCCCCCAAAAATCCATACCAGACCCTTATCCGGTGAACGCAACCTGGCAGGCCGCAGGAAAAGAGGGAGGGCGAGAGTGCGGCCCCCCCTCCTGAACCATACCAGGCCACATGCCCTCAATATTGGGAGGGTGCTTTGGGGTAGCCCCCCAAAACACCTTGTTTGCGCCAGACATAGCGTTTTCTTTGATGGCCAAAAAGTTCAATTTTAGTCTCATCAGACCAGAGCACCTACCTCCATACATTTTGGGAGTCTCCCACATGCCTTTTCCCAAACTCAAAACGTGCTATTTTGTTTTTTGCTGAAAGTAATGGCTTTCTTCTGGTCACTCTGCCAAAAAGCCCAACTCTATGGAGCGTACGGCTTATTGTCGTCCTATGTACAGATACAGAACTGTACATGATACAGATGTAGAACTCTGCAGCTCCTCCAGGGTTACCTTAGATCTCTGTGCTGCCTCTCTGATAAATGCCCTCCTTGCCGGTCCATGAGTTTTGGTGTGCGGCCGTCTCTTGGCAGGTTTGCTGTTGTGCCATGTTCTTTCCATTTGGTTATGATGGATTTGATGGTGCTCCTAAGGATCAACAAAGATTTGGATTTTTTTTATAACCTAACCCTGACTTGTACTTCTCAACAACATTGTCCCTTACTTGTTTGGAGAGTTCCTTGGTCTTCATGGCAGTGTTTGGTTAGTGGTGCCTCTTGCTTAGGAGTTGTAGCCTCTGGGGCCTTTCAAAAAGGTGTGTATATGTAATGACAGATCATGTGACACTTAGATTGCACACAGGTGGACATCCTTTCACTAATCATGTGACTTCTGAAGGTAATTCGTTGCACCAAAGTTTTTTATGGGCTTCATAACAAAGGGGGTGAATACATACGCACATGCCAATTATCAGTTTTTTATTTCTGAAAAATAGTTTTATGTATATATTTTTCTAATTTTACTTCACCAACTTAGACTTTTGTGTTCTGATCCATTACATATAATTCAGATTAAAAAACATTGAACTAAAGGCTGTAATGTAACAAAATAGGTAAAAAGCCAAGGGGGATGAATACTTTTGCAAGTCACTGTATGTAACTAACTGCTTACCTTTACATCTCTACATGCACAGATTCACAACAGCAGCAGAAGTCAAAGCAACTGACTATGCATGCACAGTGCTGTAACTAGATTACTAAGAATGTGATCAAGGCCAGAGTTCCCTGTGGCAAGGGGGGGAGGGGGGCGAAGAGGGAAAAAATTATAATTAAACTTAACGGTGATCACATTAAAATGTGTTTTAGACTTAGTAATTTTAAGACATAAAAATCTGGTTGAGGAATACAACATACAACGTTCAGCTAAAACAGACATTTTATCAGTCAACATTAAATCCAAATTCCTTCAAATTCTTTGCCTGGGTTATCCCTTCACTTGGAAAACCGAGACCTTGAAGTACCTAGGAATACAACTAATACATATAGTACTTTGTATATCCACAATTACATCCTGCTTTACCGAGACATTTCTTCAACTGCACTTAAATGGAAGCCAGACCACCTTTAATTTTTAGGCTGGATAGCATAAATAGAATTACCAATCCCCCTAAGCTCTTAAAATGTCAATAAACACACATCATGAACAAACATCAATAAATGTTGTATTACATGCTGTTCATACTCACTCAGTAACTATGAGATTTGTTTTCTGTATTCTGCAAAAAACCTGGTTGATCCTGTGGCTCTCTATCTCCACCTGCTGTCCATGTCCCCAATTCAGCTAGGGATTTGCAGAGCAGTGGCGGCAACTTTGCACATGGTTAGTTTTTAGTGAGTTTCTATGCTGAGATTTTCTTCCCTTTAACCTCTGAGCAGACCATGTGACTATGGAGACACGTGGGTGTATGCACAGTGGTAAATGACAGCCCACTCCCTCCTTCCTTCTCCATGCCCTCTAACCATCTAAATACAATGGGAGGGGATATTACATGTGGATTAATGGATGAATCACCTCCCTCCTTTTCTAAGGCTAAAGGGGCGTGACACAGCCTGTGACTGGCAGAAATCCGTCCACGCCATGTTATTTCCCCAAAATAATATTTGATTTCAAATATATATTTGTATACTAATTTAAAACAGTTTATTGATATTATTTATTTAATTTTTTTTTATTATTTTAAACATGTAACCAGAAGCAGAGGACTAGAAGCTCCTCCTGTTTATGTTTCCCTGCAGACAGGCTGGGAAAGAGCTGGGCCATGTGACAGCTGTATATCGATATATAATTACAGAAAATTACAGTGCCATCATCCACATACAGAAATAGAAGGAACAATGTAAATTAAACAGTGTGTGTTCAGTATCACTTTAAATATATTTAAGGCGCTGCTGATAAGTGTAGCCAATTTGTGATTTTAAAAAACTCCAAGCCGGGGGGCGTGGCCTGCTGCTGAGTTCCGAGCTCCGCTCCACGGCTTGGAGAACGGCAACCCGCAGCTACCTTCCTCTTCACAGCTCACACCACCGAAGCGTGGGAGGACCGGGGACACTCTAGGGCATGTCGCTGCGGAGTTACAAGCCGCCGAATCCCCGCCACCTGACGGATTACTATCCGGCGGCCGCCGCCATGCAAGGGACCCAAGATGGTGCCGACGCCAGCAATAACGACGGCTCTCATAACGGCTCTGATTGCCTGCCTGCTGCCCCTGCAGCGCTGCCTCGTCAAGGAGTCCCAGCCACAGCGTCCACAAAGGACACTATGGACACCCACCCTCCTCCAGAGGAGCCCCTAGGAGGACTTCACCCTGACAGAGGTAAGAGGCTGGCTACCTCCCCTGCACACTCCCCAAACAAGGAACCACATGCTAAAAAGCAATTGTGGTCCCATGTTGTTGCAGGGTCACATGGATCCCAAAATGCTTCCGCTCTGGCTGCTATCCCTGCCACGGATAACACTCTTTATGAAACAACACTGAAATCTATGCTTCTTACACTACAGCAAGATTTACACAGGGAGCTTCAATTATCAATATCCCAGATGCATGACAAGATAGACTGCATAGAAGAGAGTACAGATACTCTGGAAGAAAATTTGCAGGATTACTCTAAAGCGCACAATGAATTGTTAGATGCACATGAGCACCACACGGAAGAAATCCACCACATTAAAATGAAATTAGCGGATTTAGAAGACCGCTCCAGGCGAAACAATATCAAATTTAGAGGCATCCCTGAGTCGGTCAAACCGAACGAAATCACACCATACGTGCAGCAACTTATCTCCGCCTTACTCCCGCATCTCAACGCCCGTGATACTCTTATTGACCGGGCCCACAGAATCACTAAACCGCCACACCTCTCAGATGACATCCCTAGAGATGTGTTGGCGTGGATAAATTTCTTCCATGTTAAGGAGCAAGTTCTCTCTGCTGCCAGATCCTCGAAACCCCTGCCGGCCCCCTACGCTAATATTAAACTATTCACTGATCTGTCTCCTGCCACAATGGAAATGCGCAGAGCTTTCGCCCCAGTTACATCTATTCTCCAGCAGAAAAAAATAGTGTATAGATGGGGCTTCCCAACGAAATTGCTGGTTACTCACCAACAAAAGATCGTCCCTATTCTCACTCCAAAAGATGGCTACAAGAAACTCACCAACTGGGGTCTCCTCCCCATTGCTCCTAGAGAAATGGATCAAGCTATCCCCACATTCAAGCCATCTGATTCTAAACACACGGCAACTAAAGTATCTAACAAAATATGACCTAAGGCTAAGCCCAGGTCCCCAGCCCTTCTCATCTCCAGCCTGGCCGAAACACCCTTTTTTCTCACCACCCCTCAGGTTTAAAGTTGTGCTAAGCACACGGTTCCTCGACTTTTGATATCATTACAGATTATTCAACAACTGTTTTATCTCTCTTTCAGGATTTAAAATTGTTTGTATTTTAGTAGCTGATTAGTTCTTTGTTCATCTACCGGTAGCACATACAGCATTGATTTGTCTCTCTGTGTATCTCCCAACTATTAGCGGTAGGTGAGGTCTCTCTCCCTCGGCCTAGGCCCTCATAATTGCTCTACTATCATGTCACTCTCAATCACCTCCCTTAATGTGAAAGGCCTAAACTCGCCTTTTAAACGCAACCTGCTATGGAAAGAAGCATTACAACAGCATGCAGATGTAATCTGTGTTCAAGAGACACACTTTTCTAAACTTAAACAACCCCAATGTATTAACAAAAAATATCCCCACTGCTTCTTTGCAAACGCCTCTAAAAAAAAAGAGAGGAGTGATGATTGCCATTAATGCGGCAATAGATTTCAAACTCCACCATTGTGAAAGTGATGAGGAAGGCAGATTCTTAATCCTATCAGCCACGTTTGACAACCGCCCTCTCAGGTTAGTCAACATTTATGCTCCCAACACGGGCCAAAAAAAATTCTATGCCAACCTCTTTGCCAAATTGACTCCTTTTAGATCTTCACCCTTAATTATTTGTGGAGACTTTAATTAAGTAATTGACCCTTCACTAGATACTTCCAATCCTTCACGATGTAGGCCCTCAGCGCTATCCACTATTCTTAAACGAGAGGACTTGTACGACCCCTGGAGGTGCATGCATGATATGAAGAGAGACTACACCTACTTCTCCCCTCCACACCAATCTTATTCTTGAATTGACATGTTTATAACAAATAAGCATCTACTTCAGTCTATCACCGTTTCTCATATTGGAACCATATCGTGGTCTGACCATGCTCCAGTCACGATAAAGCTAGCATCCCCTACACAAATCACCACTGAATACCTCCCTCCTTAACAATCCCACTTTTGAGTCTCAGATACAATCTGATATTGACAATTATTTCCAGCAAAATGTAAATTCTGTAACTGATCACACTATTCTTTGGAATGCTCACAAGGCTTGCCTAAGAGGTCTTTTCATAAAACTTGGGGCCCAAGCAAAAAAACAACACTCCCATACTACTGAGTCCCTCCTAAAACAAATTTGATCTCTTGAACTCACGAACAAGAGATCCCCCTCTAGTAATATCTCCATAGAACTTAAAAATCTCAGACTCCAGCTCAGCGATCACCTTCACAAAAATTTTGATTATTACATAAAGAGACTACGATTATATACCTACTCATCAGCCAATAAACCAGGGAAATTTATGGCCAGACAATTTAAAAAACAAATCTCCAACAAAAAAATCGCCTTCCTTACTGGTTCTCAAGGACAGCGCCTGACTAATCCGCTAGATATTGCCAATGAATTTGGCAATTTCTACACAAAACTTTACAATCTTACGGAAACAGACCCCCAATCTGCTCCCTCCCAAACTGACATAATGAAATTTCTATCCTCTATCTCCCTTCCCTCTATTTCTTCAGAACAACTTGACCTCTGAGCAGCGCCTTTCTCACATAACGAAATCCAAAAATTGATAAAAAAACTTACCACTACATTCACCCAACCCTTAGTCCCCCATTTGTGTAACATGTACAACCAATTTGCTACCACAGGTTTAATCCCTAGGGAATCCCTCGACGCCTTAGTGGTCACCATTCCAAAAGCGGGAAAGGCTCCAGACAACCCTGCCAACTACCGTCCGATCTCACTCCTCAACACAGATACTAAACTTTATGCCAAACTCCTTGCACAACGCCTCTCCACTATCATCCCCCAGATTATTCACCCTGATCAAGTGGGATTTGTGCCCGGCAGACAAGCCTCAGATGGCACCAGACGTTTTATTGACCTTATCCAATGGACAGAGCATATTCGAGCGCCTTCTCTCTTCCTTTCTTTGGATGCAGAGAAGGCATTCGATAGAGTTTATTGGCCGTACATGGAGGCAGTGTTCCGCAAATTTGGACTGTCATATTAGGTTTGTACACTCACCCATCTGCACGCATTTGGACTTCGGGTGTCGTCTCCAACCCCTTTCAGATTACTAATGGCACCAGACAGGGGTGCCCGTTGTCCCCTCTAATATTTGCCATGATAATGGAACCTTTAGCACAACTTATTAGATCTGACCCATCGATCTCGGGGATAAAAATTGGAGAAGTTGATCACAAAATTGGCCTATATGCAGATGACGTGATTATAGCCCTAACCAATCCTTTGGTGTCCCTTCCTGCAGTCCAAAGAGTCCTAGAATTGTTCAGTGTCGTATCAATGTATAAGCTGAATCACAGTAAATCCCTAATGCTTAACCTTGGCCTAGACCCTCAGACTATAAAATCCATTAACTCTACCTCGCCATTTGCTTGGGCCCCCAACTCTTTTCTCCCATATTTGGAAATCCATCTAACATTCCCTAGCCAGTTAATATTGAGAACCAACCTAGAAGACCTCGTGGGCAAGCTCATGCGGCTAGTAAAAGAACTAAGTAAGGTTCCAGCCTCTTGGGCTCGTAGGGTAGCTCAGGCAAAAATGTATTTACTTCCCCATGTTTTATATTTTTTTCGTACAATACCCCTACCTCTAGCACAGAACTAGATCAAGAAACTCCAAGGGATCATTAAAGCGGGGTTCCACCTAAATTTTGAACATTATCTCTATGCATTCTCTTCCTTGCCTAGATGCTGACATGCTGTGTAAAAAAATTTAAATCGCCATAATTACCTTTTTTTTTCTAATCTTCTTAGCACTTCCTGGTTTTCCTCCCATGGGAGTAGGCGTGTTTCTAGCCTCTCCCAGACCTCCCACAGTCCCCTGGGAGCTAGTCTCAGGCTTCCCAGCATGCATTGTGCAACAGCGTCATCACAACATCTCGGTGAATGCTGGGAGCACAGCATTCACCGCATCCAGGAAATACATGCTTGTGGGCTTCAAATGCCCACAATGAAGATGGAAACCGCCTTCAGTGAATTTTAAAAGTTATTCTTTACAACGAAATCGGACACAGGCAGACTTATTACACAGAACATGTGAGTAGATAATCATGAGAAGAAAAGTTTGTGAATGAACTCCAAAAAAAAAAAAACGATAGATAGGTGGACCCCCGCTTTAATAGTTTCATTTGGCAACAAAAGCGTCCTAGAGTAAAAAAAGCTATACTTGTAACCCCAGCGCAACACGGAGGCTTGGGTGCACCAGACATCCAAGCGTATCACCGAGCAACTATTTTAGATCAACTGAAATCTTGGTGGTCAGATAACCACCACAAAAACTGGAAACAAATTGAAGCCACCATACTGCTTACGAACACTAAACTCTTCCTCGCCGCGTTATGGCTGAATCTTCATCCTAAGCGATACCCTCTCGATACCATCACATCCTCCATAAGAGTCTGGTCTGCACTACTGCAATTCAATGGAGGGATCTCAGTAGACACTCTAACATCACTACCTATTGAGGCGATGCACCTTATCTCCCCAGACTTACCCCTTTCGGAGTGGACAAAAGCCAGAATCACCAGCTTTGAAATGCTTTTCTCGCCTTCAGGTTTGCATACCTTTGAACATCTAACACAGCAATTTGGTCTATCCAAGCACACATTATTTCTCTACTTGCGGATTAGATCCAGCCTGTTAAAACTGGGCTGGTCATCCTCGGACTGTGTCTTGCTCCCCCTGATCAAGTTCTACAACCTGGATACATCCAAGGCCAAGGAAATCTCTCTAGTGTATAAACTGCTCACCAAGCCAGCTACCGACCTGCTATCTTCCTCCAAACAGTATTGGTCCTCTGCTGGAACACCCACCTCCAGTTCTACAGTGGCAAAAAGCCCTCACATTGCCTCTACGCCTATCTCACTGTATTAACCATTGGGAATCACTACAGAAGCTTTTTCACAAATGGTACTTTACCCCAGAAAGGCTAGCGAAGATATACCCGAATTCCTCGCCCAAATGCTGGAGAGCCTGTGATAAAACTGGATCTCTTGCACATATATGGTGGGAGTGCCACCTCGTTAAGAATTTTTGGAGGAAGGTACAGAAACTGATTGGATCTCTGTGTGGTTTATACCCATCTATGTCTCCACTCGACCTGCTCCTGGGACTCTCAATCCCCGCATGGCCGAAACACTTACAAACGCTGGTCACACACATCCTAATTGCAGCAAGACTAACAATTGCGAAGAAATGGAAATCAACAGACCCGCCCTTATTAAAAGATACCATTCGATTACTCAACCTGCACTTCCAGACGGAGT
The DNA here is from genome assembly GCA_037952925.1 of Lithobates clamitans. Classification (NCBI taxonomy): domain Eukaryota; kingdom Metazoa; phylum Chordata; class Amphibia; order Anura; family Ranidae; genus Lithobates; species Lithobates clamitans. The sequence goes on from JBBGZY010000438.1 coordinate 14,475,745, forward strand.
TTTCCTTTGCCAAAGCCAATATGTCTGTTAATAGATTTAATAACACCTGGAAATTCTGGATCTCTGACCCAAGAAGCTCACCACTGTGGTAGTAACATTAACTTTTCCTGAATTGGTTCCCACATCTTGCACCCTTTCCACCACATAATCCTACAACACCTCGGTGTACTAATCAATGCAGTTCCCTCTGTTTATCCCAGTACCATTATTACCTTTGGGAGTTCACCTCCTCACTAGGCTAACTGACCGGTACAATTGTTATGATAAGCTTTTCTAAGTCTTTGTTATACAACTGTTCATCTAATGTTAAACTTCTAATCTTGATGTAGCTTGATAGAGGCTACTCATAAGTATTCTCTTATCACTTTTGATGTTTATATATGCATAATAACGCCAGGGTAGGCCCAATTGGCGATGTTCTGTACTCCTTTTCTTTTTTACAATACAACAAAAATTTTAAATAAAAAAAAAAAAAAAAAACTCCAAGCCAACTTCCTGAACCTTTTTTCAGGCTACAAATGTCACAGAATCTCAAAATAAGTCCTCAGCACATTTAAGTTCAAGGAAGGACTAGGGGTACCAGATATAAAAATGTACTACTCAGTATCACATTTATGCCATCTTGCTTCATGGTCCACTTTCTGGTCATATAAATGGTAAACTGAGACTGAAAAATCTTGCAATTCTCCAATCCACTCTAATTCAATGAAACTTCTTTATTGACAATGACTAATCTCCAATTCCAAACTCCTATCCCCTTTGCAATTTACCCAGAAAAATTGGAGACAAATCAAAGAAACATATTGATTGTCATCCCCAAACTGGATGATGACATTGTTTCTATTCACCCCTCTTACTCCCAAGAAACTGTCTGCTCATAGAGTTTAACCATGGAACTCAAGCTCATTTGAGGTTAGGCCAACTGAAAAATTATCTGACTAAGAGTCTTCTCTTCTTCTCCACTCTGCAAAACAAATATGAACAATAAGATACCTGTAGCCATACCAGAAGACCCATTCCCTAATCATCCACATATGAAGAAATGGGAGGAGGTGCTTGGGCAGGAACCACCCTGGAAAATTATTTGGACCCAAAAACACAAAAGCTTCATATGTAAAACCTACAAGGAAAATGTATATGATACTTTGCTGTGGTAATACACACCCAAAATCATGCACACCATATACCCCTCAGTGAGAAAAATGTGCCATTACATATATTCTTGACCTGTCCAGGTAACTTACCCTACTGACAAGAACTTAAAGCCTTAATCTCCAAAATGCTGGGAATTATTGTCCCTCTAGACTCCTTCAAGCGTCTCTTAGCCTCGCCCTTGGTATCTCTAAACATCTTAGAAAACTTATCATCCATATATTGACAGCAAGTCTGGAAACGAACCCCTTGCCCATCAAAGCAGAACTATAAAGCAGAGTTAAAGAGATCCAGCCTGGAAAAACATCACTGGACCTCTATATTGCCCAGAGTGTCCAGAAGTGTTGGAAGTTTACTGACAAAAGGCATAGTGAAATGCTATACATGCTTTACAAAGGCAGCATCAGTAAGCACTAACTATAAACATTTTATTCATGTCGTATTGCATCAGCCAACATTAAAGCCGTGGGTGACCTTGTCAACACCACTGGGCTCTATAAAAACTTTAAAAAATGTAAGGAGTCAGGTGGAAGACTGTTGACCAAACAGTGACTGCATATAAAAAGATGCAGTCACTGTTCAGGTATTCAGACAACTGCAAGTGCTGCCTGGGGGAATGATCTCTTTGAAGTACATTTAGTGGATTTTGAGGTTGAATTAGCTAGCTATGGCATGTGACACCCCTGGAGGGATACTCAGGGGGCCACCGAATGGGAGGGATTTTTTTTTAACTGTGTTGATTCACTTTTTGTACAAATTGTACTCTGGAATATATCTTTATAATCCTAAAAAAAAATAATAAATAAAACAGTAGATAAAGTACATTTAGAAAAATGTTTCTATTCCTCTGTAACTTAACATCTCTTTTATGTATTGTCTTCAAATATTTCTGAATTTTTTATTTAACAATAACCCTTTTGTTTGTATATTTGTAAAAAATAATAAATGAATGCACTATTGGATACTTTAATTACCATAAATGTGAAATGCACTCCTGAAATTGATTTTGACAGAATTTTATGCCTAGTGGTTGGTATTAGGAATAAAAGCCATAAAATTGCATAGGGCCTTAAAACCTTGATGTCCATGTCCAGCCAAAATGTTATTACCTTCCACAGAGAATGGACAATAGTTAAATCCTTTTAATGTTCTCTGTGGAGAAGTTTCATTTCACGCCCTGTCTCATTGATGGAGACAAGCAAAATAAAGCAGATTAGTGGTAGTTTGATTTTCTATGTAGCATCCTTTGCCATAGGTAGGTTGCTAGAGGTAGGTTTTTTGTTGTTGTTGCAGACAGTGCAGGTAAATTTAGGCAGGCCTAGCTGAAAGCTACGCCTATTTGTTTTTGATCTGGGGGCTGGGAGTGGATTGAGAGCAGCAACAGGTGACTGACATGTGGTTTCATCTCTCTGGAGCAACCCTCTGGTTTGTGGAAGGTTCTAGAAAAGAGGTGGAGAGAGAGGACTCCTCCCCTGTACGTAACCCTGCTGAGGAAGTTCTGACGAACGTAATGCGTACAGGGGAGGAGCCAGCACACTGTTGTGCTATATGCCTGTATTTGTTCATTCCATGTGTGTAGTCCGTATTGGACCTTAATAATAATTTAACTGGTTGCACAGTGAGCACTTAGATCTCCCCTCTTTTTATCTGTACATGGTTTGATGCTCCCACTGATGTTATCGATCTGGAGAAGTTTAAAGGGGTTGTAAAGGTAAAAATTTTTTCACCTTAATGCATTCTATGCATTAAGGTGAAAAAACTTTTGACAGTACCGCCGCCCCCAGCCCCCCCGTTTTACTTACCTGACGCCTCGAATCTTTGGTCCGCGTCCTCGTCAGCTTCATTGCAGCTCAGCCTGGTCGCTGATTGGCTGCAGTGGATGGATTGAAAGCAGCGCAGCCATTGGCTCGCGCTGCTGTCAATCACATCCGATGACGCGGCGCGCCGGGGGGCGGGGCCGAGTGATACAGCGAGCGGCTATAGCCGCCGGCTGTATCACGGGAGCGCGCCCGCAAGCACTCACCACCATGCGAGCCCTCGCATTAAGGTGGTAAATGCTTGCGGGGAGGAGCTGAAACAGCCGCCGAGGGACCCCAGAAGACCAGGTTCGGGGCCACTCTGTGCAGAACGAGCTGCACAGTGAAGGTAAGTATAACATGTTTGTTATTTAAAAAAAAAAAAAAAAACATCTTTACAACCGCTTTAAATTGATCTGTTTTGCTGCCTGCCTTTTGTGTGGGACCTGCGTGCATGACTACCTGTTAGCTCAGGGGTCCATGCTCTGAGGTGAGCGTAGAACTTAGATTGAAGATGGAGGGTCTGTCACCATTCATTTGATATTGCTGATCTTCACCGATGGATTCATCTTCTCATCTTTTTGGGACTTGTTGTTCACCAGCATATTGGACTGTGTTTTATTGCGCTGCACTTTTTATTTTTATCAACTCAGGGGAGGACTTGTGTGTTTTGCCTATTGCTCAGTGTTTAACAAGTGCTGTTGTCCATAGTAACCACCAAGGACTGTCGTTTAATTACTGTTCCTGCTACCCAGTTACCCCAACCAGGGATGGACACTTGTACCAATCCTGCAATTCAGTGACTGTACACCATGTGCCGTTACCCCGGTGGGCGATCGTGCCCATGGATTACAAATATGTCCAGCGCTTTCATAGGGTTTAGCTGGGATTTCACCCATGCTACCCTGGCACATATAGGTTTAAGGACCAACATGATGGAATTAATAAAAGCCCTGTACTCTCACCCAATGGCATCTGTTAACTACTTAAGGACCGGAAGAATTTCCCCCTAAATGACTAGGCCATTTTTTGCGATATGACACTGCGTCGCTTAAACTGACAATTGCGTGGTCGTACAACACAGGTGGCAAAAGAACCCCCCCCCCCATCCAGTCGTTGTCTTTACCAGGCTCTCCCATCCCATCAGGGAGTAAGGATGCGACCGGCAGCATCAGCTTTTGAGCATACAGTGAGAGGAACCAATGTTGTTTCTCCGACTGTGTGACGTCAGAAACTGAAATCAAGAAAAATGTTGTAACTTCCTGTTTCAGTTCGACATAAACAAGCACTTACCAGCTTGTGAAAGCATCTGATAAAATCGATCCAAATCCTAATTTTGGGATCAGTTCTATTTACAGCTGTAAGTCAGGGATCATTTATTTGCTTTTCTAAGCTACTCAAAAATTTCTAAATATAGCCAGTGGTTGTAAAATATGTGGACCTTTCTTATCTATTTAATCTCTAATTTTGCTAGCCACTATAAACATTAAACATTTTAAAGAAAGTATCCAAATTATTTATTTTTACATTTCACTAGTAAATACAAGCTCTACCTGTCCTTTTGGATTTATTGAATGGTCATCATACTGCTGAAATATATAAGAAACAATCAGAGACAAAAGATGACCCTTTTTTAGTGCTTACTTTATACTCACCACCTGTGACCACAGCGAGAAATAAGTCTGTGCAGACTTTTGAAACTATACCTATCCATCAATAGTCACTACTTTTAAGTGCTCTAACAGCTCTAAACATGCAGCAAAAAATTCAGCTGACAGCAATTATATTTGCCTTAAAAACAGTGCTTTGATCTGCACAGAACCGTTAGGATGATTGAGTATGTGTATGACATACTGAAACGTTGTTTAGTTTGGAAACATTAAGGTAAAGAGAAAAGAAGAAAGCTGCTTCCCTAAGAAGAATTCTAATTTGTCCACTGGAGTCAACAAGATCATTCTGCAGGAAAGGCTCAGCAACAGCACACGGTATTAATATGCAATTATATAGATGGAAAATATTCGTTTCCTGCATCCCTGTGCAGAGCTGGAGATGGGAGCTAATGGGCTAAATATCCGAGAAAATATCACCATATAATACTCTCAAATATATCCTTTAAATTCTGCACTAATTGACAGTAGTATATTATTTTAAAGTAAAGAGAGTGAAGAAGAAATAGAGCCAGTTAATGCATTTATATACCTTTTTTAACCGCTTCAGCCCCGGAAGAATTTACCCCCTTTCTGACCAGAGCACTTTTTGCGATTCGGCACTGCGTCACTTTAACCGACAATTGCGCGGTCGTGCAACGTGGCTCCCAAACAAAATTGACGTCCTTTTTTCCCCACAAATAGAGCTTTTGGTGGTATTTGATCGCCTCTGCATTTTTTTTTTTTTTTGCGCTTTAAACAAAAACATAGCAACAATTTTGAAAAAAACGCATTTTTTTACTTTTTGCTATAATAAATATCCCCAAAAAATATTTAAATTTTTTTTTTTTTCCCTCAGTTTAGGCCAATACCTATTCTTCTACATATTTTCAGTAAAAAAAAAAAAAATCGCAATAAGCATTTATTGATTGGTTTGCGCAAAAGTTATAGCGTTTCAAAAATAGGGTATAGTTTTATGGCATTTTTATTATTAATTTTTTTTTTTACTAGTAATGGCGGTGATCAGCGATTTTTATTGTGACTGCGATATTATGGCGCACACAGCGGACATTTTTGGGACCATTGTCATTTATACAGCAATCAGTGCTATACAAATGCACTGATTCCTGTGTAAATGACACTGGCAGTGAAGAGATTAACCACTAGGGGGCTAGGGAGGGGTTAAGTATGTCCTGGGGCCTGTTACTAACTGTGGGGGGCGTGGCTACGTGTGACACGTCACTGATTTCTGCTCCTGATCACAGGGAGCAGAGATCAGTGACACTGTCACTAGGCAGAATGGGGAGATGCTTGTTTACATTAGCATCTCCCCGTTCGTCCTCTCCGTGAGGCGATTGCGGCTATCCCTGCGACGATCGAGTCCGCAGGACCCGCGACCTGACTTACGGAGCTCCCGGCCGGTGCGTACGCAATGGCACAGTGGCAAATTCAAAGGGACGTACGGTTACGCCCATTTGCCCAGCCATGCCATTCTGCCGACGTACATCAGCGTGCGCCGGTCGGGAAGTGGTTAAGGTAGGATATCAAACGTGGAGTATGTTGTATGACATCTCAATATACAGTTACTTATATTTAATAATAAATCTTGCAAGTCTGAGTCGGAAGACCATGAGCTTTTTCTGAATCCACAGTTTACTTAGGGAATATGCCTCTTATAAAAAGGTAAATTTACTAAATGAAAGCCTTAAATTTTGTTAGCTGTGGTGCAGTAGATAGAGGTTCTCCCTACTGAGAACCTTTAAACTCAATAGATATACAGTGCTGAACATAAATGAGTACACCCCAACAGATTTGTCAGAAAACCTTTACTTTCTATTCAGAATCAACATTTTTCTATGGGCCATTGATTGCAACCAAGATTTGTTAGTTTGCACACACAAAAAAAATGTATTTTTCCTAACAAATTCATTCAAGACCATGTTGCAAAAATGAATACACCCCAATGAAAGTCTTAGGAGCAAAGCAAAATTTTAGACAACAAAATCCTACTTAGCAGCAATGGCACCACATCTGAGAAAGAAAATCATTTCTTTACACATGAAGGGTGAAGGCTACAAGAAGACCAGCAAAGCTTTATTTATCAGTCAGACTACTGTAGCAAAAGTGATACAAAAATTTAACAAAGATGGAACTGCAACCATCTCACAGAGACATCCAGGCCGTTTAAAAGATACATGTTTTTGGAACTGATGGCTTCAAAACTGTATGGCATCTCAAAGGTGAGGTGTTCAAAGAAAAATGCATTGTGCCTACACTGAAACATGGTGATGGCTGTATTCCTTCTGTGGGGCTGCATGAGTGCTGCTGGTGTTGGGGACCTCCATTTTATTGATGGTATCATGAATTCACAGATGTACTGCTCTATATTAAAAGAGAAGATGCATCACTCTGTGCCCTTGGTCCCGTTTCTAATCAGACAATGATTCAAAACACACATCTAAGGCCACTGTTGCATTTCTGAAGAAGAACAGGGTGAAAGTGATTCAGTGGCCAAGTATGTCTCCTGATCTGAACCCAATCGAACACCTATGGGGAACTCTGAAGAGACAAGCTGAGCATCCCTCTCCATCCAGCATCCAGGCTTTAAAAGAGGTCGCTTTTGAAGAATGCAAAAATATGTCGCCAACTTGGTCATTCCATGCCTAGAAGACTCGGTGCTGTCCTTACAAATCGTGGAGGTCATGCAAAATACTAGATGTAGTAGTTTTTGTTGTGGGTGAATTCATTTTTGCATCAATTTGTCATCAACTAATTTGAGTAAAATTGAAGATTTTGTAATCTAAGTTAAAAGGCGGTGTACTCATTTATGCTGGGCACTGTATATCCCATTCACACACCATTTCATTTGGTTTAAGAACTTGCGCATAGTGGGTGTTGATGTGGAAAGCAAATGGCATTATGTATGTGATTGTAAGTAAAAAACTGAACATAGGTAAAAGGTGTAATACCCACATATGTGTTTGTACCACTGCCATACTTATTGTAAAGGTCTAGAAAGATTTGTTAGTATGAAGAATTTAACATTTATAATGGGGAAGGGTAATGAGAAGGCTATTCTTGAGTTTTTCTTGAGGTGCCTGTACCCACACCATCATGACATCATACTGACAAACAGAACATGTACAACAGAGTAGGAAAGCTACTTCTACATCAAGATAGAGGGTTTTCAACCAATTACCATGTTATTATGAAGAATGAGAAGAAAGGCCATGCCAACAGAAGCAAACATTTTGATTATTTGATTCACTATGACAACTATGACGACTAAGTTGGATCACCTATTACTTTATGCATTGTAGTTATCGGTCACTAGTAAAATAGAGGGGTGAATTTCTTTAGCAGGGACATAGAAAGCAATAAAAACCTAACATGGGTTCTAAGACTTGGTTCACACTTCCGCGACTTGGGATCCAACTTATGAGACCCCAAGTCGCATGACATTTGAAATCCCATGTTAGTCAATGAGAGCTGCCTTAATTAGCACTACTAACGTCGCTACGACTTTAAATACGATTCCTGTACTACTTCAAGACGACTTCTATTTGACTTGTGCCCATAGACTTTAATGGAGGTTGCGTTCAAATCAGATCCTCATCTATATTTATGTGATTTGGATCGGACATTACAGGAAGATTGCCCAGGAATTCCCTGTGGTGTAGCCCCTCCCTCGCCTCAAAGCCACATCAGAGTAGTACAGCAAATTGCCAGGAAGTCAGCTGCCAAAATCACACCATGGGTCGCAGTGTGTGAACCAATCCTAACATTTCCACATTATTGTGCAAGATTTTATATAGCGCCAACAGTTTGCGCAGTGCTTTAAAATATAAAGAGAGACAATACAGCAACAATACAATTCAATACAAGAGGGTTAGGAGGGTCCTGCTCCTGGGAGCTTACAATCTAATAGGGAGGGGCTGGTGGAACAAAAGGTAATAACTGTGAGGGATGAAGTGATGGGAGAAATATAAGATTTGATTGCTAGCTGAAGCTCATCACTGTGCTGCTTCTCCTTTCAAAGTCAAAATCAAAGTTTGGAGCAGCTCCAGGATGAGCTGGGCTCAGAGGAAGTGTGTTGAATAATGCTGGCCAGAATGAGAACACCTAATGGAAAAAAGTACTGCAGTGAAAATCTATTGATTAAAAATGACAATTGCAGCAAAAGCTGTTTTTTTAATGAGGTATTCATTTGTATCATGTTATTTCCTTTGCTTGAGTTATGCTTTAAGTAATGACTTGAGACACAGCTAAAGTTAGTAAACATGTCAAGCATAAGCTGCAAATACTAACTGAAAAATTATTCTTTTGTTAACTGCGATTTTACCGGTAATGTGTTTCCCAAGTGCGTAGAAAAACCCACTACTAACCACAGTTGAAACAGTGAGGAAATCTGCCTTACTCTGGGATGCCAGCACTCATGAAACAATAGCAAGCTGCTAAAACTACTTAAATGCTAAACGAGTTACTGTGATAAACAGCTAAAAGAGCTAAGTAAAGGCTTTTCATTATTTATATCCAAAGCATAACTAGGGATCCTTGCAGAAAGATCCCTCCCTCACTACTTAGGTCACAATTCCTTATATTGAAACTTCACACATTTTAATCATGGTGTATCAATATATATATTGGTATTTCCTGTACAATAAATTTGTAAAAATCAGATTACACTGTTAGCCACTTTCCCTACCTTTGCAAGCTTTTTCCCAAATGTTTTCTATTTTTTTTCCAATGGAATGCAGTCTTTTTAATCCCTAGTCAGCTTCCCCTGCCCCTTCCCTAGTTACAGTTGTGAAGTATATGCTTAGATTCAGGTTAAGAGGCGAATCCTTCTTATATTGACATTTTATTGTATAGATAAAACATGTACAGGTTTTTTTCACAAATATTACCCAATGCCTATAAGAGTAAAAAAAAAAAAAAAAAAGATACTGGTGCTGATTTACTAAAGCAAATAAGCAAGAGTAAGGATAAAACAACCTGTACAGTGTGATATCTTGGGTATAGTAATTATCATAAAATGCTCCATTTCAAGCACTGGAGTATGGACCCTCATACAAAAGCTGCTGTGTGGACTTCTGCACATGAACTAAAAAATACACACAAAGATACATCTCCTACATCTCCTTTAAGGCTAGCAGTTTGCATTAAATGTGTTATTAATCCCATACATCCAAGTATTCCAAGACATCCAAGTATATTCCCAATACATAATTATAATGTGTTAGCTACACTTATGCCCTGTACACACGGTCGGATTTTCCGACGGAAAATGTGTGATAGGACCTTGTTGTCGGAAATTCTGACCATGTGTAGGCTCCATCACACATTTTCCATCGGATTTTCCGACACACAAAGTTTGAGAGCAGGCTATAAAATTTTCTGACAACAAAATCCATTGTCGCAAATTCCGATTGTGTGTACACAAATCCGACGGACAAAGTGCCACGCATGCTCAGAATAAATAAAGAGATGAAAGCTATTGGCCACTGCCCCGTTTATAGTCCGGACATACGTGTTTTACGTCACCGCGTTCAGAATGATCGGATTTTCCGACAACTTTGTGTGACCGTGTGTATGCAAGACAAGTTTGAGCCAACATCCGTTGGAAAAAATCCTAGGATTTTGTTGTCGGAATGTCCGAACAAAGTCCGACCGTGTGTACGGGGCATTACATGTTTTTTTTGTTGCTGCATGAGTTCCTTCTCAGGGTCATCCTTTTTGCAGGAGATGAAGTTTAACATCTGACAAAGCACACTTCTGTCTATAGGGTGGCTCCACTGCTTCGTGGGATCTCCCTGGAGTCACCCCTCCATGGATACCTGAGGATTTAACTAGGGAACACAATCTGTGTGCAGGTTGCTCATTAAAAAGAAGGTTCCTCATAGCTCCCAACTGTCCATGATTTCGAGGGACTGTCGATGATTTGTAACACTGTCTCTCTGTCCCTCTTTCCTCCTCATTTGTCCCTCATTGTGGTCAGATCTATATAGTTGTATATAAAATGCACTTTTTATCTTTCAAAAAGTGTTTCCCAGTGCTAAACCTTTCATCCAATTTCTAAATTGCTGCATTTGTAAATTTCAGGACCAGCCGCCATCATACTGCGGCAGGATGGCTCTCCTGGGCGAATCGCCAAAGGAGCAATAGGGGGAGCGCGCACGCGTGCGGCGTGATGCCAGAGCTGATGCACATGGCCAGCGGCCGCGATGTGCACCGGCCACTCGCGAACGCTCCACAGAGAGCCAGAACAAGGATCTGTGTGCATGTAAACATGGGGAGGAGAGACAGATCTGCTGTCCCCAGTGATCAGGAACAGCAATCCCTCTCCTCCTCCAGTCACTACACTCCCCCCACAGTTAGAAACACCTCCCTAGGGAACACTTAAACCCTTGATCACCCCCTAGTGTTAACCAGTCCATGCCAGTGACATTTACACAGTAGGCAGTGGCTATTTTTTAGCTCTGATCGCTGTATAAAAGTCACTGGTCCCAAAAAAGTGTCAAAAGTGTCCAATCTGTCTGCCACAATGTCGCAGTCCCGCTAAAAATCGCAGATCACCATCATTACTAGTAAAAAATAAATATATAATAAAAATGCCATAAATCTATCCCCTATTTTGCAGACACTAATGCCCTGTACACACGGTCGGACATTGATCAGACATTCTGACAACAAAATCCATGGATTTTTTCCGACGGATGTTGGCTCAAACTTGTCTTGCATACACACGGTCACACACAGTTGTCGGAAAATCCGATCGTTCTGAACGTGGTGACGTAAAACACGTACGTCGGGACTATAAACGGGGCAGTAGCCAATAACATTCGTCTTGTAATTTATTCTAAGCATGCGTGACACTTTGTGCGCCGGATTTGTGTACACACGATCGGAATTTCCGACAACGGATTTTGTTGTCGGAAAATTTTATAGCAAGCTCTCAAACTTTGTGTGTCGGAAATTCCTATGGAAAATGTGTGATGGAGCCTACACACGGTCGGAATTTCCGACAACAAAGTCCTATCACACATTTTCCGTCAGAAAATCCTATCGTGTGAACAGGGCATATAAGTTTTGCACTAACCAACCAATTTACGCTTATTGCGATTTTGTTTACCAAAAGTATGTAGAAGAAACATGTTGGCCTAAACTGATGAAGACATTTTATTTTTTAATTTTTTTTTGGATATTTATTATAGCAAAAAGTAAAAAATGTTGTTGTTTTTTTTTTTTCAAAATTGTCACTCTTTTTTTGGTTATAGCTCAAAAAATAAAAATGGCAAAGGTGATCAAATACCACCAGAAAGCTATTTGTGGGAAGAAAGGGACGTCAATTTTGTTTGGGTACAGCATAGCACGACCGCGCAATTGTCAGTTAAAGCGACGCAGTGCCGTATCGAAAAAAATGGCCTGGTCATTAAGGGAGCAGCCCCTGTGTGATTAGGCTGTGTGTACTCCTGTCTGGAAGTTTAGGGGACTGCACTAAAAATGCCAGTAGCAGAAAAAAAAAAATTCTAAATATATTTTTAGAAAAAAGGCAACTAATACTTTGTCCCTAAGGCGAAATGTTATATAATGTGATGAGGGTTCTATACTACTTTATTTCTATTCCTACATGATATGTGCTTTTAAAAAAGTTAAGTAACCTTTAAATAGACCGAAAAACAGTAGAAAAAAAATCAATTATTTTTTTTTAAGGCACACTGGGGTTGATTTACTGCAATTGGAGTGTGCAAAATCTTTTGCAGCTCTGCACAGAAAACAATCAACTTCTAGGTAGGGTTGCCACTTCATCCCTTTAAACCCAAACACATTAATTACACAGGTTCTGAGGCTAATTTAATGTAGATAAGGCACTAAGTGAGTTTATTTCCCACATTAATCAGCCACAGAACAGTAAACAGTAATCAATGGCTATTTTTAGCTCTGATCGCTGTATAAATATCACTGGTCCCAAAAAAGTTCCAAAATTGTCCGATCTGTCTGCCGCAATGTCGCAGTCCTGCTAAAAATCACAGAATGCCGCCATTACTAGTAAAAAAGAAATAAATAATAAAATTGCCATAAATCTATCCCCTATTTTGTAGACGCTATAACTTTTGTGCAAACCAATCAATATAAACTTATTGCGATTTTTTTTTTACCAAAAATATGTAGAAGAATACATATCGGCAAAACGGATGAAGACATTTTTTTGGGAGGATATTTATTATAGCAAAAAGTAAAAAATATTGTTTTTTTTTTTTTTTCAAAATTGTCGCTCATTTTTTGTTTATAGCGCAAAAAATAAAAACCGCAGAGGTCAAATACCACCAAAAGAAAGCTCAATTTGTGGTAAAAAAAAGACGCCAATTTTGTTTGGGTACAATGTACCATGATCGCGCAATTGTCAGTTAAAGTGACGCAGTGCCGTATCACATAAAATGGCCTGGTCATTAAGGGGGCAAATCCTTCCGGTCCTTAAGTGGTTAAAGTGGTTATAAAGCTTAGTCTTTTTTTTTATATATATAAAAATAACAAACATGTCTATACTTACCTACTCTGTGCAATGGTTTTGCACAGACCAGCCCCGATCCTCTACTGGGGTCCCTTTCTTCATCGGGTGCCCCCAGGGAAACGTACGTGCTCGCTCCTGAATCCCGCTGCTGCATCCATTGACACAGCCAGCAGGACTCGGCCTTGCCCCCGCGTCACCGGATTGGATTGACAGTATCAATTTGTCCAATAAGGAGAGAGATAGCAGCGGCAGCTGCTGTGCTTGAGCACATCACTGGCAAGGAAAGGGGGGGGGGGTCTGGGGGGCAGCTACAGCACAGAAGGTTTTTCATCTTAATGCATAGAATGCATTAAGGTGAAAAACCCTAAGGCCTTAGAACCACTTTACCTGAACAAGTTAGAGGTTGATTAACTACCATGCAGAGCTGCACCAGATTTTTTTTTCTCCAGTTTTAGTAAATCAACCCCACCATGACTTATCCAGTGCACACTGGATAACACAGAGTGCATTCCACAGCAAACCACACTTTCTAATTAATTCAGCATATGTACACTGTAACCTGTGTCATATTATAGGAGCAAAGAAAATTCTATGGGGGGGGGGGGGGGGGGGGCAGATAGCTGTGTGCCATAATCAACCCCGTCTGTAGGGTGCAGGCAAAACTTCATTATTAACTGTAACTAGATTTGATCACTGTCTGTCCTAACACAGGGTTGAAGGTGTAAAGGCTGAGCTTCTTCCCTTGTATGTTAACCACTTGCCATCCGGGCCAATTCTGTCACTTTGCTCCTACATGTAAAAATCTATTTTTTTTTTGCTAGAAATTACTTAGAACCCCTAAACATTGTATGTTTTTTTAAGCAGAGGTCCTATAGAATAAAATGGTGGGTGTTGCAATTTTCTTATGTCACATGGTGTTTGCGCAGTGGTTTTTCAAACACAATTTTTTTGAAAAAAAAACAACATTTTCATGAATTTAAAAAAAAAAATTGCGTCTGCCCGTGGAATGGTGGCAAACTATTATGCTTCAAATTCTCCATAGGTGACACGTTAAACGCCTTTACAGGTTACCAGTTTAGAGTTGCACAGAAGGTCTGGTGCTAGAATTATTACTCTCGCTCTGACCTTCATAGCAACACCTCACATGTGCGGTGCGATCACCATTTACATATGCCTGCGGGAGCAATGTATACGTTTGCATTACCGCGTAAGCGCGGTGGGACGGGGGAAAATTTTATATATATATATATATTTTATTACTTATTTTTTTACAAATTTTTGTTTTTTTTACCCTTTATTTTTTCTTTTGATTAACTTTATTGCTATCACATTCCTTGTAACAGCATGGGCTGTGACAAGTCCTCTTTATGGAGAGATCTGGGGTCTATTAGACCCCAAATCTCTCCTCTGGCCTCCCATACAGCCGATCACACACAGATCGGTCTGATCGGCTACTTTCCTGCCTGCTGGTGGCCAGGTAAACAAAGAGGCGGAACCGGAAGTGATAGCATAATTTGACGTGTTTCATATTCCCATCGCACACGTTCCTGGTATAAGCTCTAAAGGTTTGGATGCTGCAGCAACAACCAGCTGGATACTGGTTCAAGTCACAATGTAGATACTTTTCCAGCACACCAAGGATCAGCACAAGGTGGCATCCAAACGGTTCAGTGTATTGCATGATCACAACACAAAAAGGTGCAACGTTTCGGAGTCACGTAGGACCCCTTCCTCAGGCATGTGATCACATGCCTGACGAAGGGGTCCTGCGTGACTCCGAAACGTTGCACCTTTTTTGTGTTGTGATCATGCAATACACTGAACCATTTGGACGCCACCTTGTGCTGATCCTTGGTGTGCTGTCAAGTATCTACATAGCAATTATTTGTTGCTCTCGGTTTCCGGGGTTACAAAGAGAGAGGAGCAACATCAGTTCCTCTCTCTCTGTACAGGGTAGCCATTACCGCCGGCTGCATTGCTCCCGGCCACCCGGGAGAGGTGGGAGGGGGGTGGGACCCCTTTCCGCCACCCGCAAAAGTGATCAAGTAGCTAATTAACCACTCGGATTATTTCTGCCTAATAGGGAATCGCTGGCTGAAAACAAACATACCGGAATGACGCCTGTAGGTGCAAGCATCATTCTGGTATAACCACTGAAACTGGGGGACGCCCATAGACGTCCTCCCAGGAGGAAGTGGTTAATGAGGGCAAGTTTGGGACAGACTCCCTCTGACATCGTTAAAAGAATAAAAAAACTTGCAGTCAGCCATGATACCTTGTCCTAAGAAACATCTAAATAATAAGAAATTTAAAAAAAAATCTGTATGCTGTGTGAATGGAAACACATAACACACATATGGTGGGGTTTTATCAAAGTAGATTGCAAAAGTGGAAATACGCTTTAAAGAAATCCTGCCATGAGTAAAATATGAGGCACAACCATTGCTGACTTCCATCTGAAAATACAAGTTCTTTGGATATCATGCTGACCCATTGGTTTTTATTCTTTAGAGTAGATTTACAGTAAAGGCTGTTTACTTTGCAAAATATTTTTTCCTTAGGTTAGGAAATGTGGCGAAATTCACATTTGTAAAGAAAACGCAATCACATGCAAGGAAAATTCTATGAAAACAGTATTTTTCTTGCACATGATTGGGTGATGGAAGTCAGTAGAGCTTTGCTTCATTCACTAAGGTAAAGGGAAAGCCCCTAGAAAGTTGCTACCTGCTATATGACTTGGAATATGATTTTCAGTCACACTTCCTTAACCCTTTTCTTTTAATTCTTCTTTGATCATGATTCTCTGATGACAGTATTCCTTTAAAATGTACAGTCAAGTTAGGAGCATGCAACTTTTATCAACAACCCCCGCAAGCAGATTTGGAAATCACAGTATGATAATATGATAGCTAACAACTACAGGCAATTGCAAGTCTAAAGTAAAGGTACCGACACAAACAGAATCATGATCAAAGAAAAAGCAAAGGACAGAGTTCAGGAAGAGTGACTTTGTAAAGCATATTCCAAGTCAAGTAGCAGGCAGCAATACAAGTCAAGCACCAAGCCAGAACTTCACATGTCACAAGACAATAACCAACAGACAGAAAAAGGATGAACATTGTTGTTGAAGCTTTGTAAACACAGGGCACCTTTAAAATAGGAGTCTGCACCATAGTAGTCGAAAACAGTAGGCACCCTTACAAAACAAAGAACCAAATTTAAAGTAATCCCATTCTAAAATGAGTAAAATAAATATTCTAAAAAGTTAAAATTTTCCAAAGTCAAGAAGTTAGAAAACATATTGGGAAGTGAGTGCGATGTCATTATGCATGTATCATATACTATATAGTGCTTTGGAAACCCCATCAAATGTTTTTTTTTTTAAATGTTACTGCTTACTTTTAATCTAATTACAAACTATAAGGTTCTTATTTATGTATTTGCTCCAAACCGTTTTCTTGGAAAAAAAAAACTTAAACTAAAGTAGTATGATATTCATTGACCACTTTAGCCCCGGACCATTTGGCTGGTCAAAGACCAGAGCGTTTTTTGCGATTCGGCACTGCGTAACTGACAATTGCGCGGTCGTGCGACGTGGCTCCCAAACAATATTGACGTCCTTTTTTCCCCACAAATAGAGCTTTCTTTTGGTGGTATTTGATCACCTCTGCGGTTTTTATTTTTTGTGCTATAAACAAAAAAAAGAGTGTCAATTTTGAAAAAAACGCAATATTTTTTACATTTTGCTATAATAAATATCCCCAAAAAATACACATAAAAAATTTTTTTTCCTTAGTTTAGGCCGATACGTATTCTTTTACATATTTTTGGTTAAAAAAATCTGCAATAAGCGTTTATTGATTGGTTTGCGCAAAAGTTATAGCGTCTACAAAATAGGGGATAGTTTTATGGCATTTTTATTAATAATTTTTTTTTTACTAGTAATGGCACCGATCTGCCATTTTTATCGTGACTGCGACATTATGGCGGACAGATCGGACACTTTTGGTGCTATTTTGGGACCATTCACATTTATACAGCGATCATTAAAAATGCCCTGATTACTGTGTAAATGTGACTGGCAGTGATGGGGTTAACCCCTAGGGGGGGAGTGAAGGGGTTAAGTGTGCCCTAGGGAGTTATTCTAACTGTGGGGGGGAAGGGCTACGTGTGTCACGACACTGATCACCGCTCCCGATTACAGGGAGCGGTGATCAGTGTCCTGTCACTAGGAAGAATGGGGAAATGCTTGTTTACATCATATTTCCCTGTTCTTGCTCTCCGTGAGACGATCGCGGGTATCCCCCGGACATCGAGTCCGCGGGACCCACGATCACACTCACAGAGCTCGCAGCACGCCCACAATGCTGTGTCTTAAAGGGCAACGTACAGGTATGTTAATATGCCTGTACGTGCCCATCTGCCGATATATATCGGCGTGAGCCGGTCGGCAAGGGGTTAGTACACCATGAAATGTATTTCCTTCAAATACAAGCAGTGTGATTACCTGAATTTACTTGGTATCAGCCCCTCACAGTCCCTATACAGAACAGCTCAGAATGAGGGAGGGAGAAGCTGCACAAGGATCCAATCAGGTATGCTGCAGTGCTCATGTGTTAACAAGGATTCCACTGATAGGAGAAGAGAGCAGAGTGACAAAAAGATGAAACTCTCTGATCAGTCTGCTTCTTCTCCTTTCATTGTCCAGCAGGTAGGAGCTTGAGTGCGGTGCGAACCCAGAAGTTAAAGTGATCGTAAATGATCACCTTGTAAAACAACCCATTCAGTTTAAAATTGATATGAAAGGCAAAACGTGTGTATAGATATAAGAAAACATTATCAATACCTTTTTTCCCTTTTTTTTATGTGATCACACCCCCTCTTTCCCTTCTATTCTCAGCTGTATAAGAGCTGGGGGAAGAGAAGCAACAGCACACTGAACTTTACGGGGAATGGCTGTGCGGAGGGGGCGTGTCAGGACAAGTCTGGTCAGTGGAGGAGAGCAAGCTGAGTACCCAGCACAGCTAGAGAACTGACCATAGTGTGTTCTCCTGCTTAGTGTGGTCAGTCTCTAATAGGAAAGCAGAGGGACTGGCAGGAACACACGGAATTTCACATAAAGGAAACAATATAAAGAGAACAGGATACTTTTTCATACAAGTACATGGTACAGCAAACACATATCAGGAATATGAACTGCTGGGGTAACAAACACTTTAACTGTATTACTGGGCTAATGACATGAGGGTCGGAGATTGCTCACCATGTGTAGCTGCACACATACAAAGGTGCAGGGATGCAATTACATCTTTGACCTGATATGGCCACATTAGTACAATGATATTGTCCTAATGTAGCCACGTGGCAATCCTTGCCCCTTTGTTACGTGCAGCTGCAAATTATAACCAGTGACAGGTTAAGCGATTTTGCATTGATCCATGTCCCCTGGGGCAGGACCCGGGTCCCCAAACACTTTTTATTTAAATAACTTGCATATAAGCCTTTAAAATTAGCACTTTTGATTATTCATGTTCGTGTCCCATAGACTTTAACGGTGTTTGTATGTTCTGCCAAATTTTTTGCCTGTTCGCATGTTCTGCTGCGAACCGAACAGGAGGGTGTTTGGCTCCCTAATGTATACTATAAAGGCTTTAATGAGTTTTTGATTTACTTTTAATTAGGAGGAACTACTCACTCTGATACATTTATTGGTTTTGGGGAGATACATTGGTGAATAATTTTTGAAGACCACTTCCTCTGTGTATTTACATTCTGAACATTTGCATACATATTATTGACAAACGCATTCAAATTTGCATAGGCTTTTTTGCACACGGTCACCTGCATGTTTTGTTATTGAGATTATTTAAAGTGGATTGAATTTATTTTTTTCTGGCTGTTTTTGTTTCACATTATCACTTGTACTTATATAAGACAATTGTTATATATAGTGGCAAGTACACCATATTATATATGACTGTCAGTTTAAAAGTATATCAAGTGTTTACAGCATAGGCATAATAATACACCTTACAAAGTTATGGTCAGCTGTACTATAGATTCTCGATGTGCATTTATTTCTTCATTTTCAGGCTTCATTCACAGGCTAGGTGTATCAACTATGCTCAAAAAAGCCCTCAAGCTATTTCATGCTGTACACACTAGAGAAGATTACTGCAGCACGAAGCCTTGGTTTCCATGAACCAGTTTTGAATCATTGTCACAATATGTACTGAATAATCAATGAAGGACTCTGGCATGTAGCTTCAAACGGCAATGGCTGTCATGCTGTCATTTTACAAATGCTTCTTCTGGTATATGATTTACTTCTTCGAAATTCTAATGCTGTTACATTTTAGTCTGTCTCTAAAGACAAAGCTGAGCTGCTATACATTTCTATACACTAAACATAACCCTTTTACTGGCAATAAACAAGCTTAGTAAATAGCAGGCTTCGCAGGCAAAAGATAAAAAAAAAAAAACATTGCATTCCAAAAAAATATCCATTGGCAGAAACATTAACATTCATTTACAGTGTTGTTGTTTTGGAAGGACAAGCAGTAGAATTCATTAGATTACTATTCTGTACAAAACACAACAATTATTGAGGTCATTGGTAATTATATGGTAATTTCTAGCCCGCATCTTACTGAATGTGCGCCAAGGTTTTTTATGGAGAGCCCTTGCTGGGTAATCATCTCTGTGTCAACAGTAGAAAAGACCTGATCACAACCACTACTAATCAATACAGATGAATTCTGCAGAAATGTTTATGAAAACATGGTGAACAATCAGGAACAAAGGAAGGTGGCAAGTACTTGGAAGACAAAACAAGATTGCATGATAGTTCAGAAAATTTGCAGGTATACTGCTATTCACCCAACATTACCCATAGCTGATGGATACACAACATTGTATTCATCAAGACTCATTCATGGACAAGCCTATATCTAATATATTATACACTGTTAATTCCATGTGTTATTACTGAAAGCCTATGTTTACAACAATAAATGCAAAACAATGTTTACACTACCTATAATCATGCAAATGTCTTATCAATCATATAAGGCTATAATCATATAAATGTAAGGGAGTAGATCAAAAACATGTGGGAAAGAAAATTGCCGTGGTGCACATACACCACCGAGGGATCACAGACCTCTAGGAAGAAGTGATCCAGTAAGGAATAAATGGGAACTGTGAATCGGAAGGGATGTAACAGCTTGTATGGGTGATAATACGTGGCACGTTATACTAAGGTAGCCTCCAGCACTCTGCAAGTGCACAAAAGAGAAGTGTATTAACTAGATACAGAGTGTAAACAGAGGTAATAATGGTAACTTAAATTATAAAAAAAAAAAAATTGCGGAAATGTGGCCTTAATTATACATAGAATACATGTATGGGCTGTATCAAGGCTCCTCAATTCAGGCTTGGGAAACCATACTCTACAAAAACACAAAAGAAGGGAGAGGGGTGCCAAGTAGCCATATGGTGTAGTAAGTCAAATGTATTAATGCACATTTAAAAAAACAGTAATGTATGCACTCACAAGAACAGGAGTGTTCCAAGCATATCACTGTGGAGCAGCGTCTGTGCTGTGGGTGGATGGATCGACAGCACTGACATAGCTGCTATGCGGGGGGGAGAGCTCCACCATTACAGAGAGCTGCCAAACTGCTAGGGATCAGAGAACGCTGAAGATGCTGATGGAAGCGGGAGCACCACATCGAGTTAAAGGCAGACATTCTTCTTTCTCGCAAAGGGTCTCTGAGATATGCGTTTCAGGTATCAGAACCCCACCAATCAGTTTGCTTAATTCTACCCTTTGGGGATTATATAGCAGATGGGGGAAATGAACCCCTAATACACCAGGGTCTTGAGATAGAGAGAGAGAGAGATATATAGAGAGAGAGAGATAGAGAGAGAGAGAGAGAGAGAGAGAGAGAGAGAGAGAGAGAGAGAGGGAGAGAGAGAGAGAGAGAGAGAGAGAGAGAGAGAGAGAGAGAGAGAGAGAGAGAGAGAGAGAAAGAGAAAGAGAGAGAGAGAAGAAACTGTAAATGACAAAGTGATTGTGTCTAGAGTCAAAACCAAAAAATAAGTAAATAACACACAATTGTTTTGTCAGTTCGGGGAAACTCAAATGCAGGAATAACACACAAATTATTATTGGATAAAAAAAATAGCCCTTAAGAATTAGCATATTAAAAAAATGTTTAGAATAAAATGTAAACATTGTGAAAGATAATAAAACATAAAAAGCAGGCTATTGATTTACTTTAATTTTCATAAATACCATGATAGGAATAGATTATTAGTAAATGGCAAAAAATCTGTTCATAAAAATAAATATAAAATTAATATAGATATAAATCACAAAATCAATAAACAATACAAAAAAATGTAATAAAATAAACTCATAACATGCAAAATTGCTGGAATCAAATAAACAAAAGTATCACGATAGGTGTATTGGTGGTAAATGACCGAAAATCAGGGCTTAGGATGATGAACACATTTTAGGCAAAAAAAACATATGACATTCAAAGATAAAAATTAACATAAGTGCATACAAACACATAAGGTGCATATTTGAATGTGCATGCATATAGAGAGCCTAAGGCAAAGGTAGTAACAACATGTATTTGGCCTCCTGTAAAGGATGGGTGCAAGGCTTACATGCCGTATATGTTAAGGAAAACAACATAAGTATAATATATGGTAAGTAATAAAAAGATCATGTATTATTAATTTTCTGGTACTAACGAAGGGGATATATTATAAGGGCTAGGAACCAAAAAACAACTTATAAGAGGAATTGAGGGAAACAAGGGATAACAATCATTATGAATGAAATATGGCCAAGAAATGGCCAAGAAATGCAAAAAAGAGAACCCATGGAGGGTTGGTAATTTCCTTTGAGAGGACCATAAATATGCACCCTTACCTATACATATATATAAATGTATATACATATACTGTAGTACATCCCTCACATTTCTGTAAATATTTTATTATATCTTTTTATGTGACAACACTGAAGAAATGACACTTTGCTACAATGTAAAGTAGTGAGTGTACAGCTTGTATAACAGTGTAAATTTGCTGTCCCCTCAAAATAACTCAACACACAGCCATTAATGTCTAAACCGCTGGCAACAAAAGTGAGTACACCCCTAAGTGAAAATGTCCAAATTGGGCCCAATTAGCCATTTCCCCTCTCGGTGTCATGTGACTCATTAGTGTTACAAGATCTCAGGTGTAAATGGGGAGCAGGTGTGTTAAATTTAGTGTTATTGCTCTCACTCTCTCATACTGGTCACTGGAAGTTCAACATGGCACCTCATGGCAAAGAACTCTCTGAGAATCTGAAAGAAAGAATTGTTGCTCTACATAAAGATGGCCTAGGCTATAAGAAGATTGCCAAGACCCTGAAACTGAACTGCAGCACGGTGGCCAAGATCATACAGCGGTTTAACAGGACAGGTTCCACTCAGAACAGGCCTCGCCATGGTCGACCAAAAAAGTTGAGTGCACGTGCTCAGCGTCATATCCAGAGGTTGTCTTTGGGAAATAGAAATAGAACCCTGTTCTTTACATTTCTCCTATGTTTCCCAAACCTTGTAAGCATTGAAAGATACAGGGGCTCATGCGTTTATGGAATTGTATGTGTGTGTATCTGTGCATACACATATATACTATATTACCAAAAGTATTGGTGCGCAGTCGAGTTCGAACAGAAAGGGGCCATCCCAAAACTGTTCCCACAAAGTCGGGAGCATGAAATTGTCCAAAATGTCTTGGTATGCTGACTACTTAAGAGTTCCCTTCACTGGAACTAAGGGGCCAAGCCCAACCCCTAAAAAGCAACCCCCTACCATAATCCCTCCTCTACCAAATTATTTGGATCAGTGCACAAAGTCTGTTCAGGTCCCAAGTGCTGTGCGGCAGGACTTCCGGTATTATGCCACTTTTGCCTTTTGGAATGCACATCAGCTCCTGTATGAGTCAGAGCGGTGGCGGCCCCACACAGAGCATTGGCAGGCA
Organism: Lithobates clamitans; assembly: GCA_037952925.1. NCBI lineage: Eukaryota > Metazoa > Chordata > Amphibia > Anura > Ranidae > Lithobates > Lithobates clamitans. The sequence continues at coordinate 14,498,901 of JBBGZY010000438.1, forward strand.
TTCCAGATGCCTGGCTAGACACCATGCACTGTGAGGGTAATCTGAATTACTTTTTGCTGTGATTGTATTAAATGATAATACTCTATGAGGTTTTCTTGGCTTCCTCTCCTTCTATGGGTGATGTAGATCTGAGAGCAATGATCCTGTAGATGATGGCATGAAACACAGCGGGACTGTAGTAAAGCGCTTGAACTCCATCGGTATAACCTCTGATTAGTCTGGTCTCTACAGAGAACACAGTTGGATTCATGGATTGGAGGAGAGTGAATTTGCACGGAGCAAAAATCACGTTATTTCAATTAGAGTTGCAAATATGTTTGCACTTTAATTCAGCACTATTGCACTTTGGTTAGAATTACATCATTACTTTAAAGGGTAACTCCACTTTCGTGGGGGAAAAAAAATAGCAAATAAGGAAAAAATAATATAGCAGATACAATTGTGACAACAATTCATATTGTGATTGAATGTTATTAAAAATTGATGTAGCACCCTACAATCTCTCCTGTTATCAGAGGCCAGGTTCTGTGGAGACTGAAGAAGTACCAGAGCAGCCTTTTCACTAGCCAGGGGTGGTGAAGAAGTTGGGAAAGCTTCAGGAGAGTCAAGGTAGGGACCCAGCGGAATAGTGTGGGTGACACTTGCAGAGGATTCAGCAGGTTAGGTGAAGAGCCAAGTCAGGGACCCAACGGGACAGTGTGGGTGACACTTGGAAGCCACAGCGGGTTAGTTGTGGAGGAGCTCAAGGGATCCAGGTGCTGTTGGGATCTGAAGAGTCTAGTGAGACACTGGGAGCTCAGTGAGAGGACCTACAACAGGATACTATGAGTTGTGATCTGCATTGAAGTTGAAGCTACAAGTTCAGTTGCTATAGAAGACAGCAGTCGACAGATATAGTTTGCTGCAATTCAGCTTAAAGGCCCTTAAACTGTATAGCTGTTCTTCTATTCCTATTTTTGTTTCACAGTCTCCCAAGGATTTTTGTATCTGCCTTAGGGTGTTCAGGCCCTAATACTCTCTCCCCAGTTCTGTTAGGAGACAATAAATCTCTTTTTGCATTCTCAGTGTTTGGTGCCCAACTTACTCTATCTACACCACACCTACTATGCCTAGTAACCTACACTGTGAAGATGGGTGTCAGCTCTCCCTGACTCTGGAGGTAGGCCTTAAGCCTGTGGAGGTCGGGGATGCCGGCTACATTACCTTTCCTTTTCAATCTGCAGCCACTCTAATTTTCTAAACATGTAATGGAATATGGCTACCTGGAGTTGTTCTGTACACAGAATGTGTACTGACCAGCCCCAGAAACATAATTTCCTGCTTGTGTGATTGGCTCATCAATTTTCCTAGAAGTCTGCTCTAAGATACAAGTCAGATTTCAGGCATCCCCTGCAACAAAAATTTCATTTTTGGTGAGATACTCCCAGTAGGAACACGTCTAAAAGGATGCAGGGCCAGCAGCTTTCCTCATTAGAGCTCTCCAGCTGTACAGCTGATGGATAATTATGAAACCACTCCCATTAGACCCACTCAGAACAGAGGCACAGAGAAATAAACAGGGATTTCTTCAGAATAACATAAGGTAGGAACCTGCAACAAAGTTTGTTATAATCCTTGCAAGGTACATAGATCACCCAGAGGGAAATATATTTTTCTCAACAAAAGTAGAGATACACTTTAAGGATTTTTACACCGGAATTTGACCTAAATTGATATATGATTTTTTACGGTTGTATGTTGGAGTGCATATACCATTAAGGCAGCAGCTACCCATGTTTTTTTCACCATTTAATGTTTCACATATTTTGTTGGTATAAACAGTGTACAACATTATTTTTTTACCTTGGTTTGTCTAACTGTTGTGCAGGTACTCTTTATTTATACGGTGTGGGACATTGGGCCTTGGGAGACAATCGCTAAGGCGGGAAACTCCGTGTGGTGTGAAAAAATGGACAGAAGATGTAGTGACTGTATTATTTTTCCTCTTTGGGCTCAGTATGAAAGTTTCACATTCTCCAGAAATGGGCACTTGAACACAGTTCGAGAGACCGTGTAAAGCTTAAAGTGAGATTCTAGTGCAACACAGTACAGATGGGAACAGCCCAGCATTGGTTCTGATATTCAGTGTCAGTCTTACTCTCTCTCCCACTTGCAAAGTACTGAGTTTCTATGAGAGAGAGTGCAGATTGCACCTACGTGTTTCGTCAAGCTACATTCTCATAGCTGAGCACTCGTTTGTGAGGTGTTGGGAGCCGTACATCCAATGGTCAGACTTCCTGCCATCTAAGCAGGATGGAGAGGGGAATCCCATAGTAGAAGCAGCTTAAAAAGAAAGGATTACTTTTAAACATGGTAGACAACATTTTAATATGCATCTAATGCTGCTATGCATATAGGATTTTTTTTTTACAAATGTCATTAAAGGTGAAATAACCCTTTAAAACATTTGCATTAGCACTGTGATGTGTAGTAATGTCCTGGTCCTGCATTGCATAAGAAGTAAATGCATCATTATAGCTGCCTGTCACATTAGAAATGCTGAAAGGAAGTGTTATAACAGCACATTTGTATGTGAAATAATATGCATTAGCGCGGGGCAAATGTTTCAAATGTTTAATTAGCTACTCTGCCTGTTTGAAATGCCATTTTCTTTACTAACTGTTTTCCTTAAAAAAAAAAAAAAATCAGTACAGACTTAAAACCAGTTAATAATATTTTCTGGAAAGCAGTCTTGGCTTATCAAAAACACTACTGTTTGAATGCCTGCTCACTTGTCCAAACCGCTTAGTAATTGAATACATCCTCTCTGCCTGTTCTTACAAACCGTTAAATTAATTTACACTTCCATGCATGCAAATGCTAAACATTAAAGATAACTAAGAAGTGAAGACACCTGACAAGTTAATTAATAAACAAACAGTCACGGTGTGATCTTTAAAAAAAAAAAAGGAAAAAAAAAAGGGAGAAAGCCAAAATAACATAGCCCTTCACAGATGATATGAGCAAATCATTTTCACTTAATAGGTTTTTATCGATCACATAAGCAATAAAATAAAGTTCAGCGATGTGAAAAGGTGAAAAAATTGCAGCAGTTTTTACAGATCTTCTACATTTGAAATGCACCAGCTTATACGTTCATTTAGATTAACTTCATCTTATCTTCTTTCTGATAATTTAACTGGCAGTGTTATACATTACCTATCCTTTACCAAAAGTCAAAACTCTTTTTTTCAATGATACAAGATAAAGTGTTTTTACTCTTTATGTGGACAACTTTAACCTGCTCCACATGACAGCAGTGTAGCTTGGCAGTTAACATTGTTGCACTGTAGCAATGTAGGGCATTTAATTATGCCTGTCACTACCTATAACCAACAATCAGCATCAATGACTGAGAAGCTGTTGCAGCAGAGCAAGCAAATCCTAACTTTGGATAAATTGACACTGCCCCCAATCCTCCGAACCCTGGGTGGGCATTGCAATGATTTTAACAAACTTTGTTGCAGATTCCTACATTTTGTTATTCTGAAGAAATCCCTGTTTGTTTGTGTCCATGTGGGAAAGTGAGTCTAATGGGAGTATCTCACCAAAAATGACATTTTTGTTGCAGGGGATGCCTGAAATATGATTTGTATTTTAGGCAGACTTCTGGGAAAATCAGTGAGTCAATCACACAAGCAGGAAATCATGTTTCTGGGGGGCATTCTGTACACATTCTATGTACAGAACACCTCCAGGTAGCGATATTGCATTGCATTTTCAGATAACTATTTAGTCATTTTTAATAACATTCAATTACAATATGACTTAAGTCGCAATTGTATACACTATATTATTTTTTCATTATTTGCTATTTTTTTAGTGGAAGTTACCCTTTAAGCAATAGACACCTGACATTGCCTGGTGTTCATTTGTAATGTTAGTTTTGTAATAAAAGGTAGTAACAGGTAATGCTGATACTATACATGTACAGAATAAATAATACAGTGCATGTCTGCTTTTTGAAATGAAAATGCTTTTTTAGGAACATATGAGCTATGAAAGCTCATTCTGATAAAATTATGAACGCTATTCAAAAGCCCTGCCATCTATTTTTGCACCACCTTCCTAATTAATTTCAACTTTTCAATTTCTCAGATGATACTGCTCACATGAGCTTCACTGTAGACTAAATAAATTATGAGAACAAGGATTTTTTTTGGAATATCTGTATTTCCTTTGTTATATTTCCACCTTTTAATTTATGAAATCTAATTATGCATACTACCAGATTAACTTTTTTTGCAGAATAACAGGTACTACTCTCACCCCCTTCCACCCTCTGTACAGAAGAAAAATACAACCTTGTGTAGGGAAAATGAGCTTGGGGCAGCCATCTGTTGACCTGCTGAATTCCCCAAAATGTATATTTTTTCCTCTCAAAGGTAACTGAAAGATGTTCCACAACACAATTTTTACAGGTTTTAGGAAGGCCTAGATTGCATTTATCTTGAATCTCATCCAAAAAAGAGTATTTATACTCAGTCTTTCAGCTAGAACCGTCGCAGACACCTTTACATCCTAGTAAAGTGTATGCATAAATGCCAACATTTTATTCTTGCCTTTTTTCTTTTTTTGCATTCAATCTAGATCAAATAAATGGTAACATTTCGTGACATATCCTTTCTTTTTAAAGTAAACAAGAGGACATTTCTGCTAAAGTTTTAGTCTACTTTTCTGATGCAAAAAAAATTGTTGGTTTTCTCCAAACAAATTAAGATAAAAGGGTAAAAACAAACACTGTTGCTACGTTACTCCTCCTTGCTCTGCTTCTTTGCCTTACCAGCCAAATAAGTTTAAGGAAAAAATAATGTGTGAATTAGTCATATCTGCCAATCCTAAAAAAAATAGAAGCTTTTAAGAAAAGCTAAATTGCACATGTAGGAGATAACGCTCAATGATACATTTTAGCCAAATATTTTATGATGTGATGAGTTAATGAAGGTACCCAAAAAGCAAAAACAGTATGGAGCACAGTGGAGCTTTCTTAAAACAGATGGTATCTGGATGTCGGTTATCATCTATCCAGTGCAAGCAAGCTATGGATTCTATTAAGTACAGAATTGGGACCAACAGGACAGCATATCCTTACCAGTTTTGGTATGGTGAACTTAAACCAGTCAAAGAGTCTTGCACTAAACCGGTACAAAGCACTCCAGAGCATTCTGAGCTAATACTAACCTTCCTCCCCCACCAAAGGATACTGCACTTAAAGTGTAACTAAAGACAGAACTTTTTTTTTTCATCTTGGATAAAGAAGGGGAGGGTTAGAACCCCTGTCAGTTTTTTTTCCATTTGGGTCCCATTGGGGAGTTTTCCCTTCAATTTGTGTCCTATAGCCAAAACTAAACTATAGAGAAAATCCTCAAAAGTAATGGAATCCTGGGGTGTCACCAAAGTCCCCGTTTGAGGATTTCCCCTCTATTACTTTTCTGATGTCAACCCAAAATGTGAGATTTTCTTGTACTTCTACATTTAATGTAAACAGTATTAGTAAACAGGAAAAAGAAAGAGAGGGTGACTCTCCCTAACGGGGGCACAGACAGCAATAAAAACCTAATAGGTGTCTCAATCCATCTCCACTCTATCCAAAAATAAAAGGTTTGCCTTCAGTTAAACTTTATTTGCCAGTACAAAAGCCAACTGTTTTACCTGGAAAAAAAGAAAGGTTGAACTTTTTTTAATTTTACAAAGAAGCATACTGCATGCAGAAATAACTGTGTTAGCCAAGGTTATTTCTAGTATATTATCTGTAATGTACATTGATATGTTCTTAAAAAAGAAGGCGTGGACTGTTGTGGAATCTAAGCAGCGTGTGGTGTTCATCTTTGTCAGTGCCCACGGGACTTTAAATAAGGTACAACACAAACAATAATAAAATTTAATTAAATGAAAAAAATGTTATTATATAATAGGATTATTACTGTATATATAGGACTATAAATAGGACATACCTATACATACACATACATATAAAATAAATTAAAGAAATATCACTCAAGATAATGTGGATATAACTTTAATTGAAACAGCTAATTTATTTGAGATATTAACACAACACACTGTGAAGTCCTACAAAGTTTAGAAACATTGGTCCCTATAGTTTGGTGGGGGAGATATTCCATTAGTAAAGCCAAAGAAATACCACTCAAGATGATGTGGATAAAGCTCAACCCCTCCCTCTACAAAAATAAATGAATTACAAAATCATATATGTATCAAAAATTCTAACATCAGGTATATAACTCTAAATCTTGTCTTATTTCCTCCTGAGGAAAGGAGGATGATGACAAAGCATAAAGGTACTCCCATTAGTGTACCAAAATTACCTTGACTTTTACTGCAAAAATATATAAAAGACATATATCACACGACACATTAAAACATTTTCCAGCCAACCTGCTCCTATCATCTGGCTTATTGATGTAAATTTAGATGTCTGGAATCAAGTGGGTCTATCAATCAATCTAAGTGCTCTATACATTGTGTATACTTATCACGTATTATTTGAATTAAGGAGGGTGGCCTCCCCTAGAGCATATAATAGTTACAAAATAGTTACAAAAAAATCCATCAAAAAGCTAGGAAGTAATTAACAACCGCATGCTTTTTTGCAGAAATGTCCCATTAGCCTTGGTTCACACTACTGCAATGCAATGTACTGCGAATTTGATCCTTTTTTTTGTCCTGTGTGATGTGCAAATTTGCCTTGCGTTTCGAGGTAGACAGGTGCGAATTTACCGCACTTTTATTGCGAATTTCAGGAGGCAGACAGTGAACAATTCGCAGAGATGTGAACTGTGTGCTACGAGTTTACTGCAAGTTCAATTGAAGCCTATGAAGATAAAATTCGCACTTCACCATAGCAATTCTCATTATACCCGTAGTCAACATGCACAGGACACTTTTTTTTTTTTTTCTCGCTCAAAATTAGCAACGCATAGATGTGAACCAAAGCCATGAAATATTATGCTTTTTACATGACCTGTGAATCTGTGTGTTCCTAAACATCAAACCCGCTGTAAATTTGCATCAGTGTGAACCCAGGCTGAAGGAGACTTGTTAAAGGAGATATTAAATTGTCTTGCATGTGTGATTATGTATGGAATCTCTATCCATGAGTAATCACAGAACATAAGGAACAAAAATTGTTCAGTGCCACTATGAGAAGATATGCAGTGGACTCAAATACATTAATAAACCAGCCAGGATGTCCAAGTGGTAATGCAGGCAGCTATGACTAGAAATACCTGTGGTCCAGAGGAGATCATTGATTGATAAGGGGTTCAACCCCATACATATACAGTGGATATAAAAAGTCTACACACCCCTGTTAAAATGTCAGGTTTCTGTTATGTAAAAAAAACGAGACAAAGATAAATCATTTTAGAACTTTTTCCACCTAAAAGATTTCAGTTTGTTTTTCAATTGAGCTGTACGGTTTATAGGTCACATTAAAGGCGGAAAAAGTTCTGAAATTATTCATCTTTGTCTCATTTTTTTACATCACAGAAACCAGACGTTTTAATAGGGGTGTGTAGACTTTTTATATCTACTGTATGTGTGGCACTTTGTCTCCCTTGCACAGATATAAATCACAGTATTTCACAGAATGAAATGTATGCTAATACACATGTGCTATATTCTTGAAGAGTGCATGTGGTTTGAAGAGCATGCCTTTATTGGCTGTGGTTCACAGTGTATAAATTCCTGTGAGGGAAGGACAATGTCTTGATGTGAGCCCCTTATCAATCAATTATCTCCTCTGGACCACAGGTGTTTCTAACCATACCTCCCTGCATTACCACTTGGACATCCTGACTTGTTTATTAAAGCATTTCAGTGAACTGCATATCTTCTCATAGTGGCACTGAACAATTTTTGTTCCTTATGATCTGTGATTACTCATGGACAGAGATTTCATACATAACCACACAAGCAAGACAATTAATTTCTCCTTTAACAAGTCTCCTTAAAGGCACATTTCTGCAAAATAAGGATGAATGAATTTCCAAAGGATTTTTTTCTTTTTGCATGCGGTTGATTCTTACTCCCTAACTTTTTGATGGACTTTTTGTAACTATTATATGCTCTAGGGGTGGCCACTCTCCTAAATTCAAATAATAAGTATACACAATGTATGGAGCACTTAGATTGATTGATAGACCCACTTGATTTCAGACGTCTAAATTGATATCAGTAAGCCAGATGATAGGAGCAGGTTGGCTGGAAAATGTTTTAATATGTCATGTGATGTCTTTTTTATATTTTGGCAATAAAAGTAAAATTTTTGTACACTAATGGAAGTACTTTTATGCTCACATTTGTCACCATCCTCCTTTCCTCAGGAGGAAGTAAGGACTTGTCTGACAGACTTTCCAGCGGACTTTCGACTGACTTTTGAAGGACTTCCGATAGACTTTTTAACAAACGGACTTGCCTACACACGATCACACCAGTCCGACAGATTTGTATGTGATGACGTACACCGGACTAAAATAAGGAAGTTGATAGCCAGTAGCCAATAGCTGCCCTAGCATCGGTTTTTGTCCGTCGGACTAGCATACAGACAAGTGGATTTCTGGGTCCGACTGAGTTACGACGTAAAGATTTGAAGCATGTACCAAATCTAAAGTCCGTCAGATTTGCGACTGGAAAAGTCCGCTGAAGGTCCAGTGAAGCCCACACACGATTGGATTGTTCGCCGAATTTGGTCCGTCGGCGTCCGTCGGACAAGTCCGGTCGAAAAGTCTGACCACGTGTACGCGGCATAAGACAAGATTTAGAGTTATATACCTGATGTTAGAATTTTTGATACATATATGATTTTGTATTTCATTTATTCTTGTAGACTGAGGGGTTGAGCTTTATCCACATTATCTTAAGTGGTATTTCTTTGGCTTTTCTAGTGGAACAGCTCCCCCACCAAACTATAGGGACCAATGTTTTGGCACCTTGTAGGACTTCACAGGGTGTTTTGTTAATATATCAAATAAATTAGCTGATCCAATTAAAGTTATAGCAGATCAGCTCATTTATTTTATAGAGGCATGCCCTAAATATCATTTTCTTATTAAATAATAGAACATTTTTCATTTAATTATAACATTATTTTTGGTGTACCTCATTTAAAGTCCTATTGGCACTTGGAATGTACTGTATATATATATATATATATATATATATATATATATATATATATATATATATATATATACATATATATATATATATATATCTATATATATACATATATATCTATATATATATATATATATATATATATATATATATACATATACATATATATATATATATATATATATATATATATATATATATATATATATATATATATATATATATATATATATATATATAGTATTCATCTTTGTCCCTCACAAGAAAGGACACATTTGGGTGTGACATCCAATACGCAGCCTTCAAAGCATGTTTGTTAGCTACCTTCAGTACTTAATATATGTAGCTCCTTTGTAGATCTAAGAGACATATGAAAGAACTATTAAGGTTAAAGTACTGTGGAACCAAGGAAATCAAAAGCCCTAGAGGTAAGATAATTAGCTGATATGCAACTGCACAGGCTACATACATTAGCAGCTATTATAATGCTGTAAATGAATAATCTCCTCATTCACATTGCATAGCACATTAGCACCTTCTAAATGAATAAATAAAAAATACTTCAAAAACAAAATGCTAGCAATTTGTAAAATAAATTCCAGGTGGGTGATTGTAGGGGTGGAAATTTTTTTTTGCTGCACTACCAATTTTTTTTAGATAAGCATTTGTGTATCTGTCATCTGTTGATATCTGTATCTATTGTTAAATAATCACCGTCATGCACACAATTTAGTCCACATGAATATCGAAATTAAACAGCTGGTATTTTTAGATAATGTTGTATGCAATTAACTGGATTTTTATCCTGCACATCAATGAATACCTGCTAAAATTTTGAATTAGCTTAAGAGGAGTTTACTTACTGAAGGCAAGAAGGCTGTTCACTTTGCAAATGTAGCACCCCCCTGGCATCCAGGAGGGATGAAATTTTACCTCAGGTGCTGGTTATTAGGCATGGTGGGTGTGTGTGGTTGCAGAAAAGATGGCCGCCAGTCACTTTTAAAATGAACAAGGTGAGTTTATTGCTTACCACAACAACAAATGCATGGAGAGAGGGTTAGAGCACAGGACATCCTTAGGGCAGGAGGCAGACAGACTAAAAGACTGCAAAAACAAAACTGGCCAGGTAAACAACAATACAGAACAAGGGCCTTAGGCCTGCACGCAGCGCACTGTATATACATAACAACTGCTGTCACCAATAGCAACCAAAAACTCATGGTACCATGCAGGATTTCTTTGGATGAGTCCCTCCTCATACTTTCCCAGCCTTTCCACATTCCCCAGCTTATAAGGGAGTAACCTCTGGTACTTTATCTCAGAACTCCATCCCTTTCCTCATGCCTTTAGGCAACAACCACACTTTCTCCGCCAGAGCCTTCCTCGTGCCCCCAGGCAACAGCCTGGCTCTGTGCTCTAGAGCCTCCAGTTTGCCACATACTATCCTGGGATTTTAGAGCCTCCAAAACTGTAATAGGTATTCAGGAAGTTAAATGTGTAATTGAAGCGCTGTTCCACACACAATTTTAAGTCAGCAGCTACAAACACTGTAGCTGCTGACTTTTAATAAGGACATTTACCTGTCCAGGGAGCCCGCAATGTTCCCCCTCCCCCCCCCGAGGCCGATCCATCCATCGGATCGGGTGCAGGCGCCGCCATTCTAATTAAGGGAAACTGGCAGTGGCACTGCCCATTTCCTACTGCGCATGCGTGACGCTTTGTGAGTGGCCAGGTCCCAAAAGACAGCGGGGGGCTCTCCACACAAGAGGATATGACGTCCTGTGCTGCGGACCTGATGGATAGGAAGTACAGGCTGTACTTCATAAAAAGGTACTATAGAGGAGGAAATTTTTTTTTTACTATCCAAAAAAACGAGAGGTGGAGAGGTGGTCTTTCGTTTAAGACCACCTCTCAAGTGGGTGGAACTCCTCTTTAAGGCCCCTTCGAAACTTGAAATAGGTCATTGGATTTTGGGCACCTGTGTGTAGCTAGGCTGCCAAAAAATCTCACACATGTGGTAGAAGTGTTAAGATAAGTAGCAGAATGTGTTTTGAGGTGTAATTCCACATATACCCATGGAATGTGTGAGAAATATCACATTATTGCGACAACTTTGTGTAAAAAAAGAAAAACATCATTTTCCATAAACTTGTGGCAAAAAAATAGAATCTTCCATGAACTCAACATGCCTCTCATGTCTACTGTCCAAAAAGGGGTCATTTGGGGGGTGTTTGTACTGTCCTGGCATTTTAGCGCTTCATGAATGTGAATGTGTGGCAGTCAGAAAGTCAGAGCTGCTTAAAAGCTGCATACATTCCAGTATATATATATCAGGGGTCTCCAAATATTCTAAGCAAAGACTGTGCCCAGTGGGAGTAAACAAGGCATCTTTGGTATTAGGGGGAGAAATAGTTATTGTCAGTGGGAAGAATAGTGCCCCATTATTGGTGTCAGTGGAAGGTATAGTGCCCCATCGTGCTGTCAGGGGGGAAATAGTGCCCCATTGTTGGTGTCAGTGGGGGGAATAGTGCCCCATTGTTGGTGTCAGTAAGGGGATTAGTGCCCCATTGTTGGTGTCAGTGGGGGGAATAGTGCCCCATTGTTGGTGTTAGTGGCTGGAATAATGTGTCAAGGACTGGATAAAGGCAAGCAAAAGGCCACAGTTTGGAGACCACTGATATATACCAAAGTTTGTAGACGCTATAACTTTCACACAAACCAATTAATATGCACTTACTAGGATTTTTTATACCAAAGACATTTAGCAAAATACATTTTGACCTAAATCTATAAAGAAATTTGATTTGATTGGATATGTTTTATAGCAGAATGTAGAAAATGTTGTTTTTCACATTTTCCGGTCCGTTTTTGATTAAATAATAAAAACATAAAAAAACAGTGGTGATCAAATACCACCAAAAGCAAGCTCTGTTTGTGTGAAAAAAATGATATGACTTTAATTTGTGCACAGTATTCCATAACCGCGCAATTGTCAATTAAAGTAGCACAGCAATGCATAGACATAAATGGTCTGGTTATGAAGGGGGTAAAACATTCCATTGGTCAAGTGGTTAAAGTGGTTCTAAACTCATATTTTTTTTTACCTTAATTTATTTTCTGCATTAAGATAAAGAAAACCCAGCTAACTATTCTTCCCCTGCCCCAGACACTTACCTGAGTCCTCTATCAATCCAGCGCTGTGCCCGACTGTAGGTCTTCTCTCCCCTCCTACACATCTCACAGTCTTCACTGAGAAAAGCATAAGCCATTGGCTCCTGCTGCTGTCAGGTGAATTATGTGAGGACGAAGTGTGGGTTGGGGTCGAGCCTGTACCACTCTGTGTGTGATTTGAGGCTAGGACGGAGGTTCACCTTCCAGCAGGACAATGACCCCAAATACACTGCTAAAGCAACACTTTGTGGTTTAAGGGGAAACATGTAAATGTGTTGGAATGGCCTAGTCAAAGCCCAGACGTCAATCCAATAGAAAATCTGTGGTCAGACTTAAAGATTGCTGTTCACAAGCACAAACCATCCAACTTAAAGAAGCTGGAGCAATTTTGCAAAGAGGAATGGGCAAAAATCCCAGTGGTAAGATGTGGCAAGCTCATAGAGACTTATCCAAAGCGACTTGGAGCTGTGATAGCCACAAAAGGTGGTTCTACAAAGTATTGACTTTAGGGGGTGAATAGTTATGCACATTGACTTTTTCTGTTATTTTGTCCTATTTGTTGTTTTCTTCACAATAAAAAAAAAACATCTTCAAAGTTGTGGACATGTTCTTTAAATTAAATGATGCAAATCCTCAAACAATCCATGTAAATTCCAGGTTGTGAGGCAACAAAACACAAAAAATGCCAAGGGGGTGAATACTTTTGTAAGGCACTGTATGAACTCCAGAAATAACAAAGAAAATCTACACACAGCATGTTTCTTCATGGATCACCTCAGCTCTCTGCACAGCATCCTTTAAAATCCTATAAGAATATAGCTATGCATACAACTATCCCCCAGTCAGGTAAAGAAACCATGAGAGGAAATGCTTTTTGTCTGGGAGCAATTATACGATTTCAGCAAAACAGACAAAAAGCTTCTTTTTTAATGGTTTTGTTTAGGGGGTCTTCTTAGGGAACCCAAACCTCCCTAGTCTGTAATGCTTTCATCAGAAGAATGTGCAGTCCTCGTGGTTTTCTACCTTTTGGTATTTTTAAGAAATAGCTGTGTGTGTGTCTGTGTCCATGGACAAAGTGAATGTGAATGGAAGTGACTTTATAATTATCAATCAGCTGCTGCACTTGCAGTGTTCAATGAGGAAAGTGGCAGGGTCTGAATCCCTTTAGATGTGATTTCCCTTTGGGAAAATCCCACCAAAAAAAGAAATGATAGGATGCCCAAAATCTGACTTGTATCTTAGTGCAAATTTCTGGGAAAACCAATAAGCCCAGCTGGAAATGACATTTCTGGGGAGCGTGCAGTACACCATCTGTGTACAAAAGGCCTCCAAGTTGCCATATTGCATTGCATTTTACAGAAAATTACAGCACTTCAAATTGAAAAGGAAAGGTAATTTTTATTACAATTCAACTACATTATGACTTGTGTAGCAATTGTTTATGCTATATCAGTGATGGAGAACCTTGGCACCCCAGATGTTTTGGAACTATATTTCCCATGATGCTCATGCATTGTGCAGTGTAGTTGAGCATCATGGGAAATGTAGTTCCAAAACATCTGGGGTGCCAAGGTTCTGGGGTGCCAAGGTTTGCCACCACTGTGCTATATTAATATTCTTTTTATTTGCCTTTTGTTTCCCCAAAAAAGTGGAGTTATCCTTTAAATTAGAGAGTAAGATAAGTAAATGTCTGTAGCAGGGGCACACGTGCAACAAAAACAGGGGTTCCTAACTGTCCTCACTTCACCCAAATTGTTAAAAAAATATGAAGGCAATATACACACATTGTAAGTTTTGAACAGATGTTTGTGCTTCCGCTGAGATTGTCCCTTTGGAAAGATTTTCCATCATCCATTCCCTGTAACGAACTCAGCGTTAGTTCTAACACTTGCTGTATCCAGAAAAAAAGATCTTTTGCTGGAGTTGAGCCAATCAGTAGAGTAACTCACTGCTCTAATGCTTAAAGTGATATTTAAGGCATATTTATTTATTTTAATAAAAAAAGATATTATACTTACCTACTCTTTGCAATGATATTACACGGAGTGGTCCCTTACCCCCTCTTCTGAAGTACCCCACCGATGCTCTCAGCTCCTCTTTTTTACAGGGTGCCTCTTCAGCAAACTGTGTGCTGTGGGGGGAACCAATGGGAGCGTGCTCCCAAGCCAGGCTGTGTGCATCCATAGACACACACAGAGTGGCTTGGCCACGCACCCCAGTCCACTCCCATCCTCACAGGATTTGATTGACAGCAGCAAGAGCATATGTCTCCAGTTGGTCTCAGTGAAACTTGTAAAAAGTGTAATAGAGGAGAGAAGACCTGCAGCTGGGCACAGCGCTGGATCGATACCAGAGCCCTCTATCTCAAGTAACTCAAGTCACAAAAGGATATCGCATGCAATATTTGGGTCACGCGACACATTTTACCCAAATATCTTGTGTGATTTGAAAAATTTCAATTCACTACAGGTTTATGCAAAAATGAAGAAACGCTCAGTAAATACCACATGAAATCAGCTCACAAATAAGAAGGGAACAAAAACATTTCTTAAATAAGGGGTGGTCTGGCCATGTGGTATTTACCAAATGCTAGATAGTTGTTAAAGAGCTGGCACCCGCCATGTCCTTAACAACCAGTAAATAGCTGGTTGTTAAGAAGCTGGCACCCTCCATGTCCTTAACAACCAGTGAATAGCTGGTTGTTAAGAAGCTGGCACCCGCCATGTCCTTTACAACCAGTGAATAGCTGGTTGTTAAGAAGCTGGCACCCGCCATGTCCTTTACAACCAGTGAATAGCTGGTTGTTAAAGGGGAAGTATAGCCAAAGTTTATATGGTGTGAACAAGGCCTTGGGATGCCGGCACCAGGAACCCAAAGGTTAGTGAAGAACTAGCCCAAGTGAGGACGGCACTGGATCCCTGGACAGGTAAGTGTCCTTTTATTAAAAGTCAGCAGCTACAGGATTTGTAGCTGCTGATTTTTTTTTTTTTTTCCAGTAAAGCTCCTCTTTAACCCCTTAAGGACCAGAAGATTTGCCCCCTTAATGACCAGGCCATTTTTTGAGATACGGCACTGCATCACTTTGACTGAAAATGCGACGCTGTACCCAAACAAAATTGAAGTCCTTTTTTTCCCACAAATAGAGCTTTCTTTTGGTGGTATTTGATCACCTCTGCGTTTTTTATTTTTTGCGCTATAAACAAAAAAGAGCAACAATTTTGAATAAAAAACAATTTTTTTTTAACTTTTTACTTTAAATACCCCCCCCCCCCCCAATAAAAACATGTCTTCATAAGTTTAGGCCAGTATGTATTCTTCTACATATTTTTGGTAAAAAAAATCACAATAAGTGTATATTGATTGGTTTGCGCAAACATTATAGCATCTACAAAACGGGATATATTTATGGCATTTTTATTATTAATTATATTTTTTTCTTTCACTCGTAATGGCGGTAATCAGCAATTTTTAGCAGGACTGTGACATTGTGGCGGACAGATCGGACACTTTTTTGGGACCAATGACATTTATACAGCGATCAGAGCTAAAAATAGCCACCGATTACTGTATAAATGTCACTGGAAGGGAAGGGGTTAACACTAGGGGGCGCTCAAGGTGTTAAGTGTTCCCTAGGGAGGTGTTTCTAACTGTGGGGGGAGTGGACTGCCAGGGAGTAGGGAGAGATCGCTGTTCCTGATCACTAGGAACTGCAGATTTCTCTCTACTTCCCTGACAGAATGGGGATCTGTCTCTTTATTATTATTTATTTATTTCAGGTACTTATATAGCGCCATCAATTTACGCAGCGCTTTACATATACATTGTGCATTCACGTCAGTCCCTACACTCAAGGAGCTTACAATCTAAGGTCCCTAACTCACATTCATATACTAGGGCCAATTTAGATAGAAGCCAATTAACCTACTAGCATGTCTTTGGAGTGTGGGAGGAAACCGGATTACCTGGAGGAAACCCACCCAGGCACAGGGAGAACATGCAAACTCCAGGCAGGTAGTGTCGTGAGCATCCGCTCCGGTGCTCGCGTGCCCCTTATAGCCCTTAAAGTGGCTGACGTACAGCTACGTTGATTCAAGCAGGAGAGCCAACCTGTCGCCGTATATCGACGGCGGCTGGTCGGCAACTAGTTAATGGACTTTTTTTCAATTCGATGAATTATATGTGATTATGAAGCATGGAAAAATAAAAGATGTACTACTGTGTTATCCAGCACACGCGGAGAAGGCAATATTGTCAAAGTGATTCCTTTTTATCCCCTAACTCAGGGGTGTCCAAACTTTTTTCAAAGAGGCCAAGATTGATGACGTGAACATGCGTGAGGGCCAACCATTTTGCCTGACATTCTTTGAACCATTAAAATTAAATGCAAATGAACTAATACACTACCCAACAAGAATTCTCTTGCCTTTGTGGTTGTGTGTGGTGAAGAGTCTAAGGATGAGTTTGGGCATGTTATTTTCATATACAGTATATATATCTTTTGTGGCCCCCAACGAGCTCAGGACTAAGGATGGGCTCGGGCGTGTTATTTGGATATACCGTATTTATCAGCGTAAAACACCTTCACTTTAAGAGTGAAGTTTCAGGAAAAAAACGTAAATTTGAATTAAAGAACTGTGAAGCAAAATAAGGGTCAGTGCCAATCAATGCAGCCTAATCAGTGCATACCTGCAGCCTCACCATTGCCATGAATGCAGCCTCACCACTGCCATGAATGCAGCCTCACCATTGCCATGAATGCAGCCTCACCATTGCCATGAATGCAGCCTCACCATTGCCATGAATGCAGCCTCACCACTGCCATGAATGCAGCCTCATCACTGCCATGAATGCAGCCTCACCATTGCCATGAATGCAGCCTCACCATTGCCATGAATACAGCCTAACAAGTGCCATGAATGCAGCCTCACCACTGCCATGAATGCAGCCTCACCACTGCCATGAATGCAGCCTCACCACTGCCATGAATGCAGCCTCACCACTGCCATGAATGCAGCCTCACCATTGCCATGAATGCAGCCTCACCATTGCCATGAATACAGCCTAACAAGTGCCATGAATGCAGCCTCACCATTGCCATGAATGCAGCCTCACCACTGCCATGAATGCAGCCTCACCACTGCCATGAATGCAGCCTCACCATTGCCATTAATACAGCCTAACAAGTGCCATGAATGCAGCCTCTCCATTGCCATCAGGCAGCCTGATCTATGCCTACCTGCAGCCTTTGAGGGGACAGGGAGGGGGCGGGACGAGTGCCAACAGATCGCATACAAACACTTCCAATGGAATATTAAAGTAGAACTATAGGCCCTGAGAGTTATAAGCCCTGTAAGGTTTATTTTTGCCATCTGTGTTCCATTGGGAAGATTTACCTTCACTTCCTTTCCCATAGCCAAAACAGGAAGTGAGAGGAACTGGAAAATCATGTACATGTACATGATTCGCACAGAAGAGCAGCAGCCCCGCAGTATATGAACTTGGGGTGGTCGGCAAGAGGTTAATATTAGGGTTTATATATACTTGAAACCATTTTCAAAATTCTCCAATTTACAGGCTATGTTGTAAAAAAATTATAACCTGCCAGCTGTGTTATAGTACCACAGAACATTCGTTCTGCATTACATTATTTACATACATATCATGTGCACCTACCTAACAAATAATTTCTGCCTCTGAAATTTTCTAACTAATAAGGATGCACTCATCACTTTTGAATATTTGTTTTGTCAAAATTAGCTTATGACATTACACTGTTCATACCAGTAAAAGCATTAGTTCATTCAATAGTTCTCACATCAATAATTTAATGATCTCCAAACACTTTTAACTATGCTATAGTATGCAGCAGGAATGATCTAAGATCAAGCATATACTATATATATTCAAGCATATACAATTGTGCTCAAAAGTTTGCATACCCTGGCCTCTCATTTATTTAAGAATAGTGATCATATGATGCCACTTATTATCACATAGTTGCTTGTTTCCTTTTTAAATCATAATGATACCAGAAATACCCTGGCGTTTTTGGCCTTGGTGCAGACATACAAGGTGACACACAGGTTAAAATGTCAATCAAAGGTTAATTTCCCACATATGGCTTTTTTAAATGCAAATTGTGTCTGTGTATAAATAGTCAATGAGTATGTTAGCTCTCACATGGATGCACTGAGCAGGCTAGATACTAAGCCATGATGAGCAAAAAAGAACTGTCAAAAGACCTGTGTAACAAGATGATGAAACTTTATAAAGATTGAAAATGATATAAAAAGATCCAAAGCTTTGGCAGTACTGTTCAATCACTTATTAAGAAGTGGAAGAAAATTTGGGGATCTTTTAATGCCAAGCGAAAGTCAGGTAAAAAGATTGCAGCCACAACTTCCAGAAGATTTGTTTTAGGTGCAAAGAAAATCCCATTTGTAACAGGAGAAATACAGGCTGCTCTGGAAAAAGACAGTGTGGTTATTTCAAGGAGCACAATACGATGATATTTGAATAGAAATGAGCTGCATGGTCAAGTTGCCAGAAAGAATCCTTTGCTGTGGCAATGCCACAAAAAAGCTTGGTTGCAATATGCCAGACAGCACCTTGTCAATTCTCACAGCTTCTAGCACACTGTAATCTGCAGTGACGAGACCAAAATAGAGTTTTATGGTCACAACCATAAGCGCAATGTTGGGAGAGGGGTCAACAAGGTCTATAGAGACAAGACTACTATCCCCAATGTGAAGCATGGTGGTGCCTCAATATTTTCTACTTTCTGTTATAAAACATATTCAATAAAATCAAATTTCTTCAAAAAAATTCATAAGGTTTTGCCAAAATGTATTCTGCTACATGTCTTTGGCAAAAAAAGTCCCACTAAGTGGATAATAATTTGGTCTGTTTGAAAGTTATAGCGTCTACAAACTATGGTATATACGGTATACCATACCATGGTATTTTCACAAAAGTGAATACACCTCTCACATTTTTATAAATATTTTATTATATCTTTTCATGTGACAACACTTTGCTACAATGTAAAGTAGTGAGTGTACATCTTGTATAACAGTGTAAATTTGCTGTCCCCTCAAAATAACTCAACACACAGCCATAAATGTCTAAACCGCTGGCAACAAAAGTGAGCACATCCCTAAGTTGAAATGTCCAAATTGGGCCCAGTTAGCCATTTTCCCTCCCCGGTGTCATATGCCTGTTAGTGTTGCAAGGTCTCAGGTGTGAATGGGGAGCAGGTGTGTTAAATTTGGTGTTCTCTCTCTCTCATACTGGTCACTGGAAGTTCAACATGGCACCTCATGGCAAAGAACTCTCTGAGGATCTGAAAAAAAAAAGTTGCTCTACATAAAGATAGCCTAGGCTATAAGAAGATTGCCAAGATCCTGAAACTGAGCTGCAATATGGTGGCCAAGACCATACAGCGGTTTAACAGGACAGGTTCCACTCAGAACAAGCCTCGCCATGGTCGACCAAAGAGGTTGAGTGCATGTACTCAGTGTCATATCCAGAGGTTGTCTTTGGGAAATAGACGTATGAGTGCTACCAGCATTGCTGCAGAGGTTGAAGGGGTGGGGGGTCAGCCTGTCAGTGCTCAGACCATATGCCGCACACTGCATCAAATTGGTCTGCATGGCTGTCACCCCAGAAGGAAGCCTCTTCTAAAGATGATGCACAAGAAAGCCCACAAACAGTTTGCTGAAGACAAGCAGGCTAAGAACATTGATTACTAGAACCATGTCCTGTGGTCTGATGTGACCAAGATACATTTATTTGGTTCAGATGGTGTTAAGCGTATGTGGCGGCAACCAGGTGAGGAGTACAAAGACAAGTATGGTTTTGTCTACAGTCAAGCATGGTGGTGGGAGTGTCATGGTCTGGGCATGCATGAGTGCTGCTGGCACTGGGGAGCTACAGTTCATTGAGGGAACCATGAATGCCAACATGTACTGTGACATACTGAAGCAGAGCATGATCCCCTCCCTTCAGAGACTGAGCCGCAGGGCAGTATTCCAACGTGATACCGACCCCAAACATACCTCCAAGAAGGCCACTGCCTTGCTAAAGAAGCTGAGGGGAAAGGTGATGGAATGCCCAAGCATGTCTCCAGACCTAAACCCTATTGAGCATCTGTGGGCCATCCTCAAACGGAAGGTGGAGGAGTGCAAGGTCTCTAACATCCACCAGCTCCGTGATGTCTTTATGGAGGAGTGGAAGAGGACTTCAGTGGCAACCTGTGAAACTCTGGTGAACTCCATGCCCAAGAGGGTTAAGGCAGTGCTGGAAAATAATGGTGGCCACACAAAATATTGACACTTTGGGCCCAATTTGGACATTTTCACCTAGGGGTGTACTCACTTTTGTTGCCAGAGGTCTAGACACTGATGGCTGTGTGTTGATTTATTTTGAGGGGACAGCAAATTTACACTGTTATACAAACTGTACACTCACTACTTTACATTGTAGCAAAGTGTAATGTCTTCAGTGTTGTTGAGGGTTGTACTCACTTTTGTGAGATACTGTGAGATATTGTATATAATTTGAAAATTGATCAATCCTGGTGTACTGACTGTTCTTGAGCCCCAAAATGCCAGAACATTTTTAGAAAGAAGACAGGCTGAGGCATTTAGTAAGAGGCACGGCAAGTTTTTTGACGTCATTTTTTTGTCAAAATTTTGTGGAAAAAGAAGAAGTTTTTTTTTTTTCACAATTTAGTTTTACATACTGTCACCAGTGCAGTACAGCACCATCATATGACTAGTGAGGCAGTGATCAGGGATGCTAACATTGACAGTATGTAAAAAAACTATTTATTTAACATTTTATTATCTTTTTTTAACATTTCTTTTCCTTTTTTACAATTTTTTTTTTTAAGATCCTGTCAACAAAGTAGTTCAGTGTCACCATGGTGACAATGTACTTCTCTGAGGGGGGGTTGATCAGCGATTTTATTATATATATATATATATATATATATATATATATATATATATATATATATATAAAAAGGTGGCATCTGCACATTTCTCATACTCACCCATCCACTGGATACAGCGTTGTCCTACTGAGATTCTCTCACACTCGGCCACAGCTCTGTTTCGTGCCGCCATGTTCTTTCTAACATCATCGAGAGGCCCACTGGCTCTTCCAGGTTCAGTGGACGGGCCTCTCAATGACATGCCGATAGGCCTGCCCCCTCCTCCTTTCCTTGAATGAAAGGTTAGGCCTCCTGGGATATGTGAAGTGTATATCCTGGGAGGCACAGTGGGCAGTGTGCGTGTCAATCACCTAAGGTAAATGACGTGCATGGGGAGGTGGGACCGGACTTTTTTTACAAAAAAAAGGTAAACAAAAAAAAAAAGCCAGATATTTCTGCAGGATAGGTGGAGGGGTGGAATGGAAGGAACGAGAGGAAGGTGGTGAAGACCTGCTTTAATTATGGGAATCATGATTATGATAGTAATAGTGCATTTAAAGATATTATTAGAGATGATTTTGAACATCTTCATTTTTTTCTGTTATCACCACTGTTCAAGGTCCCTGAAGAAAACTAAGCATGATCCATTTCTAGCATCAGCTATGTCACTTTCCAGATTGATTTCCCAGTCAGGAGAGAGCTGTACAATTCACCAGTCCTACAAAAGCACAACTGCTGCTACGAGAGGTTCAGCATGAGCTCCAATTATGTGCTGTGTTTGACGAGGTGTGCTAATCAGAACTAAACTGTGGAGATTCCAATGTATTATAACACACTTCTCTGCTAGTGGTTGGATGGAAAAGTGGAAACACAAACTAGTTATGAATCTCTTCCTTTCGTTTTTCTCAATGTGCAATTACTCATCTTGATTTGATGAAAGCTGAAATCAGATTGCTTGTTGCGGACATCTGCATATAGCTACATTTCACTGCATAATGTTTTATAAAACTAATTGATCTATGTTAAAGGAAACTGTATTGACAGAAATACTGCCATTGCTGATCTTCTAATGCCGCGTACACACGAGCGGAATGTCCGTCAGAAAAAGTCTGATGGGAGCTTTTCATCCTATATTCTGACCGTGTGTATGCCCCATCGGACTTTTTCCGTCGAAAATTCAGACGGACTTAGAGAACATGTTCTATATTTTTCCGACAGAACAAATTACTATTGGGAAACCCGCTCGTCTGTATGCTGTTCCGACGTGCCATAAAACGACGCATGCTCTGAAGCAAGTACGAGACGGCACCTATTGGCTACTGGCTATTGCACTTCCTTTTCTAGCCCGTCGTATGTGTTGTACGTCCAGGGGCGGACTGACCATTGAGACACTCGGGCACTGCCCGAGGGCCCTGGGCCACTAGGGGGCCCCATCAGGGTTGCCAGCCTCAGTAAAACCAGGGACAGTATGGACCAGGGACAGCCAATAGACAGTATGGACCAGGGACAGCCAATAAAAACATGTCTGTGTATACTGTGTGTGTGTATACTATGTGGCCCCATAATCTCTGATTGCCTGGGGGCCCCATAATCTCCTATTGCCCGGGGGCCCCATGAGTTGTCAGTCCGCCCCTGTGTACGTCACCGCGTTCTTGACGGTCGGACTTTGGTGTGACCGTGTGTAGGCAAGACAGCTTGAGTGGGATTCCGTCGGAGAAACCTTTAGAGTTTATTCCAACGGCAAAACCGCTCGTGTGTACGCGGCATAGGAATACTAGTGGCTTGGCTCTCTTTGGTTTTTAGTAAAGCATTGACCCGGGAAAAATCATGCAAAATAGAAACAATTACTGGTAAGTCAAAACTTCTGGCTTCTATATTTGTTCCAGGTCGGTGCCTCAAATAATCCTGAAGCCATTGGATTGGTATGACAGCAAGGCAACTAGCAAATAGAGAAGAAAAGGTCAGTGATTACAGTATGGTATAGGTTTAACATAAAGTGCCCATAATATTTCTTCCTAGCCTCCCTGAACTAAAATAAATTCCCATAATGTGGTGCTGCTTTAAAAAAATTGAGTTTTCTGTATTGACTAATGAAATGACAGAAAGGAGATGACACGAATATGCCTGACACACTGAGATGTATCTTTTCTTTTATTAAATAGTTTCTTTGGTAAAGCATTAAACAGTTCTTCCTTACTATTACAGCCCTTTGCCCCTAAAAAAAATTTGAATGCCTAAGCACAATTTTGCAACTTTGACACGCGTTAGTAAATTTGTACATATCATCACAACTACTTTTTGCATCCAGGTTGATTATACCTAGTTATTTTCAGGACAAATTTGGCTATAATTTGGTAGTATGGATAGTCATGGATAGCTCCTATTTTTTTTTTATTATCAAAGGAAAACTGGCCTAAAATAGCAAAAAAAAAACATTTTTTTTTTTAAATTTAGCTGTATATTTCTTGTTACAACCATAACCTAATACCAAAGAACAACCCAAAATAAACTCTCCTGTTCCTGACAATTGCAGCAATACCACATAAGTGTATGTTATTTTTTGTTTGTACCCGTAGTACAGCCCAGAAGCAAAAGTGTGCATTTTGCTTTTTTTTTGTCCTACCTAAAACACACTGACGCTAATTTAAAAACAAAATCCTGCCCAAAATATACTGACCTTGACCTTTGACCCAAACACTACCCTGGCACTAACCTAGATCTAGGTATTTTTTATTTTATTTTTTATTATGTATTTATATTTTATTTGTTTTTTTACACACACTTTTTTTTTACCTCTCTGCAAGAAAAGATACATTGGGGGGTTATTTGTGAAAGTCAAATCCACTTTGCACTGCAAGTGCACTTGGAAGTGCAGTTGCTGTAAATCTAAGGGGTAGATCTGAAATGAGGGGAAGCTCTGCTGATTTTATCATCCAATCATGTGCAAGCTAAAATGCTGTTTTTTATTTTCCTTGCATGTCCCCCTCAGATCTACAGCGACTTTACTTTCAAGTGCACTTGTAGTGCAAAGTGGATTTTCCTTTAGTAAATAACCCCCAATGTATCTTTCCTCTCCATTTACAGAGAGAGAGAAAAACAGGGGCAGGCTTCACAGTGACTGATCAGAAGCTACCACATCGATCAAGTGGCCTGGAATCGGGAGTCCTGGGTCCCGATCATTAATTCAGGGCCTGGGGCTCTCGGTGAGACCGCGGTGTCTGTGCTGGGAGCATGCTGTGTGGCGCACTCCCCACACAAAGGGAAATACGCATATGTGCAGCCCCATGGAAAAAAGCCCAGCGTAGTGGGGCTGCATATATGTGTTACATCAGTGCGAAATCGTTAAACTACACTGTACCTGAGCATCACAAATCAAAAACACCTTCTAGCATTTTCTGGCCATGACCCTCTTGAGTAAGGGCAGCTGATTCCTGTAGCATTTACTTCATGGAATCCATCTACCCTTAGCTTAGGCATGCATGTGAGATGGTGTGCTTAGCTGAGAAAACCCCTCCTCACCTCCTGAAGACTCCTGGGATGTATGACATTATTTGCCTGGGCATGGAAACCAGGAAGTAACTGAAGAAATGTAAAAAGTAAGTTTAAAACAAGTAAATATACCGTATTTATCGGCGTATAACACGCACCGGCGTATAACACGCACCCCAATTTAGGAGGGAATTTTAAGGAAAAAAAACTTTTAGGAGGGAAGTTGAAGGGAAAAAAACTTACATTTAAATGCCCTTCAATGCAGCCTTGTCAGTGCAGCCATGTCAGTGCAGCCTTGTCAGTGCAGCCTTGTCAGTGCAGCCTTCCCCAGTGCAGCCATGTCAGTGCAGCCTTCCCCAGTGCAGCCTTGTCAGTGCAGCCTTCCCCAGTGCAGCCATGTCAGTGCAGCCTTCCCCAGTGCAGCCTTGTCAGTGCAGCCTTCCCCAGTGCAGCCATGTCAGTGCAGCCTTCCCCAGTGCAGCCTTGTCAGTGCAGCCTTCCCCAGTGCAGCCTTGTCAGTGCAGCCTTCCCCAGTGCAGCCTTGTCAGTGCAGCCTTCCCCAGTGCAGCCTTGTCAGTGCAGCCTTGTCAGTGCAGCCTTCCCCAGTGCAGCCTTCCCCAGTGCAGCCATGTCAGTGCAGCCTTCCCCAGTGCAGCCTTCCCCAGTGCAGCCTTGTCAGTGCAGCCTTGTCAGTGTAGCCTTCCCCAGTGCAGCCTTGCCCAGTGCAGCCTTGCCCCAGTGCAGCCTTCCCCAGTGCAGCCTGGTATCCCCTGTCCCTGCTTCCAGGGCTTCAAAATCGCGGTCCGCAATTTGAAAATGGCGCCGCCGGCGCCGAAGTACACAGAGCCGGTCCTCGGCTCTTTCCGGTGGCTCTCGTTTACTTTCGGTTCCACTCGTAGTCCGGAGCGGAGCTATCCGAGTAGGTTCAGATAGCTCCGCTCGGGACTACGAGTGGAGCCGAAAGTAAACGAGAGCCGCCGGAAAGAGCCGAGGACCGGCTCTGTGTACTTCGGCGCCGGCGGCGCCATTTTCAAATCGCGGACCGCGATTTTGACATTTAGACAGATCGGGATCGTCGGGGATCGGCGTATAACACGCACCTGCGACTTTCCCCTGATTTTAAGGGGAAAAAAGTGCGTGTTATACGCCGATAAATACGGTACTTTCTTATCCATTTACTATTGATAAAGATAAAACACAGTCCGTATTGAATGAGAAAGTTCTGCTTTAATACTTTAAAATAAAACTTCAGTCTCACTTGAAATTATTTATATGTTTTTTGTCCCAGCAGTCCCTGAAAAAAGTAAAATATAATGGGGTTGAAGGGAAAAAGACTGTGCACTTTGCAAAGTGCAGTTGCCCTCTGCAAGAGCAGTTGCTCCAGAGTTTAGTAAATGAGCAGAAGCTCTGCTGACTTCCTTCCTCCAATCACGTGCAAGCAAAAATGCTGTTTTTTTAATTTTCCTTGCACAGGATTGGGTACTCTTTGCAAAGTCAAGCCTTACCTCATTTACTAAGCTCTGGGGCAATTGCTCTCACAGAGGGCAACTGCACTCTGCAAAGTGCACAGTCTGTTTGCCTTTAGTAAATCAACCCCAATGTGTTGCATTCAGCCTGCAGCCTCCTGGATATGCATCCTACTATGCAGGGAAATATTTGCCACTTTAGTTTAATGCAGGGCAGGTCTCCTGTCTCCAAACAGCATCCTCTATTGGTGGATGGGTGACAACGCTTCCTCACTGTACTGTATCTATGGAGCAGTGGTCACAGTAGGAAATCAAAAGGTATATTTGCACTTCTTGAACACTTTAAATAGTACATGTGTAGGTAAACTGAACTCTTGGCTTAAATCAGCTACATACCAGGTGTATCAAAACAAAAAATGTTAAAGAGGAACTTCAGTCATTTTTCAACTTTCCAACTATGAAATCTTCTGCCCTTGTTGTCTTCACTTTAGATATTAAAACATTTCTTTCCTGCCGGTAAATACCTTATATAGCCCACTAGAGCTGCACGATTCTGGCTAAAATAAGAATCACAATTTTTTTGTTTAGAAAAAAGATCACAATTCTCTCACGATTTTCGTGGCATAACATCATCTTTCACATTATACAAAAAAAAAAAAGAAAACAGGCTAACTTTACTGTTTATTTTTTTTTAATTCGTTGAAGTGTATTTTTTCACTAAAAATTGCGCTTGAAAGACCGCTGCGCAATTACCATGTGACATAAAATTTAGCAACAACCATTATTTTATTCTCTAGGGTCTCTGCTAAATATATATATATAAAATGTTTGGGGGTTTCAAGTAATTTTCTAGCAAAAAATACTGATTTTAACTTTGTAAGAAACAAGTGTCAGAAAAAGGTTCAGACTTTAAGTGGTTAAACTTCCCTCATGTCAGACCGAAGTTCATTCCTTTGATCTAAGAACGAAAAGTTACAAAGTTTATAGTTCAGACAATGTTGTGAAAAACTTGGCTGGCTGCCCAGTTTTTTTCTTTTGACAGCTGAGTGAGCAGATAACTCTCTACACTTGTTACATGAATGAATCGGGAAATTCTGCATAGAGATCGTGAGGGGGGGTTGAATCGAGATCACAATTTTTTTAACGATTAATCGTGCAGCACTACAGCCCACTTTCTGTTTCTTGTCTGGTAATAAGCCTAGGCTTATGACATCATGCACAGCTCTCTCTCTTACTCTGGTGAAAGTTTGCCAGGAAGGGAGGAGGGTGAGCCATAAGAGGGCCAATGAGAGCTGCAGTGCTGGAGGTGTGCCTCTGTGTGTCTGTGTAAATCCAGGAAGTGAACAGGCAGCAGCTTCAGCTGCCCACGGTTAAAATGGTTGCAACCAGACTCAGTGGAGGGAGATTTCTACAGCATATTTGGCAAGTACAGAATCACAGTATATATAAAATAATATACAAAGTGGTTGGAGGGAAGCTTGGCCAGTCCATCACCTTTACCCTCAGCTTCTTTAGCAAGGCAGTTTTCATCTTGGAGGTGTGTTTGGGGTCGTTATCATGTTGGAATACTGCCCTGTGGCAAAGTCTCCGAAGGGAGGGGATCATGCTCTGCTTCAGTATTTTGGCATTCATGGTTCCCTCAATGATCTGTAGCTCCCCAATGCTGGCAGCACTCATGCAGCCTCAGACCACGACACTCCCACCACAATGCTTGACTGTAGGCAAGACACAATTGTCTTTGTACTCCTCACCTGGTTGCCGCCACGCATGCTTGACACCATCTGAACTAAATAAGTTTATCTTGGTCACATCAGACCACAGGACATGGTTCCAGTAATCCATGTCCTTAGTCTGCTTGTCTTCAGCAAACTGTTTGCGGGCTTACTTGTGCATCATCTTTAGAAGAGGTTTCCTTCTGGGACGACAACCATGTAGACCAATTTGATGCAGTGTGCGGCGTATGGTCTGAGCACTGACAGGCTGACCCCCCACCCTTTCAACATTTGCAGCAATGCTGGCAGCACTCATACGTCTTTCTCCCAAAGACAACCTCTGGATATGACGCTGAGCACATGCATTGAACTTCTTTGGCCGACCATGGCGAGGCCTGTTCTGAGTGGAACCTGTCCTGTTAAACCGCTGTATGGTCTTGGCCACCGTTCTGCAGCTCAGTTTCAGAGTCTTGGCAATCTTCTTATAGCTTGGGCCAGCGATGGTGAACCTTGGCACCCCAGATGTTTTGGAACTATATTTTCCCATGATGCTCCTGCACTCTGCAGTATAGTTGAGCTTCATGGAAAATGTAGTACCAAAACATTTGGGATGCCAAGGTTCGCCATCACTGTCCTATTCTAATGACCAGACAATAAACAGGAAGTGGGCTGTATTAGGTATTTACTGGCAGAAAAAAAAATGTTTTACTATCCAAAGTTAAAACAACAAGAGCAGAAGATTTAATAGAAGGGAAGTTGAAAAAATGACTGAAGGTCCGCTTTAAATACAGATACAATTGATCGCAGAGAAATGTTGGTGAAGCAAATTGCTTTAATACTTTTCAGCTTGAGAAATATGCCCCCTTATTACAGCTTCAAGTATAAAGGCTCAGAAATACTTTTAAGAGTTCTTTCTAAGTGTACCATGCTAAAGGTCACTAGTTATAGAAAAGACAAATTTAAGGTACAGGGTCTATTTATTGGAGAAAAGAAAGTATGAAACACGAGGATAATTATTGCCCAAAATGACAAATCTGATGGCTCGTTTCATTTTCTTTTAGAGATGAAATAGTGGAAGGTGATTGGTCACTAGGGGGTAACCGCTGCCTTTTTGTTCTTTTTAGCTTTTGAGTTTATATAAACAAACCTATTTAAAGTCAGAATATATTTATCTTCCATGTCTGTATTTTTTTTTTTATTCAGAAAGAAAGCTTTTTAATTCCCAAAGCTAATGTGTCTGTATTCAACAAATTAATGTAATTACATACTTGTCTCTACATAAAGTTTGGTAGCAGAATCTATTCCTATTGTGTTGGTGATGGGAATAGAGTGTCAGGCTGTGAATCAGTACACAATACATTTTTCATGAGTAGCTGTAATTAGAAGCTTGGGAAAGATTATACTTGTGTATGGAATGTATTAGTTCATTACAGGTTCTCCAGGCTTCACTTTGAAGAACATCATCCTTTTTGCATGTCATGTTGTTGCTCAGTTAGTGGTAAAATTGGTGGTACATTGTCATTTTCACAGTAGGACGGCTGTAGCTTAAAATAATAAAAACCAATTTGTGGTTTAGGGTTCTCTTCCTGTTGTTGTGTATTTATTATGTGCGTGTCATCCTTAAAGGTCTCCGATAATCTGCAATTACATCTCTGCTGGCTGAAAGCTTGCCACTTTATATTAAGTTGCAATTGTGCCAGGAAAAGCTGAGATTACTATTAGGGTTTAGAACAGCAGCTACATTACAATCTAAAAAAAAAACAAACAAAAGTCTACTCTGCAAAGTACAATTTACGGTAATTATTTAGTCATAGGTTAAATTAAATTGTCACAACAAGATCAAGTTTTCATATATATATATATTATGAATACATATGTCAGTGTTTTTTGTCAGTTAAACATTTTGTTTAAAAAAAAAAAAAAAAAAGCTGTCAGATATTTTATTAGTACAAAAGCCATATTGTAATTCAGTTTGATTTAAAAATCAAAAAGTTAAAAAGTTGCTGCTAAAAAGTTCAATTTCCATTCCCTTGCAAATTGAGGGCATTCATTGCATGGGTTACCTTCCCTAACCACTTTATTACCGGGCACTTTTACCCCCCCCCCTCTTGCCCAAGGCCAATTTTCAGCTTTTAGCGCTGTCGCACTTTGAATGACAATTGCGCGGTCAGGCGACACCGTGCCAATATAAAATTTTTTTACTCTTTTATGTTTTTAACACAAATAGAGCTCTCTTTTGGTGGAATTTATTCAACACTGGGTTTTTTTATTTTTTGGTAAATAAACAGAAAAAAAGACCAAAAATGTTGAAAAAAAAACACGTTTGTCTTCGTTTCCGTTATAAAATTATGCAAATAAATAAACTTTTTTCATAAATTTAGGCCAAAATATATTCTGCTACATTTCTTTGGTGAAAATAACCCAAATCAGTGTATATTATTTAGTCTGTAGGAAAGTTATAGAGTCCACAAATTATGGTGTATATATCTGAAGATCGATCAATCCTGATGTACCGATGGCTAATTTTTTGGAAAATTTAAAAAAAAAAATTCTCTATATATATATTTATATATTTTTTTTACATACTGATACCAGTGCATTTCAGAATCATCATATAACTGCCAGGGACACTAACTGGTGACAGTATGTAAAAAAAAAAATAATAATAATAATAATAATTTTTGTTCAATTTTTATGTTTTTTTTTTTACATACTGTGACCAGAGAAATACAGTGTTACCATAGTAACACTGTACCACTCTGGGGAGTTGAGCAGGATTATTTTTTTTTTTACATACTATGATTGCTTATAGCAGTGAATGACACTGCTATAAGCGCATCCTTTTACTGAATGACAATATGTACACACTGGGGTTGATTTACTAAAAGGCAACTCCACTTTGCACTGCAAGTGCACTTGGAAGTGCAAGCTCTTTAGGTCTGAGGGGAAGATCTGAAATGAGGTTTCCGGAAGCTCTGCTGATTTTATCATCCAATCATGTACAAGCAAAATTGCTGTTTTTTTTTTTCTTTGCATGTCCCCCTCAGATCTACAGCGACTGCACTTCCAAGTGCATTTGCAGTGCACTTGTAGTGCAAAGTGGATTTGCCTTTAGTAAACCAACCCCACAGTGTATTGCTGTGTTTAGCTGTGATTGGCCACAGCTAATCAAATGGTACAAATTGGCTGTGATTAACCCTGTCTGTACCATGTGATTACTCTGACCAATCGCAGCTAGAAAAACAATTGTATACAATGAATGGCATGAAAGGAAGCCATTCGTTGTTTACAACTGTCAAGTGATCTTCTGTGATTGGTCACCACTACACTGATCAGTCATCCGCTGTATTCGGTGGTCACAGTGCCAGATGGCGGCCCATTCTCGGAAAGACGTCATATGATGTCCTCCCAGAACAAAAGGGTTTTTGCCCGTCCATCATATTACAAGGACTTGGGCAGGAAGCAGTTAAATAAGAACTGTAAAAAAAATAACAAGATACAAATTAATAGTTCATTAAAAGATAAATTTACAAAACAAGCTTTTACTGCAATATTCATCATCAATCCAGAGATTTCCCCCACAGTACTTTTTTTGCCACTAGATGTCTTTAGTCTAACTTCCAGCATCCTCAGCCCACTTCCTGTGAGCCCAGGTTGTCCTGAGCCCACCCCAGGATATTGCTGGACAGTGAAAAGACACACAGCCCATTGATGAGCTCATCTCTCTGTCACTCTGCTTTCTCTTCTTATCAGCATTTGTACTGATTGACTTCTTGTACTGCTTCTTCCTTCCACTCTCCAGCTCTGCTGTGTGGGGTCTGCAAGAGGCCGATACCACATCAAATTCAAGAATATACACCACTTGCATTTAAAAAATATATTTAACATTCAGATTTACTAAAACTGGTGCACACAGAATTCAGTGCAGCTGTGCATAGTGACCAAATCGGCTTCTTCAGCCTGCTCAATTAAGCTTTGACGATAAAACCTAGAAATTGATTGGTTACTATGCACAGCTGTATCCGATTCTGTGAGCCCCAATTTCAGTAAATCTCCCCTATTGTATCTGCTCAATGAGCAGTGCTTGTCCTGTGCTGTTATTAGAGGTGCTTACATTTTTTTGTGGGTGCGTCTATCAGAAAAGTGATTTGTTTTGTACTGGAATTCAGCCCAGATCTTAATTTTTACGCAATGAGAATAATTTAGAAACGTTAGTGGTTTGCAAAAAAATGTTTGCCCTATTTCTAGTTCTGCCGAACATACAGAGGATTATAACGCTGCTTTAACCACTTACTGACCACCCAATAGCAGATTTACTGCTACAGGGCAACTCCCCTGTGCAGAATCAAGTACATATACAGTATGCCATTCTGCACTTCTGCCTACAGGGGGGGGCTTAGAGAGCCACCAGCGGGCCGCTTCTGCTGTGATTATTCACAGCAGAAGCCAATCTGTGGGTGCCAGGCACTGAATGTTGGCCGGCACCAGCCAATCATTGGGCAGAGACTCAGAATGGAGTAAGCATAGCAGATCTCTGTTCTGACAGGGGAAAGGGATGGATTTTGTGTCCCTGAAAAGCTGGGACTAGGATCCATTTCTTCCCCTAGTAAAAGCAAAACATACAGTACACAAAAACACTGGCTAGGCACAGCGTTAACCCTTTGATCGCCCTAGATGTTTAACCCCTTCCCAGCCAGTGTCATTAGTACAGTGACAGTGCATATTTTTAGCACTGATCACTGTATTAGCGTCACTGGTTCCCGCAAAGTGTCAAAAGTGTCATTTTAAAAAGTGTCATCAATTGTCCACCTCAGTATCGCAGTCCTGCTATAGGTCGCTGATTGCTCCCATTACTAGTATACAAAAAAATACAATAAATCAAAATTCCAGTATATATACCGTAGTTTGCATTAAACTATGCATTAAGGTGAAAAAACTTCTGACACTGACCAGCCCCCCAGCCCCCCTGGTTTTACTCACCTGAGCCCGTTCGTTCCCTTGGTGGAGACGCACTCTACCTCTCTGCCCATTGTTTTGGCTCTTGATTGGATAGATTGATAGCAGAGCAGCCATTGGCTCCCACTGCTGTCAATCAAATCCAATGACTGGGGCACCGGGGGGCAGGACCGAGTCCTGCATTCTGTGTGAATGTACACAAAAGCAGGAGAGCCTTCTCCAACGTGGGCACTTAATGCGGGGAGGAGCTACCAGCGCCGGCGGGGGACCCCAGAAGTCGAGGATCGGGGCTACTCTGTGCAAAACAATTTGCACACTGGAGATAAGTATAATGCTTTACAACCGCTATAGTGCACATGTGTGATGCCTTCATGAAGTGGTCCTGTGTAGCTCCAAAACGTTGCACACTATTGTGTGATTTACTGTAGGTGCTAGAAAGCAATTTTCTTCATTTTTGTTTTGGTGTGCAGATGACACATTTGTGGTGCTTTTCCCTGCAGTGTTTTTTAGAACTGGTATTTAAATTAGAGGCATCTCCTGCAGCAGGTGTTTCACTGTTCCAGAGACACTTTGATGAAGTAATGATAATGACGACAGACTCTTCCATAGCCAAATTGAGAAAGGACAGGGTGAGGTTATTATCAGTTTCTGAGCACAGAAAATTGTGAATCTGCTAAAATGTTGGCTAAAATCCACAAAAATGTAAAATGTTTCTCAATTTTAATTAAATTTAAGAGGTAGCACATGACTAAGCTGTTGGTATTTTTATGTTTTACATTTCTTCCTCCAATCCAAACACACATAACCTACCAGTAGTATGGGAAAATCCCCCCAATGGGGTCACGTTCAATTTATAACAGTCTGAAAGAATTTTTGATCTCCCACATTCTACGAGAAACTGGCTGGATTTGTGTTTTACTGGTGTTTTACTGGTTTTACTGGTGTTTTACTGGTTATGTTGATCAATAATCATTTCTAAGCATCTTTTAGAAAAAGAGAGGCAAGATAAAACTGGGAAGGTAATATAGATTACCCACTCTATGAAAACAGAGCACAAAAGGCATGAAACATTCAGAAACATTTAAAAAAAAAATATAACTATAAGCTTACTGATTTTTTTTTTTAGTGAGCTGTCTAATGTATAATATTTAAGAAAAAGTGAAATTGCCTGTAAAGCCAGTGACATAAATGGGTTATTGCCATTGCTTATGGTTGTAAAACACAATCTGTTAGGTGTCTGTGTATGGTACTCATTCCACTTTTATTATCTGTATTGCACATTATTTCTTTCTAAACATACACTTTTCCCACAGTAGCACATCTAATATTTTTAACCCCTCTGGTCTTGCAGCATATGGAGCAGAGCAATTATCACTATAGCTATAGGCCTATACATAGCAATATGTTTTATTATTTACAACACCAACGTGATATGTATATTGTTCTAGGAGGGAAAAGAGGAGGCGAAGAAGACTTTCATTTAGTACTATTGCATTTTTCTACTTTGACCTGTAAGAACTATATTGATCCAAATGTTTTTGTTTTGCTCCAATCATTGCAACAATAAATTGTAATTTATTGTACAAAGTCTGTTAAAGTTACTCACAAGCAAAACATTTAAAAATGTGCATTTTTGAACACAATACAATGAGAAATTAACAACAATTGTAAAAATGCGTCTGTGCAAATGATAAAATATATTTTACTTACCTCAATCAACACAGGGCTGCTGATAAGACAGTACAGCCAGCCCTCCTGTACTGGGCCCAGGCCCCATCAGTTCAAAAAGGGAGGCCCGGGCGCCTACTAAGCAGGAGGGCCGGCTTTACTGTCTTATTGCAGACACTGATACTCTTCTGTCTCCCACTTCTGTGCTGCCAGCTTCTCCTCCACTCCCTTCCTTAAGCTGCAATACAAGGGGATTGATCCTAGCATTAGCTCCCCTGCCATCTGCTGTCCAGGCCCCCTGTGTGCCCCTTTCCTCAGCAGCGCTACCGGCTTCCATCCTTTCCCAACGGCAGCTGCTGAGGCCACACAGGGGGATGTCATTTACTGGCCCCTTCCTTTACTGAATGAACACAACGAACGATCGGTACCAATCACTCCTGTGTCCATTCATAACTGCAGCTTAGTAAACTTTGTTTACTATGCCTCAGTTTGTGAATGAGCAGGAAGCCTCAGAGCGCTTCCTATTCTTTCATCTGTGCAGCTGAGACTGTAGAGAAAGGGACTGAAAAATCTATGTCACTGTATTGTATTGTGTCACTTTTGGCCAGGATGGGGGGGGGCCTGTCAGGTAGGCTGTATGGGGCCCCCCGTGATTTTTAACAGCAGCCCTGAATCCACAGCACCTACTGTGGTTTTTATCTACTCTCTCTTCTGTCAGCATTACTAACATTAGTAACTTCAGACAGGTTATGCCGACACCACAGAATGCCGTCCCCTCTCCAGCACACAGAAGCAGATTGATAGCCTCAACTGTGCATGTTTCCCTTTGAGACTGGGTAGAGGGACCGGGGTATCCTTTTCCTCCACTTAGGTTTCAGATTACACTTAGCTGTGTGCTCTATGCTGTGCAATGTGTGACATCAGATCCCCACTCCTTGTCTTCTGGAGCTTAGAAATGCTGTGTAAAATGTGTGCTTTGGGAGGCTATAGAGGAGAGATAAACAGGTACAACTTATGTAGGAGGATTTGTTTTATCTTTGTGTATCACCTGAAGCTAGTCACTTCAGGTTGGTATATGTAAGGAAACTAAGCGTAAAAACACGGCCTAAATGCACTGCTCAGTGCCAAATTATTCACAGTTCCCAAGTCTGATAAATGATAATCAAACATAAAAAAAATCCCTTAATCACTTCTTAGCAATCAAGCGGATAAAAGACACTCAATATAAAAGCTGCTGTTACAGATAAATAAAATTGCAAGAAGTAACAGAAGAAAGTTCAGTCCAATTTCTGCATCAGTCTTATGTTATAACAGCGCTACGG
Organism: Lithobates clamitans; assembly: GCA_037952925.1. NCBI lineage: Eukaryota > Metazoa > Chordata > Amphibia > Anura > Ranidae > Lithobates > Lithobates clamitans. Next base: position 14,534,800 of record JBBGZY010000438.1, read on the forward strand.
TTAGTCTATTCTAACTTTTGACCAACTTCAGTATTATAAACAGAAAGTTTCTTGTGCGATGACAGTGAAAAACAGCTCTGAAAGATAGTGGGTGATGCTAGATAGTTGTCAGTGCGTGCACCATACAAATGACACGAAATCTACATCGCGTGAGGCTCACTCCCCCAAGAGTTACACTCACCAGAGCATAGAGAATTTCAAGCCTTAAGAGAAGTCCTCATTTTACTTTAAAACTCGGTCATCAGCATTTGAGGCGGATTTGGCAAATATGATTTGCTCCGATCAAAGGCATTCATAAAATACAAAAGATTCAGACATAGCGTAATCCTGTTTCTGTTACAGGTTCGAGAGATCAGATTTCCTGTCTTCACTGCACAATCTAATAGCTAAATAAAGGTATAGCTTTACGACTTCAGCCTCATAGCCCAGACCTAATACAATCACAGGTCTGTGTTATTTTCTAACATAGTTACTGAAACTGTAAATAATTAACATACAATAAACCTAAAACATATATGAATATCCATGACATTAGTTAAAGGACTGTACTGTATATATTAATAATTAATCTGGACATCATTAATAGTAACCCTTCAAGGTCGGTTAATGAATAGTATCAATGAATAGTATCAATTAATTTAAATTAATTAAAAAATACAATTATGAAATTAATAAAGGCTAATAAAATGGTTATATGAATTCAATAATCGCTAATGAAACAGTTGATATCCAAATCAACATTTAACCCTTTCGGCAAGAGAGTATCAACCAAAAATATCCATTGCGTTTCACATTTGGACAGTTCCCTAACATCATTAGAACCTCTCCATGCCGGTTTTAGGTGATCCACACCCCAAAATGTTAACCCTGATGGGTCCTGGATGTGGAACAACTTAACCACTTAAAGACCAGCCTCGTTTTGGATTTTAGGTGTTTACAAGTTTAAAACAGGTTTTTTTGCTAGAAAATTACTTAGAACCCCCAAACATTATATATTGTTTTTTTCTAACATCCTAGAGAATACAATAGCGGTCATTGCAATACTTTTTTTTGCACCGTATTTGCGCAGCGGTCTTCTAAGCGCACTTTTTTTGGAAAAAATTCACTTTTTTGAAAAAAAAAATAAGACAACAGTAAAGTTAGCCCAATTTTTTTTTATATTGTGAAATATAATGTTACGCCAAGTAAAATGATACCCAACATGTCACGCTTCAAAATTGCGCCCACTCGTGGAATAGCGTCAAACTTTTACCCTTAAAAATCTCCATAGGCGACGTTTAAAAAATTCTACAGATTGCATGTTTTGCGTTACAGAGGAGGTCTAGGGCTAGAATTATTGCTCTCACTCTACCGGTCGCGGCGATACCTCACATGTGTGGTTTGACCACCGTTTTCATATGCGGGCGCTACTCACGTATGCGTTCGCTTCTGCGTGCGAGCTCGTCGGGACAGGGCGCTTTAAAAAAAATTTTTTTTTTTTTTTATTATTTATTTTATTTTATTTTATTTTATTTATTTTTTCACTGTTTTTAAAAAAAAAAAAATTTGGATCACTTTTATTCCTATTACAAGGAATGTAAACATCCCTTGTAATAGAAAAAAGCATGACAGGTCCTCTTAAATATGAGATCTGGGGTCAAAAAGTCCTCAGATCTCATATTTAGACTAAAATGCAAAAAAAAAAAAAAAAAAAAAATTGCTTAAAAAAAATTACACTGAAAAAATTTGTGCCTTTAAGAGAGTGGGCGGAGCCGTCGTAATGACGCCGCTCCGGCCGTCACATGGTATGGAGACGGGTGGGCGCCATCTTGGCCTCACTTGTCTCCATACCTCAGCAGGGAAAGGACCCGATCGCCTCCGCCGCTACCGACGGCTCCGGTAAGCGGCGGAGGGTGCGGGAGAGCGGCGGGAGGGGGGGTGGCACCTCTCCCGCCGCCGATAACGGTGATCTCGCGGCGAACCCGCCGCTGAGACCACCATTATCTTGTACAGAATCGCTCACTGTAAAGATGGATATCTCGGTTGTGGCAGCAGCTGCTGCCGTTACCGAGATATCCATCTTCAAAAAAATGACGTATATATACAGTGAGCGGGGCTGAAGTGTTAAAATGCAAAGACACATTATGATCTTTGAACCTAATTTTAATATTCTGTACATGTTCTGCCATTCTCACTTTTAAACATCTCTTCGTACAGCCTATGTACATCAACCCACAGGGACCTTCCAAAGCATATACAACGTGTGTAGTATTGCATGTAATGAATTCCTTAATAGATAGTTCTTTATTATTTGAGGTAGATGTAAAGCTCCCTAGACAATTTATTGGTCTATTTACTTCTCTATAAGCTCTGCACTTTCTACATGCAAAAAACACATCCCTATCTCAAAAAGAGGGTGGTCTAGTCTGTGGGTCTAAAACTTTTTTTCACTATTTTATCTCTGAAGTTTAGTGCCTTCCTATAAATACATTTTGGATTTATCAGAAGTACTGGTTTTAACACCTTATCCATGAGTATAATGTGCCAATGTGTTGAAAAATTGACTCCACTTCCTTATATTGTGAATGGAATCCTGTGATGAAATCCCACTCCTGACTAGTTGTGTTTCGGAGTGGGAACCTCTTCTACTATACTGTCCAAATGCCGTTCATTATATCCCTTATCCGCAAATTTCTTCTTAATAATCTGTACTTGGGAAATGTAATCTGAATCATTCGAACAGTTTCTTTTTACCCTCATTATTTGTCCCTCGGGGATATTTCTCAACCACATAGGGTGATGACCACTCTAGAAAGGTAAATAACTTTTATGATCAAAGGGCTTAAAGTACACTTTTCTTTGTAGTTTTTCCCATTGCATGTACACATTAACATCCAAGAAATGAATATTATACTTGCTATATTCACTTGTTATTCTGATGTTATTAGTGTTAGCGTTTAATTCTTTTAGGAAACATTGGAGGGATAGTATTGATCCTGCCCAAATGAAAAAAAGATCATCAATATCTTCTGTATAGAAGCAATTCCTCTCTTTTCATGAAAAATATAGTTTGGTCTTCCCATTCCCCCATGATAAGTTTTGCAATGCTGGGTGCAAATCTTGCACCCATAGCTACTCCCCTTTTCTGGGAGTAAAACTTGGTATATGTAAGGGTTTGCAACCACGTTAACCCCTTATTGACCGTGCTATAGCTGAAAGAGGGGTACATGTGGATCTCCAGTTCTAGGAAGGCGTCCATGGATGTCCTTCCAGAACCACACCTGCTGTACACTCCTGGGCTGTGCATCGAGCGTGCTCTGTGACCACTGTGTCCTTTGGACACAACTGATCACAGATCGTTAGAAAGGGCCAATCACAGTGCCCCTTTACGTGTGATCAGCTGTGTCCAATCACAGCTGATCACATGTAAACAGACTTGCCAGTTATCGGCAGTCTTTTCCTCACTCTCTGTATCTGTGTGAGGAAAGTAGAACCGATAACTGGCAAGGCTGACAGTAATTTGTTTACACTGATAACCAGGGCACTAATCATCAGTGCCCTGATTATCCACTTCAGCTCTGTAAAAATTTTTTTGCAATACAGCACTGCATTAATTTAACTGACAATTGTGCGGGCGTGTGACACTGTACCCAAATAAAATGTATGTCCTTTTTTCCCACAAATAGAGCTTTTGGTGGTATTTGATCACGACTCCATCTTTCTATTTTTTGCACTATAAACAAAAAAAGACCGACAATTTTGAAAAAAAACAATATTTTTTTACTTTCTGCTATAAAACATATGCAGTAAAAAAATGTAAAAAATCTAATTGCTTCATCAATTTAGGCCACTATGTATTTTGCTACATATTTTTGATTAAAAAAAAATCCCAATAAGCGTATATTGATTGGTTTGCGCAAAAGTTATAGCATCTACAAACTATGGTATAGATCTATGGAATTTGTATTTATTTTTTTACTAGTAATGGCAGCGATCAGCGACTTATAGTGGGACTGCGATATTGAGGCAGACAAATCGGACACTAACTGATACTTTAACACTTTTTGGGAACTAGTGACACTAATACAGTGATCAGTGCTAAAAATATGATGGGAAGGGGTTTACATCTACGGGCGATCAAAGGGTTAACTGTGTGCCTAGCCAATAATTGGGCACTGTGTGGGAGGTGCTTTTTCTAAGAGAAGGCATGGATTCATGTCCATGCTTTGCAGGAACACAGGATCCATGCTTGCTGTACTGACAGAACGGCAACCTGCCTTTACATATGCAGACTGCAGTTCTACCTGTGTATTGCATGATTGGCTCCCCCTGTGCATTATCACAGTGGGAGCCAGCCGCCTGTGTCATGCATTTGCGCCCTCTACCCATGATCCTGCGCATAGCCGCCGCCTGGTAGCAGTAAAAGTGCTATAGGCCAGTCTGCAAATGCTTATCAGTGTGGCCCCATCAGTGCCAATAAGTGCTCATTAGTGCAGATCAGTGCCCATCAGTGTAGCTTATCAGTGCCCATCAGTGCAGCTTATCGGTGCCCATCAGTGCAGCTTATCAGTGCCCATCAGTGCCACCTATTTTCTGTCTTTTTTCCTTTGTTTAGCAAAACATAAAAAAACTGGTGGTGATTAAATACCACCAAAACAAAGATCTATCTGCCTCAAAAAATTAATACAAATTTAATTTGGGTACAGTGTTGCCTGATTGCGCAATTGTCATTCAAAGTGCAACAGCATTGAAGTGCCTGGTATTGAAGTGGTTAAGGATTACTCTGGGTTAATAAAGGTTTATATATAGAAAAAAAAATGTATGCCCCCTGAAAAACTCCTTCTCTTTACTTTGTAGGTGTGCAAATGATTATCATAGTCTTTATCTATCAATGATCATCATAACAACCTGATGCGGTGATCAGAGAGAGAGAGAGAGAGAGAGAGAGAGAGAGAGAGAGAGAGAGAGAGAGAGAGAGAGAGGCTATCAGCGGGTCTTGCACATAAAGCATGATTGGTGCGAGCAGAGTGCAGAAAAGGTCTAGGACCGATTTAAATCTTTTTAAAGATTCACCAATGATAACCAGAGTTTATGAAAATGTTAGGAGCAGTGGCGGCTGGTGCTCTATTTTTTGGGGGGGAGGCAAACAAACCACTCCCCCCGGTTCGGCCAAAACCCCTCCCTTGCTCGCCCGTCCGCACACCAGCCCCACACTTACCCCACCCAGGTTGTGGGCAGCTTCGGCGGCTTGGCTTCCCCCTGTGTTTCCTCCTCGGCGACTTCCCCCCTTCTTCTGTCTCCGGCCAATACGGTCGCTTCTCCTTTTGGCCAATCAGGTCCTTCCTGATTGGCCAGGAGGAGATGCAGGAAGACAATAGCGAACATTAAATCGCTATTGTCACACAACTGGGTGGGCTCTGGGTGCAGTGCTCTACTCACCGAGCCCACCCTTTTTTAAGCCAATTAGAGCTTCAGGCTCTAATCATGTGCTTAAAAAAAAAAAACAATTGAAATCCATGCGTCCGGTGCCCTGCATGTAGATTGGGGGGCGAGCGCATGGATTAGGGGGCGCCCCTAATGGAGCAGCCGCCACTGGTTAGGAGTATTTAAAAAAGAAACAAAAGAAAGAAAGGCGCCTCTGGGTGTAGACTTAAAACAGTTTAGAAGAAACTGTTTCTTCTAGGATTTGGAATTTGGTTTCAGTTCTCAGTAAAGGCAGCCCTACTTGTGGATTTATCATTCTGTTCCTTTGGACCCCTGGACTTTTTTCTATAAATTTATTGACCATATTGTATACCTATATACATCTTGCTACAACCTTATTAGTGCTTTTGTTGCTCTTTGAGACTATCGATGTACACATATATATATATATATATATATTTTTGTTTTATTTTATTTATTTTTTGTTTTATATTGTTAGCATCCTGTACCCTCACATACCTTTTGTGTGCTGTTTCTCCCCCTATTCTGCTATTTCGGTGGAGAGCTAGTGACAGCCCACTATTGGCATTTGTGGCAGGATCATCAATTATTTTTTAGTAACAGTATATGGAGAAAATGTGCATGTGTTGGTGAGCTGTGCTGAATTTGTTTTGTTTTTTAATTTTGTCCAGATATTAGGTTGTGCATAACTAAATGTGTATAACCCCATCTAATAGCAACTTGTATATGTTTTTCAGTCTTAAAACTATGATCGCAACCATTCTGCTAATTTTCGCTCAGTACATTTAGTGATCAGAAGCCTAAAATGCTGCAGAGACCTTAAGTCAGATCTGCCAAAAAGATACTGTTATAAGAAGTAAAGACCTTGGTACATCATTAGTACAATATACAAACTCGGGTCTGAAGTTCTTAGATGTTGGAGCGCATCTGTAAGCTAGTGTTAGCTGCTATTTTTTCTGAACATAGCTTCAAAACACTACAATAATCTAGTAAAATGTCCTACCTCCCATACACAACCCCCCACCATGATGCTGTATTCCAAGCATAAACATGCCATTCCACTGATTGCCGCAAAGTTTGGTCATGCACACAAATGTAGACTCGTTTTCTTTGTATGCCAGGGCTGCTTTTTAACTCACAGACTGGCACTGTTCTAGGCAATCGCAGGATTTCTAGGGAATGAATTCTGTCTTTATCTCTAACCCAACTGGCTACTGAGAATTCGGAGCTTGAAATCCCAAAACGTCTGCGTTAAACGTCAAGTACTTGGAAATGTACATTTCCAAAAACAGAAGACATTTAAAATAAAATCCAATAAACCTGGGTATTCTCTTTTATAGTATTCAGAACAAACCTGCACTTATATTTGTGAAGATAAATAAAACTGATAAATAACAGTGATGGTGTACACACAGAAAAAAGTAATTTCTATTACTGGAAAGGCTTTGATTACTTTTCTTTGGAATTTGTGACATGAAAATTGCTTTCTTCTCTCCAGCCCTTCTAAACAAACACATTGAATGTTAATACTGAAAGTTCCATTAAAGAGATCCAGTAGCGAATTCTCCCTTAATTCCACTTACATTAGTCATTAATTAGCCTCATCACAGGGGGCTCTACGGATGAAAAGACAACACAGGAGACATCTCTTCAAAGACTTCTAAACTGACTTGTATAGCTATAGGATAGATGTGTCGATGCTGTGTGTAAGGTGGGCTGGAATACCAAATTCCATGTCAAATAAAATTCTATGACAATTTTTTCGTTTTTCTTTAAAGCGGAGTTCCACCCGAAAGTGGAACTCTCGCTTTTACGCTCCCCCTCCGGTGTCACATTTAGCACTGTTTTTGACAGGTCCCCTTCCCCACTTCCGGAGACAGGCCACTGCCCAATTTCCCAGAAGTTTGACCTCCCTCCTCCTTCCTCTGGCGTCAGGCCAATTAGAAAGCGCAGCCCGAAAGACTTCACTACCAGGTTCCCGCAGGGCCGTTTTTTCCACTGGGAACACTGGGCAGTTGCCCAGGGGGCCCCACTTGTCTGAAGGGCCCCAACCATGGCCGATCCTCAGCGCTGCAATCTGCTGCTTAAGTTGACTGACTGCACTAGTTGCTCATTTGCTAGAATCGCCGGCCGTCCGGCTGCTAGCTAGCAACCAGTGACTTCAGTGAGAGGCCGCGGCTGCCCCAGCATTCATAGCGCACCGCCGCCACCCCAGCTGCTAGTGAACAAGCTCCCCCCACCTCTGCCATGTTCTTCAGACAGTGTGGAGAGGGAGCGGAAAGACGGGTCTTGATAGCTGGCACTGCCTTGCTGCTGTGAGTGACACACTGTACTGCACCAGGCCGGCGGCTTCAAGTAAGTCTAACACTGTCTACTTAAGTAAGTTCAAGTTGTGCATCAAACACAGCCACTGTCTGTGCCCCTCAAAAGCTGCCACTGTGCCAATCAAACACAGCCACTGTGCCCATCAAAGCTGTAACTGTGCCCATCAAACACAGCCACTGTGCCCATCAAAGCTGTAACTGTGCCCATCAAACATAGCCACTGTGCCCTTCAAAGCTGCCAAAGCTGCCGGTGAAAACTCTGCTGAACACATGTTTTTAAAAGCTGAAACCAGCATTTATGTTTTGCCGCATTTGCATGCCGCGTTTAGCGGCATTTTACCACATTTGCGTCTAGAAGCGTCTGCAGAGCAGAGAATGACATTTTGCGACCCAACTTTGGGGCCCCATAGCTCCGGGCCACTTGGTGCTAGGAACCCCAAATTTGGTGTGCTAACACAGTGGAACTAACACTACCACATATCCCTAAGCTGGGGTTTCTAGCACCAAGTGACCCCGAGATACGGGCCCCAAATTTGGGTTGCAAAATGTCATTCTCTGCTGCAGAAAAGTGCTTGACATTTTGCGACCCGACTTTGGGGCCCAGTATCTCGGGGCCACTTGGTGCTAGGAACCCCAAATTTAGATATCTTGTAGTGCTAGTTCCACTGTGTTTGCACACCAAATTCGGTCGCAAAATGTCATTCTCTGCTGCAAATTACCATCATATTTCTGTGTTTTCTGGTTCAAAAAATAGGGTTCCTTTAAAAACACTTATAAACGCAAATGCAGCTAAACGCGGTACCCACGTTTAGCCACGTTTAGCCGCGTTTGGCATCTGAAACATGGAAAACTTTTGCTTCTGAACCCATTTTTTTGCTTCTGGAAAAATGAGGTTAAACACAACTGTCTAAAAACGGAAAAAAAACGAGACTGTGTACATGGACACATAGGATAACATTGAATGAGTTCAGGGGCAGTTGAAAAAAAGTGTCCAACTGCCTCTGAACGTGTGTTTAACAGCGTCTCGTGTGCATGAGGACTTACTATAGCAGTAGAGAAAGTTTAAACGAAATGTGGAATAGTCAATCATGAGCAGGGGAATAAAAATATGGAATTTTGTCTGCACATAATAGGATGATTAAAGAAGCTTCACCTTATTAAAGTAATAGTAACGCCTACCTTGTTTACTTGTACCTAACCTACAAGTAAGCCTAAACTAAGGCTTACCTGTAGATACAGTAAATATCATGTAAATGTTCACCATTTAGGAGATATATGCCGTCCATTGAGAGAGCCGCTCTGCAGCTGTGACTCCCGCGAGCATGCGTGGGTAACCCGCGAACCCGGAAGACAGACCAGGTAAAGATGGAAGCCCTTTCAGCGGTGACACTGTGCGGCTCTAAAGTAAGTCTTATATAATGTGCTAATATGCGATGATGCATACTAGCACATTATGCTATTATTTTGCAGGGGGCAGTTTTTTTTTTTTTTTAAGGTTTACTACCACTTTATCTAATCTCTGTGACTTTTTACTTTGAAATATGAAAACTTCTCTTTTAATACATCAAACCTACAGTGTCATTTTTATTTGTTTCTCACTAATAGTAATTTCCAATTTTTACTAGTTTCCTATAAGATAGATCTATTTAGTTTTCCTCATTTTATAGTATAGCATAAACCACATGTTTTCTGTTACTTTTAAAGTGGAGTTCCACCCGTTTTTTAGTTTATTGAAAGTCAGCAGCTACAAAAAGCACAGCTGCTGACTTTTAATAAACCTGCCCCACGGTCCAGCAGGCTTCTCTCCTCGGTGCCCTCATGGTAACTGTGGGCACCCGGCCGTGACAGCTTACAGCTTCATGGCCGAGCGCGCACTACGCATGCGCGAGTCGCGCGACGATCTCCTATTGGCTCTCTTATTGGCCAGCCGATCTTCTGGGACCCGAGTTGTGTCCCAGAGGATTGCTGGCAGGGAGGGGCCGCCTAGGGTGAGAGGAGGAGTCGCCTAGGCGGCCGAAGATAGGAAGCAGGAAGTGGGACAGGAAGTCCCATGAAAAAAAGGGTACACACTCCCTCCCGCAAAAAAATGACATGCCAAATGTGGCATGTCAGGGGGCGAGGAAGTTCCACTTTTGGGTGATTGACATACATATTGTAGTATATTAAATGTATTACACTTCACCTGCGCTCACAATACTCTAAAAAAACACAAGCAAAGGCAGCTAGGTACAGTTCGCTGGTACCGAAGCAAATGAAAAGTAAATATACAGTAAGTGCAGCGCTTTCACATAAAAACATAGAAAAAGTCCATATCAATTCATCATTAAAAGCTCAGAGTTAAAGATCCAACGAGTGCAATTCCACACAGAAAAGTGCTCTAAGATGTCTTCCACCAATAGCAAGGCAACCACTAACCCTTTCCCAATGTGATGGACTACCCAGCATAAAGCGGTCAAAAGCGCTCAATTAACTTCAGCTCCAAACCACCATATGCACAGGGCCACCTGATGTGTGTAATCTTCATATCATAGGACACTCCACCAGAAGAGGGGGCTTCAGATCATGCAGGGTTTAGGGATGGGCAAAAAATACTTCATTGTGCAGTATTACTGGTAGCAACATCTATTAAAATCCACCAAAATACTAACAAGCAAAATATCTAAAAATCACATGTCACTCTATAAAATGGTGAGAATGTTTCCAACCAACAAAATGGCTGACTCTCATGCAGGGTGATGTCACATGACCAAATAGTATTGTAGTGGCCACCTTGATATTTCACCATCCCTGTAATTAGAAGCATCATGGTTAGATAGTTAGTCAGGTTGAAAAAAGACACCAGTCCATCTAGTTCAACCAATAAAAGGGAAAAAAAGCATACAATCCTATATGCACAATACTATACCCACATTTCATCCAGAGGAAGGTAAAAAACCACAGCAAATCAGGATAAAATTTGCTCCAGCAGGGGAAAAAATTATTTCTGATCCCAAGAGGCAATCAGATATTCCCTGGATTACCTATAAATGTTAGTATCCAGTTATATTATGTACATTTAGGAAAGAATCCAGGCCTTTTTTAAAGCAATCTACTGGCCTGGCCAGAACCAGCAGTTGAGGGAGTCTATTCCACATTTTCACAGCTCTTACTGGGAGGAAACCTTTTCGTATTTGGATATTAATTCTCTTTTCCTCCAGACGTAACGAGTGCCCCCTTGTCCTCTGTGATGACCTTAAAGTGAATAACTAAACACCAAGTTCACTATATGTACCCCTTATGTATTTATACATGTTGATTATATCCCCTTAATCCAATTCTCAAGAGAGAATACATTCAGTTCCTCTAATCTTTCCCCAAAGCTGAGCTCCTCCATGCCTCTTATCAGTTTGGTTTTATTATTATTATATTATACAGGATTTATATAGCGCCAACAGTTTGCACAGCGCTTTACAACATAAGGGCAGACAGTACAGTTACAATACTATTCAATACAGGAGGAATCAAAGGACCCTGCTCATTTGAGATTAAAATCTAGAAGGGAGTGTCAAGAGAAACAAAAGGTAATAACTGTGGGGGAAGAGCTGATGGAGGAAATGAAAATACAGTTGTTAGGTGTGGGTAGGATAGGCTTCTCTGAAGAGAAGGGTTTTCAGGGATTGTCTAAAAGCTAATAGAATGGGAGATAATTAGACAGATTGGGGTAGGAAGTTCCATAGGATTGGAGAGGCCCTGGAAAAGTCCTGAAGGTGAATATGGGAGGAGGTGACAAGGGAGCTAGAGAGCAGGAGGTCTTGAGAGGAATGAAGAGAACTATTAGGTTGGTATTTTGAGACTAGGCTAGTGATGTAGCTGGGGCTAAGTTGTGGATGGCTTTGTAAGTAGTTGTTAGTCTTTTGAATTTAGTTGGGTGAGCGGAAGCCAGTTGAGGGATTGACAGAGAGGAGTAGCAAATACGGAGCAGCTGGTAAGGTGGATGAGTCTGGCAGCAGCATTCATGATGAATTGAAGGGGGGATAGACTATGTAGCGGTAAGCCAATGAGAAGGGAGTTTCAGTAGTGAAGGCGAGAGATGCCCAGAGAGCTGATTAAGAGCTTTGTTATGTCATTGGTTAGAAAGGGGCGTATTTTGGAAATGTTGCGGAGGTTGAGGCGGCAAGATTTGGACAGTGATTGGATGTGGGGCTTAAAGGAGAGTTCAGAGTCCAAAACTACACCTAGGACCTTGGCATGCGGGGATGGGCCCTTTAGTTGTGCCAACGATTTTGACAGAGAGATCAGGGGAAGGGGCACATGAGAGAGGAAAAATGATAAATTCGGTTTGGGAGAGATTGAGTATGATTGCCCTTCTCTGCACTTTCTCCAGTTCCCCGATATCCTTTTTGAGAACTGGTGCCCAAAACTGAACTGCATATTCCAGATGAGGTCTTACTAATGATTTGTATAGGGGAAAAATGATATATCTCTCTCTGAAGTCCATACCTCTCTTAATACAAGGAAGGATTTTGCTCGCTTTGGAAACCGCAGCTTGACATTGCATGTGTTACCCATACATAGCCCACATCCTACAATAAAGATGTATTTTAAATGTGCAGTTTTGCAGAGGTCAACATGTCACCAATTCCTTAGCACATAAAAGAGATCATCATTTCAACTTCTAAGCATGATTTCCCAGTCAAAATTTACCCAACAATGACATGTCATTCACATCAAATAATGATTAATAACAGCTATTTAAGTTCTTTTCATCACTGGTTCTTTTCACACAATGTGGACATTATTCATTATTTAATAACGATATGGTACCGATAGACATGGAAGATAGTAGTTAGATTATTAAAAGGCTATGCAGACTTGGGAAGCTTGAGAAGATCTGGTGTTTAGCTAATGAGCCTTATAATTGACTTTTGATGAGTTTAATCTTATGATGTACAGTTTGAATTTAAGAATGGATATAAAAAAACAGAGCAAGGGAAGTGTTTTTTTGCATAGTGATAGACAAAAAAGGTTCAGATTACCTTCTAGTACTATACATAAAAATAGGCAAAACAATACACAAAATTAAAACAACAATGTGTTCCTCAGACTAGGATTGTATAAGCCCTTAATAAGCACATAGTAGTAATTTATCCTTGCTCTTTTTATATTCTTTTATAAATCAGATTGTGAATCCGACGATTAAATATACGTACAATATTTTAAATCATAGCTAAATGTCAATGTCACTGTTACCATGCTGCTTTTAAGTTGTTGTGCATAGTGCCATTGGTGAACGTACAGCCCTTTAAAATGCCTTTTACCCCGTCAGGAACATTGTAACTGACCATTAAGAACACTAAATATGGACATTATTTTTTTTAAAATGCAACACTTTGCCAGTGTGAAATGTGAATTATTATTCTTCATAAAAGCATCTCCCACACAGTTTTCTGTCCTTGCAGACTACTATGATGTTGGAAAAAAACAATATAGATGAAAAATAATAAATAAATAAATGAAGCAGAAGCACATTTTCCTATTTAGCATATTTCACCAGTAGAGTACAAATACAGAAGATATATTCTCAACTTTCAATCGCATTCTCTTTGGACCGTAAACAAGTTACTGTTTTATTTAAAACATGATTAAATATATTCACTGTCAAGTAAAAAATATACACAGAGAGCGAGCACACAGATGATACTTGATAACTCACAGCAACATTTTATATGACCCGTAGCTTTCATTACATTTCTGACAGCGTTGGACTACCACTGAAAAAAAACCAAACACATATCTACGCAATAGGGGAGATTTACTAAAACCTGTCCACAAAAAATCTGGTGCAGCTCTGCATAAAAACCAATCAGATTCCAGGTTTTAGCCCCCGTTCACATCTGCGCCAAATCACAGCCTATTGCCGGCAACGGCACTGTCCCAATCGGTTTGACGGTGTGACCGCACCGATTTTCAAAAGTGAACCCGCACAGATGTCTTTCAAAACGCCCCCGATCTCAGCTGAACTCGCACGATTTCAGAACCGCGTTCAGTGTGAATGAAGCCTAATTGTCAAAGCTTAATTGAACAAGCTGAACTTAGAAGCTGATTACTATGGTGGTTACTATGCACAGCTGCACCAGATTCTGTGTGCACTAGCTTTAGTAATTCTCCCCTAGTACAACAGACCACATGTTTGTATATAAGTATTATAGAGTTCTAGTCTTGTTTTCTCTGTGCTTGTTACCCCTAGATGGTCAGGAGTCAGGACACAAAGGACATGCTTCCTGTATGAAAACTGTATAATCAAAAAAGAAAGAATTCAAATAGCTTAAAGCAGGAGTAAACTGCAGAGCCCCCCCCCCCCCCGCAAAAAAAAATAAAACCTGCAAGACAATAGCATAATGTGGTAGTATGCATCGCATCGCATACTAGCACATTATGAATGACTTACCTTAGAACGAAGCTCCCACAGCTCGCCCGGTCCGAGGGGGCTGACATGTTTGCTCTGCGTTTCTTTAGGGTTTGCAGGCTCAGGCGCTGTGAGTGGCTGGAGCTGCGATGACATCACTCCTGCGCATGCACGTGGGAGTCTGCCATTCCGGCAGGTTTTGTTGTGAGCCGTCGGACCTTCAGCGCGCATGCGCCGCTGATGTCAGCTGCTGCATCAAGGGTGAATATCTAAACCGTGCAGGTGTTGGGGATATTCATTTTACCTACAGGTAAGCCTTATTATAGGCTTACCTGTAGGTAAAAATGACCAAGCGGGCAATACAAGGGCTTTAAGCCCCACATTTGACAAACATTGTTAACCTTTCTGAAAATGCTAGTTGCCTGACTATCTCTGATGTCAGCACATCATGAGATTGATTTTCAAATAAACTGTGCACTTTGCAAAGTGCAGTTGCACTCTGCAAGAGCAGTTGCTCCAGTGCTTAAGGCCTGGTCAGGGCCGTAAATAATCTTTTTTCCTGGGGTGGGTTCTGGTTTTTCAAACTTAAAGGCATCATTTACACTTTAATGTTGGGGGAGGTACAGTAAAAACAAGTGACAGCAGAGTGGGTCCATGAGGCTTTTCAATGCAACACAGCAAAAATTATCCCCATTCAACTAAATAGAATGCAATGCATTCAGTTATGGTGCGGTAGTGTACTCATTAGTACAGCGAACTCCTCCTAAGCTCCCTAGTTTTTTTTTTTTTTCATTTAGACCGCTGGGTTGAACTAAAAAAACTTACCGTGTGAATCAGGCTTTAGATCTCATTCATATGTTCTAAATGGCCATGGAATGGCAAATATACCATGAATACCTACAGCCAGGATCCCAGATGTTCCAATTTTTGTCAGCTGCTCAGCCTGTTCACCTGAGTGATGGGCTGAAAAGAGCCACTGCTGTTAACATGTATCTGCACATCCAGTGGTCCCAATGTTTAAGCTCTGGGGGACAAAGCAAAATGCGTAGGGGTGTGGCCTGGTGGGAACCCGGGCTGAAGTAGTCTCTCCCATCACTACTACATTACCATAGGACTCCGTGGATGTGCGGCACCAGGGATTTTTTTTTCTTTCTTCCCTTTAGTGACTACAGGAGCTGGGATGAGCTCCATCCCTTGCCGGCACTCCTGCAGCACATTCAGTATCATCTACATTACTCCCCACATCAATTGAGCCTGATCGACACACTAACAAACCATGGATTACAGTGGTTACCTGCTGTTAGGGACGAATTTCTGACCCTGGATGCAGAGAGATTTTATCCAAGGGCAAAAATGTATCCCTACCTGCATGTAACCACTGGATGTGCAGATATAGGTGGATACATGTTTACAGCAGAAGACAGCCTTGCCTCTTTTCAGACCATCACTCAGGTGTACAGGCTGAGCAGATATTAGGACATCTGAGATCCCGGGTGCAGGTATTTGCAGTCTACTTGCTGCACCGTGG
The DNA here is from genome assembly GCA_037952925.1 of Lithobates clamitans. Lineage (NCBI taxonomy): Eukaryota > Metazoa > Chordata > Amphibia > Anura > Ranidae > Lithobates > Lithobates clamitans. The sequence goes on from JBBGZY010000438.1 coordinate 14,550,461, forward strand.
TCATGTAGGATTTATGAATGAGACCCAAGACTGGATTTTAGCTAACCTTAATATGCATGTTGAGCAAGTGCAAGGGGCAACATATTGTGGTAGGCAGTAAATTCAGGGATTTATTTAAACCTTAAAATACTGTGTCCCAAGAAATTTTATGAAATGTTTTAAGAGATGAAAAAAAAAAATATTGTGCACTGCCTACCACAGGATGGTGCCCTTTGCACCTGGTCATTATGGTTGGCTTTTATTCAGTCTTAAACTGTAGTAAACCCAGCTTTTGAACTTGTACCTACAAGTAAGCCTATAATAACGCTTACCTGTAGGTACAGTGAATATCTCCTAAACTTTTGGTGTTTAGGAGATACTCACATGGAAATCAGCCGTGATGTCACCAATGTATGCGCTCTGAAGGGACGGCATGCCGCTTTGTTGTACTTCTTCTGGAGAGGAGTGCAGTTCGTTCTGCACTTTTGTGACCCATTTTTAGCCGACAGCCTGCTATAGCCCGCTGTCAGCTGACATCGCTCAGCAGGTCCAGGCTGTGGAGAGATCCTAACTTTAAAGTCAGGATTCACCCATATGCCTGGACTAGCAGCTAGACAGCTGCTCCTGACCCCTCCACAGCCTGGCATTCCAGTGAGCTTGGGGGAGGGGGGGGGGGCAGAGCCAGGGACTGACAGTCGCCATTCTTTGCTCACTGAAGGCTGAGAACTGAGTGATCAGCGGTCTTTGATTGCTCTGTTGTTTGTCTTAGAAGCAGCTGGGGACAGATGCAACATTGGATCAATGCTCCATCCACCTGGGTAAGTATAATTTTAAAAAAAAAAAACATCTCTTTTAACGGAAAAAAAACCCTCTCCCTCCTAAGAACCCTCCCCAAGCAAAGATTCCCATTGTAAAATATCTCCCTCCCTCAAATATCCCCCCCAAAAATTGAACCCCCCTGTCTCTAAACTGCCCCCCCAAGCAAAAATATCTCCCACAGTCAAAACCCTCTCCCCCAGCAAAGATTCCTAAATATGAAGAAAATCCCCCTTCATCCAATCAAACTCCCTCCCAGAGACAAATCCCTGCCATTAACCACCCCCTGTAAACTTCTCTACAGGAAACTCCCCTCTTCTCCAAAAGCAAACCCACCCCCCTTTTCTTAATTCCCCACCAAAGGAAACTTCCCCTGGCCGGAATTCTCTCTTCCTCCTTCCCAAAACAGAAAATTGATGCCTCCCCACTTACCAGACCTCAGATTCAGCACGGCACAGAAGTAGGAAAACTTCTGCATCCCCAGTCTCCCCTCAGCTGTGTCATATATACCTTGAGAAGGAGTCTAGGAGTTCCCTCAACCATGCACTGTCAATTGCCGGCATCTGAGACCTCAGAGTAATTTCATGCTTTTCAGGGGGACCCCTTATTAAACTGAGGGGGTGGGGCACAATAGAAGGCGGGCTGGCTGCTGCACTCCAAAACTTTGATTGCTTCTACTGTGCTGATGCTGAGGCTAAACAGCAGGGACGCTGTCTGTGCATTTTTCCAGGATGCTCTGGGGGGGGGTTTGAACACTCCTGACCCCCCCCTTATCTATGCCCCTGGGCCTGGTTCACACCTTATGCAGGTTGCAGTTTGCATATGCCAGGTGAATTTTGTGTTTTTCAATACACGTTTTTGATCTATTAAAGTCTATGGACTATGGAACTAAAAAACTGAAAAAAGTCTCTAGCCCTTTCCATAAAATGCACAGATATGAACGTGACCCATAGGAAACCATGTAAACTTGACTGTAGTGTGTTTCTGCAAAACTGAAAATGCACTAAAAAATGCATAGGTGTGAACTAGGCCTAATAAACAAGGTAAGGATTCACTTTGTAAAGAATACCCAATCTCATGCAAGAAAAATAGAAAAAACAGCATTTTTGCTTGCACATGATTGGATGATGAAAGTCAGCAGAGCTTCTGCTGTAAGCTTTGTAGCAACTGCTCTTGCAGAGTGCAAAGTCCACAGTTTATTTGCCTTTGGTAAATCAACCCCTATGAGTCACTAACCTAGTAAAAACATCCAGAACAAGGACCTTACCATTAAAACTGAAGTTTAATGAGATATATATATATTTTTAATCATCACCAGAGACAGTAATTACAATAAATGATAATGTGCTGGTGGCTATGTATGTTGAAATCTCTGTTCCTTTCCCCCCAGAATACCCCCGCAGCTGTGTTTTTCTAGTGCTGGGGGAGTTAATAAAAGTGCTGACTGTGCATAGCTTCCAAATGTCCCTGATTTCGAAGGACTGTCCCTGATTTGGAGCAAAGTTCCCCTATCCCTCTTACCTCCTCATTTGTCCCTACTTTTGGTCTAATCTATATAGATGTATTTAAAATGCCCTTATTATGTTACAAAAAATGTTTCCCAATGCTTAACCTTTCATCCAATTTCTAAATTGCTGATTTTTTTAATTTCAAAAGCTGACATAAAAGAATAGTAGTGTTAAAAGAAAAGGGACTTGTGGGTTTAGCTAATTATTATTATTATTATTAATATTACAATACAGGATTTATATAGCGCCAACAGTTTATGCAGCGCTTTACAACTTGAGGGTAGACAGTACGAATACAATACACTTTAATATAGTAGGGATCAGAGGGCCCTGTTCTTTAGAGCTTACAATCTAAGAGGGAAGGTCAAGAGATACAAGAGGTAATAAATGTGGGGGATGTACTGATGGAGAAAATAAATGTACAGTTGTTAGGTGGGGGCCAGATAGGCTTCTCTGAAGAGATGAGTTTTCAGGAATCGTCTGAAAGTGGAAAAAATAGGAGAAAATCGGACAGATTGGGGTAGAGCATTCTAGACGATGGGAGAGGCTCTGGAGATGTCCTGAAGGCGAGCATGGGATAAGGTGACAAGGGAGTTAGAGAGCAGGAGGTCTTGGGAGGAGCGAAGAGAACCATTAGGTTGGTATTTTGAGACTAGGTTAGAGATGTAGCTGGGGGCCAGGTTGTGGATGGTTTTGTAAGTTGTTGTTAGTATCTTGAATTTAATTCGTTGGTTGAGTGGCAGCCAATGGAGGGATTGGCTGAGGGATATAGCAGACGCTGAGCGGTTTGTTAGGTGGATGAGCCTGGCAGCATCGTTCATGATGGACTGAAGTAGGGATAGCCTATTTAGAGGTAAGCCAATGAGGAGGGAGTTGCAATAGTCAAGGTGAGAGATGACCAGGTAGTGGATTAGAAGCTTTAGGGCGACATTGGTTAAGAAGGGGCGTATCTTGGGGATGAATAGATAATAATTTTGGGGGGATAATTCTCCTTTAAGGGGATGTGGGAGGGTCTGTGTCCTATGCCTACATACTTTTGCTACAAGGTGTTCCTTGTTCACACCTCAAAAAGTTTGGAGGTATGTCCTTTGCTCCTCCCTGCTCCATTTATAAAAGCTGTACTATCACTTACCAAATAAAAAAGCACCCTATGAATGGAGGAGGACCTTTTATTAATTCACCCTTCCAAACATGGATGCCACCAGGTACAAGGGCACTTTTCATTCATTGTACAGTAAATACCATTCTTGGTACTGATTCTAAAAAAAAAAAAAATATTTCACTAAACTTAAAGGAATAGTTCACCTTTAACACTAAACTGCCTATGCAGGTAAGAGGCAGCTGTAGATAAAAAAAAACTGTGCAGCTTTGACTAAAGTTGAATAAAGCCCTTGATATAGGTGTAGGCCATTTACATCCCTTATGAATCCTGACTGGAATACTATTGCTGAGTACTCCCAGGACATTGCTAAGTGAGGCCTAGTCATTACTGCTCACCTCCACCATCACAGGCGTGAGCTCTCAATTTCTAAGCTCAGAGCTACTGCATCAGGGGAGAGAAAGAGCACATGAGGGAGTTTGGATCAGAGAAGGAGCTCACTCCCGTGATGGTGGAGGTTAGCAGTGATGACTAGGCCTCACTTAGCAATGTCCTGGGAGTATTCCAGTCAAGCTTCAAAAATGATGGAAATAGCCTACACCTATAACAAGGGTATTCATCTTTAGTCAGAGCAGCACAGTTTGTTTTAATCTACAAACATCCCTTATCTGCATAGGCAAGTTTTATTTTAAGACCCCTTACAAACTGAGGCAGTTTTCAGGCATTTTGATGCTAGAAATAGCGCCAGTAAAGCGCATGAAAACTGCCTTCAATGCCGTCCAAATGTGAAAGCCCAAGTGCTTTCACACTGGGGCAGTGCACTTGTGGGACGTTAGAAAAAGTCCTGCAAGCAGCATCTTTAGGGTGGTTTGGAAGCAGTGTATACAGCACTCCCAAAATTCCCTGACCATTGAAATGAATGAAAGCGCTTCGGAAGCGGCACAACACGGGTGTTTTTAACCCCTTCTTTACCGCTAACGCGGCCTCAGTGTGAAAGGGGTCTACAGGTCAACTATTCTTTTAAGCTTTAAGTCAGAACTCCTATCCTGTATGCTTGTTTTAGGTCAGTGAGTAGGAAAGTGATTCAGAATGACAGCCAGGTAAGTCGCATTTTCAGGTGTGGTCAGCAGTGGTACATTCCAAAATTCTTCAGGACAAATACCTTTAAAATCATAAACATGTCACTTTGCCCATTCATTGCAAGGTCATTGGTTTTCTTTATAAGCCTACTTTTTCTTTTAATAAAGGATAAGTTCACCTTTGTAAACATGTTACACCCATATTTAACATGTAACATGTAGATCACCCATATTTAACATGTAACATGTTCATGTTCATCATCCATATTTAACATGTATTTAACATGTAACATGTCCAGCGTCTGCCTGCTTTACCCCTGACCCCCCCACCCTGCGACAGCGGACCAGGGATCTTCTACCCGCACCCGCTGTCACTATTCAAAAAAGAGCGTGGCTGTCCTGAGCTCTTCCTGTCACTTAGTAACCTGTCTGCCCATATTAGAGGTAACGGCAGACAGCTACGCAGACAGTCTACAGGAGCCTGGCATTATATCTGCCATCTGCTGATCGTGGGTGTAATGCTTTACAGGCTCTTAAAAGAAAAAAAAAGTGCATTTCTTATTTTTTTAAGATGAACTTATCCTTTAACACCTACCTTCTCTACCCTCCCCCACTGACCAGTATATAAGCCATAACTCAGTTAATCACCAAGCCCAGAGGACCCCAATGTAGAGGATTGAGAAGGTCCATAGCTTTGTGTAAGCTCCAATGCAGTCAATGATCTACATACAGAACAACAGTATCAGAATAAATCAGTGCTTTTTATACTTGGCCTGTGTTATAGTGATGCTAGGGGAATGATGCTTCAAATAGACTTTTCACATTGCAAGGCAAGCTGCACTTTCCAAGGGCAACTTCCCAAACTCACATGTGTGAACCTAGGCTGAGCAGATATTACAACTGTTTTCTTCTTCTTTAAAACGGTCTTAAACTCAAAACACAAAAATATATTGCATCTTACCAATCAGCAAACAAATTCAGAAACAGACTTCAAAGTCCTACACCTTACAAAACGAACTAAAATATAGTAACAATTTCAGAGCCCATAGCAGAAAACGTCAAGACACTACTACTGTAAAAATACCTATTTTTATAGGACTTCCACAGAGATTCAAATATATGTTTATAAAAAAATTTAGCTGACTCTTATGCAGCTAGCTATTTTTTTACAAACAGTAGATATTCTTACAGTAGTAGCAGCTTAACAATCATTAGGTGCGATGGCTGCATTAGTTTTCTTTTTTTAAGTGTTTTTTTCTCTTTGCTTTCACATCCTGATCTGGTCAGTAACACATCTCCTGTATTAGAGTATCCCCACTTTGGATGAAGGAGCACAAGAGGCACAGCAGACAGAAATGTCCCTCTGGGGGGACAACACAGCCACACTGCTCTGGAATGGGGCACTGACACACCATCCACAGGGAACCCTCATGCCCAGCCATGGATTCTATCTACATACTTGTTATTATCTGTAAGTTATGTCCCTGATGCTGATTTTTGTGTTTCCTATTTTAGCTGCACAGAGGTGGGTAGGGACGGTGCTCGGAGTTGGGTAGGGGGCGGAGACAAGGGACAGTGCTCAGAGTTGGGTAGGGGGCGGAGACAAAAGACGGTGCTCAGAGTTGGGTAGGGGGCGGAGACAAAGGATGGTGCTCAGAGTTGAGTAGGGGCGGAGACATAGGACGGTGTTTAGAGTTGGGTAGGGGGTGGAGACAAAGGATGGTGCTCAGAGATGGGTAGGGGGCGGAGACAAAGGATGGTGCTCAGAGTTGGGTGGGGGGCGGAGACGAAGGATGGTGCTCAGAGTTGGGTAGGGGCAAAGACAAAGTATGGTGCTCAGGGTTGGGTAGGGGCGGAGACATAGGACGGTGCTCAGAGTTGGGTAGGGGGTGGAGACAAAGGATGGTGCTCAGAGATGGGTAGGGGGGAGAGATGAAGGATGGTGCTCAGAGTTGGGTAGGGGGCGGAGACAAAGGATGGTGCTCAGAGTTGGGTAGTGGGCGGAGACGAAGGATTGTGCTCAGAGTTGGGTAGGGGGCGGAGACAAAGGATGGTGCTCAGAGTTAGGTGGGGGGCGGAGACGAAGGATGGTGCTCAGAGATGGGTAGGGGGCAGAGATGAAGGATGGTGCTCAGAGTTGGGTAGGGGGTGGAGACAAAGGATGGTGCTCAGAGTTGGGTAGGGGGCGGAGACGAAGGATGGTGCTCAGAGTTGGGTAGGGGGCGGAGACGAAAGGATGGTGCTCAGAGTTGGGTAGGGGGCGGAGACGAAGGATGGTGCTCAGAGTTGGGTAGGGGCAGAGACAAAGTATGGTGCTCAGAGTTGGGTAGGGGGCGGAGACAAGGCGTAATTCAGAGGGGGGGAGTTCCTGAACCTATTCTCTGAGGAAAAAAAAGCCCCGGCTACAATATAATAAATGTTTGCTTTTGCCTTTAATACACCTTTAACTGTCCCTTTTATTTTGTGGACATATCTAAGAATATTTTAAAATGTGGACAGTCTTTATAGGTTTCTTGCAAAAATGATGGGGTAGGTGTATCTGAGGTGTGAGTGCTTTGTTACCATCCAGAAACCCCAAGAAATAACAATGTCCCAGTTTTTTCAATTTTAATTCAATCTCCATTTCATAAAATACATTTAACAGAGCTGTATAGGAAATAAAAAACATCAATCAACAGTCTCTCGCTGCAGTTAATTACGTAACCTATAATTTCCCTACAGTCGCTTTATTGGTGCTATGTAAATATATTCACCTGTTGTTAGCAGATCCCCCCAGGAAAACAAAAATCAAATTAATCCTTTTTTTTCTGTAGCATAAGTTGCTTTGTGGGCCTTAATCGCCAGGTCCAATCTCATTAAAATCATAGAATAAAAATAGTTTTTGTGTTCTACGCCTCAGTGATCAGACCAAATGAAGTGAGCAAAGACAAAGCAAGGGAATGAATTACTCCAGGCTGCTGTTTTGCATCATTACTATTACTTCAAGCAATCCATTCTCTTAATACAATCCATGTTGATCATATCTGCTTAATGGACGCCAGTAAAACAATAACGACTATAAAAACATGTCTCGTATTTAATGGTGATTGCAGGTGACTTCCTTCTTGTCTGTGTTTGTGAGGTTGAAGGTTTATTATTGAAATAAGAATATAATTATGCTGATTGAAATCTGCTTTATTTGTTATTAGAAGTACCTTGACTTATATATACCCTGACAGATGGTCTAGTTTGTTTATTCAAGTAGCAGATCCAACGCTGAAGGGGTTAAGGTCGATCACACGAGACAGCACACACATATGGCACCAGTAGAATGCAATGAGCAGCAGGTGCATGGGTGCTTCATCTGTTCTCAGCATCGTATAATGAGCAAGAGAGGAAAAATACCTTTCCTGGCATCAATCAGTGCTTCTAAAATGTATCATTTATGAGTTAGGTCCAAAAATAATTTCAAGCCAATAATGTAATTTTGTGCTGTCAACACAACTCAATAAGTATATGCATGAATTCTTACTAATGCTTGCACTTGTCCTATCTTCTATGTCATAGTTGCATGGCGGGTCATAATAAGAGTGTACTATTTCATTTTTAATCAAGAGCTGTGCCCAGTAATATATACTATAATACCGTGACACTGAGGCAGTTTTAAAGTTGAGCGTTAAAATAAGGACTATTTTAAAGCCTATGTGCAGCTAAAACAGGAAACACAAAAATCAGCACCAGGGACAGTCAGTAGAACATGTCCCTTGTGCTGATGCCTCTTGAGTTAGGTGAAATCCTCCTTTGTCCATGCCTCCCCCCCCCCCCCTCATACCAGAATCTTCCAGTACGGTGGGGGTTAATAGAACAGTGGGACCTGTCACAGGCTCTCATCAAGACATAGCTACAGTGGGGACGGAAAGTATTCAGACCCCCTTACATTTTTCACTCCTAGTTATATTGCAGCCATTTGCTAAATCATTTAATCATTTAAGTTCATTTTTTTCCTCATTAATGTACACACAGCACCCCATATTGACAGAAAAACACAGAATTGTTGACATTTTTTGCAGATTTATTAAAAAAGAAAAACTGAAATATCACGTGGTCCTAAGTATTCCGACCCTTTGCTGTGACATTTATATGTTTAACTCAGGTGCTGTCCATTTCTTCTGATCATCCTTGAGATGGTTCTACACCTTCATTTGAGTCCAGCTGTGTTCGATTATACTGATTGGACTTGATTAGGAAAGCAACACACCTGTCTATATAAGACCTTACAGCTCACAGTGCATGTCAGAGCAAATGAGAATCATGAGGTCAAAGGAACTGCCTGAAGAGCTCAGAGACAGAATTGTGGCAAAGCACAGATCTGGCCAAGGTTACAAAAAAATTTCTGCTGCACTTAAGGTTTCAAGAGCACAGTGGCCACCATAATCCTTAAATCAAAGACATTTGGGACGACCAGAACCCTTTCTAGAGCTGGCCGTCCGGCCAAACTGAGCTATCGGGGGAGAAGAGCCTTGGTGAGAGAGGTAAAGAAGAACTCAAAGATCACTGTGGCTGAGCTCCAGAAATGCAGTCGGAAGATGGGAGAAAGTTGTAGAAAGTCAACCATCACTGCAGCCCTCCACCAATCGGGGCTTTATGGCAGAGTGGCCCGACGGAAGCCTCTCCTCAGTGCAAGACACATGAAAGCCCGCATGGAGTTTGCTAAAAAAAACACCTGAAGGACTCCAAGATGGTGAGAAATAAGATTTCTTTGGTCTGATGAGACCAATATAGAACTTTTTGGCCTTGATTCTAAGCGGTATGTGTGGAGAAAACCAGGCACTGCTCATAACCTGTCCAATACAGTCCCAACAGTGAATCATGGTGGTGGCAGCATCATGCTATGGGGGTGGTTTTCAGCTGCAAGGACAGGATGACTGGTTGCAATCGAGGAAAAGATGAATGTGGCCAAGTACAGGGATATTCGGGACGAAAACCTTCTCCAGAGTGCTCAGGACCTTAGACTGGCCCGAAGGTTTACCTTCCAACAAGACAATGACCCTAAGCACACAGCTAAAATAACGAAGAAGTGGCTTCACAACAACTCCATGACTGTTCTTGAATAGCCCAGCCAGAGCCCTGACTTAAACCCAATTGAGCATCTCTGGAGAGACCTAAAAATGTCTGTCCACCAACGTTTACCATCCAACCTGACAGAACTGGAGAGGATCTGCAAGTAGGAATGGCAGAGGATACCCAAATCCAGGTGTGAAAAACTTGTTGCATCTTTCCCAAAAAGACTCATGGCTGTATTAGATAAAAAGGGTGCTTCTACTAAATACTGAGCTAAGGGTCTGAATACTTAGGACCATGTGATATTTCAGTTTTTATTTTTTAATAAATCTACAAAAATGTCTACAATTCTGTGTTTATCTGTCAATATGGGGTGCTGTGTGTACATTAATGAGGGAAAAAAAAAAGAACTAAAATGATTTTAGCAAATGGCTGCAATATAACAAAGAGTGAAACATTTAAGGGGGTCTGAATACTTTCTGTCCCTACTGTAACTAATATAGTAACTACAAGACACAGCCAAATGCACTGGCAAGCTTTCAGCTTAACCACCTAAGGGCACAACGTTGTCAATTAACTACTTCAATACAGGGCACTTACACCCCCTTCCTGCCCAAGCCAATTTTCAGCTTTGAGTGCTGTCGTTGTTTAAATGACAATTACGCAGTCATGCTACACTGTACCCAAACAGAATTTTTATCATTTTGTTCCCACAAATAGAGCTTTCTTTTGGTGGTAATTGATCACCTCTGCGTTTTTTATTTTTTGCTAAACAAATAAAAAAAGACCTAAACTTTTGAAAAAAAAGGTGTTCTTTTGTTTCTGTTATAAAATTTTGTAAATAAGTTTTCTCCTTCACTGATGGGCACTGATAAGGTGGCACTGACGGGCACTGATAAGACGGCACTAATGAGGTGGCACTAATGGCCCCTGACGGGCACTGATGATGGGCACTGATATGCAGCACTGATGGGCATTGATGGGCACTCATGGGTGGCACTGGTGGGCACTGATAGGTGACAATGATGGGCACTGAAAGGCTGCACCGATGGGTACTTATGGGTGGCACTGATAGGCAGCACTGCTGGGCACTGATAGGCGGCACTGCTGGGCACTGCTGAGCACTGATACGTGGCACTGATGGGCACTGATATGCAGCACTGATAGATTGCAGTGATAGGCATCACTGATGGCACTGGCAGGCATTGGGGATCGGCACTGATCGGCAGCTGCCTGGGCAATGATTGGCATTTCCTGGTGGTCTAGGGTGGCATACCTGGTGGTCCAGTGTGGTGCCAATCCCTGGTGGTCTCGGCGGCATCCTGGTGGTCCTGGATGGGCATCCGAGGGGAGCTGAGCTGATAAACATTCAGCACAGACCCCCCATCAGGAGAGCAGCCGATCGGCTCTCCTCTACTCGCGTCTGTCAGACGCGAGTGAGGAAAAGCCGATCAACAGCTCTTCCTGTTTACATTGTGATCAGCCGTGATTGGACACCGCTGATCACATGGTAAAGAGCCTTCATCAGAGGCTCTTTACCGAGATCGGTGTAGCGGTGTGTCAGACCCCACTGGCGCGCGAGAGCGCTCGTTCTGGAGGGCCAGAACACACATTGCTATAATCTTATTATAAACTATATAATAATGCTCCTCCACTAATATTACATTATGCTCCACCACAAATATTACATTATGCTCCACCACTAATATTACATTATGCTCCACCACTAATATTATAATATGCTCCACCACAAATATTACATTATGCTCCACCAATAATATTATATTATGCACTACAAATATTACAGTATACTGCTCCACAAATAGCACAGCACACCTCTATAACCCCCTTTGTACCTCCAGAACACCCCCTGTACTCCCCAACACATCTCTGCCCCCCCAGCATGCTTTTTTACCCTATTGGGACATCTCTGCACTCCCAGAATGCCGAACCGTTTCTTCAGTACACATGTGTCGATGATGTCGGCAGCAGCGCATATACTGACTGGTCACAGCTATCACATGGTACAGGGCCACTGTGATTGTCCCTGTACCATGTGATCAATGTGACCAATCACACAGATCACAATAGTATACACAGTAGTAAGCAATGATGTCATGAATGACAGCCATTGTTTACTACTTTTCATGTGCACTAAAATAGGGATAAACAATGCCTCAGCCAAATGAACACAAAGAAAAAAAGGGAAAATTCCTTGAAAAACACGTTTCCAGTACCTACAATGGTGGACTATAATGGCAGCATGATGGAGACACAGGTAAAGTTAAAGATAAGCTTTATTATACAATGCTTAAAAAAACAAGGTACATACAATTAGACACTATAGCCCCAAGAGAGTGGGGTATTAAATTGAGATCCAAGGTGTTTTCCAGGAATATTCCTACTTTTCTTTTTACTTTTCATGTGATCGCTGTGATTGGTCACAGTGTTCAGACAGTACCAGGACCAATTACAGCGGCCCGGTACACCAATCTGTAATGTGCTGTGTCTAGTGGACACAGTGGTCACAGATCTCGCTTGTGCATGTCCCTGAGGCCATACATGCATGCCAGAAGTGGATTGTGCACTGGTGCGTCCACTTAGAACAACGTGGTTAAGGCACAAGTATTAACCTACAAAATTAAGAAGGATTTAGATAACAGCAGTAAAGTGCATGGGCTCAAGTCATTTTTAAATCATAACCAAGCGTATCAGCAAAAGATAGAAAAAAAAAACTTGATTTAACAGACCCTAGCAGATTCTAGAAAAACATTTGAGTCTCAAAGAGTTTCCAGATCACTGAGAGCTACTCACCCTCATACAGCAATTTATTGAGTCAGTATTGCAACAAACATTAACATTATTGATTTGAAGGGTGTAGTAAAGCTAGACCATGTACAGAAATGTAATCTGGTATGCTCTTATGGCCAGGACTGCTTGTATTTTTGGTTTAGCTTTGATCTCCTATATCAAAAAATTATGCGTAGTCTGTGACAGCTAACAGATAATACATATCTAAACTCAAACTGCAGGCAGATATAAAAGATACAAATCACTGCAACTAGTATTTATAAATATATCATGTGATATTGGGGTAATTAACTCAGTGGTAGTAGCATTTTCCAACGAGTCCAAGATAGTCAGAAATAATAATATAGCATCCTAATACAGTGACAGGGCCTCACAATGTCACAATTAATAAATGTACTTCTTAAAGAGGTTGTACACCTCGGAAAAACAAAAAACAAAAAAACAAATCCTGTAAGACAAAGGCATAATGAGCTAGTATGCATGGCATACTAGCTCATTACGAAATACTTACCTTAGAATGATGCCCTGAATCGGCGTTGGCCCTCCGAGTACAGCGCGGATATCTTCCACCGGAGTTACTCCTGGGTTCGCAGCTCCGGTGCTTTGATTGGCTGGGGCCGTGATGACATCACTCCCGCTTTTTCAGTGCGCATGCATCGATGATGTCGGCAGCAGCGCATATACTGGATATCTCCTAAATTATGCAAGTTTAGGAGATATTCAAGATACCTACAGGTAAGCTTTATTATAGGCTTACCTGTAGGTAAAAGTGGTGTAACTGGGTTTACAACCACTTTAAATGCATGCAGTGTAACCCAAATTTAATTTGGTATAGGCATCTTGAAATCCCTGTACAAAGGAGCTTAGATTTGGAGAGGGAAAAGCAGCATAAGGAGCCAGTCAGCTGTGCTTAAAGCGGACCTTCATTTTTTCATCTTAAATCTTCTACCCTTTTTTTTCTGCCAGTAAATACCTTATACAGTCCACTTCCTGTTTCTTGTCTGGTAAAAAGCCTAGGCTTATGACATCATGACACAGATCTCTCTAACTCTGGTGGGAGTTTGCCAGGAAGGGAGGGGGTGATTCATAAGAGGGCCAATGAGAGCTGCAGAGCTAGGGGTGTGCCTCTGTGTGTCTGTGTAAAAAGAGGCAGCGGCTTCAGCTGCCCACAGTTAAAATGGCTGCAGCGGAGGGAGATTTATGGAGCATATTTGGCAAGTACAGAATCACAGTGTATATGAAATAATAATCAAAGTGGTTGAAGGGAAGCTTCAGAATGGCAAAGATGTTTTTATTACAAATTATGTGAGCAGACTGTAGTTCCTCTTTAAGTGTCAGCTGAACAAAGGGCATGCTGATAGGAGATGAGAGCAGAGGGAAAAAGAGATGAACTGATCAGTCAGCTGCTTCTCCTTTCATTGTCCAGCCACACGCTGGGGAGAGACCAAACCTCTAAAGCCAGCTATAGATTGATTCAATCTCCCTGCCCCCTGCTGAACTGGCCAAGTTTTGATCCATCTTGGCAGGTTGGTTGTACTGAAGTTGATTCATCGATTACCGTAACTTCAGTACAACCAGCCTGTTGGATTTTTTGCTTGTGATCACTGCTGCTGGCTATAGTTACTAGCAGTGATAATTGTGTTCTGCCGGCAGGGAAGGTCGGCAGAACACAATATCGCTGCAGGAGGGAAACAAGCTATTTTCTTTCCTTCCATCCATGGTGGAAGGAAAAAATATATATAATCTATGGCTTGCTTAAGGCTTACTTAAATTTAGCAGAGAAAAGTCATGTCTTCTGCCCTGGGTAGATAAGGCTGTGCAAATCTCTGGACTAATATAAATCTGCTGGCTGGTACTTATACATGTATTAAATCTGTGTATTAAACTGTTTGCCTGGAGTTCAGCCTTAAGAAGTGAAGGTGGACACATACATGTCCTCAAGTAAAAACTCATTTTTTGTTGCAGCTAGTTTCCTTACAAATAAAATTTAAACGCATAGCTAGTTTAAATCAAAAATAAGAAGAAAAAGGTAGAGAGGCAAAGGACACTTCCTGCAGAAGGGTGGAAGGTTGGTGGAAACCAAAGCTGTGTTGAGCTAACAATGAGAAATGAACCAATATTTTGGAGGCTAATGTTAACTGGAAAGCAAAGTAATATATAAAGTGACTGATACCTTTATGGGTGTACTTGAAATAGTAATAACTAAATCATTATCATTGAGGTATGCTGGGATGGATGGGTGTATTTTAAATCATTAATCAATAAATAAAACCTTATCCTTGATGTTGGGATGGAAGTCAGAGGGCTTCCGAAACACAATTTATCAGATATTTCTGGTAGCTAAAAAATTGGTAGCGTAACAGTGTGAACTGTTGGAAAAATCCGGTGTACGGGACACAGAAAATCTAAAGAGCTAAGAAGAATATAGATTTGGTTCAAATGATTAATTAAAACGGAAGTAGCTTTGGCAACAATTTGTAGAAAAGGGGCCTCAAGGAAATGTGATTGAATAATGTCAAGAGTGATGTAGTGTCAGATTAATAAAAGAGCAATTCTATTTCTGTCACCAAAGTACATGACAGAAAACGCAGAGGATTATTGTGAGCCCATTAAAGGGAATACCAGAGGAGACAGGGATGCAATTAATTTGCTCTCAGCACTCCATTGCAAATCAACATGGTCAATAATGTTTCTTCCTTGCTCTGCAGTCCTAAGTTTTGAAAAATTGTCTCTGGACTTGTCCCTGTTTTTCAATCGTCACCAATTATATTAGTTACTGTATGCATACTAGATTTACTTCCTATAATTTTATTCAATATTTAATTTATTAAAATGAATATGTATTTATTTTCAGCGCATTCAAAGTGTTAGGCTGGGTTCACACTGCTGCCGGATGTGGCTCACAGCAGGGGTCCGGTGCATCCCTGTTCCCCGTTTTATGAACGAATCAGGGACAAATTTTTGCCTGAATTTGGCCCTGAAATGGAGCCAAAGACACACAGGGCCCCTGTGCAAGCCGCTCCGCAGCCATCACAGAGATATGTGAACTGGCTCCAAAGAGAGTGATTACAATCTCCTGTCATGCGAATTGGATGTGGCGAAACCCAGCCTAAAAGTATATTATAAACTTACTGTATTTAAAGTTGAAGTATATATATATATATCTTTTTATAGCCTAGGCCATCTTTATTTAGAGAAACAATTCCTTTTTTCAGATCCTCAGAGAGTTCTTTGCGATGAGGTGCCATATTGAACTTCTAGTGACCAGTATGAGAGAGTGAGAGCGATAACACCAAATTTAACACATGTGCTCCCTACTCACACCTGGGACCTTGTAACACTAACGAGTCACATGACACTGGGGAGGGAAAATGGCTAATTGGGCTCAATTTGGACATTTTCACTTAGGGGTGTACTCACTTTTGTTGCCAGTGGTTTAGACATTATTGGCTGTGTGTTGAATTATTTTGAGGGGACAGCAAATTTACACTGTTATATCTCACTTTTGTGAGATACTGTTTATATATATATATGTACAGGTAGTCTAGTGTGTGTGTGTATATATATATATATATATATATATATATATATATATATATATATATATATATATATATATATATACATACAGTGTAATATATAGTGCAGTCAGTGTACAGTATTTAATACAGTGTATTGAAGTGGTTAAGGGGAACCCTATAACTGAATTAGGAAAAAAACTGCATGCCCCCCCCCCCCCAGTCCATACCAGGCCCTTCGGGTCTGGTATGGATTTTAAGGGGAACTCCATGCCAAAAAAAAAACAACGTGGCCCCCCAAATTCCATACGAGGCCCTTTGGGTCTGGCATAGATTCTATTTTTTTTTTTTTAATTGGCATGGGGTCCCCGTTCAAAATATATACCAGACCCTTATCCGAGCAAGAAGCCTGGCAGGCCAGGAAGGGGGGGGGGGATGAGTAAGCGTCTCCGTTTTTCTTTTCTAGCATTTTGGGACACCTCTGCACCCCTTGCATCAGAGCATACCTCCTGACACTTCTTGCTATATCCATTTTTGTATGTTTACATACTTGCATATATACATTTATACTCATTCAATTTATTCCAGTGAGCAAGCTCTGCAATGACTCTGGGTGACATTTGGGTCCAGCCATCTCTCTTTCTTTTCCATCTTCTTGCTGTGCCTGCCCTACGCCTGACCATGGTCCTCCATTCTGTGACCTTCGTCCCTTTAGCTCCCGTGGGAGATGCTTTCCGACCACCCCTTCCGGGGGTCGGCCCCCGGAGCCAATTGCCTGACAAGTAAGTATGGGATCATTAGTTCTGGCCTCGCATTTTTGTCCAATCATAACCTATACTTGAATCTACTTTTTTATCTGTTGTTACAGACACCAGATATACACATCAGCCCCTGATGATGCGAGGAAAGCTCGCAAAACGCGTCGGGTTAGAGATGTATTATGTATATCTGTATTCATTTTACTCTGATCAATGTTATCTTGGCTATGTTTTTAGGACCATTGTGTTATGTTGCCATTCTTATGAATTGCCATCCAGATGCATGACCTGTATTGTATGACAATGATTCTAATAAATTTGATATATTTTTTATACTCTTCTATTCAATTACTTGTGATCATCATGGACACCTCATTCAAAATCCCATGGGCGAATCTTTTTCTCTTTATGTTGATGGGGACAAGGGCCTCGTGCCCACAACCCTTACCCAGTGGTTGTGGGGGTCTGTGGGTGGGGGGCTTATCAGAATCTGGAAGCCCCCTTTAGCAAGGAGGACCCCAGATCCCGCCCCCCCTTATGTGAATGGGTATCAGGTACATTGTACCCCTACCCATTCACCAAAAAAATTGTCAAAAAGTAAAAACCACAAAAGACAGTTTTTGACAATTCCTTAATTAAAAAAATTAAAAAGTAAAAATAAAAGTGTTCAGCGATGTCCATCCGTCTTCAATCACGCCACCCAATGGACCTGATAAATAGAAAGAAAAAAAATGCTCAGCCTCGATGGAAGGTCTCCTAGCAACTGCTGTCTCTTGGCTGTGACAGCTGTTATATAGGCAAGGGTGGGGCCACCCGGTGATGTACCCGAGTGACCCCGCCCCTTCTGATGTCATGTGCTGTCAAAGGGTGGCGGGCCATCTGGTTACATCAGTGGGTGGCCCCGCCCTTGCCTATATAACAGCTATCACAGCGAAAAGACAGCAGTCATCGGGAGGCCTTCCATGGAGGTGGAGTATTTTCGTTTTTTTTTTTCTTTGGACAGCGTGATTGATGATGGATGTACGCGTGTTGCAGGACACTTTTTTTTCTTTTTTAATAAAGGAATTGTCAAAAACTGTCTTTTGTGGTTTTTACTTGTTGACACTTTTTTTGTGTGAATGGGTAGGGGTACAATGTACCCGATATCCATTCACATAGTGGGGGGCCCGGATATGGGGGTCCCCTTGTTAAAGGGGGATTCCAGATTCTGATAAGTCCCCTGCCCACAGACCCCCACAACTAACGGCAAGGGTTGTGGGGACAAGGCCCTTGTCCCCATCAACATGGGGACGAGGTGCTTTGGGGGGACCAGGGGCTTGAGCAATTTTAAATGACATGTTTTCCTTTAGAAAAATTTTTTTGCTGCGGCACTGTAATACACATCGCAGAGATGCAACACTTTACAGGCAGACTAAGGGGACCCCCAGGCACGAGGAAAGGAATATTTCATTTTTATTGTTTCACTTTAAGCATTATTAAAATCACTGCTCCTGAAAAAAACGGTTGTTTTAAAAACTTTTTTTTGCGTTGATACATGTCCCTTGGGGCAATACTCAGGTCTCCATACACTTTTTATGGCAATAACTTGCATATAAGCCTTTAAAATGAGAACTTTTGATTTTTCATGTTCGTATCCCATAGACTTTTTTAAGGGTTCGCATGTTCGCACAAATTTTTTGCCTGTTCGCATGTTCTGGTGCACACCGAATTGGGGGGTGTTCGGCCCATCCCTACTAGTCAGAGGCAGTTTATGAGTGGTCATATAAGGCATGCATTTGTGTATATTTTAACAATATGGAGTTTGACATCTTTTGAAAAGCTTTGGACAGATTGTAATGTAACCAATATAACAAAAACTAGTGAATGTGTTGCTTTGGATTTACCTGCAAAAAAAAAGAAAAAAAGACTAAATCATTGCTGCATGACCAAGGATTGGTATTCTCCAGAAGCCTGTCGTTCAAAAAGCCTATGTCTGCTTGGAAGGTGACCAAAATAACAGTGGCGATGTGCGCTGCATGTTTCATTTACTGTACTGGATGTAGAAGACTTTGTTACCCTTTTCTGTTGTAATAATTCTTATTGATTGTAATAAATATGGTAGAGCACTACACAGAATAGATTAGGACCAATGATTAAAGGAACAGTGCAGATAATAGTAATGCCGCGTACACACGGTCGGACTTTTCGTCTACAAAAGTCCAACGGACGCTGATGGACTAAAGCTGGCTGGTAATCCGATCGTGTGTGGGCTTCTCCGGACTTTCAACGTACTTTTTTAGCCTCAAATCCGACGTACTTTAGATTTGAAACATGCTTCAAATCTTTACGTCGTAACTACGACGGACCCCGAAATCCGCTCGTCTGTGTGCTAGTCCAACGGACAAAAACCCACGCTAGGGCAGCTATTGGCTACTGGCTATCAACTTCCTTATTTTAGTCTGGTGTACGTCATCACGTACGAATCCGTCGGACTTTTGTGTGGTCGTGTGTAGGCAAGTCCGTTCGTTAGAAAGTCTGCCACAAGTCCGCCGCAAGTCTGCCGAAAGTCTTCCGGAAGTCTGTTGGACAGGCTGTCGGACTTTTGTAGCTGAAAAGTCCGACCGTGTGTACGCGGCATAACAATCAGTTACAAGCGGAACTAAGGGCTAGAGTTAGAATTTCTCATACCTCTAATACATTCACAGTATGCAGAAGCCAACTGATTAATACTATGTGGTGCAATCAACCTGTATCTGGTGGTCACTACACACATACAAAGAAAGGACTGGTTATGCCAGTAAAATAACCAGGAGATAGAAAAGAAAAGACAGGAGCCAGAAGCCAATATGCAGTAGAAAGAAATAGTGTTATGCAAGAAAATGGGGGGGGGGGGGGTGTTAGGAAAGGAGGGGAAGCGTTTAGGGCATGGGTCTCAAACTGGTGGCCCCTCAACTATTGTGAAACTACAAGTTCCATCATGCCTTTGCCTGTGGGAGTCATGCTTGTAACTGTCAGCTTTGCAATGCCTTATGGGACTTGTGGTTTTGCAACAGCTGGAGGGCCACAGTTTGAGACCCCTGGCTTAGGGAGACCTAACTTCAAGATCACATAATTCCTTACCTCATTAAATATACACTAATATCCAATAAAACATGGAAGGTGTGTATTGTGTGATCTGGGGTGTCCAGCCTGTTGAATGTATGCATGGAATTATAAAGTGCAGCTGAAATGTTCTCGTTTGCCAAGACATTTTCTATTTGACCTGCATTACAGTTGGTACTGCCGATTTCCATGTTTTTGCCGAAGTCTACTTAGCAGCAGTAAAGATAAGTGTTACTACAGCCCCCATCCTTTTGTTTCAAAGGTGCCATGTAAGGGTTTTCCCAGACACTTCTCTCCAGAACTGTATAAAAACCTTGCTAATCCAGTAGCTTTTTATTTTTTGGTGTTGTTCAACCAGAAATGTAGGACTGAACCAGTTTTATTGCATTTCTGACTTTTTTTCCCTTTTCTAGCCTCCTTTTATCACAACATAACCCAGTGCAAGTGACTGCTGGTGATACATTCTTCTGCATCTCTAAGATCTGCTGTAGGCTAGCAATTTATATGTAGGTACACATGGACTGCAAATGTGCCAATGGACTGCAAAACTTCATGCTATATACAAATATATAAAGACTTCTCTACATATATTTTATGATCTGTAGGCTGAGAACTTAAAGTGGAACTTTAGTCAGAAAATTAAGTCCTGTTAGATTATTTCAGGTTGGCCCCTTTTGCAGGTGTAGCTATGTAAAACATTAAAAATAAGTCTCTATACTGTGTAAAAGCCAGTAATACGTTGTCTTGCCCTGCTCTTAACACGCTCAGTTACTTTCTATTGTTGGCACTGTGCCTAAAATCAGAGCCACTAGAGGCCAATCAGTTGACAGTTTTAAAATTTACTACTGCTGATGGAGGAAGAAAGCAACAGGAATGAAACAAAGTGTACCGAGGGAACACATTTTAGGGAGGGAGGAAAAAAAAGCAGGGGAGGTGGCAGGACAAACACTGCTGCCAGGGAGACACAAAAGATTTAAATGTACAATTAGAGTGTCTTATCTTATCTCCCTGATTCTCTTTCCCTTCTCCTTCATTGGTAGCTTGTGAACTCCAGCACAATACAGCTTCAGTAAGCTTTCCTCTCTAGCTAAGCCAAGACATACAATCAAGGCTCGGAATGTACATATTTTAAATACAGAAAGTGAAATATAGTTTTGTAGTCTACTGAGAGAACTGGGAATAATTCTAACTTGTAACAGTCACCAGAGGAAGAGTGCAAAAAAACTCAACAGGTCACAAGATTTCTGGCAGGATCAACAGGTATTATTTTACACCTAATAAACAGATATAACAAAAGCTTTCAATCATACATTACACGGAATATTTGTGAGTAGAGTTTTATGTGATTTTCACATGCACTGCATTATATTTTTTCCAATGATACATTAAACAGCCCAAACAGGATAAAATGAAATAAGTTTTTGGTAAAGCTACATTTGGGTTGCTAGGCATTATCCCTAATTTCCATAGCAGCTTTTGTAGGTTGTGGCAACGGCTGTACTTTAGTACATTACTATGCTGTTCTTAAGGGTGTGAGTCAGTCTCACGCTCCTACCTCTGTCATTGTTGCTTCCGCCACTCTTGGTGGCATTTGCACCCTCTTTGCCATGAAAGGAGGATGGCGCTCAGTCTGTGGTGACTGGACAGCTCATGCAGGGTGTCCCCTAAGCCAGGCAGGAGGTTGCTCCACCTGCCTACACTTCCTTATCTTTTTATTGGCTTTTGGCCACACACCCCTACCTCTGGCTGTTCTGCCCAATTTACTGTTCTTCTCTGCCACTATACTTAAGCATCACAAGGCCAGAGCTCTTGACTTGTGATAGTGTTCCTGTTTCTTGGCTTTCCACCTGTCTTTGCTAGTCCCTATCCTGTCTAGCTGCCTTGGATTCTACATTGCTGAGCCCTGCTCAGATTACTAACTACTATTTTGGATTGCTGCCTGGCTTGACCTCAGACAGTTACTGGATTACACTTACCTGCTGCCTGCCCTAACCTGGGAACCATATTCTTGATTATGCTTACCTTCTATCAGCCCTGACCATGGAATGGCTTACTGGACCATGCTTGCCTGCAGTCTGCCCTAACCTTGGACTGTCACACAGATGCTCTCCTACCGTGGCTTAGGATTGGTTATACCTACCAAGAGTACAGGTGCCCATCCCTGTTATAATATGCAAGTGAAGGCGCAAAGAACTGGCGATAACAACAATAACAACAATAATAAGAACGAAGGGATAGGGGACAAACTGAAATGTTTCCAGTCTCACATTACATTAAATGGATAGATAATGTCCACATGTATATGTCCAAAGTGGAGAAATTGAATATCTCATTAGCATATATAGGGTACGGTCTCACTGTCATGTGGACATGAGGAGTTCAAGGGTCCAGTTAATAATGATAGGTCCACGAGCAGGGCTGCCTTCATCAAGAAGTGAAACCACATTCCAATCCTAAGGAAAAGCAAAAGAGAGAGGCGCCTCTGGGTGCAGACTAAAAACAAGGTTTATTTCATAAAAAGGTAATGATCATCAAACTCACATGTTGAAGGTCGTCAGTAGGCATAAAATAGTAATCAATACTGAGGAGGACATCATCCATCAAAGGTTCAAGACAGTCAAAAACAACTCCTAGCAGGGGGCTCTGCCTGTGTGTGAGGAGAGGTACCGCTGAGATGTGAGGCCGGCCGCAGCGGTGACAAGTCACAGTACTAGGTGGAGAGCATGGAAGGCTGTAAACATCCGGCGAGGAGTGATGACGTCATGAGTCGAGCGACGCGTTGCCGGGCGTACGGGCTGTGATGACGTGACAGCCGCGCCCCTTCATCAGGCTAAAGATGGATGGGATAGGGCAGCTTAAGACAACCAGAAATTGTGGTGATTGGTGTGGGTGAGGAGGGGAAGGGGCGGGACCGGGACTACAGGAAGTAACCAGAGGAACGATCAAGAAGTGTCAGCAGTGAAGTGTAAAGTGTAAGTGTCAGCAGTTAAGTGTAAAAGCATGACAATGATGGGGAGGAAAAGATGTAAAAGAAGGTAGAATTAGAATGGAGAAGATATATACTGAAAAATAAGATGAGAATGGTAAAAAAAAAAAAAAAAAAAAAATAAAAATAATAATAAAAATAAAATAAAAGTAAAAAATAAAAAATAAAAAATAAATAAAATGATAATTAAAAAATGAATGAAAAATAATGAAAATTAAAATAGGTTAATTAATGATATATACATGAATATGAATATGATGAGTCTATGGGGGGAGGGGGGGGGGGGAATAGGAGGGAAAAGCATATACGTATATCTATACATATACGTATACATGAACATATACAGTCCCATATGAAAAATAGAACTGGAAGGAAGGGGGGGAGGGGAACAAGAAAAAGCAAAAAATCCACATATACACATATATACGCATATATATACATATACATACACATGCACATGAATACATACAGGCACACATGACTATAATAAGGAAAATGTCTGATAAAACTGGAAGGACGGGTGAGGGGGGGGGGGAGGGGGAGGGAAAGGCGGAGAGAAAAGAGTGGGCATGTATCTCTCCATCACACACAAATCAGACCTTATGTAAAAAAACACACAGTTAATAGACAATGAATTAAAAAGAGGTAAAAATTCTAATTATCACTAAATTAGTGGTAATTGATACAAGTTCTTATTTAAAATTATTGTAGCATATGTGTGTGCACGTATGCGCACGCAAAAAAGCGCACGCACACGGCGCACGCAGATGCAGAATAAGATTCAAAATTATTCACACAGAACCTAGACAGCTAATAATCTTGTAAAAAAGCAGAAAACTAAAATGTGTGTATAAAAGATATTAAAGGATGGTAGAAATCTCTATACTTTCGTTAATTCCTCCTGGCGATAGGGCATCTAAGGTATATATCCAAAAAGTTTCCTGGGAGCAGAGCTTCTTGAATCTTTCAGCGGGAGATAGGGATCTGGGAATTTGTTCGATTACCCATACCCTGAGTCCCACTGTCGAGCTCTGGTGGGCCGCCGCAAAGTGTCTAGGGACACTATGTGGATCGGTGCCACCTTCAATTAGCCTTCGGTGCTCACCGAACCTCTGTCTGAGAGCCCTGATGGTACGGCCTACATAGATCAATCCGCATGGGCAGCTCAGGCCATAGACTACAAAGTCTGATGAGCAGTTGAAAAAGTCTTTTAACATATAGGTTTTACCTTTTGTGACAAAAGACTTCTGACCATGATGGACGAAGTGGCAAGTTTTGCACAAGGCCTTGCGGCACTGATACATACCCACCAGGGGTATGAGTGTGGGTACAGCAGGAGAAGGTGCGGTGGATTTAAGTTTACTGGGGGCAATTTTGCTCTTTAAGTTAGGGGCCCTACGGTAAGTGACTTTGGGATGTGAAGGTAATACGGCTGAGAGGTGGGGATCCTGTTGTAAGATATCCCAATGTTTGGATAGAATTTTTTCCATGTGTTTAAATTTGTGGTGGAAGGTAGTGACAAATCTGCTAGAACAGTCCTTGGGAGATGTACTATCTCTAGGAGGTTTGCCGTGAAGATAGTGATTGTAGGCTTCATCAACCAAGGACTCAGGGTATTGTTTATCCAGAAACTTCCTTTTAAGATTAACACTAAGTGCAGTGTAATCAGACTCTTTTGTGCAGTTTTGTCGAAGACGACAAAACTGTCCCTTTGGGATGTTGGTGATCCACTTAGGAAAATGGCAACTGTTGTAGTGTAAGTACGAGTTGCCTGCGGTAGGCTTGGTATAGTTTTTGGAGGTGATGACTGAACCTTCGTGACCCAATTCTAGATCCAGAAAGGCTATGGTGGCACAGTCTGTGACAGATGTAAATGAAAGTCCATAAGGATTACTGTTGCAGTGTTTCACAAAAGGAATAATGAGCTCGGAGTCACCATCCCAGATGATAATCACATCATCGATGTACCTGCCGAAGAACACTATGTTTGCTGCAAAAGGGTTATGATTGTGGATGTATTCGTTTTCCCAAAAACCCATAGCTAAATTGGCGTAAGACGGAGCAAAATTAGCTCCCATCGCCGTACCCTGTATTTGATGAAAAAAATCTCCATTAAAAGTAAAATAATTGTGCGTCAGGCAGAACTCTGTGGCTTCTATGATAAATCTGGCCTGACGCATATTCATTAAGGGATCCGTAGATAAAAATCGCTCCAATGCCATCAATCCGAATTGGTGTGGAATAGAGGTATACAGAGAGCATACATCGAGTGAAAGCCATACATAAGAGGACTCCCATCTGTAAGAAGACAGGAGCTCTAAGAGATGCGTTCCATCACGTATGTATGACCGTAAGGATAAGACTATGGGCTGTAAAAATTGGTCTATGTACAAACTGAAACCTGTGGTGACACTCTCCATCGCTGCTACAATAGGTCTGCCAGGAGGATCCACTAGGCTTTTATGAATCTTGGGTAGGTAATAAAAATAAGGGATTTGATAGAAAGATTTCCGCAGGAATGAACTTTCTGCTTTCGTAATGATTTCTTCTTTTAGAGCATTGTTTATAAGGGTGTCAGCCTCCAGTGCAAATTCTGCAGTGGGGTCTTTACTAAGCTTAGCATAAGTAGCTCTATCTGAGAGGAGTCGATATGCTTCCCTTAGGTAGTCAGACCTATTGAGCAGCACTATACCACCCCCCTTGTCAGCTGACTTGATTACCAAGTCCCCGGCAAGGGTAAGGTGGTTCAGCGCTGTAATTTCAGAAGGTGAGAGGTTATGAGTTTTGGATGTATAATTGCACATTTTTATTAGATCAGCAT
Organism: Lithobates clamitans; assembly: GCA_037952925.1. Taxonomy (NCBI): domain Eukaryota; kingdom Metazoa; phylum Chordata; class Amphibia; order Anura; family Ranidae; genus Lithobates; species Lithobates clamitans. The sequence continues at coordinate 14,575,957 of JBBGZY010000438.1, forward strand.
AGACCACTCTATAAAAGCTCTCAATGTATGGGCCTTTCGATTGAGTGGGAAAAAAGATGGACTTGGGTTTTAATGTGGACCGTATGATCGGCGGAGATGTAGCTAGATGTTGGGTGAGCATCAGTGATGTGAATTCATCACAGTCAAAACTACCCAAATCCTCAATATTGTGGTCAGGTACCTCTATACTGAGATCTGATGAAACAGTGGGGGATATTGTGGGGGTCTGAGTATTGGATACACCATCTGTATTCTGATCTTTGAGTGATTTTATTTGGAAATGTCTTGTCAAGGTTAATTTGCGTATGTAGCTATTTAGGTCCTTGAAGAGGACAAAAGGATTAGGTTTGTTTACCGGGGCAAAATTGAGTCCACGATTCAGAAGGGAAGTGTCAGCAGGGGACAGGGTGTGGGAAGATAAGTTGAAAATCTTTACCGTTTTGGGTGTTTCAGTGTGTTGGCCTGTTTTTCTAGTTCGTCCTCCTCTACAGCCTCTTCTGTGAGTTTTCTTTTTCTTGATATGGAGGCTGGAGGAGGACCGAACGCTAAAAAAGGGGAGGTGGAACTGTTCGCTGTAGGAACGTTAGAAGTGTTCGATGACGGGGTGTTCGAAGATCGGTTTTCTATCAGGGGCACTATAGGTTCTGTAGGCCTGAGGTTGGGAGTGGCTGGATAATTAATTAGTTTCGGACTGGTGGAGATGGTGGTAGGAATTTCAGCAACATTAGTGCGGATAGGAGGACCATCTTTAGGGGCACTACGGGGAGTGCTGGGTCTATTGTAGAATTGGTTGAGAGCATTGATCAATTCCAAATTCTTGTTCTTGTGTTTATACCAAGCCTACCGCAGGCAACTCGTACTTACACTACAACAGTTGCCATTTTCCTAAGTGGATCACCAACATCCCAAAGGGACAGTTTTGTCGTCTTCGACAAAACTGCACAAAAGAGTCTGATTACACTGCACTTAGTGTTAATCTTAAAAGGAAGTTTCTGGATAAACAATACCCTGAGTCCTTGGTTGATGAAGCCTACAATCACTATCTTCACGGCAAACCTCCTAGAGATAGTACATCTCCCAAGGACTGTTCTAGCAGATTTGTCACTACCTTCCACCACAAATTTAAACACATGGAAAAAATTCTATCCAAACATTGGGATATCTTACAACAGGATCCCCACCTCTCAGCCGTATTACCTTCACATCCCAAAGTCACTTACCGTAGGGCCCCTAACTTAAAGAGCAAAATTGCCCCCAGTAAACTTAAATCCACCGCACCTTCTCCTGCTGTACCCACACTCATACCCCTGGTGGGTATGTATCAGTGCCGCAAGGCCTTGTGCAAAACTTGCCACTTCGTCCATCATGGTCAGAAGTCTTTTGTCACAAAAGGTAAAACCTATATGTTAAAAGACTTTTTCAACTGCTCATCAGACTTTGTAGTCTATGGCCTGAGCTGCCCATGCGGATTGATCTATGTAGGACGTACCATCAGGGCTCTCAGACAGAGGTTCGGTGAGCACCGAAGGCTAATTGAAGGTGGCACCGATCCACATAGTGTCCCTAGACACTTTGCGGCGGCCCACCAGAGCTCGACAGTGGGACTCAGGGTATGGGTAATCGAACAAATTCCCAGATCCCTATCTCCCGCTGAAAGATTCAAGAAGCTCTGCTCCCAGGAAACTTTTTGGATATATACCTTAGATGCCCTATCGCCAGGAGGAATTAACGAAAGTATAGAGATTTCTACCATCCTTTAATATCTTTTATACACACATTTTAGTTTTCTGCTTTTTTACAAGATTATTAGCTGTCTAGGTTCTGTGTGAATAATTTTGAATCTTATTCTGCATCTGCGTGCGCCGTGTGCGTGCGCTTTTTTGCGTGCGCATACGTGCACACACATATGCTACAATAATTTTAAATAAGAACTTGTATCAATTACCACTAATTTAGTGATAATTAGAATTTTTACCTCTTTTTAATTCATTGTCTATTAACTGTGTGTTTTTTTACATAAGGTCTGATTTGTGTGTGATGGAGAGATACATGCCCACTCTTTTCTCTCCGCCTTTCCCTCCCCCTCCCCCCCCCCCTCACCCGTCCTTCCAGTTTTATCAGACATTTTCCTTATTATAGTCATGTGTGCCTGTATGTATTCATGTGCATGTGTATGTATATGTATATATATGCGTATATATGTGTATATGTGGATTTTTTGCTTTTTCTTGTTCCCCTCCCCCCCTTCCTTCCAGTTCTATTTTTCATATGGGACTGTATATGTTCATGTATACGTATATGTATAGATATACGTATATGCTTTTCCCTCCTATTCCCCCCCCCCCCTCCCCCCATAGACTCATCATATTCATATTCATGTATATATCATTAATTAACCTATTTTAATTTTCATTATTTTTCATTCATTTTTTAATTATCATTTTATTTATTTTTTATTTTTTATTTTTTACTTTTATTTTATTTTTATTATTATTTTTTTTTTTTTTTTTTTTTTTTTTTTTACCATTCTCATCTTATTTTTCAGTATATATCTTCTCCATTCTAATTCTACTTTCTTTTACATCATTTCCTCCCCATCATTGTCATGCTTTTACACTTAACTGCTGACACTTACACTTTACACTTCACTGCTGACACTTCTTGATCGTTCCTCTGGTTACTTCCTGTAGTCCCGGTCCCGCCCCTTCCCCTCCTCACCCACACCAATCACCACAATTTCTGGTTGTCTTAAGCTGCCCTATCCCATCCATCTTTAGCCTGATGAAGGGGCGCGGCTGTCACGTCATCACAGCCCGTACGCCCGGCAACGCGTCGCTCGACTCATGACGTCATCACTCCTCGCCGGATGTTTACAGCCTTCCATGCTCTCCACCTAGTACTGTGACTTGTCACCGCTGCGGCCGGCCTCACATCTCAGCGGTACCTCTCCTCACACACAGGCAGAGCCCCCTGCTAGGAGTTGTTTTTGACTGTCTTGAACCTTTGATGGATGATGTCCTCCTCAGTATTGATTACTATTTTATGCCTACTGACGACCTTCAACATGTGAGTTTGATGATCATTACCTTTTTATGAAATAAACCTTGTTTTTAGTCTGCACCCAGAGGCGCCTCTCTCTTTTGCTTTTCCTTAGGATTGGAATGTGGTTTCACTTCTTGATGAAGGCAGCCCTGCTCGTGGACCTATCATTATTAACTGGACCCTTGAACTCCTCATGTCCACATGACAGTGAGACCGTACCCTATATATGCTAATGAGATATTCAATTTCTCCACTTTGGACATATACATGTGGACATTATCTATCCATTTAATGTAATGTGAGACTGGAAACATTTCAGTTTGTCCCCTATCCCTTCGTTCTTATTATTGTTGTTATTGTTGTTATCGCCAGTTCTTTGCGCCTTCACTTGCATATTGTAACTTTCTGAAACCTCCTGTGCTGCATACTGGTTATCACATAATTACAAACAAGTCCCATATTGCTTCCTCTCCAGTCGTTCTCTTCCCCTTTTTTTTTTTTTTTTCCCCCTCCCCCACCCCCCCTTCCACTCCCTCTCCACTTCTTCCCCTAAAATACCCCCCCCCTCCTTTTTTTTTTTTTTTTTTTTTTTTTTCTCCATCTTTTTTTTTTTTTTTTTTTTTCTCCATCTTCATTACACTATTTTTTCCTCTTTTCTTTTCTCTTTTTGATTTATTTATTTATATGGTGTCTGACCATATATCATCATGGATATTGTTTCTGCTATTACCAGCAATAGGTATGCGACCCTTGAACAAATGTACATCTTACTTTCCCCTATTACCTTTTCAGATACTGTAAAACTTTCAGGTAAAACACGCCACAGTTTGTGTGGCAAATTTAAACAACTAGAAAGAGTAATCCACACCACCAATTTCCAGTGGTGGGATAAATTCTTTTTACAGCAATATATTGATGTAAAAATCTCACCGAGGGGATTACGAGTAACAAAAGACTGCCCCAGTGGTTTTAGCACAGATCAGACGAAAGAATGGGCCAATATTGCAGAATTCTGCACTACCAAATGGATGGGAATACTGATCTCCCATAGAGCCCACAAGCTCAATACCCTCACTGAGCAAGTTCAAGCTATCATCAAAGACATTGCCAGTTTCCAAGTCCATATTCCACTATCATGGCTTGAGATACTGAAGGAAAAAACCAAAAAAGATGAGGATGCTTTCATTGATGTCAAGATGGGGAAATTTAAACGTGATTTGGAGGACTACAACTCCAACAAAGTTTTTTCATGGAATAAAAAGCACAAACCTATACCCAGTATGACCACCTCACACTCACCTGAACAGAATGAGTGTGATCAGGCACCTTCTAATCCCCCCATTCCTTCCTTGTTGGATATCAAACCATATGATGCTGTCATTCCTATGAGACAGCCTGAGAATCCCTTGATTCATTCCTCTTCTCGCACTTCACGTGCCTCCACACTGCCTAACATTTCCAAACATCCGTCCAAAACATCACATAAACAGGTTCTCCATAAACACAAGAACAAGAATTTGGAATTAATCAATGCTCTCAACCAATTCTACAATAGACCCAGCACTCCCCGTAGTGCCCCTAAAGATGGTCCTCCTATCCGCACTAATGTTGCTGAAATTCCTACCACCATCTCCACCAGTCCGAAACTAATTAATTATCCAGCCACTCCCAACCTCAGGCCTACAGAACCTATAGTGCCCCTGATAGAAAACCGATCTTCGAACACCCCGTCATCGAACACTTCTAACGTTCCTACAGCGAACAGTTCCACCTCCCCTTTTTTAGCGTTCGGTCCTCCTCCAGCCTCCATATCAAGAAAAAGAAAACTCACAGAAGAGGCTGTAGAGGAGGACGAACTAGAAAAACAGGCCAACACACTGAAACACCCAAAACGGTAAAGATTTTCAACTTATCTTCCCACACCCTGTCCCCTGCTGACACTTCCCTTCTGAATCGTGGACTCAATTTTGCCCCGGTAAACAAACCTAATCCTTTTGTCCTCTTCAAGGACCTAAATAGCTACATACGCAAATTAACCTTGACAAGACATTTCCAAATAAAATCACTCAAAGATCAGAATACAGATGGTGTATCCAATACTCAGACCCCCACAATATCCCCCACTGTTTCATCAGATCTCAGTATAGAGGTACCTGACCACAATATTGAGGATTTGGGTAGTTTTGACTGTGATGAATTCACATCACTGATGCTCACCCAACATCTAGCTACATCTCCGCCGATCATACGGTCCACATTAAAACCCAAGTCCATCTTTTTTCCCACTCAATCGAAAGGCCCATACATTGAGAGCTTTTATAGAGTGGTCTATGCTGATCTAAAAAAAATGTGCAATTATACATCCAAAACTCATAACCTCTCACCTTCTGAAATTACAGCGCTGAACCACCTTACCCTTGCCGGGGACTTGGTAATCAAGTCAGCTGACAAGGGGGGTGGTATAGTGCTGCTCAATAGGTCTGACTACCTAAGGGAAGCATATCGACTCCTCTCAGATAGAGCTACTTATGCTAAGCTTAGTAAAGACCCCACTGCAGAATTTGCACTGGAGGCTGACACCCTTATAAACAATGCTCTAAAAGAAGAAATCATTACGAAAGCAGAAAGTTCATTCCTGCGGAAATCTTTCTATCAAATCCCTTATTTTTATTACCTACCCAAGATTCATAAAAGCCTAGTGGATCCTCCTGGCAGACCTATTGTAGCAGCGATGGAGAGTGTCACCACAGGTTTCAGTTTGTACATAGACCAATTTTTACAGCCCATAGTCTTATCCTTACGGTCATACATACGTGATGGAACGCATCTCTTAGAGCTCCTGTCTTCTTACAGATGGGAGTCCTCTTATGTATGGCTTTCACTCGATGTATGCTCTCTGTATACCTCTATTCCACACCAATTCGGATTGATGGCATTGGAGCGATTTTTATCTACGGATCCCTTAATGAATATGCGTCAGGCCAGATTTATCATAGAAGCCACAGAGTTCTGCCTGACGCACAATTATTTTACTTTTAATGGAGATTTTTTTCATCAAATACAGGGTACGGCGATGGGAGCTAATTTTGCTCCGTCTTACGCCAATTTAGCTATGGGTTTTTGGGAAAACGAATACATCCACAATCATAACCCTTTTGCAGCAAACATAGTGTTCTTCGGCAGGTACATCGATGATGTGATTATCATCTGGGATGGTGACTCCGAGCTCATTACTCCTTTTGTGAAACACTGCAACAGTAATCCTTATGGACTTTCATTTACATCTGTCACAGACTGTGCCACCATAGCCTTTCTGGATCTAGAATTGGGTCACGAAGGTTCAGTCATCACCTCCAAAAACTATACCAAGCCTACCGCAGGCAACTCGTACTTACACTACAACAGTTGCCATTTTCCTAAGTGGATCACCAACATCCCAAAGGGACAGTTTTGTCGTCTTCGACAAAACTGCACAAAAGAGTCTGATTACACTGCACTTAGTGTTAATCTTAAAAGGAAGTTTCTGGATAAACAATACCCTGAGTCCTTGGTTGATGAAGCCTACAATCACTATCTTCACGGCAAACCTCCTAGAGATAGTACATCTCCCAAGGACTGTTCTAGCAGATTTGTCACTACCTTCCACCACAAATTTAAACACATGGAAAAAATTCTATCCAAACATTGGGATATCTTACAACAGGATCCCCACCTCTCAGCCGTATTACCTTCACATCCCAAAGTCACTTACCGTAGGGCCCCTAACTTAAAGAGCAAAATTGCCCCCAGTAAACTTAAATCCACCGCACCTTCTCCTGCTGTACCCACACTCATACCCCTGGTGGGTATGTATCAGTGCCGCAAGGCCTTGTGCAAAACTTGCCACTTCGTCCATCATGGTCAGAAGTCTTTTGTCACAAAAGGTAAAACCTATATGTTAAAAGACTTTTTCAACTGCTCATCAGACTTTGTAGTCTATGGCCTGAGCTGCCCATGCGGATTGATCTATGTAGGCCGTACCATCAGGGCTCTCAGACAGAGGTTCGGTGAGCACCGAAGGCTAATTGAAGGTGGCACCGATCCACATAGTGTCCCTAGACACTTTGCGGCGGCCCACCAGAGCTCGACAGTGGGACTCAGGGTATGGGTAATCGAACAAATTCCCAGATCCCTATCTCCCGCTGAAAGATTCAAGAAGCTCTGCTCCCAGGAAACTTTTTGGATATATACCTTAGATGCCCTATCGCCAGGAGGAATTAACGAAAGTATAGAGATTTCTACCATCCTTTAATATCTTTTATACACACATTTTAGTTTTCTGCTTTTTTACAAGATTATTAGCTGTCTAGGTTCTGTGTGAATAATTTTGAATCTTATTCTGCATCTGCGTGCGCCGTGTGCGTGCGCTTTTTTGCGTGCGCATACGTGCACACACATATGCTACAATAATTTTAAATAAGAACTTGTATCAATTACCACTAATTTAGTGATAATTAGAATTTTTACCTCTTTTTAATTCATTGTCTATTAACTGTGTGTTTTTTTACATAAGGTCTGATTTGTGTGTGATGGAGAGATACATGCCCACTCTTTTCTCTCCGCCTTTCCCTCCCCCTCCCCCCCCCCCCCCTCACCCGTCCTTCCAGTTTTATCAGACATTTTCCTTATTATAGTCATGTGTGCCTGTATGTATTCATGTGCATGTGTATGTATATGTATATATATGCGTATATATGTGTATATGTGGATTTTTTGCTTTTTCTTGTTCCCCTCCCCCCCTTCCTTCCAGTTCTATTTTTCATATGGGACTGTATATGTTCATGTATACGTATATGTATAGATATACGTATATGCTTTTCCCTCCTATTCCCCCCCCCCCCTCCCCCCATAGACTCATCATATTCATATTCATGTATATATCATTAATTAACCTATTTTAATTTTCATTATTTTTCATTCATTTTTTAATTATCATTTTATTTATTTTTTATTTTTTATTTTTTACTTTTATTTTATTTTTATTATTATTTTTATTTTATTTTTTTTTTTTATTTTTTTTTACCATTCTCATCTTATTTTTCAGTATATATCTTCTCCATTCTAATTCTACTTTCTTTTACATCATTTCCTCCCCATCATTGTCATGCTTTTACACTTAACTGCTGACACTTACACTTTACACTTCACTGCTGACACTTCTTGATCGTTCCTCTGGTTACTTCCTGTAGTCCCGGTCCCGCCCCTTCCCCTCCTCACCCACACCAATCACCACAATTTCTGGTTGTCTTAAGCTGCCCTATCCCATCCATCTTTAGCCTGATGAAGGGGCGCGGCTGTCACGTCATCACAGCCCGTACGCCCGGCAACGCGTCGCTCGACTCATGACGTCATCACTCCTCGCCGGATGTTTACAGCCTTCCATGCTCTCCACCTAGTACTGTGACTTGTCACCGCTGCGGCCGGCCTCACATCTCAGCGGTACCTCTCCTCACACACAGGCAGAGCCCCCTGCTAGGAGTTGTTTTTGACTGTCTTGAACCTTTGATGGATGATGTCCTCCTCAGTATTGATTACTATTTTATGCCTACTGACGACCTTCAACATGTGAGTTTGATGATCATTACCTTTTTATGAAATAAACCTTGTTTTTAGTCTGCACCCAGAGGCGCCTCTCTCTTTTGCTTTGCCCATCCCTGTTATCTTTGCTCAGTCATGATTCTGATTGGCTGGGAACTATAGCACTGTGCACTAAGACCTGAGGGCAACCAAGTTACGATACACCTTCTTGTCTAAAGGGAAAGGGGAGCTGCTAAAGGCAGATGAAACACTCACTATCTATAGTTCCTGACCTTGGCATTGGGCTGATCATTACAGCTGTGATATACAGCCAGCCACATAAACTACTCCTCCCATGAATCCCGGTGTTTTATACTAGCAGTGAAGGTGTGTAGAGGGGGAGTGATTGACAAAGCTGATCACTCTCCCTCAGCTATAGAGACACAGTGTGAGATTATTCACATTGGAAAACTGAGATGCTGTAATGTAGGTTATGCCAACACATACTCCTGCAGTTCTGTAAAAGTTTTGTGAATGCAACAGTGCATTTCAAAGACAGTGGGGCGGAGCTGTCACCTGTTATTAGGAAGTGAGATAAGAGTTAGATTTTTGCCAGGATCACCAGGTATGATTTGTTAAAAAGAGGCCACACAGGGAAAGCACACAACTTGATGAGTCCTAAATATGTTAAAGTGATTGTAAATGTCAAGCAAAGACTGAGAAACCAGAAAGTGAGGTGAGGAAAGAGTTGCAGAAGGACACAGCAGTGGATCCAATGAGGGTTCAAGCGAGTAAAGGGGGGGGGGGTGAGAGGGGGATGCTGATACCCAACATTTTTTACCATAATGCAAGGAATGCATTTAGGCTTTACAATCACTTGAAGTTGTCCATTGTCTATGCTTACTAGTTTGTTTTTCTCCCCTTCTGTAGTTTATTCCTTGTATTCCTGTCCCTCCCATAGTCTGCAGCCAGGAAACCATCAAACTGAAAGCATGTACTAGCATCGTTCTCTGCATACCTGCTTTAGCTATATGTTTTGACCTATAGAAGAAATCACATTGTAATATCTATACTGTAAGATTAAACTTCATCAAGAACTTCAGGCATGTCTTCTACTGAGCCATCCATCTGTGGATTTGGTCAATATGTAATTTGCTATTCCATTAGAATAGTCTGGAATCACTATATACAGCAGATGAGACAGAATAGAGCCCATTAAGAAACTGTGTGCATGGTCTGTAAGATATTGTTTTTTTTTATACCATTTAACCCTAAGGCATGGTGCAAAATACTTTTCTGCAGTCAACGGCTGAAGGAAAGAAATGTGATGATTCCCCCATCAACAGAGACAGTGTTGACAGGGGAATCCCTCCTGCTGAACAATTGTCTTCTCCCGGTTGGGGGCCGGGGGCTAGCGGCTGCTAGAGTATCTGTAGCACCGACTAGTGATAATCATTGAACATTGAAAAGTTGATAGATCGATTTGCTTGGTACATTAAGCCTACCCATTACTGGATCGAATCACAGCTGGTTCCTGCTGAACCGGCTGAGATTCGAAATCGTGTAGCCTAAGGCTTCGTTTAGACTTGCGGTTGGGGGTGGCAAAAAGGCGCAGTTGAGCTGCCTTTTGGCAACAGGTCAAACTTCCCCCCTAAACTTCAACAAGCTGTGTACAGGGATGTCACGGCAGTGATGCTTCGCTTCATGCCCATAGAAAAGTTGACCCCACATGTAACGCAAACATGCCTCAACCGCGTTTGTTGGCAAAAAGGTTAAAACAGGCGGTGAGGATGCTTTGCATTGCTTCCTCAGTCTGTCAGTAGCCTCTGGAGTGTGATCCGAACATGAATTGGGCTTCACACGCAAGGGAGATTTAGACGCAAATCTACCCTAACAGTATTGTTGCTGCCACGCATTTGTCCCATAAGAGGCAGTCATATTTTATTATTGCTTTGTTTGCAGGATTTCTGCTTTTGTACTAACAAATTCTGCTCCTGCTTCTGCTTCTAGCACTTTGGAAAAAAACTTTATTACATCCACCTGCTGTCTATACATAGAGAGTCTGCTAATGATAAATTCATGTGAAGGGTTTATGCAAAATAAATAACACGATCCTCCCATTAACATTCTAATTATCATTCAAGTTTGTTTATGCTGCATTCTGTCTACCTCTGGAATATAGTTTGGGAAGCTAAATTGCAGTTTATTTGATGCTCTGAGGTACACAAATTGTGAACACTAAAGGTTTGCAGAAATATCTCTTGTTTCAGTGTAGCCAGCATCCGGTATGGACCAATGGTACACACTTCATCTTTGGTTTACAAGAAAACTTCACGCAGAAATGCCTCCATTGATTGCACCTGGGGCAACATCCTTAAATATCTATATTTCCAATTATGTTAAACTTTTTTTCTACCTTTTTAATGTTTTGGTCCTACTGTACCATCAATTAGAATATTTAGCCATTGTTAATACAAGCCTTTTTTTTTAGGATAAGGTCAGGCAAAAACATTTTCCCCAAGTATCAGAGATTAGGAAATGATCTTTGTCAAACACAACAATATACAGTAGACTACACGCAATATTGTAATAACATGTCTTAATATGAGTGAATGCTGCTCAATACACAGCACTAAAGGAACCTGTCAGAATATAAGTGATGTAGCTGCCATTGCTGAGCTGTTTTTGAATGAATAGGTTCCTGGCCTGTCATTCTGATGCTAATTGCACTACTTGGTCAGGAACAGTCTCCAATTTTTCTTTGACATATGTACCATAAGTATTCAGACCAGTTCAATTCTTGTAAAATGCTCCCATTATTGCATATTTATATATGTTCCTTTTAGTCCTAAAACACAGGCTTCATCAATTCAGTCAAGTGCTAATAAAAAAATGATGAATTTCTGATTCAGGTTATATCAGTTTACACATCCATCTTCAGTTCACATCTATTTACATCAGTTTGTACATCCATCTTCAGTTCACATTCATTTACATCAGTTTGTACATCCATCTTCAGTTCACATTCATTTACATCAGTTTGTACATCCATCTTCAGTTCAGTTCAGTTTACATCCATTTACATCTGTTTTGCACTTTAGTTCAGTTTAGTTTGGTTCAGTTTACATCAGTCTGCACTTCGGTTAAGTCAGTTAAGTTTACATAAAGTGGATGTTAACCCGATTCATGAACTCTGACCTGGGCACATATATCTGTAGTCTTTACTTATCTCTCTCCAAAGCTCTGAGTCCTGTGTCTTTCTGTTGCTCCGTCCTCTGTTATCAGCATAACTTCTGACAAGCTTTCCCACATAGGAGATATAAGCAGCTGGAAATTTGTGTCGGGGAGGGAACTTAAAGGTAGATAAGCAGAGAGCTTGTATATTCACAGCACAGCCCTGCAAGTTTCTTTGTTCCTCTGGTTATATGGAGTGGGAATGTGTGCCTTTTCTCCAATCAGCTCACACACAGTGTATGTCCAGACTACCCTCCCACTGCTGAAACAGGAAGAACATTTTCTAACACCAAGTGCACTTTCTAAAGAGTGTAGAAAGCTGAACACAGCAGATATACATGTAAAACTTATGTAGGGAGATTTGTTCATCTCTGTGTATCATCTGAGGCTGTTCACTTCACTGGGTATATGTGAGGGTTTACATCCACTATAACTTGTAAAGTCAGTACTCACAATTATTGAAAAAGGAAATTCCAATACTTACAATTTAATAATTAGTAATAGTTATTATTATTAGTTAGTTATTATTTCGGATTTTCAAATTTTCGGGTTTTCATTCTTTTGAATTGTCAGATTTTCATTCTTATTTTTGGATTTTCAAATGTTTGAATTTTCAGATTTTCGAATTTCCGAATTTTCGTTTTCGGAAACATTTATTAAACAGGTTTTCATTCAATCAAATATTTCCAAATTAATGTATTTGTCGAATTTCATCAAAGAACGAATTCGGAACGACACTAATTGCACATGTCTATTTGCACATTGCAGCTTGGCTCTTTGCAGAAATTGCACTGTGGAAATGTTTCCAAACTCTGGATGTTAGTCTCACCATTTTACTGAGAGGAGAAAAATAAAAAGCAATTTACTGAGCAGACTATAGGTAAACATTATGCTGAGATGGTGGAGAACAATAGGAATCATTTAAAGGTTATAAAGATAAACAAATTTGTCAGGCAAATGCACCCTCGTACCTGTCAAACAGAAACTATCATCTGCTGTATCCAAACAATCATGCAACTGTAGAAGGTACAAGATGGAGCCCACAAGCAAACTAAATTGAAGATTTTCCCATGCAGTGCCCCCTAGTGGCAGAGATTCATATTTATTTTGTTTGAGAAATGCATTGAGAAGTACAGTGTTACTTGAATTGTATTCCAGGATTTGCTTGTCTTCAGCTGAGAGAACAATAATTTAGAACTTTACATAAAATTTCAAAAATCTGTCAATAAAGTCTTCATATTACTGTATAGAGTTCGAATACCATGCCATAGATGTATTATTTAATATTGTAAATGAACATATTACACACTTCTTTTTTTTTCCAAAAAAAAAACAAAAAATGGCTTTGAAAACAAAAAACAGTAAAAGACCTGTTTTTCTCCCAATATTTCCATTTTTCTCCAGGCCTTCCCATCTCTAGGGGTGAGGGTGCAATACAAATAGTGGGACATGTTTTACCTCAACCACTTGCCCACTGGGCACTTAAACCCTTCCTAACCAGACCAATTTTCAGCTTTCGGTGCTCTCACATTTTGAATGACAATTACTTAGTCTTGCAACACTGTACCTATATGGAATTTTTGTCTTTTTTTCACACAAATAGAGCTTTCCTTTGGTGGTATTTTTTTTTTTGTATAATAAGTTTTTATTTTTTAGAACAAGACATTACATGACATGTCCAACAGTGCAAATCTTGTAAACAATGGCCTCGCAGGGTCATTCAGTAACAATATGTAATATGTGGGTTGAACAAACACATACATTACTATTAACCTAATGTAAAGTGCTCTTCTAGGGAGAACTCTGAGGGACTCGCCAAGTGAATAATCAGAAGTTCTGGGAGCCCCATGTTTCCATGAAGTATGCAAGTGAAGCGGAGCCTGCTTAAGGGCTCGCGAGGGTGTGTTTACGCTGGGGGAATCACCGGAATGTGCGGGGTACGCGGCCCGGTGGCCCACGCCCGGGGCAGGAAGGGGGGGCTCAAAACCTCCATCAGTCCACTTCCCGCTCCCACGCGGGTCCCCGTGACTACGCAACGGTGGTTTATTCATGTGAAATTTGTCTGGTTCTTGGAAATCCAGAGATCTCCCCCAGCGGGTTCCCTTGCTATATTGAATAGCCCATACTTAGCTGTTTCGCATGAGTTTCCCTAGTATTATACCAAAATAACAATAATAAATAGAGAGACACAAAAATAAGAGGGAATAATAAAAAGGGGGAGAAAAAAAAAAAGAAAAGGAGAGAGAGATGGGGGGGAATGGTAAGAGCGGGAAGAGGGAATAGGAGAGGGAAGGGGGGGAAAGGGGGAAGGGAATGGGTCAGGTTACCTGCAAGAACTGGTGAGCTTCCTCTGCCACTGTGACGAACCCCTCGGAGCTGGATTCGTTGTCCCACGGGTAGGTCAGGTTTTGGGGTCTTGCCTACAGGGTTAAGTTTTTGTTAGCCTGAGTACTCTAAGAGTAGGGTCTGCCAGCTCCAGCAGTGCAGCGTCTAGACTAGACGACACCGCGGTGGAGCCAGAGGTGTATTCAGCCCATGACATCCAGATTGCATGGAATCGGTCTTCACGGCCTTTATTGGTCGCTACCCAATCCTCGGCCTCCCGGATCTCACTCACCTTTCCGATCCACTCAGCACGAGTGGGGGTCGTATGTTTTTTCCAGTGAATTGGGATCAGGCGCCTAGCCGCATTTAATAAGTGCGGCAGCACACTTTTCTTGTATTTTCGTAGTGAGATCGGGGGGACCTGCAGGAGAAAGTGGGTCGGGAGGAAGGGGATTTCTATCTCTGTCACTATTTTGATTTGGTCACGTATATCTTCCCAGAAGGATTTAATTTGAGGGCAATCCCACCATATGTGTTTCAATGTACCTTTCTGACCACATCCTCTCCAGCATAGCTCAGATGTGGAAGGGTAGAAGCGGGCCAGGTCCGCAGGTACCCTGTACCAGCGGGATAGCAGCTTAAAGTTCGTTTCCTGGGTCTTGGACTCTATTGAGGATGAATGGGTAAGCTGATACAAGTGAGTTAAGTCTGTCTTTGTGAATACAATGTCTAGGTCTTTTTCCCAATGTCTGATATAGGCGGGTGTAGTGTTGGGGAATGAGGAACCTAGTAATTTATAAAGTTCCGAGACCAAGTGTGGTGTAGGTTCTTCTGCGATAAAGAGTTTTTCGAGGTGGGTGAGAGAAGAAGGGTCTCTAATCTTGTGGCCTTGTAATTGAAAGGAGTGATGTAGTTGTCTGTACTTCCAGAAGTTCATTGGGGTACCCTGTTTGCCTGTAGGCAGGTATTCGTAGCCCAGGAGTTTGCCGTCTTTCATGAGTTTGCCACAACTGGCGTCCCCACCCTCTATCCACGATTCAAAAAAACCTATTTGTTCTCCCGGGGGGAACCAAAGGAAACCTCCCAATGGGGCCAGTGGGGACACCGAGGGAGCCAATTTTAGCAGCGGGTTAATCTTATCCCAGGTTGACAGTACCTGGGTTGTCAAGGGGGACGTTGTCTCCGACAGTCCTCTATGCTCTCGGGACAGCCAGGGAGCATATGATAAGTTCCTACCCGCTAAACATTTCTCTAGTGGTACCCATATCTTAGAGCAAGAGTGGAAACGCCAGTTGAGCATCCTCTGTATCGCTATAGCCCAATAGTATCTTCTGACATCTGGAAGGCCTAGGCCTCCGTTTTGTTTCGAGCGACGTAGGACTCGTAGAGCTATCCTGGGTTGGCGCGCATTCCATGTAAATTCAGACAGTATGCTAGATATCTTATCAAAGAAAGATCGGGGTAGTCGAATTGGTAGCATCTGTAACAGGAACAGTATGCGTGGTAGAATATTCATTTTTATTATGTTCACCCTTCCCAGCCATGTGAAGGCCATCTGTGTCCATTGGGATAGGTCTTTCTTAATGGTAGTTATCAGTGGGAGGTAATTTGCGGTATACAGGTTGTTAAAATTATCTGTGAGTTGTATACCAAGGTATCGAATAGCTGACGTGGCCCAGGTGAAAGGGAAGGCTGATTTGAGGCTCATTGTTAATTGGGGTGACATGCAAATAGGGAGTATTTCTGACTTTGAATAATTAATTTTAAAGTTTGAAAGAAACCCAAAGAGCTTCAGTTCCCTCATCAGGTTGGGCAGAGAGATCAGGGGGTTTGAAACATGGAACAGGACATCATCGGCATATGCCGAGAGTTTATGCTCCGTGTTACCCACTGTGAGACCCCTGATGTCGGGGTTAGCGCGTATTGTGCAGAGCAGAGGCTCCAGCACTAATGCGAACAAGAGAGGTGATAGGGGACACCCCTGTCTCGTGCCATTTCTGATGGGGAAGCGAGCCGAGAGGGTTCCATTTACCTTGACTTGTGCGCAAGGCTTCGAGTATAGAGCTAATATAGAGGATAGCATTCTCGGACCCATCCGCAGTGATCGAAGCACCTCCGTCAGGTAAGACCAGTCAACGCGATCGAACGCTTTTTCAGCGTCTGTTGACAGTATGAGGTAAGGCTGTGGCTCGGGGCGGGCCCGGGCCCAGTGAGTAAGGTGTACCGCTCTGATAGAGTTGTCCCTGGCTTCTCTACCTGTTATGAATCCCGTTTGGTCTGGGTGGATAATGTCGGGTATAAGGTATTTAAGTCTGTTCGCTAGTGTTTTTGCTAAAATTTTTATATCTAGGTTAAGGAGCGATATTGGCCTATAGCTCGGGGGTACGGTGGGATCCTTGCCCTCTTTCGGGATTACAGTGATGTGTGCCAGAAGTGCCTCTGATGGAATGGTTCCTCCTTCAGCAATGGAATTAAAATAGTTGCACATGGGTGTCTCTAGGTGGGTCAGGAAGGCTTTATAGTATGCCTTAGTGAACCCATCCGGTCCAGGACTCTTTCCGTTGGGCAAGGAATTCACCGTGGCCCGAAGCTCGTTCAGGGTAATCGGGGCGTCTAAGTCTGAGGATTGCTCTTCTGTAAGTGTCGGGAGTTTGGCTGCAGTCAGATATTTTCGGATCGTGCTTTGTCTAGTGTCTCGTGATTCAGGGGAGGGGTCAGAGTCTATGTTGTACAATTTAGCGTAGTAAGCTCGAAATTCAGCAGCAATTTTAGATGGGTGTAGAATCGGTGTACCCGAGGCGCTATGTAGTTTATGTATATATGTCTGGGCTTGACGTTTCCGAAGGGCCCGTGCTAACATGCGGCCGCATTTGTTTCCGTGTTCATAGTACCTGTGTGCCATGAATCGGAATTGTTTGCGTGTTTGACGGTCGAGCAGGCGTAAGAACAGTTCGCGTAGTTCTGTCAGCTTTTCTAGTTCTTCAGGGTGTCCGTTAGCTTTGTGCCTGAGTTCTGCTTTTTGGAGTTCGGTGAGTACTCTTAAAAAGTCTGCCTGTCGTATCTTTTTAAGCCTACTCCCCTGGGAAATCAGAGCCCCCCGAACCACAGCCTTGTGGGCCTCCCAAACCGTCCCCTCGCTCAGCTCGCCTATAGGGTTTTCTGCAAAATAATGAGTTAAGGTGTCCGCGACCTCAGCTACCGCCACCGCATCGTCCAGTATGTTCTCATTAAGTCTCCAGGTCCGAACTCCCCGAGAGCCCGACGGCAAGGAAAAGGCCATCGTCACTGGGGCGTGGTCGGAAATGGAAATGGATCCGATGTCTGCAGACTGTAAAAGTTCAAGGATATTTCGATCCACATAAATGTGGTCGATTCTTGTGTATACGTTGTGTACTGTGGAGTAATAGCTGAAGTCGCGGTCAGATGGTCTAAGCGCTCGCCAACTGTCGGTGAGCAAGTGGGACTGCATAGTCCTGCGAAAGTGCTTCAAAAATGCGTAGGAGTGAGAGGGTCTTGCATGGGAGGTGTCTAGCATTGGGTCAGGGCTAACGTTAAAATCACCTCCTAAGATTAGAAAGCCTTCTCTGAATTCAGCCAAGCGATCTAGTGTAGTGTCTATAAAGGTGAGTTGATTTGCATTCGGAGCGTAAATAGTGGCGAATGTATATTTTTGGCCAGCAATGAGGCCCTTTAGGAAAACAAATCTCCCCAAGGGGTCTGTCTCGTGTTCAGCTGGCTGAAAAGGGCATTACTTGTGTATGGCGATAGCTGTCCCTTTAGATTTAGGGGTCGGGGATGTGCTGATAAACCATTGGTTAAAAAGGTGAGTAGGCAATTTGGGAAGTGACTTTTGCGTAAAGTGGGTTTCCTGGAGGAAGACCACTTGGGTTTTTAGGCGTTTTAATTCCCCCCAAAGCTTACTACGTTTGTGTGGGGAACAAAGTCCCCGTACATTATACGTACTTACCCGTAGGGAAGCCATAGGATGGAATATGGGTGTTCAATGTGCGCAATTTGCGGGGGGTCCGTCACAGACAGCAAGGTGGAGCAACCTACAATAGGGGGGGAGGGGGTAGGAAAGAGACAAGAGGATGAGGGAGAGAAAACAAAACATGTGTAAGAGGAAGAACATGAAAACATGGTCATAACCATCAAAACAGTATGGATGCTACCATCCACGCATGTAAAACAACTACTAAGGGTCGTGTCGAGGAGCCCCCCCCTAGAGAGGGGAAGGACTCCAGGCCACGACCCCTTATCCCAAAGGGGATTAGTGCCCAAAAAAAACAGGGCGGCCTACTAGGGGGTTAGTGTGCCGTCTATAAGAGAGGGCAGGAGGTCCTCCGTCTCCGTCCACCGCGTCTGATATGGTGCGGTTAGACATGAGGAGAATGATGGTGCTTCGGGGAACTCAAAAATGTGCACACCGTCAAGCAGCCTTCCGGCTAATGTTAAGGGGATAATCTAAGTGCAATATGTATAAAGAAAGGCACTTGGGTATATTTAAAACGTGAAAAAGGAAAAAAGAAGAGAAAAAAAAATACAATCCCAGTAGCAGATCATTTGTCCCAGAAAGGGATGATGCTAATGTCCGGGTAGGGACATTCCCAGCGAAGATTCAGAGAGATGCCGTCTGCGATTCCTCCTGCGATTCTGATTTCTGGCTGGTTGCCACGGTTGGTGGGTAGGTAGTTTGTCGTTTCCCGGTTCTGAGGAACATCTCCAGTCAGGAAAGTCCACCGGGTCCAGGTCTAAGGAAGTCAAAAAATGTGGGAGGTCATCTTTGTTGCGAAGAGTTGTGGTTCTACCATCCTTAGTGACTTGAAGGCTGAAGGGGAATCCCCAGCGATACACCAGGCCTGCGTCTTGGATAGCTGTTAGGAGAGGGCGAAGTGCTCTGCGTTGCATAAGAGTGAGCCTCGAGATGTCCTGATAAAAGGCCAGGTGTGCTCCATCAAAATCAAAGTACGGTTTCCCCCTCATTTTTTGCATGATACGGTCTTTAAGCGTATACTTATGTAATTTACATATGATATCTCTTGGATTGTTCGCATCTTGGGATGGGGGCTTCAGGGCCCTGTGCGCACGGTCTATTTCTATTGTAGCAGTGGCAGGCAGTCCTAATATTTCCTTAAAGACTCCTTCCAGGGTGGGGATTATGTCCCTGGGCCCAGTAGCTTCAGGAAGGCCTCTTATCCTGATATTTGCCCGTCTGCTGCGGTTCTCTGTGTCGTCCAGCTGACATAGCAGGGCCTCAATCTGTTGGCCCTGTATGTTACACTTGTCTTGTAGTTTAGAAATGACAGGGAGAGTGTCCTCAAATTTCTGTTCCAAAGTGTCAAGTCTGCCCCCCAAGTGATTTGTATCAGCTTTGAGCTGAGCAATATCTTCCTTAAGAGCTTTTTCCACTCTGTCAGCAAAGCGTTCGAGATCAGCTTTCGTGGGTAGGGACATAATATGGCGCCTGATGTCTGCATCTGCCAGGGGGTCCAGGTCAGTGGAGTCTCCGTTTTGGGAAGTGGGGGAGCCTGGGGAGATCAGGGGGACTGAGTCACTCACCGACCCTGGAGATGGAGCGGGGGAGTCCTCTAGTTGCTGTGACTGGCCTGCGGAGGTCTTTGCGGCCTTGTTAGCACGCTGTGTCTTCCCGGTCGGCGCCATCTTGGAAGGCTCGCGGCCTCTCCCGGTCTGCCCAGAGTAAAAGGAATCCAGCTGGGATTGCCGTGATCGGTCAGTCCGTTGCGGCTGGGATGATGCCCGGTGTCTCTGGGACATAATTCGCTGCGGGTGCGGGTGTTACCTCCGCTGTGGAGCTGATAATGTGCTGCGGTGGAGCGGAGCTGAGAAGGCACACGTCCTCACTCCTCCATAGTCCGGACACGCCCCCCCTTTGGTGGTATTTAATCACCGCTGGGTTTTTTATTTTTTGTGCTATAAAAGAAAAAAGACCAAAAATTCTGTACAAAAATGAAGTTTTCTTTGTTTCTGTAAATTTTGGTCAAAATGTCTACTGCTACATATCTTTGGTAAAAATAACCCAAATCTGTGTATATTATTTGGTCTTTGTGAAAGTTATGGAGTCCACAAGCTATGGTGCCAATCTCTGAAAATTGATCACACCTGAAGTACTGACGTTCTATCTCATTTCTTGAGACCCTAACCAGCCAAAAAAGTACAAATACCCCCCAAATGACCCCTTTTTGGAAAGTAGATAGTCCAACGTATTAAGTAAGAGGCATTGTGAGTTTTTTTAAGTTGTAATTTTATTTCCCACAATTCTTTGCAAAATCAAGATTTTTTTCTTTTCATATTAGCAGGTTTTTTCTCACACACAGCATATTCCTACCCCAAAACACATTCTACTACTTCTCCTGAGTATGGCAATACCACATGTGTGAGACTTTTACACAGCCTGGCCCCATACAGAGGCCCAACATGCAAAAAGCACCTCCAGGCGTTCTAGGAGCATAAATTACACATATCATTTCTTGACTACCTCTTGCACTTTTGAAGGCCCTGGAGCACCAGGACAATGGAAACGCTCCAAAAATTACCCCATTTTGGAAAGAAAACACCCCAACATATAACCTTTGAGCCATAATGAGTATTTTGAACATGTCATTTTTTCTACAAGTTTTTAGAAAATGTGGAAAGAAAATGGAAACATTTTTTTTTTTACACAAAGTTGTCCATTTATACAATATTTCTAACACATAGCATGTACATACCAAAATTACAGAGCAGCGCTCTGGGCACTACAGATCCAGCCCAGAGCCCTGCTGCACCCGATCTCTCCCCTCTCCACTCACACTGTACCAATCAGTACAGAGAGGGGAGAGAGGATCTGGACATGACGCCAGTTTGTTTACAAGTGATCGTTCCGATGACGGAGCGATCACGTGGTAAACGGCCGCTGTCAGCGCCCATTTACCGCGATGCGCCGGAACCCGGCGGTCACAGATACTCCCATGTGCGCAGAGGATGCGTGGGAGCACGATTCTGGGAGGACGTCATAGTACGCCCTCCAAGAGTTATCGAGCCGTGCTGTAGCTGTCATTCGGCTATAGGGCGGTTGTTACGTGGTTAATGCAGAATATGCAGAATATATTAAAGTGATTGTAAAGTCTTGTTTTATTGTTTTTTTTTTTTAAATAACAAACATGTTATACTTACCTGCTCTGTTGCAGTGGTTTTGCACAGAACAGCCCAGAACCTCCTCTTCTCAGGTCCCTCTTCGCTGCTCCTGGCCCTTCCCCCCTGTCGAGTGCCCCCACAGCAAGCAGGTTGCTATGGGGGCACCCGAGCTGAGCTGCAATTCTGTGTGTCCAATAAGACACAGAGCTGCCATTCAGCCCCGCCCCCTGTATCTCTTGATTAGCTAACTGACTTTGATTGACAGCCAAGGGAGCCAATGGCGCCACTGCTGTGTCTCATCCATTTAGGAAGGAGGGTCCAGGACAGCTGAGGAACTCAAGGACATCGCTGGACAGAGATGGGGCTCAGGTAAGTATTAGGGAGTGCTAGGGAGGCAATTACACACAGAAGGCTTTTTATCTTAATGCATAGAATGTATTAAGATAAAAAAAACCTTCTGCCATTACAACTCCTTTAAAGTAGAAAACACAATGGCTTTACAACCACTTTAACTTCACATTCATAGTTTGAACTGCCTAACAGCCCTTCTAATGGTGTCCCTCTATACCCAGGCCCTATAGCAGCCATTTTTTATTGGACTCCTTAGTATAACAAAAGGTTCACAGAATAGAGGACAGCACAACATTTCTGATAGGAGCAGGAAGCATCTTTTTTCACATATCAGTTATTATAGAATGCTTTCACTGATATATTAAATAAACTTTCCTTTACTCTGCCAGTCCAAGAAGAGTGAGACAGGGATTATAAAGACCACAAACTCTTTGTCAGTTCTTCTGTCAGACGTGCTGATAAAAAGATAGACTGGCACTTGAAAACTCCAACTCCAATTTACACAATTCCCCTCTAAATTTTCCAAAATCACTTTTTTCCAAGATTCTGATCATTACAAAATCCTCGGACCTTTCCTAATATGCTGCATCAGGGACCCTACTGCCTCTGAGTTGTTAGAAATAACTGTCAAGAGCACAAACTTCATGGCAGGACCTTGCCATACTAGAAAGGGAATAAGTGGTCCGAAGTGCAATCGCATAGTTTACTGACCACAGAGAAAACTATGGATGGAAATCCTGTCTGCAGTTATTTCTGAAGACAGAATCTGAACTTACAAACGTTTTGTTTTGTTTTCCTGGGGCATAAAAGGACAAGTCGGGACATTAGCAGAAAAAATGAAAAAACTAAAAAACGTAACCACTTGCCTACTGGGCACTTTTACCCCTCTTCCTGCTAGGCCAATTTTTTTAGCTTTCAGCACAATCACACTTTGAATGACAATTGCACGGTCATGCAGCACTGTACGCAAATGACATTTTTATCATTTTTTCACACAAATAGAGCTTTCTTTTGGTGGTATTCAATCACCACTGGGTTTTTTATTTTTTGCAAAAAAAATACAAGAGACCGAAAATTTTGAAAAAAAAAAAAGTTTTTTTTAGTTTCTGTATGTAAATTTAGTAAATAAATAATTTTTCCCCTTCGCTGAGGAGCACTGATGGGCACTGATAGGCTGCAGTGATGGGCACTGATGAGGCAGCAGCTCTACCAGAAAATCCTAAAGGAGAATGTCCAGTCATCAGTTCGTGATCTCAAGCTCAAGTGCACTTGGGTTATGCAGCAGGACAATGATCCGAAACACAACAGCAAGTCCACCTCCAAATGGTTCAAACAAAGCAAAATTTAGGTTTTGGAGTGGCCAAGTCAAAGCCCGGACTTAAATCCAATTGAGATGCTGTATCATGACCTTACACAGGTTGTTCATGCTGGAAAACCCTCCTATGTGGCTCAATTAAAACAATTCTGAAAAGAAGAGTGGTTCCAAAATTGCTCCACAGCAATGTGAAAGACTCATTGCCAGTTATTGCAAATGCTTGATTGCAGTTGTTGCCGCCAAGGGTGGCACAACCAGTTATGAGGTTTAGGGGGCAATTACTTTTTCACATAAAGCCAGGTAGGTTTGAACAGCTTTTTTTGCCTTAATAAATTAAACCATCATTTAAAAACTTCATTTTGTATTTACTCGGGTTATCTTTGTGTATTAATAACATTTTTTGATGATCTGAGTCATTTAAGTGTGACAAATATGCAAAAAAATAAAAAATCAGAAAGGGGCAAATACTTTTTCACAGCATTGTATATCATTACAGGTACACTATTAAACTGGTGCTGAATGCCCCTTGAAAAAGGTTTTGATTGTTTGCAATGATTGCTTCGGCTTGTATAGCCTGCCATGTCTATGCTATACTGTATAAACTAACAACTCATGGTATTAAATGACAGTAAAGTGGCACATTAATAAATGAATACATACATGTTCTGTCTGATTCACCCATTTAGATTACTTGCAGACAACAGATGGCTTTCATGTAGGATCTGTATCTAAATGATTCTATTTATGCTCTTTTTACACTAATCAGTTCCCCATTCCTTACTTACAAATGACAGTCTTTATCATGATGCTGCAACAGTTGCATAAGCATCACAAAATGCCAAGTGTTTTAGGATCTTTTTATTACTCCACTATATATAACTACGGTAGAATTTAGTTTAAGCTGTTTTTTCTTCCTCATGAGATGGCCATGTCAATGGAGCAAATGATTAGACATGTTCTTTAGGAGTGCCTAACCTTCTTCTTTAGTTATACTGTGTTCCACCCTTCTATCACATTCGGGATCCACATGGTACGGAAGCCACAAATGAACCAGTCATAATGCCATAGCAGAGATGTCTGTTTTCTAAATAGATCTGGACCTTGGATAACAGGAAATTATGAAGATTCATTTAATGGAACTGAGAGCTGAGGACATTAAAGTCACACTAATCAATATACTTATTCTCCAAAAATATACTATACACATCCACTACTTGATGGTCCTGTAATCTATTTTTTCCGAAAATCTTACTGTGTTTTTTGGCCCCTTGTAACGTCCTCCATAAGTGCCTGAATATTTCCTTTTCCCCCTTATTTCTGTTTGTTTGAAACAAACTGTGCACCTTAGTTGCAGTCATGAGCACTGCTCTATGCACCTTACAAATCCCATAGTCCATAGTCTCTCTAGTCTATTTCTGGAGCAATCAAGTAGAGGTAGCTACATTCCTTCATACAAAGTGGGACCATGGAGCATAGCCACACCCTAATAGGAAGTCAGATAACAGAAATGTGGACATTTGGCGGAGCCTGAGAGCAACAGATACTTTTCTGAGTTAAGAATACATACTTAAATATCATTTTTTTGTAAACCAGAGTTTAATATCACTTAAAGCCCTGGAGAAACATAACATGTCAGACCCAATGAGGCTTTCTTATCTGTAATAAAGAATATGCTTCAAATCTTGGCTTTTTTTGTCTGGAAAAAACATAAAATTCATGAAAAGAGATCATCTAATGATCCTGCTCCATTCTAGGAGACCATCTGTACATCTTAGCCACATTCTTACAGTGTTCCTTAACACCAACTACTCCTTCCCTGACACACTTACCCAGAATAAGGAAAACCATAAGTGACTCTCTAAGTTGTGCCACTGCCCCTGATACTCACTGGGATCATGATGCCATCAATGGAAGCCACATGGACTACAGGGAAGGTGAAGGCAAAGCTAATCAGCATTCTCAAATCTACTAGCTGGCAAAAGTTGACACATCCAATGACTTCAAAATCAACATGGAAACAAAATCATGGAAAAAAGGAACTCTCTAAAGCAGGGGTCTCAAACTGGCGGCCCTTCAGCTGTTGCGAGACTACAAGTCCCATGAGACATTGCAAGGCTGACAGTTACAAGCATGACTCCCACAGGCAGAGACATGATGAGACTTGTAGTTTTGCAACAGCTGGAGGGCCGCCAGTTTGAGACCCCTGGTCTAAAGAAATGAGGGAACCCAGCAGTTTATAGCCTGGGAGCAATCCCAGTCTGCAAAGTAAAGTGTTAGGCAGGGCTTTGATAGCTGTCTTTAAAAATATGTAAACCGAGTGATATTTAGTTTGCCATTACTTTTAAATAAACTAATTGTTTTGACCTTTTTTTATCTTTTAAAGCGGATCTTCACTGCATCTGAGCACCACAAACCGATAACACTTTTTAATTCATTTTTAATATTTAAAGCAAAATCCCCCATATATTCACATCTCTATTCTTTATTGTGTTGCAAAATCACTTTGAAAAACACCCCCTAGCATTTCTGGCCAGGGGCATTTTGAGTAATGGCAAATGATTCATGTAGCATTTACTTCCTGGAATCCATCTCCCCTCAGCTTAAGCATGCATGCAGAAGAGTTTGCTTAGCTGAGAAAACCCCTCCTCCTCTCCTCCCCTCCTGAAGACTCCTGGTATATATGACATCATTTGCTTAGGAAATAAACCAGGAGACAACTGAAGAGATGTAAAAAAAACAAGTTTAAAACAAGTAAATATGATATATTGTAGTTTCTAATATATTTACTAATGTTAGCAGCATGAGGATTAAAAATAATCAATGTTGATTGGGAAAGTGAAGTTCCACTTTAAATAGGTGCTCATTATTTACACTAAAACAAATGTCCAGGCACATAGACAAAATCCCAAGAAAATAGAAAATGAATTAATGGAGCTGTGGCCGCTGCTGTCCTGAACTCATAGATCAGGGATCCTCAAACTACGGTGCTCCAGCTGTTGCAGAACCACACATCCCATGAGGCATTGTAAAACTCTGACATTCACAGACATGACTAGGCATGATGGGAATTGTAGTTCCTGAACACCTGGAGGGCCGCAGTTTAAAGACCCCTATCATAGACCAATGAGATGAAAGCAAACAAATGGGGGAAAAAACAGCACTGAACAACAGACATAAAAAAGATCCTCAGGTACAAGACAATAACACTTTATTCCAGTGGAAGTGAAGATAATCACCAAAGCATACAGCAGTCAGAAAACGGTCATACAGAGACCCGGGTGAAGAAACCGTGAAACCGGGGCTGCAGATCTGCGATTCAGGTGACCCTATTCCCCCCTCACTACCACAGCACTACAACACTTTACAAGCAATGTTTTTATTATGCAAATGTGAGTTGAATGTAAATTGAGTGTTTTTTAAAGATTAAACATTTTTCACACTATTGTATGCCTCTATCATTTTCCCTATGTGGCATATGTGAGGAGACTTGGTGGAAGTGACCAGGAGATACTGGTATCCTTTTTAAGCTGGGCTATTATCAGGAGCAGGAGGTGACCAGTGTGAAGCATCAGCATACAGCAGCCAGTATACTAACAGGAGACATAAGGATTATCCCGGCTAACTGCTGATAACAACTATAGGCTTACTTTCTAAGCCCTTAAGGTGAGGGTACAACTGATGGGGGAGGAGTACACATTGCATGAAGACACCTTATCACTTTATTCATATTTATTTTTATGGACTTTGTTTATCATCTTTATATCAATATGGACTGTGTGTGATTCACAGAGCACGAGCATTTATTAGTATGTTTAACTTTTATTACAAGACACTTTTTTATGTTACGCATTATATCTATATTGTTTTATAGCACAGGTTTTATTAATTGATGAGTATTAGTAGCACGGCACAGTATATATACTATAGTTTTTTTTCACATTGTGGGGAATAGGGATGAGCCGAACACCACCCGGTTCGGTTCGCAGCAGAACATGCGAACAGGCAAAAAATTTGTTTGAACACGTAAACACCATTAAAGTCTATGGGACACGAACAGGAATAATCAAAAGTGCTAATTTGAAAGGCTTATATGCAAGTTATTGTCATAAAAAGTGTTTGGGGACCCAGGTCCTGCCCCAGGAGACATGTATCAATGCAAAAAAATTTTTTAAAAATGGGTATTTTTTAGGGAGCAGTGATTTTAATAATGCTTAAAGTGAAACAATAAAAGTGAAATATTCCTTTAAATTTCGTATTCGTACCTGGGGGGGGGGGGGGGGTGTCTATAGTATGCCTGTAAAGTGGCGCATGTTTCCCGTGTTGTCCCTGCACAAAATGACATTTCTAAAGGAAAAAAAAAGTCATTTAAAAGTTCTCATGACTATAATGAATTGTCGGTCCCGGCAATACACATAAAAGTTAATTGATAAAAACAGCATGGGATTCCAGCACAGTCCATTACCAGGCCCTTTGGGTCTGGTATTAATATTAAGGGGAACCACGAACCAAAATTAAAAAAAAATGTGTGGTGGTCCCCCCAAATTCCATACCAGGCCCTTCAGGTCTGGTATGGATGTTAAGGGGAACTCCGCGCCAAAATAAAAAAAAAGGCATGTGGGTCCCCCTCAAAATCCATACCGGGCCCTTCAGGTCTGGTAAGGATATTAAGGGGAACCCCACGCCAAAATTTAAAAAAAATGGCGTGGGGGTCCCCCCAAAAATCCATACCAGACCCTTATCCGAGCATGCAACCTGGCAGGCCACAGGAAAAGAGGGGGACGAGATTGGTTACGTAAACGGGTGACCCCGCCCCCCTCTGACACCACGGGGGAAGCCATAGGGAAGTCCCCGTGTGTCAGAGGGGGACGGGGTCACCGGGTGGCCCCGCCATCAGTTATATAAGAGCTGTCACAACAACAGAAGCGTCACACAGTGGGAACCCCCCATTGAGGCAGATCGTCTGGAGGAAGAAGCGTGGAAGAAAAAGCCAGAGGAAGTTGCCGGAGAAGACCGGAGGAAGATGCCAGAGGAGAAGACTGGAGGAAGAAGCTGGAGGAGAAGACTGCAGGAAGAAGCAGAGGAAGATAGGGGAAGAAGTGGGGGAAGAGCAAGATGGAGGAAGAAAAAGCAAAACTGAAGGAAGACCAGAAGAAGCGGGGAAAGAAGACATTAATAAAGGAATTGTCAAACACTGGCTTTTGTCTTTTTTTACATTTTTGACACTTTTTTTCTGAAATTGTAGGGGTACTTGTACCCTATTACCAATTCACATGGGGGGCTGGGATCTGGGGTTCCCTTGTTAAAGGTGGGTTCCAGATTCCGATTAGCCCCCTGCCCGCAGACCCCTACAACCACCAAGCAAGGGTTGTGGGGATGAGGCCCTTGTCCCCAACAACATGGGGACATCCTCCCCATGTTGAGGGCATGTGGCCTGGTACGATTCAGGAGGGGGGGGCGCTCTCTCATCCCCCCTCTTTTCCTGCGGCCTGCCAGGTTGCGTGAGCAGATAAGGGTCTGGTATGGATTTTTGGGGGGACCCCCACACCATTTTTTTTTATTTTGGTTTGGGGTTCCCCTTAATATTCATACCAGACCCAAAGGGCCTGGTAATGGACTGTGGGGGAATCCCATGCCGTTTTTATCAATGAACTTTTATGTGTATTGCCGGGACTGACAATTCATTATAGCCGCAAGAACTTTTAAATTACTTTTTTTCCTTTAGAAATGTCATTTTGTGTAGGGACTGTTGTAAACATGGGAAACATACGCCACTTTACAGGCATACTATAGACACCACCCAGGTATGAAATTTAAAGGAATATTTCCCTTATATTGTTTCACTTTTAGCATTATTAACCACTTCAATACCAGGCACTTAGACACCTTCCCGCCCAGGCCAATTTTCAGCTTTCAGTGCTGTCGCAATTTGAATGGCAATTGCGCGGTCATGCTACACTGTACCCAAACAAGTTTTTTCTCATTTTGTTCCCACAAATAGAGGTTTCTTTTGGTGGTATTTGATCACCTCTGCGGTTTTTATTTTTTGCGCAACAAATAAAAAAAGACCGAAATTTCTTTGTTTCTGTTAAAATTTTTTGTAAATAAGTACGTTTTCTCCTTCAATGATGGGCACTGATATGGCTGCACTGATGGGCACTGATACAGTGGCATTGATGGGCACCGATGAGGTGGCACCAATGAGGTGGCACTGATGAGGTGGCACTGACAGGCACTGATGATGGGCACTGATAGGCGCCACTGATGGGCACTGATAGGTGGCACTGATGGGCACTGATAGGTGGCACTGGTATGCGGCACTGATGGGCACTCATAGGTGGCACCGATGGGCACTCATAGGCGGCACTGATGGGCACTCGTAGGTGGCATTGATTGGTACATATGGGTGGCACTGATAGGTACTTATGGGTGGCACTGATGTGTGGCACTGATGGGCACAGATGGGCACTGACAGGTGGCACTGATGGGCAATGACAGGTGGCACTGATAAAACATATTGGGGGCATTGCTGTACAGATCTGGAACATAATGGTGCCAATCAGTGCCCATTTGTGGGCACTGATTGGCACAGATTGGGCACATGTGGATGGTCATGGGGTACATACCTGGCCATCCACATGTTGCCCCTTCCCTGGTGGTCCTAGTGGCGATCCCTGGTGGTTCAGTGTGGTGATCTGAGGGGGGACTGCGCTGATAAAATCAGCACAGACCCCCCCCTGTCAGGAGAACCGCCGATCGCCCTCTCCTCTACTCGCATCTGTCATACTATTGACAGCGTGATCAGCCGTGATTGGACATGGAGGCTCTTTACCAAGATCGGTGGAGCGGTGTGTCAGGCTGACACACCGCTCCACCGATCGCCGCGATGCGCGCCCGGCGGCATGTTATCTTGCTGGACGTCATATGACGCCCAATCAGGATAACTGAACCACCGTCCGGCCGTCATCTGCTATGGGCCGGGCGGGAAGTGGTTAAAATCACTGCTCCCTAAAAAACGCCCGTTTAAAAAAATTTTTTTTTGCATTGATACATGTCCCCTGGGGCAGGACCCAGGTCCCCAAACACTTTTTATGACAATAACTTGCATATAAGTCTTTAAAATTGTCACTTTTGATTTCTCCCATAGACTTTTAAAGGGTGTTCCATGGCTTTTGAATTTGCCACGAACACCCTAAATTGTTCGCTAACTCATGTTCGACCCGATCATAAAGCTCATCCCTAGTGGGGAAGTGTGGGAAGTGCAGGCAGCTGTTCTCAGTTTTTAGTCTACGGTAGCTTATAGTTTTGGCAGCTCACAAGGTTTCACCCATTTGACAACAGTGCTCGGCTCCTCCCCTACCTGCTCCCTCACTTCCAGTTTTTTTCTATTTAATCCTTCACTTCTTGCTGACTAAACTCATAACCTGAAGAATGGGCGTGACCCCGAAACCAGTAGTTCCTCCTGTCGGCAGTGTGGGGTCCTCCTAACTTCTTTTTTTTTTTTTTTTTTAATTCTTTATTTAATATTATATAAAAATACAAAACCCACATACTTCAAAATATCACAACCTTGGAAGCATTTCATTATTACCCATACCGCCCCTCCTTAACTCTACCCTTCCTTCCCCCTCCTAACTTCTTATTGGTCTCAGCAGCAGGGTTTTGCCCATAGTTTCTGGATCTCCTTGTCTGACTTCCGCCAGGCTGTGACGTCACTTTTGGGCATTGGACACAGTACGTGCGGCCATTGGTTACTGGTCCCTACATTTCCCGTGGCTACAGTTGTGATTCCCTCTCCATCGGACTCCTTGCCCTACAGTTCTGGTCGGGCCCCTCTGCCAGTGGAGCTCCTGTTATCTTCTACTCCACGGCTCAGAGTTTTCTCTCCTGAGCCCCTGTGACATCCATGTGGCTCCAGCCTCCAGTTACTGTCAGCTCTTCATCCAGGTCTCTGTATGACCATTTTCAAACTGCTGTATGCTTTGGTGATTATCTTCACTTCCAATGGAATAAAGTGTTATTGTCTTGTACCTGAGGATCTTTTTTATGTCTGTTGTTCAGCGCTGTTCTTTCCCCCCTTTTGTTTACTCATTATTTACAATCGCGGAGCCCATAAGGTCAAATCCACATTAAAGAGCTCCACACAATGAACTTAGGAGGTGTAACTGTACTCTTAAAGTAAATGACATTCACATAACCAAAAGAAAGATCCATAATTATCACATAATATATTTCATTCTAACTATCCAAACAATAAAATCATGTAAATAACAGAAAAAAATAAACTCCCAGGGGACCTGGATGAATGTATGTATACAATAACTATTGATGCAGTAGCACAATCTAATGGATGAACACCAATGCAGCAACCATTGTGACAATGTACGATTATAAACGCGCCTGCACAATTGCACAACCATCAAATACAGTGCCTTGAAATTTTACACATTTTGTCATGTTACAACCAAAAACATAAATGTATTTTTATTGGGATTTTATGTGAAAGAAAAAACACAAAGTGGCACATACCGTATATACTCGAGTATAAGTCAAATTTTTCAGCCCTTTATTTTGGGCTGAAAGTGCCCCCCTCGACTTATACTCGAGTCACCGCCATCTGTCTGCATGATCAGCGTGTCATGCAGGCAGACGGTGGCCGGCGTGTGATAATACCATTCGGAGGCTATTCCAGCTTTCAAAAGACGCGCCTCCTGCTCGTCTGTAATAGGCTGAACACTCCATTTCCCAGCAGTCAGTGTACAGCCTATCACAGACATTCTCTCATCCTCGTCCATGGTATGAGAATGAGAGAACGCCCGTGATAGGCTGACCGCTGACTGCTGAGTGTTCTGCCTATCACAGACGAGGAGGAGGCGCAGCTTTTGAACAGTGGAATGGCCGCCGAAGTGTATTATCACATGCCGATCTGAGGATTGAGATCGCCAGAGGGAGGATGGAGATCGCCACAAGGAGGATGGAGATCGCCACAGGGAGGTTGCACAGGACACAGGTAGGCTGCACAGGGACACAGGACACAGGACACATACACATGTACAGGACACAGGACACATGTACAGGACACAGGACACATGCACAGGACACAGGGACACATACACATGTACAGGACACAGGGACACATACACATGTACAGGACACAGGGACACATACACATTTACAGGACACAGGGACACATACACATGTACAGGACACATGTACACATACACATGTACAGGGCACATGTACAGGACACAGGGACACATACACATGTACAGGACACAGGGACACATACACTTGTACAGGACACATGTACACATACACATGTACAGGACACAGGGACACATACACATGTACAGGACACAGGGACACATACACATGTACAGGACACATGTACAGGACACAGGGACACATACACATGTACAGGACACAGGGACACATACACATGTACAGGACACATGTACAGGACACAGGGACACATACACATGTACAGGACACATACACATGTACAGGACACAGGACACATGCACATGTACAGGACACAGGACACATGCACAGGATACAGGTAGGCTGCACAGGACACAGGGAGGCATGCAGCTGCAGATGGGCAATGTTAACCCTCTTTTTCCACTTACAGTAGCTGCTGCATTTTTCACCCTTGTCTTATACTCGGGGGAATAATTTTTTCCCAGTTTATTGTGGTAAATTAGGGGCCTCGACTTATACTCTGATCGACTTATACTCGAGTATATACAGTAATTGTGAAGTGGAATGAAAATAATAAATGGTTTTTACATTTCTTTACAAATAAATATCTGAAAAGTCCATACATGTCCAAGCAGGCAATAGCCTAATTCAACTGTATTTACCGTTATAATTGTTTTTATATTACAGTCATATGGATCAGACACTTTTTCGGTTAGATTGATGAGCCCCTTTGCAATGTTGGAGTATTTTATAGGCAAGCAGTTTTTTAGGACCAGTATAACTACATAATCCCAACCGTTTGGTAATGCAATTAATACCGCCTCCCTTTTTATCTAGTTTACCACCACTGCGCCTAAGGCTGAAATCAGTGAAATCTATTCTAAAGCTGCCACTTTATAGGTCAAAATATTGCATATGGTGTTTTTATTTTTTAAAAAGTGCAAAACCAATAAGACTAAATGAAAAACACAGTGGCGCTAAAATACAGAA
Organism: Lithobates clamitans; assembly: GCA_037952925.1. NCBI lineage: Eukaryota > Metazoa > Chordata > Amphibia > Anura > Ranidae > Lithobates > Lithobates clamitans. The sequence goes on from JBBGZY010000438.1 coordinate 14,609,102, forward strand.
ATAAACTATATCGCTAGACTTTCCTTTAAGGAAGTACTGTGAAATAAAGTATGTATATATAATAGTTCAAACTCAATATGCAGAGGCGGCTCTCTAATTAGGCAAATTAGGCCTTTGCCTAAGGCCTCGCAATCTAAGGGGCCTCGCAAAAGCCTAATTTGCCTGTAGCTCAAGATCCCCAGGATAGTCCTGGCGAATCAGAGTCCCTGCATGCCCGTGGGGTGTCTTGGTTTCCACGAGCAATGCTTCGCATGGCAGCCGCAAAGTGGCATCTCTCCCCGGCTGACACACACACATACGGAGCTCTGCGTGCTGACCCCGCCCCCTCCTCCTCCTGCTGTGATGTTTTCCTGGACACAGAGGAGGAGGCGGGGAGGAAGCACGGCCATGCACAGGGGCGGGGATGCAATTGCTCCCTGGGCTGCTCTAATGTCCTGCTGACTCCTGCCCAAAGGCCGCTGAGCTGGCCGAGGGCGGCTGCTCGGGTGGAGGGCACGGCCGGATTCAGTACTGCAAGCCAGCGATGAGCTCTGTCACAGGGCTGACAGTCTGTGTTAGCCCCGCCCCTCCCTCCTGCACACGAAGCTCTGGCAGAGGCTGGATGGATCTGCTTTTTCTTTCCCCGCCCACACTCCGGGCAGCCCGTGTGCTGTCTGTGAAGAGGATGTGTGGGCGAGAAAGTTAAAACTGAGCAGTCGGCTGAGCTCAGCAACCACAGTCTTTAAAAAAAAAAAAAAACAAGTGAGCCTCCTGGGACTAGTGTCCATTGCGTCCAAGTAAGTGACAAGTGAGCTTCTCCTCCCTCCCTTCCTGCTGTCTCTTCCCCTCTCTGCAGCTTAAGTGTTATATTACAGCCTGTGACAGTACCTCGCCCTCCTAGATGTTATGATGTGGGTTCACACTGGCATGCTGCAGTGCTGGTGTACTGGCAGTCTTCCTGCATGTTACCCCCGGTCCCATAGACTTCTATTAGGTTGTACATTTTTGCTGCATGTTCTGAAAGTGCACAAGAAGTCCTGCATGCTGCATCTTTGGTGCAATTCAAGAAAATGCAGCAAAACGCACAATCTAATTAGAAGTCTGAAGGACTGCGGCTATGGAAAACCGCCAGCACAGTGGCAGCCTGTCCATTAAGGACGCACAGGCACTGCCCCCTCCATTATGCCACTCCCTGTATGTAAAATGTATAGATTCGTGCACTGCATGAATCTATCCATGGCCACCGTGGCTACCCCCTGTTCAGGCGTCTGGCCCCTTCTCAAACACCAGGCGCCTAAATTACAGTGCTGGGGGTGTGTGTTTTTTTTTTTTTTTTTAAACCACCTGCTTAGTGCCATAGGCTTCAAAAAAGGTGGACTCAGAGCGCAGAGTATTGCACCATGAGCCCACCCAGGTGTGTTAAAAAAGCAAATTAATATTCTCTTTTCTAACACTGAACCACCAATCAGGAAGTACGGGTCTAATACCCGTCACCTGTTGGCTGAAGGCACAGGCATTCCTATTGGACATCTAGCAGACCAGAAGAAGAGATGCACGGGAACCATGGAGGACACAGGACAGGGGCATCACCTGACCCACTGCATGTCCCACAGCTTGCCGCCATCACCCACTGCCTGACCCGTCACCAAGATGGGGTAAGTGTCAGTCAGACAGCAAGTGGGCGGAGGGGGTGTCACAGTGGCTGCATTTGATGGGGGCACAGTGGCTGCATTTGATGGGGGCACAGTGGCTGCATTTGATGGGGGCACAGTGGCTGCATTTGATGGGGGCACAGTGGCTGCATTTGATGGGGGCACAGTGGCTGCATTTGATGAGGGCACAGTGGCTGCATTTGATGGGGGCACAGTGGCTGCAATTGATGGGGGCACAGTGGCTGCATTTGATGGTTTTTTTTCAGTTTGCTTGCCTACCCCCCCCAAAAAAATTTTGAGCATCTGTGTGAGCCCAAAGGCTTGCACTCTTAGCAGGCACTGCCACTCCACTGAAGTGATCAATGCTTAGGTCGCTTTTCAGAGGCATTTGACAGGCAGTGAGGAGGCGATGTCTAATTTCCTCCCTGCCTATTTTAACCTCCATGTCTTCAGTCTCTGACCATCTCTTGTATCACGTCCGCAGTTCGATCATCTATTGTATAATTTACGCAGTCTCTGACCATCTCTTGTATCATGCCTGCAGTCTCTGACCATCTCTTGTATCATGCCTGCAGTCTCTGACCATCTCTTGTATCATGTCTGCAGTCTCTGACCATCTCTTGTATCATGTCTGCAGTCTCTGACCATCTCTTGTATTATGTTTGCAGTCTGACCATCTCTTGTAACATGTCTTCAGTCTCTGACCATCTCTTGTATCATGCCTGCAGTCTCTGACCCTCTCTTGTATCATGCCTGCAGTCTCTGACCATCTCTTGTATCATGTATGCAGTCTCTGACCATCTCTTGTATTATGTTTGCAGTCTGACCATCTCTTGTAACATGTCTTCAGTCTCTGACCATCTCTTGTATCATGCCTGCAGTCTCTGACCATCTCTTGTATCATGCCTGCAGTCTCTGACCATCTCTTTATCATGCCTGCAGTCTCTGACCATCTCTTGTATCATGTCTGCAGTCTCTGACCATCTCTTGTATCATGTCTGCAGTCTCTGACCATCTCTTGTATCATGTCTGCAGTCTCTGACCATCTCTTGAATTATGTTTGCAGTCTGACCATCTCTTGTATCATGTCTGCAGTCTCTGACCATCTCTTGTATCATGCCTGCAGTCTCTGACCATCTCTTGTAACATGTCTTCAGTCTCTGACCATCTCTTGTATCATGCCTGCAGTCTCTGACCATCTCTTGTATCATGCCTGCAGTCTCTGACCATCTCTTTATCATGCCTGCAGTCTCTGACCATCTCTTGTATCATGTCTGCAGTCTCTGACCATCTCTTGTATCATGTCTGCAGTCTCTGACCATCTCTTGTATCATGTCTGCAGTCTCTGACCATCTCTTGAATTATGTTTGCAGTCTGACCATCTCTTGTATCATGTCTTCAGTCTCTGACTATCTCTTGTATCATGTCTTCAGTCTCTGACTATCTCTTGTATCATGCCCGCAGTTTCTGACCATCTATTGTATAATTTCTGCAGTCTCTGACTATCTCTTGTATCATGTCTGCACAGACCTTTTTCTGTATCATATCTGCACAGCCTCTGACCATCTTCTTTATTGTGTCTGCAGTCTCTAGGGGGGGGGGGGGGTTACAGAGGAGTCAAGAGCTGGAGCACTGCTAGGAGGGGAGTCACAAGAGGAGTTGGACTTGTGTGGAGTAGGATAATATAGGATGAAACTAGAGCCACCAAGCTGGAGCCCAGAGAGGACCGTCTGGCTGAGCCCTGTACGGTGCACCTGAAATGAGGTCAGTGACAGAGTTGCAAGGATAGTCTGATGGGGGTCAGTGATGTAAGGGGGAGTGAATACAGTAAGGTAAGGGGGCACTGATATAAAGGTTCCCCCTTATATTAGTACCCCCCCCCCTTTTACCTTAGTGTATTCACTCTGCGGGTGGTCTGTGGTCACCAGCATATTCCCTACATTGGAGTTCTCATTTTCAATGCAAGTTGGAACTCCACAGACCCTGATAAAAAGGGGAACTCTGATGTAAATGGGAATGCTGTACACTCTGATATAAGGTGATCTCTGGTCACCAGAGCCCCCCTTACTTTAGTGTTCCCCCTTACTCCAGTCTGCCGCATTTCCCCTTGCACTGTAAGGGGGAATCTTGCAGACTCTGATGTAAGGGGGAACTCTGTGCTGGGTTATATTAACCCGAGCTTTATGTGAATGAAATATGATTTTTGACTTTTTTTTTACTACTACTACTACACATTACTAGTAGCAGCTGCACAAATTCGTTTTATATTTGTGTGCATGTAATATATATATGTTTAATGATAATTTGCTAGAGAAAATTCTAGAAACTGTGAAATTATAGTTCATAGTGTTTAAGGCTTTTAATATATACAATTTATACAGTTCATTTTTATCGCTTTAATTATTTTTCCCATTATGGGCGTGAGTGGGGCCTCATGTCTAGGTTTTGCCTAAGGCCTCACAAAGCCTAGAGCCGCCTCTGTCAATATGTGACCACCAAGTGACAAGTGATAAAAGCATATATTAGACATAAATCATATCAAATAGACTGCTAATGTAAAAAGTCCTTAAATGGTGATTTCTTCTTAAACTTCCACCAAACCCAAGTGTTCGGTAATTCCACTCCCTATAGAAATCCACTCACCGACTTCTAGTGCCCACACTCTCGTGTAAGGCTCAAAAGCTTTTTGACCACATCAAAAGGGTCACACCGGCAATCCAAAATAACAGAATCGTGTGCAGGGATCATTCCACATGTGAAATAAAAATAATACTCCAATAGTGCAAAAACGTATAACCAGTTTATTAGAAACACTCAAAATTTTCAGTATGAAACTCACACTTTTCAAATATCAAAATAGCAGAGAAATATTTCCACAGCAAACAGATCTTCACAGCACAGCACAGCAAGCATTTGAACCAGCCACTATAGAGTTGTGGTCACGGTGGACCCGAGGTATGCAGACGTCAGACTGCTTCTCTCACCTACTCCCCGATGCCTCCCCGCTCTAACGATGTGTCACTTCTTCGTACGGTCCGACAGCGTCACTTGTCATTGGTGGAGTACGTCATACAGCCACGCCCTGACATGTTTCGTCCTACACTGACTTAATCATGGGATTGGCTGTATGGTATGACACTACTTCCTTATATATCCTCCTCCTGTCACCTGATCTGAGAATCACCAACGCGCCTGCGCACATCTCGTGTCCCCGCGATCACAAAATCTCAGTTTTTCCGAGACAACATATGTTGTGAACACAAAAAATATATCAACATCGTTTGCCAATGTTGCAGTGCTCATGCGGCTCTGCAATTGGTATTGTAAATGATCTGCACTATACAATCTTAAACTAAATAAAAATGTATATAGCAGAGAACCTCCAAGTATAATCTTTGCGATTCTAGCATGGACTATTTATTCTCCTAATATAAAAAAACATAGAGCACTATTAAAAACACAAAGTTAAAAAAATACAATATTAAAAATTCAACCGAAAACTATCAGTTACAGATGGAGAACTTTCATTTAATGTGTATAAACAAATGAATGGTCGCGCTCTCTTAATTTCTCTCTCATTACACTCTCTATCAAAAAATGATGATCTAAAAAATAAAAATAAAAAATAAAAAATAAAAATTAAAAATTAAGAATTAAGTAATATTACAAAAGGGCTCCCATATCTCAATGACTAAAAATGGGGGCATGTGAATATATCATCCTGAATCTAAGGATCAACACGGTCTCCTGAAAAGACACCACTGGTCGGTGCTAACAGCAACCTGATCCATAACTCCCTTCCTCTTTACACCTACTTCCCTATCCGTGTTACACTTAAAGTGCTTCATTTCACATATGTCACACTATGTGCAACACACATATCTAAATTATATAAAAAAACGTGAACTCAACAAAAACAAAAATTCACCCTTTGAAATCAATTGTACCCAATCTTTCCACTAAAAAGACATAATTGTACTCAATAAAGGTGCAGTCTGCCCGTAATACAGAGGATTTTAACCTCCAGTAGGGCTTTCAATGTGCAAAAAATTGTGCAAAAAAATGTATATATCCCATATTCTCCCATCCCCCCAACCAAAAAAAAAGGAAGAAGCAGGGGGGTTATGGTCTCCTATATTTAAAGTGACCGTGCGCCACCCTACCCCCCAATTTATTAAAGCGCCGAATACTATTGCAGGTGCCCAATGACAAAGCAAAGAAATATATCATGTAAAACATAACATTAAATTGACTTATACCCTGTACATTAAAATCCTTAAAAATAGTTTACGAAGCAATTCAAATCCAATTCAATGTTTAACCCCCTGGGGGTCAAACATTTGAAAAGGAATATCCATTGGGTTTCCCTTTGGGATAAATCCCTCATCCTATTGGACCCTCTCCAAGATGGATGCACAATGTCAATGCCACAGAACTGTAGCAACGACGGGTCCTGCTGGTGTTTTTCTCTAAAGTGCAGAACCTATGACATTTATACCCATTCTTTATGTTAGTTAGATGTTCTGCGGAGTTACAGGTACTAAATTCCCTTATTTCAAATGTTTCTCCATCTCTATTAGTAACATTCATCACTCCTCTGTGGCTAGTTCTCACCGTTCTGCAGCATATACATTTTCTACAGCAATAAAATCCTCTACACTCTATTTTCAAAGCTTTTGGAGGGTCCAGGATCTTTTTAACTATCTGGTCCCCAAAATTCGGGGCCCTCCTGTAAATGAATTTTGGCTGTTATGGTAATATTTCACCTAAATGCCTATCCTTACACAGAATGTGCCAATGTTTTTTATATATACTCTCAATATCCCTATATTGACAATGGAAGCCCGAGATAAAACTCAATTGGTGTTGGTTAGAGCCTTGAGGTTCTTTCTTCTTGAGACACTGGTTCCTAGGAATCACCGCCACCTCCTGGATTAATTCATCCAGGTTCTTGTCATTGTAACCTTTCTGTACAAACTTGTCTTTGAGGCTCTTGGCCTGCATGAGGTAATCCTCAATCTTTGTGCAGTTCCATCGGACTCGCAAAAATTGTCCTTTCGGAATATTCCTTATCCATGCAGGGTGGTGACCACTCCAGATGGACAGGTAACTGTTGCGGTCCATAGGTTTAAAGTACACATTGGTTTTCAAACCGCTATGGTCTTTATCTATAGTGACATCAAGGAAATGAATAGTTGTCTCACTTATCTGATATTCCAGGTTGATGTTGTTGTTATTCCTATTTAAATACTCCAGAAATTCCACCGCAGATTCACTCGACCCCTCCCAAATAAACAAGAAGTCGTCTATAAATCTGCGGTAGAATTTTAGCTGGGGTATATTTTTACTGAAGATCTGCCTGTCCTCCCATTCCGCCATAAATAAGTTGGCGAGGCTAGGGGCATATTTAGCCCCCATCGCCACGCCAACCTTCTGAGAGTAAAATTGACCACTGTACCGAAAATAATTATGGGTCATACAGAACTCAAGTGTATGTCCCAGAAATCTCTTCTGTGTTTCAGGGATATCATCCCGCCTGCTTAGTGCCCAATTAAGGGTTAAAGATGCATCCTCATGCTGGATGATGGTATACAAGGAGGTAACGTCTGCCGTCACCAAATATGGTTTAGAAGAGAGGTCTAACTGTACCTGATTTAATAGATGTAATAAATCAGAGGTGTCTTTTAAATAGGCCCTGGTCTCCTTCACGCTCGGCTGGAGGAATTTGTCCAAATACTCCCCCAACCTCGCGGTCACAGAACCAATGCCATTTACAATTGGTCGAGGAGGTGGACATTGTGTACTCTTATGTACCTTGGGTAGTGTATAAATTACAGGTATTCGGCAGGCACTTGGCACAAGATATCTCTTTTCCTTAAGATTCAGGGCATTTGTTTTATGTCCCCATTCAACCAATGAGATTAGTTGGGCTTTATACGTCTCCGTGGGGTCAGACTTGAGTCTCCTATAGGTGGATTCATCCCCAACCAATTTTATCAGCTGGTTATGGTAGAATGATTTCTCCATCACCACTACCCCTCCTCCTTTATCCGCAGGCCAGACAATTATGTTTTTCCTGTTTTCTAGAGATTTAATACCTTCCCTAATATGGTGAGGATTAACCCCCTTTCTTGGTACCAAATCTTCAATGTCATTGATTACTAATCTTTTGAATACCTCTATTAAATGGTTACTTGGATTTTGTGGGTTAAATATCGATTTATTTTTTAAGCCACTACCTATATTATTAGATGTATTTTTTAACTTTGTGTTTTTAATAGTGCTCTATGTTTTTTTATATTAGGAGAATAAATAGTTCATACTAGAATTGTAAATATTATACTTGGAGGTTTCTCTGCTATATACATTTTTATTTTATTTTATTTTTTTTATTTAGTTTATGATTGTATAGTGCAGATCATTTACAATACCAATTGCAGAGCCGCATCAGCACTGCAACATTGGCAAAAATGTTGATATATTTTTTATGTTCACAACATATGTTGTCTCGAAAAAACTGAGATTTTGTGATCGCGGGGACACGAGATGTGCGCAGGCGCGTTGGTGATTCTCAGATATATATAAGGAAGTAGTGTCATACCATACAGCCAATCCCATGATTAAGTCGGTGTATGACGAAACATGTCGGGGCGTGGCTGTATGACGTACTCCACCAATGACAAGTGACGCTGTTGGACCGTACGAGGAAGTGACACATCGTTAGAGCGGGGAGGCATCGGGGAGTAGGTGAGAGAAGCAGTCTGACGTCTGCATACCTCGGGTCCACCGTGACCGCAACTCTATAGTGGCTGGTTCAAATGCTTGCTGTGCTGCGCTGTGAAGATCTGTTTGCTGTGGAAACGTTTCTCTGCTATTTTGATATTTGAAAAGTGTGAGTTTAATACTGAAGATTTTGAGTGTTTTTAATAAACTGGTTTTACGTTTTTGCACTATTGGAGTATTATTTTTATTTCACATGTGGAATGATCCCTGCACACGATTGTGGCTTTTTGGATTGCCGGTGTGACCCTTTTGATGCGGTCAAAAAGCTTTTGAGTCTTACACAAGAGTGTGGGCACTAGAAGTCAGTGAGTGGATTTCTATAGGGAGTGGAATCACCGAACACTTGGGTGTGGTGGAAGAAGAAATCACAATTTAAGGACTTTTTACATTAGCAGTATATTTAATATGATTTATGTCTGATATATGCTTTTATCACTTGTCACTTGGTGGTCACATATTGAGTTTGAACTATTATATATATATATACTTTATTTCACAGTACTTCCTTAAAGGAAAACCTAGCGATATAGTTTATTTCTGTATTTTAGCGCCACTGTGTTTTTTCATTTAGTCTTATTGGATTTGCACTTTAAAAAAAAAAAAAAAACACCATATGCAATATAACTACATACCAAACCGGATGGTGTTTGTCCATCTGCGCATTGCTTCGGTTTGTGTCTACGACGGGGCCAGCATGTGCGTGGTGGCACCTGTATGGGCGGCGTCATTCCGGATCATCAATCCTTATTTGAATACAGCCCCAGCTGACACACTTGTTTGCAATAAGTTTGCACACCGTTTTTTGGCGCCAAACTGACTATTTAGTCAGTGCTTTGTGTCTGGTCTGGTGAGTGGTGTGTGTCCTTTTGCGGAGGAACATGAATGGTAAGTGTTTTTCTGGATGTGTCAACATTATGGATTTTTGTGGAAATTAGCTCATCCCGATGAAGGCATTACTATATCTAGTCCGTGTCCTGTTTTTTCTCTCCTAGCTGGGGTATATCTGTGGTTGGAGGGATCTTTGATTGCCCTTTCTGCTGTTTTTAAGTGCAACAGTGATACTTTGTCCCTCGAATAAGACTGGCTTTTGTATAATGGCTCACTCTGGCTGGATAGCTTATAATCTCGTTTGAAGATACATACAGGTATATTGGCGTCTGCCTCTCGTATTCTCAATATCTCTTTTTCCCTCTTTTGTATTTGGAATTTTGTGTCCAATTGTCTAATATGAATTTACTCTTGTAAATTGTATAGGTGATTGTGTGACAACATCACAAGGAAGCGTTACCTCTTATGCAGTCGGAATCTTAATGGTTGCTTTCATTACAAATATATATAGGAAGATTGTAGAGTAAGTACATCTATTTTACCATTAGTGGCTGTATGTCCTAAATATATCTTATTTAAGGGTATTGCTAAAGGAGGGATTATTTTGATTATTGTTTTCATTCAGGGGCTATAGTGGTCTGGTATCCCGCATCTCCTGTGTATCAACTACCTTTCCCATTTTAGATGGACACGCCGCTTCTGATCTATAGGCTGATTGGCTGGGTTTACCTCATATAAGTTGAAATGTTTTTTCTTGGTGTAAGGATTAATATTTGTCTCTATTTAATGAGATTAATGTACTTACCCTCTTGCTTGCTTGATATAGGACATATAACTATCCTTAATATTATCTATTTTCTCCCAGGTCTCCAATTTAAGGTTCTTTTGTTACAAGTCATTAAGTAATTGGTTCTGAAGAAGCTGATAACTGAAACGCGTCAACCATCTTTCTAACATTGTCTGTAACTATCATTGCGGAACCTTATGAGAAAAACTTTAATGATTTCACAATGCTTTCTATGTATTTATTTTGTAAAATAAATGTATTAATAAGTATTTAGTCTATGAATTCCTCAATGGTACCGTGATAGTCCGTCATGTTGGTTCTTTGTTCATGTAAAAGGATCAGATACTTGGTCACCTTGAGAGTGCATGGATCCTTCTGTATCTATATATTATTTTTATCCTAAGAAATTTGTTAAACTTTTGAATAAAAATCTATTGCAAAAAAAAAATCTGAAAAGTGTGGCATGCATTTGTATTTAGCCCCCTGTACCCCTAACTAAAATCTAGTAGAACCAATTGCCTTCAAAAGTCACCTGATTAGTAAATAGAGTCCCCCAGTGTGTAATTTAATTTCAGTATAAATACAGCTGTTCTTTGAAGCTCTCAGAGGTTCAAAGAATCTCACGGAGCTCTATTCAATACATCATCCAAATAATGGAAAGTGTTTGGCACAACTACAAACCTGCCAAGACATGGCCATCACAGGCCGGGAAACCCTGGAGGAGCTGCAGAGATCCACAGCTCATGTGGGAGAATCTGTCCACAGGACAACTATTAGTCATGCACTCCACAAATCTGGCCTTTATAGAAGATTGGCAAGAAGAAAACCACTGTTGAAAGAAAGCCATAACAAGTTCCATTTGCAGTTTGCAAGAAGTCATGTGGGGGACTCAGCAAACATGTGGAAGAAGATGCTCTGGTCAGGTGAGACCAAAATTGAACTTTTTGGCCTAAAAGCAAAACGCCATGTATGGCGGAAAACTAACACTGCACATCACCCTGAACACACCATCCCCACCATGAAACAGGGTGGTGGGAGCATTATGTTGTGGGGATGTTTTTCTTCAGTAGGGACAGGGAAGCTGGTCAGAGTTGATGGGAAGATGGATGGAGGCAATTACAGGGCAATCTTAGAAGAAAAACTGTTAGAGTCTGCAAAAGACTTGAGACTGGGGCGGAGGTTCACCTTCCAGCAGGACAACGACCCTAAACATACAGCCAGAGCTACAATGAAATGGTTTCGATCAAAGCATATTTATGTGTTAGAATGGCCCAGTCAAAGTCCAGATCTAAATCCAATTGAGAATCTGTGGCAAATTGACCTTTTCTATGCCAGTTTACCCATGCTTCCCAAAATTATAGATATTGACATACTCCCAAGGGGGATATCTGACCATTCCCTGCTGCTATGTACGCTGCAAACTGCTACCCCACAGGCAGATAGAATCTGGCGCCTGTCTCGGTTCTGGATTGAACATCCTACTATAGAAGTGGAGATGGTCAAAGAAATCAAACAATTCTGGTTATCTAATGCCAATTCCGCCACACCAGGGACTGTATGGGACACCTTTAAAGCCTACATTAGAGGTTGCTATATGTCATCCATAGCCAGGGAACGTAGAAACGACGCGATGTTATTGGAGGAAGCGGAGGCTAAGGCCCGAGAGTTAGAGACTAGGTTTGCCCTTACCTCTAACCCAATTATAGCACAGGATATGAAGGTGGCCTATCGGGAGGTTATGCTACTCAGAGTGGCCAAGGCAAATAAACGCCAATTGGCCCAGACACAGAGGATATTCGAACAAGGGGACAAAACAGGCAGGCTCCTAGCCTGGCTGACCAGGGAACAATCCTCGATCTCCACCATAGCCCGTATTCGGAAGAGTGACGGGACTCTAGTATCAGACCCGGTAAATATTAATGCTTGCTTTGCTGACTACTACTCGACTCTGTACTCCTCTAAGACACAATATTCTCCTGACGAGCTCTCAGACTTTTTAGACAGGGTAACACTTCCGGTCCTTACAGACGCAGCGAGGGAAAGCTTAGATGCCCCAATAGCTTTGGAGGAGGTTCAGCAGGCCTTGGGTTCTTTGCAGATGGGGAAGACCCCGGGAATAGATGGTCTCCCCTCCGAATTCTATAAACTCTACATTGGTGAGGTAGCCCATAGGATGCATGCAATGCTCACGGAGACCCTACGAACTGGGGAGCTCCCACTGTCTATGGCACAAGCCATTATAGTGGTTATACCCAAACCAGGGAAGGACCCCCAACTTTGCCCTTCATACCGACCCATATCCCTGCTTAATGCTGACGCAAAAATACTTACTAAAATACTAGCCAGACGCCTGAACGAAGTAATACTTACTCTTATTCACGAAGACCAGTCAGGCTTTATGCCGGGGAAGGGCACAGATATAAACATTCGTAGGTTGTATGCGGTCCTGGCCTCTGGGGAGGAGGATGCGGAGGACGGGATTGTGGCCTCTTTAGACGCAGAGAAGGCCTTCGATTCTGTTGAGTGGGGCTATCTCTGGGAGGTACTTCGCAGATTCGGTTTCGGCCCGGTCTTCCTCTCCTGGGTCAGGATGGTGTACAGGGCCCCGACGGCTAAGGTACGCACGGGTACGGTGCTTTCTCCGGCATTCCCCCTTAGTAGGGGGACCAGGCAGGGGTGCCCTCTTTCGCCGGGACTTTTTGCCCTAGCGATTGAGCCCATGGCTGCCCTCCTCCGTGCTGCACCAGAGATTCGGGGAATCACAAGGGGTTCAATACAGGAAAGGGTGTCGTTATATGCCGACGACACCTTGCTGTATCTTAGGGATGATGGTACTTCCCTACGGGCAGCGCTGTCGGTAATTAATAATTTTGGCAAATTCTCGGGCATATGCATAAATTGGGGGAAGTCAGTCCTGTTCCCTCTCCATGCTGGCTCTGCCTCCTCGCAGGCAGATGGGCAGCTTAGTAGAGTCCCTCAGTTTAAGTATTTAGGTGTAGAAATACATCGGGATTTAAAAAAATATATGGCCCTCAACCTAAACCCAGTAGTTAATCACCTTTCTCAAAGATGCGCCACATGGAAATCCTTACCTCTAACACCAGTGGGCCGCGTTAACTTAATCAAGATGTCGGTATTACCCAAGTTTACCTATTTATTCCGTCAAACTCCAATCTCTATACCGATAACCTTCTTTAAACATCTCGACAGTATTGTTACCTCATTTATCTGGAATGGAAAGGCCCCTAGAATAGCTAGATCAACTCTACAACTGCCAGGTGTGCTAGGGGGACTGGCCCTGCCCTGTTTTCTGAAGTACTACTGGGCGGCGGTCCTGGTGACTGTTAAGTGGTGGTTCTCGGAGGACCCGACTAATCCTGCTTCCACCACGGAGGCGGCATTGGTTGGTTCGTTTGCGGAGTTGGGCAATTTGGTTTATAGGGGCCCCAGATCCAATCTTCGGGTGACTCTTCCCATGAAGACGACCCTTAAGGTTTGGGACACGGTCCAAAAACAGCTCATGGGACCCAATGACTGGTCCCCTGCGACTCCCTTATGGGGAAACCCTCGCTTGCCTCATTTTCGCTCTATTCCTGATCCGGTCGTGTGGGCTAGATATGAGGTCAAAACTTTGAGGGACATATTAGTACAGGGTCAACTGGTTTCTTTTGATGCCTTAAAAAGAGATAAGGACCTCCCGAACCATATGTTCTTTAGATTTCTTCAGCTGCGCCATGCATTCCGGTCCCAATTCCCTGGCCCGCTGAATTTGGAGGGGTCGCCTGTGGAAAATACACTTAAATCCCCAGATACTGGGAAAACACTGTCCACACTGTACAACATATTTGTGTCCCATGACACATCTAGAGTGTCCCAGCTGTGTGAGCTATGGCGAGGGGATATTCCGGAGCTGACAGATGAGGACTGGGAGGAGGGGATTCAGCAATATTTACCCCTTACAATTTCGGCTAGAGATAAATTCATGCAACTGAAGTTTCTTCACCGTGCATATTACTCTCCAGTACGTTTAGCGAGAATTTACCCTGATAGGTCGGCGAGGTGCGCTAGGTGTGGTTCGGATGATGCTGACTTCTTCCATATAGTCTGGTCCTGCCCTGGTGTGAAGGAATTCTGGGAAAATGTACTTGCTGATATTAACTCCATTGGGAGATTGATGATTCCATACAGCCCGATCCCTCTCTTGTTGGGCATTTGCGATTTCCTAGAGGTCTCATGGGGGAAGAAACTATTCATCTTCTATGCCACATTATACGCTAGAAAGGCAATCCTATTACAGTGGAATCAGTCCCAGCCACCCACCAGACAGCTCTGGCAGTCCTTGATAAATAGGGCACTACCATTATATAAAATGACATATATGGGAAGAAATTGCCCCAAAAAATTTGGGAAAATTTGGGCAGCATGGGTGAAGGCAAAACATCTTACTATTGACTGAGGCCCCCGGGTTGTGGCTCACGAATACTGATATAAATTGGCCCTCATAAATGGATTTCTGTGTCTACCTGTGAGAGTGTGGGATTAAGGTGTACGAACTAAAGGTAATCAATGTGACCTCTTATACCTCCACCCGAGATGGGTGTAATGTTCTTGTTAATATACTGTTGGATTCACTGCTACTCCGGCATTTGTTAAGAAATGTAAGAAACCTCTGAAAGATGTCTCTATCTATGTCTAATCCGCTTTAAACTGTTTGTTTTGGAAAACCTAAATAAACTTTTTTGTTAAAAAAAAAAAAGAGAATCTGTGGCAAGACCTGAAAATTGCTGTTCACAGACGCTGTCCATTCAATCTGACAGAGCCTGAGCTAATTTGCAAAGCAGAATGGGCAAAAATTTCACTCTTTAGATGTGCAAAGCTGGTAGAGACATACCTGAAAAGACTTGCAACTGTAATTGCAGCGTAAGTTGGTTCTACAAAGTATTGACTCAGGGGGGCTGAATACACATGCATGCCACACTTTTCACATATTTTGTTTGTAAAAGGTGTTGAAAACCATTTATCATTTTCCTTCCACTTCACAATTCTGTGGCACTTTGTGTTGACGTTTTTGGTTGTAACATGACAAAACGTGGAAAATTTCAAGGGGTATTAATACTTTTTCAAGGCACTGTACATGAGATGCTACTGCCTAAGTATGCACAACCATTGGCTTATTCATATATATACAGTGTATGTCCCAACCAAGTGACACATCCAACAGAGACAAATGAAAAGCTATCAAGACTACATAATGACTACATAATGTAATTGCCTTTGAGGATAGAGGCACACCTCATACTGTGTGGGTCACTTTTGGGTGAGCAGCAGTGGACCATATCTGCATAATGTGTGCTATAATGGCCACTTGTATTCTGCATTAAAAGCTCATGTCACAGGTGACAATGCATAGCACAATTGACAGATAATACCTACAAATACAAGTGTATAATCATCAGCTTTGATGATTGGGATCACCAGGTAATATTTTCTGATGATGCCATTATAGCAAAGTATATCAGACATGTCGCTAGCTGGATCATTTGGTTGCATGAGATTTTCCTCCTTACAAATGGCTGTGTTCATTGATCCCCACCTCACAGCATTTGTTGGGCTGCGCCATTGATACCTTTGCTACTTACGAGGCATTATCTGCTTATGCAACGCTCTTAAAAGTGTTTTATTTAACTACCCAATGTGTGCACACTATTCCAGTGAGATCATACCTGTTTTATACTTTGGAGATGAAAATATGTTATAGCCACTGCTATAACTGAATATTTCACTACTGTTTGGCACACTGTGTATCCAAATCAGAGCGTATCCTTTTTTACACTCCTGTTAGTCTGTTAGCCTGAACCCATATTCAGTGACCAGTATAGTCCTTCTGATTTTACAACTCTGTTTACATGCCCTGGTGAAATCAGTGGTCAATACCAATGCTTCACAGCACTTCGTAATCTATTTCATTTATATGGACATAAGTCAACGCTCAGCAAGTACTGGGAGGATTTCATCCTTTATTTGTATTGACTATACTTTTATTGGCTGACATGTCCTACCGTCTGTGCATTTGCACTGGACCACTTACTGGTTTCTCTTTTAGATTGTGGAACTAATCAGTCTGCGGTGGTTATTATATCTTTGAACAAGAAAATTAAATGCAAATCTTTCTGAGCATCAGTTCAACAGCTGGAGTCATGCACTGCATTCATAATATACATGATATCTTCCATCTAGTTCTAAAATGCATACAGTTTGTAATTTGAGATACTCACCTATAGAAGGGCTACAAAATATATACTTGCTCTTAACCTTTAAGCAATCAGCAGATTACAAATACCCATGGCTACTATTACAGAACATCCATATTTCCTTTAAAATTGGGATTGATATATTGATCTATACATACTGTATCCTCAACATACAGTACATACTTTTTCCAGCATGGGGGGATGATTTCTGGACTGCTGGTATACACTGATGGAATAGTTAGAATTCTAGTGGAGAGATATATGCACACAATAACAAAATTCAACTCTTTGCTTTTTTTTATATATACAGCAACAACATTTATTTCAAAAGATAAACCAGAAAAGTGGTCAACCCATGCGATTTAAAAGGACAAGCCATTGTAATGTTTTAAACACATTCCTCTATTTTGTGATTGTATTGTGATTGTCCTAATATCATGTCCATCTGGACTAGGGATGTGCCGAACACCCCCCCCGTTCGGTTTGCACCAGAACCTACGAACGGACCGAAAATTCGCACAAACGTTAGAACCCTATTGACGTCTATGGGACTCGAACGTTCGAAAGCAAAAGTGCTCATTTAAAAGGCTACTTTGCTTGGTATTGTCCTACAAAGGGTTTGGGGACCTGGGTCCTGCCCCAGGGGACATGTATCAATGCAAAAAAAAACTTTCGGGAGCAGTGATTTTAATGATGCTTAAAGTAAAAAAAAAAAAAGTGAAATATTCCTTTAAATATCGTACCTGGGGGGTGTCTATAGTATGCCTGTAAAGTGGCGCATGTTTCCCGTGCTTAGAACAGTCCCTGCACCAAATGTCATTTTTAAAGGAAAAAAAGTCATTTAAAACTGCTGGCGGCTTTAATGTAATGTCGGGTCCTGGCAATATGGATGAAAATCAGTGAGACAAATGGCATGGGTACCCCCCAGTCCATTACCAGGCCCTTTGGGTCTTGTATGGATATTAAGGGGAGCCCCTCACCCAAATTAAAAAAGGAAACAGCAGTATAAAGGCTCTGTACTCTGAACAGCAGTATACAGGCAGCGCAAACAAGACAGGGACTGTAGGTTTGTTGTTAAGTAGAATCTGTTTGTAACTTTGAACTGGTAAATTTTTAACGTGTTTAGCTCCAACCAAAAAATCTATTTTAAGCTTTTTGAAAAACATAGGGAAGGGTTATCACCCCTGTGACATTTGTTTTGCTGTCTGTACTCCTCTTCAGAACAATTCTCCTCACTTTTTGTCCCAATGACAAATGTTTTTTGAAAATTTGGGTTTTTTTGTGAAACGAGGATTGGTGATAAAGCATCAGTGGAAAGGAGAAATGTTTTTCCCTTAACTCTTACAGGAGAGAATTTCCCTTCCTAGGGGTAGATTTCATCTCACTTCCTGTTGTCTCCTTCCGTTTGCAAGTAGGAGTCATTTGTAAGTTGGATGTTTGAAAGTAGGGACCTGCCCTATATATATGGGCCTTAGGTGTTGTTGTCAATGAAATACTACAGAAAACGTGCATCTAGCCAATAAAGGATTATTTTGCCAACATTTCCAACATTCCCAATAACACCTGCAGGTTCCAGCAACCCCTCCTCTACCTCTCAATAATGTAAAATAAACAAAATACCCTACATGAAAAGCAGGACTGCCTTAAATTAACCACAGCATGTATAAGTAAAGCGCAAAGATTGCACCAATAGGCAGGGGCAGATCCAGGGGGGGCAACAAACAGGGCAATTGTCTGCCACCTGAGAAATTAGTGACATTAGTGATTAGTGAGCGGGTAAATCAGTTAGCGGGCCGGAGGGCGGATCAGTTAGCAGCCCGGCGAGTGAGCCAGCGTATCAGTTAGCGTGCCAGCGGGTGAGTGGCCGAACAGGCCAGTCGGCAGGTGAACGGGTGGGGGAGCAGAGAGATGACATCATTTCTCACCACACACCCTGCATCACTGCTCTCCTGCCCTCACTGTGCAGCCACGGGCATCAGAGAGATTACATCATCTCTACTGCCTTCCTTCACGCTGGGATACAGCACGTGAGAATCTGCACCGTGACACAGCAAGTGAAATCTGCATCTGGTGGCAAGGTGACGTGGCAAGTGACAATCCGCAACTTGTAGCAGGCAAGTGACACAACAAGTGACAATCCGCAACATGTGGCAGGTGACGTGGCAAGTTACAATCCGCAACTTGTAGCAGGCAAGTGACACAGCAAGTGACAAGCTGCAACGTATGACAGGTGACGTGGCAAGTGACATACCGCAACTTGTGGCAGGTTAGGTGGCAAGGGACAATCCGCAACTTGTGACAGGTGACGTGGCAAATGACAATCCGCACCTTGTAGCAGGCAAGTGACGTGGCAAATGACAATCCACAACATCATTTCCCCGATAAATTGATGGCAAAAAACCTTATTTTCTGGCAGTGCCCCTCCCGAGACTAGACTCTGGATCGGCCCCTGACATTAGGGTCAACCAGAGATATAAGATATAAGAAACTCTCAAGCATCTACCAAAGTTGAAACAACAGTTTTACATGGATGGATATTATCAAATACATGTAAAAGTATTTACATTTGCACACGTGTAGCTCTGCTTGAAACAGCACTATTAAAATTACAAGTAGCGCAGTGTATAAGGGATAAACAATTTATAAAATATCAAACACTGTTGGAATGAAATAATGTTAAATCTATTGCTTTCCAGAGCACTAATTTCCGCTGGGCAACTGCGAGGTCACTTTTGTAAATGTTCCCTTAAAGCAAAGCTAATACATAGTTTGAATGCGATACCAAGTGAGCAAAAGAGACAAATGTACTGATTCATCTCATCTCTTCTTTATGTTCAGTGCAATGAAACCAGACATTAAGGCTCTCTTGTAGCAGCAGGTCCACAATGGCTTGCAGCACATACAGTGACAGCACAATGTCTTTGCTCTTTTGTTTTCTTCCTTCTCTTGAATTTTCCATCTGACCCAAAGGCATATAGCACCTATAATGGACAGTTTCAAGTTGTTTTTGTGTAGAAATGATTTTACTCTCTGGTGTTATGCGTTGGTTACAGGGAAGGTCTAACCTTAACTAAAATGTGCCCAAGGACACACATTGATCCTTCATTTATCCTTCTCAAGGTTTTCATGGGACGGCAAAAGCAATGTAGCTATTTAAAAATAGGAAACCAGTAAACCCCTCATCAATCAGATGAACTCCAAGCCACAGCGGTATTTTCTGCCACCATTCATGCATGTACCTGCAAATCCCACTGACCTCCTATACATAAATGATGGCACAGCTATAAAAAATATGTGTTCATCCATCCATCTTTTAAAATTGTTTACAGACCCTTTCCATACAAGGCAACACAATAAATTGTCAGCACAAAGGCACCCAGATAAACATATACATTTTTTATTGCATAAAATAGAACTGGCCATTTTTCAGTTTTTGATCCTTATGCATATTTCAGCGTAGATTTGTCTGTTCTTTGGAGATTTACCCCATGTAGGAATCCACGCAATCATGATTCATCAACTGTGTGATTCTTTGTAGATTGTACAATCTTCATACATATATTCAGGAGAATGAAAAAAAATGTACATGTACAAGTGTACAAAATGTACATGTACAAATGTACAAGTTATCTCGTTTTGAAACCAAGTTACTCATCATTAAAGGGGAACTACAATATAATGGGTTGGGGTCATTTTATTTAATATTTGTTCACATTTTTGCTTTTAAACTTTTGTTTATTTTTTTCTGCTTATATGAAATCTGTATTTTATGATAAAACATTTAATACAGTGTGCACCCTTGACACCCTAGACATGGATATGTATTTTTTAAAGAAAAGAAGTTGTTTGCCTTCCGACACTCTCTGATTGCAGAGAAGGGAGATATGTCACTTCTCCAAGTTATTTATTTATGTGTATCAATGGGAGCTTCAGCTAAGGTGCTCTGAACACAACAGGCAGATTTCCATTAAGCAGATAAACACACCTACTCTTCTAAATAGAAAATTGCATATATACAGTATATATATACACACACACACAGTATCTCACAAAAATGAGTACACCCCTCACATTTTTGTAAATATTTTATTATATCTTTTCATGTGACAACACTGCAGAAATGACACTTTGTTACAATGTAAAGTAGTGAGTGTACAGCTTGTATAACAGTGTAAATTTGTTGTCCCCTCAAAATAATTCCCCTAAGTGAAAATGTCCAAATTGGGCCCAATTAGCCATTTTCCCTCCCGGTGTCATGTGACTTGTTAGTGTTACAAAGTCTCAGGTGTGAATGAGGAGCAGGTGTGTTAAATTTGGTGTTATCGCTCTCACTCTCTCATACTGGTCACTGGAAGTTCAACATGGCACCTCATGGCAAAGAACTCTCTGAGGATCTGAAAAAAAGAATTGTTGCTCTACATAAAGATGGCCTAGGCTATAAGAAGATTGCCAAGTGTCTTTTCTTCAGTGTTGTCACATGAAAAGATACAATAAAATATTTACAAAAATGTGAGGGGTGAGATACTGTATACAGTATATCTGTATAGTACTGTGCAGACATGTTTTAGACAGGTGTGAAGAAAAGCTGTACATTAGGAATACTACAAATGTTTAAAAAAAATAAATATATATATATATATATATATATATATATATACATATATATATATATATATATATATATATATATATATATATATATATATATATATATATATATATATATATATATTTATTTTTTTTAAACATTTGTAGTATTCCTAATGTACAGCTTTTCATATTCACTTTGTTTATTGTTATCAATTTACAAAATGCAAAGTGCACAAACAGAAGAAAAATGTAAATCAGAACAATATTTGGTGTAACTACCCTTTGGCTTGAAACCAGCTTCAAGTCTTCTAGGTAAACTTGCACACAGTTTTTGAAGGAATTCGGCAGTTAGGTTGTTCCAAACATCTTGGAGAACCAACCACAGATCTTCTGTGGATGTAGACTGCCTCAAATCCTCCTGTCTCTTCATGTAATCCCAGACAGACACTAGCTAGCGATCACCAGCGGATCACGGTGATCGGTACCCAGTCGCTGTGAGCGGCTGGGGTATCATGTGATCACTATGATTGGCCAGCAATCAGATGATTACAATGTAAACAAAACAGTCATGAATGGCTTCCATTTATTTTGCTTATTATTGTGATTCTATGATTAGCCCATGAAAAAAGATTATTTGTTTGCAAAATTTTATAACAGAAACTAATAAAAACATGTTTTGTTTTTTTTCAAAATGTTTGGTATTTTTTAGTTTATATGGTAATCTATAAAAAACACAATAGTGATTAAATACCACCAAAAGAAACATCTATTTGTGTGCAAAATGTATATAAATTTCATTTGGGTGCAGTGTTGCATGACCAAGCAATCACCAAGGTAGCACAGTGCTGAAGAGCAAAAAAAATGCAGTGACTTTGCCTAGGCAGAGAGGAATGATTTGGCATAAAGTCAAGTCTGCTGAAGGCAGACCATTGGGGTTTCAGTTTACTGTCATAACAGGATGATGGTACCCCTTCCTTAAGGGAGTTGTAAAGGCAGAAGGTTTTTTATCTTAATGCATTCTATGCATTAAGATAAAGAACCTTCTATGTGTAGCAGCCCCCCCCAGCACCCCCCTAATTACCTACCTGAGCCACATCTCTCTCCAGCTATGTCCACAATCCCCTCAGCCATCTAGGACACTCCTCCTGATTGGCTGAGACAGACCAGCGGGGCCATTGGCTCCCGCGGCTGTCAATCGAAGTCAGTCAGCCAATCAGGGGGAGAGGGACGAGGCCAGGTCGGGGGTCCGTTTCTGAATGGATACACAGAGCTCTGACTCAGCTTGGGTGCCCCCTGTAACAAGCTGCTGGCTAAGAGGCACTCAAAGGAGGGAGGGGCTAGAAGCAGCAAAGAGGGACCCGAGAAGAGGAGGATCCAGGCTGCTCTGTGAAAAACCAACTGCACAGAGGAGGTAAGTATAACATATTTGTTATTTAAAAAAAAATGATCCTTTACAATCACTTTAATTATTATATTATCTTAAATTGAGGCCTCACTATTTATTTCTGCTGAAGGCAGGATGAAGTATTTCAGGAGTAGTCTCCTCTCCCCTGATCAGACTGCAGCATAGTCATCTGTAAATGAGTCACAAGGTGAGAGGCTGCAGCAAGCTTGATGTGTGTCAAATCCGTGAAGAGCCTAGAATTTAGATGACTGCGTTATCTCTAAGCCAAAATCACAGTTCAGGAGGTAGATGCTGACCCTGGTTAATCAGATTTTTTTCTCCTTCTGGAGGAAATACAATTAAGGCATTGTCATGGAAAGCACTATGATCTCTGCGAGAGATGATACATACCTGGGAGAGTTACACTTACACATTACCAAGAATACATGCACTGGAGCAACACTGAATATCTCCAAAATGGTGCACATATAAGAGATATTCCTTGTACCTACAGGTAAGCTTTATTATAAGATTACCTGGAAGTACAAATACCCCAGTGGTGTTTACAACCACTTTAACAGTTCCCAACTTTTCCACCAGCCGTTCTAGTTTCAAAAGTTGTGCAATATAACAGAAAAGCAGCCATGATTTTCCCCTACAAGCAATGTAGTATCAGCAAGAAATACATTTTAAAGGTTAATCCAAAACTAGACCTTTTGGGTTTGAGTAAAGTAGAAAGGGTAAAAAAGGTAGCCTTGTCTATTACAACATGGATAAGGTCACACCATGTTCACTTTCATTGTTTCCCTTTGTGAGTGATAATTAGACAACCTAACACAAAGGAACAAGTGAAATCAGTGAACTGCATAATGCTTTCAGGAAAAAAGAATCTGACTTTTACGTAATCTTCTGACACTTACTTCTCTGCTTATCTCATATACTGGTTGTTCAAATGCATGCACACACATACTAGAGCCAAATTACACAGCAGCCAATTAACCTGCCAGCATGTCATTGGAGTGTGGGAGGAAACCAGGAAACTCTAATGCCCCGTACACACGGTCAGAATTTCCGAAAGAAAAAGTCAGAGGGGAGCTTTTCCATCGTATATTCCAACTGTGTGTATGCCCCATCGCACTTTTTACGTCGAAAATTCAGACAGACTTAGATAGAGAACATGTTCTATATTTTTCCTACGGAACAAATTCCTACCAGGAAAACGGCTCGACTGTATGCTGTTCCGATGTACCAAAAATGACGCATCCTCTGAAGCAAGTATGAGACATCGTGCATGTTGTCCCATCGTACGTGTTGTACGTCACCGCGTTCTTGACGGTTGGAATTTGGTGTGACCATGTGTATGCAAGACAGCCTTCAGAGTTTATTCCGACGGCAAAACCGGTCATGTGTACAGGGCATAAGATATCCACACAAGCACAGGGAGAAGATGCAAACTCTCTGTAGGTAATGTCCTCAATAGGATTCTAATCAAGGATCCAAGTGCCGCAAGGCAGAAGTGCTTACCACTAAGCCATTGTACTGCCTCTTTATGTGATGGAGACATCATAAGGTTGGAGTAAGGAATATCTGGTCTGCATTTTCACACAACTCCATTTTTGGTGATGCCAGATTATCAGCAAGGCAGTTTGAAGGCATGCACTGGATGTAAGACAGAAGCATTGGATATGTAGGCTGCGTCCGGTGTGAGCTTTAGGTTTTTATTTTTAATGTTGAGTGGAGTGTTTAATATACATGACTGTCACTAAATCCACATCATAAGAAAACTATTAATAAATGGTGTATTACATGCTGTTCATACTCTCTCAAACACTATGAGATTCATTTTCTGTATTCTGCAAAAAAACCTGGTTGATCCTGCTGCTCTCTATCTCCCCCTCCTGTCCATGTCCCCAATTCAGCTTGGGATTTTGCAGTTGTGGTGGCAACTCTGCACATGTTCAATTTTCAGTGAGTTTCTATGCTGAGCATTTCCTCCCTATCACATCTGAGCAGACCATGTGACTATAGAGTCAAACACATGGGTGTATACACAGTGGTAAATGACAGCCCACTTCATCCCTCCTCCTCCATGCCCACTAACCAGCTAAACACATTGGGGGCACAACATTACATGTAGATTAATGGAGGCTTCACCTCCCTTGTATTCTTAGACACAGGCTGGAGGGGCATGACACAGCCTGTGGCTGGCAGAAATTCACCCACACCATGTTATAACCAAAAAATAATAAAGATTTGATTTCAAATATATATTTGTATGTCACTTTTAAACCATTTCTTGACATTAAATATTTATTTTTACTCTGTATTCCAAAGGCTGTTTTTTTTTTTTTTTTTCAACAAGTGACCAGAAGCAGGGGACTAGAAGCTCCTCCTGCTTATGTTTCCCTGCAGAAAGGCTGGTAAAGATCTGAGTCATGTGACAGCTGTATATCGATTAGAAAAAAGGTACTTAGATGTTTTGTTTTTTTTTATTAAAATAATTACAGTGCCATCATCCATATACAGAAATATAAGGGACAATATAAATTAAATAGTGTGTGTTTAGTGTCACTTTAACTCAGGTTCTTAAAGTGGAACTGCACTGCATTTGAGCACCACAAACCAAAAACGCTATTGAACTCATTCTTAATAAATAAAGCAAACTCATTCACCCATCCATGTCTCCATGCTTTATTTTGCTGAGAAATCGCTTTGAAAAAAAAAATCCCTTTGGCATTTCTGGCCGTTGCCATCTTGAGTAAGGGCAGATGATTCATGTAGCATTTACTTGGAATCCATCTGCCCTTAACTCAGGCATGCAGGCAGGAGGATGTGCTTAGCTGAGAAAACAACTCTCCTGGAGACTACTGTAATGTATGACATCATTTGTTTAGGCCTGGGAACCAGGAAGTAACGGAAGAAATGTTGAAAAAGTGTTTAAAACAAGTAAATATAATATACTTATCTATCTCTTTACTAATGCTACCAGAATAAGAATTAAAAATAGTCAATGTTGATTGAAAGAGTGAAGTTTCTGCTTTAGGCGGCCAGAAAATTCCTGTTATCAGGTTATCCTATATCTTTCACATACGTAAGAATACTAAGATAAGTATATTAGTTGCTGACATTGCGGATCTCATTCAGTTGCTTAACTGTGAGGTCAGAATGTGGCCCCCAACATTGATCTGAATACTTGTATTATGTCAATGGCTCAGAAAATACTAAGTCTGTTGGATTTGCTTTACAGCCAGGCAGCTAGCATTTTATGAAAGAAAGGTCCACAATGAAAGCCTTCATATTCACTTGACAGTATTTATTTATTTTTTTTGTTATTATACAGGATTTACTGTATATAGCACCAACAGTTTACGTATCGCTTTACAACTTGAGGGTAGACAGTACAAATACAATACACTTTAATACAGTAGGAATCAGAGGGCCCTGCTTCTTAGAGCTTACAATCTAAGAGGGAAGGTCAAGAGATACAAGAGGTAATAACTGTGGGCGATGTGCTGATTGAGAAGATAAATGTACAGTTATTAGGTGGGGGCCAGATAGGCTTCTCTGAAGAGATGAGTTTTCAGGGATCGTCTGAAAGTGGATAAAGTAGGAGAAAGTCGGACGGATTGGGGTAGAGCATTCCGGAGGATGGGAGAGGCTCTGGAGAAGTCCTGAAGGCGGCATGGGATGAGGCGACAAGGGAGTTTGAGAGCAGGAGGTCTTGGGAGGAGCGAAGAGAACGATTAGGTTGGTATTTTGAGACTAGGTTAGTGATATAGCTGGGGGCCAGGTTGTGGATGGCTTTGTAAGTTATAGTCAGTATCTTGAATTTAATTAGTTGGCTGAGTGGCAGCCAATGGAGGGATTGGCAGAGGGGTATAGCAAACGATGAGCGGTTTGTGAGGTGGATGAGATTGACAGCATCGTTCATGATAGACTGAAGTGGGGATAGCCTATTTAGAGGTAAGCCTATCTTTGTCTCTCTAATTATTGCAGCTGTTTCAAGTGGGTAAACCTTGACAACATGACCCTGATGGGCCTACATGAGTACTAGAATTGGCAAACACGATATAAGCTTTTTCAAACAGTCAGCAATAAATACATTTTATTTCCCAAAAAGTTATTCTATGTTTTATATTTGTAATAAAATGTATATATTTGTATAATATATACTCTACTACTCTTTTGCTTGATGTGACCTTTGCCTCTAAAGTCCCAAAAAAATTATTTGATTATTTTTTGACCTGTTTACATGGCATGTGGCAATAGGTCTCCAACTTTCATCAACCAGTTAGCTTCCATTCTACCTAAATCTTTAATAGAACCGCTAAATCATTGCATTTTGTTTCCTGAAAAGCTAATATAAAGGAAAGAAGCGGTGAAAAGATGCACTTGTTATTTTAACTGGTCTTTTTTTTCATACTATTCTTAACATGTCTGCACAACTAGGGGTGTGGCAAGAGCATGCCCATTCCTATATACTTGGTGTTAAATGTGTCCCCGTTTACCATCTCAAAAAGTTGGAATGTATAGTTTATCTTTAAAGTGATTGTAAAGGTAATTGTTTTGGTAAAAACAAACATGGTATACCTACCTGCTCTGTGCAACGGCTTTGCACAGAGCAACCCTGAGCCTCCTCTTCTCAGGTCACCCACCGACGCTCCTGGCTCCTCCCCCCTGCTGAGCAAGTGGGCACTCATGCAGTCTAGCTACTGAGCCGTGCTCTGTGTATCCATTCACACACACAGTGCTGCTAGGCTCACCCCCTGCTCTCTGCTCATTGGCTGTGATTGACAGCAGCAAGAGCCAATGGCTTCCCCTGCTGTCTCTGAGCCAGTGAGGAGAGAGCGAGAGAGAGCAGCAATCCTACTCTCGTGCACATCGCTGGATCTATATTGGGCTCAGGAAAGTATAAAGGGGAGCTAGGGAGAGAGCTGCACAATAAGGGTATTTTACCTTAATGCATATAATTTCTTTACAACCACTTTAACGACTTGGTTATTTCAAAAGCCAATACTTACACTAAAGGTTATAGAGACCATATACTGTATGTAATTGTGTTGACAAGTGGCCAAACTTTACTCCGTGCATAGCAAAGACATTTTATTATAATGTAGTACCTGTAAAACCTAGACATTTTCCATGACATGTAATCTCCAAAGAGATATGAACAATAGCTTTACATTTCTATATGTGATATGTTATGACAAAGGACATTTGTACACAACTATTACTATGGCTTCATCCTAACATAGATAACATTTTTTGCTTCTATGACCTTTATGTGTGACATTAGTGGATAAAGAATCATGAATCTTACTGACTCTTCACACCTGCAACTCCCAGGAAATGGTACATAAATAGATAACTGGAAGCCTAGGTAAAATGAATTATCCTTACTTTGGTCCACAGGAAGCTGATACTTAAAAATGAGAAAAGTACAGAAATTATTAAAAGCATATACTATATACAGTATATTTTATGAACTTTTTCTTATGGAAATACATCTGTATATTTAAAGCAGAAATGTCAGTTTAACAAACTGACATTTTTGGGGATCATTTACTATAGCGCCGGGAAGTACTGGGGCTATTACACGTAATAGCACCCATTTTACGCAATTAAGATTTCAACAGATGAACGTGCAAATAAAAAAGAGCGCTATTAGCAGCAGTAAATTCGTAAATTCGATTCCGTGGATATGCAAATGCCAATTTCTACTATTATATAGCACTGCGCTGCAACCATGCTCCATGTATGTGAAAGAAACATTTTTATGTGAGATGTGCTCTACCTCGTGTGCATCTATTGATGTATATTGCAATTACTATTCTTCGTTTTTTTCCTTCTTTTGCTAATGAATGCAGTTATGAATTATTATTACAGAGTAATGTCTGCTATTCTGTAAAGTTACATATATTGAACATGTAGGCTACCTTTTAGGTTCCTCCACCCCAAACTCACTCATCCATGTCTTTATGGACCTTGCTTTGTGCACTGGTCCAAATAATTTGCTGGAGGGGGGATTAAGATGTGGGATTGGTTTTCAGGGGTTGGGCTTGGCCTCTTAGTTCCAGTGAAGGGAACTAGGGGGCATCAGCATACCAAGACATTTTGGACAATTTCATGCTTCCAACTTTGTGGGAACAGTTTGGGGATGTGTGCACAAAGCAAGGTCCATAAAGACATGGATGAGGGAGTTTGGGGTGGAGGAAATTGACAAGCCTGCACAGAGTCCTGACCTTAACCCGATAGAGCACCTTTTGGCTGAATTAGAGCAGAGACTGCAAGCCAGGCCTTCTCATCCAAAATCAATGCTTGGCCTCACAAATGTGCCTCTGGAAGAATGGTCAAACATTGCCATAGACACACTCCTAAACCTTGTGAACAGCCTTCCCTGAAGCTGTTATAGCTGTAAGGGTGGGCCAAACCAAATTTTAACCCTACGGACTAAGACTGGGCTGCCAATAAAGTTCATGTGTGTGTAAATACTTTTGGATAGATAGTGTATTTGGCAAGATTTACAATGGTGGTGGAACCCTCCTACACATAAACACTACATTTAGACATATACAAAAAATAGTTTTTTACACAGATGAGACATTTGTCCTTGCCACAATTCATTAACACTGCCCCTAAGTCCTGGTTCTTCCATTATATATTTTTTTCTATATGATTTATTTTTATACCATCAAAATACATATCTATACATCTTGATCCCTTCCTGTTTCCCACTATTTCTTTATAGAATGACATCCCCTGAAGAAGCAACACAGTGAAACATGTCGGGCTAATGTGCAATCTTTATCTTCAATTTAACCTGCTTGTCGTGACCACTATTTTCATAAATTATTGCCTTCTGTTCACTACAGCCATTTTTTACATGTTCACATGTGTCTTTTAACTTTGAGCTAATAAAAATTGTTAAATAAACTAAATCTTTTTATATTACGGTTATAGTTTTCTCTCATCATTATTCAATTCTATTTCACCGTTAAAATCTCTTCTTCTTCTCCTTTCCTGATTTATAATAAATTTCCTTGGGATGTGGTGCCAATTATACTGGGTGTTTTACCAATAATCGGACAAAACCTCTATGATTATACATTTAGACATAGTTTTAGGACCTGAGTCAGGAGTTATGTATAACAACATAGGGAGATGAGACAACTTCTCTACAGGAGGTGGCATGTTTGGGATTTTGAACCCAGACCATCAGAGATGCTAAGCAGACGTTCGAACCTCTAAGCCACAGAGCTGTTACATGTTGAACGGTCCTACACATAAATACACATATACTACATTTCTTTGGACATATAGGTGGTGGAATTACATTACTAAAGAGTTATTCTTCTTGATTTATTCTGTGATATTTGGTGGTTCTTGGTGGGTGAGTGTAGAATAGTGATGTTACCCTCTCATTTTTGGGAATTACATTTTGATTTCTGATGTTGGTACACATATCACATTTTTTGGGCTCAAATTATGTTTATTTGGAAACAATAAAAAACACACAAAATTGTGACTCATTTTAAATTTGCATTAGCAATGGTATTGTTTGTGGTTTGTAAAGACACCTGTGCGAGTTTGGGTAAAGATTTTTGTGAGATGGAGAGTAACAACTGAAATTGGCAGATAAAAATATATTTTACCAAAACATGAAAACATTCCACATTCTAGCATTCTTAAAAACAAAATAGTTGAAGTAGAAGAAACATTGTTGCAAAGGAAAATCTATTTCAGAGAAAGATACATTTGATATCAACATTAAGGCTTCATGCACACGAGACGCTGGTGCAAACTCTGCTGAACACAAGTTTTTAAAAGCTGAAACCGGTGTTTAGAAACGCCTGTTTTGCCGAGTCTGCATGCCGCGTTTAGCCGAGTTTGCGTCTAGAAGCGTCTGCAGAGCAGAGAATGACATTTTGCGACCCAACTTTAGGGCCCCGTATCTCGGGGCCACTTAGTGCTAGGAACCCCAAATTTGGTGTGCTAACACAGTGGAACTAGCACTACAACATATCCAATTTGGGGTTCCTAGCACCAAGTGGCTCCAAGATATGGGGCCCAAAATGCGGGCCACAAAATGTCATTCTCTGCTGCAGAAGTGCTTGACATTTTGCAACCCGACTTTGGGGCCCCATATCCCGGGTCGC
The DNA here is from genome assembly GCA_037952925.1 of Lithobates clamitans. Taxonomy (NCBI): domain Eukaryota; kingdom Metazoa; phylum Chordata; class Amphibia; order Anura; family Ranidae; genus Lithobates; species Lithobates clamitans. The sequence goes on from JBBGZY010000438.1 coordinate 14,639,512, forward strand.
AAAATGTCAAGCACTTTTCTGCAGCAGAGAATGACATTTTGTGACCCAAATTTGGGGCCGCATATCTTGGGGCCACGTTGTGCTAAGAACCCCATATTTGGATATGTGGTAGTGCTAGTTCCACTCTGTTTGCATACCAAATTTGGGGTTCCTAGGACCAAGTGGCCCCGAGATATGGGGCCTCAAAGTCGGGTTGAAAAAAACACTTATAAACGCAAACGCGGCTAAACGCGGTACCGGCGTTTAGCCGAGTTTGGCGTCTGAAACGTGGAAAACTTTTGCGACTGAACCCATTTTTTTGCTCCTGGAAAAACGAGGTTAAACGCAACTGCCTAAAAACGCCAAAAACGTACATGGACACATAGGATAACAATGAATGGGTTCAGAGGCAGTTGAAAAAAGTGTCCAACTGCCTCTGAACACGAGTTTAACAGCGTCTCGTGTGCATAAGGCCTAAAAGTTTTTATTTGGGGATGTTACAATTGTACCATTAGAATCAATGGCTGAAACTTGCATTGGACTATATAGCGCCGATTTTCACTCTCAAAAATGCATTTTAGCCCAGTGCTAATTTTGGTATTTACTATAGCGCTCTGTGAAAAAGTCATGGGTGTTAAAATGAGAGTAGTTTGCATATCTGAGCATTCTCAGTTGTGCTGGCACCTAGTTGTACAAAAACTGGGAATTTATCTCTTCTCAGACTTTTAAAGATATTTCAGTGTAGAAATGATTTTTTCATAGTTTAAAAAGCACATTATTATTAAACAATATATCGCATATTTCAGTACCATTTAGGCAATTATATCATGCTCTAAACATTATTTCCATGTGCACTGATACAGGTTTTAGCAGAGTAAGGATTTGGGCACTATTTGTTTTCAGGGAGCTATAGTAAATTTGATTTTGGGAGTATTCTTTCACCAGCACTATAGTGAATACCGTTTTAGTGCTAATTAGCGATAATTCGTGGCAATTAGCGATAATTGGCGGCGCTATAGTAAATGACCCCCATTGTATTGTTTATATAAGCTAAAGAACTGTGCCGTGCTGCCAAACACAAAATTCAGTGAAAAAAAAAGAAAAAGATACATACACATTTCAATACCCATACACGTGCTACATAAAATATTGTAGATTAAAATAATAAACCCATAATAATATCAAAAAAGTGCATATAAATATGATGTCACAAGCTAATTACATCATATAATTGTCTCTGTTATGCAGCTTACATAATACTTTAGTACAGCTTTTCTTTTCGCTCAGCCTGAGCTGCTGCCTACTAAAATAAACCTAAGCCACGTCAACCTGAATCCTTTTATCATTGTAAAACAAATCATCACAACAAAAATTAAGATGTCATGAAGATATGTTAAAAAATCTTAATATTAGCATATAATGCACCCAAAATGTTGGTGACCAAACTAACATGCAAAAAATGACTTACCTTGTCTAGGCCTTTACACAAATAGCCAGCACTGATGCACTTCTAGGGCTTATTATTATTGCGTGCCTGCAAGACTTATGTTAACAGATAGATCCACTTTAAAGATTGCTTTGGTGAAAATAGCTAAATGGTGTTCAGCCCTATCTGACCATATAAATAATCTAGTTATATTATATAATAATACATCTGCTTACATAATATGTTTCATGAAATGGGTTAACTTAGTTGATACAGCAAAATGCCATTTAATTTTAATTACATTTTTGTTTGTTATAATTAACTTTTCCTGAAAATCAAAACTATGCATGGCCAAAGTAATAATGAGAGATAAAATTACACTTGTAAAATAGTTTAGCCATCGTCCATAAATACATTACAAATCTTAGGGACTGTTTTATTATAAGCTTTTCTAAATAGTGTATTTTTTAACAACTTACAATAACACATTTTAACCCAAGCTGTAATTTCTTTTTAAAAATAATGCCAAAATACATATGCTAATTCTTTCTGGCTCATGTCCAGTTGCAGATAATTAGCTAGTTTTCCCAGCGCTAAAAATAGGTTTGATGAGCAGGCATGTGTTTTTTTTTTTAATTCCACGCACACTGGTGGCAAAGTAACCTTCCCGAATAAACAAATCATTAACCTTTGGCAAAGCCCATCCCCAGATTATACAGCAAAGAAACAAAGATGCCAGTTATAACAATAAATTGTAGATACATCACTTTTATATCCATTAAGTGTTATCACTATTATATCCATTACATTCATTAAGTGATTAAAATGATCATTTTCAGGTATGGAATGTGACATCTACTTGTTTGTAATAATAGCTTACTAGTGATAACATTTTAATTTATTCACATAGAAGTAAATTGTTCCCCAATGACAGCTCTTTACATGAACATGGGTTCTGAGTATAATCATTCTCCTTACACTGCAGTAAAATTGACTCAATATCAATATCAACAGAGGGAGACTCTCAATGTAATACACCACTACACATCGCTTCAGACCTAATGTGACCCTGTCAGGTATAAGAATATGCAATCCATAGCATATATAACCAGCCACTTAGTGTACTTTTGACAAAATTATTTTATTGGCTACACATAAAAGGACTTAGTATCCAAAATGCAACGTGTTGCAGCTCATACAGCCTTCCTCATAGCATGCTATGTACAAAGCTGTGTAACCTCAAACGCGTTGCATTTTGGATACTCTTATGTGTATCCAATAAAGGAATGTTGTTAAGAGTACACGGAGCGGCCCGCTATATATGCTTTGGGAGTTGATTACCCTAGTCAGAGTACCGGTCTCCAGCTTCTGAATTTGAATACACCAGTCAAGCTTGGGTAAGGTGTGCTATAAGAATATGCAGCGGTGCTCTCTGTAAAATAAAGAAGTTTAAAACCTACCGCTCCAGCAGGTAATTCATTGAAATGTTACTCCTTTGAAAAACACCTGGGGCTGCTTCTAGGTGTCTCTTTGTTGGCACTCTGGTTTCTCCCACCAACACCTACTGCATCCTGTATTGACACAGGGGTTTGGAAGGAGTACCTACAACACCTCAACACATAAAATTATCAGATAGAGGCAACCCTATACCATCAGCTCTACAAAACCCACAGCCCACCAAAGCCATAAGTAATATTGCTTTGCATAGTGATGTCAGTGAAAATCTTGAGCAGTTTACCAAAGGAGAGTAACTTATTCTTCACCTGTTTTTTTCATAATGGTCTGAACATGGGGGCATGGGAGATAATTTAAAAGTGGCATCCCCCTTCCAATGCAAGGTTTGCTTGAAAGCCCCATTCCAGGCTAAAACAATTTTTTTACCATCCCTCCTACCCCATCTAAGTCTTGCTATTATGCATTTTTTTTCTCCTTACCCTATGAAACCAGACATACTCATCTAAGTCCCCCCTCCAGGACCACGGCCGCCACCATTCCTGGGTGAGGGGACCATTGACCAAAGCTGCAATGCTCCCCTGAGATTGCCTGTCCCTTGTGATGACATCATCCTCCTCTGGATCCTGAAAAGACCCTTCCACTGGACTTCTAACAGATAGTGTCCATGTCATGCAGGCACAAATAGGGACACTGGAAGTAGGACACCAGCAGGTACTAAACAGAGATGGAGAAGACTTGCAGCTGCAGAGTCACATAACTGCAACTGAAGGTATGTAAAAAAGGGCTTCCTTTTTCTTTCCCACAATCAGATAGAGGGGATAGGAGGGAGGGGTTGAATGGTGGGTAAAAGTGATCTGAGTGGAGCGTTAACTGCAATATAGTGGGGTCACCAAACTGGCTATACTGTCTCAGGGGGATGCCTGGTTTACAAGACCGAAGTACACAACTACAATTTCCCTGTCGGGTGAAGAAATTAATCTATATGCATTTTTGCAAAGATTTTAATGTTTGGTTAGATTTTAGCTTTACCTTTGTTTGCAAAACATTAACTTTTTTTAATCAGTTTATTTAGACAAGATTTCTGGTTGCAACATACAGTCACTAAAGGACACAATCAGGGTTCTTTGTGAGGCCAGTGCAAAGGATGTACTTCTGAATTATTGTGTTGGTTTTCAGCTCTCTGACTATGTTGTTTCATGCTTATGCTGGCCATACACTATACGAAAAACCAGCCGAAATTCAGTCATTTAGCCAGTTTGTTCGTTTTTCGGCCAGTTGATGGGCACAAAATCGGTAATCGCTGTAGCTCTTTTAATCTGATTCTTCTATTTTGTATTTTATGGTTTTATGTTAAGAAGAATATAGATTGTTGAAGACGTACATTTAAACTATGATAATGGGACTGTGGCATGTTATTGTCGTATTATTATTGGCTTCTGCAAATTACATTGTTCTGGCTCTAGTAACCTGGCACCAATGTAACCCTGGTAATGCAGCATGTAATTTCCCAAATTTCCCACTTTACCAAGTACAGTATACTAACAAGGGGAACAATTTTCTATTCTTCATATGAAAGTTTTATAAGCTGGCCAGCCAAGGTGGATGATTCAAACCACAGACAGAAGTTAGATGCAGAAGTCCAGGATCTAACAAAATACCCTATTAAATCTATTTTTAGAATACTGGGAACATTTGTAAAGGTAACACTGTTAGGGTCGGTTCACACTGGGACGACTTGGGATCCGACTTGTACGCCCTCAAGTCGCCCCAGAAAGAGATTCACATTTAAGTGAATGGGAGCGTCTTAATAGACACTACTGAAGTCGCTCCGACTTCAGAGCGTACTCCCTGTACTACTTTGATCCGATTTTGATCCGACTTCAGCCTATTGACTATCATTGAAGTCGGATCAAAGTCGGATCGCCGTCCCGCATGATCCGACTTCGGCATGCGACTTGTGCTCAGATGATCTTGAGGGGGAACTCCGTGCCAAATTTTAAATAAAAATCCGGCATGGGTTCCCCCTCCAAGAGCATACCAGGCCCTTGGGTCTGGTATGGACCTTGAGGGGAACCCCCTACGCCGAAAAACGGCGTGGGGGGTCCCCAATCCATACCAGACCCTTATCCGAGCACGCAGCCCGGCCGGACAGGAATGGGGGTGGGGGACGAGCGAGCGCCCCCCCCCCATCCTGAACCGAACCAGGCCGCATACCCTCAACATGGGGCGTTGGTGCCTTGGGGGAGGGGGGCGCGCTGCGGCCCCCCCACCCCAAAGCACCTTGTCCCCATGTTGATGAGGACAAGGGCCTCTTCCCGACAACCCTGGCCGTTGGTTGTCGGAGTCTGCGGGCAGGGGCTTATCGGAATCCGGGAGCCCCCTTTAATAAGGGGGCCCCCAGATCCCGGCCCCCCACCCTATGTGAATGAGTATGGGGTACATCGAACCCCTACCCATTCACTTAGGGAAAGTGTCAATTAAAAAAAAAAACACTACACAGATTTTTAAAGTAATTTATTAGACAGCTCCGGGGGTCTTCTTCCGACTTCGGGGGTCTCTCCGGTTCTTCTCCGCGCTCTCCGGGTCTTCTGCCGGGCTCCTCCGCTATTTTCTGCTCTTTTGCTGCTCTTGCTATAGCGAAGGAGCCCGGTCTTCAATCTTCTGCCTTCTGCCCTCTTCTCCTGATGTTGACACGACGCTCTCTGGGGCTGGAATGCACTCTGAGCGCTCCGCTCTGACTTATATAGGTGGTGACCACGCCCCCTTATGCCGTCACAGTCCCTGGGCATGCTGGGACTGTGACGTTTTAGGGGGCGTGGTCATCACCCAATGACCACGCCCCCTTATGCAGTCATAGTCCCAGCATGCCCAGGGACTGTGACGGCATAAGGGGGCGGGGTCACCGCCTATATAAGTCAGAGCAGAGCGCACAGAGCATTCTAGCCGGAGAGAGCGTCGTGTCAACATCAGAAGAAGAGAAGAGGGCAGAAGACGGAAGACCGGGCTCCTCCGCTTTAGCAAAAGAGCGGCAGAAGAGAGCGGAGGAGCCCGGAGGAAGATCCGGAGAGCGTGGAGAAGAACCGGAGAGACCCCCGAAGTCGGAAGAAGACCCCCGGAGCTGTCTAATAAAATACTTTAAAAATCTATGTAGTGTTTTATTTTAAATTGACACTTTTTCCCTAGGTGAATGGGTAGGGGTACGATGTACCCCATACTCATTCACATAGGGTGGGGGGCCGGGATCTGGGGGCCCCCTTATTAAAGGGGGCTCCCGGATTCCGATAAGCCCTCCGCCCGCAGACCCCGACAACCAACGGCCAGGGTTGTCGGGAAGAGGCCCTTGTCCTCATCAACATGGGGACAAGGTGCTTTGGGGGGGGGGGCCCGCAACGCGCCCCCTCCCCCAAGGCACCAACCCCCCATGTTGAGGGCATGCGGCCTGGTACGGTTCAGGAGGGGGGGCGCTCGCTCGTCCCCACCCCCATTCCTGTCCGGCCGGGCTGCGTGCTCGGATAAGGGTCTGGTATGGATTGGGGGGGACCCCCCCACGCAGTTTTTTGGGCGTAGGGGGTTCCCCTCAAGGTCCATACCAGACCCAAGGGCCTGGTATGCTCCTGGAGGGGGAACCCATGCCGGTTTTTTATTTAAAATTTGGCGCAGAGTTCCCCTTAAAGATTCATACCAAACACAGTGGCGGGGATCCAAGTCGGATCCCCGTTCATTGAAAGTCGGACACATGTCGCAGGGCAAAGTCGGATCCAAAGTAGGACGGCTGTCGTGTCGCTCCTGTGTGAACCGGCACTTAGAGACCTCAGTGACAACTGGACTTCTCTCCTACTGAAATTTCTAATAACTTGGCTTGTCATTAAAGCCTACCTCTGACAAAAAAAATTTTGGATAGAGTGGAAAAGAGTTAAAATGACACTGTTGGCAGAAGGTCACTTTTGCACAAAAGCAAGCTTTAAAAACAAGGAAAAATATACTATACTTACCGTTCTGGCGGACTGTGTGGTAAAATGCCGCCTCTTCACTGCTCTTCAGTATTTGCAAGTATTTACTTTTCTACCGAGCTCTGATGACCCTAATGCCTCGTACACACGGTCGGACTTTGTTCGGACATTCCGACAACAAAATCCTAGGATTTTTTCCGACGGATGTTGGCTCAAACTTGTCTTGCATACACACGGTCACACAAAGTTGTCGGAAAATCCGATCATTCTGAATGCGGTGACGTAAAACACGTATGTCGGGACTATAAATGGGGCAGTGGCCAATAGCTTTCATCTCTTTATTTATTCTGAGCATGCGTGGCACTTTGTCCGTTGGATTTGTGTACACACGATCGGAATTTCCGACAACAGATTTTGCTGTCAGAAAATTTTATATCCTGCTCTCAAACTTTGTGTGTCGGAAAATCCGATGGAAAATGTGTGATGGAGCCTACACACGGTCGGAATTTCCGACAACAAGGTCCTATCACACATTTTCCGTCGGAAAATCCGACCGTGTGTACGGGGCATTTCCCCAATATCTCAATGAGGGTGTTGTCATATAGGTCACTATAGCATGTGCACTGCATTGTAGGATGTATAAGATGTACCAAAGCTCTGAATAACAGAGCCATGTTTAAAGACTCCAAGAGTATTCAACACAGAAGCTAAAAAATAAAAAGCAGTATGTAGATGATTGATTTTAGCTGTTTCTGCTAATTTAAAGCTTTTCTTCTTTTTTCTTTTTAAGACAGTTTTATTTTAAGTTAATGTTTTATGATTCAAATCATATGCCTGATTCAGTTCTAGGAAATAAAGCTATAAGGAGCGATGCAATAAATCAACATCCTCTAAAGATATTTGTGGTTTAGACTGTGGTAAATGCTATACTAGCCTGCAATTCCCAGCATGTTTCCATAATGAATAAATGTTTGATTCAAAAGCAATGTTTTTTATGAAAATGTGTAAACTTGGCATACTGTGCAGGAGTCCATCCATATACAAGCTAACAGAACATAAAACAGCAAATATAAACCACAAATCTCAAGAATAGTGAAAGCTTGATAGTTGTTATTATAGTTATAGTTTAAATAGTAGGTCGTGATTAAGTAATTTAAAGGCTATGGAAATTAATACATTTCTTAAAAAAGGGGAGATATTGCTTTTATTTCTTTTAAACTCTCCCATTATGTCTGTAAGTACATTTTATGTTTAATTAAAATTTTAATGAAAAAATCAAAAGTTTTAAACATACAAAATATCAAAACACCACACATAAGCCCCAACAATCTGGAGCAAGTAAAAAATAAAAAGAAAGACAACAATAACACAAATAACAAAAAAGAAAAAAATTAAGTAGATTGTGCACAAAACAAACAAGAATAAGTGAATTACAGCAATATTCCAAAAACAATCTGTACAATCATGACCAGGAACAACAGATAAACAGTCCATAGACAATGTTGAAACCCCCATATCTTGATCCCCAGCAAGCTTATAAGCCAGATATAACAGTACCAAACTAACCAAAGCCCCACCATGGACAAAAAAAGGCGTAAGGCAGTGGCCAAATGCTCCATGACCAAGACATAAAGAGGTGGGGATAAAGGACATCCTTGCTGAGTACTATTAGCCGTTGAGAATCTAGGGGATAGGGCGCTATTTATCCTAATCGGGGCATTCAGTTTGTATAAAGAGCCATTATCGCTGGTCTCCCACCAAGCTGGGACAACGTTTGGGTCAGAAACAGCCGGCTCACCCTGTTGAACACCTTTATGGCATCAACAGGTAATAGGCAGACAGGGAGATCATTAGACCGAGCAGCTCTGTCCGTTACCAGTAGAGTTTTAGGGGTATTATCCCAAGCCTCCTATTCCTGCACAAAACCAGCTTCGTCGGTATGTATCAGAGGAGAGGCTGGAGGCAGAAGGCAGTCATGTTGGCATACATTTTTATGTCCACACCAATTATGGAGATAGGATGATAGCTGGAACAAAGGTGCAAGTCTTTGTCCTGTTTGGGGAACAAAGAGATATGCGCCTCAAGGCTCTGAGCAGCGAAAGAGATGTCCGTGGATATAGAGTTGAAAACCCGCAGCAAGAAGGGGGCTATAACATCCTTGAAGGCCTTGTAAGACTTTGGGGAAAAGTCACCTGGGCCAGGGCATTTACCCGCAGAGTTAGCTGAAATAGTAGCAAGGAGTCCCTAATGTCGGCATCCATTGTCGGTAAGGCAAAAGAAGAGGAAGGAACTTATGGTTTGGAAAGATGTAAATTGTACAAAGCTGAGAAATAATCTCAAAAGGTCTCATGCAGCCAAGAAGTGATCGTGGTCAAGTCACTCGAAGGGGTTCTAATTAGAGGTCGACCGATATGGGTTTTTCTCTGGCCGATGCCGATATTTAGAAATCTCGGTGGCCGATGGCCGAAATGTGATGCCGATTTTTTTGGGCCGATATATTAGGCCGATTTTTTTTTCTTTTTTTTTTCCCCCCTTCATCTCATAAAATATAACAGTTAGACCCCTTTCACACTGGGGCGTTTTTCAGGCGCTTTTGGGCTAAAAATAGCGCCTGTAAAGTGCCTGTAAAATGGCTCCCCTGCAGTCTCAGTGTGAAAGCCTGAGTGCTTTCACACTGAGGCGATGCGCTGGCAGGATGGTAAAGAAAAGTCCTGCAAGCAACATCTTTGGAGCAGTGTATACCACCACTCCTGCCCATTGAAATTTATGCGCACCGCTGCCGAAGCGCCTGCAAAGCGTTTTGGCAGCGGCGCTTCAGGGGCGCATTTAACCCCTTCCACGGCTGCTAGCTGGGTTATAAGCGCCCCACTAGCAGCCGAATAGCGCCGCTAAAATGACGGTAAAGCGCTGCTAAAACTAGCAGTGTTTTACCGTCAACGCATGCCCGCTCCAGTGTGAAAGCAACCTTAAGTGATACAGAAATTTTTTTACATTTAAACATTTATTAAACAAAACAAACCTCCAATCAGTTCACTTGTATGTAGAATTAAAAAAAAAAAAAAACTATATCTTAATTATTAAATATACAAAAACAGGTAATCAAAACTTTTGGACGAAAAAAAATGGGCTAACTTTACTGCTTAGTTTTTTTTTTTTATTTATTAATGTATTTTTTTTTTTAAAATTGCGTTTGAAAGACCCCTGCGCAAATACCGTGTGACATAAAATATTGCAACAACCGCTATTTTATTTCCTAGGGTCTCTGCTAAAAAAAATATATATATAATGTTTGGGGGTTCTAAGTGATTTTCTAGCAGAAAATACAGGATTTTTACTTGTAAGCAACAAATGTCAGAAAAGATTTAGTCTTTAAATGGTTAAACTGAGAGCTTCTACACACAGAGCTCAGTTCATTCATAAGTGTAAACATTGTATCCTTCAGGTTCTTTTTATCAGATTTGGCAGGCTGCCCAGAGGAGGGAGAAGTCGCTTCACAGAAGATTTCAGACAACTTGCATTGACTTCTATTACAGAAGTCATTTGCAAGTCGCGCTGAAGTTATATCTGCCTTTTTTATCAGCACAATCGGCCGATGCCGATTAAGTAAAAAACACCAAATATCGGCCGATATATCGGCCGGCCGATCTATCGGTCGACCTCTAGTTCTAATAGTAAGTATAAGAGTCTGAGAAGAACGAGGGTGGAGTGAACAGGCCAACCACTGCATTTGTCCTCGAAACGGTATCTACTAGGCCTAGCGACGCTGGTAGGTATTGTAAGAAGCATCATACAGTTGCAGCAAGGATGTCCTAGTGGTGGAAATGTTTGCCTGGAGTTCCTGCGAAGGTGAGGATTTATTCTCCAATGCCCAGAGTTTATCCAGCACTTTTTGGATACATTCTAAGCTCCTTCTTGAGTCTTGCACCAAGTTGGATACACACCTCGTGCAACTCAGCCTCAAGAGCTTCCCATTGTAAAGGCAGCAGGGTGACGTTTGCAGCGTGGTCGGAAATAAAGTTTTGAATAGCTGTTGTGATGGCCTGCAGACAAAGAGAATCTGCAAGAAGATTATTGTTCAGGCATCCAGTCCAATTGGACTAAAGGGCCAGGGGAGGATAAAAGGTGAGAAACAAAGGGGAATGGTCAGACTTGTAAGTAATTTTTAAAGCTGAATGCCAGCAAAAAAAGCATCACAAAAATGCAAAAGCAGCTTCTGCAAAAGCTGTTCCCCACAGTAATTCCTTTCTGCAACTAAATGTTGTAGGTTTTGTTGGTTGAATTACAGTCAGCATTATTAAACCCACTTCTTCTTAGCCCAGGGTCTCATGTACACACCCCCTAGGGCTACATCATGACAGCAGCAACCACATAAGAACCAACCACCACTGTTGCTCGATAAGAAGTGGAAGGACCATGATGCCATTGGACCAGCAAGAAGACTGCTGGATTAAAGTATGTATGCTTTTATTTATTTATTTTAGCACAGCTGTGTCTATTCTTCCCTAGTACAGGGCCACACCAGTCTAAACCTCTCTGCTCTACTGGTTACTTCATTTACAAGACTAGACCTCTTGTCTGCTCGCATACAGAATGCTACTTGCTTAGATTTAGACTCTGTTTAGGCAAGGACTATCTCTGTCCCTTCACATTGAAAAAGTCTAAAGCTGGCTATAAACAGCTAGAATTTAATTCAATTCCTGCTGAATCAGCCAAAATTTGAGCTGTTGGTAGCCCTGTTGGCACCACCTGGCTCAACAAAAGTCAAATTTTTAATTGCCTTTTGTTGAAGGAGCCAGGTGGAAAATTGTCATTCGAACAGTGGCTGCATCCAATCAGAGGAGTCCCGACAGCTGCTTACCCAATCAGGGACCCTTTCCATGCAGAAACCGGTTCTACAGTATGTCCATTTTGGCACAGTGACAAAGTATCTATCTGTCACAGGTCATAAAATAATCTTTTGTGTAATCAATATGGGGGTGCCAACTTCTCCTTCCACTATTATTCTACCCTAAGTGATATCTTTGGCTGCTGCCCCTTTAATAGTGCAAACAAAACACTATACACTGTAATAATCAAAAAACTAAAAAGTAAGGTGCTGCCCTAATAACCAAGCTCTAAATGCATAGATCTCATATAGTGCATCAATTACAATTAAACAGTGAAACAAAAAAAAAGTCCATCATCAGTTAAACTTGCAGATGAATCAATTCACAAGTCCATACAAGATGACAAATGACCAATCACCATGCTCTTCAAAAGAATATGTGTAAATTGTGCCTAAATCTTCAACATATAGTGCTCCACCAGGTGTGTAAAATAAATATGCACTCACAAAAACCATTCGGCCAACAAAGTGACCATCGGGCATATAAAAACACAAATCCACCTCCCAGGGTACCGGAACAGAATCTTCCAGCAAACACCTCTTTCCATATTCTCACTATATACCTCTGTTTATTCACAGCCCTCTCTTCTCTACATCCACTCAAAGTCTAGATTTTTTTTAAAGCTTGTTTGAGCCTGAGCTCGGACAGTAGGGCTCCCTTCAGCTTGCCCTTAACAGGTCTCCACATCCCACAACACAAGAGCTCACACACTAGAGATCAAGCAAGTCTTCTAGTGTCAGATTGCCTGCTGCGCTATCACAGTCCCACTATCGCTGTTCACCTCCATTACTATTGTAAAAAAAAATTCCACTATATATACCTATGTTTGTAGTTGCTATAACTGTCACGCAAACCAATTAATATACATTTATTGGGATTCTTTTTTTACCAGACATGTAGAAGAATACATTTTGGCCTAAATTTATGGAGAAATAAATAAAAAAAAATGTTATCATTTTTTTTAAATCATATATGAATTATGATATTCGTTCTGGCCAGAAAAGTCTGAAAACAGAGAGCAAGTCTCTGAAGACCACGATAAAAAAATAACTTTTATTTCCTCATCTTATCCAAAGATTCCTGTGAGAGTGGTGCTCAGAATAAAATCAGAATCTGCCACAGCACTACATTGTACAGATTACTAAGCAGTGTTCAGAAAAAGCCATGTTTTAATATTCTGCTTCAAAATGATGGTCTAGATGTAGATTAATCAGTAGTAAAGCTAGGCCAAAAATTTTATTTACGAAATAGCAATGGTATAAAAAAATGTATATCTACCACCTTTATAATAGAGAAAAAAATATATACAGTGTCTCACAAAAGTGAGTACACCCCTCACATTTTTGTAAATATTTTATTATATCTTTTCATGTGACAACACTGAAGAAATTACACCTTGCTACAATGTAAAGTAGTGAGTATACAGCTTGTTTAAAACTGTAAATTTGCTGTCCCCTCAAAATAACTCAACACACAGCCATTAATGTCTAAACCGCTGGCCTCAAAAGTGAGTAGATCCCTAAATGAAAATGTCCAAATTGGGCCCAATTAGCCATTTTCCCTCCCGGGGTCATGTGACTTGTTAGTGTTACAAGGTCTCAGGTGTGAATGGGGAGCAGGTGTGTTAAATTTGGTGTTATCGCTCTCACTCTCTCATACTGGTCACTGGAAGTTCAACATGGCACCTCATGGCAAAGAACTCTCTGAGGATCTGAAAAAAGAATTGTTGCTCTAAAAAGATGGCCAAGGCTATAGGAAAGGTGCCAAGACCATGAAACTGAGCTGCAGCACGGTGGCCAAGACCATACAGCGGTTTAACAGGACAGCTTTCACTCAGAACAGGCCTCCCCATGGTCGACCAAAGAAGTTGAGTGCACGTGCTCAGCGTCACATCCAGAGGTTGTCTTTAAGAAATAGACATATGAGTCCTGCCAGCATTGCTACAGAGGTTGAAGGGTGGGGGTCAGCCTGTCAGTTCTCAGACCATACGCCGCATGCTGCATCAAATTGGTCTGCATGGCTGTCGTCCCAGAAGGAAGCCTCTTCTAAAGATGATGCACAAGAAATCCCGCAAACAGTCTGCTGAAGACAAGCAGACTAAGGACATGGATTATTGGAACCATGTCCTGTGGTCTGATGAGACCAAGATAAACTTATTTGGTTCAGATGGTGTCAAGCGTCTGTGGCGGCAACCATTGAGGAGTACAAAGACAAGTGTGTCTTGCCTACAGTCAAGCATGGTGGTGGCAGTGTCATGGTCTAGGGCTGCATGAGTGCTGCCGACACTGGGGAGCTACAGATCATTGAGGGAACCATGAATGCCAACATGTACTGTGACATACTGAAGCAGAACATGATCCCCTCCCTTCGGAGGCTGGGCCGCAGGGCAGTAGTATTCCAACATTATAACAACCCCAAACACACCTCCAAGACGACCACTGCCTTGCTAAAGAAGCTGAAGGTAAAGATGATGGACTGGCCAAGCATGTCTCCAGACCTAAACCCTATTAAGCATCTGTGGGGCATCCTCAAACGAAAGGTGGAGGACCGTAAGGTCTCTAACATCATCCAGCTCCGTGATGCTGTCTAGGAGGAGTGGAAGAGGACTCCAGTGGCAACCTGTGAAGCTCTGGTGAAATCCATGCCCAAGAGGGTTAAGGCAGTGCTGGAAAATAATGGTGGCCACACAAAATATTGACACTTTGGGCCCAATTTGGACATTTTCACTCATTTATTCAGTGTTGTCACATATAAAGATATAATAAAATATTTACAAAAATGTAAAGGGTGTACTCATTTTTGTGAGATACTCTACATGCCCTTGCTCTAGTTTTCTGCACTCTATGGGAAGCAAAACTGTAAGTTACCCATACACGTGAGATGGCGATCACCTAATATGGTAATTTTTGTTCTTTTAGCACTCTACAGTGGTGGAGGGTAGCTGGATTGTTTTAGCAAGGCTAGCCTTCCTATGTCTGCAGGCATATTTAATTTTTGAGAGGAAAGGTTCACAATAAAGAAATTCTAGCTAGAGGCTACACAGCTTAAGGTAGTCATTAATTCTCACTTTTTGCATGCCAACTTGTTGATCTGTAGGGAATCCATTGATTAGAAATCCAGGCAATTATGATTAATAAACTGTGTGATTTCCTAAAAACTGGAAATGTCTGCAGGCTAATATTCTCATGAATAAAAAACAATTCACCCGGCATGCAAACCAAGATACACCTCACTACTGCTGATGCTTGTGAGTAAAAAGTATGCAGGATAAGGCAAGTTGGAATTTGTTTAGAATGTATTAACCACTTCAATATCAGGCACTTACACACCTTCCTGCCCAAGCCAATTTTCAGCTTTCAGCGCTGTCGCAATTTGAATGACAATTGCGCGGTTATGCTACACTGTACCCAAATTTTGTATCATTTTGTTCCCACAAATAGAGCTTTTATTTGGTGGTATTTGATCATCTGTGCGATTTTTACTTTTTGCACAACAAATAAAAAAAGACTGAAAATTTAGAAAAAAAATTAAGTTTTTCTTAGTTTCGGTTAAATTTTTTTGTAAATAAGTAAGTTTTCTTCTTTAATGATGGGTGTTATCCTGAAGGACGTCATATGACGCCCAGTCAGGATAACTGAACCATCGCCCAGCCGTCATTCTGCTATAGGGTGGGCGGGAAGTGGTTAAAGGATAAGTTCACCTTTGGAAACATGTTACATGTTCAATCCGTTTTTAGGGTGGAACATGTAACATGTTCAAAAGGGTGAAGCCGCTGCCTGACCCCACTCCATCCCTCCCTGTGACAGCAGTACAGGGAGAAATTCCCTGCACTAGCTGTCACTTTTTGAAATCAGCACATTGATACTTCCTGTCAGTGTATCTGCTTGCCTGTACAGGATGTACAGATACACAGAAAGATCTGCAGGAGACCTTCATGGCACCAGTGATCTGCTTATCGCTGGTGCAATGCTTTACAGGCTCCAAAAAAATATAATAAATGCACATTTTTTTTACCTGCAAAAAAAGATGTGCATTTATTTATTTATTTTTTAACTGAACTTATGCTTTAGGAAACCTTTTAACTCAAGAAACATGGAAGGTAGCACTGCTAACTTTCTTCTGAAAATGCTGGTTACCTGGTTGTCCTGGGTTTTTCAGGCACTGACCAGGAATAAGTATGCAGGTTGGTAAAGCAGATTAAAGTGTATGTTAACCCATTTCATATTGCTGATATGTATCTTGCATCATGTCCTTGTGATAAAAATTATCCTATTCTCTTTGTATTTCTTCCTTTGTGTGAAATTCCTGGTGATCCTGCCAGTCTCCCTACCTCCTAACTAAAATTGACCACACTGAAGCACATCTTTCCCAGCTTGATCAGTTTTCTGGCTCCAATGGCCAAGGCGTGCTGAAGACTACACACACTGATATATGCCTCACTGCAGTTTCCAACCCACTTCTCCACCCCTAATGCAGCTGAAAAAGTTCATGTGATCCAAAATTTTTTTCCCCATTGTAGAAAATTGGATCATGGTTTATTTGGGTTTTTGTGTCTACCTTTGGATCAGCTGTGGATATTGGATAGTGTATATGAAGGTTATCTATTTGTGTGTTTTTTTTCTCTCTGCACCCCCTCCTTTCTCCTCTGGGGGCAGGGTGGAGTCCCTTCAATTTTTTCATCTTTTTTTTAGGCACTTTTCATCGTAGATGTTCATTTTCAAGCAGCTACAATGTGGGCAGATTTGCTGGGCAACCCCATGTTACAGTGTTTTTAATATGAACATGGATCTTTCATGTATATACAACTGAATTAGATGTGAGTTGTCAATCTATACGGCTTTCTCTTGTCTGTGTGTTATCTTATGCTGTAGATGCATTTTTTATTGTTGACTGTCTGTTTTTCAACTTTATAGACCAGGCCCGGACTGGGACACAAAATAGGCCTGGGCATTTTAGACTGAGCAGCCAATTTTTCCAGGGACCTGGGGGGGGTGTGTGTGTCGGTCCTCCACGCTGTAATGCACAGGGACACCGTGATATAAATATAAAGGGGACTGTACTGTAAAGGGGCACTGTAATGATTATGAATTAATGAAGAAATGTGTTGGATATAGGATGTTGTATCCATATGTTCTATACATTGATTATTCTGTATTCATGATCATGTTCAGTACTTTGTGTATACTTTTCTTTCAATAAATATTTTTTATCTATTCCTATCGCTTTTTGGTAATGCCTTTAAAATCCCACCCTTAGGGATTTTCTCTTCTTTTGTCCTTTACGGGATATGGCACACTGGGAAATCTATATTATCAGAATCTATTTCAGAATTGGATGGACTTGTGTCTTTTTCAACCAGATTAACCATGTAACTTAAAAAAGTATTTATAATATTTTTACATATGTATACAAAAATGTTTTGCTTTGCATTTCTATTTTAAATCGAATGGGTTGTCTTACACTTTAACTGCTCCCCACGTACCATTTGTACTTGTGTGACATTGTGCTGGGCATATGTTAATCCTGGCTGTCACTGACAGTATAGGTCTCCACTGGCAAGCAGGAACCAGTCAGCTTGGTTCCTGATCATGTAACCACTGTGTTAGCTATAACCTCACTTATAAAAAATGAAAGCCTTCAACTTGCAGAGGAACACTGCCAACATCAGTGTTCAATGTTGTAATTAGATTATACATTATAGTATTTATTAGATTGTCAAATAAATGTAATAAAACATTCATTTTTTTAATGAATTTATCAGTCTATAATAGTTTTTATTAAAGCAGTGCACCAAATAAAAGCCTTATATGCAATAAAAATTACTGTATTTATTGGGGTATAACACGCATCTTAACTTTAGGAGTTTAGGAGGGAAGTTTCAGGAAAAAAACTTTCCACGGCCCACTGCATGGTACACAGAACCCAATATAACACACAGCCCCCTGCAAAGCACACAGAGCCCCCTGCATATCACACAGCTCCCTGTATAGTACACAGAGCCCCCTGCATAACACACAGACCCCCTGCATAACACACAGCCCCCTGCATAACACACAGACCCCATGCATAGTACACAGAGCCCCCTGCATAGTACACAGAGCCCCCTGCACAGTACACAGCCCCCCGCATAACACACAGCCCCCTGCATAGTACACAGAGCCCCCTGCATAACACACAGACCCCCTGCATAACACACAGACTCCCTACATAGTACACAGAGCCCCCTGCATAACACACAGACCCCCACATTGTACACAGACCCCCGCATTGTACACAGACCCCCACATTGTACACAGACCCCTTTCATTATAAAGCCCCCCCTTCCTCGTCTGCACTCCCAGGAGACCCTCAGTCTCCTGGGATAGCATTGCCAGTATGCTCTGGAGTATAGAGGGCATCGCTGCTGGCCCCTTCTCATGTGCCGCTCCTCCCATGTCAATCGTTGTGGATCGGAGCTTCTGAATATCTCCATTGGTGCCGGTCACGTGACTGCTCTCCTCTCTTTCATTGACAGTCCCATGGCCGCTCTCCTCCTTCAATCAAAAGGTACGCTCGAGGAGGGGCGGAGCGGGAGGAAGGGAGCGACCAGAATGAGCAGCGTTGGTGGAGGGATTTGGAGGCTTGGATTTGCATTGATAGTGGCACGGGGGGGTGGCATGTGGGAGGGGGCTGGCAGTGGTGTTTTCTGGGAGGGGGCTGGCAGTGTTTGGAGTGTGCTGGCAGCGCTGTTCCAGGGCCAGGAGAGGTGAGGCGGCCGGCCTGACACCCTCCAAATGGGTGGCACCCGAGGTGGACCCCCCGATCCCTGTCCCCCCCTTGGTAAAAAAAACAGATATCGGCATATAACACGCAGACACGGTTTACCCTCTGTTTTTAGGGTAAAAAAGTGTGTGTTACAGTAATTGGGTATGCAAATTATTCACATCATTAATGTCAAGTTAACATGGAACTACACTGCATCTGAGTACCACAAGCCAAAAATGGTAGCATTTCTGGGCATGGCCATCTTCAGTAAGAGCAGATGATTCATGTAGCATATACTTCCTGGAATCCATCTGCTCAAGCATGCTGGCAGGGGATTGTGCTTATGTGAGAAAATCCTGCCTCCCCTCCTGAAGACTCCTGGGATGTATGACCTCATTTTCCTAGACCTGGAAACTAAGTAGTAATGGAAGAAATGTAAAAAAAAAAGTTTAAAACAAGTAAATATGATACACTTTCCTATCTACTTCATATTGTCACAAGTATTGTGACGCCTGCCTTTACACCATTAACTTTAATGGCATCCCAGTCTTAGTCCGTAGGGTTCAATATTGAGTTGGCCCACCCTTTGCAGCTATAATAGATTCAACTCTTGTGGGAAGGCTGTCCACATAGTTTAGGAGTGTCTTTATGGTTTGACTATTCTTCCAGAAGCACATTTGTGAGGTCAGGCACTGATGTGGACAAGATGGCCTGGCTTGCAGTCTCCGCTCTAATTCATTTCAAGGGTGTTCTATCGGGTTAAGGTCAGGACTTTGTGCAGGCCAGTCAAGTTCCTCCACCCTAGTTGGCACCCTAGTTCCAGTGAGGGGAACTCTTAAGGTGTCAGCATACCAAGACAATTTGAACAATTTCATGCTCTCAACTTTGTGGGAACAGTTTGGGGATGGTCCACCATGACTGCGCACCAGTGCACAAAGCAAGGTCCATAAAGACATGGATGAGCGGGTTTGTTGTGGAGGAGCTTGACTGGCCTGCACAGAGTCCTGACCTCAACTTGATCGAACACCTTTGGGATGAATTGTAGCGGAGACTGCGAGTCATGACGTCCAACATCAGTGCCTGACCTCACAAATGTGCTTCTGGAAGAATGGTCAAACATTTCCATAGAAACACTCCTAAACCTTGTGGACAGCCTTCCCAGAAGAGTTGAAGCTGTTATAGCTGCAAAGGGTGGGCCAACTCAATATTGAACCCTATGGACTAAGACTGGAATTCCATTAAAGATCATGTGCGTGTAAAGGCATGTGTCCCAATACTTTTGGTAATATAGTGTATTTACAAATGGTCCCAGCATAAGGATTAAAAATAGTCAATGTTGATTGAGAGTGTGAAGTTCCGCTTTAACAACTCATGCTGACACTGCTAAATTTCAGTTAAGCATCAATGACATTTGAGCACCAAAGGGTTAAAGCCAAGCTCCTAATCTGCATACCTGTTCCAAGTTAGTAGTTAGAAAGTAGCTAAGCCACTAGAAAAGCATTACAGGTAACTAGTATTTATAGAAGAAATCAATAATAGCAACCTCCATACTTCCTATGTACAGGAATGTCTTAATGAGATTAATTATTTTAGTTGCCCCTTAATTTATTTTTCATGTTTAATAAGGACATTTGTGGAATGGCTGTTTTTGTTTTAACTACTTCAATACCAGGCACTTACGCACCTTCCTGCCCGAGTTAATTTTCAGCTTTCAGCGCTGTCGCAATTTGAATGACAATTGAGCGGTCATGCTACACTGTACCCAAACAAATTTTGTATCATTTTGTTCCCACAAATAGAGCTTTCTTTTGGTGGTATTTGATCACCTCTGCGATTTTTACTTTTTGTGCAACAAATAAAAAAAGAGCGAAAATTTTGAAAAAAATTAAGTTTTTCTTTGTTTCTGTTAATTTTTTTTGTAAACAAGTAAGTTTTCTTCTTCAATGATGGGCACTGATATGGATGCACTGATGGGCACTGATAAGGTGGCACCGATGGGCATCAATGAGGTGGCACCGATGAGGTGGCACTGATGAGCACTGATGATGGGCACTGATAGGCTGCATCGATATGCGGCACTGATGGGCACTCATAGGTGGCACTGATGGGCACTCATAGGCGGCACTGATGGGTGGCACAGATGGGCACTGATGGTCACTGATAGGTGGGCACTGATGGGCATAGATGGGCACTGGGAGGTGGCACTGATGGGTGGCACTGATGACACTGATGGGTGGCACTGATGACACTGATGGGTGGCATTGCTGGGCATCACTTTTTTTTAGCTGGACCATAATGTTGCCAGTCAGTGCCCATTTGTGGGCACTGATTGGCATGTATTGTGCAAATTTTTTCATATGTGGATGGCCATGGTGTACATACCTGGCCATCCACATGTTGCCCCCTTCCCTGGTGGTCCTGGGCGGCATGATGGTGGTCCTGGGTGGGCATCCGTGGGGGGGGCTGCACTGATAAACAATCAGTGCAGACCCCCCCTGTCAGGAGAGCCGCCGATTGGCTCTCCTCTACTCTCGTCTGTCAGACGCCAGTGAGGAAAAGGCGGTCACGGCTCTTCCTGTTTACACTGTGATCAGCCATGATTGGACAAGGCTGATCATGTGGAAAGGAGTCATTGGAGGCTCTTTACCGAGATCTGTGTAGCGGTGTGTCAGGCCGGGCTCGCGGCGGCTGTTATCCTGAAGGACGTCATATGACGCCCAGTCAAGATAACTGAACCACTGCCCGGTTGTCATTCTGCTATAGGCCGGGCGGGAAGTGGTTAATGGACCTCCTCTAACACTGTATAGGTAGCTCTTTTTTAATGTTTTTGTTTTTTTTCCTTGCAGATGAAGAATAAAAGCTATACAACCCATAGTGCACAGAAGCTGGGGAAACATTTTTAAATCCCTCTAAACACTTATTTTGTAATCCGCAAATACAATAGTTGAAGAGTGCTGAACATTTTATTTGCCTCTAAATAAAAAATGTCTTTATAATTAAATTGTCTCATATTAGGATCTTAATTCAACATTTATCAATAGAAGCAGCATGACAAAATATGATTCGTTGTCTTGTCTATTGAACACAATTATTGCCAACAGCTGGCAGAAGAGTTGTAAGTCCTAGAGCAGAAACGGCTGATTAGCCTCATTTGGCACAGCATTTCGCTTTTAATCAAAGTAATGCAAAAACTGAGTTCTTAATGTTTCTTTAATTTACCACTTTTCAGATGATTCTCTGTTTGGGTTTTTTTTCTCCATAACAGAATATTGATTGCACATCGTTGGTCACCTTGTAGACAAACTTTGCTGAAAAAAGTACAAGTAGAATTTCCAGGCCGTGCTGTGGCAATGAAGCTAAAACCAACACCATTTCTATTTATTTATTTTGGACATTGACGTTATATTTACAGACAACTGTATTGCCATCAATTGTTTGAGAGAGCATCAGGAGGACTAGAGACATGCTAGAGACATGCTATTGCATATGAACACACATGTCCGATTCATCTAACAATGCTTAAAATTTATTTGTAGTGATTTTCTGCAGTTCTATCGTTATTATGGTCCAGACTATTAAACAAAAAACAACCAGGTTAGCCCCTTAAGAATGAAGGTAAAACAAATCTCAATGTTTTAAACCAGTTTTGTAACTTTAGGATGGGTTAATAACACTGGACATAGCTTTGCAATTACGGTTCATATTTTTTTTTGTTCAGCCAGCAGGCCATACAAGAAAAACAAACAGATTCCTCCATCCACACAAGCGCGGGAGATGGAGAAAATCCCCCCTCCCCCCACCGTTGGGACATCTGATGATCAACTTCTGTCAAACAGGAAAAGCTTCACATAGATTGAAAGTGCCTGCTGAACTAGCTGAATTTCAATTAATCTATGGCCAGCTTTAGGTGTTACTTTATTAAAGTTATTCTGAAGGCTGAGTTTTTTTTTTTTCACCTTAATGCATTCTCTGCATTAAGGTAAAAAAACTTTCTGAGTGCAGCTCTCCCCCCCAGCCTCACCTTATACTTACCTGAGCTCGCTCTTGATCCAGTGATGTGCACGAGAGCAGCAGCTCTCTCGGTTCTTTCCCTCCTCATAGGCTCAGAGTCAACCACAGCCACTGAGGCTGGAGTTGGGGGCTGGGTCACTCCTTTTGGGCTAGGAAGCCAATCATATCTGACACCCAAATGTGTCTAAGACTCCTCCTTAAAGGAGAAGTACAGCCAAAGCTTGTTTGGCTGTTTTTCCCTGTGGATCACAGGAGTGCAGTTTGTTTTGCACTCCTGTGACTCGTTTTCAGCAGACAGCGGGCTGAAGTCCTCTGTCTGCTGACGTCACAGAGCTGGCACAGGGTTGGGCAAGATCATGACACTGGAGATCTGCCCACATGCTTGGACCGGCACCTGGCTCAGCCTCTCAGTGGGCCGCTCCTGCCCCCTCCACAGCCCAGTGCTCCAGTGAGCAAGGAGGGGGCAAAGCAGAGAGTGGTGGCTGACAGTCACCAGCTCTCTGCTCGAGAACTGAGCGTTCTGTGGTGTTAGATCTCTTGGTTCTCAGTGTTAGAGCCAACGGGGGACAGATGCAAAATCGGACCGGTGCTGCATCCACCTAGGTAAGTCAAAAACCCCAAACCCCATACTTCTCTTTTAAGAGTATGTTTACCCCTTTAGAAAAAGGAAGGTCTAACCTGACATTCATTTTCCCCTGTGCCTGGAGGGCAGATTCAGTCTCACTAGCAGTATGTTCCCCCACGGGGAAACACCAGCTCATTCAAAATCCTGGTGTTTGTAGGCCAAAATCACCGCTGTATCTTAACATGCAAGGCTTTGATGTAAGAGTCACAGAGGACTTTCTCCACAATCCGAACAAACCTGAGCACCTCTTGCTATAGCCACTTGTTTGTAAGGTGGAACAAATCATACATTTGCAGACACTGTGCTCGGATGGCCATAATAACTCAGAATCTGGCTAAGATTTCTCATTTAAGTTTAGGACATTCCTTGATATTCTGAGGTTGGGGTGATTTGGGGCTCCCTCAAAAAAAAAAAAAAGACTGCCAGAACTTCAGCCTACTCCTCTTGGGTTCCATATTCTGTAACGCTCTCAAAGATATCGATTCAGACATAAACATCACCCTCCAGGGACGATCTCCAAAAACTTAAAAAGAAAAAAGTTTGAGATACCTTGGAGTGGGGATGGTAGGTGCAAATGGCAATAATAAATTCTATACAAAGTATTTAAATGTGATGAAGTAGCTCCAGTGCTTGTGTAATTTCTCAGCTCCAATGGGATGGGATCGGTTGATCAACAGTTTTTAAAGCAGTCCATGCAGGGTAAACCACAGGGATGGATGAGTATAGGGATGGATGGAAGCTCAGATCATTCTGCGGCAGAGCTCATCAGACCTGGGAAGGATCCTCAATAGCATGTGGAGACACAAAGGTGGCCACAGCGCAGGAATCAATAAGCACATACTACCATTTATTAAAAACACAAATACACACTTACATTCTGTTAAATGAAATGCTGCTTGGACTTGGAGGCAACAGACAGGATGGAGAGATGGAAAACAGCAGTCAGCCAACTGGAAAAAAACTGTCACGCACAGGGATCCGGACCCGCCTTGTGTAGATGGATCTACAGCAGCATCTGTAGATTACCTTGACGAACATGGCAAGTAAATGATAAAGGAGACAGGACCTCTAAAACACGTTGTACACACCCCTTTACACCCTTTGATGCTTGCTCTGTTCTTCGAGGTAGTCTGCAGACACCACTGTTGTTCCAGCTACACAAGGTGGAGCCGGATCCATGTGCATGAAAGTTGTTTGCCGGTCAGCTGACTCCCTACTGTCTGTTCCCTCCACGTCCTTTCAGCATTTTGTTTACAAGAATGTAAGTGTGGATTTGTGTTTTTAATTAATGTTACTGTGCTCTTATTGATTCCTGTGCTGTGGCCATCTTTGTGTCTCTACAATTTCCAAAAACACTCTGCAACACCTGTCGAGGGGCTCAAGTCAGTCCTGTTTTGCTTTGTTCACATAATTGTCTTGCTTGTATCTTTTAGGTTACTAAAGACAGAAAGATAGAGCAAGAAAGTAGAAACCCCTGTAGTATATTAATGTACGTTTACTAAACAAGAATGTTGTACATACAAACTACTTACAATCATAGGAAAACAATATACAACATACAGAGTATTACAATTATGCATAGAACATGCATGCATCCACTATCTTCTTATTTGCAAATGAGCACTCACAGCAAAAGGCTATTTAGCTTGGGTTATAGGTCATGATTTTCATAAAAAAAATAAAATACTCAATTGACTGCAGCAAACCAGGTACACTCGTAGCATAGATGTAGCAGGGACGTACAGTGAGGCCAGTGGCTGGTGAGGCACTGGCTAGTATCAGAGCCAGATACAAACAGGTTACCTACACTGCGATTGTTAGCGCGAGTGTAATAATTCTAGCACTAGAACTCCTTGGTAACTCTAAACATGTAATCTGTAAAAAATTGAAAAACGTTGCCTATGGAGATTTTTAAGTACTTGAAGATTTTCCCCAAAAAAACGCATTTGAAAAATTGCTGCGCAAATACCATGTAACATAAGAAGTTCGAACGACCACCATTTTATTCCCTACGGCAGTGATGGTGAACCTTGGCACACCAGATGTATTGTAACTACATTTCCCATGATGCTCATGCACTCTTCAGTGTAGTTGAGCATCATGGGAAATGTAGTTCCAAAACACCTGGGGTGCCAAGGTTCACCATCATTGCCCTAAGATGTCTGCTAAAACAATATATATAATTTTGGGGGGTTCTAAGTAATTTTCTAGCAAAAAAATTATGATTATTACATGTAGGAGAGAATTGGCCTGGGTGGCAAGGGGTTAATTACTATAAGTAATACACAGATAATTACTATATAATTCATTTACTATATTTTCAAAAACTGTACTCAAGCAGGTGGCTTAATGGACAAATTACTGAAGTTTGAAGTTATAACTTCAAATCAGTAATTTCACAGTAAATAGATAAATAATAAATTATCTTATAACATTTAGCATAATAATATATGATTTAGCTTGATTATAACAGTACCTTTTCAACAGCAGCAGCAGATTCTCATTCTCCCTCTTAACTGTGTGAGAAAAACATGGGATTGTGGGCAAATCTTATACCCATAAACCCATGTTTTTTCCTTGTAGTTAAGAGGGCTGGGCTGAAACGGAGTATTTGTCTTTTAAACACATGCCCCCTTCTATGACACTGCAGTGAGAGGCATGCCTCCACTGCAGCATTTTTATTGGACAGCTGGGGCTAATGGTACTTTACCATTGGTCCAAGACTCCAAGCTGTCCATTGAGTTCAGTACCTCTGACAAGGAGTCAGGAGAGGCACTGTGAGCTCAACCTCTCAGTCTGTTGCAAACAGAGTGTCCCAGCTTGTATTTAAACTAGCCGTTTGGTATGTAGCTTCTGACAGGCTGTGCAAGGAGCCCTATATCTCCAGAACTATAGGTCGTAGGAGCTCCATTTTTACCAGTGGTGGGGTAGGACTTATATTGCCTATCCCCCAAATTTGGGGTCTCTGTGACCTCAGGTTGCCCAGCTACGACCCTCGAAGCTCGATTTTTTTTTTTCAATGTTCATGACTTCACGTCCCTGAGATGTAGTGTCATTAGTGTCATCCCCAGGTGAAGTTCCTTTGGCACAGACTTCCTTTCTACCCAGGTCTTCTTCTTCTTACTGAGCCTCTTCCTTCTACCCAGGTCTTCTTTTAGACTACACTCTTCTGCACAGCACATGGCTTTGTTATTTCTTGCCTTGTCCCATTTCCTGCCAACATCTCCTACTGTTTAAACAGCCTTTGTGAAGCAATTAAAGTTCTTATTTAGCATTTGAATAGAGGGAGCCCAACTTTTTTATGCTAGATGGTAGCTAAAATGTATTATTTCATATATTTATGCTATTAAAAAAAATCACTATGGCAATGGAAACACAGTCCCTGCACCAGCATATGTCTCACTAACTGGCACTGTATCTGCTGCTGTGAGGAAAGGTTTTATTGCTGCTGACCTTCTAAAGGGTCTTGGTGACCTACAGTCAGTTGTTGCATCTGGTGAATTGTTTACCGATTTGCCTCTTGCTGTTTAACATTTGCAAATAGGAGCGGTTTTACAAGCTCCTCCACTTTGTTCCAAAATAGGGACTTGCCTCTTTAAATGCTTAATGAATCCAAGCAATGAGTTGAAATGGGGACAGGGTCAACTAGTGTTGGCAGCAGTAAACCATAGTACATGATGAGACACCCAGTAACAGTCCAAACAGGTTTTTCCTGCACTTTACTTCAGCAATGCAGCAAACAAACCCAGTTCGAATGCAGGAGGGCTTTGTACAGCAAGTGCATAGCATAAAACAATCAAAACATCTGTGCATCTAAGCTAGTAACTAAACTCAGGTGAGTCCCTAACAGGGTGTTCCCTAATGGGCTCCCCAACAGAAACAGATAGCGCTTGTACCTGTACCTTTTTTAGTGTTCTGTCAACAGTCAGCCTTTTCGCATAGCAACAGGCTTTTACAGCAAAAAGAGTAATGCCCCGTACACACGGTCGGATTTTCAGATGGAAAATGTCCGATCGGAGCGTGTTGTCGGAAATTCCGACCGTGTGTGGGCTCCATCGGACATTTTCCATCGGATTTTCCGACACACAAAGTTGGAGAGCAGGAGATAACATTTTCCGACAACAAAATCCGTTTTCGGAAATTCCGATCGTGTGTACACAAATCCGACGGACAAAGTGCCACGCATGTTCAGAATAAATAAAGAGATGAAAGCTATTGGCCACTGCCCCGTTTATAGTCCCGACGTACATGTTTTACGTCACCGCGTTTAAAACGATCGGATTTTCCGACAACTTTGTGTAACCGTGTGTATGCAAGACAAGTTTGAGCCAACATCCGTCGGAAAAAATCCTAGGATTTTGTTGTCGGAATGTCCGAACAAAGTCCGACCGGGTGTACGGGGCATAAGAGAAAACATCAATTAGCTCACAAATTTAAAGACCTGTAGGCAGCTCAGACTAATAATGAGGTCTGGCTACCAGTTAAGATGTGGACCTAGGAATGAAGAGATTATCGCACCCAAAGCTATACAAGGGCTTCACGAACCTGAGAAGAACTTTTCAAGAGCCTGAGAAAACAAAACATTTGTTTTCTCCACATCAGCCATAAATCCTGTGTATGTGTATGTTAAAAATCGTAGAGGATTTATTCTGCCAGTCAATGCCTCACAATAAACATACAGAATATACGTATGTGTGTATTGGGGTGGTTGTATGTGTCTGATTGTGTGTACAGAGGGAGAGAGAGAGAGAGAGAGAGACAGACAGACAGAGTTTAGCAGATAAGATCATACATTTTTTAGACCCAGCGGTATTTGCGCAAATGTTTATCAAACCAATATATTTGAAAATAATACAGTAAAACCATTATTAGCAGATAGAAACACAGCAAATTTTACAAAATTCCTACTAAATATAAAAGCTTGACCCGTACTGAGTTAATAAATACCCAATATTTGTAACTTTTGCATCATATCACTATTTTCACAAAAAATACACTAACATTAATATTGTACATAAACACAACACAACTTACATAATTCCTGCTAAATTAGTACTAAAGCATTGTTCACATGTGGCGTACGCCCATGGAGGGCCATGTTTATCCACACAGGGATGCACAGGTGTTCCGTGCATCCCCGTACAGGAAGTCCCATTTATGTCAATGGGGATGCAATGGCTGCACAGCTGCTGCTATTCCCAATCTGACATCCGTGTGGGTGTGGGTACATGACCCCAAATGCAGACAGTGTGAGCTCAGGGACATGCATGCGGACCTACATGGATGTAAAATTGGGAGCAACGGCTCTGTTTGTGCAGGTGCTACATACCAAATGACATCAATGGGATTGCCTGCACAGAGATGCATGGAACACCTGTGTATTCCTGTAAAGGTACGCTGTGTATGCCCTGTGTGAACAAGGCCCTAGGCCCCTTTCACACAAGCAGACCAATCGGGTCTGCCTGTCTGTTTTTCAGGTGGGCCCAATCGGCCCACCCATTGTTCTCTATAGAGAGGCTGATGTAAATGGACATGTGTCCGTTTACCCCTGCCTGTATCCAGTCCAGTCCGCTAAAAACAGACAGATGGGGATTCCATTCCCATCCATCTAGCAGATCAGATCAGATGGTATCTGATGGAAATGGACAGGCGGTCTGTTTCCATCCAACTGCCCATAGAGAACAGCGTGCTGTTTCTGTGTCCGCTGTGCATCAGCAGACAGATGTGAAAGGGTTTTTAACATGAGTGGCCGGTCCATTAGGGGCACCGCTCCCCTGCAGGGCGCCGGACATGATTAGATCCTGAGGCACTAATTGGCTTGAAAAAGGTTGGGCTTGCCGCCCCAAAACCACCCACTTGTGACAATAGCGAATTAATATTCGCTATTGGCTTCCGGGAGGCGTGAGTGCTGGGGGGGTGCTGGGGGGGACCGTCACTGTGGAGGGGTAAGTGTAGGAGGGGGGCTGTCACTGTGGAAACGCTGGGTGTGGGCGCATCTAGGGGGGTTGCCGTCCCCCAAAAACGTCACTGGGACTTACTAGTTTTTTTTCCTTTTTTCCTTTTTTTTTTTTTACAGTTATATATATATTTTTATATATATATATATATATATTTTTTTTTTTTGGGGGGGGGGGGTCTTTGTTGAGATATCAGAGGTCTAAACAGACTCCCATATCTCTTTTTTGACACAGAGTAAGGGACTGAAGATAATCCTTTTCTCTGTATCACTTTACTTGAATGAATTAGGGAATCTGTATAGAGATTTCTCACTCATTCCTAAATTGACAGTCTGATAAATAGTAACAATCGCAGTTACTATTATCAGATGTCAGTGGATATTTAGGAGCGATCACAGTGATGCCCAGGATGCTACACTAAGGGAGGTGGTAAACACATGTTTACCAAGCCCCCCCAAGCCCAAACTTCATCCGCACCGCTCCCCCCGCCATGCTCCGCAGCATGACAGATTGCTGGGGCAGAAGCTGCAGGCTGCGGGAGGGGAAGGAGGGATGCCGCTCCCAGTGTGGATGGATCGGGGGTGCTGCTGCCGGTATAGGGGGTGATCTGAGTGATAGGGGGACACATTTGGACCCCCCAAGCAGCACCTAAAGCCTGCTGTGAGCAGCAGAGGGATGCTGGCTTATGATGATAGCTGCGGGGGATCGAATTTGCATGGGGGGTGGGATCGGGTGGAGGGGGGTACTCAGTGCTGGGGATGAAGAAAGGGGGTGAAGGGGATAGAAAAAGGAGAGTGGGGGGCAGTTTTAGGTGGAAGGGAGTGCCTGGGGCCTTTCAGGGTGGAGAGGCTGGGGACAGGGAAGCGGCGGC
Source organism: Lithobates clamitans (assembly GCA_037952925.1). Lineage (NCBI taxonomy): Eukaryota > Metazoa > Chordata > Amphibia > Anura > Ranidae > Lithobates > Lithobates clamitans. The sequence goes on from JBBGZY010000438.1 coordinate 14,669,416, forward strand.
ATGGAGGGGGGGTCAAATTTAGGGTTAATAACTCTGATCAGCGGGTTGTAATTCGCTGATCAGAAGCATATAGAATTGTTCAGCAGAGTCTGCTGAATAATTCTGCTATAACTTTATGGTCATTGAAGTGACCATGAGTTTATAGGAGAGGGAGAAAAGAGGTCTGTATGGCGTATAGACTTGGCCACCTGGGGGCAGTGTTGTAGGTCCGTATGCCATACAGACCTGGCAGCAAAAGGGTTAAATGATATTTTCAGTTTGTGGTGCTCAGATACAGTTTAGTTCCTTTGCTATCCCAAGTGTATTTTACAGGTGTAAATACTATCACTGAACCAATTTGAAGTGTTCTCAAATATTTAAATTCCAAAATAGCATATCCAATATGCATCCTATACTCTTGACTGGACTTCAAGTATGTTCAGTTTCATGGCTTGCTTTCTGTTTAGTAATACCTTTTAAAAGAAGAGTTCCTGCCATAATGGATCTGAAAATGTGTCTTCTTGGGGTTCCTCTAGGAGATTTTTCCAAGCAAGAAAATACACTTTAAAATACCAAATGTCTTCAAGCTCTCCTAAATTGCAGAATAGTACAAAGTAATAAGTAACTTGTTTTCTTAAAAAAGGTTTTGTATACCAAAGGGTCAGTTCACAAAATCATAATGCGTGTGTTATTTCAACATATAATTAGTTCAAATCAGTTGAATTTAAGGTGTGTATATTCATTTATTGATTGTTTCGATATTTCTACTGTAAAAGTCAATCTCCAAAGATTATTGCACGGTTTATTACTTCTTAAAATACCACTAGCTTCAGGCTGGTGATAATTATGTGTTCCAGTGTGTCTACCGAGGAATGCAAGGCAAAGGAGTTGGGTAAGTTGGTTACAAAAATAATGATTCATGGGATATTAAAATATGAAAAATGAAGCCTAGTAATTAGCAGCTGCATAGCTTATTAATATATGCATTTGTAAACCTAACATTTTGAAGAGAAATTGATCATGAAATGACCCTTTGACACTCTGCACCTAAATATATAACATTGTAATCATAGCTCAGCTTTAAAAACATCACATATGCAAGTTGGGTAATCTGTGGGCAATCAGTGACTCTCTGACCAATACTGATTTATAAAAAATGCCATACAAATAACCAACATTAAAGTGTATGTATAGACATTTTTTCAGTTTTGGATGGCATGCAGGAGGGATCAAACTTCTGCCAGGTTTTTATTGCTGTCTCCAAAGATTCACTCTTTCTGTATGTCTTGGTGACCATTGCTACCAGAACAGAAAGTGGTGGCAAATCCAAGTGTAGCACTCTCTAGATAGGTAGGTGCTAGAGTAAGATTTTTTGTCTTAGGGTGGGCAAATTTAGGCAGGCCTGGCTGGCAGCCAGGCCAGTTTGTTTTGATCTGGGCTGGGAGTGGCTCAGGATAGCAGCTGGTGACTCACAGGCAGCATCACTAAGACCTCCCTCTTCTTTCTAAAGCTTTCTGGAAGGTACTGGAAAGAAAGGAGGAGAGGAGAGGTTTAGCTGCCTGGGGTACTCTAAGGAGCCCTGACCAATCCCCAACTTGGATTGGCAGGGGCAGGCCTCCTTAAATACCCAGGGTCAGCCCAGCTGGGCAAGAGTTGTTCAGAGTTGAAGATGGAATGCTAGGCTGTCAGGCCTTTGAGGGAGCTCCCCAGCCTGGGGGGTGACCTCGGGCCTGGGGCTCGGTTGCGGACAAGACCCTTCAAGAAACCATGAAGGCGTCTTGGACAGGAGGCACAGGAGGAGCAAAGAGGACAGCAGGAGAGGGCATTGCCAGACAAGTCTTCAAGGAGAGGAACAATTGGTCGCAGCCAGGAGGGCTGGTGAGTGACAGGCACAGTCAGGAGGATTGGGGAGGCATGCCTGAACTGGGAACTGGGAGCATGCAGTCTGGGATGGGTGCAGAGCCAGTGGAGTGGACTGTGTTGTCCAGGGCAGTGGAGAAGGGCAGCTGCAGCCAGGAGGGCTGGCAGGGCCTCAAGATTGGTTACTTGGCTTAGTAACCAGAGATAGGACAGCTAACACCAGAAACTTTCTATCTGCTACACTATAGGGGCCCGCGGTCCCTGTCTGCATAAGGCTGTTGCTAAGGCCTGGCTGAGTCAGAGTCAGGCCTAATTACATTTTGCTAGATGTGCCTGGAAATTAGAGAGGAAGTGCTGTGCAGGAGGAGAAATGGAGTGAACCTACTGAACTGTACATAGTTGTCCCAAGCAAATTGCTATTATTTCTACTGGCCATCCCATATTTACCCCGTATCTACCCCATCCAAGTTCCATTCCATCAATAAAATACAAAAACATAGCTGACAGACTGTTCATTGTCTTGGAGTGTCTGGGAAGTGAATGCCGGGCTGGGCAGGATGACAGGTGGGCCACATCACTTAGCAGCCCCTACGGGGTTACCGCTACACAACATTTTAGAGTATTTACTAGAACAAGATGTTAGGGTAAACCTTAAACTGAGGACATCTGTTCTGGTAAGAACTGTCTTAGAGGGGATTTCCCTTTACTATTTGTAAAGGCCTAAAAGGGAATCTACCCAATGAGACATAAAAAAATTTTTTTACAGGGGCTTTAACCTACACTATTCAACACAAAACAAAAGTTTTGAATATACCTATACGTTGTTGCTTCACAAACCTTTTTCTATTTATATACTCCTTATAAAAGCCAAGTCCATCTATAGTTGATATTTTAAGTTAGCCCACTAGATCTACAAATACTGTATAAATTTTTTTTCAATGTTAATATCTAAGGGGTTGATATGTTTACTAATTTCCCTACCTGTTCACCTATTTGCCATGGGGTGCTTTCTCCTCTTAAGGACCGCACACACGATCAGAAAACCAGACGATAAATACAGTTTTTGAAGCGATCGTACAATAATCAGATTGTTAGTACACAACTTTCGTCCAAAATTATTGGAAGTGACAAACACAAAAATGTTTCTCGTATGACACCAGATCATACGATTTTCATTTAATCAGTACAGTTTTCATCTGAAAATACAATACAAATGCAATACAATACATTACATCACTTCTGATTTTTATACTGTCGTACAAGAAGTTTCATACTTTAGCAACCTCTTCTTTTTTTATGTGGAGACTAGCATGCAAAAACAAAACAAAAAAATGGACAATCATTTGTCCAATAGTTTTATTGTGTCTATGAGGCTTTAGGCAGACCATACACAGTGCAAATTTGTGGACGCAGGAAAGAAATTTGCATGATTCCCCATCAACACAGACAGTGTTGATACAGGAATTCCTCCTGCCGAGCCATTGTCTTCTCCCAGCAGGGGGGCAGGGGTGGGCGGGGGAAGCCATCTCGCTGGGAGAAGACAATGATTATCGCTAACAGCTACAGCAGCCGCTAGCAATAATCGCAAAAGAGAATCCAGCAGGCTGGTTGTACCCAAGTTGATTGATCGATCAACTTGGTACATTTAGCCTGCCCATTAACAGTTTGAATCTCAGCCGGTTCAGCAGATTCAGAGATTCGACCTGTGTATGGTTGGCTTTAGCCTCATTTGCAGGTAGTTAGCACCTGTATAGCACGTTATGATAGGTGAGCTGTAAAATATGATTTTATAGTTACATTGGTAAGTTGGTAAGTTGGTAAGGCTGAAAAAAGACACCGGTCCATCAAGTTCAACCTGTAGTGTGTGAATGTGCTTGTGGTTATGTCAATAGCACATTGTATACTGTGTATGTTGTAATTGTTGCGGTGCCCATCTAATAGTTTTTTGAAACTATCGACACTTCCTACTGATACCAATGCTTGTGGAAGAGAATTCCACATCCTTACCGCTCTGATAGTAAAGCTTATCAACTTTTAGCAGGTTGAATTTATGACACAACCTACAGTCATGACCATTAAAATTTGTATTTGCCATCTCTGCTATAACCAGGCAGATTAAATGGAAGATCAGAGGGAGACAACTTGAAGGGCTGAGGTTCATTGGCTGACACACTTTACCTCAGTCAGGTCAAATAACTGTCTTTTTTTATGTATTGAAAGCTTAGAAGCATGATTTTGAATGCAGGAGAAAATGGAGCGTCCAGAAGAAACCCAAGAAGACATGGTGAGGACATACACAATGTAGACACTCCCTAGGCATAACAATACAACTCAGCTGAAAATGTATTTAATTTAGAAAACAATAAATTCTGTTCAAACTGAAAATTTTATATTTTGGTGAAGTATACTGTAATTTTTCAGCAATAACTTATCTAGAGATTCCAGTTAGTTCTTGGTGACCAATAACTAAACAGTGTGCACAAACAATTGCATAATGCTATCTAGCTGAAAATGACAAAGTCTGCAAGAACTGAGGCATTATGCTCAAGCATAGGGGTTACACTTTTGTTTACACTCCCTTATTTTTCCCCCATTGCTGTAATTATATGTTTATAGATGTGAATAGATGACCATGTCAACCATGCAACATTTTTCCCCACAGATGCTTACGATGGCCATACATGGATCAAAATCCAGCTGGTTTGACAGGGACTGGACGAATGTTGATCTTGGTATGGGCAGGCTGGTTGTACACAAGTCAATCTATTGATCGACTTTTTTCAACCAAACTGCTAGAAAATTTTCTCTTCACCAGCAGCACTCGCTATATCCGGTGGTGCTGATCAGTGTATTCTGACAATGTGGAAGTCTCCCCGCTGTCAGAATACAGTAGCACAGCAGGAGGGATTCTCTCATCTACCTCTAATGTGTGAATGGAGGAATCAAGTGGATTTTGTTCAAAAAAATCTGCTGCATATATTCCTGAAGCAATGCTCAGTTATTAGAGTAGTGTAAAGGAAATGTTTTATAATATACAAAAAATTTAATAAAATGTTCCTATAGTATAGTTAACAATAGTAAGATGGATTGATAGTATATAGTAAATAGATAAGATAAATAGTACTACTGATTTACATCTTCTACGTTTGATCACTTCTTTTATTTTCTCTTCAGAAATGCAGCAGTTTTAGTATACAGGAAATGTAGAAGTTAAAGCTTTTTAGGCAACCGTCCTTCCCAAAAAAACATGATAGCCTGGGCTCACAGGAAGTAGGTTTAATCACACTGGCTGTAATTTAATCCCAAAGAGGAGCATCATCTTGCTGAAGGTGAATACTGAAAGTAAATATTGAAGGCTGATATTGCAGAAAAAGCTGCAGCATAATGCAGCTTACCAATCATTAGATGTGGTGGTTGCAGTTTTTTTTTCTTATGCCATGTACACACGAGCGGACTTTACGGCAGACTTTGCCCGGCGGACAGGATTTCGTCGGACAATTCGATCGTGTGTGGGCTCCAGCGGACTTTGTTTTCTCAAAAGTTGGACGGACTTAGATTTGAAACATGTTTTAAATCAATCCGTCGAAATCGAGTCCGGTCGAAAAGTCCGCTCGTCTGTATGCTAGTTCGACGGACAAAAAGCCACGCTAGGGCAGCTATTGGCTACTGGCTATCAACTTCCTTATTTTAGTCCGGTCGTACGTCATCACGTACGAATTCAACGGACTTTGGTGGATTGTGTGTAGGCAAGCCTGTTCATTCAGAAAGTCCGTCGTAAAGTACGTTGCAAAGTCTGCCGGGCAAAGTCTGCCGTAAAGTCCGCTCGTGTGTACGCGGCATTAGGTGTATTTTCCATTTTCAGCTGAGGATCTGGCCAGTAACACACCTCTTGTATTAAAGTGCCTCCACTCCGGATGAATGAGCACAGGGAGCACCTCTAGATGACAGCATTGTCAGATTGGGAGGAGGGGAGTGTTAGATGTACTAGCAGATTTAGATACACTAACAGATTGAAGCCAAACTCCAGCATATACATTATGAGCAGTTACACCAAACAGTTTTTCCTTTCGGGATAAAGGTTTTACATAAATAAATAAAATCTGATAATTGTAAACACCTCTGCTAGTGTTAAATGGTTTGCCTGTAACTGATAGATTCTGCTGGAAAGCTTGTTCTTTTGAAAAACAACATACTTACTGGCTGGATCACCAGATGAAAATGGAACACCTAAAAAAAGAAAAGGAATGCAGCTAACACATCTAAGAAATGGTAAGCTGCAATATAATAAATGTTTGTTTTTTGGCTTGATACCACTTTCCGCTGGGCAACTGATTTGATTTTTAAAATATATTTTAAATCTGCAGTTCTACGAGGCATGGATGGTGGTTCGTGTGAGTGGACATTACTTGTAGAGCTCTAGCGCTTAATTCTGCCTGATCCTGTCAATACTCTGCAGATCTGGCACTAGATCAATTAACCCCCTGCTTGTCTGTGCTCTCCTGACTGAACACCTGCCTTCTCTTCCCATACCACTCAACCAGTCTGCTGCTTTGACTAGCGTCAGTGCTTTGGAGCAGGGAGGGCAAGATGGCAACTGTAATACATAGACTCCACATAGAGGCATAACACCAGAGAGGGAGTGAAGGAGGCAGTGGTGGCCAAGTTGGAGATATTTGCAAGGCTTCCAAGCCCTGACTGGATATAGATGCTTCACAATACCCTGGTGTCTTCACCGATTCTAACCCTGATTCTAACCCGCTGTCAGACATCCCTAAACCGGCTGCAGCCTCACAGTCTATGCAGGAGGAGTGGGAGATGTGCACTGCTGTTACTGTGAGTACTGCCACCTCTCTCCCAAAGCCATCTAGAGAGATAGGGAAAACCCCTGAACACACTCTTTCAGATGTCTTTACAGCTGTACATTAGTGTAATGCCTCACTAAACAGTCTGACAGGTCAGGCACAAGGATTCAGGGAAGACATTACTTCTCAGATATGATTTACAGAAAGAGTGAGAACACAAATCAATGCTGAAGGGCTGCATGGGTGAATTGGAGGATGTGGTGCCTTCTCTATAAACAGATTTGAAAGTGTCCAAAAATCTGAAGATCTTGAAAACCTGCCTATGCCGCAATAATGTCAGATTGGTGGGCCTCCCGCAACATGCAGAAGGGGCTTATCCCACCAATTTCACTGAACGGTGGCTAATGGACACAACTGGGAAGGAACATCTTTGCTCATTATTTGCAGTTACATAGTTACATAGTAGGTGAGGTTGAAAAAAGACACAAGTCCAACCTATATGTGTGATTATATGTCAGTATTACATTGTATATCCCTGTATGTTGTGGTCATTCAGGTGCTTATCTAATAGTTTCTTGAAACTATCGATGCCCCCCCGCTGAGACCACAGCCTGTGGAAGGGAATTCCATATCCTTGCCGCTCTTACAGTAAAGAACCCTCTATGTAGTTTAAGGTTAAACCTCTTTTCTTCTAATTTTAATGAGTGGCCACGAGTCTTGCTAAACTCTCTTCTGTGAAAAAGTTTTATTCCTATTGTGGGGTCACCAGTACAGTATTTGTATATTGAAATTATATCCCCTCTCAAGCGTCTCTTCTCCAGAGAGAATAAGTTCAGTGCTCATAATCTTTCCTCATAACTAATATCCTCCAGACCCTTTATTAGCTTTGTTGCCCTTCTTTGTACTCGCTCCATTTGCAGTACATCCTTCCTGAGGACTGGTGCCCAGAACTGGACAGCATACTCTAGGTGCGGCCGGACCAGAGTCTTGTAGAGCGGGAGAATTATCGTTTTATCTCTGGAGTTAATCCTCTTTTTAATGCATGCCAATATTCTGTTAGCTTTGTTAGCAGCAGCTTGGCATTGCATGCCATTGCTGAACCTATCATCTACTAGGACCCCCTGGTTCTTTTCCATCCTAGATTCCCCCAGAGGTTCTCCCCCCAGTGTATAGATTGCATTCATATTTTTGCCACTCAAATGCATTATTTTACATTTTTCTACATTGAACCTCATTTGCCATGTAGGTTGATAAAGACCATCATGTTCCTACCTTGTGGTAATCCTCCACACCCAGTCCTTGTTTGGCTGCTTAATTACAGAAACAAGGAGAATGTTCTTCACAGATCGAGAATTAAGAGATGTTTTCAAAAAATGACTACAATGGCTGCACCTTCAATACTCCATGCTTTACCCACTGAAACTGTGCATAGTTGTGAACGATGCCACTCACTAAGTTGAATCACTTAAGGCTGTCACTGACTGGTTGGACAGACATTACAATAAGTGATATCTGCTGTTATCACTGTGTCTCTTTTCTAATTGATATGCAATTTAGATCCATGCTACTTCAGGATCTTATTTTCAGGTTCTAAGTCTCATTGCTGTTTAATATTCACCTGAATTGCCCTCTCAATAACAGCACTCTCCCCCCTAATTCTCAGGGACTTATTTATTTGCCATTCCAACATAGGACTCCTTTCAAGCAGAATGAAGCACTCTTGGTCGGTCGGTGTATGGAACCCTTCCACTTCCCCCCTGCAGGGAACTGTTTTCTCTTCTGTTTACCATGCACCTGGTACCTTTGAAACTCATGCATGCCTTTACCCCTTAGTTTTCCTTTTGTTAAAGTTGACTTCTCACTGTTGGTTTTCTACTTTTTCTGCTTTATTGCCACAGCACTGCACCCGGACCTATCTACTCTAAGATTTTGGATATTATCCCCTTGCTGCTTCTTTATCAGCAGGGTGCCATCTCCTACAAAGCACAGTGTTGGACATTTCTTTTGATTTCCCATGGCAGGTCATGTAATTAGATTATTGTCTTGGAATGTAAAGGGTACTAATTACTCCTTGAAATGACAATCTGTATTTGATACTCTTATGTCCTTAAAACCAACTCAAATTTTTCACCAAGAGACACATGCCACTGGCGAGAGCAATACATTTCTAGAAAAGCATTCTATCTACTCTGCCTATCATTCGCTTTATTTTTAATATGCGATAGGTGCTTCTATTCTGGTCTGCCAGGCATCAACTGCTCTTGTGAGCATTTGGAAGTGGACAAACATGGTAAATACATCTTTTTCATTGCAAATTCCTTGAACTGCGTTGTGTTGTAGCAAATGTCTACATACATCTCCCACTCCCCTTAAGTGCCACGCCTGCTTGCCAAATTCTTATCTGATAAATTGCCGATCTTGTTGACTTTAATAATTTTTGTCACCTCCCTGGATATATTTCCACCTCCCAAACCCTTCACCCAAGGTACACTTACCTCTTTTCTCTGCCCTATGTAGGGAAATGGGTTTTTCTGATCTATGGCATATACAGCACCCTACTGAGGCCCATTATTCTTGCCACTCCAAAACCAACAATTCCTTGTCCTGTATTGATTTAGTTTTGGGCTCCTCTGAAATATTCCCCTATATTACTTCTGTTGACTTCCAGGCTAGGGGAGTTTCTGAATGCTCCCTGTTGTTAATCCCTGCCACATGAAACCGCCTTGCTGGTGGTGTCTTTTGGAAACTCAACTCCTTCTGGAATTCTCTGCCTTCTTTCTATATACTTTTACTTCCTTTTTGCACATTAACACTGATAAAGCACCACAACCTTTGGTGTGGGTTGCCTTAAAGGCATATCTCCAGTGCCAGCAGGTTGCTGCTTGAGGCTAAAGCCATCTATTAGGGCAGCACAGTGGTGTAGTGGATAGCACTTTCACCTATCAGTAAGAAGGGTCGCTGGTTCGAATCCCAACCACGACACTACCTGCCTGGAGTCTGCATGTTCTCCCTGTGCCTGTGTGGGTTTCCTCCGGGTACTCCGGTTTCCTCCCACACTCCAAAAACATGCTGGTAGGTTAATTGGATCCTGTCTAAATTGTCCCTAGTATGTATGAATGTGAGTTAGGGACCTTAGATTGTAAGCTCCTTGAGAGTAGGGACTGATGTGAATGTACAATGTATATGTAAAGCGCTGCGTAAATTGACGGCACTATATAAGTATCTGAAATAAATAAAAATAAATAAATCTATTATCAAGACCCTTCCCCACCTAATCATGCTTACTGGCTAGATATCCAAACAGTTGTTGGCTAAAAAGACATACCACAAACAATTCTTTCAAAAGTACCTTTTGTATGCGGAAATGGCAGACTATTTGTTAACATTGCCCAATCAGTTGCTTCTTATGTGGGAGCTATGAGAGTCACCATGGACTAAATTCCTACCAGCATGGTTAATATCCTAGAGATCGTTACGCCTTTTTAACAAAAGGCTATATACCTCCAATCACATTTTATTGCACACCCTTTCTCTGATGGATAAAAAAACACTGAACTCTCTATTCATCCTGAAGGAACTAGAGCTTGTGGTTGTGAGTTTCCCTAACTGTAAAGCTCAGGGTATGGATGGCCTACCCAATGAAACTTACAAATGGTGACTCTGTTCTTTCTGCCCTATTATGCCCTTTAAATGAAGCTTTCTCCTTCGATTTGCTCCCTCCTTCCATGACTGAGGCAACTATAGTGGTAATACCCAAAAAAGACAAGGACCCATTAAATCCAGAATCCTACAGGCCAATATCATTACTTAGCAAGAATTTTAACATCTGAGGTAACAGACTGAATAAGGTTATCTCCAAAATATTTAATTCTGAACAAATGGGCATTACGCCCAACCTATCCACTGCCACCAGTATTATACCTAACTTTCTAAACACTCAGACCACAGTTCACACATATATGACACATATACAGATGACACACTGTATACTAATAGAACCCTTCTTTCCTTGTATGCTGTCAAAGCTTATAACACTATAGAGTGGTTTTATATATGTGAGGTCCTTCCGAATTTTAGTGTTGGTAAAATATAACACACATTGGTCAAACTGCTATATGCTTGTTCAAAGGCATCTACCCAGGTTAATGTTACACAGTCCTCTCTCTTTCTGCTTTATTGTGGAACTAAATAGGGCTGCCTTTTGTCTCCACACTTATTTGCAATCATGATAGAGCCATTGGCCAGCCTACCAAGAGGGACTCTGGAGGTGCTTGGATTTCGTAGGGGGTTGCATGACGAGAAGGTCACTGTCTATGCTGATAATATGCTATTTTTCTTTCTGATATGCATACTTCCTTGTTCTCTACATTGTCTGTTGTTATTGCTGAGCTTGGCACCTTTTCAGGACTTAAGATTAATTGAGAAGTCTGTATTGCTCTCGCTTGACCCTCTTCCCAATCCACTCTCCCAGATATTGTCTTACATTATGATTGTTTTGCAATTTAAGTACCTTGAAGTGGTGCTTACTAATCAGACACATGATCACATCCCCTTGAATTTCCACTTGAATATTGCTATCAGAATACAAAGGCACAAAGGGAGGATTCCCCCATCCACCTCAAATGTGTAGATTGGGGAATTGAGTCATCTTTTTTCTTAACAGGCCTTGTGTTTGATACATGTGTGATTTATATGCTATAGACCCAATATAATGTATTTTAAGACACATTGAATCCACTGTGCTAGACAACAACTTAATTGATTGTTATCTATTGCAACTAGATTGTTTTCTATTGCATGAAAAATGATAGTGTTGAAATGAGTATCTACCAATTCACCAATGGTAGTGGAAATTTTAAATTAATAGATGCATCTTATTTGGAAAACATACATACCTCGTCCATAATGCAATGCAAAAATTTAAAGGTATATGGGCTACATGGATGGATGGATAAACATGATGTTTCCCTCTATTGCTTTCTGCTGAGAATGCTATTTTTACTGCTTGGGGATGAACTGTTCCCTATTTTTTTTCTATGATCTTACAGTGCTGTACTTTGGTTCTTCTCTGTTGTTTTTTCTCTTAGTCTTTCTGTCCTGCATGACAGTTTGTTTCTATGTTACTATGTAAAAGTGAAATCTCTTCGTCTTTAAATTAAATCTGATTTTAAGAAAAAAAATCTGGAGCTATGATTTAAACAAGAATTCTGATTGGTTACCTTGGTTGGCACCAGTACTTAGTGCTCATTTACTTTTCCTCATTTTTAATAATTCAATCCCACTATAAAGACAATTGCGTTGATTTACTGATTGTTTACTTTACAAACTGAAGCTCTGCTGATTACCATCATCCAATCAAGTGCAAGAAAAAAATGTGTTTTTTTTTCCTTTCATGCGATTGATTATTTTTTGCACCATTTTATCTAAGCTCTGGAGAAAATTTCCTTGCACAGTCCGACTTTCCTTGCAAACAGCCTATTTGCCTTTAGTAAAAATCAACCCCAATGTCAACTTGCTTTTGCAGGGCAAAGAGCATTGTCCCAGTAAAGGACTCGCAATTTTTCTTATACTCATTTTGCCTGAGCTCCCTCACCACTTCTTCCATTATCAAAGCCATTGCTAAAACCAGCAGTGCTGGTGGCCCAGGGGAACAGTGATATCACTTCTTCCATTATGTGACAGGTTGGTGTTTGGTTGCTAGACTCAAGCACTGTTAGGGTTCATTTACATATGAGGCTGCCACTGCCGCTGAAAAGCAATGTGTAGTTGGATGGCCCTTCAGAGGAGCTTGATGGAAGTGAGAAGACAATATGTCGCTTCCTCACCATTTGTTTTAACCCCATAAATGACAACCACCACGCTGAAACTGCGCGCACTGCACACACTTGTGAAGTGGTTGCAGAGCGGCCCCATTTGTTCAGTCATTCTTTTGGAAGTGATAAGCAAAGCATCAAGGCATTGCGGCATGTGTAAACCTCTGTCCACTTTGCAGCTGAAGGGGGGGGGGGGTCTGTGGTAAAAAATGCATCACAACCACGTGTTTCTACCGCCTCGTGACAAGTGTAAGCGAGCCCTTACAGGAGAGCAGATCACATGCTGCCCCATACCCAGAAGTGCCATGGAGTGTCTTTGGCTGCAGCAGAGCAGTGAGTAAACCCAGGCAAGGTGGATATAAGGTAGTTGGAGAGGGGCTCTTTGCAGAGACACTGTCACTTTTCCCTGCATGTAATAAAAAGAAGAAGATCCAACACGCAAACCAGGAACATGGACAATACTAAATAGATAGTATGTCTTTTTGCATACATAATTTCCACTGACCGTGAAGTTGCTTGTACATTTAGCTTTCTGATATGATAAAATGTAGCATTATTTACTAAAATCTGTAAACTTGTTTTTGCATCCAAGATCGCTGAACCTTTTCCTTGCATTCACAATTCAGATACATTTTGGCTTCCAGCTGTAAAAATTTAAATTGCAAATAATGCAGCACCTCAGCTATGTTTTTTCTTTAAAGAATTATTATGATAAGCCCTCAGTTTTTAATTTCTACATAAGTGTTGACAGAAAAGGTAATAAACAATTATTGTTTTTAAGGAACAGAGCCTAGCTAAATGGGTAGATACAGTATCTCACAAAAGTGAGTACACCCCACACATTTTTGTTAATATTTTATTTTATCTTTTCATGTGACAACACTAAAGAAATGACACTTTGCTACAATGTAAAGTAGTAAGTGTACAGCTTGTATAACAGTGTAAATTTGCTGTCCCCTCAAAATAACTCAACACATAGCCATTAATGTCTAAACCGCTGGCAACAAAAGTGAGTACACCCCTAGGTGAAAATGTCCAAATTGGGCCCAAAGTGTCAATATTTTGTGTGGCCACCATTATTTTCCACCACTGCCTTAACCCTCTTGGGAATGGAGTTCACCAGAGCTTCACCGGTTGCCACTGGAGTCCTCTTCCACTCCTTCATGACAACATCACAGAGCTGGTGGATGTTAGAGACCTTGCGCTCCTCCACCCTCAGTCTGAGGATGCTCAATAGGGTTTAGGTCTGGAGACATACATGGCCAATCCATCACCTGCAGTGGTCATCTTGGAGGTGTGTTTAGGGTCGTTATCCTGTTGGAATACTGCCCTGCGGCCCAGTCTCCGAAAGAAGGGGATCATGCTCTGCTTCAGTATTTTGGCATTCGTGGTTCCCTCAATGAACTGTAGCTCCCCAATGCTGGCAGCACTCATGCAGCCCCAGACCATGACAATCCCACCACCATGCTTGACTGTAGGCAAGACACACTTGTCTTTGTACTCCTCACCTGGTTGCCGCCACACACGCTTGACACCATCTGAACCAAATAAGTTTATCTTGGTCTCATCAGACCACAGGACATGGTTCCAGTTATCCATGTCTTTGGTCTGCTTGTCTTCAGCAAACTGTTTGCGGGCTTTCTTGTGCATCATCTTTAGAAAAGGCTTCCTTCTGGGACGACAGCCATGCAGACCAATTTGATGCAGTGTGCGGTATATGGTCTGAGCACTGACAGGCTGACCCCCCACCCCTTCAACCTCTGCAGCAATGCTGGCAGCAATCATACGTCTATTTCCCAAAGACAACCTCTGGATATGATGCTGAGCACGTGCATTCAACTTTTTTGGTCGAACATGGCGAGGCCTGTTCTGAGTGGAACCTGTCCTGTTAAACCGCTGTATGGTCTTGGCCACCGTGTTGCAGCTCGGTTTCAGGGTCTTGGCAATCTTCTTATAGCCTAGGCCATGTTTATGTAGAACAACAATTCTTTTTTTCAGATCATCAAAGAGCTCATTGCTATGAGGTGCCATGTTGAACTTCCAGCGACCAGTATGAAAGAGTGAGAGAGATAACACCTGCTCCCCATTTACAGTATAAACAGAAAAGTCAGTGCTACTACCCATACAGTACATAGATAGCAGAGCTCCCAGGTGCTCGATCCACAGTCGCTGGCAGAGTAGAGTAATGTAGAAAAAATTATCCGCACTCAGGTTGTTGCTCTTAAAATTTCTTCATTTTATTGACTAGCCACAGTAAACAAACGCAGATGAAGTCAGTTGACGCATTTCAGCCTATAAGGCCTTAGTCATAACATGCTCCCCATTCACACCTGAGACCTTGTAACACTAAAGAGTCACATAACACCGGGGAAGGAAAATGGCTAATTGCGCCCAATTTGGACAATTTCACCGAGGGGTGTATTCTCTGTGACCAAATACATAGATCAAACAGTAGTTAATGATGATGGCTACAGTGATCATATGGTACCAGGCCTGCCCATAGTGGTCCCGTACAATAATCAGTGTTCTGCTGTGTTCATTGGACACAGCGGGCACAGATTGCGCGTCTGAATGCTCTCAGGGAACGGGTACAAGCAGCAGATTCAGGGAGATGTGCTTTTTAGATAAGGCCCCTTTCACACGGGTGGACCATTCAGGTCCGCCTGTCAGTTTCTTAGGCGGACCTGAACGGACACTCCATACAGTTCTATGGATCAACAGATGTCAGCGGTGACATGCCCGATGACATCCGATACGCTCTGCTCCGATTCTAAAGTCAGACGGATAGAAATTCTATTTTCCCACCGTCTGGTGCATCCGACCCCCCATACAGGAGAGCGGATATCTGACAGGTCCGTCTCTGCACAGTGAGCAAAGACGGACAATTCATCCGCCGCCACATTTCCTATGAGCAACGCCTACCCCAAGATTGCACATCATCGCGCAGGCTGAGCTCACAGAACACCAGGATTGAACAGTGCTCACACGTCATTATGTGAGCACCATTCAACCCTGGAAGAATGTACACCCCCCCACCAGTACCAGAAGAAGCTGCAGTCACATCACTGGAATGGCAAGAAGACTTGAAGAAAAACAATAAGTTTAGGGATGTAAAAAATGAAGAGGGTGGGGTCTTCAGGACATGAGAGGCAGGTGACAGGGGACATGCCTGAAGTTCCACTTTAAAAGCAAAATGTGGTAGTACAATTTTAAATGTTTATCATTTTGGTTAAGGTGTGACTGCAGCGACTAAAAAATACAGTTTAATGGTACAAACATGTCTTTCGTGTCCAAAAGTATCAAGCACAGAGACACCATAAAGAACATTATATGATAGTAGGAACTAGGGATCTTTGCCCTATAACCTTCTGCCTAAGTAGACATTATTATTGTAGATATTTCTCAACCAGGGTCCCTTCAAAGATTGATAGATGTTACATGAGCAGTGGCAGATTGATCTCTCACCTGACAGTGTCTGCATAATTTTGGCATCAACATCACACAACAAAATGAGTGTTATCAACCAGCAGAACCGCTCTTGTTTTTTAGGTAAGTTACCACTGAGATCAATGATCTTTTTGCTATCTATAAGGGGGGCATTCTTCCCATCGATCATCAATGTAACAGGGATACTACATTGACCTCAAATGAAAGTGATACTCTTTTTTTGTTACTGACTACCAGTGTAAGGTGGCCGTTCTTGTATTGAACCCCAATAGTAGGAGGTCCTTCTCCCACTGACAAGCAATCCAAGGAGAACCACTTCCGCACTCCAATGACAACAAATGTAAACAATCCCTCTGCCGTTGTAAAGAGGAACTTTAATGTTGACCACCAACGTAAGGAGACACTTTTTTGCTGCCACCAATGTAAGGGGGCACATATTAAAAACAATTCTGCCCTTTGGAATAACAAGGTGAGTATGTAGCAGCAGCCGTCACCCAATAATCTACCCTAAGGTAAAGTAATGACTTAATAAATAAACAGTGGTGTTGCTTTGCAACGTTACCAGACTGGTGGTGTGGATTCAAATTTAAAAATCTGATATTGTGAACTACAAAACACCTCCCTCTTCAGTGGTGATCAAAACCTCAAATGCTACCTATAGTGAGAAGCTATGTGATTATGTATACTCAATCATGAGTGCCTATATTAGTGCACTGGTCCAAATCATTTGGTGGAGGGGGGTTTATGGTGTGGGGTTGTTTTTCAGGGGTTGGGCTTGGCCCCTTAGTTCCAGTGAAGGGAACTCTTAAGGCATCAGCATACCAAGACATTTTGGACAATTTCATGTTCCCAACTTTGTGGGAACAGTTTGGGGATGGCCCCTTCCTGTTCCAACATGACTGCTCACCAGCGCACAAAACAAGGTCCATAATGAATGGTTGGACTACAAAACCTCTTCACAAAAAAAAATATATGCATAAATAAAAAAAAAAACAATCTGCACTATGTAACAATACACTTTGAAATAGTGAAACTTATTCCACAGTAAATGACATGTAACGGTCTCTAAAACTGTTATATTTAATAGGTGCAGTATGAACGTGCTCTTTTCATGCAGATGTGATGGTGATTCCACTCATGCTCCCCCTCCAAAACTGCAGGCACCCAAAATGTATCACCCTTTATTTTTAAGTAAGTCAAATGGTGCTGTATAATAACTCCTTTGGCTCCAGGTAGCGGTTGTGGACTCCTCCTGATTTTCCTTTAAGACCTTCTTCTCGCTTGTCACATAATGGGACCATGCAGAGTAAATGGACAAGGGCAAACTTAAATAGTGTTATACAGAAAATATATTCAATGAAATAATAAAATTGCACTTACAGCAAGTACAGTATTTGGAGCTTTAAAAATACCTACATACGGGACGCCCTGCGTTCTACGCAAGTGGCTCCTTTCTCTAATGACCACCAATGTAAACAAGCCCTCTGCCACTGTAAAGAGGAACTTTAATGTTGACCACCAATGTAAGGAGACACTTCTTCACTGCCACCAATGTTAGGGGGCATGTCTTCACTGCCACCAATGTTAGGGGGCATGTCTTCACTGCCATCAATGTTAGGGGGCACATCTTCACTGCCACCAATGTTAGGGGGCACGTCTTCACTGCCACCAATGTAAGGGGACACTTCACTGTTCACCAATGTAATGAAGAATTTTTTGCCTAACATCCATGGGCAAGGGACACAACCTTTTTAACTGCCCAAATTTCTTTTATGGCTATTATAATTATTGTTTGCAATTAATCACTGAAGGTAATTTTGTGTTACTGTATAGAGTTGGTTAGGTGGTAGAAATGATCTTCTCTGGGTTTTAAATGTGCAAGGTAAGCCACATTCTTTTTTTCATTTATTTCTTATTGTATATACAATGCTAATGTTCTGTGAGCTGTAGATCTAAGCAAGGGTTCCCTGAGACCTGAAAATGTATTCTCCACAGTAAAAAGCTTCAAAAAGGCAGTACTAGAAAAGGCAAATTTTATATATTCTAGTTGTGGAGTACTGTAAGAAATTTTTACATAGAATCTTTAAAAACACATTGCCATCTACTATTACTAAGGACTGGAATATTTTTATAGACAAGGAATTTCAGTAGAGTTTGTATTAGACAATGGACCTCAGTTTTCTTCCATGGTGTTTGAAAGATTTATTAAAGCCTGTCATTTTCTGCTTACAACTTCCAGTCCAAACTATGTTCAAACTAACTCTTCAAACCAACGTTTTCTCTTAGAGGTAAAGCAATGTGGAAGAGATCTATACAATATTATGACGGAGTACAGAAATATATTTATTGATTGCACACAGCCACCAACTCAGCTGCTTATGAGCCAGAGACTCTACTCCATTCTACCTATTAAAAGCAACCAGCTACATAGCAGGTCATTCCACCTGTCTATAAATACAAACAGAGGATTAAATAAAAAATGCCAACTAAACACTAGATCCAGATTTAAAGGTCATTAATCATTTTAAATAAGGGACATAAGGCATGACCCAGTGGACTGCTATTATTTTGAAAGAAAGGAAGGGAAATGTAATATGCTGTGGTGAAAACTAAGGCTTCGTGCACACTGGTTTATTATTATTTTTATTATTTATAATTTTGTATTATTGTAAACACTGTTAGGAGTTTTGGGGTTTACTAGTTAGTACCACTGTGCAAAAGTGTATTTGGTTTGGAAGGATCAATCACCTCTAATGTTGGGTGTCGTACGTGTGAGGGCGTTGCTGCATTATGTAAAGCTATTGGTACTAACTAGTATTTCAATGTTTGTCTTCTCCCTCAATTTATTTTCCTCACTCAGGTTTTGTGATCCCAGTGCTGATGGAGATGGACATGGGAGGGGCAAACAAGGATGCTGTGCAGGTGCCTGATGTCCTCCTTATCAATCAATTATGTTATTGGTTGTTAGGATGCTGGCAGTTTGTATGGGTGCACAATTAAAACCTGTGGCTTTGTGTAACTAAACGGTAGGCTTAATCCACCCGCTGGCTTGTCTACAATTCTGGTGCAACTTTTAAGGGATTTTGCCAAGACACACCTGAGGAAACCTGGAGGCACCCTGGTTGAAAAAGGCTTTTCGAGATACCGCCTGTCCAGTGTGATCAGAAGGAACAGCTCCTTCTAGAATGCCTAATATGCACTGTTTGGGATCTAATTGGACACTGGTGCGAAAGGCTCCATTATTCGTATCCACTACATGGGCTCAGCATCTATGGAATTTGGGACAATGCCACAGCATGTGCATTAAATTTCCATGGTTTCTACGACACTTATAAGAAAAAGGGTCTTGCACTGAACCCATTTTAAAAAGTTTGACAGGGGTATAATTAGAATATACAATTATAAAGCCTCTTTCAATTGGCCATCTACCTGAGCCCCCACATCTGTCTCTCACTACGTCTGTTCTTTACCTGGGTATTCGTCGAGATACAAGTTCAAAAGAATAGCAAAACAGTTGAAAATTAAACCTTTAATCAAAGTGGTGTTTTGCATGTGATTAAAAATTAGGAGTTGGAGAAAGATGCCAGGCATGTTTGGGTTGCAAATAACAGAACTGCATGCAAACAGGAAATCCCTATTGAGACTGAAGGATGGAGAATGGGGAAAGGTAGTCTTTGTGAAAAATACATGATAAATAGTTGAAGCTTTGCCAGTTGTGGACATGCATCATTTGACCGAATAGGGCTAAGGCCCCTTTCACACTGAGGCGCTTGTAAACTGCCAGTAAGACCCCTTTCACACTGGGGCGTCGGGGCCGTCGGCGGTAAAGCTGCTATTTACAGTAGCTGCGTTTTACCGTCATTTTTGCAGGGGTTTTCGCCCGCTAGCGGGGCGGTTTTAACCCCTGCTAGCGGCCGAAAAAGGGTTAAGATGGCCCGCAAAGCGCCGCTGCAGCAGCGCTTTGCCGGCGGTCTGCAGCAGTGCCCATTCAGTTCAATGGGCAGGAGCAGTGAAGGAGCGGTGTATAAAGCGCTCCTTCACCGTTCCAAAGATGCTGCTTGCAGGACTTTTTCTACCGTCCTGCCAGCACACCGCTGCAGTGTGAAAGCCGGAGGGCTTTCACACTGGGGAGACAGGAGAGGCACTTTACAGGCGCTATGCAGGCGCTATTTTTAGCGATGTAGCACCTGTAAAGCGCCTCAGTGTGAAAGGGGTCTAAAATACTGAGCACTTTTGAAGAGTTTTTCAGGCGCTTTTGAAGCGTTTTCCATTCATTTCAATGGAGAGGGGCATTTTTTCGCCACCCTACCAGCGCACTGCTCCAGTATGAAAGCATTCATTGATTTTAATGAAAATAGGTTTTTGTGAGCTTTTCAGGCACTTTTTTTAGCGTGAAAGCGCCTCAGTGTGAAAGGGGCCTAAAGGATGTAAAACCTGAGACTCGTAGTCAATTAGCTTCCCCCAATTTCAGCTCTTCTCCTCAGATCTACAGCGACTGCACTTCCAAGTGCATTAGCAGTGCACTTGTAGTGCAAAGTGCACTTGCCTTTAGTAAATCAACCCCTATATTACCAAAAATATTGGGACGCCTGCCTTTACACGCAGATGAACTTTAATGGCATCCCAGTCTTAGTCCATAGAGTTCAATATTGAGTTGGCCAACCCTTTGCAGCTACAACAGCTTCAACTCTTCTGGGAAGGCTGTCCACAAGGTTTAGGGGTGTGTCTATGGGAATGTTTGATAATTTTTCCAGAAGCGCATTTGTGAGGTCAGGCACTGATGTGGACGGGAAGGCCTGGCTCACAGTCTCCTTTCTAATTCATTTCACAGGTGTTCTATCGGGATAAGGTCTGGGCAGTCAAGTTCCTCCACCCCAAATTCACTCATTTATGTCTTTATTGACTTTGTTTGTGCACTGGTGCGTAGTCATGTTGGAACAGGAAGGGGCCCATCCCCAAACTGTTCCCACAAAGTTGGAACCATGAAATTGTCCAAAATGTCTTGGTATGCTGACAGCTTAAGAGTTCGCTTCACTGGAACTAAGGGGCCAAGCCCAACCCATGAAAAACAACCCCACACCATAATCCCCCCTCCACCAAATGATTTGGACAAGTGCACAAAGCAAGATCCATAAAGATATGGATAAGCGAGTTTGGGATGGAGGAACTTGACTGGCCTTGTCCTGACCTCAACCCGATAGAACACCTTTGGGATGAATTAGAGCGGAGACTCCAAGTCAGGCCTTCTCGTCCACATCAGGGCCTGACCTCACATATGCGCTTCTGGAAAAATGGTCAAACACTTCCATAAACACTCCTAAACCTTGTGGACAGTCTTCCCAGAAGAGTTGAAGCTGTTATAGCTGCAAAGGATCGGCTAACTGAATATTGAAACCTACGGACTAAGACTGGGATGCCATTAAAGTTTACGTGTGCTTAAAGACAGGTGCCCCAATACTTTTGGTATATATATATATATATATATATATATATATATATATATATTATATATTTTATCCTGAGAAATCCCTTTAATTGGATCTCCCATTTAATTCCTTATTCTGCATCAGTCACTTAGTGAGATGCAAAAATTGCTGTCCTAAAGGGATGAAGAACAAGAGACACAGTTAATTAGTAAAAAAAATAGTAGTGCTGTTGCATGATTTGCCCTAACTCATCCACAACCAATAAAAAAGAGAGCAAGAACCATAAAAAATGATCATTATTTTTAATAAATAGAGATCTCCAGACGGAAGTTCACTTGTGCTACTAAGTTTGCAAACCCCTGCCTATCCAATATCAAAGTGTGTCATGTTCCTGCCAAGGCCCGTCCAATCAGATTTGAGATTGAAACCTTGGCTAATGACAAAATACAAATTTGTAATGCATATTTATGTTAAAACCCTTGGGTGTTAGCTATTTAAATTTGTGCTGTATCTGAACATCTCTAAACAATATGTACAGTGAATTCTCATCGACAATTCATATTACTAAAGTCATTTTTTAGCCAGAAGTAAATAGAATCAACAGTAACACATTTTTATTTTTATATAGGATTTATATTTCCGCTGCGCTTTACAAAATGAAGACAGACCTTACAGTTAAATTGCAATATGATTCAATGCAAGAGGAATCGGAGGGCCCTGCTCATTAGAGCTTACAATCTAAAAGGAAGGGTCGAGTAATACAAAAGGTGATATGATGGCATATTTTGGCCTTGTACACATTGGTGCTAGATACAGACACACCTCTGCCACACAGGTAATGTAGGTCTCATATGTTCTCTTATGTTTACACACGCCCAGGGGACTAATAAAAATGAGTGTAGAAAATGTTTCATTGAGAGACTGTCTGTAGTGAACCATTTGAATCAATAAAATTTTCATACACAAATCCCAAGGGAGCGCTAAGCATGTGTCAGTAATGTGTGCCCATCAATCTATTCTGTTGCAGTTCATAAAAAGGCAGTGCAAAAATAATACTAATGTGTAGGGTAACTAGAAAATTCATTCCGCTGATATGTCTGATCTATGCATTTTCATCCACATCGCAACATAACTATCTGACGTGAAACTGAAATCCCAACCCCCCCCCCTGGATTTTTTGCCGATCTTAAATATTAATGAAACAACTGTCCCCTACTGAGCTCAACTGTCCCCTACTGAGCTCCTACAAATCTCCTGCCCCTTTTTTTTTTTTTTTTTTGGAAGATCAAACATGCATTAAACACGATTCTCATACACCATTAAAAAAATGAAGAAAGCTAAGAAGATATCTAAAAAGATAAAGCGAATAAAGAACAGTTAGAAAGGCAGCATTTAAAGTAGGATGCTTGTAAAAAAAGATGTGAGAAAATGTAGTATCTCCTACAATACCTCAATACTTTTGAGATGTATAACATTAAAGAGAAACTATAATGGGTTGAATTCAATTTATTTTAGCTGTTTGTTTCTTTTTCCGTTTGAATCTGTTATTTTTGTTTTTGTTTTTAATATATTTAAATAATCTATGTGTTATAGATAAACATTAAATAGTTAACAAAGTATCCCCTAAAAACTAATGGTTAGCTGAAGAGACAGCACAGCAAAGGTAGCTTGCTTTGCAGCTAAATTAGCCTACTTAAAGTGGTTGTAAACTCTCTAAAAAAAAAACCTGCAATACAAAAGGCATAATGAGCTAGTATGCATCGCACACTAGCTCATTATGAAATACTTACCTTAGATCGAAGCTGTTGCACATTGCTGTTGCACACCGCTGTGACCAGCGACATGCCTCCTGGAGTTATTTAAGGGTTCGCAGGCTCCGGTGCTGTGATTGGCCAGAGCTGCGATGGCGTCACTCCCACGCACAGGAGCCGCTGGTCACGGCACAGGTACGGCACGAGCGAGCCGCTTCATCAGTGCGCATTTGCCGATGATGTCGGCACATGTGGATACAGTGAATATCTCCTTAATGGTGAAAGTTTAGGAGATATTCACGGTACCTGCAGGTAATCCTTAGGCTTACCTGTAGGTAAAAGTGGTAGTACAGGGTTTACAACCACTTTAAAGTGTAAAGAGAAGCTCCAGGCTCCTGCAGAGAAAAATACAATTTTTTGACTTTAGAAATTAGGACACTTACCTGTTCAGGAATCCGGCGGTGTCTTCACTTGAGACAATTTTTCATTTGGCTATCGGGTGCTGCTGCTGCCACCATCTTCACTAAGGGAAACCAGCTGGGAAGCCTTCAGCTTCCCAGCCGGTTTCCTACTGTGCATGCACAAAGCACGCTGCGTTCTCTGATTGGGCCAGCTGTGGGGGAAGGAAGAGGGGGGCCAAACTGTGAGCAGGTACCTGTCAAAACCAAGTAACTGCTCCCCCCTCCTCCTCAAAAGGTGCCAAATGTGGCAGCGGAGGGGGGGAGGAGGCAGACAAGCAAGGCTTCCCTTTGTGGGTGGAGCTCCGTTTTAATACTCAGCAGGCTGGTAAGAGAAGTGTCACTGCTGTTATCACTGCAACAGCTATGTGAAAAAAAGACTACAGTGACAACTACTGGCTAGATAGAGGATTGCAAAATAATAATTTACAATACTTGACTTAAAGTAAAAATTTTTTTTTTTTCTTACCCCGGCCGTAACAAAAGAAAATATATACAAAACCACTATACATTCCCCTCAATACTATCAAAAATGTCTGCATGTGTTCACATCAAATCCCAGTATCAGTTCAACAAGAGATTTTCGAAAGTTTGTACTTTTAATCTTCAACCATGCAGTTCTCTGGAAATTATGATCTTAGCTGCAGGGATCATTAAACCGATAAGCCTAACCTCTAGTTTGTCAAGGTACAACAAAGCCAGTTGTGGCTACAGTTTTAATCCATAATGATAATAATAAGAAAATTATTTTATTTCAACAGGTAAAAATAGGTAGATAGAATTACCAAACATATGCATGATATCCAATCTGTGTTTCACATCTTTAGCAAAGAGAACTAATTATAAGATATAACTAACTGAACATAAATGGTGTTTTATACTATCTTATAACTGACTTAAATGAAAGCTCTTATGAGCAGACACAATGATAGATAATCTTTTATATACTTGTTCTTTTTGCTGTTGGGAAAGTGTTGCATTTAATTATGATTAACTACTGTCCCTTTTAAGATATGAACACAAATCAAGAAGGCTGTCCAGATGAGCCAATTAGCAGCATTAGCTTCACAAGTACCTTGAGCAGGGAAGCTGGTGAGGAGCTAAACATTTTAACTATATATATATATATATATATATATATATATATATATATATATATATATATATATATATTATACTACATATGGCAGGTATAAGCAGAGAACACTTTAAGCCCACTCCACGTATCCATATATTAAAATAAATATCCCAGTAGTGGTAAAAATAAAGAAATTAAAGCGGTAAGCGGTTGTAAAGCCTTAAAGCGGAGCTCCACCCGATTTTCCTACACTAACTGCAGCTGATTACCGCAATGTCCTAATGACAAAACGGCACTTTTTTTTTTTTTTACAGGCTTTACCTTTGTTCTTGAAGCTGTCTTTGTTTTGTGCAGGAAGCACAGGCTGCGGTTAGGGGCGTGTCCAGAGCGGCTAATTACTCACTTCCTGTAAGCCGCACTGGCTCCTGGGAGCTTGTGTCATTGTTCCCAGGAGTCAGTGCGGCCGCCTGTTCCAATCCTATGTTATCAGGATTAAACAAGAGATTTTTATACTTACCTTTCCTCAAACTCCAGCGCCGCTCTCTCCTCTATGTCTCGCTCATTGATCCTCCTTTTGTGTTTGCTTATCTCCGTTGCCATCACAACGGGGCGGGACTTCCTACGACGCCGCTCGTTGTGATGGCAACCGGAGTTGTTGACGGCGCTCCGATTTCCCTCTACTGCGCATGCGCGAGATCCTGAATAGAACGGGCGGTGCATGCTGGTCGATCAGCAGCACCGTATCCCGGAAGAGGATGCCTGTGGGTTTCACATGCCCACAGGCAAGATGAAAACTGTGATGAGCATATTTTTATAAGTTTCATTTTATGGAGAAAACGGATAGCAAAGATCTTGAAAATCGGAATACGTGAGTTACTTATTCTTAGATATAAATATATGTCATTGTGCCAAAAAAACAACAACTTAGAGACAGTGGAATCCCGCTTTAAGGTTTTTCACCTTAATGCATTCTATGCATTAAGGTGAAAAACTCTCTGTGCTCCAGTCCCCCCCTTTCCTTACCTGAGCCAGATTCGATCTAGCGATGTGCACAAGCGCAGCGGCTCCAACCGCTGTCTCTGTCCATATTGGCCAGATTGATAGCAGCAGGAGCCATTGACTCCCACTGCTGTCAATCTAAACCTGTAAAATGGGAGCGGTGGGCTGGGCCGAGTCCCGCTGTCTGTGTCAATGGATGCAGCAGCGGGACTCAGGAGTGAGCCTTACGGGTGCCCCCATGAAAAGCGGCTTTTTCCGTGGTGGCACCCGATGAAGAGGAGGAGCCTGGCGTGCCGACGGGGGACCCCAGAAGAAGAGGATTGGGGCTTTTCTGTGTCTGTGCAAAACCATTGCACAGATCAGGTAAGTATAGACATGTTTGTTATTTTAGTACAAAAAAAATGTTTACAACCAGAGAAGCAGAGAGGTTCACAAATTGTGGATGTTAAGGACATAAGATATCTTGACGTTGTATGAAACCACTGCAGGAAATAGAAATTGGTCAGTGTGGTCATGTTTCATCAGTAATCAGAACCTCTCTGTGTCCCTAGGGAAAAAAGAGGAAAAACATCACAGTTTTTTAAACCCCAGGACTGCTGTAGTGGGGACCAGTGGGAGGGGGGTAGGGTGTTAGTTCGCCTTTTCATTAAAAAAATGCAGCACTTAATTATAAGTGCATCTTTCTTTACAGTTTTCTCCTACAAAGTCCTATATCCCTGATGATCCTGTCAGTGAAGTTCTCTTAATACTGCTTCCTATGATGGTGTGGCAATGATGCTTTACTGCTTCTAAATTCAAGGTTGCAACTCTTATGGATGCTGTGCTTGCTTGTACTAAAGTGGGATGAAAAATTAATGCATGGAGTGTGGCAATCAGTATTATTACTGCTGATTCACAACTCTGTATTTTGTCAGTCAATACCTGGTCACATGCATTTCTGCATGGACATTACTGCCTTTGTTATTGAAACCCTCCCACTGTGAGATGCAGTGTCTAGGAGAGAAGAGTGTGAGACACAACAAAAAGAGTATTTAGATCAGTCAGGGAAAGTAAAGGAAACTAAAAAGAGGGAGCACCTGTATTTTGTATAATAAAAGCCAGTGGGAAGCATAGGAAAAACAGGGAAAAATAAAATTCAAGTCAATTGTTTATTCACAAGGTCAGTATTTAATTTAAAACAGGCTTGATCCATAGTGCAGAACAAACTTTCATGCCCACGTAATGGCAGCAGGTGGTGGATGACGCACGTGCCATGTCCTAAAAGAGAGAGCCCAATGTTGGTATGGAGTATCTGTCTAATATATCTGGCGGCCGCCAGAAAGTAAGAGGGAGCCACTCGGGGACACGAGGAGTTGCGGCCATCGGGCCGGAAGAAGTCACAGCCTGATAGAGGGAATCACCGGCCAGGACTACCACGTCATTTCTGGCTTACTGGCTCAGCCTTCCTGCGTTCCAGCATGCCTGAAATGATGTGGTAGCCCTGGCCCAGAGCCATGGATGTATGCCTCCCACATAAGAACCAGGGGGTGTAGCTTTAGCCTGCACAAGGAACCAGAAAAGCCGGAATTACGACATGTTTCAGGGCATGCCCCTTTCTCGGGGAAGGTAAAGGACATTTTTTGTTTACTTTATAGGCTTGTGCATCTCATAGGAAATGGATTCGGAACTTGTTTAGATTATGATACAGGAGCCTTTAGTCGTACTTTAAAAAATGTATTAATGCGCAGAGACCAGCAATAATTAATTTCAATGTTGTGTTTTTTAAGGTGAGGCTTAACGGCTACATGCTCATGTTCCATCTTCATGCATAATTGTTGTACACTGAAAAAATAGCCTTGCTTTTGGAATATATGATTTCTCAAACTAGAATGAAAAAAGTTTGGAGAAGCAAGATTGTCCATTTCTTTGAAAACTTGAAGAGCCTTAATGTAAGTTGAGTTTGAATTATTCTCAAAGATTTTAGAGGTTAGGGGAGGGCTAGAGATGCTCTAAACAGGTACAATAACTTCAGAAGAAGGGTAATGAAGGGTAATGTAGAATACAGTGGGTAAAATAAGCATTGAAAGTTTTTCTAGGTAAATATATTTCTAAAGATGCTATTGACATGAAATATTCACCACATGTCGGTAACAACCCGCGCCATCCAAACATACAAACAAACCAAACTAATAACTTCAGAAATTAAGTTATGTGTAATAAAATTGAATGACACAGGACAAAAATACTGAACACAGTAACTGAGCTGTATTTAATACTCTGTACAAAATTCTTTGTTGGTAATGACAGCTTCAAAATGTCTCCTATATGGAGAAACTAGTTGCATGCACTGCTCAGGTGTGATTTTGGCCCACTCATCCACGCAAACAGTCTTCAAATCTTGAGGGTTCCGTGGGCCTCTTCTATGAACCTTGATCTTTAGTTCTTTCCATAGATTTTCCATTCGATTCAGGTGATTGGCTGGGCCATTCTAGCAGGTTAATTTTCTTTCTTTGAAAACAATTGAGAGTTTCCTTGGCTTTGTGTTTGGGATCATTGTCTTGCTGAAATGTCCACCCTTGTTTCATCTTCATCATCCTGGTAGATGGCAGCAAATTTTTATCAAGAATATCTTGGTACATTTTTCCACTCATCCTTCCTTCAATAAAATTAAGTTTGCCAGTACTGTATGCTGAAAAACAGCCCCACACCATGATGTTCCCACCTCCAAACTTCACTGTTAGTATGGTGTTTTTGGGGTGATGTGCATTTGACCTCCAAACATGGTGTGTATTATGGCATCCAAAGAGTTCAATTTTGGTCTCATCTGACCAGACTATAGTGTCCCAGTATTCTCACAGACTTGTCTAATTGTTGTGCAGCAAACTTAAAACGAGCTGCAACATGCTCTTCCTTCAGCAATAGAGTCTTGCGGGGTGAGCATGCATACAGGTCATGGTGGTTGAGTGCATTACTTATTGTTATCTTTGAAACAATTGTACCTGCTAATTCCAGGTCTTTCTGAAGCTCTCCACAAGTGGTCCTTGGCACTTGGACAACTCTTATGATAATTTTTTTTTCACTTCTCTGTCAGAAATCTTGCAAGGAGAACCTGGTCCTGGCCAGTTTATGGTTAAATGATGTTCTTTCCACTTCCGTAATATGGCCCCAAGAGTACTTACTGGAACATTCAGCAGTTTGCAAATCCTTCTGTAACCAGTGCCATCAGTATGTTTTGCAACAATAAGGTTGTGAAGGTTTTGAGAAAGCTCTTTGCTTTTACCCATCATGAGATGTTTCTTGTGTGACACCTTGGTAATGAGACACCTTTTATTAGGCCATCAGTTGAAACGGAACCAGCTGATATTAATTTGCACTGACAAAGGGCAGGATTGCATTCTAATTACTGATAGAGTTCATCTGGTGTCTTGTCTTTCCATGCTTTTTTTGCACCTCACTTTCTTTATGTGTTCAATACTTTTTCCCTGTGTAATTCTATTGTAAATATACATAACTTAATTTCTGAACTTATTTGTTTTGGTTTCTTTGTATGTATGGTTTGCATGGGTTGTTATCAACATGTGGTGATAATTTCATGTCAATAGAAACTTTAGAAATAGATTTACCTAGAAAAATGGTGATGTTGTTCCATACTTATTTTACCCACTGTAGTCATATAACCAATAATGTTGAGGGAGTAGAGAATCCCAAGTTTCAAGATGAATCAATAGAGGGCAAGGAGATATCGGAAGGCACAGAAATGGTTGATAAGGGGTCTAGACAGAATAACGTAGATGCCATCAAGTCAGAAACAAGTCCAGGAAATCTGCCAATGCATTTGCTGCATATAGGAATATTTCTACAGTCAATTGGTCACATTGCAAGCATTTCATAGTTTTGGTTTACAGCTCTATATATTACCACATGTTCAAGGTGCCCAGCTGTGCAGGAATAACAGGCAGTCTTGGCTTGTCTAGTTCAAAACAAAAGTGAAAAACTAGTACATGCTTATTTTTCATTTGTTTAACTTAACTAGAGTGACAAGAACAATGACAGGTTATTGATGAGGTACTTCACTTTAGATGGGCATTGTAGTCTTTTCATTAAGAAATTATTTAAAAACTATAAACTTGTTTCCAAATTGACAAAGGTACTATTGAAGACATCAAATGTTAGGACGTCTGAAAAGAGCAGAATTAACAATTATAATATGCTCACGATATTTCAGCCTTCTCTTTAAATCGTGTCATCATAAAAAAATCATCACAGTCAGGTTTTAAATGATCTGACCAGGCCTATTGTAAAACCCAACTGGTGAGGCAGTGGTCTGCTTCTACCATTTAATAAAAAGTGAAAGGTAGTTAAAAAGCGGCTGAGAAGCAACAGAACAGAACAGAGTCAAAGGCATGAAACTATAATAGACAGACTGGAAAGATATAGCGAGTTTGAATATAAAAAGCTGTTTGCAGGAGATAGGACTGTCATAGGAGGAGGAATGTTGTAAAGAATTACTTATCTGGCAGAATATTGATCTGCCCAGGACAGTAAAGTATATATAAAACATATGTATATTTCACTGACTAGCTCATTATTGACCACATTTCAGACGTGATGCTAGAGAAAAGTCAAACTGATACATGATCTGCAAATGATATATGCAATAAAAATGTAAAATATTAAAAATGCTTTAAATTGGCTTAGCCTAGACCATGGGTGCTCCAGCCTGTGGTGCTCCAGCTGTTGCAGAACTACAAGTCCTATCATGTCTCTGCCTTTGAGAGTAGTGCTTGTAATGGTCAGCCTTGCAATAGGGGGTTTGTAGTTCTGCAACAGCTGGAGAGCCACGGGTTGAGCACTCATGGCTTAGACTCATTCTTTTCTGTTTATTGTAATAATTTATATTATATATTATATTTTATATTGTTACTATATTGTTATTTACAGAAAAGTGAGTAGAAATACCATAACTAAAATTAATAATAAAGATGATCTGAAGATATGGTACCAAGAGTGGATTTTTAAAAAGCCATGGTGGGTTCACTTAGGGAAGGCCACCCTGAGAGCATCTTTTATTTTGATGGCCAAACTGTGGTCTGTGGTTTAGGAGCACTGACAGCTACTCCTGTGTAATCAAAGTGCTTTGCATAGACAAATAAATGAGCACTGACAGAGGATACTGTACAAGCAAAACCTGTAAACAACTCTAGGTAGAAAAGGTTGTAATTGTGTATTAGAAAGATGTTTGAAGGTATGCATTTTATTACTGTAACCTGTTCAAAACATTTTCAAAGTGACAGGTGTATTTTTACAGATGTCTCCAGACAAACTTGAAAGTTAGGCAGATAACTAAAAATTCTAATCAGTTCTTGTGAGAAAGTCCATTGGGGTGAAATGTGTTTAGAAAGAGGTCTTTTTGAGTGGAGAACCTATGTATGCATGTTAACAGAATATAAAATCAAGGAAGAGCTAATTGCGAAGTCCGACTCATGTTCTTCTGTTCTTATTTTAGATTGGAGGCAGGCTACACAAGCCATCAACTTGTTGCTTTTGTACATGCTAGTTGTTAGCAAAAAAAATGTTCAACTTTTGAAAGTAAATGATATTACATTGGCAGAAAAGATCACATAAGACTCTCATCTTGACTTTTGCCCTTCTCTGGTAAAAGAGAAAACAGATAAGAGCATGCACACATAAAATAAAGTAACACAACCAAAGACTATTTTCATGACAAGCCTTTATCGATAAAAACAAATACAGGAAACTCCCTTCTCAAACACCACTTGGCTGTATCTAAAGTGTATATACCTACAATGTGAAAACAAACTTCACCCCTCACTAAGACACAGTGTTATGCCAGAATTGAGGAGATCCAACAAATGGAGAACCTTACCTTGACCATGAGTAACCAGGAAGGAAATATGCCAGTATGCGGATGCCATTGTCTATACAAGGACATCACAACTCCAACTCAACATGAAAACTTAGCCATCCAGTCTCATAACTCCTAAGCACCAAAAAGACAATCCTGAGAGAAACAGAGATCCTTACTCTTCCCCAACCACCTTCTTTTTTTAAAGGCCCCCTCCCCGCCTCCATGTGACACCGCACTTTCCCAGTTCTTTTTCCCCCAAGACTGCCTTTCTTCCACCTTAACATCACAAAAGCTACTTCTTCATTCCCAATACAAAAGAAAAATTAGGAGAACAGTTAGAATTTGTGTTGTAATCTATTCCTAATTGAACCACTCAGAGTTATAGTTCCATATACAGGTTCATGTGACACAGGCGACCTGATAGGTTGCTGAACAACTATGGTTACTGCATACTAAATGCATAAATTGGTTAAACTACATGTCTCACTGCAATTCAAAAAGGTGAACTACATGTCCTGTTAGAGCCTTTTTTATTTGTATTAAATAGTGGTTGTTCTTAAGTACTGTATGAAGTGTGTCAAAACTGGCTGACACAAAAAAAACTTTACATGACCTTATGGTATGGCATAAACATTATGCATAAACCTATAACAGATTTGTACTGTAATAATTGCATGCTGCAAGCTGTGACAGGTAAATGGTTTTCTTATTATAGCGTTGACATTAAACTTTTGAACAAATACCATTTTAAGTTTGCAAAAGTAGTTCACGTATTTTGCTAAATTCTTTTATGACATTTATAAACATGGCAATAGTCAACACTGAAAAAGAATGGCACAGAATATTTTATTTTTTATTTTTTACAAAGCTGTGACTATACACATATTCTCCACAATGATTAATACTTGAGTGCTTGAAGAAAAATAGCAGTGACAAAACATTTTTGGGGCAGAGAATGGTGACTAATGGAATGCACAAAACTGCATACGATTCCATTTATCCTGTACGTCTGGCCTTTCAATTCACCTGAAACTGTCGCTTCAATCTGTTCCATCTTTGCTCCTTTAACCTTTCCATTTCCGATAGGTTAAGACTAATTCATGGCAATGGCTGTTGCCTGAAAGACGCAGCTTTCTCTCACATCTTCTGGCTCCATATTGGCAGACTGAGAAGAATTTAGAATGAGACTGCATGACGCTCTTTACAGACAACAAAATTATTTATCTGAATTCCATCAGGAGAGGGCAGGAGTACAGCTGCAGACAGAGCACAAGGCCTAATAGCATTTTAAAGACTGTTAGTCCTCATGCAAGAACTAAACACTCTTTATTGTAATAAAACACTTGCTGCTGTCAGCAAGGGTATGGCGAGCAACAGGCTTCAGGTCATAAAAACACGATAAAATATTTCTAAAACAAATTATAGTGTACAATGCTTGTTTAATGGGCCGCTAAACAAACTATGTAACAGTTATAGAGGTTATTTTAGAGAAATATTTAGTTGTAGTTTCCAAAGGTTGCCAGATCTCAAGTCATTTTAAAATGGTTGTAAAAAAAAAAAATTAAAAAAACTAACACCTGCAAGACAAACGCATAATGAGCTAGTATGCATAGCATACTAACTCATTATGTAATACTCACCTGAGATCGAAGCCCTCACTGTGGTGCCCGTACACCAATCCGGCAGCCGACATCACTCCCGGGGTATACTTCCGGGTATTGCGGCTCTGGCACTGTGATTGGCCGGAGCCTTTAATGACGTCATTACCGCGCATACGCACGGTAATGGCTTTGTGTCAGTGCGCATGTGCCGACGTGGGGATAGCTCCTAAACCGTGCAGGTTTAGGAGATATCCTGGGTAGCTACAGTTAAGCCTTATTATAGGCTTACCTGTAGCACAAAGTGGTCTGTAAGAGTTTACAACCACTTTAAGGGGAACCTGTAGACCAGAGCTATGCAATTCGTGGACCTCCAGCTGTTGCAGAACTACAAGTCCCATGAGGCATAGCAAGACTCTGACAGCCGCAAGCATGGCACCCAGAGGCAGAGGCATGATGGGACTAGTAGTTTTGCAACAGCTGAAGGTCCGCTAATTGCATATCCCTGCTGTAGACTATGCACACTTAAATATTTACATATTCTGAACAAGCAGTAAATTCAACTTAAAAAGAAGCCATCATTCACTCGTGTCACTATAGGCATTGTGGAGAAATTCAATTTCACAACAAATGCACTGAAATATCAACTCTTTTCCTTTTCCTTCTACACCAGAAACTTGTCATCCTGCCAGCCTTCTAATATAAACATATATAGAACCCAGCTGAAACCTGACTTTGAAGCTTTTTTTTTGTGATCTTTTGAAGATGTCCATTGACCATTGTCCAATAGAGTCCATTGACACTATATGCAGCTACCAGTGTTTTTCCGCATGGAAAAACGCAAGTAACTGCAATTACACACAGAAATCTATAGTTTTCTGATTGTCATGTTCAGACCAGAATGCAGTGTTATACCCCGTACACACGGTCGGATTTTCCGATGGAAAATGTCCGATCGGAGCGTGTTGTCGGAAATTCCGACCGTGTGTGGGCTCCATCGGACATTTTCCATCGGATTTTCCGACACACAAAGTTGGAGAGCAGGAGATAAAATTTTCCGACAACAAAATCCGTTGTCGGAAATTCCGATCGTGTGTACACAAATCCGACGGACAAAGTGCCACGCATGCTCAGAATAGATAAAGAGATGAAAGCTATTGGCCACTGCCCCGTTTATAGTCCAGACGTACATGTTTTACGTCACCGCGTTTAGAACGATCGGATTTTCCGACAACTTTGTGTGACCGTGTGTATGCAAGACAAGTTTGAGCCAACATCCGTCGGAAAAAATCCTAGGATTTTGTTGTCGGAATGTCCGAACAAAGTCCGACCGTGTGTACGGGGCATTACACTGCATTCCAGAGCAGTGCAATATTATGCAACATGCTCTGCATGGTTCTGCATGTCACTGCAGAGAAGTGCAGAAGTCTAATAAAGTTTCATTAAAAAAAAGGAGCTGTGTGATGTAATAAAATGCGCATCATAGCATCATACCACCTCCTGCTGCACAGCTCTGCAGCCTAAAATGCTGTGCGGTCAGGAGTAGTGTGAATTGACTCTTAGCACTACAAGTATATAGTGAGGTCAGAGATGGCTTGTTTTAAAGTTTTAGTAAAGTATAATAAATTATATTAAATTCTTTCCAGACAGGGTAACTGTTCCAATGTTTTCATTTTAGTATTAGTGGGCCTGTTCTAAAATCTGATCCAAAAGCAACATAAGAAGAAAATCACAACAACAACTTAATATTTTGTGCTAACACACAAAAAAAAAATCCAGGGCAGCTTGGTAAATGAAAGTTATTGGATATGTTATGCGTAGCAGAGGTTTTTATTCTTTCAGAAACCATATAATTCTTAGTACTAACAAGTACAGCAAAAAGACTGCAGACAGAAAGACTGGATGTCTCTGACTTAGTTGCAATTGTAGTTGAGTGGTTCATGGCACTTTAGCACCTTGTTTAGAATAATAGGTCTCTATGGAAAGAATGCAGGGCTATCAAGCCACGGTGGTTGATTTGCTTTGTGCTCCTGCAATATAATCATGATTGCAACCATTTTCCTTAAAAGAGCAGAAAATCTCCTGAACAATACAGGTCAGTGACAATTTCTCTGGTTTGTAAGCTCTTGTGGACTGGGCTCTGCCCTTATTGTTCACTAATTTAAGTTAACTCTTGTATTTTATTTCCTTTGATTTTAAAGTTCTGTGCAATGAGTTGCTGTTATAAAATGGTAATTACAATAACGATATTAATTTGTAGTTTTTCATTCCAATAAAACAGTACTTTATAAGCAAAGAAAAATGAATCAGGCTATACGAAAATTAGATATGTTCTCCAAAGCTGATGATTTTATAAGGAGCCCTTCAAAAATGATTGGTTGACCTAATGGAATGAAGGACAGTTTTCTAGAGAAGTGGTGCTGTAAGACAGCGGTCCCCAAACTCTGGCCCTTTGCTTTCCTTTATCCGGCCCTTGGGGCACTTTACCTCCCACTGATATGAGACACTATTCTGCCAACTGACAACAGGATACCATTTCTCCCACTGGCACCAACAACGGGGCAATATTCGTCCCCCTAATACTAAATGTGGCAATATTTACTCTAACTGATGGCGGAAAAATTTCCACTCACGCTGGCCACAGTTTGGTCCCTCTAAAGTCTGAAGGACAATAAACTGGCCCTTTGTTTAGAAAGTTTGGTGACCCCTGCTGTAGGAGCAGAGTCTTGCATTTAGGAGAAATAACTGATAAACTCATAGTCTGGGACACTAACTGGTGGTCCTTGTCTTCACTGAGGGTGACACTGGAACATGTACCAATTTTATATAAAGGACTTGCACACTTTAATGTTGGCTACTGTAATATTTACACGCTCAGCCTCACCATGCACAGAGATTTTTCAGCTCATAGGACAACTTTCTAAGCACCAGCAGACTGAGAGTGACCATCACTTTGGCAAGTTAACTGAGTAGTTACTCCTTTACACACATAGTAGTTGCCACCATGTGTTTTAACAGAAAAAAAACACAGTTTACAGCAACCACTGTTTAAATTCTGACTTTTTTTTGAATAATGTCTATTACTGGCTGCCACACACAGGCAGGAATGTAACTAACAGATTAACTTTTAAAACGTCTGTATCACTCGCTGCCATGCTCAGAAGAGAATATAACAGATTTTACACTATGATATCTTCTTCAAAGAGGCAGCTTAATTTCTAGTTAGAGCATTCTGAGATTCAGCTGAAGGATTTTTAACCACTTCCAGTCCGGGCTAATTCTGACAGCCCTCTCCTACATGTAAAAAGCATAATTTTTTCCTAGAAAACTTAGAACACCCAAACATTGTATTATTTTTAAGCAGAGGCCCTAGAGAATTAAGCAGAATAAATTGGTGGGCTTTTACACAGTCGTGTGATGCTGTACCCAAACAAAATTGATGTCCTTTTCCCACAAATAGAGCTTTCCTTTGGTGGTATTATCACCTCTGGGGTTTTTATTTTTTGCACTATAAACAAAAATTGCAACAATTTTGAAAAAAAACACAATATTTTTTACATTCTGCTATAAAACATATCCAATAAAAATATGTAAAAAATTGAATTTCTTCATCAATTTAGGCCAATATGTATTCTGCTACATATTTTTGGGTAAAAAAATCCCAATTAGTGTATATTGATTGGTTTAAGCAAAAGTTATCGCGTCTAAAATCTATGGGATATTTTTATTTTTATTTTTACTAGTAATGGTGGCGAATTTTGCATAGCTGCAAAATTTTCCAACAACATTTTCCAACAAGTCTGTTGAAAGAATGCATGAAGGTAAAAAACCTTGAGCCTTTACAATCACTTTAAAGGCTCGTACACACTATAAGAAAATTGGGTGAACATTTTCGTTCAAGGAATTTTCATACGATTTTTCGTACAGTGTGTACACAACTTTCAACAGCCGATTCTGAATTTTCCTACAAAAATTCCCAAAGGGACCATCTCCAAAATTTTTCTTGTACCGGAACAGAACGAAAGATTTTTGTTTAATGTATACAATTTTCGTATGATTTTCAAACAAGAAAAATCAGAAAGGAAACACTGCGCATGATCAGAAACAAAAAACAACAAAAAAAGCCTTTGTCGTATGAGAATTTTCGTTCATCGGTTCCGCTTTGCTGTGAAACAAGGAGGAAAATCGGACAATCATTCGCCTGATTTTCTTATAGTGTGTAAGACATTAAGACAGTATGACCAGCTTTGGAGTGAAAAAATACTAACATGGACACCAACTGGTGTTAGTGCAGTGCAGAGTTTTGATCACTTGAAAGTTGAATCCATTGTCATGTTGCAGGAGCCACTGGCCTTCTTAACAGAACCCACAGCAATTCTTTGAGAGCTCTGATGGTTTCTTGTCCCAAGAGAGGTTGTTGCAAAGTTAAGTCTACCCAGCCAAAGGGTATGCTAACAATCCTGGGGACACCTATATTCAGGGCCGCCATCAGGAGGGTACAGCCCATACACTTGTAAGGGGCCCGAGTGTCTGGACGGGCCTGGTGACTGGTGGGGATGTGAGAAGGTAGGGGCGGGTGCAGAGGAGCTCCGTAAATGCTGCTGTATGTGTGTGAGTCGGCAGCTGCTGCTCTGTGTCATTGAGCTCACATCAGGCTCTTTGCTGCCACCTCTGGCCCATGTACTGTATGCTGGACTGCAGCTCCTACCTGTGTCTCAGCCACACGTGGAAACAAGAGTTGGGACTAGGAGGACCACCTTACAAGTAAGGGCTGTTGCACAAGTTGGGGGGGCGTGGATGTGTGTGTGTGTACATGTCTGGGTGTGTACATGCCTGAGTGTGTGTGTGTACATGCCTGTGTGTGTGTACATGCATGTGTGTGTACATGCCTGTGTGTGCTTGTGTACATGCCTGTGTGTGCATGTGTACATGCCTGTGTGTGTGTGTACATTCATGTGTGTGTGTGTACATGCCTGTGTGTGTGTGCAAGCCTGTGTGTGTGTGTATATGCCTGTGTGTGTGTACATGTCTGTGTGTGTACATGTGTGTCATATAAGCACATGTGAGGTTGCTTAGAGCGCGGGGGTGAGAGGGCTGAGAGCGTGGGGGTGTGAGGGGGGCTGAGAGCATGGGGGTGTGAGGAGGGGGCTGAGAACGTAGTGGTGTGGGGGGGCTAAATGCGTACAGGTGTGAGGGGGGCTGGAAACATACAGGTGTGAGGGGGGTGTGAGGGGGCTGAGAGCATACAGGTGTGAGGGGGGGCATGATAGCGTACAGGTATAAGGGGGTGTGAGGGGGGCTGAGAGCATACAGGTGTGAGGGGGCTGAGAGCATACAGGTGTGAGAGGGGGCTGAGAGCATACAAGTGTGAGGGGGGCTGAGAACGTACAGGTGTGAGGGGGGCTGAAAGTGTACAGGTGTGAGGGGGGTTGAGAGCGTACAGGTGTTAGAGGAGGCTGAGAGCGTACAGGTATAAGAGGGGGCTGAGAACATACAGGTGAGAGGGGGGCTGAAAGTGTACAGGTGTGAGGGGGGCTGAAAGTGTACAGGTGTGAGGGGGGCTGAGAGCGTACAAGTGTGAGGGGGCTTAGTGCATACAGGTGTGAGGGGGCTGAGAGCATACAGGTGTGAGGGGGCTGAGTGCATACAGGTGTGAGGGGGGCTGAGCGGGGCTGATAGCATACAGGTGTGAGGGGGGCTGAGAGCGTACAGGTGTGAGAGGGGGCTGAGAGCATACAGGTGTGAGAGGGGGCTAAGAGCGTACAGGTGTGGGGGGGCTGGGAGTGTACAGGTGTGAGGGGGCTGAGAGCGTATAGTTGTGAGGGGGCTGGGTGCATACAGGTGTGAGGAGACTGGGAGTGTACAGGTGTAAGGGGGGCTGATTGCATACAGATGTGAGGGGGGGCTTAGAGCATACAGGTGTGAGGGGGACTGAGAGCATACAGGTGGCTGAGGCACTGAAGGACTTGGTGGGATGGCTAGTAGGTGGATTCAGGGGGGCGGTCAGTGGGCGGGTCCTGGGGAATGTTGGTGGTCAGGCTAGTGGGGGCCCAGGCCTAAAGCTGTGTAAGGGGCCCCACAATTTCTGATGGCTTCCCTGCCTATATTTCCATATGACAAGATTTCACAATTGAAAAGCCAGCATATTATTTAGCAAAATTAAACAATATTTTGTTAGACACTAAATATGACAGTTCTATGATCTGTCTCTTGGGGGGGGTCTAATGTGCATTATTACCCTCTGGATGTGTAATATTGGAATGTTTTGTGTCTGAGTGGTATTTTCTACATCAATGTAGCCACTTTTAATTGAAGGTAACGTCAGCACAGTAGGAGTTATGAAATCTAAATGGAAGTTGAGAGATTGTGTAAGGGATGTCAAAATTAGGTACCCCATATAAAAAAAAGAATTATAGTTCTGTCATGGAGAAATTAAAACTCATGGCATTTCTATTAAATCACCAGTAGATGGCAGCATAGAGTAAAAGCCTGAATGACAGAGAGCACATTCTAATGAAACCATTGCTAATAAGAGGGGGAACCAAAAAGACTGACCTTTGTTTCTGGTGGGAAAGGAATAGCAGTTGCTATCCAGTCTATCAGTCTGAATGTCATGTGTTTGTGTCATTGCAGGTAAGAGGGAGCATATTTAAGGCTATAAACAGGGCAAAATTGATTTATTTTACATCCCTATGATCAATAAAGGTTGCTGTCGCTGTGTGTGATTAAATAACATATTAGCCCATGTGCAATTGTTTATTATTTTCTATGAGGATGTTATTGCTGTATATGAGAATGTTATTATTATAGATATAGATGTGTAGTATTATGTAAAAACGCAATAGCAGTTGTTACCCAGTCTATCAGTCTAAAGGTCATGTGTTTGAGTCATTGCAGAAACTTTTCAATAAAAACACTTCTGGTTTCATCCGACCCGCTCCCTTCGCTATTATTGACCATACTTTCAGCATATGTGCAACAATTGCAATGTATGAGAGTTCAGCTATAGGTCAATCTAGGTCATTACCTCCAGTCTCACAGATATTTATTCCTTAAACTGCATCCCACATCCAACATGCATCCTATGCGTGTATCACCTTCCATGACTGCTTAACACAGACATGAGATTTTAATCTGTTTTTGTTACAAACTTTAGAATTTTGGAGAAAATGAGGGTGGCATCATGTTCAGTACTTCTCCCCCATTCCCTCCGTACATTTTGGGGTTCATGAGACCTGCAACCACTAGAGATAAACCAATACAAATTTGATTACCATCCTGTTCTAATGAAGCAGACCAATAACATGTTTTAACTGTGGCTATTCATCCTGCAAATCAGCAAAATGAAATGGTAAAGTGTTTTAAGGGTGGATTGCAATCCAACATTCTGTACCTTCTCTGTACATAGAAACATGTCTAGTAAAGAGTGAAGAATAAATAACATGAAAGTAGAGGGAGGAATATTTCTTGCTAATGGAGTCAATCTGGTGAACTTTTCAGTGCTAACCTGTGGTGAGGACTCTAATGGGAAACATGAGGGATGGTAGGTAGAGCAACACTTTTGTAGAAGGCTAAACCAGTTTGGACAATTGGTCCAGTATTTAAATCCATCAATCAATGCGGTAATTGAATATGTTTCTTGGTATACTGGAGCAGTTAAAATTTTGACCATCATGTTCAGCTGCTGTAAGTTGCTGTACCATTAAAGTTTACTAAAAGGACCTGACATTTTGAAGAGGGGTCAGGAAGGGGGGGGGGTCATACATAACTATGGCAACAAACTAAAACTCCAATGTGAGAGGAGGAGAACTGCCACCTTTCCAGGGGAGGTCATAAAAGTAGGCTATACCAAGAAAAAGCAGCAAGTCAAGAATCCAATGTACAGTGAAAATTAATTGACACCTTTCGTAGTAAACTAGAGCAGAAAGTCAGGATCCCAGTGCCAAAAGAATTGATATCTTTCCACACAATGTCACAAAATGTGTCATACCAAGGCAGAGTAGCAAAAATAACTAAAATTTTTCCAGAGACTTAAAAATTGGAGGATAAAAGAATTGAAACCATATGCATAAGCACCTAGAAATATATCTAAACAATGCAGGACAGTGGCTATATTCACATATTCGTTTCAAAAAGTAAGTTGCTATTGTTCTCAAAATGTTATAAATGGGATTTTTATTCACTAAAGACAAACTAAACCAGGGATTTTATTTTACGCATTATTTTTTTCTAAAAAATGTTGGCAAATACATTATGTTCTCAATTAATCAAAATGTTTATTTGATGTGCTCAATTAATCTTTTACACAAGAATTAGAAAGTGATATTGTGGATGACTATGGAGCCAAACCTTGAAGTCAAACAAATCTATATTAGAAATAAAAAAAATACTGTACTAAAAAAACTGGGGTTTCCAGAAATAAAAACAGTAGAATCCAATGCATTCTGTAGGTTCACAAGTGCCTAATGCAAGATGCAAAATGCTATGGGTAAAATCCAGATTATATTTTGAACAGTCTGAGTCAGACTTGCAATAGAACACTCAGCAATCCCACATCTAAACATTTGAACAAATATTTCTGGATTGGGCTATTGGGAGAGTAAACATTCAGAACTAATGTGTGTAAAGTGGAACTGAAAAATAAACAATTGTATGAATGTAACTATGGTATAGGCTTTGTTTTCATTCACTCATTTCATTCTAATTTTGGTGCTGTGGTGGTATGGCATATTAATGATCTGAAAACATGCTCCTCAAGCAAAGCAGTCCAATCTGCTGCAAACTCTACCTTGTGCAGATCAGTTCACAGTTATAGCCAGTGGCTGCTCCGGCAAAACTGCACTCAAGTCAATAGAAAGGTATAGAGTTTGTTTTCTGGAATGGAAAGTGTTATAAATAAATATTTTTGACCTATTAGGCATGAGAAATAATAATTGCGCTGCTTACCTCTATGGACACCCTAAGTGATACTAAAGTCTCACTTTTTTTTTTGTTTAAAAGTAATAAACATGTTATACTGTACTTACCTGCTCTGTGTAGTGGTTTTGCACAGAGCAGCCCCGATCCTCCTCTTTTCGGGTCCCTCAAGTTGAGTGCCCCCACAGCAAGCAGCTTGCTATGAGGGCACCCAATCCAAGTCGTAACTCCATGTGTACATGTAGACACAAAGCCGCGGCCTGGCCCAGGCCCCCCTCTTCCTCCTCATTGGCTCACTGACTTTGATCAACAGCAGCGGGAGCCAATGGCACTTTGCTGCTGGCTCAGCCAATGAGGAGGGAGAGGAAAGCTGAGTCTTTAGTGCAACATTGCTGGATCGCAATAGGGCTCAGGTAAGTTTTAAGAACATAGAACACATTAAGATAAAAAAAATAACATCTGTCAGGTCCTTCTTACTAGGCTGGCAATTTTGATTCAACTTTCAGCATCCAAAGATTCTCATACCTGACACTCCAGGGGTTTATAATTCAGTTGTTATGCAGTATGTTCACTACAAAGTGACTGCAGTATTACAGCAACCATTTATTATCAACCTAAGTGTTTCAGATCAAATTGTAATGGAGAATGATTTTTATTTAGATGCAGTTAGGAAACTTAGAAGCAAAAAACTTCATACACGGTCAACAGTGTCAACAGTGCACACTGTGCTCCTTAAGAATCAGAACTACTTTACTGATGTCCCTTCCAGGAGACATAACCTATTTACACCAGACACTCAAAATCTTTAGCCCCACTATTTCGCTTTGTTGGCTAAATTCTGCACATTTTTTGCCATTCTTTTATGTTTCATTTGTTTCTTCATTGAAAGAGTTTAATAGACATGCTGTGCAGCGAAGGAGGCCTCATGCAATTTCTGGTATACCTAGGACCAACCTGCTTTCTCAACCCTAAATCTAGTGTTCTACTTACAGCCTTGGAAATATAAATGAAAGAAAGTGTATGCAGAAGATAAATGTACAATTCAGCTGACCCATTTACTTTCACAGCTAAATCCCTTTGAGTCCAAAACAAACTGTAGGCATGCACCTACCATACACAAAAGTATATTAAGAACATAAAAATGTGTAAAAATGAAAACTTCTCTAAGTAAATAAACATATTCTGGCAATGCCTATATTGGTGATGCAGGAGAGAAAAACAATTACAGTTAACTCAGTGTCCGGTTTGTGTTCTTTGGAACTAGGGGTCCCCAAGCACTTCCTAACAATATCTCTTTGGCAATGAAGCTAAGCAGGAAATGCACAACAAAGCAGAAAAGAGAAAAACAGGTTCTCCATTCTGAAATACAGGCAAAGACAATGTTATAACTAAGGGAACTAGGGAACTATCTAAAGAGTGAAATATTTTATCCAAATATCAATAGAGATTT
This sequence comes from Lithobates clamitans, assembly GCA_037952925.1. Classification (NCBI taxonomy): domain Eukaryota; kingdom Metazoa; phylum Chordata; class Amphibia; order Anura; family Ranidae; genus Lithobates; species Lithobates clamitans. The sequence continues at coordinate 14,712,841 of JBBGZY010000438.1, forward strand.
ATATTTTTTCACAATTTTTATCATTTATTTCTTTTTTTATTCTATGGCATTAGTAGAAAATTTTTCAACAGCATTTCATTTAGTATATCATTTTTAATACGGTTATGACAGCTGTTCTGTTTTTTCATGCTTTATATTTTTAGCTCATATTACCTAAGGAGAAAGGGGTCCTTTTTTACAGTTATTGTAATGTAAGAACAGTTCATATAAAGGCATAATTATAATAGATATGTTCAGTATTTTAATTTCACATTTTTTAATACTTAGACCAAATTCAAAAGATAGATGCGTAATTTTTTTAACTTCTTTCTTTATTTTATTGTGAAATTTAACAGTATTGCGCTGCCATATAAGTATAATGCATGCCAGGATCATCTAGTGCTCCTGCTCCTCATTTCAGCATCCGGGGTTTTGGCTATGGCACGCTCCTTTCTGTTTGTCCACCTGCAAGGTGATTAATGTGATCAGTCTCTGGGTTAAAACCAAGGCCTGCTTGCCTTATGAGAAAGGGGGCTGCTATAGGTCAAGAACAAAGTAGCCAGCTATAGTGTCTGACCATCTGCGTTGGGGTAGATGTGACAATGCACAACTTAAGATGTGACAATGCACAACTTAAACGTGTATAAATGTTGTCTAAACCAAGAATTATAACATTATTCAAATGCCACAAAACATGTATAATAACACAGTGTGAGTGCAAGAATGTAGTGCACAAGATATGAAAAAAAGTGTTATTCACATGAAGATTGAGTCCAAAAAACAAAAGTCCAGTAGATGGTGATCCACACAGTGCAAGGTGGCTCTTATTATAACTTCACTGAATTGACACCCAGTGCTCCCCTTGCAGTTCAGACACACATAGCCTCTTACCAGAATCGCAGACCTATCAAGGCCATTAACCGCCTTGGTGAGCTTCACCTCTTAATTTAGGTATGGGCTAACTTTCCCTCCTCCGATCATCCATTAACCCCTTCCCGATCAGTTATACTGCGGCAGGTTGGCTCCCCTGCGCAAGCCGTCGTAGCTGTACGTCAGCTCTTTAGGATGCTTTAGCAGGCACGCGCGTGCACCTGCAGCGTGTCCCCGGAGCCGATGCACATGCCTGGCGGGCGCGATGACGGCTGGTCACCCACGATCGTTCATGACACAGCTAGAACCGGGATCTGTGTGTGTAAATACACAAATCCCGGTTATCTCAGGGGAGAGGAGACAGATTGTGTGTTCATACTAAGTATGAACACCGATCGTCCGTCTCCTCCTCCCCTAGTCAGTCCCATCCCCCCCACAGTTAGAACACACCTAGGGAACACAGTTAACCCCTTGATCGCCCCCCTACTGTTATCCCCTTCCCTGCCAATTACATTTATACAGTAATCAGTGGCTATTTTTAGCTCTGATCGCTGTATAAATGTCACTGATCCCAAAAAGTGTCAAAAGTGTCCGATCTGTCCGCCGCAATGTCGCAGTCGCGATAAAAATCGCTGATCACCGCTATTACAAGTAAAAAATAAAAATGCCTTAAATCTATCCCCTATTTTGTAGACACTATAACTTTTGCGCAAACCAATCAATATACGATTATTGCAATTTTTGTTGCCAAAAATATGTAGAAGAATATATTTCGGCCTAAACTGATAAACAAATTAGTTTTTTTTTTGTTTTTTTTTGGATATTTATTATAGCAAATAGTACAAAATATTGTGTTGTTTTCAAAATTGTCGCTCTTTTTTTATTTACAAAAAAATGGCCTGGTGTCAGAAACCATGAATCAGACAGACAGAATTACAGTTAAATCACACTTGTTAAATAACATTAATAAAAAGGTAAACAGACTAAACTTAGTCCAAACATAGCCAGAGTTCAGGAAGCGGACCGGATAGTCAGACAAGCCAAAACGTCAGGGAGCCAGAGATGAGCGTAGTAGAACAGCAAGCAGGATCTGGAGCCAGAAGGAATGTCAGCCAAGCAAGTCTTTAACAGGAACACAGGAGAGCGTCTCTAGAGATGTGACCAAGGCAATGGTAGAGATCTTCTGGACTGGACAGCTTAAGTAGGCAAGACTGACGAGCAGGATATTATCAACAGGTGAGTCACTGTGGAGAGGAAGGAGCTGGAAATTAGCCGACAGCTGAGCGGCCAGCTTTAAGAAGGAAGGGCTGAGCCTAGCCCTGACACCTGATCTGGAAGGGGGCAAATCCTTCTTGACTGAAGTGGTTAAGATAGCATTGATGGGAGGCACCTCACAGGCTCATTCAGGACAGTCTCAGACCAGATGATTCCACATAACAATGAGAAAAGAAGCTCACTGCGCAACATCCTGTACAATCAAAGAGGGTTTATTTAAAATCTACTTACAGCAGTGAGGATAAAATCAAGCATTTTAAATATACACGATCCGCCCTACACCCTCCACGGGCGTGCTGACCTCACCGCTATCTCCTGTGCCTTGCCTGATATACATTTCATCCTAACAGACTCCTTCCAAGAGGCAAAAGCTGATAAATTTCACTTTGTTATTGTTGGTGTGTACAAAATTGTGAGTGCAGCTGCTTCACTTCATTAATTATTAATTATTAATCATCATTTATATTAACTTTTTTAGTAAATTTTGTACTAAGCACATTTTTACTTTGATTTTCTTTTTTTTTATCTCATAATAATTTCTTCTAAAAACAAGTTTAAGTCACAAACAAAAATATTGCATAGGTTTGGAGACTTTTTCTGCACGAAGTAAATGTTTAACTATTGAAAGCCCTATTTTATCATCACCTTGAGTGGTTCATTTTCCCGCTTTCCTACATAGACATATGTATTTATATAAAAACACCACATCACCGATATACAGGCTAGCTACAACTAGTGAGGTTTTTTTTCTGTTGTAGGTTGCAATCAAAATATGGAAATATAGTACAGTTATTGAAAATGTTACTTGCAAGCAAATAAAGCTGAGCTCCGGGAAAATAAATTATACACAATAAAACAGCTCTGTATTAATTAATACATCTTTAAATGTATTTATAAATGAAAGCATTGTAAGTACCTGAATTTAAAAAGGTAACAGCCTGGGCTGCAGTGTGAGAGGAAGCATATTTTCTTCCTTAAAATCCATACCAGACCTGAAGGGAATTCTGCATTTTAATGTTGCCCTTTAAAGATTATTAAATTGATGCTCTATTCCAATCTGATTTTTTTTTTTTTTACATTTTGGTACATGTTCCCCAGGGTAGTGCCTAGCCCCCCATGCCATTTCCTTGACAACCTTTTGCCTTTTACCCCATAACATGTAAAATCAAAAAGTAGGAGAGAAAAGCGCCACTACCTAAGTGTAGCATTTATTAAAACATATATATGAAATGAAAAACAATAAATATCCACTCACATTTACCAGATATTAAAAAGCGTATCAATACGTTTCAAGCAGGTGCCAACCTTCCAGGTAGTCAATGGTAAGCAAGCCCCTCTAAGTGGATGTGATGTAAGGTGCTTGGAACCAGGAAGTAAACCAGGAAAATACCAGGAAGTGTCAACAGAGCAGCAGACTGTCTGTGTATATCACATGGATGAGTTGTAGGCCCACAAGATGGCCGTGATGATGTCATGTGATGTAAATGGGCGTGGTTATGCATTTTGGGATGTTGCCCCTTTGTCAAATCTCATTTTATTACCCCATAAAATGGTCATTACTGTTTTTCAACATTCAGCACCCATTGTCAATCGGCTCCTAACTATTGATAACTCACTGGGGTTGATTTATTAAATACAAATAGGTTGTTCACTTTGCAAGGCAGGTAGTAAAAGTCGTGAAAGCTGTGAAAGTTCATTTTCAAAGATTAAACAACCACATGCAAGGAAAAAAAAACCCACATTTTTGCTTGCACATGATTGAAGGATGGATGTCAGCAGATCTAACGTATTCACTAAGCTCTCAGAAAAATTCCCTTGTAAAGTGCAACTTCCCTTGCTAAGTGAACAGTCTATTTGCCTTTAGTAAATCAATTTACTGTGTTCATTCAAGAAAAAGAAGGGGTCAGAAAACATAAGAGACATGTTTTCCAACTCCCCCTGCTCTCCGTCCTGAACTTGCAGGTACACAGCAGGAAGGATCACTAATAGGAAGGAAACACTGCAGACGAATGGAAGGCGGAGAGAGGTATCATATTTTGAATGGCTATGCTCAGTGGCTTGTCGGAAAAGACCTCATGGACCTTATAGCAGAAGGAATAGCCAAGAATGTAAGGTTTACCAAGCTGGCCCACTGGAAATGATTCTGTTCCAATTTAAACCCTACATCTTGACAGCAAAAGGGTTAAGTGACTATGACCTGTTACATATTCAGTTTGTTACTTGATGCTAATAAATGAACCCATTACAAAGAAATCTATTGCCAAACGTCTATACAAGTTACAGCTTTTGCCAAAAAACAACAGTGTCAAACGCTTTTCATAATGTTTATGAATTGTGTATGCAGGGGGTATTTCTTTGATTTAATTAACTTTATATAATTTTCAGTCCTGTCTAAACATCTGTCATTTTAGCTTAACCTTCTAATATTTTTTTTTGTAGAATTCGTGTCACTAATTTATGAAATAATTTTCCTACATGCTCAATGACTTTTACTTGCAATACAATAACTTTCAATTAGTTTGTACAATTATTACCCTGCATGTGGCATGCAAATGATCTAAATGATTCAAGGACTTCACAAATCTTACAGATAGACAGCTATCCAAGAATGCGACTTTATATTATATATTTATTAAAAACAATTGTGTCACTGCATGTGGTAGCAGATTTTGTTATTATCAATTCATTAGATAAGCCCTTGTGCCATTATGTACAATGTCAGGCCCCATTCTTATACACCGTAGCAGTAGAAAAACAGGGGCTACAGTTATAGGACACAAGTGCAACTGTACCTGACGTGGGGCCTGGCGCTCTTGGGCCTGTAGTACTTCCTATTTCCCTTCTGTTCTATCCCAGTATAGTTACAAAATATAAAATGATTAATAAAAAATGAATGAACTTCTTCAAAATGACTCCAAGTTTCATATCCCCACATTTGGTGAGTTGGCATGGTGACCCTTTGAATGCCTTACCCAGTCATACAGCAATAACACATTTTTTTTTTTTAAAGGGTCTTTTTGTAAAATAAATAAATGAATACAAAAACCCAACCCACATTCTTCACCCACCAAGTGAAAAGGAATTCCTGTGTAAGCTCCAAGTTGTAACTTGGAGCTTACCAGTGATAAAGACTCTCTTGCTGCCCGATGTGAGCAGCCCATCACCAAGCACTATCATGAGTTATATGCTCTCCTTCCTTGAACTACAAGGCATTTTTCCTCACTTCCTATGGCCAAACAGAGTGATGTAGGAATGAATAGCAAATGAGCATATGCAGCTTGGAAGGGCAGCAGTTAAAGTGATACCAAACACACACTGTTTAATTTACATTGTCCTTTCTATTTCCGTATATGGATAATGGCACTGTAATTATGTTAATAAAAAAAATATCTACAGCAAGTACCTTTTTTTCTAATTGACATACAGCTGTCACATAACTCAGCTCTTTCCCAGACTGCAGGGAAACATAAGCAGGAGGAGTCTCTAGTCCTCTGCTGCTGGTCACTTGTTCAAATAAAATTTTTTTAAAAAAACAGCCTTTGGAATAAATAATATAAATATACTTATTTTTATTTTATTTAAATTCTCATACAAATATATATTTGAAATCAAATCTTTATTTTTTTGTCAATAACATGGTGTGGGTGGATCTCTGCCAGTAGCAGGCTGTGTCTCGTCCCTCCATCCTGTGTCTTAGAATAAGAGGGAGGTGAAGACTCCATTAATCTTTATGTAATATCTTGCTCCCATTGTGTTTAGCTAGTTAGTGGGCATGGAGGAGAAGCAAGGGAGTGGGATGTCATTTACCACGGTGTATACTCCCACATGTGTAACTCTATAGTCACGTGGGCTGCTCAGATGTGATAGGAAGGAAATGCCCAGCATAGAAACTCACTGAAAACTAAGCATGTGCAGAGTTGCCACCACAGCTGCAAAATCCCTTGTTGAATTGGGGACATGGACGGAAGGTGGAGATAAAGACCAGCAGGATCAACCAGGGTTTTTTGCAAAATACAGAAAATGAATCTCATAGAGACTGAGTGAGTATGAACAGCATGTAATACAGCATTTACTGAGAGTTTTTTTATGATGTGGGTTTAATGACACTTTTTTTTTTTAACAGAAGATTTTATTGAACAAATCAGCATTACAATACAATAAATTAGTACAGTCAATGCGATGAGAAAAGTGACAGTAGGATCTGCCTTCAGTCAAAAGCCACTATTTAGCAGACATGTCAGTTATGCAAACGTCAGAAATTACACCCAGCAATACTTCTTATGGCATTAAAGCGTAATAACCTCTTCAGGTGGAATAAAGTAGGCAACCAATATGCAGTCAAACCTAGTAGGAATGGCGGGGGGGGGGGAGAGGGGAGGAGGGGGGGGAGAGGGGACCAGGGGAGGGGGAAGGAAGGGGATGAGGGGAGGGGCGAGCATCAAAAAATGAACATGAGATGAAGGATGTCCACTAAAATGTTTCACTTCTTGGTTATGGGGATGGGGGTTCAGAATCCCCGGAGGCATCAACCCAAGAGGACCAGATTTTATCAAACTTTCCTGGGCATTGTCTACTTTCATATGTCAGTCTATAAAGGGGAAGTGCCATATTCACCGACCTTCTCCACGAGGCCAGAGTAGGAGGCTCCACTAGTTTCCATCGCAATAAGATTTCACGCCTAGCATAGTATAATGCAAAGGTTAGACACAATTTACTATATCTATCTCCCTCCACTTCCTCCAAATGACTAAGCAGTAGTACCTGCGGATCAACCGGCAAGTGTGAGCCTATAACCCTGCTCATTGTGGAGGCCACTGCAGACCAGAAGGGGTGAAGTTTGGGACAGGACCAGACCATGTGCCAGAAAGTACCCTCCTCCTGCCTACATCTCTGACAGTTGGGATCTCTTTGATGGTAAATGCGCGCCAGTCTCTGTGGGGTGAAATACGCTCTGTGTAGGAACTTAAATTGTATGAACCTATCTTTTGCAGCTATCATGGAGGGAATGTAGGAGATTAAGCACTCCTTCCATTCCTCCTCGTTCAAAGAGGGAATATCGACCCTCCACTTTTCCCAGGTTTTGGTCAATTTGGTATCATACTCCACTGTAAGGTAAAGATATAGTGTTGAGAGGGGCTTCCCCATCACGCTGGAAGTCAAGAGCCGTTCAATGGAGTCCGGTTCCAGAATGAGGGGGGCAGGGAACTGAGCTTCAAAGGCGTGTTTCAGCTGCCAGTACCTAAATTGGAAGGAGAGCGGAATAGCGAAAGATTGCCTCAGGGCTTGGAAAGACATAAGTCTACCCTCTTTGACTATATGTTTTAATGTGAGAATTCCCTTTTTTGGGGTTTAATGACACTTTAATTTGACCTTTGGACTTAAAGACGATGTAAACCCCATTCATGAAATCTGACCTAGGCACATTAAGCTGCAGTGTTTACTTATCTCTCTGCAAAGCACTAAGTCCCATGTCTTTCTGCTGCTCTGCTCCTCTGTTATCAACATAACTTCTGTCAAGTTCTCAGGAAATAAAATCAGCTGGATATTTGTGACAGGGAGGCAGCTTAGAGATAGATTAGCAGAGAGCTGGTCTATTCACAATGCAGCTCTGCATGTTTCTTTATTCCTCTGCCTATGTGGAGGGGGTGTGTGCCTTTCCTCCAATCAGCTGTCACACAGTGTATGCCAAGACTCCACACCCAGTCTGACCGCCTAAAGAAAAGGGTACGCCCCTGAAACGCGTCAGCCGTTCAGCCGTCTGTGGTACCATCTGATACCTCCTGTCATCAGATCCTCTCTGCAGGTGCTAAGGGATGCAGTTTGACTGATAAGAAAAGCCTTTACTTATGCTCGTTTGTGGGTAGTACCATTGCTTTTATATATTTTTTTTAAAACTTTTATATCGGTAATGCACTAGGTCGGTGCGCCCTCCTTCTTTTCTTCTTTCTATTTGGGAGATCACACACCTCACAATTGTAGCCACTTATAACTATTAAAGTGATAACATGGATGGCACCATCAAACTTGCAAGCAGGGGCGTTGCTAGGTCTTCAAAAGATCTGGGGCTAGAGCCCATAGCAGCGTAGTAAAGAAATCATATGCTTGGGTGGGCATACACATGTATATACAGTAGTATACATGTGTGTGTATGTGTATATATATATATATCCCCAGAGAGCCCCCCACTTACATCAGGGTCCCCAGAGAGCCCTCCTTACGTCAGGGTCCCCAGAGAGCCCCCCTTACGTCAGGGTCCCCAGAGAGCCCCCCTTACGCCAGGGTCCCCAGAGAGCCCCTCCTTACATCAGAGTCCCCAGAGAGCCTCTCCCTTGTATCGGGATACCCGCGATCGCCTCACAGAGAGGAAGAACAGGGAGATGCTGATGTGCCTAGTGACAAGTGTCACTGATCACAGCTCCCTGTAATTGGGAGCGGTGATCAGTGTAATGACACTGCTAGCCCATCCCCCTACAGTTAGTAATCACTCCCCTAGGACATACTTAACCCCTCCCCGCCCCCTAGTGGTTAACCCCTTCACTGCCAGTGTCATTTACACAGGAATCAATGCATTTTTATAGCACTGATTGCTGTATAAATGACAATGGTCCCAAAAATGTGTCAAAAATGTCTGACCTAGTCCGCCATAATGTCGCAGTCACAATAAAAATCGCTGAACGCCGCCATTACAAGTAAAAAAAAAAAGATTAATAAAAATGCCATAAAACTATCCCCTATTTTGTAAACGCTATAATTTTTGTGCAAACCAATCAATAAACGCTTATTGCGATTTTTTTTTACCAAAAATATGGAGAAGAATATGATCGGCCTAAACTGAGGAAAAAAAAGTTTTTTTTATATATTTTTGGGGGATATTTATTATAGCAAAATGTAAAAAATAATGTTTTTTTTTCTAAATTGTTGCTTTTATTTTGTTTATAGTGCAAAAAATAAAAATCTCAGAGGCGATTAAATACCACCAAAAGAAAGCTCTATTTGTGGGGAAAAGAGGTTGTCAATTTTGTTTGGGAGACATGTCGCACAACCGCGCAATTTTCAGTTAAAGCGACGCAGTGCCGAATAACAAAAAACGCTCTGGTCAGAAAGGGGGTAAAATCTTCCAGGGCTGAAGTGGTTAATAACTCTCTTCCTTGAAAAATAGACAGGTCCATTGTTTGTTCATTGCCTGCCCATTTGGGTGATATCCTTCTTGTGTATCTGCTAGGTGTCAGACCAGACAAGAGGTGAGAAAAAATCCCCCCTTGATGGTAGAGGCAGAAATAAAAACACAACACATTTTAAAGCAAACTGAGGACGTTTTAGAACTTCTATTAGGATTTAACTACTCTTCACTCCTTATCCATGTGTCTGCTGTCAGACAGAGCAAAAAATAATCAGACAAATCTGGTTAAAGCCCAACTCTAGGCAGAAAAAAAGTTACCCCTTGCCATGGAGCTGTGCCCTCACTGCAAGGGTTAATAGCTTGTTTTGTCCTGGAGAGAGGAGAAACAGTTATACTTACCTGATCCTCAGATCCAGAAGCAGGCTGACTCTTGGCATCTGTACATCCAGAGCAGGGCTATGGAGTCTGCACTGCTCTTGGTGACATCAAGACCCTAGACTGATGGAGTGTGAACTTGCAGAAACTGTGGGAACCAGTCTAGCTGCAGGAAGAGGCAGAGATTTGGATAAGTACATTTCCTTTTACTGTTACCCTTGACATAAACAAGGTAATCCTTGCATTGCTGACACAGCCCCACTGCAAAAGAATTGTATTTGCCCAGAGTTGGGCTTTAAGAGAATAAGGTGAGACAGACAGCATTTACAACAAAAAAAGTTTAAAGCAAAGAGAGGGGGAGGCGCCAGCTAACTGTATAACACAAAGTTCAGCATAAGAAGTGCACAAACTGAACAATTACAGAGTCCAAACAGGGGAGGATTCCCATCCAATTGTGACCAGTCCTGGAGAGTGATCCGATGTCGCTCTGCAGGCTTCGCTGCCGGTCCCCCGGCTGTTGGAGATGTAGATCTTGTAGCCAGCTAAGTGTATGTCCCAGGATGACAGGAAGCTCCACGCTGATCAGTTTGGAATGCGGAAACGGATGTAACGTCACTGGAGCAGGGATATCAGTACCGAGGGCTGTCAATCAGAAAAAACAGGCTAAGCACTCAGAGCTCACAGCTCCTTCTACTGGCCTCCACACAGGAGCCATGAGCTCCAAGCCCATAGCCTGTTTTTCTGATTGACAGTCCTCAGTAATGATGTCGGCCCCGCTCCGGTGACATCACATCGGCTTCCGTGTTCCAGACTGGTCACCGTGGAGCTGCCTGTCATCCTGGGACATACACTTAGCTGGCTACAAGATCTACATCCCCAACAGCCGGGGGACCGGCCGCGGAGCCTGTAGAGCGACATCGGATTACTCTCCAGGACTGGTCACATCTCGTTATGCATCCTCCCCTGTTTGGACTCTGTACGTGTTCAGTTTGTGCACTTCTTATGCTGAACTTTGTGTTATACAGTTAATTGGCGCCTCCCCCTCTCTTTGCTTTTGAGTTATTAACAAAGGCACTCGACACCCTCTGAGGATAGATGCCTCCTTTTATTGCGAACATTAGTTACTAGTATGGAACTATTAGAAATTGCTATTACAGCCATTACCCACTGTTGTATACCAGGGACATAACACCATCTGGAGCGCCAGAATCCCCCCCATATATCTAACAAAAAAGGTTTGGCTGAGGTTGCATAGCAGGTAATCCTATTTTCACAGTTTTTACCTGCCTACCCTGCAACCAAGGCCAGATTAACAACTTGTGAGCCTATAGTCATGGAAAATCTGGTGCCTTGAGCACCCCTAAAAACAGATCAAGCTGGGCTCCTGTTGTGCTGCCTTAAATTTGTTTTCTTTTTTCTGATTAACTGGTAAACAGCGTACAGAAAAAAAATGACCATTTGAAGGTAAAAATGCATTCGGAGGCACCTAGGGCTAGAGTGGCAGGTGGTTTTCACTACTTGAGTGCTCAACAGATAAATAAATTGTGTAGCGCTATGTGTATGGGTAAATCAAGGTGAAATATTAGAATCGAGCCATCTAGCGATGGCCAGGAAACATACAAAAATGCAAAAATTGATTTAGAAAAGTGAGTTAAAGAAATTTGGTTGCACAAATACAAAATCATATGTAAAGCATAATGAAATACACCTGTGAAAGGGTGAAAACAAAAATACAATATAAATCAATCTTAAATAAAGTCCATATAAATAGGATATGTCTTTGTTGGAAATCAAAAACCACCACCAACAATCTCTGGGGGTAAGTTGATGAGGACAGCAACACGGTGTTACTGGTGGATGAAACAGAGGAACACCAAATCCAAAGTGACGTCTATGTATGTGTCAGAACCACCACCATAGCATCTGAGGAGGCTTACCGGACATAGAGGACTTGGAAAGACATACGTCTTGCAAGTCACAAAAAGCTTGTTTAGCCACCAGGGCTAGCAGGGTAAAAACATCAGGTATCCAAAACTTCAATCAGTGAGGAGGGAACTTCAACCATCCAGAGGTATCAGCGGACCATTCGGATGTATAATTGGAACCATGAGAGAAAGAAGACTCACATGGCGTGATATCGTTTTAAAAAGCATGCATTTATTAAAACATTAAAAGAAAAGCACTCACATGGTATACGATCATAAACAGCTAAATAGTGTCAAACGCGGTGATCATAGGAGGTCCACCCAACATGTTTCGGTTAATCAACCTTCATCTGGGGTCAATGCATGCCTTTTAAAACGATATCACGCCATGTGAGTCTTCTTTCTCTCATGGTTCCAATTATACATCCGAATGGTCCGCTGATACCTCTGGATGGTTGAAGTTCCCTCCTCACTGATTGAAGTTTTGGATACCTGATGTTTTTACCCTGCTAGCCCTGGTGGCTAAACAAGCTTTTTGTGACTTGCAAGACGTATGTCTTTCCAAGTCCTCTATGTCCGGTAAGCCTCCTCAGATGCTATGGTGGTGGTTCTGACACATACATAGACGTCACTTTGGATTTGGTGTTCCTCTGTTTCATCCACCAGTAACACCGTGTTGCTGTCCTCATCAACTTACCCCCAGAGATTGTTGGTGGTGGTTTTTGATTTCCAACAAAGACATATCCTATTTATATGGACTTTATTTAAGATTGATTTATATTGTATTTTTGTTTTCACCCTTTCACAGGTGTATTTCATTATGCTTTACATATGATTTTGTATTTGTGCAACCAAATTTCTTTAACTCACTTTTCTAAATCAATTTTTGCATTTTTGTATGTTTCCTGGCCATCGCTAGATGGCTCGATTCTAATATTTCACCTTGATTTACCCATACACATAGCGCTACACAATTTATTTATCTGTTGAATTTTTACTTCTTTGTCTTAGAGGTGTGTTAGCTGCTTACTGTATTATACATCCTTCTAGCATCTCTGTAGCAGCGCTGTACTTATTCTTTTTCCGTTTCCACTACTTGAGTGCTCACCTCTTACAGACCAGAGCAATTTGTACATTTTAGCTATGGGTCTATTGATTTAGCAACAAATTTGTAATTTCTTTGGATAACAAATTAATGACAAAGTTACGATGGATAACAAAGTAATGCATGTTTTTGTTTGATTCGATAATAATGGCCCATTTATGACATGCTATGAATTTACATTGCAAATCCTCACTACAATATGGGTAAAAAATGCGGTAAAAACTTAAACTGTAGCCCTGAGTGAAAGAGAAAGAGATGATTTAACATCAAAAAGTTAGGGCATATTGATTCTACAAGGTACAACTGCTCAGATGAAGGTAGTGCACAAGCCAGCAAAGTACAGCCAGAGGTTATGCTATACACTGTAAGTCATTGCAATAGTACTTTGGAGTATCCATTAAACATATAATCCTTTTAGATTCCATTTCTTTTATTTATGGCTGACTCTATATTTTACCAATGCATAAATAAGTAATTATGCAAGCACTTTATTCTGTCCCATCTTTGGAATACTAATTCAGCATGGCCTGTAGAACCCCGTTTTGTTTTTGTAATGCATTATTTATCTATAACACGTTATGTTGAAGATAACAACATATTTCACTAATTAACAGTTAATAAACAAAAGCTGTAAGAATGAAATGCTATGTCTATATACAGAATAAACACACGTATACGTTATCTCTCCCATTCTACGCCCTGCAAGTAAAGGTGACAGAGAGTGCGGAATACTGTTGGTCAAAAAAGGGTAAAGCATTTATTGGGTATCAAAAATTGTACCATGTAAAATCCAGACGAAACTACGCAACCGTATAGCGAAACGTGTTGACATCATCAACGCCCGAGACGCCACTACAACATACCCTGTAGTGTTGCCGAACATATGAGGAGATACCTCTGATCCTGGAGGGGAGTCAACGTACACTAATCGGATGTCGGCTAGGCCCGGCAACCACTGTCGGGAACGGCATGGAACATAACACCCCATGTGGAGACACCTGCCAATGGTAATTGACTGGAGACTCGTTTGGGAGCAGTAAAGTACCGATATTATTGCCTGAGACTGTCAAAACTTTCCTGGGGTCCAAGATAGACTGCAATTTCTCTAATCCAGCCCCAGCATCTCCCACACTACCCCCTTCTGCTGTGGTTGATCTCTTCACTGCATCCTTTCACCCAGTTGGTGACAGATATATGATCGCGCCTTCAGCCAGCCACCTTAGCCCATTTTGAGTCAGAGGTCCATCGCCTCAAGTGGGTGCCACTGTGGAACTCTGACCTACGGCAGTCTCACGAGCCAATGGCATCCCTCGGACATCTACTGCTACAAGGGTGAATGCCTGATCTTTGGTTCCCAGGGCTCAGTCCATTCCTCTAAAGTCCATGACTACTATTGGTTCACACATAGGATCTCTGCATCTGCAATGGACTATTGCCCCATCTCTACTATCCACTGCCTGGGACATTAGAATCCGGTTTGAGCATATGCAGTATCACCCCCTTTTCTTAGCTGGCCTTTCATTCCTTACATCTCCCTCCGCTCGAGCCTCCAAGGGACTGACACGCGGGCGCACCACCTTATCCAGATTGTGTTATTCAATTGTGATACGGCATTTGCCGTGGTGGTACCCCGTGTGCCAGTATACTTGGCATCCAGACGATTTTGTTCCTTGTTTTTTGCATGCATTTGTGTTTTTGTCCCATGTCAGCATGCTTGTTATGCATTGCAAAGTGGTTTTAGTTTTTCCCTACCTGGGTGGTTGTATTTTGTAGTTCCATGATTTTAGATGGTACAATTTTTGATACCCAATAAATGATTTACACTTTTTTGACCAACAGCAGTCCGCCCTCTCTGACAACTTTACAGCCTCTTGTCGTCCCATAGGGAAAATATTTTTTCTGTGTAGGCTTATAGGCTTCAGTGAAAGAACCATATTGGTATGAGCAGGATGGACAAACTGCTTTGATTCACGCCTTGATACCTCCTGCTTTTTTATAATTAAATTTCTCATTAAAAATGAAATAGATATGCCTTCACTATAAAATAGATATGTTTTCTCTTACTTTACTCGGTGCTGTTTTCTCCATCACAGCAACTTCTTCCACCTGTCTCCCTGTAAAAGGTGCCTACTTCTCTGCAGAAGTACTGGCACCTGTGTGTACGCGCTCCATCCTAACATCCATGCATGCACAGACAGCCCGTTCAAACCTTCGCTCCGCCTCCACAAGAAGGAGATTGATTGATGGCTGCAGTATGCTGATCCCAGCTTAATACAGGGGAACAAGTGTGTCTTGACCTTTAGAATTAAAGGTCTACGTTTAAGGTGAGCTGCTAATCTATGTGGTGGTGGTCTCTTTCCTTGTATGTTTTGGAGGTGATTGATCCAATCTGAATTCCAAGATGTTTTCAATCCACTTTAGGACTTTAAGGATTTGCAAGCTACTGGGATATAGTAACCATCTATATTTCAAGGTGGAGGAACTTTCATATACTTACATGTTGGTGATTCATTTGCATATATAATTAGGAACACAATCAAGGACATTTGTTTGAGATACAAACATGTTTATTATCCTTTGCATAATTTATAAAGTTCATACACTGTTAACAGGTGATTTCAAATGTATTGTCACGTATTGTAAAAATGTATTTCATATATTTTTTTCTCACTGTTTTGTGAGAGGCACATGTGATGGTATTTTTTATTTTAATCAAGAAATTGGATAAGAGTGAAGGGGAAAGCAGGGAGATGGAACATGCAGTCCCCAAAACAATGGTCACGTGATGCCTGAGAGCAAGCACCCTGGCCGGAAGCTCTTAGAATTCAGTATTAGTTTGACAGAGAATGAAAAAACGTAAAAATATGTGGGGTGGGGTGGGCTAGAACCTCTCTATTGTTGCAGAAGAGGATAACCAATATCTCTTCCCTCTCTAAAGAAGACTGGGAAGATGTGGTAGCCTAATATACTACTCTGATGATATCTACTAAGGATAAATGCATCCAGTTGAAATCTTTACATAGGATATATTATACCCCTCCAAGGTTCCAATCCCACTCTTTCTTCGCTCTGTAAACACACTAAACTTCTGCTGTTCTATACCACCTACTATGCTAGAAGGTGGAAGCTTTCCACCCAACCTTTCTACAATGATTGGTGCTCAGCTATTAGATCTGCAGTTTCCTTATACCAACTGACATTAATGAGCAAAGGCTGCCCAGGCAAATATTAAAAAGTGTGGTCTGCATGGTTGGATTCCAATTGACCTTCCCATTCTCCCCTCTCCCCCTTCCTCTTGTATATGCCTTTAAGACTTTTCTGTTAATATGGTATATGCTAGAACTTTTTTTCCCCTGATTTTATCACTGAAAAGTACCCTCTGTGAGTTTCATACAGATTATACTTCTTTGCCTGTACTAATTGTATTGTATTTGAATTGTGGTACTTCTCTTTAGCTATGGCTGTACCGTTTTTTTAAAACATTAAAATAAAGTTTCTTACTGTTAAAAATAAATAAAAAAAATATGTGGGGTTATGCACATTTTTGTTAAAAAAGAATCACAAATTTGTTATAGGTTTATCTCATGAATCTTATTCATATAAAGCATATTGAGACTTTTGAACCACTTTAACTAAAACACTAACTAACAACAGATTCAGGCAGCTGAAGTTATATATGAGTTCAGTTTCTTCCTGTCAAATCTGACTCTGCCCTCTTTCACCAGATGAGTCTTCTTATTGGTCCCTTAAAGCGGATCTTCACCCGTTTTTTAATCAGCATCTCGGTGGCTTCTAAAAGCAACACCGAGTGCCATATGGAGCTTTTTTTTTTTTTTTTTTTTCCCTACCTTACGTTAATTGTCTTTCTTTGTTTCTGTCCCTGCGGCTGTGGGCGTGGACTTTGCGGGTATTGACGTCATATCCTTCGTTCCCGCAATGTCTCCTGGGATCTCATTGTCTTTCATCCCAGGAGACATTGCGGATAACCTCCGCAAAATCTTGCGAGACTGCAGGACTGACGTCATTACGTCCGCCACGTTTGGAGGGCGTTTCCATCACAACAGGGCGGGAACTTCCGACGCCGCCGCCCGTTGTCATGGCAACCCAGAAACAAACGGCGATGACACTGGGCATGCGCGGGAACGAGCGGTGAATGCTGGGAGGACAGCATTCACCGCATCCCGGAAATACATCCTTGTGGGTTTCAAATGCCCACAATGAAGATGGGAACCGCCGTCTTTCATTTTTAAAAGTTATTATTTTTAAAGAAATCGGCCACAATCGGACTTACTTCGCAGAACAGGTGAGTACATTTTCATGATTTGAAAAGACTATGAATGAACTCCTAAAAAAAAAAAATATTAAATAGGTGCACACCCGCTTTAATATACAGTATGTGTCCTCAGTAATCAATAAGAATGCTCAGAGTTAAGCGGGTCAAAGCTCAAATTGTACAGTAAAGGGCAAAATTTACATAATTATTCAGCTGACTTATAAGTTCCACAAAACATGGTCTGCCTGGTTTTAATTTAAATACTCTGATGCTTATGATAGCCTGACAACAGGGTGAATGCGTCCCTGAGTAATTATCACACCTCCTAGGAGCTTGACAAATCTACATCTGTTGTTCAGGACCTACCATTCGTAGAACACATCCCTATTTGTTACACCCCACTGGTGTAATCTCGACCCTTTGTTTGTTTACATCCTTCTTAAATCTTGTAAGTATCTATTTTTTTCTTCTTTCTTTTCATGTTCTTTCTGCCTTAAATGAGATCCTGTGCTCTCTGAGTACCTTCTCGGAAGTAGCGGACTTCATTTTATTTAGCAAAGATTTGTAATCCCTAAACCTAAGTGAAATGTTTGATGAACAATGTTCATATTTGACTACACCTTCATGTATTAAGTTCAAATGTAACAAGCTTCATTGATGCTGCTTTACTTTGTTATCGGTTTCATTATTTTTTATGTTGCCTACTTTGCTCGATAAAAACTTTTATTAAAAAGAAAAAATATTCAGCTGACTTTATCTCTAAATATATTAGGTGATTTGTCATGCAATTTAATCTCTGCTGATATAAGTTTTAATTATATTAAATAACCCCTTTTTGTGACAGATCTACTGTAAAGTCATGCCAGCTAACAGAGGCTAGAGCCCTATGGAGATACAGACTACCAGGAGTTTGGTATCTGTATGGAACTTTAAGGGAGCTTTCAGGGCACACTGGGAAAGCATGGATAAGCTGTTATGGTACAATAGGACACATGTTGGTGCCTTCTGTACAGAAGAACTCTTACTTGTATTATTTTGATCTAATTGCATTTTCATTTTAACGAGATCCTGTCCCCAACCCAAAAAATACATTTAATCAAATAATTTCAAATTATTTAAATGCTTATTTTTCCTTTGCATAAACAATTTTGTATTTACTTAATGTGCCTTTGAACTTGCTAGAAAACTTGACTGCTCCAAACATTTCCCTGGCCACATTTTCAGTGTCTAATTAGTGTATGTACTGGGCCAGCTTCTCCACCCCTCACTTCACCCCCTTACATAAGGGAGTGAAGAGGAATACTATAGAATGTCACTTGAGTGACAGCTCTGAGTCTGTTGGGGCTGCTGACATGACATTTAAAGTGGCAGCACCAGTTGCAGTCTAAGGGCCTTTGTATGTCTACACAAGCAAAGCCGTTACAGATAAAGCACATGTCCTCATACATTAAGACACCTTTCACACTGGGGCTGCAGCCGCATTCGCGGAAAAGCGCAGCTCGTTTTAGCGGTGCTTTACCACTTTTTAAGCGGTACTTTTGCACTGCTTTTCGGCTGCTAGCGGGGTGCTTTTAACCTCAAAGAAAGGGTTAAAAACTCCCATGTTCAAGCGCTCCCTATTCATTGCAATGGACAGGGGCGATTTGGGAGTGCTGTATACAGCACTTCCAACCCATCCAAAAATTGCTGCTTGCAGGACTTTTCTGAACGTCCCGCAAGCGCACCACCCGGGTGTGAAAGCAACCATTGCAGAGAATGGGAGGCAGTTTCCAGGTGCTTTACAGGCGCTATTTCCAGCGCTAAAACGCCTGAAAACTGCCTCAGTGTGAAAGGGGTCTAAATGCATATATAATCTTATGGAAGATTTATGAATGAACTTCTGACAATGTCTCTTGAAGGTATTTGAAAGTAAAGAAATATATTTAGTAAATCAGATACACAAATGTTATGTGAATACAAAGTTCATTATTTTACAACACCCTGCACAAAAGAAAAAAGCACATCTACCAATGTATCTTCTCACCCAGTGTTGAATTTACATTAGATTTGAAATTAAGGATGAACAGAGGTTTTAAAGAACACATGGATCTGTACACAATTTCTTTCAATGGGGACATACAATCCTTACAAACTTTTCTTCAATTAAAGGCCTAAACACTAATTACATAGGGAATATTTTTTTGTATTTGAAGCAGTTTTAGTTACAATTAAAAAAAAATGCAAATGGAATTCACACATGGCAATAATATACGTGGTAAATAATATAAATCCTACATACTATACAGAACTCCTAATTAAGGGAAATTCTTCTCTTAGACTGAACGTTGAAATACCATTCCTGGAAGATTTCTCCTAATTTCTTTTAATTTCCCATAAATTTTTGTCCCACTAACAATGATCACCAGGACATATAGAGGGGGTCATTCACCCAAGTAGGGACAAAGCCAGCAATTAAAACCCTAAAGCAGTTCTAACATTCCCACATTCCATCCAAAGCTAAAAACATGTTTGGGCTTTTGGTATATTGTACCTTAAAACAGAAATCATTTTTTTTTATTTTTTACATGTCCTCAGAAGTGGAGGGCATATTTTTTCTTCTGCCACATCCTCTTTGCTTTATTGATTCTCTTCTCCTCTGTGCACAAACAGTATCATGCAGCATTATGTCTGTGATACTCCCGTAGTTGAGACATGTAGCTGCTGAAGTGTGGCAATGCTATTCCCCACCCCAAAAAGAAAAGAAAAATATTGATACGCACACTCAGGGGTTTTCTCCTTATTCCAATTTATTAAAAGTAGTAAAAAGGCATTACAAAAATCTCTCCAAAAATCATCTAACCTCCCCCACAATGCCCCGCCACCCCCCAAGTGAATAGGACATCACTCCCTCCTAAATGGCAGGCAACCAATGGGATGATCAAACGGTGCACTCTTATCTCAGAGAGACTTCATTCATCTCTGAACTGTCAGCTTCAACTTCTATCCCTCAATGCGGTCTTCCTGACAGGATCACTGGCCCTTCCATTATTAGTCCTTTTGGGATTGGGCACTGTCACACTATTATAGGTGCTCTCATACGGGTTTAACCCAGCAGCTATACAGTCCTTCAGTGCCTCCTATTTAGGTTAGGCTACTGCATTTGCCCAATGTGGCTTTAAGGTGCGGAGCCTCTCATTCAGGGCACTGGGATCTGCCTGACTTGATTATATCTCTGGGTAATTTGCATACGGTTGTTCTGGGGTTACCATATTGTTATTATAGAGGGTGTATACAGTTCTTGGTTCCAGCTCCAAAGGGGAGGTAAATAGTGGTCCCCTTTTCTGAGGGGGAGGTGGGGGTTGGGTTTGTGATAGTAGGTCCCTGCCATTTAGGAGGGAGGGGTGTCTTATTCACTTGGGGGGGGCATTGTGGGGGAGGTTAGATGATTTCTGGAGAGATTTTTGTAATGCTGTTTTACTACTTTTAATAATTTGGAATGAGGAGAAAAACCCTGGGTGTGCACATTAATATTTTTCTTTTCTTTTTGTGATGTTATGCTTCTTGTGAACACACCCTACCAATATATATGGAGGTAACCTCATGCTTAGTAATTTACCAGGCTTCTAGGTTGTATTTTCTATTTCTTTTCTCATATGGCTATTCCCCACCCACCACCGGGCACTGAGAGATGTGAAATGAAGATGGGAAAGTCACATAACCACAACTATAAATGAAGATATGTAAAGTTTATACAAGTGAAAAAAAGTTTTGCCACGGAACAAGAAAGGTAGTGAATGGAAATGTGTGTATTGCTGTAGCTGGAGATCAGATTAAACTTTACATAAAGGAGTTCTAGGATTACCTTTTATAAGCTTTTCTTTTAGATTCTTAGTTTTATCTATCTTGTTGACTAACATGAAAATTAGAGATTTTTATTATTGCTTCGACCTTTGACAGTTTTACAGTTTCACACACATAATGAAATTTGCTTTACTCATTTAGAAGTGCTAAATGGTACATGCTTATTTTTAGATTGTCTCTCCCAGACTGCTCTTTTAAGCAAAACATCAATGCTATTGTGTTCAACAAAGAAGACTCACTACAATGAACACAAAGGTAGTTATAATGACTTCATAACAGTCAAGCTTTATGCATTACAGTCTCTGGCCAATAATGACCCTGAAAATATTTTTTAAATTGTAGTTAAATAATAGTATTTCTTTATTGGCAGAAAATAGCAGTTAAAGCATTTTTTCATAGATGACTAGATAAAATGTGTCTGATAATTATACCTCAGACAAAAGATACAGTTGACAGGTTGCATATTCAAAAAGTGATTCCTTGTTTGATGCTGTAGTGCAGATAAAAAGCTCTGTGAGGATGCTGTTTTTTATCAAAGTTTTTCTTATAAAGAGATATGTATTTAACTGTTTTGTGATGCTGTGGAGAGCAGACCTTTTATTTCTATATTAGGTCTTATTTCACAATAGAAACTCCTGGGACCTGATTTCACTTTGAGGAAAAATTCAAAGATGTTATTGGAATAGAGCTTTTTGCTTAACTAGCAGATATATACAATACGGTCAATGTTTTGATATTAGGGTAAAGCTGCTCCAGTTTAAATGTTTCTTAAGTAATATTAGTGCTGAAGTACAGTGGGGCAAAAAAGTATTTAGTCAGCCACCAATTGTGAAAGTTCTCCTACTTAAAAAGATGAGAGAGGCCTGTAATTGTCATCATAGGCATACTTCAACTATGAGAGACAAAATGTGGAAACAAATCCAGACAATCACATTGTCTGATTTTTGAAAGAATTTATTTGCAAATTATGGTGGAAAATACCGTATTTATCGGCATGTAACACGCACTTTTTCCCCCTTAAAATCAGGGGAAAATCGCGGGTGCGTGTTATAGGCCGATCCCCGCCAATTTTGTTCTGATCGGAGCAATCGCGGCTTTTGCCGCGATCCCTGCCGACATACACAGCCATGTGTAAATTCAAATATGGCGCCGAGACTGCAGGGACTCGTCGGAGCCGAGATACACATACCTGAGTATCTTCGGCTTTTCTCTGCGCTGCTCACAGTCATGCCCAGTCCCGCCATTGGACCTGTGTTATATCCATCATAGGGCGGGACTGGGCGTGACTGTGAGCGGCGCCGAGAAAAGCTGAAGATACTCGGGTATGTGTATCTCGGCTCCGACGAGTCCCTGCAGTCTCGGCGCCATATTTGAATTTACACACGGCTGTGTATGTCGGTGGCGATCGCGGCAATCACACAAGGCTGCACTGGGGCAAGGCTGCACTGGGGCAAAGCTGCACTGACAAGTCTGCACTGGGGCAAGGCTGCACTGACAAGGCTGCACTGGGGCAAAGCTGCACTGACATGGCTGCACTGACATGGCTGCACTGACAAGGCTGCACTGGGGCAAAGCTGCACTGCCATGGCTGCACTGACATGGCTGCACTGGGGCAAAGCTGCACTGACAAGGCTACATTGAATGGCTGCACTGACATGGCTGCACTGACAAGGTTGCACTGACATGGCTGCACTGACATGGCTGCACTTGGGCAAAGCTGCACTGACATGGCTGCACTGACAAGGCTGCAGATGGACACCGATAATGCTGCATTGATGGGCATTTAATGTAAGTTTTTCTTCCTTAAACTTTACTCCTAAAAGTTTTTTTCCTTAAAATTCCCTCCTAAACTTGGGGTGCGTGTTATACGCCGATAAATACGGTAGGTATTTGGTCACCTACAAACAAGGAAGATTTTTGGCTCTCACAGACCTGTATCTTCTTCTTTAAGAGGCTCCTCTGTCCTCCACTCATTACCTGTATTAATGGCACCTGTTTGAACATGTTATCAGTATAAAAGACACCTGTCCACAGCCTCAAACAGTCACACTCCAAACTCCACTATGGTGAAGACCAAAGAGCTGTCGAAGGACACCAGAAATAAAATTGAAGACCTGCACCAGGCTGGGAAGACTGAATCTGCAACAGGCAAGCAGCTTGGTGTGAAGAAATCAACTCTGGGAGCAATAATTAGAAAATGGAAGACATACAAGACCACTGATAATCTCCCTCGATCTGGGGCTCAACGCAAGATCTCACCCCGTGGGGTCAAAATGATCACAAGAACGGTGAGCAAAAATCCAAGCACCACACGGGGGGACCTAGTGAATGACCTGCAGAGAGCTGGGACCAACTAACAAGGCTACCATCAGTAACACACTACGTCGCCAGGGACTCAGATCCTGCAGTGCCAGATGTGTCCCCGTGCTTAAGCCAGTACATGTCCGGGCCCGTCTGAGGTTTGCTAGAGAGCATTCGGATGATCCAGAAGAGGATTAGGAGAATGTCATATGGTCAGATGAAACCAAAGTAGAACTGTTTGGTATAAACACAACTCGTCGTGTTTGGAGGAGAGAGAATGCTGAGTTGCAACTAAAGAACAGCATACCTACTGTGAAGCATGGGGGTGGCAACATCATGCTTTGGGGCTGTTTCTCTGCAAAGGGAACAGGAGGACTGATCCGTGTACATTAAAGAATGAATGGGGCCATGTATCGTGAGATTTTGAGTGCAAACCTCCTCACCTCAGCAAGGGCGTTGAAGATGAAACGTGGCTGGGTCTTTCAGCATGACAATGATCCCAAACACACTGCCTGGAAAATGAAGGAGTGGCTTCGTAAGAAGCATTTCAAGGTCCTGGAGTGGCCTAGCCAGTCTCCAGATCTCAACCCCATAAAAAACCTTTGGAGGGAGTTGAAAGTCCGTGTTGCCCAGCGACAGCCCCAAAACATCACTGCTCTAGAGGAGATCTGCATGGAGGAATGGGCCAACATACCAGCAACAGTGTGTGACAACCTTGTGAAGACTTACAAAAAAACGTTTGACCTCTGTCATTGCCAACAAAGGATATATAACAAAGTATTGGGATGAACTTTTGATATTGACAAAATACTTATTTTCCACCATAATTCGCAAATAAATTCTTTCCAAATCAGACAATGTAATTGTCTGGATTTGTTTCCACATTTTGTCTCTCATATTTGAGGTATACCTATGATGACAATTACAGGCCTCTCTCATCTTTTTAAGTGGGAGGACTTGCACAATTGGTGGCTGACTAAATACTTTTTTGCCCCACTGTATGGGTACATTGTGGGGCCTGCAAGGGCCTGTATTAGTCTTCAAATTGATCCCTATCTCTTTGTGAAACTTCACAAGATTTTAGGCTGCATATGGTGCCCGAGTATCTGTCTAAGTCAAAGTTTAGCACTTCCCTGGGTGCTAATCTGGCATTTGACAGAACTTAAAGCCCAATTCTAGAAAAAACATTTTCCTTTTGGCTCACGGAAGTCTATGATATTCTACAGCAGCCGAAACACAAGGAAGAGTTGCCTGGAGGTAAACATTGCAACGGAAATTGGCTGGATAGGTCACCTGAACTAAGTATTGAGATAAGTATGGTGGGGTAGGTCAGCTCAGTGATGGGGAGTGGGGGGGGGTTTGAAAAACTTTCAAAAAATTGTTTTAGAAAATGTCCTTATCTCCTTACCCTTTATCTCTTACACACGAGTATTTGTGTGCACAGCTTCACCTTATCTATGCTAGGTATCAAGCAATGCTTCTTCATACTTAGGGACACACATGCTGCAATAGAAGGAAGGTTCCATTTCACCACTACCATTAGGGCAAATCCTTCATTATATGCAGATTTGCTCAGGAGAATTTATTTAAACCATAATGCACTGCGTGGCCTATGAACAATAACCAGCAGGCCTACAAGGCCCAATAAAGGTTTTTTTTTGCTAAGCTAGCCCCCTAACTTTAAAATAGCAATGGGGGAAACAAAGCAGACATAGGGAGGAGTTTATCAAGACTAGAGCTGCCAGAAACAGGTGCATCTGTGCATGGCAACCAGTCAGATTCTATCTTTCATTTTCAAAGGCTACTTGAACAAGCTGAAGGTAGAAGATGGTTCGTTGCCATGCACAGCTGCTCCAGATTCTTTCTGCTCCAGTTTTGATAAATTCCTCCCACAGTGTCAGTATTGGAAGCTGCTATAGGGAAAGGGTAAGAAAAAGCCAAAATTTGTGTTGGGTTATATTAAGGACTTTACTTAAATGCTAATTGCTAGCTCTGTGGACAAACAACCCATTTGTGGCCTTTGTTTTTTGTTTTTTATTGTTGTGAATGTTTTGTCTTTAACCACTTCAACTCTAGAAGATTTTACCCCCTTCATGACCAGGCCATTTTGCTTTTCGACATTGCGCTACTTTAACTGGCAATTGCGCGGTCATGCAGCGCTGTACCCAAATTAAATTTATATATTTTTTTTTCACATAAATAGAGCTTTGTTTTGGTGGTATTTGATCACCTCTGGGTTTTTTATTTTTTGTGATATAAACAAAACAAGATAAAACATTTTGGAAAATAAAAAAACAATTATTTTTCACTTTCTGCTATAAAACATATCCAATAAAAAACTAATAAAAATTGAATTTCTTTAAAAAAAATTGGCCAAAATGTATTCTGGAACATGTTTTTGATAAAAAAAAAAATATACAGTGTCCTGATGATCAGTGCTGCCTATCAGCATCAATCAGTGCCCATCAGTGCTGCCAATCAGTGCCCATAAGTGCTGCTAATCAGTGCCCATCGGTACTGGCTATCAGTGCCTTCTCATCTATCAGTGCCATCTATCAGTGCCGGCTATCAGTACCCATCGGTGCCATCTATCAGTGCTCAACAGTGCCACCTATCAGTGCCCTTCAGTGCTGCCTATCAGTGCCGCCTATCAGTGCCCATCAGTGCTGCCTATTAGTGTCCATCAGTGCCCATCAGTGCCACATATCAGTCCCTCCTCATCGGGAGAAAAATTACCTGTTTGCAAAATTAAGAGAAATAAGAAAATTTTCAAAGCTTTTGGAATTAAAAAAAAAAAAAACAGTGGTGATTAAACACCCAAAAGAAAGCTCTATTTGTGTGAAAAAAATGTCATATGGGTACAATGCTGCATGGCCACGTAATTGCCATTTAAAGTGTGACAGCGCTGAAAGCTGAAAATTGAACTGGACAGTAAGGGGGTGAAAGTGCTCAGTAGGCAAGTGGTTAATCACCCCTATCAATGTTAAGTGGTTTGTCTCATCCAAACCAATACATTCTGCTGTAGAGTTTGTGCTGTGCAAAACAGCACACTGAATAGCTGGATTACCAGAAGGAAATAGAAAGAAAGCATACAAAATTAAATTAATACAGATATCATATCTAATAATTAGCTTAAAGATTTAGAATCTCCACCAAGCATTTTTTATTAAAGATTTTGTGTATTTTCAATGTTGCCTTTGACACTCCATGAAAATACCCTCTCTTCAATGTATGGTATTTTTAAGAAAATTTTTTACATTGGTATATGTCCCCCATAGCTGTGTCCAGCTTCACATGCCTTTTTAACAGTAGTTTACCTATCAACTCTAAAATTAATCAGAATAAGAAGATAGGCCCCACTAGCATTCAATGGGATTTGTTGTTATGCTCGATTTTTACCTTACCTACATGAAACTCAAGCAGAGGTCGATTTTTGGTTCCTGAGTTTATCATTCGCAAGACATAAAACATATGATGTGCCTTAGAGCTACACTAAGGGCCCATGTCATGAATTTGACATTTTGTTTTTTTGCATGTTTACATGCGTTTGCAATGCATTTTCCCTAAGAGTTTGGCCATTGTGGTGACTTCTTTTCTTTTTTTCTTTGGGCTTTTATGTGCACTGGAATGTGTTGCAGTGCATTTGCATGCGTTTCCATGTATTTGAACACATTTTTGCACATGAGCACTGTCTCTGCAATGGCAATGCAGTCAAAAAAGCACCCGACTGCAAGGATGGTAGCTCCAAAGGCACAAATATTAACCACATACTTATCTAAAAATAATCAAAAACTATTTGATTTCAGATCTCCAGTAGGGAAAAATAAGACAAAAGAATATAGGAAAGGTACAGTATATAACACTTCCAGTGTGTGCCTTCTTCTTCTCAGCTTTGATATCTATGGCCAAAACCCTAGAGAAGAGTAGGATGTCTAATGGCCAGTTTGAGTAGACATGGAAAAAGCACCAGGGTCAGACCATTATAGCTCTATAGACTTTCCCTAGTTAGAGTTAGCATCAGCAGTTAGACACAAGAAAGCAATGAAAAAAAGTGTCATTAATTACATTTAAAGTATGAAAGCACCGCACACACAGGTCATACACTGCTAATCCTTGAAGAGTTTCAGTGTAAAGTAAATGATTTGCATTATACTGATCCTATAACTTTAATTTCATATTGGCATGCTCATACATAAAGAAATCAAAGCTGAGAAATGACGGCTTTTGTAGCTACAGCTTATATCTTTAAATACATCTGTTACAAATATGTTAAATATACTGGCTCAAGACAACAGCAAGGAAATTAGTATGTTGGGAAAGCAAGTTTAGCAATGGCAAATGCCATACTTCCTCAGTAGAGGTTCCATTTAATTTATGCATATACATTAGCTCTTTTTTTTTTAAATATTCACTTCCAAAATTTGCAGTTATCACTTAAAATGTTCTTCCTAATAGTTTGTTATTAATTC
Organism: Lithobates clamitans; assembly: GCA_037952925.1. Classification (NCBI taxonomy): domain Eukaryota; kingdom Metazoa; phylum Chordata; class Amphibia; order Anura; family Ranidae; genus Lithobates; species Lithobates clamitans. The sequence continues at coordinate 14,740,373 of JBBGZY010000438.1, forward strand.
TTACTAAAATATCACTCTTACATTTTTTCCTGTTCATTCAACATTGTAGATGGGTTTACAAATCATCATCTAAGGCACTTCAAGTACGATTGGTATCAATAGGTGAAATTTGTATCTGAGTGAATTGTACAGCCACATGAAAATTGAACAAGGCACAACTCGTAAAGTGCTTATTGTACCGTCAACAGTATCACAAGGTCAGGCTCATCTTTTGCAGACAATGGGACAATATGTCAACTACAGCAATCTCCCAGCCTGTACAGAGCAATGTAAAGAACATCTATTTCAAAATAGACAAAAAGGAAAGAAAAGTGGTATAACAGAATATAGAATAGAGAGAGCACGCATTCCGGCCAAAGACCTGCCCCAACTGTACCCCCAAATTATTAGACTTAAGTGGGAGCATATACATGTAAGTCGCATATCCACAGATTCCAAACTCTCTCAAAGCTCACCTGTCTGTCCTGGAGGATGTTTACTATTTTCTCATGAAACATAACTGATTTTATGTTGCGTAGCAGTGACCATAGAGAACTTAGATGCCTTAGGGAGTGACAATTTCGCTGCCAGAAACATGTAGAAGATAAGTGTCTGCAACTGCCCAGGAATGTCATCAACTGATATTTTATTTATAAAAAAAAAAGTCATTGTTACTTTAAGAAAAATGTACAGTAGGTCAGGCGGGAAAATAGGGACAGGTAACACTGGAGTAAAGGTAGGGAATGTCATTGATCCAACCAGGAAGGTTCAAAAGGTCACATGACCAGTGGGAACATTCTGGAAGTGGGGCAAGGTTATATAAAGGGGTCCTCCACTGGAATTTCCTCACAGCTGTTCAGATTACAGCAACAAGCTCAGCTCAATTGAGCTATTATATTTTGTGTGATGGCTGTCCTGACCATGAAGACTCTAATGTGCCGAGTGCTGGAGCGAGCAGGGGACAGAAGAGGTGAAGAATGGCTGAGAAGATGCCTGGAGTTGGGGGAAGAAGAAGACGTGCGGCGGGAGCAGGTGCCTGTAGAGGAAGGACTGGCAGTGGCAGAGGTACCTGGTTTAATTAATAGAAGAGGCAGACCTGTCACTCGCAGCCCGTGTCTCCAGCAGCAGAATAAGCACTGACCACCACAACGTTCCCCCCCATCAGAACTAAGGGAACCAGACATGGCGCCGCCAAAAGAGGCGGCTTCCAGTGCAGGGACCAGAAAAAACATTTTTAGAGACAAGAGGAGGAGGAGAACACTATCACCTTCGCCTCCCAGGAACAGAGGAAGGCGGGCTCAGGTATCAGCATCCACTGTGATGGCTGAGGAGGCAGTAGCTTCCACACAGAGCGACAGTCGTTCAAGATTACCTCATACACAAGAGCAAGTGATTCCTACTGTGACCACTGGAGGCTTAAGAGAGCAGCAGCTGCTGAGTTCTCCTAGGCAAGCTAATGCAACAGCGGCATCTAGTGGTCAGGGTGATTTAGCACAGGTTTTAAATAATATAATGGTTTCTATTAACAGACTTAGGGCCCTTTCACACTGGGGCAAGGGCGGCGTCGGCATTAAAGCGCCGCTATTGTAAGCGGCGCTTTACCATCCGTATGCGGCCGCTAGCGGGGCGGTTTTAGCCCCCGCTAGCGGCCGAGAAAGGGTTAAAAACCACCGCAAAACGCCTCTGCAGAGGCGCTTTGCCGGCGGTATAGCCGCGCTGTCCCATTGATTTCATTGATTTTTCTCGTCCTGCTAGCGCACCGCTCCAGTGTGAAAGCCCTCGGAGCTTTCACACTGGAGAGACAGCAGTGGCACTTTCGGGTCAGTTTGCAGGCACAATTATTAGCGCAATCGCGCCTGCAAACCGCTCCAGTGTGAAAGGACCCTTAATGACAGCATTAACACTTATAACAATGATAATCTTAATTACTCTAACTTATGGGTTAAGGAATCCGGGAATAGGTGTGAAAATGTTTCTAATACTAATAGTACTTCTTCTATTTCAGCAATTAACACCAATAGCATTAATACTTTCAGAGCTAAAATGAATATTAATAATTCTTCAGTCCCTGAATCCTGTCTAAAGGAGATTTTACCATATGAAATGTCACCGCTTGGGTATCACCTGTCTGTTCAGGTAAAAGAAAAAATATGGAAAGGGCAGTTCATTGGCATTTTGTCTTTAATGCCCTCAGCAAAAGAGTTTATTAACAAGCCTGACAAAAAATCTGAGGATAAACCTGAGGAAGATGGGCGTAGACCCGTGGCAAGGTCTTTTCATAATTGGGTACAGGCATTTAGCATTTATGCCAGTGTGTTAGGAGAAAAACACCCGGAATACTGTAGTGGTCTTTTTCAACACTTTGAGCATGTGCTTGAAGCATATAGAAGCTTTGGTGGTTTAGGATGGTACCAGTACAACGAGTCATTTAGACAAAAATTGTCTATATCCATCTTTGAAATGGGGTAATAAAGATATAAGTTTATGGCTAAACCTTATAGCGCCGCAAAAATTGGCTTACCCTAGACAACAGCCCTCTATTTCAGTGTCCCTTTATAAAAGGGGTAACTGTTTTGCATGTAATGAGAATCAGTGCAAATGTGGGGGGACCATGCAAGTACAAGCATGAGTGCTCGCACTGCTCAGGCCCCCACCCATTGCTCAAATGTTTTAAAAGAAATACCAACACACAAAGAGCTTGCACACCGGTGAACCTACAAAACATGCAGCAATGGTTGGAAATTTATCCAGACCAGGAGACAGCCAAGTTTTTAATTGAAGGTTTCTCCAGAGGTTTTCCTTTGCCAGTTTTTAAAGGTATAAGATGCAAATTGATTATTAATTTAAAATCAGTATTACAATTTCCACACATTGTTAAAGAAAAGTTGGATAAAGAAATTATAGAGGGTAGAATAGCGGGACCATTCAATTTCCCTCCATTTAAAAATTTTAGAGTATCTCCATTAGGAATTATCCCAAAAAAGGATCACAACTCATTTTGCTTAATACATCATTTATCCTTCTCGATAGGTGCATCATTAAATGATGAGATAAATGAAGAGCTACCATCCGTCTCATACTGTACATTTGAAGAAGCCGTTTGCCATATCAGGGAATTTGGGAAGGCTGCGCTACTCGCAAAAGCAGATATTAAAGCAGCATTTAGATAGCTTCCAAATAGCCCAGCTTCTTACAATTCACTTGGTACGGTTTTCGAAGACAAATTTTACTACGACATGTGCCTCCGAATGGGATGTTCAATTTCATGTGCGTATTTCGAAAAATTTGCATCTTTCATTCAATGGACAAGATTACAGCAACAAACTCCCCATCCCCTCCACCCTTGTCGCAGGCACTTTATGTGGTTTTGTCACCCTTCAAAGTTAAAAGGGGGGACTTGTTTTTTGATATACGGTATTGCTCGAGTCCTGAAGACTGAGCTGTTTATATTTATTATTTACAAGTGAGAATTTTATGAATTAATAAAATGATTGAATGGATTTAAGTTATTTACAGCTTACACCAATAAACGTGCCTCGGCCAATTATATTCCAAGTACTTTGTGAGTGTATTTATTTATTAAAGGTAAACTGGGTATTGAAGGAGGGATAGGTGCGGCCTACATTTCCATGTATCAGAGAGCAAATTCAGATGCTGTCCATATGTTCTAGTCCTTCTTGTTGATCCCTGAAGCCAAGTCTATTTCTTATGAAGTAGCGAAGTAGCTTGGTAAAGATAGAAAAGCATAGTTGGTATAGTGCTGAAATGCCACTCATCTGCTTTTTAAGACAGTTCTTGTGGTAATATGTCTGCCTCCTTTTTTTACAGTATTTAGTGTTTTGTAAACTTTAACGTAAAAATAAGAGTTCAGAGGGGGTCATTTTGAGGAAAGTGATCTGGGCTTAGTAAGCCTTCATAGTCAAGAAAGTGCCCAACACAATATAAACCTTTTTCTACCCATCATTAAAACTGCTGAGGTTGCAAGCCCGATGCATGCATATTCTTAGCCCCCAAGTGCATAACTTTACATTTATCAACATTAAACCTCATTTGCCACATGGTTGACCAATTAAACAGTGCATTAAGGTCAGCTTGTAAGTTGGAGACATCCTTTAAGCATAGCTTGGAATTTTTTACTTCTAAGATCAAGGTTTGAGTTTTGCTTGTGCCTTTTAGTTAGCATAGATAAGGCTAAGTCTTTTTCCATAATGACAGCTTTTGTGTCTTTTTATGATGTGATGTGATTTCAATGAGTACGCTCATGATTGTGGACTTATAAACTGTCCAATTGGTTTGAATGTTAATGTATTTCACTGGGATTTTTTACAGTTTGACTAATACAACATGCCTACTGCTTTGAAGATTCAACATATTTTTATTTTGACACAAAGGTTAGTGAATACAAAAACAAACAGACAGCAAACATGAGTTGGGTGCATATGTATTTCCACCATCCCACCAGTATATGGCCGAACCACCTTTGGCTGGAATTACTGTGCAATTGCAAGTGTTTTTTTGGAAAGTGTCTATCAGCTTTGCACTTTAAGTCTTATTTCTTTTCTCATTATTTATTTTCTCATTTTGTAAAGTTGGGTGACAACTGTTGGCACAGAACATTTTTTAAAGATCAGTTGGATTGCTATCTAGGCTTTGACTGCGCCCTTCTAAGGTGATAAGTTTTTGGTATTAAATTACGCTTTGTATTTAGAATCATTGTCCCCCTGGGAGGTGAAGGGGTCAAAAGGCTCTTTATAGTTTGAGAAACATAGAACTATTTCTACTTTCATTTGGTTAGGGGTCCTTTATAGCGTCTTTAACAGTATTTTCAGTATTTTTCACCAAAATAATCACATAACAAGGGTGGGCAAGGGTGGCGCTTGCACAAAAGAGACATCATTCAGGCTTGTCCTCATGCTACAATGATGTTTTAAAGTGTAAGTAAACCCTAATAATGAACTTTTCTTATTTGCTACTTTTTCGTCTCTTAAATACACTTACCAGTCACTTTATTAGGTACACCTTGTTAGTACCGTGTTGGACCCCTTTTGCCTTCAGAACTGCCTTAATTCTTTGTGGTATAGATTCAATAAGGTGTTGGAAACATTCCTAAGAAATTTTGGTCCATATTAACATGATAGCATCATGCAATTGCTGCAGATTTGTTGGCTGCACATCCATAATGTGAATCTCCCATTCCACCACATCCTAAAGGTGCTCTATTGCACTGAGATCTGGTGACTGTGGAGGCCATTGTTCAAGAAACCAGTGGTGAGATAATTTGAGCTTTGTGACATGGTGCATTATCCTGCTGGAAGTAGCCATCAGAAGATGGGTACACTGTAATCATAAAGAGATGGACATGGTCAGCAACAATACTCAGGTAGGCTGTGGAATTTAAATGATGCACAATTGATACTAAGGGGCCCAAAATGTGCCAAGAAAATATCCCCCACACCTTTACACCACCACCACCAGCCTGAACCGTTGACACAAGCAGGATGGATCCATGCTTTCATGTTGTTTACGCCAAATTGTGACCCTACCATCTGAATGTCCCAGCTGAAGTCGAGTTTCATCAGACCAGATAACGTTTTTCCAATCTTCTATTGTCCAATTTTGGTGAGCCTGTGCGAATTGTAGCCTCAGTTTCCTGTTCTTAGCTGACAGGAGTGGCACCTGGTGTGGTATTCTACAGTTGTAGCCCATCAGCTTCAAGGTTTGATGTGTTGTGCATTCAGAGATGGTATTCTGCATACCATGGTTGTAACGAGTGGTTATTTGAGTTACTGTTGCCTTTCCATCATCTCAAACCAGTCTGTCCATTCTCCTCTGACCTCTGACAACAACAAGGCATTTTCGTCCACACAACTCCCTAAATATTTTCTTTTTTTCGGACCATTCTCTGTAAACCCTAGAGATGGTTGTGCATGAAAATGCCAGTAGATCAGCAGTTTTTGAAATACTCAGACCAGCCCATCTAGCACCAACAACCATGCCACATTCAAAGTCACCTAAATCCCTTTTATTCCCCATTCTGATGCTCGGTTTGAACTTCAGCACGTGCATATCATTTAAATCGGTTTCTTATATCTCTTCAATAAGCGCAAAAGATATGCAGATTTTGCTAGAAATCCTGTGAGCTGATACCTTCCTATGCTTTCTGGCAGGATACGTGGATGAGGAGGAAAGAGGAGATGAGAAGGCAGTGCTGTTTGTAATTCAGCACAAATAAAGTAGGCAGGGATGACTCCATGTGCTTAGGAATTCAGAACTGATAAAACATGGGGAAATGTGCATGTACTGCAGATATGTATTAAATCATTTTTTTTATTATTTTGCCTTAATATACGATTTAATTACCATTTATACTCGAGTATAAGCTGACTTTTTCAGCACAATTTTATGCTGAAAAAGCCCCCCTTGGCTTATACTCGAGTGAGGGCAGGGCCGGACTGGCCTACCGGGATACCGGGCATTAGTCCGCTTGCCCTGGGGCCGCTTTGAATTGTGGTTGCAGCGCTCCCCTCTCTCCCTCCCTTACACAGCGGGAGACCACTGTGTCTCAGAACTGACTGAAATTTTCAGCCACACTGTGACAAAAGTCCCGCCCTCCTCCTAGACCAGCTCGTGTGATAGACAAAACACTGCGTCTATCACAGGAGCTGGTCTAGGAGAAGGGCGGGACATTTGTGACAATGCGGCCAAACATTTCAGACTGAGCTCCGAGATACAGCGGGAGATGCCGCTGTGCAATCCAGGTAATGACTGCTGAGACTGCATGAATGGGCACAGTCACTACTAGTGAGGCTGGAATGACGGGCACAATGAGGAGGCAATGATGGGCGTGAGACTACAATGATGGGCACGGTTGCGGTGATGGGCACAGTGAGGCTACAATGATGGGCACGGTAAGGCTGCAATGATCGGCATGGTGAGGCTGCAGTGATGGGCACAGTGGGGCTACAATGATGGGTATGGTAAGGCTGCAATGATGGGCATGGTGAGGCTGCAATGATGGGCATGGTGAGGCTGCAATGCTGGGCAGTGAGGCTGCATTGATGGGCACAGTGACGCTGGCAGCCTCTGTGCTGTCCGTGCCGCACCGCATCCTGAAAATTTACCAGTAGCTGCTGCATTTCCCACCCTAGGCTTATACTCGAGTCAACAAGTTTTCCCAGTTTTTTGTGGTAAAATTAGGTGCCTTGGCTTATATTCGGGTCGGCTTATACTCGAGTATATACGGTACCTGTTTGCAAGGGATCCTAGTTAAAGCGGAGGTTCACACAGAAATTGAACCTCCACTTTTCAGGAACCCTCCTCCCCTCCGGTGTCACATTTAGCACCTTTCAGGGGGGAGGGGGGTGCAGATACCTGTCTAAGACAGGTATTTGCACCCACTTCCGGCATAGACTCCCACGGGAGTCTATGCCTCTTCCTGTCCCCCCGCGTTGTCTGCTGGGACACACACGGGTCCCAAGACATAGCGGGGACCAGTTAGGACGCGCAGCGCGACTCGCGCATGCGCAGTAGGGAATCGGGAAGTGACGCCGCAACGCTTCACTTCCTGATTCCCTCACAGATAATGGCGGCAGCAGCTGCCGAGTAACTGAGGGACGGTTCAGCCTTGGGTGCCGACACTGCTGAATTCGGGGACAGGTGAGTGTCCTTATTTTAAAAGTCAGCAGCTGCAGTATTTGTAGCTGCTGACTTTAAAAAAAAAAAATTTGCGGGACTCCCTCTTTAATTTACATAAAAGCTGAATAGGCTCCCTGGCTTTAGCATGTTGGCAGTTTATAAAGCATATTTATTACTTTTTTTTACTATTTTGTTTGTCGCCTCGTGAAGGGCTTTGGGGAGACAGGGGTCTAAACAGGGGGAATCTGCACTACACAGAGTGATTAGGGTGTGCACGCCTATGATATAAAGTATTGGCATACTACTGATTATTTTCACTTGTTGCATTTGTTGCTCTTTAAATCACCCCATATGTCCTTTTATGGCTGCAACCATGAAGATTGCTTTGCATTACTAAAAAAGATATCTTCTTTTGCCCTAGAAGGGAAAAAAAACACGCTCTTATTCCTAGAGGAAGAATTATGGTGATTGGACCTTGACATTGCCCGAGAAAGTACACTAATCTTAGCACATGTAATCACATCATGTGTGAAGTGCTGCAAAAATAGCTTACTCTGAATCTGGTCTGACAAGCGATTTACACTAGAACATCCCTTTTGATGTACATCTATGGGAATACCTATGACAGGGATGATGCATTACAGCGAAGCAGACAGAGCTACAAAACAGGTTTGAGTTTTTTTTTTCTACCCAGAGCTGCCCATTGCTTCATGTGAGCAAAGATACATGTATAAGATAACGCATGATAAATGTGTTAAGAACGTCACCCTTTTACAAATATATTCCTTTTGTGCTGTGTAATTCTAAGAGAGAAATCCATTACTGCACATAAAACTGCTGACTGGTTAATGAATCAGACGCATAGTATGATGAGATCTCAGGCAGTACTGATTTATGTACAGCTTTAGTAAATTTGTCAAAAAATAAATAAAAACTTGAAAGAAGTATTTTTTTCCCAGACTGCTGATGTATCAGTGGACAAAGTACAGAAAGTATGAGAATAGCAAAACAAGACAATAAGGATAAAGACACATGCCAATTCGTGAAATATTGTAAGCATCTTTGTTGGAAGGGAAAAAAATCAATAGATGGAGATGAACACGGAAAAGATTATTGAAATTAGCATCAGCATTCTCCGCAATTCCACACGAAGATGGAGATGGGCATACAATTACCATTTAGTTTTAGCGCCTTTATACCCAGTCATTTAGAATGTAGTGCTATTACATTTTGCAGTAAGAATTGATTCCTGCTAAAGCATTAGTTTAAGCTGCAGTTTACAGAGCAAATAGCTCATTAACGTGGTTCTGTCATTTGTCGGTTATCCATTTAAAGTGATATAAAAGGATGAGTTTTTTTTTTCTTTTAAAATAACAAACATGTTATACTTACCTGCTCTGTGCAGTGGTTTTGCACAGAGTAGCCCCGATCAGCCTCTTCTGGGGACCCCCACTGGAGCTCCTGGCTCCTCCCTTCTGCCCCCATTGCAAGCAGCTGCTGCTCTGTCTGTCTATTCAGAAACAGAGCGCAGCTCGGCCCTGCCCCCCCGCTCTCTCATTCGCTCACTGGCTGTGATTGACAATAGTGGGAGCCAATGGCTCCTGCTGCTGTTTCAGCCAACGAGGAGGAAGAGACCTAGGAGAGCTGCTGCTCTTATGCGCCTCACTGGATCAAGATGGGGCTCAGGTAAGTATTAGGGGGGCTTGGGGGAGGGAGCCACTGCACACAGAAGGTTTTTTAATATCATGCATAGAATGCATGATGATAAAAAACCTTGAGCCTTTAGAACACCTTTACAGGGGGACTACTGTCAAGATTAAAAGCACCACTGAATGTATGCCTGTGACGAGAGAAATATTGTTGTCTACCATTGTTGACTTGCTTCTGAAAATGTTAGTTACATGCTTTTCCTGCTTCAATATTCTTAACAAGCATGCAACATGTAAAAGCAGAGTGAAGTCGGAACTCCTGGTTCGCATACACCTTATCAAAGCTGGTATAAATTGACAGCTGAGAATTCTGGGTGAAATCAGGGACCAAATTTGGTCACTGATGTCACCCAGAATTCCCAACCATCAGTTTTTTATTACTATGGACGGGACAACAGCTAAAAGTGGCCGCTTAATTCAACCACAAAATAAAATTTTAAATTAATAAGCCTTTAATAATAAGAACAAATCAAAAGGCAGCATAGGAGTTGATTGCCCAAAGAACCAGCAATCAGAGTTAAAGCACAGTTTCTGACCTATTATCTTTTCCTTTGAAGTTTGTCAGCTTTCCCTTTCATTTCCTTTTCTTGCAACAACTTCAAATGCACTGACACTATAGTGAGGGGGGTTGACACATAACAAAACCCCATATTATTGGTCTTTAGGCCTTTGTAGTAAATTATGGTGGCAAAAAATTCGGCCAGGTAAAATTCACCCTAAATTTGCCAGGGCCTTGAACCGCGAGCACACAAGATTTGTCTCGAACCCATACTGTCTATTTTAAGAATCCAGCTTCGGAGACTGGTGGCAATTTATTAACCTGTTCTTTGGATATTAAAAAACCTATGTCATATGAAAATATATTTTGAAAAGCTTGGATTTTTTCTTTTACCATATTTTACATAAGCAATACTCATATCTCCATTCAGTTGTAACTAATATGGAAATTGGGCCGGTTCTAAAATTTTACATGGCTCATAATGTTTGGAACATGCACTTAGTTGCTGAACAAATTTTACAGCAAACCTGTATTGGGAGTAAGATAAAGGCTGTCTCTGCTGACTCTTCTTTATTTGGAGGCATGCAGAACCGAAGTTCAAATTATTCCAGGTCTGTGACCTAAAAAATATTGAAGCCAGAGAAAGTCAGGCAAATAGCACATCCTGCAAGATCGGCAATGGTAGCATTCGCTTGTCTGCCTGTACAACTTCAAGTCTATATGGCATGTTCATACTATATTGAATAAAAATGAACATCAGATCATAAAACAATGATTTTCGTTTAGCTGTTAACTGTTTACCTTATTTTTATTGTTTTATATCTGTATGTCATGGCAGCTGACACACACACACACAGTGCACAAGCTTACAGGTTGATCATTCTTGGATCTGTTTGTAAGTCTTCATATAGCAGGTGCTTCCAGCAGACAGCAGATATCTATCTCCCAAGTGTAATCATATTAGGTGTACATGGCCGTGCTTGGTGAATGATTTAAAACTAATTGCATCTGATGGAATTCGATTAACTTCACTCAATCCTTTCTTTATTCAATAACAATATTCTTTATTCAATAAAGATTCATTTATTAATAGCCAAGGTCCACTTCTAACTGTGTAGTCACTGGAATAGTTGAACTAACAAGATAGAACACATGGGTACTCAGGACCTATTCGTACATGGAAATATATCTGCTGATTGTGTAATATAAGTACTGCACTCAAATAAACTCAGCTTTGTAAATTTTAAAGAAGGAATTATTATATTATTTCTGGTTGGAAAGTAATGGAGATTTGAGGTGGGTTGGGTCCCCACAGTTTGCCCGCAATGTGGCACAGGCATAGGATGGGACAAAGACAAAAGACGAAGGTTGGGATGCAGAATCAGGTAATACAGAACATAAAAGGCAGTATTGGCGAACCTTGGCACCCCAGGTGTTTTGGAACTACATTTCCCATGATGCTCATGCACTCTGCAGTGTAGAACATCTGGAGTGCCAAGGTTTGCCATCACTGATATAAGGAGACTTACCTTGTTCACAACGGAACTCTCTCTTTGGCTTGCAATATGGCTGCAATCTATAAGATGCCTGCCTCTTGCATGACAGCTCTTTTGTAATATGGTATTCTCTCATGTTCTATACTGAGCTGCCACTTTAAATTTGGGCAGCTCTTCTGACATGATATGAAAAAATGTTGTTGGAAGTTGCAGGTATGGGTCTGCAGAAACAAAGTGGCCTAAAACAGCTCTGCAACATTTTAAAACAATTGACAGTTCATTGGTTAAAAGGTAAACTAGCATTCTAGCATGTACAGAAACTAAGAATAACATGACAGCTAGAGATGTTTTATTTATATAGAATGTATAGTGAAAAAGTTATAAAAAGGAGTGCCCACAACAAAGACTTTGTTTTTTTTAGTTACAGTGGAAGTTCTACTGATTGTCCTCATCCCCCCACTCTGCTGCCTCGATTGCAGGGTTTCTTTTCTTAGGGAGTGAGTACCTATTGCTGGCAGGTACCTGCTCCCACTTCTGCTCGAGCGCCGAGTTGAAGTTCAGCTCCCACTCCCCCCCACAACCTCCTGGGACATGTCACCTTTCCCAGGAGAATGTGGAAACCCACAAAGCACAGCACATCCACGCAAGTCACAGCCAGCTTCCCACAGTCAAGATGGTAGCGCTGGGAACCCAAAGACCAGCCCAAGTGAAGACAGTGCTGGATCCCTGGTAAGTGTTTGCATATTAAAAGTCAGCAGCTACAGTAATTGAAGCTGATGGCTTATTTTTTTTTAAACCGAAGTTCCTCTTTAGAGGTAAAGTTTAGATGGCTTTTTTGTATAGGTACTTTGCTCCAGCTTGCATGTGCGATACTTGATCCCTGTGGAAGCTGGAAATCACTGTATAATAATGATCTGCAATTACCTATAAAGGTTTTTTGAATTTGGACATGTTTACTGTAAGAATCAGCAGATATGGCAGAAATGAGCTGCTGTAGACAGACATATAATGCTAGAATTGTTATTACCTTGCCAAATTATCTGCAATAATAGGTTATGCATAGTGAAATTGGCTTATTGCAATAAACCAGGGAAAAGTGTCTCATGCTGAGTTACACATATTTGAAAAGTGTTACTTGCTTTTTAAAGTGGAACCACAGCCAAATCATTTTCTTCGTTTTATTGGACATAGTAAGAACATAAGGACATCTGTCGGATGTTTATATCGCTGTCTGTGTCCCTCTTGGAAACATTTCTCTCACCTCTTGTCTTCGTGACCACATGTTCTCTGAGCTAAAGTAAAAGTCAATCTCTCTAACAGAAACACACAGAGAAGCAGATGTTTTAACCCTTCCCCAATTTAAAAATGAAGATTTGGTCATCATGGTAAGGTTCTGCAATCGTCTAATAAATCCCTGTGTTTGTATAACAAGACCTACTCAATAAAGTTTACAATCTATGAGAAAATCATTTTTACAAAACCTACCATAAAGATAGCCACATAGACATCAATTTTAGTCTTATATCATCTTAATCTCATCTATGCGATACCGGAGCACTAGATGTACCGTAGTGTAGAAAAACTCAAACCATAAGCAATGGTCAAAATCATCAACTGGCTAGGATGGGATATTTCCTCTGATTCTCCATTGTTGTTGGGTGACAACATCAACATTTAGATCATTTTCTAATGAAAAAAACTGCATTTTGCCATGTCTTTAACAGTTTGTCAGAACTGGGCATGTAAAATGCTGTGGGCAAGTAAGGTATATGTAGCATGTAGGTAGTATATATTATCTGGCAGTCTTGTCAGAACCCACAGTAAAGAAACATTTCTAGAGGAGATTAGAGGCAGTAAATTCGTTTTGGCTAGGTATAGACTTTAAGCTTGCCACCTGAAGCCTAAGCAGTGTTTGTATTGTATGCTTTTGTTGGTCATACAGCAGAGGTATGCTCCTGTTTGCCTAACCTAAAAGGCAATTTAGAGGGAAGTACGAGAAGCATTTAGTACAAATGGGTCAGGGTGTGGACTTTAAGGAGACTCTGTAGCTTGCCCTGAATGAGCAAGGCAAAAAGTTAGATTTCGGAGTTTCAACAATGATGATACTAGCAGCTAGATGGATTAGGCCAGGGGTGGGCAACTCACTTTCCCATGGGGGCACATGAGAAATTGGGACTGTTGTGTTGGGCTGAATTTAAAGTATAACTAAAGGCAAAACTTTTTTTTTTTGGATAGCGGGGAGATGGATTAGAACACCTGTCCATTTTTATTGCTGTCTATGTCCCTGTTAGGGAGATTCACACTCTCTATTTGTCCTGTTTACCAATTTAATTGAAACTGAAAGTAAAAGAAAATCCCAAAGTTTGTCTTGTCCCTAGAAAAGTAATAGATGGGAGATCTACCAATGGGGACACTAGTTCTAGTGACCAGGGGATCCTTAAGAGATTCCCTTAATTTGCAGGGATTTCTTCTCACTTCCTACTTGGCTACAGGAAGTGAAGGTAAATCTCCCAAATAAGACAAAGATGGCAAAAATAAACCTTACAGGGGTTATAACTCTCCCTTATTCAAAATGGAAAAAAAGAGTTTTGCCTATAGATCTACTTTAATTCTGCTCAATAATAAAGGTCTGTAAGTACGTAACCATGTGGAAAACAAACACCTGGAGCAAGGAATAATAGGTGCAACTGCTAATGAAATAGGTCTCTTTCAGACGGGTGGTCAGGGGGGTGGTAAAAACAGGTGGTTGAACTTACCCATTGAGTTCAATTGAGGCATGTCACAACCGCATGTAATGCATACAGTATAATGTGGCACTGTGGGATTATAGGGTTAAATCAGGTAGTGAGGAGGCGATATAACACCTCTTCACTGCATGTCAAATGCCCTCTGATAAGCACTATGACTGGAAGGTGAGAGCCTGAGTTTGGTGTAGCGGGAATATCTGCAGATCCTGGCCTGGAGTGAAGAACAGGTGCACAGTTCCTGGGCTTTGCGGCATGCAGGAGCTAACACAGGATGAACTTTGCCAGATAGCAGAGTGGTGGTAGAGCATCAGGATGTCTCCTAGACTATGCTCTCCCACCAGAACCAGCCTCCCCAATGTACTGATCAGCTCCTTGGGCTCTCTCCTACCAGTTCTTGCAGATCTCCACATGGACATCTCTCAGCATTTCCCTCAGAGCCTGTTAGCGAGGCTCAGAGAGTAAAGCTGACAGTTGAGACATCAAGGGCTGGATAGGGACAGCCAAAAAGCCGAATGTGGCCCTGGGGTCGCACTTTACCCAAGTCTAGATTAGCCTATTATATTAACTAGTAAGGATGAGCAGAACAACCGTCCCCGATTCGGTTCGCACCAGAACATCCGAACAGGCAAAACATTTGGAAGAACACACGAACACCATTAAAGTCTATGGGACAGGAACATGAAAAATCAAAAGTGCTAATTTTAAAGGCTTATATGCAAATTATTGTCATAAAAAGTGTTTGGGGACCCGAGTCCTGCTCCAGTTTTAAAAAAGGCCATTTTTTTGGGAGCAGTGATTTTAATAATGCTTAAAGTGAAACAATAAAAATGAAATATTCCTTTAAATATTGTGCCTGGGGGGTGACTATAGTATGCCTGTAAAGTGGTGCAATTTTCCTGTGTTTAGAACAGTACCACAGCAAAATGACATTTCTAAAAGAAAAAAGTCATTTAAAACTGATCGCGGCTGTAATGAATTGTCTGGTCTCAGCAATATGGATAAAACTCAAAAAAAAAAATGGCATGGGTCCCCCCCAGTTCATTGCCAGGCCCTTTGGGCCTGGTATGAATATTAAGGGGAACCCCAAACCAATTTTTTTTTTTTTATTGCGTGGGGGTCCCCCCAAAATCCGTACCAGGCCCTTCAGGTCTGATATGAAAATTAAGGGGAACCCTGCGCCAAATTAAAAAAAATGGCATAGGGGTCCCCCCAAAATTCATGCCAGACCTCATTTTAAGAGGAATCCTGTGCTAAAATTTTTTAAAAAATGGCAGACCCTTATCCGAGCACGCAACCTGGCAGGTTGCAGGAAAAGAGGGTGGGACGAGAGAGCGCCCCCCCCCTCCTGAACCGTACCAGGCCACATACCCTCAACATGGGGAGGGTGCTTTGGGGCCCCATGTTGATGGGTACAAGAGCCTCATCCCCACAACCCGTGCCGTTGGTTGTGGGGGTCTGCGGGCGTGGGGCTTATAGGAATCTGGAAGCCCCTTTAACAAGGGGATCCCCCGATCCCGCCCCCCATGTGAATTGGTAGCCCCAGTGGCATCAGAGGGGGCAGGGTCACCCATTTATGTCACCGGGTGGCCCCGCCTTCAGCTGTCATCGAGAAGAAGCGTCACTCGGTGGGAGCCATCCATGGAGGCGGAACTGATGCTGCTTTTTTTCGGTCCATCAGGCAGCGTGGATTTACAATGCTGGACATTTTTATTTTTTTATTTTTTAATAAAGGACTTGTCCTAAGCTGTCTCTTGTCTTTTTTACCATTTTTTACACTTTTTTTGTGAAATGGTAGGGGTACAATGTACCCCATTACTAATTCACATAGGCAGGCTGGGATCTGGGGGTCCCCTTGTTAAAGGGGGCTTCCAGATTCTGATAAGTCCCCTGCCCGCAGACCCCCACAACCACTGGGCAAGGGTTATGGGGATGAGGCCCTTGTCCCCATCAACATGGGGACAAGGTGCTTTGGGGTCAGACCTCAAAGCCCCCCCCATGTTGAGGGCATGTGGCCTGGTACTGTTCAGGGGGGCGCTCTTTTGTCCCCCCCTCTGTTCCTGCGGCCTGCCAGGTTGCGTGCTTGGATAAGGCTCTTATCCATACCAGACCTGAATGGCCTGGTATGGATTTTGGGGGGACCCCCATGCAATTTTTTGTGAAAAATTTGGCTCGGGGTTCCCCTTAATATTTATACCAGACCCAAAGAGCTTGGTAATGGACTGGGGGGGGACCCATGACGTTTTTTTCAATGAGTTTTATCTATATTGCCGGGACCCGACAATTCATTACAGCAGCGATCAGTTTTATATTACTTTTTTCCTCTAGAAATGTCATTTTGCTGTGGTATTGTTCTAAACACAGGAAAACTGTGCCACTTTACAGGCATACTATAGACACCCCCCAAAAACAATATTTAACCGCTTGCCGCCCGCCGGCTATCATATTAGGGCCAGGTGGTGTGGCTCTCGTTCTGGGATGTGATATGACGCCCTCGCCCTCCTGGCCCACCAGGGGGCGCGCGCGCGCGCCATCCAATGGCACTCACGTGCGCCCGCCGTGTCACTCGGAACCCGATGCGCGTGCCCGGCGGCCACGATGTCCGCCGAGCACCCGCGATTGCCGGGTACAACAGCAGGACCGGGGATCTGTGTGTGTAAACACACAGATCCACGTCCTGTCAGAGGAGAGGAGACAGAGGGTGTGTTCCCAATACAGAGGAACACCGATCGGTCTCCTCCCCTTGAGAGTCCCCTCCCCCTACAGTTAGAAACACTCCCTAGGAAACATAATTAACCCCTCGATCACCCCCTAGTGTTAACCCCTTCCTTGCCTGTCACATTTATACAGTAATCAGTGCATTTTTATAGCACGGATCGCTGTATAAATGTGAATGGTCCCAAAAATGTGTAAAAAGTGTCCAATATGTCCACCGCAATATCGCAGTCACAAAAGAAATCGCAGATCGCCGCCATTACTAGTAAAAAAATATAAATAAATAATAAAAATGCTATAAATCTATCCCTTATTTTGTAGACGTTATAACTTAGGTGCAAACAAAATCAATATACACTTATTGCGATTTTTACCAAAAATATGTAGAAGTATACATATCAGCCTAAACTGAGGAAAAAATTTGTTTAAAAAAAAAAAAAAAACAATTGGATATTTATTATAGCAGTTTTTTAAAAGTAAAAAATAATGCGTTTTTTTCAAACATTCAATCTTCTTTTGTTTAAAAAATAAAAACCGCAGAGGTGATCAAATACCACCAAATGAAAGCTCTATTTGTGGGGAAAAAAATGATAACAATTGTGGTACAGTGTTGCATGACCGCGCAATTGTCATTCAAAGTGTGACAGCGCTGAAACATAAAAATTGGCTTGGGCAGGAAGGGGGTGAAAGTGCACTGTATTGAGGTGATTAAAAGAATATTTCATTTTTATTGTTTCACTTTAAGCATAATTAAAATCACTGCTCCCGAAAAATTGGCCGTTTTTAAAGCTTTTTTTTGCATTGATACATGTCCCCTGGGGCAGGACCCGGGTCCCCAAACACTTTTGACAATAACTTGCATATAAGCTTTTAAAATGAGCACTTTCGGTTTTCCATGTTAGTGTCCCATAGATATTAACGGTGTTCCGCGGCTTTCGAATTTGCCCTGAACACCGCATATTGTTCGATGTTCGCCATGAGCATAAATTCGCCCATCCCTATTGTGATAGACCTAGCCAGGACAGAGGCTTTTGGAGGGGACTGAATGCCAGCCTCTTGCCGACCGAGTATGGGCCCTGGCATTTGGGAGAACGGTGCTCGTTGTGAGCTGTATGCCTGGGGACCCTGAAAGTAACGTTACTTTGGATTCAAGTCCATGTCCCCCCAAAACACAAAACTCTGGGAACCCCGTATGTGCCATATTATAGATAGTGACTGCTTCACAATGTTGTGTGTTTATATTGTGTGTTTTCTCATGCTGTTGTGTACTACTTGCTGTGCTAGTTTGGGGTGGGGCTGTATACCAATGTTCTATTGTGTCTGTCTGCCTTGGATCATCGGATGTGTATCTCTATGGAGGGAGGGGGGATTCCTCCAGCAGCCCCCTGCGGATAAGACTGTGTACTGATAAGTTTGAACACACCTGTCCTGTGTGTCTATTGTCATTGGACGGTTTAATCCACCCTCTTTTCCAAGAGTTATTTTATCTGTTGTGTCCATGTGTGAAAATAAATGAGTTGATTCCTGCTTGAACCTCAAGACAGAGCATCTTGTCCCGTACTTGGGGGGAGAATTATTTGTATGGGTTCCTGGTTTGCCTGACAGAAGTGTTTGGTAGCTGCCTTGGTGTTCAGGAAGGGAATGTCCTAAAGGACTTTAACCCCTTTCATACTCGGGGTGTCGTTACATATATTAACTAGATTCAGAAGATTAAGTCACCTGAGTGAAAATTATAGTCACTCAATAGATATGTCTATTCCCTATGTCCAAATATTGAACTTTCATGTCTATCACAATAATACTTTTTAAATATATCATACAAAATTTGATTTTCCAGATCTCATTGAATATATAAAGACAAGCTGTTACAGTTAAATAGTCCATATTTAGAAACCTCAGAAAGTGATAGAGGTGGTGTTACATAGCAACCATTTAAATTACTGTTGTAATTTTCTAGCACAAGTTAGGTCATGAAAGCTAATGTCTCAATGGTTGTTAAAAGCGATGCAATATAGAATACAGTCTATACCACATCATCAACTTAATTAAGGACAGATACAGTGCCTTGAAAAAGTATTCATACCCCTTGAACTTTTCCACATTTTGTCATGTTACAACAAAAACGTAAATGTATTTTATTGGGATTTTATGTTATAGATCAAAACAAAGTGGCACATAATTGTGAAGTGGAAGAAAAATGATAAATGGTTTTCAATTTTTTTTTTACAAATAAATATCTGAAAAGAGTGGCGTGCATTTGTATTCAGCCTCCTTTACTCTGATACCCCTAACTGAAATTTAGTGGAACCAATTGCCTTTAGAGGTCACCTAATGTATAAATAGAGTCTACCTGTGTATGAATATAGCTGTTCTATGAAGCCCTCAGAGGTTTGTTAGAGAACCTTATTGAACAAACAGCATCATGAAGGTCAAGGAAATCAGTAAACAGGTCAGGGATTAAGTTGTGGAGAAGTTTAAAGCAGGGTTAGGTTATAGAAAAAAATTCCAAGCTTTGAACATCTTACGGAGCACTGTTTAATCTGAAAAAGGAAAGAGCACAACTGCAAACCTACCAAGACATGGCTGTCCACCTAAACTGATAGGCCGGGCAAGGAGAGCATTAATCAAAGAAGCAGCCAAGAGACCCATGGTAACTCTGGAGGAGCTGCAGAGATCCACAGCTCAGGTGAGAGAATCTGTCCACAGGACAATTATTAGTCATGCACTCCACAAATCTGGCCTTTATGTAAGAGTGGCAAGTTCAGCCACTAGCGGTTTGCTTTTAACCCCAAAGAAGTGGTTAAAAACTCCCGTGTTGCAGCGCTTCCAAAGCGCTTTTCAGGCGCTTCGGAAGCGCTGCCCAATAAAATTGACATATGAAAAAAAGCAATATAAATAGTGACACGTGTTCCGTGAGAATTAATGTCCAAGGTGTAAAAAAAAAAAGGGGGGGGGACACAGACAAGTCCCAAATGTATTCCAAAAGGGTGAAGTTCAAAACATAAATGGGTAACAGTCACAGAACTCCTGAGTAAACATCCAAAATGTGACAGAGGTAACATAGATGATCCGCCACCAAAAGCACCAGTCGCTGGGTTGTTACGCTGATCCCCTGGTTACTGTCTATTTTGAAGCGCTTGTTTTTACTTTGGAAAATGTAAGTGCATTTCTTATGTTTACAATAATAAATATTCCTTAAAGAATTACGCTATGTGCCCTATTCTTCCTCTCTTTTCTCTTTATGGTTGGGCTTATTTGCCCATTCGGTTTACCCTGCTTTATCCATCGTTTTGAAGTGTTTGCCTGAAGACCGTATCCACATAGTGAGCCTGAATTCGCTGGTCATCCTGTAAAGCCTGTTTGACCCATCAGGTGTACACCTGTATGAGTCTATCCTTTCTGGTAAACGACAGGTGCTTTTGGTGGCGGATCATCTATGTTACCTTTGTCACATTTTGGATGTTCACTCAGGAGTTCTGTGACTGTTACCCATTTATGTTTTGAACTTCACCCTTTTGGAATACATTTAGGACTTGTCAGTGTCCCCCCCCCCTTTTTTTTGTTTACAGCTTGGACATTAACTCTCACGGAACACGTGTCACTATTTATATTTAGATAATAAAGTGATTTCGCGCAGAACACTAAAAACAGTAATTATTTACAATAATGATGTGTAGAATATACACTAGGTCACTCCTACACAATATTCCGTGAGGGATCCATACATTCACAAAAAATGAAATAGAATAAAAGAGAATAAAATGATAATGAAAATGGTGATAACATGTGCAATGGACACAATATGCAGTAACAAAAATAATAAATGTGCAAATAACACAAACTGCAGTTCATTACAAAAGGATCAATAGATCATCAGTGAGTGGCACCGCTGCTGGATAAAGTTCATGAATAATCCTCAATGGCTGCTGTGGATAAAATAGGCAAGCGTGGGTGGCCTTTTGTATGAAAATGTGCTCACAGTGCCCTTACCGCAAAGGACTTCAATAAAGATCTTAATTGTAGAAGAAGCTGGATGAACATAGGAATAGCTGTGGTAAATGCTGCTGGATGGCAGTGGGTAACATCAGGTGGATGGATTGGAACAATAAAATCTGGATGCCGCACACCGGATAAAGTTGAAAAATCTTCTTTATTGTAAAACTTGGATCATCAAAAATACAGGACAATCAGGCAGATAGTACAGACACAGCGGACGCGTTTCGCACTCTAAATCGAGCGCTTACTCATAGCTGACAAATATTGGGTTGACTGTCTTATATATCTTTATAAGAGATGCCACATCAGGTGGATGGATGTCAGTAGTGGAGCCGCATCCACCTGATGTTACCCACTGTCATTTTTTGTGAATGTATAGATCCCTCACGGAATATTGTGTAGGAATGACCTAGTGTATATTCTACACATGTCATTATTGTGAATAATTACTGTTTTTAGTGTTCTGCGCGAAATCACTTTATTATCTATTTGTTGGTGGTTGTGTACACTATAGATTTTGCATCAATACACTCATTTTCCACTTCTATTGCACTTTATATATATGTACATAATATATATATATTTTACATTAGTTTTTACATCACTTTATAGTAGCGCAGAGGTCCCTACACGGTTCACTATTTATATTTTTTTATATTTTATATTATTTTTTATATTGATCATTATTTGCTTAGCGCTGAACATTTTACATTTATATTTCTGTTTATTTTACACTTGTGTGCTGGCTGCTATTGTGTAGACAGCGCGGCATATTTTGTCACATTCATTCCAATAGGCAGGGCATTTTGGGAACGCTAAATACAGCGCTCCCAACCCACCCCAAAGATGCTTCTTGCAGAACTTTTCGGAAAGTTCCACAAGCACACCGCCCGAGTGTGAAAAGTCACACTTGAATGAATAAGAGGTGGTTTTCAGGCACTTAGCAGCGGCTATTTCCAGCGCTAAAGCACCTGAAAACCGCCCCAGTGTGAAAGGGGTCTAAAAGCAAAATGCTATGTGGGGCAGAAAACTAACACTGCACGTCACCCTTAACATACCATCCCCACTGTGAAACATGATGGTGGGGATGATTTTCTACAGCAGGGACAGGATAGCTGGTCAGAATTTATGGGAAGATGGATGGATGCAAATACAGGGCAATCTTAGAAGAAAACCTGTTAGAGTCTGCAAAATACTTGAGAATGAGGCAGAGGTTCACCTTCCAGCAAGACAGTGACCCTTAATATACAGACAGAGCTACAATGGAATGATTTAGATCAAAGCATATGCATGTGTTAGTATGGCCCAGTCAAAGCCCAGACTCAATTGGTATAAATCCAATTGAGAATCTGTGGCAAGACTTGAAAATTGCTGTTCACAGACACTCTACATCCAATCTGACAGAGCTTGAGCTATTTTGCAAAGAAGAATGGGAAAAAATGTCACCCTCTAGATGTGCAAAGCTGGTAGAGACATCCCCAAAAAGACTTGCAGCTGTAATTGCAGTGAAAGGTGGTTCTACAAATTATTGACTCAGGGGGGCTGAATGCAAATGCACGCCACACTTTTCACACATTTATTTGTAAAGAATTTTGAAAAACATTTATCATTTAACTTCCACTTCACAATTATGTGCCACTTTGTGTTGGTCTATCACAAAAAAATTCCAATAAAATACATTTACATTTTTGGTTGTAACATGACAAAATGTGGAAAATTTCAAGGGTTATGAATACTTTTTCAAGGCACTGTACCATATACTTAAGGCCTTGCACTTGTGAAATGCAAAAAAAAAAAATGACAAGACAAGTCATTATTACTGGAGCTTTCTACAAGTCTTCTATAATATGCCATTAAAACTAATACACAGTTACCTTGGTTCAGGCATTACTTCATTCTCTGACATTTACTATAATTTGAGCTTATCTAATCCTGTTCAAATTGATGCAGCACATTTCAATTCCAAAAAAACAAATAATTTTGTATTACCTCTATTGTAACCTAGAGACACATTAGTGCTAGAATAGAAAGATAATCATTTGTGAATCAGTTGTAATGGTGCTTCATTTCCAGTCTATGGCTATATACAGTATGTTGCCCAGTATATTTGTAAAAGGCTGCAGTTAAAGTGGTTGTAAACCCACTGTGAAAAAAAAAAAAAAAAAAACTAACACCCGCAAGACAAAGGCATAATGTGCTAGTATGCATAGCATACTAGCTCATTATATTATACTCACCTGAGATCAAAGCCCCCGCTGCGGTGCCTGTACACAGCACCGGCCGGAGTTGCTTCCGGGTATCGCGGCTCTGGTGCTGTGATTGGCCAGAGCTGTGATGACGTCACTCCCGCGCATGAGTGCGGGAGCCGCCGGTGACGGCACACTCACTGAAGCAAACAGTACGTACATGCCATTGCTTCAGTGTGCATGTGCCGATGACGTCAGCACAAGCAGATACAGGGGGTATCTCCTAAATTGTGCAGGTTTAGGAGATATCAGGGGTAGCTACAGGTAAGCCTTATTATAAGCTTACCTGTAGTCAAAAGTGGATGATTCTAAGAGTTTACAACCACTTTAAAGTATAAAAGCGAATGAGAATGAAAGAGGGTACAAAGTGCAGCAGGTACTTTAAAGATAAAACACAGTGATAAAATACCCCTCCAGGGGAAAACCTATGCACATATTAAAAAAAAAGTTTGAAAACTCTGAACAAACAGCTGCAGCTATAGGCATTGTGGAAAAAATCATCTTAAAGGCCCAGTGACACCAAAACATTTCATTGCAGTATGTTTCACACAGTAACACGCATTTCATTAAGGCAGCCTGTTCATTTGAATGTTCTGCAGATGCCACAACGGACCAAAAATTGGACCTGCACCATTTTTGGTAATGCAGTGCATTACCATGCGTTGCAGTACACTGCACCACAGGTGCACTCCCTTAGTGCATTGGGGTACCATTAAAAATACATTTGGGTAATGCATGCATTAAAGTGTGCTTTACCAGCCAGTAAATCTGTTGGTTTCCAAAAGAACAGGCTCTCCTGCCGATGTGGCAGTTTTAGGGATGGGACAAACCATTTACTACTGACAGGGGTGCTTACAATGATTAGCTTTTATTTATTTATGTAAAATCTTTATCTCAAACGGAAAAAAAAATACTTTTGCTGTAACTGCATAAAAAGTATAAGCTGAATTTTGTCTTAAATTTGGTAGTGTATTTAAATCTGCTAGAGTGGGGGCACTCTAATACAGGAGGTGTGTTTCTGGCCAGATCACCAGGTGAAAACAGAGGGGGAAAAAAACCTTGAAAAAACCTGGCCAGATCACCAGGTGAAAACAGAGGGAAAAAAAACATTGAAAAAAAAAAAATGCTACCACCACATCTAATGATCGACAAGCTGCAAAATATTACATTTTGGGTTTTGGGTTTAATACTGCTTTACTTTTCAATAGAAGCATAATCTTACCAGCCTTATAAAGTAAACAAACACTAAGTACTTGTAAATGGCTGGAAAACGAAAAGAAAACTAACTAGAATGTTGTGATCTTTGAGAATGAATTACTTCACAGTAAATGCAACTAGAGAGGTAAGTGAATGTTTTTTTAAAGCTCTTTTACCGTTTGTTAAAAATACATACAACTTCATTGCCTATAGCCTGGGAACAGCTGTACTATAGCATATGTAGAGGGGATAGAATAGGGAATTAGAGGCATTCAGAATCTTGCAACCTGGACAATTCCCATTTCACCATAAATATCTTTGTATGCAGCACTTTTGAATATCTATGTATGTAGCACAAAGCTATTTCAACAGTTGAAAGTGTTTGTTATCTTCTCTTGAAGAATCTCAACACAGCACAATGCTTGCCCATTATCGCATGCAGCGCTCTATCAGATCATGAATGACCTCACTAAATGTAGGAAAATCAGTAAGAAAGGAGTTTTATGTGTGAAACCTTATCAGTAATCCCAAGATTCTTCTGCATTTGGTGCTTATCATTTCAAGTAGGTGTATACTGGCCAATGTGCTAGTAACATATTTGCGAAAATTTCTGAAAAACCAAGGCTAATAGAATTTTTCCTTTGCAAGTTAATGAACGTAAATAATTCTGGGTTTACACAACGGAATTACCAACTTCTGGAAACGGTCTTACATCTGTAATTATTTGTAGAAAACACAAAGAAGTAACAAATTAATCAGAGCAAATTATTGGTAAGCATATCATTTAAAGTAGGAGGCTGCTTTTTTTTTTTTTTTTTTTACATTTTACATATATAATAATTTTTAAATAGCCACACGTACATTCTACACTGGAAGTGTACATTAGAAGCCTAAGGCATGGCTAGAAATTGTGTTGCCTCAAGGTATCTATTTATAAAAAAAAGAGGAAATGAGAGGAAATCCCTGCAAATTAAGGGAATCCTTTGGGGACCCTCAGATCACCAGAACTAGTGTCCCCATTGGAAGACTTCCCCTCTATTACTTTTCTGCGGACAACCCAAAACTTGTGATTTTCTTTTGCTTTTACTTTCAATGATAACGGTAAATAGGATAAATAGAGAGGGTGAATCTCCCAATGGGGGCACAGACAGCAATAAAAACTGACAGGTGTTCTAATCCATCTCCACGCTGCCCAAAACTAAAAAGTATTGCCGTTAGTTATACTTTAAGGATTCTTAGACAGTCAGGAAAATCAGCATGCATATGTTCTGTTGATTTAAAAAAACTGAATTTTCTAGACATCAGATTATTCCAGTATGTCTAATTCACGGATCAATTCTCTCATTTCTTCAACCTTCAGAAAGGGGTCAGCGTTGTAATAAAATACACCAGGATTCACACCCTCTATTAGCCACTATTTGATTTAAAATACGTAACTTCCATTAAATAAATGTCCCTGGCCTGGTGAGTTATAGTCACTTGGTTTCTATTAAAACCCAGGCAGTAATTGCCAAGAAACCAAGGCTTGAATCCTGTCTTGAATCCTGTAGTGACTATTTTGACCAGGCTTAAAAATAGAAAGAGAAACTCTGGAGTATTTATTATGTGAGAATGACATTATAAAAACAACAAAAACACACAAAATAAAAAATAAAATAAAAATAAAACAACAAACACAAAAGGTGGAACGGATACAGAATAACCAGATACCAAAAATGTACAAAAAGCCAGCAAGGGATACTATACATAACTATATACAAAACAGGAAGGTAACAATGGGGAAGTCAGAGAGTGGGAAACCGGTAATATAAGCAAGAAGCGAGTCAAGTCAAAAAAGGGCAG
Organism: Lithobates clamitans; assembly: GCA_037952925.1. NCBI lineage: Eukaryota > Metazoa > Chordata > Amphibia > Anura > Ranidae > Lithobates > Lithobates clamitans. The sequence continues at coordinate 14,766,431 of JBBGZY010000438.1, forward strand.
AATCCTGAGACGCTGGATAAGGGGCTGGATGGAGGTAAACATTCTCCCAGCTGCTAGGCTCAGGTGGTGATTGATGAAAAAAGTCCACCGGCTAATGGGAGACAGTGGTAGATGATAGTATTATACAGGTTCACAGCCACAGGAGCACAATCCTACCAGCAGGTAAAGCGAGGAACAACAATTTCCTGACAGTAATATCAACAAAATAGGTATTTGCAACCTGATATATAGTGCAGACTCAGCGGTACTTGTAAATAAGGATATCTATAAAAAAAGACTGTTGCAGAAATGTAAAGTTTTAAGACCTTAATCCTAAACAAAACAATCTTAGGTACTGTTCTGGAAGTACCAAATTGATCAGTTGGGACCTAATCCCTCTTTCTCTCTCTCCTCCTCAGTTGTCCCTCTTTTTGGTCTAATGTATAAGTTGCTTAAAAAAAAAAAAAAAAAAAACTATTTAAAAGTTAGATACTAATATACTATCTAGACCTTTCATCCATCCACTAAATAATTGTATTTGGTATTTTGAAAGGCCAGTTTAAAAGCTGAGAGGGCAGAAAATAGCACTTTTGAGTTTGACAATTCATTTTATGCAAATTAATTATTCATAGTCTGCGTAACTGGTCCCTCAACCCCATGTTAGATAGTTGGGAGGTATGAAGCTGGTCTTTCTGAGCACTGAATCCAGACAATGAACAAAACACAAGCCATTTCTATCCTACAAACAGGAGCTCAGGAAGGATTTCTTGTATAACTACAGAGAACCCATCATGAGCATGATAAACTTATAAAGTGTTGCTCAATGTATCTGTATGTCTATTTACTGTACATACAATATATTAAGTTATTAAGTCAACTGTAAACTGAAGGCAAAAGCAAAAGGGCATATTTATTATAGTATTAATTACTATATATATATATATATATATATATATATATATATATATATATATATATATATATATAGATATATATATATATAGATAGATCGAGATATATAGATAGATCGAGATAGATAGATAGATAGATAGATAGATAGATAGATAGATAGATAGATAGATAGATAGATAGATAGATAGATAGATAGATAGATAGATAGATAGATCTATCTATCTATCTGGCAGATGGTCCAGCCAGACACAACACCTTGCCTGATGAACTGAGCTTGATGAATAAGCTAATGGTCTCCTAAGCTTCCACCTTTTTGCCAATTAGTTGACATTTCAGTATCCTTCAGCCTGCATTACCTTGCTAGCCCTTTGGTCTCACATAAACTAATGTGACAACATTATGACTTATCATATGACATAATTAACAACATAATGTTGCAGTTCATTGTTAACTGTTATACAGAGCCTGATAAATAATGAAAAGGGCAAAACACTGTGAAAATTGCACTGTCACAATTAATACCAGTTTACTTTACTTATTAGACCAGTAAAAGATTTATTCTGGATTAGGTGTTAGTCATCTCCTGTCTATGGATACCTAAAAACTTACAACCTGTTAAAACCCCAGTTGCACCTTGTAACCTCAATATGAAAACACTTTACCACCCTGAAACAGAAGCCTATGTGAGTAATATTAAAGTGTTATAAACCCCAGGACCCTGCACTCACTATATCTGGTCTCCCACAGTACACAGAACACAAAAATGCAATAGTTTTAGTAAATATAAACTGCTAAATACCTTTTCTCATCAGCAGTATATAGCAGTTCTATCAGTGTCTGGTTAAAGCTTGTAGGATGAGTTTTATAACTGCACTGGCTGTCCTATGAGAATGCAGGACCACTGACCCTCTCTCCGGACAGTGCTGATTGGCCCTGTGCTGATCACCTGCACTCTCCCAAGATAACAAAAACTCTCTAGCAATACACACTAAACTGAGCATGTGCAGGTTGTCCCCTACCCTCTGTACTATCCAAAGATGAGTCGGAGACACTGATAGAAGGGGAGGTTCAGAGAAGACAGGATCAAACAGCCTTTTTACATAATGCAGGGGATTAACCCCTTAGGCTCCACAGTGAGTATAACAAGCATGCTTTACTGCGTATACAGACTGATTTTAATGTTGTTGGTTTAGTAACACTTTAACTTACATCAGAACGATTGAAACAATTTATGGAACTTTGTCATTTTAAACTGGCTTGACACCTTAAAAATAAGGTGCAAAGATATTTTATCTCTTCATGCTTATCACCATTTATCTAGAACCTGGCGGGGAACCCAGCTAATAAAACAAGGGATTTTCTGCTTTCTTTAAAAAACAACACTTTTCAGTAACACATATGTCATTTAGCCCCAGTTCACACTGGTGCAAATGGGCATGTGACTTGTGACACATAGGGATTTATTTACTAAAGCTGGAGAGTGCAAAAATCAGGCTCACTTGACCTGGAAGCTAATTGGTTTCTATGCAGAGCTGCACCAGATTTTGTACTCTCCAGTTTTAGTATGTAACTCCCATGACAAGTGAAAACACATTCATTTCAATGGCGGCCATTCCAATCAATGTGACTCAAGTTACAGTGACTTTTAAAAAGGTTCCTGCACTACCTGGATGCAACTTCAATGCAACTTAGAATCCCATAGACTCTAATGTTGCAAGAAAGTCACACTAGAAATTGCATGAGAATGGGGTTGCAGCAGTGTGAACCAAGGCTTATGGCATGTCCCTTAGAACTCTGCTATACCCTAGCAATCCGGGGTGCTTGGCCTTTTATATGAGAAGAATCAGTGACTGTGCTATCATTGGAAAGCCAACAGTGCCAATGTTATCTTCAAGTAAAGCTAGTCCAACAAGCATCAAGCACCTTCATTTACAGTTTTTTATTCTATACCATAGAATGTCATTGGTGGAGCTGCCTATAGTTACAGCTCATAGTCTTTAGATGTCCCCCACCTTTTCAATGAACAACTTTTTATCACAGTTGAGCAAAAATACTTCCACCACAAAATCCAGTAGTCAAATTTGGTTTGTCAATAAAGGTAAAAAAGCCTATATTGAATGATTCCTACTGGCCACGGCAGATACAGTGGGGACGGGAAGTATTCAGACCCCCTTAAATTTTTCACTCTTTGTTATATTACAGCCATTTGCTAAAATCATTTAAGTTCATTTTTTTCCTCATGAATGTACACACAGCACCCCATATTGACAGAAAAACACAGAATTGTTGACATTTTTGCAGATTTATAAAAAAAGAAAAACTGAAATATCACATGGTCCTAAGTATTCAGACCCTTTGCTCAGTATTTAGTAGAAGCACCCTTTTGATCTAATACAGCCATGAGTCTTTTTGGGAAAGATGCAACAAGTTTTTCACACCTGGATTTGGGAATCCTCTGCCATTCCTCCTTGCAGATCCTCTCCAGTTCTGTCAGGTTGGATGGTAAACGTTGGTGGACAGCCATTTTTAGGTCTCTCCAGAGATGTTCAATTGGGTTTAAGTCAGGGCTCTGGCTGGGCAATTCAAGAACAGTCACTGAGTTGTTGTGAAGCCACTCGTTCATTATTTTAGCTGTGTGCTTAGGGTCATTGTCTTGTTGGAAGGTAAACCTTCAGCCCAGTTTGAGGTCCTGAGCACTCTGGAGAAGGTTTTCGTCCAGGATATCCCTGTACTTGGCCGCATTTATCTTTCCCTCGTTTGCAAAAAGTCATCCTGTCCCTGCAGCTGAAAAACACCCCCACAGCATGATGCTGCCACCACCATGCTTCACTGTTGGGACTGTATTGGACAGGTAATAAGCAGTGCCTGGTTTTCTCCACACATACCGCTTAAAGTTAAGGCCAAAAAGTTCTATCTTGGTCTCATCAGACCAGACAATCTTATTTCTCACCATCTTGGAGTCCTTCAGGTGTTTTTAGTAAACTCCATGTGGGCTTTCATGTGTCTTGCACTGAGGAGAGGCTTCCGTCGGGCCACTCTGCCATAAAGCCCCAACTGGTGGAGGGCTGCAGTGACGGTTGACTTACTACAACTTTCTCCCATCTCCCGACTGCATCTCTGGAGCTGAGCCACAGTGATCTTTGGGTTCTTCTTTACCTCTCTCACCAAGGCTCTTCTCCCCTGATAGCTCAGTTTGGCAGAATTTTTGTAACCTTGGTCAGATCTGTGCCTTGCCACAATTCTGTCTCTGAGCTCTTCAGGCAGTTCCTTTGACCTCATGATTCTCATTTGCTTTGGCATGCACTGTGAGCTGTAAGGTCTTATATAGACAGGTGTGTGGCTTTCCTAATCAAGTCCAATCAGTATAATCAATCACAGCTGGACTCAAATGAAAAAAAAGAGAAAGGGCACCCAGAACTAGGGTCTGGGTAAGGGGTTACTTAAGCACAGCGTCCCAATAATCAATCACTAGTTGGCTAGGTTGCCAGAAAATTAAATAGTTTACTTTATTATAATAGTTAAAAAACATTAGACATTTGGCAACACACTTGGTTAAAATGTTAATTGTTAAACGCAGTAGGGCAAAAAAGGCTCAAATGAAGGTGTAGAACCATCTCAAGGATGATCAGAAGAAATGGACAGCACCTGAGTTAAATATATGAATGTCACAGCAAAGCTTCTGAATACTTACGACTATGGGATATTTCAGTTTTTCTTTTTTAATAAATCTGCAAAAATGTCAACAATTCTGTGTTTTTCTGTCAATATGGGGTGCTGTGTGTACATTAATGAGGAAAAAAATGAACTTAAATGATTTTAGCAAATGGCTGCAATATAACAAAGAGTGAAAAATGTAAGGGGGTCTGAATACTTTCCATCCCCACTGTATATCAAGCATATATAGCCTATATCTAAGGCACCATATGTGATATGCGTTGCTTAAGATGTCTATCTTTCCAAATTAGCCATTTCTATGGTATTTTTGTTGGAAGGCTTAAGAGTTAACGTAACTATGGCTGTCAAGCACAGTACAGAAAGTTCATGCCTAGAATTCCTTTCCGAATTGACATTTTTGGCCTGAACCAAATACAAAAACAATGGCCAGCCCCACTGAAGGATAACATGCCGCCAATAGATCTTGATATTGAATACCTGGAGGCAGGCATACAGTACCTTTACATAGTCAATCCAACACTGACAATTCAGGCTGTGTATTGTTTGTGATCAGACATATAAATTGTGATCCAAACAGTCATCTATAACCTTAAGACATAAATGGAACATCCAGCTTTAACTGGACATAAAATATCAATACTGATATGGATGTTGCTAGACAGCAGTGAGTCAATAACAACATATTGCTGTATAATGTCTACATTTCCTGACATCTTACACTAAAATTTCTTTTATATGCTCTTTAAACACGTGGCATGCTATCACATTCAGCTTGGATTGGGTTGATCTCAAAGCATCAATGAAAATAAAAATCCACCTGTAGAAGTTGTGGATATATGCTTAACGCTGCAACATGTGCTGTTCATTTTCCCATAACTGAGGAGCTGCCAAAATCATATTTAGAAGTCAATCTAAGCACAAAAACATATTAAAATGACTGAAATGCGGGTAACAAGTTGGAAAAACACTAATTACGCAGACAAAAGTGACAAACATTGCTGCTATCAATCAACTTGTCATCCAACGCACAAATCAACATCCTTTGGTAAGTCATACAATACAAGCTGCAGTAATATGCACATTATGTACTTTCTCTCCCCTTTTCAATCTGCCACTTATCATTTTTGAACAACAACAGCAGCAGCTAACCTTGATTTTAACAATGTATATTTTTCTATTAATCACAGGGGCTTTAAACATTTGCATATTTTAAAACACAGTTCACGTTGCTTACAGCTGGCAGCTTTTAGATAGAAATTGACGGCGCTCAAGTCCATCATCCTGACAAATGACATATTGTACAGCAGAGCAGTGAGATAATCAACTTTGAATAAAGGTATTCATTCCCTATGTTGTCCCATTCTGTCTGTACAGACTTTTGAGGTAGCCCGTGCGTCCAGTGGGAAATTTTAATCCTATGCACATTGCCATGGTGATTTATTTAAAGATGTCTACAAGAACCTTCATTTGTCTAAGGAATGTTTGCAAAGACACAACATTCCTTGGTGTCTACAGCTACCACATAATAAATAACGTATGAATGATTCCTACTGGCCACGGCAGATATATCAAGAACCTGCACAATACAGAAAGACATTAAAAAACTTAATATTGAATAATATTTATATTATATATTATTGAAGATATATTTTGATTTCCTGCCTTATCATATCAAATAAGCTGGGATCTACAAAAGCACAAAGTTCAAACTTCTAAAACGGACAATTAATATTTACAACGGGCTAACAGCAATGCAGAGTGGATTTTTTTTTTTTAAGAAATAAAGTAGAGAAGCCAACTAATGCATAAAGGCTGAAATTGATTAAGATGTACTTGGTACAGGAAAGAATAAGAAAAAAAAAGCTATAAGATTATATCTGCATTCAGCATTTAATGTTTAGAACACTGTTGTTAAGCAAAATCCAAGCAAAGTGCAATGGCTGCATAGCAACCAAACTCCAGTTTACTGTCATCAATGCAGTTAGATTTTTTTCTGATGAGTTGCTATTGGCTCCTGCAATTTGCTCTACCTAATTAATGTCTTATGTGATTCAGGAAGCCATAAAATATTATACCATAAGGAGTCTATTTATAAATGTGTAAATCTTGGGTGAGAGTTATGTGAAAACATTTATAAATAGACCCCTAACTGTTACAAAACAAATCTAAAAGCGCATTTAGATTACAATCATTGAGGTTTGATGTTGATGTACTTTTTTTTTTTTTTATAACAATTGACTCTTTGGTGCAAACTATCATTAGTTGGGAGATGACCTGATGCTCTGGATAGCAGACTTTCACCCACATGCCATGTGAATAAGTCATCCTCTGTACCTAGTTGAAGCCCTGGGTGTCACAGGCTGTGATGACGTTACAGTACTGACAGCAGGGACATGAATGGAGCTGGAAATTGTAGCTGAATGGAGCCAGCACACCTGAAATGCAGCCACCTAACTAAACAGCATCCCAAACAAAAGCAGTACTGTGATGTGGAGCATAGTGATCACTAATCCACATAGCAGCACAGTGATCACCAGTACACATAGCAGCACGGTGATCACCAGTCCACATAGCAGCACAGTGATCACCAGTCCACATAGCAGCACAGTGATCACCAGTCCACATAGCAGCACAGTGATCACCAGTCCACATAGCAGCACAGTGATCACCAGTCCACATAGCAGCACAGTGATCACCAGTCCACATAGCAGCACAGTGATCACCAGTCCACATAGCAGCACAGTGATCACCAGTCCACATAGCAGCACAGTGATCACCAGTCCACATAGCAGCACGGTGATCACCAGTCCACATAGCAGCACGGTGATCACCAGTCCACATAGCAGCACGGTGATCACCAGTCCACATAGCAGCACAGTGATCACCAGTCCACATAGCAGCACGGTGATCACCAGTCCACATAGCAGCACGGTGATCACCAGTCCACATAGCAGCACGGTGATCACCAGTCCACATAGCAGCACGGTGATCACCAGTCCACATAGCAGCACGGTGATCACCAGTCCACATAGCAGCACAGTGATCACCAGTCCACATAGCAGCACGGTGATCACCAGTCCACATAGCAGTACGGTGATCACCAGTCCACATAGCAGCACGGTGATCACCAGTCCACATAGCAGCACAGTGATCACCAGTCCACATAGCAGCACGGTGATCACCAGTCCACATAGCAGCACGGTGATCACCAGTCCACATAGCAGCACGGTGATCACCAGTCCACATAGCAGCACAGTGATCACCAGTCCACATACCATTACAGTAATCACCAGTCCACATAGCAGCACAGTGATCACCAGTCCACATAGCAGCACAGTGATCACCAGTCCACATAGCAGCACAGTGATCACCAGTCCACATAGCAGCACGGTGATCACCAGTCCACATAGCAGCACGGTGATCACCAGTCCACATAGCAGCACGGTGATCACCAGTCCACATAGCAGCACAGTGATCACCAGTCCACATACCATTACAGTAATCACCAGTCCACATAGCAGCACAGTGATCACCAGTCCACATAGCAGCACAGTGATCACCAGTCCACATAGCAGCACAGTGATCACCAGTCCACATAGCAGCACAGTGATCACCAGTCCACATACCATTACAGTAATCACCTGTCCACATAGCAGCACAGTGATCACCAGCCCACATAGCAGCACGGTGATCACCAGTCCACATAGCAGCACAGTGATCACCAGTCCACATAGCAGCACGGTGATCACCAGTCCACATAGCAGCACGGTGATCACCAGTCCACATAGCAGCACGGTGATCACCAGTCCACATAGCAGCACAGTGATCACCAGTCCACATAGCAGCACAGTGATCACCAGTCCACATAGCAGCACAGTGATCACCAGCCCACATAGCAGCACAGTAATCACCAGTCCACATAGCAGCACAGTGATCACCAGTCCACATAGCAGCACAGTGATCACCAGTCCACATACCATTACAGTAATCACCTGTCCACATAGCAGCACAGTGATCACCAGCCCACATAGCAGCACGGTGATCACCAGTCCACATAGCAGCACAGTGATCACCAGTCCACATAGCAGCACGGTGATCACCAGTCCACATAGCAGCACGGTGATCACCAGTCCACATAGCAGCACGGTGATCACCAGTCCACATAGCAGCACAATGATCACCAGTCCACATAGCAGCACAGTGATCACCAGTCCACATAGCAGCACAGTGATCACCAGTCCACATAGCAGCACAGTGATCACCAGCCCACATAGCAGCACAGTAATCACCAGTCCACATAGCAGCACAGTGATCACCAGTCCACATAGCAGCACAGTGATCACCAGTCCACATACCATTACAGTAATCACCTGTCCACATAGCAGCACAGTGATCACCAGCCCACATAGCAGCACGGTGATCACCAGTCCACATAGCAGCACAATGATCACCAGTCCACATAGCAGCACGGTGATCACCAGTCCACATAGCAGCACAATGATCACCAGTCCACATAGCAGCACAGTGATCACCAGTCCACATAGCAGCACAGTGATCACCAGTCCACATAGCAGCACAGTGATCACCAGCCCACATAGCAGCACAGTAATCACCAGTCCACATAGCAGCACAGTGATCACCAGTCCACATAGCAGCACAGTGATCACCAGTCCACATACCATTACAGTAATCACCTGTCCACATAGCAGCACAGTGATCACCAGTCCACATAGCAGCACGGTGATCACCAGTCCACATAGCAGCACAGTGATCACCAGTCCACATAGCAGCACGGTGATCACCAGCCCACATAGCAGCACGGTGATCACCAGTCCACATAGCAGCACAGTGATCACCAGTCCACATAGCAGCACAGTGATCACCAGTCCACATAGCAGCACAGTGATCACCAGTCCACATAGCAGCACAGTGATCACCAGTCCACATAGCAGCACAGTGATCACCAGTCCACATAGCAGCACGGTGATCACCAGTCCACATACCATTACAGTAATCACCTGTCCACATAGCAGCACAGTGATCACCAGCCCACATAGCAGCACAGTGATCACCAGCCCACATAGCAGCACAGTGATCACCAGCCCACTGCATCCCTCATTGGGAGCAGGACTGCATGCTCTTGTGTTGTCTAGCATCACTGTCTGAATGATTCCCAACATCAGGCTGCTGAATACACTCACTGCTGTATCCAGCAATAAACACACTGCTGTCACTTTTCTCCATTAGAGAACATACACACCCTGCCATGATTATGCAGCAAATCACTTTGCATTTCTAGGCAAGAATGTAGAATGAACAATCTTCTTTTTTTTTTTAATGAATGTGAAATGCAAAGCTGCCAAAGTTGTCAAAGAAAATGCAAGTGAGCAGCTAGTGGATTGGGGTGTCCAATACTTTGCAAGCCATAAAGGATGCTGTATTACAGATCTCAATGAAATAGTAAAATTGGGCTCCATCAGAACTAGTCCTGTCAATGATCATGGTGTATTTGATGGAAGTGATCGCCTAGCCTGTGCACTTCTCACACTGCCCCCCCCCTTTGTGTTGGATTGATTAAAGAAGGAAGACAGGTTGCCGCTAATTGGGATAAAGAAGTAAGTAGACAGGAGAGTCTCCTCCTTACCTCTGGAGAACGCTGCTGCCAAGCTGATCATCACTAGAGATGACATCTGCAACATATTCCTTGCAGCGGATCTCTGCATCCTTGGATCCTGTGTCAACTTACTGCTCCTGACACTTTAAGAAAATCAGCCAAAGAAATCATTCAGAGCCATTTCATCAGGGCACTCATTAAAGTCACATTAGGTGTTGGCTTCCTTCTCATGTGTCCCTCTCATCCTCTTCTATCACTGGAGATCTGAGCAAAGGAAGAAAGAAAAAACTCAGCGCAACAACCTGCAGATTGAATGATGATCCTTGTGTGTAATGTGACAGTTCCCTGTATATTAGAGGGGAGATGAGGATCCAGCGTAGTGCCAGAGGTGGACGGGCTGGTGCAGATGTCTTCTCCTCCTCTGGCAGTCCTAGTAGTGGAGGAGCCCCGGTGTTCAGATGTATTAGTAATACACGCTGAAAGTTTCCTCGTGTGCTGCACAGCCCATCGTCACATTACATTAGGCATCCCTGGCATCACTATGGAGGTGCATGTTCCCTGCAAGTCCATGCCACCGCTGGGTGGTGCAGGCTCTGACCACTGGCAGCATAGGAAATCCAATGTTAGAAGAGCTGAGGAGGGGGGGCTAGTCTCTTTTTTTTTGGCTGACAGTGCTGCTTTTTTTTTTTTTTTTCTTACAGGGCATAGACTGCCAACTTTACATTGTATCTAAAGCCAACAGTTTTTCATGGCTTTGGATGGAGTGGGGAAGGGTTAGCCACCCTGTCAAGTTTATATTGCTCAGAAGGGAGAATAAAGGAGATATTTCTGGAGGAATGCATCTGAAGAAAGGATTTTTTTTTTTTTTTTTTTTACATATTAGCAACAACTTTAAAAAGAGAGTTTGCAAGCATTAGTGTGGATACAACAACCGCCTATTTTATCATTTTTATTTTTTAATTTTTTACTCTTTTCTTTAAAGTGTTACCAAACCCACTACAGCTAAATTAGTCTGTATATGCAGTAAAGTGTATTGAAACATCATTGAATTTGTATGTATTTAGGTGACGGTATTTGTTGCTGGGTTGTGGAATTGTCATTTTCTACTTTTGCATTACCAATCCCCCCCCCCCCAGAAACAGTTAAGCCCCGTACACACGATCCGAAATCGTACGAAAAATTCCGCATTCGAATCGATCATACGATAATCGGAACGTTAGTAAAGAGCTTTCAAGAGCCGATCAGGACAGTTCATCCGATATTATTCTATTGGAAATGCACGGAATTTTTTTTTCGTACGATGACAGATCGTACAATTTTCATTTAATCAGTACACCTATTGTTTGAAAATGCGATACAAATACATTACAACACATGACATCACTTCCGAGTTTTTATGCTGTCACACCGGAATTTTCGTGACTTTAGTAAACTCATCAGATTCGACGTGAGATTAGCATGCAAAAAAACGGACGATCATTTGTCCGATAATCGGATCGTGTGTACCGGGCATTAAAAGGGCGAGACTCCTTTGACAATTTTTGCTTTTTGTTATGCAGTAAAGCGTGCTGGTCAGTGGTGACCCATAATGCAGGGCGCATTGACATCGCTCCCCCTATCCTTGCGTCCAGCCCCCTAATCTACATACAGGGCACCGGATGCATGGATTCCAATGTTTTTTTTTTTTTTTTTGAAGCACAGGATTAGAGCCTGAGGCTCTATTTGGCTTAAAAAAAGGGTGGGCTTGGGGCGCAGAGCACTGCACTTCACTTCTCCTCCCAGCCAATCAGGAAGCAGTTTCTGAGACCTGATTGGCCAGGGAGTCTTAGGACACCTATGAATAGAACATTTAGAATGTATAAATAAATACATCTGAAAAGAGAAAACTTAACCACTTCGCGCCCGCGCTATAGCCGAAAGACGGCTGCAGCGCGGACGCTATCTGCCGGGCGGCCGTCCCTGGACGTCCAGCTGTTTACTTCCGCAATGCGCATCGCGAAAGTTCTGTGCTGGCCGTGTCCCTCGGGCACAGCCAGTCACAGATCGCCGTAAACGGCCAATGACAGCGGCCGTTTACAGTGCAATCGGCGGTGCCAATGAGAGAGGATCTCATATGTAAACATATGAGATCATCTCTCATCGCCGGCTCTCCCTCCTCACACAGAGACAGCGTGTGAGGAGGGAGAGCGAACCGCTGCAGGGGTGTGTGTAAAAAAAAAAAAAAAACTGAAAAAAAAAGTCGTCAGTGTCTCCTGTCATCCTTCCCCACTGTCATCTGTTGCCAGTGCCATCCCTCCCCAGTGCCATCCCTCCCCACTGTCATCCGTCCCCACTGCCATCCCTCCCCACTGCCATTCCTCCCGACTGCCATCCCTCCCCACTGCCATTCCTCCCGACTGCCATCCCTCCCCAGTGCCATCCCTCCCCACTGCCATCCCTCCCCACTGCCATCCATCCCCAGTGTCACGTGTCATCAGTGTCATGTGTCATCAGTGTCACGTGTCATCAGTGTCACGTGTCATTAGTGCCACGTATTAGTGCCATCTGTCATGAGTGCCACGTATTAGTGCCATCTGCCATCTGTCATCAGTGCCACGTATTAGTGCCATTTGTCATCACTGCCACGTGTCATTAGTGCCACATATTAGTGCCATCTGTCATCAGTGTCAAGTGTCATCAGTGCCACGTATTAGTGCCATCTGTCAGTGCCACGTATTAGTGCCATCTGTCATGAGTGCCACGTATTAGTGCCATCTGTCATCAGTGCCACGTATTAGTGCCATCTGTCATCAGTGCCATCTGTCATCACTGCCACGTGTCATTAGTGCCACATATTAGTGCCATCTGTCATCAGTGTCAAGTGTCATTAGTGCCACATATTAGTGCCATCTGTCATCAGTGTCAAGTGTCATCAGTGCCACGTATTAGTGCCATCTGTCAGTGCCACATATTAGTGCCAAATGTCATCAGTGCCACGTATTAGTGCCATCTGTCATCAGTGTCATCAGTGCCACATATTAGTGCCATCTGTCATCAATGCCACGTCAGTGTCATCAGTGCCACGTATCAGTGCCATCTGTCATCAGTGCCACATCAGTGTCATCAGTGCCACGTATCAGTGCCATCTGTCATCAGTGTCACGTGTCATTGTCCTGGTGCTCCAGGGCCTTCAAAAGTGTAATAGGTGGTCAACAAGTTAGATGGGTAATTTATGCTCCTAGAACACGTGATGGTGCTCCCTGCATGTTGGGTCTCTGTATGTGGCCAGGCTGTTAAAAAGTCCCACACATGTGGTATCCCCATACTCAGGAGGAGTAGCAAAATGTATTTTGGGGCGTTATTTGTGGTATATACATGCCATGTGAAAGAAATAACCTATTACAATGACAATTTTGTGGGGAAAAAAATAAAAAAATCTTCATTTTGCAAAGAATTGTGGGAAAAAATGACAACATCAAAAAGCTCACCATGCATCTTACTGAATACCTTGGAATGTCTACTTTCAAAAAAGGGGTCATTTGGGGGGTATTTGTACTTTCCTGGCTTGTTAGGGTCACAAGAAATGAGATAGGCTGTCAGTACATCAGGTGTGATCAATTTTTTATGATTTGCACCATAGTTTGTAGACTCTTTAACTTTCACAAAGACCAAATAATATCCACTAATTTGGGTGATTTTTACCAAAGATATGTAGCAGTATAAATTGTGGCTAAAATTTATGAAGAAAAATTAATAATTTGCAAAATTTTATCACAGAAACTAAGAAAAATGCATTTTTTTTTTTAAATTTTCGGTCTTTTTTTATTTATAGCGCAAAAAATAAAAAACCCAGAGGTGATCAAATACCACCAAAATAAAGCTCTATTTGTATGAAAAAAAGGACAAAAAATTCATTTGGGTACAGTATTACATGACTGAGTAATTGTCATTCAAAATGTGAGAGCACCGAAAGCTGAAAATTGGTCTGGGCAGGAGGGGGGTTTAAGTGCCCAGTAGGCAAGTGGTTAAGTGATTGTAAACCTTCGTTTTTTATTTTTTTTAAATAACAAACATATCATACTTACCTCCACTGTGCAGTTTGTTTTGCACAGTGTGGCCGAAAACCTTGTCTTCTGGGGTCCCCCGGCAGCGCTCTTGGCTCCTCCTTGCCTCAGTAAACCCCCTGGGAGAAGCGCTCTCCCTGGGGGTTACCTCGCAGGTGCGCTCCCAAGTCCATCATCTGAGTACATAGACACAGAATGCCAGACTCGGCCCCACCCCTGGTGCCCGCATCATTGGATTTGATTCACAGCCAATGGCTGCGCTGCTATCAATCTATCCAATCAAGAGCAGAGAACCCCCTTAATGCATAGAATGGGGTTTACAACCCCTTTAAGAAAAAAAAAAAGAAAAGAAAGGAAGAGAAGAGAAGAAAGAAAACGTGAAGAGGTGCGCACCACCTCTTCGTCCGTCTGCAAACTCTTTTTAGTCTGTGTTCGCACTTGTGCGGTGTAGGACACCACATGTGATCTAGATAGGAATCGCAACTTATGTAGGAGGATTTGTTTTATCTCTGTGTATCGCCTGAGCAGTATTTTCACTGGGCATATGGGCATATGTAAGGGTTTACAACTAGTCATGTGCATTCATTTTTATCCAAATGCATTTTCGTCTGAATTTCGGGGATTTTCGCGTTCGTTTTAACAAACGATAACGAACGAGCAGAATCCAAAATCCAGAAAGATCCAAAATAAAAAATGCTTTATTTTCATATCCATTATATTTTCGCATCGTTGCGACAAATGTTCGATATAGATAGATAGAAGATTCGACATGACGGTGACAATAGCGATCTGTGTCTATCGAACCTGCGGTTGAATATGCCTAACCTAACTCTATTAGTCCAAGATTAACCAATCCAGCCCCAGAAGATTTTATCCACTTCCTGACCAGAGCACTTTTTGCGATTCGGCACTGTGTCGCTTTAACTGACAATTGCGTGGTCGTGCGATGTTGTACCCAAACAAAATCAACGTAATTTTTTTTAACAAATAGAGCTTTCTTTTGGTGGTATTTGATCACCTCTGCCTTTTTTTTTATTTGCGCTACAACCAAAAAACGAGCGACAATTTTGAAAAAACGCATTATCTTTTACTTTTTGCTATAATAAATATCCCCAAAAAATATATAAAAAAGCTATTTTTTTTTTCCGGCCGATATGTATTCTTCTACATATTTTTGGTAAAAAAAAAATAAAAATAAAAATCGCAATAAGTGTATATTGATTGGTTTGCGCAAAATTTTTAGTGTCTACATAATAGGGGATAGATTTATAGCATTTTAGCATTTTTATTATTATTATTTTTTTATTAGAAATGGCGGTGATCATCAGGCAGGCTTTATGCCAGGCCGCAATACATCCTTTAATCTTCGTAGACTATATATAAATTTGCAAGCTAAACATGCGGAAGTTGGTTCAAGAGTAATAGTGACCTTAGACACAGCTAAGGCATTTGACTCAGTGGAATGGGAGTATCTGTGGAGATGCCTTGAGGGATATGGCTTTGGTCCAAAATTTATCACATGGGTGCAGCTGTTGTACCAATCACCCACGGCCAAGGTGGCGGCCAACGGTTGGACCTCCAAACAGTTCACTCTCAGCAGAGGAACGAGACAGGGCTGTCCCTTGTCCCCGCTTCTATATGCCTTGGCCGCAGAACCACTAGCTATGTCCATTCGGGCTGATCCGGAAATACGGGGATTAGAATCAGGTACCCTTATAGAGAAAATAAGTATGTACGCCGATGATACACTGTTATACTTGGCAGATTCAGGCCCTTCCCTTAAAAAAGCACTGCAAACCATTGAACAGTTTGGTACATTCTCTGGTTTGAAAATCAATTGGGAAAAATCACAAATCTTGCCTATAGATAGCTTCCCTCCATCTGAGATGCAGGCCGACTTGCCACTGCAGCGGGTTAGTATCATAAAATACTTAGGAATCCATATATCAAGAATGCCAGCTGACTACATCCCATTAAATATAGAACCGTTAATCACCTATATAAAATCCAAAATTAAGGTATGGGCTCGTCTCCCACTAGGGGTTTGGGGCCGTATAAATCTAATCAAGATGATCCTCCTACCCAAAATTCTATATGTAATGTGGCATACTCCAATTTATATACCCCTAAAATACTTCAAAATAATTGAAACTCTTCTTAAACCATTTGTATGGGGAACCAATAGACATAAACTGGCTTGGCAGATGCTCAAGAACCCCACAGATCTTGGAGGCACAGCATTGCCAGATTTTAACCTATATTATATAGCATCACAGATGTCCCAGTTATATCACATAGACAAGACAGATAAAGAAAGGTTTCTCCAATTACTCTGCCCCAAACGAATTAAAAGAACCAGGGACCCCATATACGCAATAGTAGTGGAACTCAACAGTACAGAACCACACAGCCACAACAAGTCCATACTATACCATTATAGTAAAATATGGGCTGTAGCTTTGGGGAAGTTGGGAATTCCTCGATATGACGATTATACCCCATTATGGTTCAACAAAAACCTACCGGAACTTATGCAATTACCTGATGTAGAGCTATGGATTAATTATGGGATCCTATATCTACACCAATTGATCTCAAGTGGTACTCTCAAATCCTTTAGTGCACTTGCAGAGGAGTTTTCCCTTCTTCCTTATATGCTATACAGATACATACAAGTCAAACATGCACTGCAGAGACAGTTTCAGACCTCGTTTCCTCAATCAACTCCCAATGCCCTTATGGCAATAGTAAAAGACGATGACCCTCGAAGATTAATTTCAGCATTCTATAATATTCTCCTTACCCCCACAGCCTCTAAACTTGCATATGGGCTCAAGCCACGTTGGGAGAGAGCAATAGGACCTATGGAGGATGAGGAATGGGAAGAGGGCATGGAATCTGTTAGAGCTGTATCGCCTAAACTATCAGATAGATTGATACAAATTTTTATACTCCACCATGCATACTTAACCCCAATTAGGGTCGCTAGATACAAGGAGACACAATCCAACCTCTGTACAATGTGTGGAAAAGAGTCGGGCACATTTATTCATTTATTGTGGGCATGCCCTCAAATACAGGGTCTTTGGACTCAGATAGTGAAGTTCCTACACGATAATATGGGATCACCAATTACACTAGATCCTAAGTTGTGCCTTCTTGGGATACTGCCTGAGTCCACTGACAAATACACTAAAATTTTTCTACAAGAAACTTTGTTTTCAGTGAGAAAAGTAATAGCTAGGAAATGGATGAGGAGAGTGCCCCCGAAATTTAATGAATGGAAAGCAGAAATAAATAACACTTTACCGTACAAAAAATTCATATACACTAGCAGAGGCTGCCCCATAAAATATGAAAAAATTTGGGACAGATGGTTACAAGACTCAGACACCTGCACGTGATTGAATTTATAAATCGATTGCTTAATAACAGTATGATTTGGATAGCTGGTGTTATAGGACATGAATACAAAGCATGTGGTCGTATAATTGAATAAGTCTTTATTGCATATTATTAAATATAAGTGACAACAAAAATCTGCTCGAAACTCGACTGTAAACGGAACTTATACAATGTCATACACTATACCCAGAACAGTATGTTACAATGTGCATGTACCATGGAAACATTAAAATCAATAAACTTTTTCTTTAAAAAAAAAAAAAGAAATGGCGGTGATCAGCGATTTTTATCGGGACTGTGACATTATGGCGGACACATTGGACATTTTTGGGACCATTGTCATTTATACAGCGATCAGTGCTATAAAAATGCACTGATTACTGTGTAAATGACACTGGCAGTGAAGGGGTTAACCACTAGGGGGCGGTGAAGGGGTTAAGTGTGCCCTAGGGAGTGATTCTAACTGTGGGGGGGAGGGGCTTCAACACACAGGACAGTGATCACTGCTCTCAATGACAGAGTCATCACAGAGACCGCGGCGGGCGCGCCCGCAACACTGTTTCTTAATGGGGCGTACCTGGTCAAAGTTTTGGTGGCTATACACTATTTTGCCACCCTTGTATAATAAGTTTATATTGCTGTCATTATCTCTGGTAACTATTAAGGTGGAACTTCACCTAAAAGGGGAGGTTCTGCTTGATTGCATCTCCCCCCCCCCTTCTATTGAAGATGTCGGCGCCTGGACCCGAAGCCAATTGAAGAATCGGCTCGAATGAGGACACCGCTAGATCCCTGGAAAGTTAAGTAGCGTTAAGAGCCAAATTATCATATATCTAGCTAGAGGCCAAAGTAACAAGAGGGCTTCCCTTACATCTCTGGTCCAAAAACTGATGAAATGGTGAAAAGGGAATAAAAGGGTACAGAGTGGCATTGGTGCCAAGAGTTCATACCACTTTTGGTAGATGAATTGGGAGGTGTTCATGAAGACCACACTGGAGATTACCAAGCAGCCAAGTGAGAGTGCTACTGAGGAGCAGACTGTAACAGCAGGTGGCAGGAACACCGCAATTCACAAGAAGCTGGCAGTGGGGTCCAAGACAGACCATGGTCGGCAACCAAAAAGACAAATAGCTGGCTGGATGGGGGAGAAATCATGGTCATGAGGCGTGCTAAGGCCACACTGGCAGAACCATGGAACTAGCCAGGTCTGCAACAAGTAGACAAGTGAAGAATGGGTCAGCATAAAGCTGGGTCACAACCAGGGCTGGTGCATGGATTTTTGACACCCTAGGCGAAATCTCATTTTGCAGTTCCCTCCTTGGCTCCACCCCTGACTCCACCCCCTTTGCCCTGCCCATGTATACGGTGGAGGTGGCGGGGTGGAGGTTTTTGCAGCGCCTCTCCGCCCACACCTGTGCCTCTGGACTTGGCCTAAAGACAAATAGTGGTAGTGCCGACTCGCAGGTATATGGACAGGCTAGAGTAGTATATGGACAGGCTAGGGTAGTATGTAGACAGGCTAGGGTAGTATGTAGACAGACTAGGGTAGTATGTAGACAGACTAGGGTAGTATGTAGACAGACTAGGGTAGTATGTAGACAGACTAGGGTAGTATGTAGACAGACTAGGGTAGTATGTAGACAGACTAGGGTAGAGAGATGGGGGAGATCAGAAAGTAGGAGAGAGATGGAGGGGGGAGAGGTGGAAGGAGAAAGGGGCATGAGAGAGAGAAAAGAGAGGTGGGTTGAGAGAGAGAGGGAGTTGAGTGAGAAAAAGAGGGGGGGTGAGAGAGCGCGAGAGATAGAGTAACACTCAGGTCACACAGGAAATATCCACGATAAGATGTACAGTGCCCCCATCCTCAAGTCATGCATAGGGTCCCTCGTCCCTAGGCAGCTGCCTAACCTGCCTATTGTCCAGAAGTCCAGAAGCAGGGCTGCATTTATAAGAGGGGAAAGGGGGAAATTGCCCTGGGCCCCCCTGACAGAAACGTGATATACAAAAATGATATAAAACAATATTAAAAAATTATAGAAAAAATATCATAATATAAAATATAACACGTATAATAAAAAAAAAATTACTTTTTATTAACTGTATCTTGGGAAGTAATATTTTGCCGGCCATCACCTGTAAAACTCTGGACTGGTATGTTGTATAACTTTTTGAAAAATTAACTTTGGCAGCTCAAGCAAACCACACATAGAACACTATGACTGCATCTGCGTATGCATGTGTGACCATGAGTTGTGTCATGCATTTAAAAAATTTGTGACTGTCAGTGAGAACTTTGTGTATAAGGGCCCCTCGAACCTGAATTCCCCCGGGCCCCTAAAGGTGAAAATTTTGTTCTGTCCAGAGGCAAGCCAAGCCAGCAATGGGTAGGCAGAGCACAAGAGCAGGTGCAGGTTCAAAGTAACAGCTGAAGACCATCCAGCAACTTCAGTGGTGGCTGGTGTTTTTTTTGGGGGGGGAGCGGCAAACAGCCGGTGGAGCGGCACTACCCTCCGTGGCACTAACACACTTCCCCACCACCACCTGCTGTCCTTACCCTAGATGCGGGCGTTGAGGGCGTGGCGGGATCGGGGAAAGCTGCTCCGGTGTCCTCTCCTGGAGCAGCTTCCGCGGTGTCTCCTCTCTCCTCCTCCCGGCGCTAGGCATCTAATAGGATCGCCAGACGTTTTGGCCAATCGGGAAACAGGTTTCAAACCTGCTTCCTGATTGGCCGGGAGGAGGATCAGTGTTGCAACAGTGACATTTTTATTCGCTGTTGCAACACACCTGGGTGAGCTCCAGACGCAATGTTCTGCATCCCGAGTCCACCTTATTTTGAAGCCTATTAGAGCCTGTGGGTCTAATCAGTGCTTCAAAAAAAAAAACCCTGGCAGCTGTAATTCATATGCCTGGTGACCCGAAAGGGGCCGGACAAATGAATAGGGGGCGACCGCTGCGGCAGTGGATAGATTCATGCTATGCATGAATCTATCCATTATGCATATAGGGGGTGGCGAGGATAGGGGGGGCGGTGCCCTAATGGACGGGCCACCCCTGGGCAACTTCCTAGTTATGTTCAGTTCCTTAAGGCTGGATTCACACCTATGCAGTTTTAGTGCTTTTTGCATTTTGCAGATTTGCACTGCAGTCCATTTAACATGCTTTCCTATAGAACACGTTCTGTAGTGCAAATCTGCAAAATGCAAAAAGCACTAAAAATGCATAGGTGTGAATCCAGCCTTAATAGGCTTTCTGGTGCAAAGATTAGCATTAGGCATGCATGCCCTTGCACCTCTATGCACCTATGTTTGCATGGTGTGCTCATGTGAATTAGTGTACCCTAATTATTTAGCACGAGGAAAAGAAGGCGAAGGCTAAGCATTTCAGAAAAAGTTGAGATTTGCATAGATGTTCTATTGCCTATATCTGAAAATATAATTTTTGCTTTAACATGTAGTTCTCAAAGAAAATAGCCCATGCATGGGCAAGAAATAGAAGAGGATAACATGGCAGAGTAAATGGTCTACTCCATCCCATGTTGATATGTTAGTAAAAGGTAGCTGCGGCGGGCTGGATCCTTTATTCTCTCTTATGGACCTCAAGGGACGTCTAGGCTTTGCTCTCCAGAGTCCCTCCTAACACAGAGTCTACCTCATCATGTTATCTTCTCTTTTTTTAGAAAAAAAATGATATTCCAGCTGGAAGAATAAATCCCCTGTGTGCAGAGATCTCGGATAGATATGAGGAAATGCTGTTAAATTCAATTGATACAAATCTGCCTAAAATAAAATATTTTAGCTGGATTAACACTTAATAATATACGTAAAAGTTCATTCAAAATAGCAGTGACCTTTTAAACATAATTGCGAATATTTTAGCTGTGCTGATTTTTATTTGACAAATTTTAAAGCACATACTTCTTTTGTGTATATATTTACATTAAATTTTCATTAGGTACACTGAGTCTTAAGGCCCCCCACATCTGGTGATTCTGCTCACAATCCCAAATTACATTGCTATAGTGGCAAAACACATCCTGTATGTTTGGGCACTATTCATTTCCAATGACACCTAAACACGGTGCGGTTTTACTGCACAAGAAATTGCGCGGCAATCGTGCAAACTGCTTCGCACAAAGCTTGCCACCCAAAAGAAGTTCCTACTTCTTTTTGGGCAACAAGCTTCATGTGATGTGGTTTGCCACAATTGCTGCGTGATTTATCGTGTAACATACACTGCAAAACCGTATCATGTTTAGGTGCCATTGGAAATGAATGGCGCCCAAACACACATGGAGCGTTTTGCCACTATTCCAGTGCGATTTGGGATTGTGGGCAGAATCACAGCGATTCTGACAGAGATCCCAAAGCGCCAGATGTCAACGAGGCCTTAAAGACCATGTACATCCAACAGGTCTCTGCAGTTGCAATCTACAGTGTCTGCATCTAGGGGAGGACATTCGTTCTAACCACAGGTAACCACTGGATGTGTGGGCATATCCAAACACATGCGCACACCCACCAACAGCTCCGCCTCTTCTCAGCCTGTCATTCAGTTGAACAGGTTGAGCAACTGCCGATTGTACCACCTGGTATCTTGGCTGCAGAAAGCCATAGGTATACTTGCCAAACCATGGTGGTTTCGGACTTGAGAATGAGACATTAAAGTAGTCTTAACCCTTTCACTGCCATCATTTTGCCTTTTTTTTTTCCTTTTAGCCCTGAAGATTATGCACCCCCCCCCCCTCAAAAAAAAAAAGAGAGAGTTAGGACTGCAGTACACTGTACACTAGGGTGGCGTGAAGTGGCCTTGCAGCTTACGCATATATTTACAAATGTGTGCAAACTAAACCCCTGATTTTAACAAGAAGTGTTAGACAGGACAATTTGGTTTGTTGCAGGCTGGCTGGTAAGGGAGCTGGGAATATTTCTTTGTTGTTTTTTGACATGTGTCGCCCTTCCATGTGCTCCTTGCTGAAAAGGCCAGTTATAGGTTGAGGTGGTTGCCATTTGTTTGTACTGTTGGTTAATTGGTGAGGGGACGCACTGGATCCTTCACTGCAATTGTGTTATTGCTGGGTGTCCAGTGCATCCCACTTCCTTTAATTACTTCAATACAGGGCACTCACACCCCCTTCCTGCCCAGGCCATTTTCACCTTTCAGCACTGTCACACTTTGAATGACAATTGCGCGGTCATGCTACACTGTAACCATGTGACATTTTTATCATTTTCTTCACAAAATAGAGCTTTCTTTTGGTAGTATTTAATCACTTCTGGGTTTTTTTTATCTTTTCCTAAAAAAAAAAAAAAAAAGACTGAAAGTTTTGAAAAAAAAAAGGTTTTCTTAGTTTCTGTCAGTAAATTTTGTAAAAAAGTAGTTTTTCTCCTTCACTGATGGGTGGTGATAAGGCTGCACTGATGGGCACTGATTGGGTGGTACTTATGGGCACTGATGAAGCGACATTAATAGGCACTGATTAGGTGGCACTGATGAGGAGGCACAAATATGCCGCACTAATGGGCACTGGCACTGATGAGCACTGATATGCTGCACTGGTTGACACTGATGGGAACTGGTGGGTGGCACTGGTGGGCACAGATAGGGGGCACTGGTGGGCATAGATAGGCGGCATGGATAGGCAGCACTGATGGGAACTGATGAACGGCACTGATGGACACTGATGGGCATTGATGGGTGGAATTGATGGGCAGCAGTGATGGGTAAAGATGGGCTGCAGTGATGGGTATTGATGGGCTGCAGTGATGGGCAGCAGTGATAGCCAGCACTGTCATCACTAATGGGTATTGATTGCTGGCACTGGTGGGCACACTGCTGGCACTGTGGTCTCTTTATTGTAATCAGGGCACTGATTTTCAGTGCCCTGATTACATCCCTAGATGTCCTCTGTGAGGAGATGCCGCTGATCGGCTCTCCTCTCCTCACACTCTGTCAGTGTGAGGCGAGGAGTGCCGATTACCGGCATCTCTGTGTTTATATGTGACCAGCTGTGATTGAATACAGCCGATCACATGGTTGAAGAGCCGCAGCTCATTACAGAGATCGGGGTTGCGCCGTATCCTAGTAACACGGCGCGCCCACAATCGCTGCGCTGCGCGCACCCGGGGGCACGCGAGAGCGGCCGTTTTGGGCGCCGTCATATGACATCCACCCAGAATGGGAGAAGAAATAGGGATATGAGAATTAGATAGTGTGCTAGCCTGCCAACATCCTAAATAGTGTTATAGAGAAAATTGCAAAAAAGTGCATAAAAGAGGGACCCCCTCTTGGACTTTATAGGGCAGAAGAAGCATAATGGAGAGTAAATATATGTAAAAGGCACAAAAGTGCCAACTTTATTAATGTACAAAAATAGATGTTTAAAAACACACAGTTCACTCTTAAGGACAATATATCAATGAGTTGATGTAAAATTTAAACATACAGTTTGTATCACCCGAAGCTAACAATCCTAATAACTGTCTCAATGGAAATTGGGTTCAGTTCAGGATTGGTATCATGTTTCGGAAAATCGTGTGTATATATATATGTATGTATATATATATATATAGTAATATTGATATAGTATCATAGCAAAGACATCAAAGCATAGTCCATAGCTTATTATGCCATTTTACAAAGTAACAGGGTATAGAGTACTTACATGTTTGGACTCATTGGGGGTTTGATAGATAAAAACAAACAGAAAAGCACATGCTGGCTGCATAGGTCCACACACACGACAAAAAAATTGTCCGTGTGTCCATAAACCGATCTGCTGAAGCGCACTCACAAGAGACGCCTGATTTTTTCCAACAGCAATCAAATTAATGCCGCTGTGGGAAAAAGTGAGCTGGGAATATTTTTTTTGACAATCCATATTTACTAGAAGCAGAGACCCTGGTTTATCAAGTTTTCAATGAAAAACACAGTTGCACCAAGAAAATACATACCAAATATGTCCTGCCTTAAGATTGTATGCGCCCTTGAAACGACTACGAACTTTGGTGCCCAAAATTTTCTTTAAAAGCCCTTTCAGGTCATCAATTTACAGTCAACAGGGAAGTCGCCTGCATAACATCTTCAGATACTGCTGAGCGGGATAATGATTGGATGAATTTACTTGTTTGCAAGCTTGTTTACTTACCTTTGTGACTTTTTAGTATTGGATTTTTTAAAATAAACATGATATTGTTTACCTGCACAGAGTTGAGCGCTCTTTTTTACATGTTATGATGGTATGATGATGGTTTCAGGAGGAATCTTCATTTGATGATCGTCTGGCAGTGTCCTGTTCCCTCGCTGGAGAGCTTACCTTGATGAGAGACATGGCCTTTTATGATTTTAAGGACTTAATACTTGGTGAAAGTCCTTAGTTCTTGTGGTGGTGGCTAACCTTCACACAGAGGAGTCTTCTAATTAAGAATGTGGAAGTTGACTGTTTTGGATCACTTCTTACTCTAAATCAGCTCTTTAGACTACAGCAACTATTTCATATTTCATTTGTTTTACTCTATTTTTTTGTTTGTTATTATGTGTTAGGTCAATTGGTTCACTTTACGGACAATTTATATTTAAAGTAGTAGCGTAGCATATTTTGGGAATCACAAGCATAGCATATTTGGGTAATCACATCAGTCTAGAATTAATCATGAACAGGGGCTTTGATAGGTCTGCAAAAGATCTGGGGCTAAAGCCCATAGCAGCGGCCACCAACCTTTTTGCAGGCCTGGGGGGGGGGGGGCACGCCAGTGGTAAGCAATTTTTCACAGGTAAAGGCTGGAGTTGGCGTTTAAATCGTGGCACCATGGTTGATATTGTGTCAGGGTGATCGAAGCGCATTGTTTCTATTGTTACAAATATATAATGAAGTGGTTCAACTCACCATAATGTAGAATCAGTGGGAGCCCTGGGCGTGTCACTTGCCACATCTCCTGCCACCAGATGCATCATGTCACTTGCCACCGTCGCCTGTCACCAGATGCAGCTTTTTAACTTGCCACTTTCACCTGCCACTAGATGTGTTTTTTTTCACTTGCCAAATCGCCTGCCACCAGATGTGGATTGTCACTTGCCACATCACCTGCCACCATTTGCAGATTGTCACCTGCCACCATTTGCAGATTTTCACTTGCCACGTCACTTGTCACGTCACCTGCCACCATTTGCAGATTGTCACTTGCCACGTCACCTGCCACCATTTGCAGACTGTCACTTGCCATGTCACTTGCCACCATTTGCAGATTGTCACTTGCCACCATTTGCAGATTGTCACTTGCCTTGTCACCTGCCACCTGATGAGGTTTGTCACTTGCCACGTCACCTGCCACCATTTGCAGACTGTCACTTGCCACGTCACCTGCCACCATTAGCAGATTGTCACTTGCCACGTCACCTGCCACTAAATGTGGGTTGACACTTGCCAACTGATGTGGATTGTCACTTACCATGCCAGCCAGTCCCACCAAATGTGCATTGTCGCTGCATTGGTGGCAGGCTGGCTGCACTGATCCATTTAGTGAGGGCAGGAGAGCAGAGATGCAGGGCAGGCAGTGAGAGATTATGTAATTTCTCTGCTCCCCGCCGCACCTCCCTCCCACATTGAAGTGGCCCAGCTGTGAGGGCGGAAGAGTGGTGACGTGGAGCAGGCGGAGAGGGATGATGTCATCTCTGCTCGTCCGCCCGCTCGTCTCTCTCCTCCACCACTAATGCCGCCTTCCGCCACAGCCGCGACCCGCTGCTTAGGCAGGGAATCAGGGACACAAGGGCTCCAGATTCGGGGCTCCAGCCTCTATAGCCACCCCCTGACCATGAATAATAATTATAATAAATTATTGTTCTCATTTCTGCATACGTGGTGATGTGCTTGTGCATGGGTGTGGGTTTAAAAAGGTTTTTACATTTAAAGGATAAGTTCACCTTTTGAAAAACAAATAATAAATGCACATTTTTTTGCAGGTAAAAAAAAAATGCATACTTTTTTTTTTTTTTTTAAGGAGCCTGCAGAGCATTGCACTTGTGACTAGCAAATCGAGGATGTAATCTCAGGCTCCTGCAGACTCTCAGCATAGCTGTTTGCTCATACCTTGCATGAGCAGAGAGTTACCTGAGAGCAGGAAGATCAATGGACTACGAGGTTGCTCACCAGCGCCTTTGCAGCTCATTGAGAACTACAAGCCGCCAGCTGCAATCGCTGATGGTACTTGTAGGTATTCATTCACAGGAAACTGTAAATGAATGAAACGACCATTTGGGCATAGCCCCTCGCGGCCGCGCTATTTTCAGATTGTGACAGCGGGTGTTGGGAGAGGGTCCCTACCTGCTGTCACAAGGAGGGGGATCAGGGGGAGAGCCTGCAGATGCTGGAACATGTTACATGTTTTACCCTAAAAACAGGGGGAATATGTAACATGTTTTAAAGCTTTAACTTTATTTTAATCACATAGGAGACCAAAAGTCCCCTATGTAATAGCATTATGTTTAGACAGGTTCTCTTCCAAGAGTCATCAGGGGTCTATTCAAGCCCAGATGCCTCCCCTGCCTTAGAGTGAAGCTAATGGAGCTCAGATCAAGTTCAATTAGCTTCTTACTTGGCCACACAGACCAGGGAAAGTGACAACTGAACCCAGCAGTGACGTAACACATGTCAATTCCATGTTCTTCCTAGCTAGAGGAGATCAGCATGGATGTGCGCTGGTCTCCCTGCCCTCCACCAAGTGACACAAACAATGAGGGTCCTGGGCCCTAAGGTGGTACAGTGGAGCCTAGAAAATATGGCGGGCGGAGTAAGCAGGGGGTAGTCACACGACTGGGGGTCCATGAAAGTGATTGGATGGCTATATAGCCGCAGGATCCCATCCACCTGACGTTCCACAGTCAGCTTGTCAGACATACATCTGTGGCAGCATTAAGGTTAAACCCTCAGTATTTTATTAGTTTAACACACTGGACACAATAAAATAAGCATTCTCCAGTAAGCTACTTGGTAAAACTTTTACCACAGCACTTGCAGTTTAAAACGCTCTCAGTGCTGCTTCCCTGAACTTACAGTCTTCACAGGAGAGAGTTATGCCCTGTACACACGGTCGGATTTTCCGGCGGAAAATGTGTGATAGGACCTTGTTGTCGGAAATTCTGACCGTGTGTGGGCTCCATCACACATTTTCCATTGGATTTTCCGACACACAAAGTTTGAGAGCAGGATATAAAATTTTCTGACAACAAAATCCGTTGTCGGAAATTCTGATCGTGTGTACACAAATCTGACAGACAAAGTGCCACGCATGCTCAGAATAAATAAAGAGATGAAAGCTATCGGCCACTGCCCCGTTTATAGTCCCGACGTACGTGTTTTACGTCACCGCGTTTAGAACGATCGGATTTTCCGACAAATTTGTGTGACCGTGTGTATGCAAGACAAGTTTGAGCCAATATCCGTCGGAAAAAATCCATGGATTTTGTTGTCGGAATGTCCGAACAAAGTCCGACCGTGTGTACGGGGCATTACAGTGAACAGTGCAGTCTAGCCAGACTGTTAGCTTGAAAAAGGGAGGAGGGAGGAGCAGAAGAGAGCCTTGCCACCCTAGGCTTGGGGGCTGTGTGTTTCTGTTGATGTACATAGTGTAGGAAGACACACCACTAGTTCCTGCACTTACCTCCCAAATTTTTGAGATGGGAATGAGGGACACCTATAAGCAAAAGTATGTAGACATAGTAAACACCCCCTGCTATGCCCTCTTAAAGGAGAATTATACAAAAAAAATTAGTTAAACCTAAAAGTGTTTTTTTTTTAACCACTACTATTTCTTTATATTGGCTTTTAAAATTTACAAATACAGCAATTTAGAAGATATATAGTGCATTTTATATACAGCTATAAATAGTTTAGACCAAAATGAGGGACAAATGAGGAGGAAAGAGGGACTTTTTTCCAAATCAGGGACAGTCCCTCTAAATCAGGGATAGTTCGGAGCTACGCCTGCATGTAAGGCTCCATGTACACGGGACGCTGAGGCAAAGTCCTCTGAACGATTTTTTTGAGACCTTGAAATCGGCGTTTAAAACGACCATTAAGCCGCGTTTGCATGCCACGTTTAGCCGCGTTTTACCGCGTTTGCGTCTAGAAGCGTTTAGTTAAGATAACATCATAACACCCTCCCCAAGCTCAAAAAACAGTATTATTTAACTATTTCGGCCATTTTGTGAGACCAGAGTGAGTAGCAGCAGCTGAGAGAGCAGCAATGTACTTGTATTTAGCGTGTCACTTGCCACTTCGCCTACCACAAGTTAAGGATTGTCACTTGGCACACTTTGCGGATTGTCCACTTGCCATGTCACCTGCCACAAGTTGCGGATTGTCCACTTGCCAGGTCACCTGCCACAAAATGCGGATAGTCAATTGCCACGTCACCTGCCACAAGTTGCAGATTGTCATTTGCCAAGTCACCTGCCACAAGTTATGGATTGTCACTTGCCACATGTTACGGATTGTCCACTTGCCACGTCACCTGCCACAAGTTGCAGATTGTCCACTTGCCAGGTGTCCTGCCATAAGTTGCGGATTGTCAATTGCCATGTCACCTGCCACAAGTTGTGGACTGTCCACTTGCCAGGTCACCTGCCACAAGTTACAGATTGTCACTTGCCACACGTTGCGGATTGTCCACTTGCCACGTCACCTGCCACAAGTTGCAAATTGTCCACTTGCCACGTCACCTGCCACAAGTTGTGGATTGTCCACTTGCCACATCACCTGCCACAAGTTGCGGATTGTCATTTGCCACATCACCTGCCACAAGTTGTGGATTGTCCACTTGCCATGTCACCTGCCACAAGTTGCGGATTGTCCACTTGCCACAAGTTGCGGATTGTCATTTGCCACGTCACCTGCCACAAGTTGTGGATTGTCCACTTGCCAGGTCACCTGCCACAAGTTATGGATTGTCACTTGCCACATGTTGCGGATTGTCCACTTGCCATGTCACCTGCCACAGGTTGCGGATTGTCATTTGCCACGTCACCTGCCACAAGTTGTGGATTGTCCACTTGCCACGTCACCTGCCACAAGTTGCGGATCGTCATTTGCCATGTCACCTGCCACAAGTTGTGTATTGTCCACTTGCCACGTCACCTGCCACAAGTTGCAGATTGTCATTTGCCACGTCACCTGCCACAAGTTGTGGATTGTCCACTTGCCATGTCACCTGCCACAAGTTGTGGATTGTCCACTTGCCACATCACCTGCCATAAGTTGCGGATTGTCATTTGCCACGTCACCTGCCACAAGTTGCGGATTGTCCACTTGCCAGGTCACCTGCCACAAGTTGCGGATTGTCAATTGCCACGTCACCTGCCACAAGTTGCGGATTGTCATTTGCCATGTCACCTGCCACAAGCTGTTGATTGTCCACTTGCCAGGTCACCTGCCACAAGTTATGGATTGTCACTTGCCACATGTTGCGGATTATCCACTTGTCACGACACCTGCCACAAGTTGCAGATTGTCCACTTACCAGGTGACCTGCCACAAGTTGCGGATTGTCAATTGCCACATTACCTGCCACAAGTTGCGGATTGTCCAGTTGCCATGTCACCTGCCACAAGTTGTGTATTGTCCACTTGCCACATCACCTGCCACAAGTTGCGGATTGTCATTTGCCACGTCACCTGCCACAAGTTGCGGATTATTCACTTGTCACGTCACCTGCCACAAGTTGCAGATTGTCCACTTGCCAGGTCACCTGCCACAAGTTGCGGATGGTCAAATGCCACGTCACCTGCCACAAGTTGCAGATTGTCATTTGCCACGTCACCTGCCACAAGCTGTTGATTGTCCACTTGCCAGGTCACCTGCCACAAGTTATGGATTGTCACTTTCCACATGTTACGGATTGTCCACTTGCCACATCACCTGCCACAAGTTGCAGATTGTCCACTTGCCAGGTGTCCTACCATAAGTTGCGGATTGTCAATTGCCACGTCACCTGCCACAAGTTGTGGATTGTCCACTTGCCAGGTCACCTGCCACAAGTTACGGATTGTCACTTGCCACACGTTGCCACAAGTTGGGGATTGTCCACTTGCCATGTCACCTGCCACAAGTTGCGGATTGTCCACTTGCCACAAGTTGCGGATTGTCATTTGCCACGTCACCTGCCACAAGCTGTTGATTGTCCACTTGCCAGGTCACCTGCCACAAGTTATGGATTGTCACTTGCCACATGTTGCAGATTGTCCACTTGCCACGTCACCTGCCACAGGTTGCGGATTGTCATTTGCCACGTCACCTGCCACAAGTTGTGGATTGTCCACTTGCCACGTCACCTGCCACAAGTTGCGGATTGTCATTTGCCACGTCACCTGCCACAAGTTGTGGATTGTCCACTTGCCATGTCACCTGCCACAAGTTGTGGATTGTCCACTTGCCACATCACCTGCCATAAGTTGCGGATTGTCATTTGCCACGTCACCTGCCACAAGTTGCGGATTGTCCACTTGCCAGGTCACCTGCCACAAGTTGCGGATTGTCATTTGCCATGTCACCTGCCACAAGCTGTTAATTGTCCACTTGCCAGGTCACCTGCCACAAGTTATGGATTGTCACTTGCCACATGTTGCGGATTATCCACTTGTCATGACACCTGCCACAAGTTGCAGATTGTCCACTTACCAGGTGACCTGCCACAAGTTGCGGATTGTCATTTGCCACGTCACCTGCCACAAGCTGTTGATTGTCCACTTGCCAGGTTACCTGCCACAAGTTATGGATTGTCACTTGCCACATGTTGCAGATTGTCCACTTGCCACGTCACCTGCCACAGGTTGCGGATTGTCATTTGCCACGTCACCTGCCACAAGTTGTGGATTGTCCACTTGCCACGTCACCTGCCACAAGTTGCGGATTGTCATTTGCCACGTCACCTGCCACAAGTTATGGATTGTCCACTTGCCATGTCACCTGCCACAAGTTGCGGATTGTCCACTTGCCACAAGTTGTGGATTGTCATTTGCCACGTCACCTGCCACAAGCTGTTGATTGTCCACTTGTCAGGTCACCTGTCACAAGTTATGGATTGTCACTTGCCACATGTTGCGGATTGTCCACTTGCCACGTCATCTGCCACAGGTTGCGGATTGTCATTTGCCACGTCACCTGCCACAAGTTGTGGATTGTCCACTTGCCACGTCACCTGCCACAAGTTGCGGATCGTCATTTGCCATGTCACCTGCCACAAGTTGTGTATTGTCCACTTGCCACGTCACCTGCCACAAATTGTGGATTGTCATTTGCCACGTCACCTGCCACAAGTTGTGGATTGTCCACTTGCCATGTCACCTGCCACAAGTTGTGGATTGTCCACTTGCCACGTCACCTGCCATAAGTTGCGGATTGTCATTTGCCACGTCACCTGCCACAAGCTGTTGATTGTCCACTTGCCAGGTCACCTGCCACAAGTTATGGATTGTCACTTGCCACATGTTGCGGATTATCCACTTGTCACGACACCTGCCACAAGTTGCAGATTGTCCACTTACCAGGTGACCTGCCACAAGTTGCGGATTGTCAATTGCCACATCACCTGCCACAAGTTGCTGATTGTCCACTTGCCATGTCACCTGCCACAAGTTGTGTATTGTCCACTTGCCACATCACCTGCCACAAGTTGCGGATTGTCATTTGCCACGTCACCTGCCACAAGTTGCGGATTATTCACTTGTCACGTCACCTGCCACAAGTTGCAGATTGTCCACTTGCCAGGTGACCTGCCGCAAGTTGCGGATTGTCAATTGCCACATCACCTGCCACAAGTTGCGGATTGTCCACTTGCCAGGTCACCTGCCACAAGTTGCGGATTGTCATTTGCCATGTCACCTGCCACAAGTTGCAGATTGTCATTTGCCACATCACCTGCCACAAGTTGCGGATTGTCCACTTGCCAGGTCACCTGCCACAAGTTGCAGATTGTCATTTGCCACGTCACCTGCCACAAGCTGTTGATTGTCCACTTGCCAGGTCACCTGCCACAAGTTATGGATTGTCACTTGCCACATGTTGCGGATTATCCACTTGTCACGTCACCTGCCACAAGTTGCAGATTGCCCACTTACCAGGTGACCTGCCACAATTTGCGGATTGTCAATTGCCACATCACCTGCCACAAGTTGCGGATTGTCATTTGCCACGTCACCTGCCACAAGCTGTTGATTGTCCACTTGCCAGGTCACCTGCCACAAGTTATGGATTGTCACTTGCCACATGTTGCGGATTATCCACTTGTCACGTCACCTGCCACAAGTTGCAGATTGTCCACTTACCAGGTGACCTGCCACAATTTGCGGATTGTCAATTGCCACATCACCTGCCACAAGTTGCGGATTGTCCACTTGCCATGTCACCTGCCACAAGTTGTGTATTGTCCACTTGCCACATCACCTGCCACAAGTTGCGGATTGTCATTTGCCACGTCACCTGCCACAAGTTGTGGACTGTCCACTTGTCATGTCACCTGTCACAAGTTAAGGATTGTCCACTTGCCACGTCACCTGCCACAAGTTGCGGATTGTCATTTGCCACGTCACCTGCCACAAGTTGCAGATTGTCCACTTGCCAGGTCACCTGCCACAAGTTGCGGATTGTCAATTGCCACATCACCTGCCACAAGTTGCGGATTGTCATTTGCCACGTCACCTGCCACAAGCTGTTGATTGTCCACTTGCCAGGTCACCTGCCACAAGTTATGAATTGTCACTTGCCACATGTTGCGGATTATTCACTTGTCACGTCACCTGCCACAAGTTGCGATTGTCCACTTGCCAGGTGACCTGCCACAAGTCGCGGATTGTCAATTGCCACGTACCTGCCACAAGTTGCGGATTGTCCACTTGCCAGGTCACCTGCCACAAGTTGCGGATTGTCATTTGCCATGTTACCTGCCACAAGTTGCAGATTGTCATTTGCCACGTCACCTGCCACAAGCTGTTGATTGTCCACTTGCCAGGTCACCTGCCACAAGTTATGGATTGTCACTTGCCACATGTTGCGGATTGTCCACTTGCCATGTCACCTGCCACAAGTTGCGGATTGTCAATTGCCACATCACCTGCCACAAGTTGCGGATCGTCATTTGCCATGTCACCTGCCACAAGTTGCAAATTGTCCACTTGCCAGTTTACCTGCCACAAGTTGCGGATTGTCATTTGCCACGTCATCTGCCAGAAGTTGTGGATTGTCCACTTGCCATGTTACCTGCCACAAGTTGCGGATTGTCATTTGCCACGTCACCTGCCACAAGTTGTGTATTGTCCACTTGCCACGTCACCTGCCACAAGTTGCGAATAGTCATTTGCCACGTCACCTGCCACAAGTTGCGGATTGTCATTTGCCATGTCACCTGCCACAAGTTGTGGATTGTCCACTTTCCCCGTCACCTGCCACAAGTTGCAGATTGTCCACTTGCCAGGTGACCTGCCATAAGTTGCGGATTGTCAATTGCCACGTCACCTGCCACAAGTTGCGGATCGTCATTTGCCATGTCACCTGCCACAAGTTGCAGATTGTCCACTTGCCAGGTCACCTGCAACAAGTTGTGGATTGTCAATTGCCATGTTACCTGCCACAAGTTGCAGATTGTCATTTGCCACGTCACCTGCCACAAGCTGTTGATTGTCCACTTGCCAGGTCACCTGCCACAAGTTATGGATTGTCACTTGCCACATGTTGCGGATTGTCCACTTGCCATGTCACCTGCCACAAGTTGCGGATTGTCAATTGCCACATCACCTGCCACAAGTTGCGGATCGTCATTTGCCATGTCACCTGCCACAAGTTGCAAATTGTCCACTTGCCAGTTTACCTGCCACAAGTTGCGGATTGTCATTTGCCACGTCATCTGCCAGAAGTTGTGGATTGTCCACTTGCCATGTTACCTGCCACAAGTTGCGGATTGTCATTTGCCACGTCACCTGCCACAAGTTGTGTATTGTCCACTTGCCACGTCACCTGCCACAAGTTGCGAATAGTCATTTGCCACGTCACCTGCCACAAGTTGCGGATTGTCATTTGCCATGTCACCTGCCACAAGTTGTGGATTGTCCACTTTCCCCGTCACCTGCCACAAGTTGCAGATTGTCCACTTGCCAGGTGACCTGCCATAAGTTGCGGATTGTCAATTGCCACGTCACCTGCCACAAGTTGCGGATCGTCATTTGCCATGTCACCTGCCACAAGTTGCAGATTGTCCACTTGCCAGGTCACCTGCAACAAGTTGTGGATTGTCAATTGCCATGTTACCTGCCACAAGTTGCAGATTGTCATTTGCCACGTCACCTGCCACAAGCTGTTGATTGTCCACTTGCCAGGTCACCTGCCACAAGTTATGGATTGTCACTTGCCACATGTTGCGGATTGTCCACTTGCCATGTCACCTGCCACAAGTTGCGGATTGTCAATTGCCACATCACCTGCCACAAGTTGCAGATCGTCATTTGCCATGTCACCTGCCACAAGTTGCAAATTGTCCACTTGCCAGTTTACCTGCCACAAGTTGCGGATTGTCATTTGCCACGTCATCTGCCAGAAGTTGTGGATTGTCCACTTGCCATGTTACCTGCCACAAGTTGCGGATTGTCATTTGCCACGTCACCTGCCACAAGTTGTGTATTGTCCACTTGCCACGTCACCTGCCACAAGTTGCGAATAGTCATTTGCCACGTCACCTGCCACAAGTTGCGGATTGTCATTTGCCATGTCACCTGCCACAAGTTGTGGATTGTCCACTTTCCCCGTCACCTGCCACAAGTTGCAGATTGTCCACTTGCCAGGTGACCTGCCATAAGTTGCGGATTGTCAATTGCCACGTCACCTGCCACAAGTTGCGGATCGTCATTTGCCATGTCACCTGCCACAAGTTGCAGATTGTCCACTTGCCAGGTCACCTGCAACAAGTTGCGGATTGTCATTGGCCATGTTACCTGCCACAAGTTGCAGATTGTCATTTGCCACGTCACCTGCCACAAGCTGTTGATTGTCCACTTGCCAGGTCACCTGCCACAAGTTATGGATTGTCACTTGCCACATGTTGCGGATTGTCCACTTGCCATGTCACCTGCCACAAGTTGCGGATTGTCAATTGCCACATCACCTGCCACAAGTTGCGGATCGTCATTTGCCATGTCACCTGCCACAAGTTGCAAATTGTCCACTTGCCATGTTACCTGCCACAAGTTGCGGATTGTCATTTGCCACGTCACCTGCCACAAGTTGTGTATTGTCCACTTGCCACGTCACCTGCCACAAGTTGCGAATAGTCATTTGCCACGTCACCTGCCACAAGTTGCGGATTGTCATTTGCCATGTCACCTGCCACAAGTTGTGGATTGTCCACTTTCCCCGTCACCTGCCACAAGTTGCAGATTGTCCACTTGCCAGGTGACCTGCCATAAGTTGCGGATTGTCAATTGCCACGTCACCTGCCACAAGTTGCGGATCGTCATTTGCCATGTCACCTGCCACAAGTTGCAGATTGTCCACTTGCCAGGTCACCTGCAACAAGTTGTGGATTGTCAATTGCCACGTCACCTGCCAAAAGTTGCAGATTGTTATTTGCCACATCACCTGCCACAAGTTGTGGATTGTCCACTTGCCAGGTCACCTGCTACAAGTTATGGATTGTCACTTGCCACACGTTGTGGATTGTCCACTTGCCACAAGTTGCAGATTGTCCACTTGCAGGTTACCTGCCACAAGTTGCGGATTGTCATTTGCCACGTCACCTGCCACAAGTTGTGGATTGTCCACTTGCCACGTCACCTGCCACAAGTTGCGGATTGTCATTTGCCACGTCACCTGCCACAAGTTGTGTACTGTCCACTTGCCACGTCACCTGCCACAAGTTGCAGATAGTCATTTGCCACGTCACCTGCCACAAGTTGCAGATTGTCATTTGCCGTGTCACCTGCCACAAGTTGTGGATTGTCCACTTGCCAGGTCACCTGCCACAAGTTGCGGATTGTCATTTGCCATGTCACCTGCCACAAGTTGCAGATTGTCATTTGCCACGTCACCTGCCACAAGCTGTTGATTGTCCACTTGCCAGGTCACCTGCCACAAGTTATGGATTGTCACTTGCCACATGTTGAGGATTGTCCACTTGCCATGTCACCTGTCACAAGTTGCAGATTGTCCACTTGCCAGGTGACCTGCCACAAGTTGCGGATTGTCAATTGCCACATCACACCTGCCACAAGTTGCAGATTATCCACTTGCCACGTCACCTGCCACAAGTTGCAGATTGTCATTTGCCACGTCACCTGCCACAAGTTGTGGATTGTCCACTTGCCACGTCACCTGCTACAAGTTGCAGATTGTCCACTTGCCATGTCACCTGTCACAAGTTGCAGATTGTCACTTGCCACTTCACCTGCCACGCTTTGCAGATTGTCACTTGCCACAAGTTGTGGATTGTCCACTTGCCACGTCACCTGCCACAAGTTGCTTGTTCAAATTTAACAACATATGGGTCAAATTCTAATTATACCTCGGATAACAGTAATGCTAGTGGTGTATTGGATTGGATCAAGGGCTCAATAGGGGTATATAAATAGTCTATGAATCATAAGCAATTACAATAATAAAAAAAAAAAAATAATGGTTTTTCATCATTTGCTTTCATTTTTGAGATTTTTAATGTAAAAAAAATAGGGCACCTTTAAAAACACTTATAAACGAAAATGAGGCTAAACGCCAGTGCCGCGTTTAGACACGCTTGGCATCTGAAACGGGGAAATCTTTGACGTCTGAACTCATTTTTTTGCCTTCAAAGTAAGGCTGTTAAACACAACTGCCTAAAAACGACTGTAAATGAAACTGTGCACATGGTCACATAGGGTAACATTGAATGAGTTCAAGGGCAGTTGAAAAAAACGTCCAACTGCCTCTGAACGAAATTTATCAAAGGAATCCGCGCTTAGGATATATGTAACTGCTACCTCCCTATAGAAAAGTCCCACCAAGGTGAAACCCAATCAAAATATAAGAAACATCAAAAAAAGGGGAATGGCGCTGTTATGTGTGAAAAGAACATGTGCATATATAACTATTTATAGTATGTGTACCACCAAGTGGACATATATATATGTGTGTGCATATATATATAAGATGTACAGACTGTGTATATCCAGCAAGAATAAATCCTTCCTAACATGTAACCATAAAAAGTGACATGTGCTAAAAAAATTAACAGGTGCAGGAAATAAAGAGTAAATTAAAAGTATAAAAGTGTATATATGAAAATGCAATCAATAAATAAATAACATCAACTGATGTTAAATGCCCATCAGACAACAAAAAACAAACTGTTGTGATAAATATCAAAGTATAAACATAGTGTAGCTGCTGTGGGTGATGTCCAATACTGAGACAGCAGATTAATAAAAATAAGTGTCCATATAAAGTGACATAGTGCTTCTTGCAGTTAGTGAAAAGTTTTTATCCGAGGATAAGCAGAGAAAGTGCTGACAAAAGTGACTGTGCTCCCCTCTTGTGCTTTTACTCACCAGAGCGCTTCACCCCTGCAGGGGTACAAGCGTAAAGTATAGATGATGTGATCCCAGTCTCAAAGTTGCGATATCCACCTAGTTTCCAGTTTCAGGGCAAAAAGATCATCCACGGACGGAAGGGAAGGAGACTCCAATGTCTCCCCTCTGCAGTGTAAATCCTGGCCAGGTATCCGCATATGTGTGTTATAAAAAAGGAAAAATCACGATCCACATAGCGTAATTCCGTATTGCTACTTTTATTAAATATAGACAAAGAAGTTTAAAAAGAAGTTTAAAAAGAGGAGCGGGAGCTGACTTGCTCACATACTCTCTGAATGTGGTGGGGAAGCAACGCTCTCCTCACTCGGAGCTTGCGTTCCATTGATCGTGTGTCAGAAACCAAAAAATCCGGATGTGACGTGCAAGCGTATCAAGTTAGTCCCTTCTTACGCGTTTCGTCATACGGACGTCATCTGAGGCGTTGCCATCTTGGTACACCACACGTCTTATATTCCGGGTGTACCTGTCACTGCGGCCAATCACCTAGACGTGTGCCGCTAATGAGCATTAATCAAATCAGAATTTTGTTGTGTTAGATGTTCTAGTCTTAATGGTAATACTCATCTGGTGCCACCTGTCGGTATAAGGAAAAAACTACTCACACATTGTCAATTAAAATCCTCCTTCAGCGCCTCCTGGACGGTGTGTGTGTAAATAGCAGCAATGACAGAAACAGCCTGGTGCAATTCAGATATTGCATGGTAAAACTAAATTGTCACATATGTGATGAAATGTCCCTGTCAGTCCCGTCGGGCCACTCTGCCATAAAGTTCCAACTGGTGGAGGGCTGCAGTGATGGTTGACTTTCTACAACTTTCTCCCATCTCCCGACTGCATCTCTGCAGCTCAGCCACAGTGATCTTTTGGTTCTTCTTTACCTCTCTCACCAAGGCTCTTCTCCCCCGATAGCTCAGTTTGGCCGGACGGCCAGCTCTAGGAAGGGTTCTGGTCATCCCAAATGTCTTCCATTTAAGGATTATGGAGGTCACTGTGCTCTTAGGAACCTTAAGTGCAGCAGAATTTTTTTGTAACCTTGGCCAGATC
Source organism: Lithobates clamitans (assembly GCA_037952925.1). Lineage (NCBI taxonomy): Eukaryota > Metazoa > Chordata > Amphibia > Anura > Ranidae > Lithobates > Lithobates clamitans. Next base: position 14,805,692 of record JBBGZY010000438.1, read on the forward strand.
TGTGCCTTGCCACAATTCTGTCTCTGAACTCTTCAGGCAGTTCCTTTGACCTCATGATTCTCATTTGCTCTGACATGCACTGTGAGCTGTAAGGTCTTATATAGACAGGTGTGTTGCTTTCCTAATCAAGTCCAATCAGTATAATCAAACACAGCTGGACTCAAATGAAGGTGTAGAACCATCTCAAGGATGATCAGAAGAAATGGACAGCACCTGAGTTAAATATATGAGTGTCACAGCAAAGGGTCTGAATACTTAGGACCATGTGATATTTCAGTTTTTCTTTTTTAATAAGTCTGCAAAAATGTCAACAATTCTGTGTTTTTCTGTCAATATGGGGTGCTGTGTGTACATTAATGAGGGAAAAAAATGAACTTAAATGATTTTAGCAAATGGCTGCAATATAACAAAGAGTGAAAAATTTAAGGGGGATCTGAATACTTTCCGTCTCCACCGTATATATATATATATATATATATATACACACATATATGTCCACTTGGTGGTACACATACTATAAATAGTTATATATGCACATGTTCTTTTCACACATAACAGCGCCATTCCCCTTTTTTGATGTTTCTTATAACTGCCTCTGAACGTCCGTTTAACAGCCTCAGTGTTCATGAGGCCTTAGTGCCGGTTCACATAGGGGCGACTTGTCAGGCGACCTAGTCGCCTGACAAGTCGCCTCCCGTTCTGTGCTACGGAACCGTTCTAATAGGAGCGACGCAAGTCGCTCCGACTTAGAAAAAGGTTCCTGTACTACTTTGGGGGCGACTTGCATAGACTTCTATGCAGAAGTCGTTTTGCAAGTCGCCTCGGAAGTAGTTTGCAGGTCGCCTCGCTGAGGCGACCTGCAAGTCGTGCCGCCCCTGTGTGAACCGGGGCTTAGGGTGGCTCCATAGGATGCTACAAGAGAAAGGAGCCACCCTGAAGTAGGATATCTGGGGCAGCAATCATGGCACCAGCTTAAGCAGGAACATAGACAAGGATTAAGAGATAAAAAAAAAAGCTGCATACTCAGTAAATGAATAAATCAGCTGCTGAATGTGTTTTTAAAAAAAATAAAACCTGAGGGTTTAATATCACTTTAATCTTCTGCAGGTCAGTGGCTAAAAAAGTAATGAAGCTTTTAGCTCACTTTGATAGGCAACTGGATTATCATTGGAACAGGTCAGCAACGCAGCCTACACTTTTTCTCTGTACAGACGTAAATTAATATGAATCAAACATAACTTTTCATCCATGACAGCCGAAATCATCAAAAAGGAAAGAAAATAAAACTCTGAATTCAAAGGTGTCTCTTTATCTTTAGATTGTTGCTTCTGGAGGTGTACTAATTATGTATAAGGACATGTATTACTTCAGAACTGATATCAAATGAAAGCCTTATAGTAAAAAAAAAAAAAACAGGACAGACTAAGAAAAGTCATTTTGGGGAAAACCAAAATGATAAAAAATGATAAAAACTAAAAGAAAAAAAATCCATGGTCTTTTATTTTATCAGAGAAGCAGCCAGGAAGATGCACATCTAAAGGAATCCACGGGATGCTCTCCAGTCTTACAAGGCCAGCTAGATCTTCCCACTGCAGGGGAGTTACTTGGACAATGACACTGGGGCGGTCCCTGGGCCAGCTGGCCAGGAGATGTGCGGGTAATTGTATTTAGGATTACTGGACTCCTAACCTAATGAAAGTAGCATTGGTCTGCAAGAGCGTTTACAGACATGTTCAGAGAAATGTTAAGTCACTGGTGAACTGTCCACATTGCTGCTGTGACTGGTGTAACAAGATCCTGCCTGTACTAATGTAGAGCTGCAGCTGTTAGGGCATTTTATAGATAAAATACCAAATAATCCCTTATTATAGTCTGAAAGGCTTGCGTAATCTTTGTATTAACCTTTGCACTGCTGCTTGGGATATCCGCACCCATGCCATTTATTATTTATTGCTTACAGGCAAGTTTCATTTTTGTAACAGGCAGATTTTTCTAATTTAAGTATGCTTTGACGAATAATATTATGACAATCTGTGGGCATTTTACATAATGCTGAAGGAAGCTTAAAGCTGTGCATTCTATATTTCTTTTAAACATCTGTCAAAGCCTTGCCATGTGTACAAGGTTGTTAACTCCGCATAGCCCCATCTCACCCTCATATTACTCGGGAGCTAAACAGTTGATGTTTGGTGGTGATATTTTGGTGATCGTATCTTTTGGTGCAAGATCTGGGTCAAAAGATGTAAACATGCAAAGGAGTTAGTGGGGAAGATTTACTAAAACTGGAGAGTGCAAAATCTGGTGCAGCTCTGCATAGAAACCAATCAGCTTCTAGTTTTTATTGTCAAAGCTTAATTGAACAAGCTGAATTTAAAATCTGATTGGCTACTGTTCACAGATGCATCATATTCTGAGTGCTCCAGTTTAAGTAAATCTCTCCCAATGCATCGCTACAGGGCTGTGCTTCTTGTACTACCACACACCATAAGTGAATGCAAAGCATCTCTGTAGAAATGGACTTCGATGTACCTCCAAAACAGGAAGATTCTAACACTGTATCTAGCTAAAAAAATAACGAAAATCTTGAAAAAAACGATGCTATAAAACATATCCAATAATACAAAATTCTTGGTAAATGTTGGCCAAAATGAGTTCTGCTACATGGCTTTGGTATAAAAAAAAAAAAACCCAATAAGTGTATATTGATTGGTTTGCATGAAAGTTATAGCGTCTACAAACTATGGTATATATATTGAAATATATTTATTTATAATATATATTTATTTATACTACTATAAAAAAAAAATATTTTTTATACTACTAATGGCGGTAATGAGTGACTTAGATTGGGACTGTGGTAATGCAGCAGGCAATCTGGCACTAACTGACCCTTAGGGGGCAGGGAACTGACTAACTGCCACTGACATCATCAGTGACACTTATGCTGCGTACACACGATCGGAATTTCCATCAGAAAAAACTTGGATGATTTTTCCAATGGAATTCCGCTCAAGCTTGCCTTGCATACACACAGTCACACAAAAGTTCTCTGAACTTTCGACCGTCAAGAACGCAGTGACGTACTACACTACGACGAACCGAGAAAATTAAGTTCAAAGCCTCCGAGCATGCGTCAAATTGTTTCCGAGCATGCGTGATTTTTTGGCACGTCCGAATTGCATACAGACGAACGCATTTTCGGAAAAATAGAGAACCTGCTCTCAATCTTTTGCTGGCTGGAATTCTGCCAGCAAAAGTCCGATAGAGCATACACACGGTCGGAATATCTGACCAAAAGCTCACATCCAACTTTTGCTGTCAGAATTTCTGATCAAGTGTACGCGGCATAATACAGTGATCAGTGAAAACACTATGCACTGTCACTGTAATATGACACTGGCTGGGAAGGGGTTAACATCTAGGGCAATCCAGGTGTTAAATTGTAATGTGTGTACAGTGTGCTGCTTTTACTAACAGATCTCTTTGTTTCTGATCCCTGTTTTGCAGAGATCAGAAACAGAGAGACTGTTTCCTCTACAGAGCCCTGTGTTGATTGTCAACACAGGGCTCTGGGCTGTGATTGGACACAGCCGATCAGCAGGTCCCGGCCCATGAATCATTGGCTTAAACTTGCTGACAGACTCCTGCTGTGTACAATCATAGTGGGTGTCCACGGCGCACTCTAAACCCGGAAGCAGGCAGTGATGTACCAGTAAGTCGCTTTTCCTGCACAGGTCTCCCATCCGCAGTAGATTGCAGGTGGACAGTCCTTAAGTGGTTAATATAGCTGCTAATGCTAGTCATGGACACTATAGTGCAATTTGCTTGAATTGTAAAGTGGTTGTAAACTCGGTTTTAAAACTTGTACTTAAAGGTAAGTTTATAATCAGTCTTACCTGTATATGGTGAATATGTCCTTAAATAATTGGGAATGTAGGGACAGGGGGGTGTTTACTAAAACCTCCTAAAAAAAGTCACTGAGCTCTTGTGTACACTATGGATGCAGAGGCGTGGGGATCAGAACTGCTGAGCTGAACCCTTTAGGTCCCAACCCTTTTATTAGGATGTGAAGAAAGACTGACACTAGGTACTGTATTACTTTTTGAGCGCTGACATATGTCATCCTGACTATTTGCTATAATGTTTTTGTTTATATCCTGAAATAATCCTCAATGGCAAAATCAGTACAGGGTACATTCGCAACAACAGAATTGTGATGAAGTCTTCTATTTAACCCCAGTGGGGTTTTCAAATAATGAAAGAAATATGAGAAATATGAGGACATGGCTTGAAAGAATAAAAAATAAATAAAACACAGTGTGAAACTAAATTTAAAATAGGCACATGACCAGGTTATGGAAATCCAACTGTTTAAATGTGCTTAACAAGGAGTAAAACAAGGTTTTAAAGCAAGCCTTCACTGACCTCTGTAGCTGCAGTCACTGTGAAGCAAATCATCCTCAGAGCTTAAAGCAGAAGCACTAGGGCTAATGACACACAGGCCATTTAGCTGATAGCAACAAATTGTCAGTGGCAGATTCACTAAAAATGCTGCCTATTGGTCCCTTTGGATCCACCCTCTTTTGTGACAAGCAATTGCGTGAACACTGCTGAAACTTGATTGCTAGCGATGGGGGCAATGTTTCACTGCCTCAGTGCCTCACTGCCTGCATTCTGCTAGCAATATTGCCATTATCAATTTTGACAAGATGTAAGCAGCAGGATCGCTAGCAGCAGAGTCACCCATGTGTCATCAGCCTAAAGTTGTTTGATCAGCAGCTTAGCTCACACTGCTCCTGTCAGGGGAGCTGCTGATCTGTGTGTACATTAGAGATTAGAAGGCTGGGAAGCTGACAAGCCAGTGTTGGAATTTTGAGATTGAATTGCTCCCTAGTACCTGCAGTTACAGAGGACAGTAGGTGTTTGTTTTCAAGCTCATCTACTGATTGTTAAGAATTTGTAAACTACTCTAAAGTCCACAGGCTGTGCATAGGATTACTTAAAAAAAACATTATTTAAAGAAATGGTGAACTGACAGGGATGTGACCAGTCCTCAGGAATAAGAAATTCAGAAAATACTCCAGTTTTCTCTTCTGACTTGTTGTTCTTTGCTCTACAATTGTAGAGATTGGTTATTAACCAGTATGATGACATGGAAAGGATGGCGGAAAATGCATAGGTTAGGAATTTGTACATATTAGTAGTTCTTCGATTGCTAGGATAAATTGTATTTTTTTAATTGCTTATACTTTGTATTTGGTAGCTTCAACAACATTTTAAACAAACTATAATAGTTTGTTTTTTGTTTTAAGTTGACAGGTTTTTAGGTTGTTGTCTTATATTTTTTACTATGCATGTAAAAGATCTTCATTTTACCAGTAAAATTATTCAGTATTCAGTAAAATTATTCAGTATTCAGTAAAATTATTTTTACAGATTCTGATGGAAACCTCAAATTAGGCAATAAAAAAAAGAATGAGCCCATGGGATCAGTCACTGCTGATGAGTTATCCACTTCTGTGTGTAAATTGCAGCTTGAGCTATGGAACCTGTAAACATAAATATTTTTCAACAAGCTGTATGTAGATTAAGATACCTTTGTGAACACTTGGATAGAATAGAACATGTCACTCGCATGTGGAAACCATGGAGTGAATGGAAAATGTTAAATCTATGAAACACTAACCTCCTACATTTGTATTGTGAGAAGGAGACAGCCATCATCTAACCAATGACGGCCTTCTCCTCTGTATTAAGATTTTCCGTGACCGACATTCTCCCTCATTGTCATTTTGGAAGAACTTAAATATATACTTGAATTATGCCTTTGTAAACTATAGTAAAAAATAACTTGATGTTTATAGCATTCTTTCACCCAATTGTACCTATTCACAAAAATGGTGGTGAGGAAGAAGGCAGCAACTGCAGGCCAGTGGATTTAACAACTATTGTAGAAAAGGTAATGGAATCCCTACTAGAAAGAAGAATCAATGATCATTTAAAAGCACCTTAAAGCGGAGTTCTGCTTAAGAAAAAAAATTAAAGTCAGCAGCTACAAATACTGCAGCTGCTGACTTTTAACAATCGGACACTTACCTGTCCCAGGGTCCAGCGATGCGCGCGTACGAAGCCCCGCTCGTCTACCCCTCCTCTCTGCGGCGCTGGCATTGTAACTGTGGGTGCCCAGCTGTGGCTTCACAGCCGGGCACCCACTGTGCATGCGTCGTGACTGGCCTGGCATTTATCTGGGACCTGTGAAGTGTCCCAGATGATTGCTGCGAGGGAGGGGGGAGAGGTGATCTCCCTTCTGGTGCCGGGAGGAAGTGGGAGCTGGGACCCTCTAAAAAAGAGGTTTGGGGGGAGGCTCCCCCCCCACAAAAAAATGACTTGCCAATTGTGGCATGTCAGGGGTCACCTTCCTTAACCTCCCTGGCGGTATGATTATTTTGGATTTTAGGTGCTGAAAGCGGTACAATTATTTTGCATGGAAATTTGGCGTTTTATATTGTAAGTCTGTAATTCTTAACAATAACACACTAAAATCTGTCCAAACAAGAGTCTAGTAGATATCCCGGGTATGATAAAGTTTGAAACACAAAAACATAAATTATAATATAATAAATAAAAATAAATAATTAAAAAAATAAAAATAAATAGTAATAAAATAAATTTCCCCACGATTCACTATCGCTCAATTCTGCAAGTGTTCTAATTTACTATCGCAGTTTTCTAGCTGGTCTAAAACCATTTTTGACGTAAAGGGACACTTTTTGGTTGCTATGGACAATCTCCAGTTTCCAGCCAGAAAGAACAGTATATATAATATAGAACTGCATGCAGGGCATAGGACAAAGCACTGGGGACAAAAGGGATGTGAAATCATTTCATACAGTACTGTAATCTGTAAGATAACAGTACTGTATGTGTTATGATTTTTACAGTTTTTTGAATTTGCCGCCAGGCTCCGCCCCCGTGCGTCGCGACACTCGCAGGGAACGTAGCCTGGCACGGAGAGGCTTCGGGCAGAGGACGGAGCCCACGGACACTGCGGGGGACATCGCAGGATCCCGGGGACAAGGTAAGTAACGCCGCACCAGGATCCTGCAATGCGATCCCGAGTGTGGCTCGGGGTTACCGCTAATGGGACTGAATTTTAACCCCAAGCCACACTCGGGAAAACCGCCAGGGGGGCTACAGCGGAAGTTCCATTTTTGGGTGGAACTCCGCTTTAATGGCTGGTCCCAAAGCAGCATGGCTTTACTGTGTGAGGATTATGTTCAGCTAATCTGACTGAATGTTTTGGACAAACGCTTTGAACCAGGTTGGTGCTGTGAACATAGCTTATCTTGATTTAGGCAAGTCATTTAATACAGTTCCATATAATCTTATATATAAAAAAATAGTTGTTCGATCTCAGACCTATAGCTGGTTAAATTGATACACAGTTTGCTAAAGGATAGATATCATTGTGTGGTTGTATATGGGTTCAGATGTAATAGGGACCAGTCATTAGTGGTGAACCACAATGTTCTCTAATATGCCCTGTTCTTTTTAATCTGCTTGTTAGTTATATAACTAAAGGATCGATGTGCATGGTATATCTTTTTTGCTGATGAAAGCTGTGGAATAGTGTTGATATTCGTGGAGGTGTTTGTGGCACAAATTGTGTTTAGAACACAAATAAGCATTGCTGGAAAGTTGATCAAAGCAGTGAAAACCACTATTCAGCATTTTTAAAGGGAAAAATAATGCACTTGAGAAAAAAAAAATCCTATGATAGAGTTCAATATTGGTGTGTACTGGTCACAACTACAGTGGGAAATGTTTTTTTAGATATGCTTATTTATGTGGCCTGGCAGTGGGGAAAGTGAATAGAATTATGGGGTATATCACTATTTACAGTGGGGACGGAAAGTATTCAGACCCCTTTAAATTTTTCACTCTGTTATATTGCGTTCATTTTCTAAAATCATTTAAAGTTCATTTTTTTCCTCATTAATGTACACACAGCACCCCATATTGACAGAAAAACACAGAATTGTTGACATTTTTGCAGATTTATTAAAAAAAGAATAACTGAAATATCACATGGTCCTAAATATTCAGACCCTTTGCTCAGTAATTAGTAGAAGCACCCTTTTGATTTAATACAGCCATGAGTCTTTTTGGGAAAGATGCAACAAGTTTTTCACACCTGGATTTGGGGATCCTCTGCCATTCCTCCTTGCAGATCCTCTCCAGTTCTGTCCGGTTGGATGGTAAACATTGGTGGACAGCCATTTTTAGGTCTCTCCAGAGATGCTCAGGTAAACCTTCGGCCCAGTCTGAGGTCCTGAGCACTCTGGAGAAGGTTTTCGTCCGGGATATCCCTGTACTTGGCCGCATTCATCTTTCCCTCAATTGCAACCAGTCGTCCTGTCCCTGCAGCTGAAAAACACCCCCACGGCATGATGCTGCCACCACCATGCTTGACTGTTGGGACTGTATTGGACAGGTGATGAGCAGTGCCTGGTTTTCTCCACACATACCGCTTCGAATTAGGGCCAAAAAGTTCTATCTTGGTCTCATCAGACCAAAGAATCCTATTTCTCACCATCTTGGAGTCCTTCAGGTGTTTTTTAGCAAACTCCATGCGGGCTTTCATGTGTCTTGCACTGAGGAGAGGCTTCCGTCGGGCCGCTCTGCCATAAATACCCGACTGGTGGAGGGCTGCAGTGATGGTTGACTTTCTACAACTTTCTTCCATCTCCCGACTGCATCTCTGGAGCTCAGCCACAGTGATCTTTGGGTTCTTCTATACCTCTCTCACCAAGGCTCTTCTCCCCCGATAGCTCAGTTTGGCCGGACGGCCAGCTCTAGGAAGGGTTCTGGTCATCCCAAACGTCTTCCATTTAAGGATTATGGAGGCCACTGTGCTCTTAGGAACCTTAAGTGCAGCAGAAATTTTTTGTAACCATGGCCAGATCTGTGCCTTGCTACAATTCTGTCTCTGAGCTCTTCAGGCAGTTCCTTTGACCTCATGATTCTCATTTGCTCTGACATGCACTGTGAGCTGTAAGGTCTTATATAGACAGGTGTGTGGCTTTCCTAATCAAGTCCAATCAGTATAATCAAACACAGCTGGACTCAAATGAAGGTGTAGAACCATCTCAAGGATGATCAGAAGAAATGGACAGCACCTGAGTTAAATATATGAGTGTCGCAGCAAAGGGTCTGAATACTTAGGACCATGTGATATTTCAGTTTTTCTTTTTTAATAAATCTGCAAAAATGTCAACAATTCTGTGTTTTTCTGTCAATATGGGGTGCTGTGTGTACATTAATGAGGAAAAAAAATGAACTTAAATGATTTTAGCAAATGGCTGCAATATAACAAAGAGTGAAAAATTTAAGGGCGTCTGAATATTTTTCGTCCCCACTGTAGATTCCAAGCAGAACAGAGCTCCTGATTCCCCTAGATAGATATTTAGTTTGACATAATTTTAGAATACTGCATCTAATGCCGTGTACACACGACCGGTTTAGCCGTCGGCATAAACTCCGAAGGTTTCTCCGATGGAATTCCATTCAATCAATCTTGCATACACACGGTCAATCCAAAGTCCGACCAAAGTCCGACCGTCCAGAACGCGGTGAAGTACAGCACGTACAACAGAACTAGAAAAAGGAAGTTCAATAGCCAGTAGCCAATAGCTTCCGTCTTGTACTTGCTTCAGAGAAAGCGTCGTTCCCGATAGGAATTGGTTCCGTCTGAAATATTTAGAGCATGTTCTAATTGTAGGTCTGTCAGGATTTTCGAAAAAAGGAAGTCTGATGAGGCCTACACTCGATCGGAATAGACGATGAAAAGATTCCGTCTGACTTTTTCTGTCGGACATTCCGCTCGTGTGTACAGGGCATAATACTGCATCAAACAAAAAGATTTTCATAAGTCTAGAGAAGAGCAACAAAAATAGTGAAGGCTTGAGGGTAACACAAGTCAGGGAAGTTGCACTGACTTTTGTACAGTCTCGAGGAAAGAAAGGAAAAGGGGGACATGACAAACCATTAAATACACTATATTACCAAAAGTATTGGGACGTCTGCCTTTACACGCACATGAACTTTAATGGTATGCCAGTCTTAGTCCGTAGGGTTAAATTTTGAGTTGTTCCACCCTTTGCAGCTATAACAGCTTAGGCTCTTCTAGAAAGGCTGTCCATAAGGTTTAGGATTGTGTCTATAGGAATGTTTGACCATTCTTCCAGCAGCAAATTTGTGAGGTGAGGGAATTAATGTGGACGAGAAGGTCTGGTTCGCAGTCTCCACTCTAATTCATCCCAAAGGTGTTCTATCTGGTTGAGGTCAGGACTCTGTGCAGGCCAGTCAGGTTCCTCCATCCCAAACTCGCTCATCTATGTCTTTATAGACCTTGCCTTGTACACTGGTCCACATCATTTGGTGGAGGGGGGATTGTAGTGTGGGGTTGTTACTCAGGGCTTGGGCTTGGTCCCTTATTTCAAGTGAAGGGAACTCTTAAGGCATCAGCATAACAAGACATTTTGGACAATTTCATGTTCCCAACTTTGTGGGAACAATTTGGGGATGGCCCCTTCCTGTTCCAACATGACTCGCACCAGTGCACAAATCAAGGTCTATAAAAGACATGGATTAGCGAATTTGGGGTGGAGGAACTTGACTGGCCTGCCCTCAACTCCATAGAACACCTTTGCAATGAATACGAGCGGAGACTGTGAGCCAGGCCTTCTCATCCACATCAGTGCCTGTCCTCACAAATGCACTTCTGCAAGAATGGTCAAACATATCCATAGACACACTTTTAAATCCTATGGACAGCCTTCCCAGAAGAGTTGAAGCTGTTAAAACTGCAAAGGGTTGGCCAGCCCAATATTGAACCCTACGAACTAAGACTGGGATGCCATTAAAGTGGATGTAAACGCAATTCATGAAATTTGAGCTGGGCACATATATCTGTAGTGTTTTCTTAACTCTCTCCAAAGCACCCGTGTGTTTTTTGGCAGAGGAGATAAAAGCAGCTTGAAGTTTGGGTCATGGGAGGTTGCTCTAAATAGATTAGCAGAGTGTTGCTCGATTCAGAGCAGAGCTCTGCACATTACTTCCTTCCTTTGCCAATGTGGAGTGGGGGGGGGGGCGTGCCTTTCCTCCAATCAGCTGTCTTGGCTGTATGCCAATAATACACTCCCACTGCTGAACAGGAAGAGAAAATCTGTAACAATGTGCACTTTCTAAAGAATATATAAAGCTGAAGACAGCAGATATACATGCAAAACATATGAAGGGAGATTTGTTTCATATCTGTGTATCATCTGAGGCTGTTCACATCACAGGGTATATGTGAGGGTTTACATCCACTTTAAAGTTCATGTGCGCGTAAAGGCAGGCATCCCAATACATTTGGTAATATAGTGTACATTAATGCCGCGTACACACAATCGCACATTCCGACAACAAAATCCATTTTTTCCGACGGATGTTGGCTCAAAATTGTCTTGCATACACACGGTCACACAAATCTTGTCGGAATTTCCAAACGTCAAGAACGCGGTGACGTACAACACGTACGACGAGCCGAGAAAAATGAAGTTCAATAGCCAGTGCGGCTCTTCTGCTTGATTCCGAGCATACGTGGAATTTTGTGCGTCGGAATTTTGTACACACGATCGGAATTTCCGACAACAGATTATGTTGTCGGAAAATTTGAGATCCAGATCTCAAATTTTGTTTGTCGGAATTTCCGATGGAAAATGTCCGATGGAGCCTACACACGGTCTGAATTTCCAACAACAAGCTCTCATCGAACATTTCCCATCGGAAAATCTGACCGTGTGTACGCAGCATAAGAGTGTGGTTCAAGAGTAAGGATGAGCTCTGGCGTGTTCGTATACTGCACGCGCTGAGCCCGCCAAGAAGTCGGCACGGCGCTGCGCTAATCACAGGCAGTGAGACATTTCCCGATCTCTGCAGCCGCACATCGGGAAATGTCTCACTGCTTGTGATTAGCGCTGTGCAGTGCCGAATTCCTGGCGGGCTCGGCGCGTGCAGCATACGAACACGCCAGAGCTCATCCTTATTCAAGAGGGCAGTATTTTTAATATGAAGCTAACATAAATGACATGGGGACATGACCTCAAACAAGCAAGAGGAAAGTTTATATCTAGGGATGAGCCGAACACCCCCCGGTTCGGTTCGCACCAGAACCTGCGAACGGACCGAAAATTCGCACGAACGTTAGAACCCCATTGACGTCTATGGGACTCTAACGTTCGAAATCAAAAGTGCTCATTTTAAAGGCTAATTTGCATGGTATTGTCCTAAAAAGGGTTTGGGGACCCGGGTCCTACCCCAGGGGACATGTATCAATGCAAAAAAAAACTTTTAAAAACGGCCGTTTTTTCGGGAGCAGTGATTTTAATGATGCTTAAAGTTTAAAAAAAAGTGAAATATTCCTTTAAATATCGTACCTGGGGTATGTCTATAGTATGCCTGTAAAGTGGCGCGTGTTTCCCGTGCTTAGAACAGTCCCTGCACAAAATGTCATTTTTAAAGGAAAAAATCTCATTTAAAACTGCTTGCGGGTTTAATGTAATGTCGGGTCCTGGCAATATGGATGAAAATCAGTGAGACAAATGGCATGGGTACCCCCCCCCCCCCCAGTCCATTACCAGGCCCTTTGGGTCTTGTATGGATATTAAGGGGAACCCCGCACCCAAATTAAAATAAGGAAAGGTGTGGGGCAACCAGGCCCTATATACTCTGAACAGCAGTATACAGGCGGTGCAAACAAGACAGGGACTGTACACACTGTGAGCAGGACGCACCGCACTAACTTGTAGGTTTAGCTGAACACTATGAGGTGGACGCACCACACTAACTTGTAGGTTTAGCTGAACACTGTGAGCAGGACGCACCGCACTAACTTGTAGTTTTAGCTGAACACTGTGAGCAGGATGCACCGCAAGACAAGCCTGCCTGTCAGGAACGGATCTAGTTAAACTGAATACAGTGTATATATATATATATATATATATATATATATATATATATATATATATATATATATATATATATATATATATATATGCAACACATGGGATGCATATATATACACACACAATACACTGTAAGTGCAGCTAACTGACTGACTGTTCTGCCTAATCTATCTAACTCAAATCAAATGACACTGTCTGTCTCTCTCTCTCTCTATCTATGAACGCCGAAAACACACACTACACAGGGCCGCCGTGCAGGCGTGCTTATACAGTGTGGGGCGTGTACTAAATCCCCTGAGCCATAATTGGCCAAAGCCTCCTTGGCTTTGGCCAATTACGGCTCTCTGTTCAGACGGCGCTGTGATTGGCCAAGCAAGCGGGTCATAGTGCATGCTTGGCCAATCATCAGCCAGCAATGCACTGCGATGCCGCAGTGAATTATGGGCCGTGACGCGCCACACGAATTTGGCGCGAACGGCCCATATCGTTCGCAATTCGGCGAACAGACGATGTTCAAGTCGAACATGGGTTCGACTCGAACATGAAGCTCATCCCTATTTAGAACTAACCTTAGAAAGAATTTTTTATCAAAAGAGTAGTTGAAGCTTGGAAAAGACTTTCAGCAGCAGTAATAAGAAAGTCAACAGTAATGCCCCGTACACACGGTCGGACTTTGTTCGGACATTCCGACAACAAAATCCTAGGATTTTTTCCAACGGATGTTGGCTCAAACTTGTCTTGCATACACACGGTCACACAAAGTTGTTGGAAAATCTGATCATTCTAAACGCGGTGACGTAAAACACGTTCGTCGGGACTATAAACGGGGCAGTGGTCAATAGCTTTCATCTCTTTATTTATTCTGAGCATGCGTGGCACTTTGTCCGTCGGATTTGTGTACACACGATCGGAATTTCCGACAACGGATTTTGTTGTCGGAAAATTTTATAGCCTGCTCTCAAACTTTGTGTGTCGGAAAATCCGATGGAAAATGTGTGATGGAGCCTACACACGGTCGGAATTTCTGACAACAAGGTCCTATCACACATTTTCCGTCGGAAAATCCGATCGTTTGTACGGGGCATTAGAGAATTTAAACATGAGTCAAACAAACATAGATCAATAGACAAGAAGAAAAAAAAAGTAGACTTGAAGGACTACTTGGTCTTTTTCTGCAGTCACTTTTCAACATTTTGAAAAACCAAGATATACTGTACATTTCCACTAAATACCTGATATTTAAATCTTAACATTATACAATATGTATTATGACGTGGGAGGCCAAGGCAATGTGGGAATGTTTAGGATGATCAATTATGCAATATCAATTGGATCTATAACTAGTTTAGAATCTCTGTCCCTATAGTCTGTAGAAAGAATCCTTTGTACCATAAGCTGATAGATTCTCATTTCTTTCCCTGTGACTTGAGCATACGTTATCTGTTATGTAAATAGGATATCCATTCTCTGTGAAATTTATCACAAGTGTGAACTATTTCTTTTATCTTATGAGGAAAAACATAAACCCTGTATAAGGTGATTGGGAAACACAACAATAGATATAATACTGTACATTAGCCCCACAACTGAATCCATTTGCAAAAAAAAAACAATGATGTCTTCTGTTAATTACAAAAAATTAGGAGCTGTATTATAAAGGATAAGGGATAGCTCTATCCACTTTCTAAAAGACCCCAGAGTGTTGAATTTATACTGTATTCCGCATTTTACAATTCCCGGGAAGCAGCAGTAATATATGATGACTTTTTTGGGGGAGGGGGTGCTGGCAAGATATTTAACATTTTTTTGTCTTTTTCTTCAAATACCTTCTGTAAAATGAGATGATTGTATAACAATAACATCCGTGAAGTTTGAATTTGCAATGAAACAAAGTGACAAAGTACGTAAAACATGGTTAAATTAAACATTAATGTGTCAGTTGTGGTACATCCATCATAGTGGAAGGAAAAAAAGCTAAAGAAAAAGGGGGAATCTGTTTAAATTGTGAGTAGCAATTGCTTTGGACAGATGATTGGTTGCCTAAGAAGTAAAGGAGAGATAGAGAAAAGGAAAAACAGAAGAAATAGTATGAATAGATTTGAGACAGAAAGGATGGGATGAAGGGTGGTGAGGAAAGGTAGGGATAAGGTCTTGGGTATACTGTATGTTTTGAGGGGGGATAAGGGAGTAAGTGGCACAGTATCAAGATTTGTACCCTGGGACAAACCTGTTTATTTGGCAAAGGGGGCTGTTCTTTATTTAAATTATACCAAAGTAAATATTTATTCATTTGTCTCTTTTGCTTTTTTGGCATCCCATTTTTTTTACTTTAGGGATAGGATACTGTCATAAAAAAGACCCTATATTTTCAAGGTCCAATATAGGGGTTGTGCATTGGAACCAAAGCATGGGTCATCCAACACTCTCAAAGACACTGACAGAGACTACACCATTAGAATGGGGGAAGATATGAGACATGGGCTGCCAGAGGAGTGATTGTAATAGTTCTTCTCTTGCACTGTTATTTTGATTTGTTTAGGGATCTGACAGTGCCCCTTAAATTGCCTATTTTGTTTTAAAATAAAGAAGCAGCTCTTGCTACAATACTCTTTGAGTTCAAGTTGGGCTTATCATTGTGGACAAGTCATCAATGTCAGCTTGGGCTTACAGGAGAATCCTCCAGAGAGTGACACCATGCCATTATTTGGCACTGCTGTCTACATTATTTTGGATCTGCCCACCTCTGAAGGAAGAAGAAAAAGAAAAGGACCTGTGAAGGGGATTGGGTTGCAAATGGAGGAAAAAGGGGGAGGGGGATGCTGGATTTCTTATAAAAAATTTTTAAAAAATGTATACTATAAAGTACCTAATGTGTGGACCTTTGCTGCAGATGGTAAGCTAACATATTTTTACAAAATGCAAACTAATATCCCATGACTTTGTGTTTTGTTTTTTTGGGAAGTAAATGAAAATATGCATTTAAAATGCAGACAGACCTGTCTGCTTAGTAAATGTTACAGGCAAGGGGTTGGTTTACAAGCATTATCCATTCACAATTTTCTTTTGCATTTTAGTATATTGCTTTTAGCAACCAAAGAGTTAATTGAGTGTAGTCTATGACCAAGCTCAGAGGCCACTAAAGCTGCAGGAAAGTTAGATAATGATTTTGCAGGTAAAGGCATTGAGGTGCACTTATCACCTCAGCAGTCAGAATTGGCAATCAATAATGCAATTTGACCAATAAAACCGCATAACTGTGGACAAATCCTCTCAGGCTAGAGCAGTGGAGGGCACCCAGCAGAGCTAAGGAACACTCACCCCAGAACTGTTAGTGGATCGTGAGCTGGAGAGACCCAATACAGCAGGAATGTTCCATGGTTATTTAGGATCTGATATGTTGCACCTCAAACAGGAACATCTCTCTAATACAAGGCAAAACAAACCAACTGCTGAAAGAATGGAATGTGTGTGTGTGTCAGAGTACTTAATTCATCAGCCTTAAGCCGACCACAGATGGATCAAAATTAGGCCAATTCAGCAGGGACTGGCCGAATTTTGATCCATCCATGAGCAGGCTAGTTGTACAGAACTCGATCTCTTGATTGAGTTCTGTACAACCAGCCTATCAGGGATTTTACACTTAATCAGTGCGGCCAGCTTAGCTGGCAATGCAGATCATGGTATTCTGATAGCAAGGAACTCTCGCCACTGTCAGAATACAATAGCTCAGTGTTGATGGATCAAATAAATATATATTTTTTTTTCGTTCAACCCACAGGTTGAATGAAAAAAATGCATTGTCTATGGCCTGCCTTACTAATAATGGAATCCATGATTCTAATAAACCTCCTTTAGAATGAGTCTTCAGAGATTGGGTCACACCTAAGGTTAAAGCATGGCTCTGGACCTAAAAGGTGGCTAACTAACACAGTACACAGATCTGGGTAGCTACACAAGACACTGGCTCAAGCAGATTGTAGATGAAGTCTTTACCAGGCTGGTCTTTGTTTTCTTGTTTTAGAATGCAATATAACCCCATTGTTTCTGAATCCTGTATTTCTCATTGAATGAGAAAGAAAAGCTTTTTGTTTACAGGCTCCAAAGCTAAAGCTACAATTTACCCAAAGAAGTAGATAACTGGTAAGCAGTGACCCATGCAAGTGACTTACTGTCCCTCTAAAAATATCTATGTAGGTTACACTTATATTTAATAGAATACATACACATTTAATGTCAATATTGAACTTGTTTTGGGAGACAATCAATGTTCCAGCCTCCAGTCTATGGTAATTCTAATCACGCGTCCAGGGAGGGCTCAATATTGCTTATCAACAGGTATCGCCTGCTTTCAGCAGGAGACATTGAGCAATCCTAAGCTGTCCATAGATGGATTGAATTTTAGCAGGGACTGTCCAAACTTCAATCCATCTAAAGCCAGGTTGGTTGCACTGAAGTCTAAAAGGGGGGAATTTTTTATGGACTTTAAAAATGAGGAATATGGTCAAATGAGCATACACCTCCATCCCTATTAATTGTTAAAAAAAAAAGGGGGGATTTGGGACTTTGAGTGAGATCCAGGAAGTGTCCAGCATGAAATGAGGGACCATGCCTCCCGCAAGACTGCAATATACTGTATACCCACCAAGGCCAAGATCGGAACAACTTTAGAGCTGATATGTAAGTCATTTTGGGGTGTTTGGTTTTCTCCTCCCCCGACATCCTTATTTATATTTATTGGGGTAATTTGGAATGTTTGCTATAGATACGCATTTTGCACTTGCTTCTGAAGAAGTGGATCTTCATCCACGAAAAGCGTCTAGCTTTTAAATGCAGTTTTTTATTCAATCATGCGTTTACATTATACCCTTTTCTTTGATTTTATGTATCATGTGCAATAATGTAATTTTTTACATTTGTCTATTATATGTCCATCAGCTTGTCATATCTGCTATGTACCATGTCCCATGTGTATTTATATGAATAAACTCCCTAATAATTGTGCAATTTATTTATTTTTGTCTAACACATATCTCGCTGAAAGTCCCAAATCCCCCCTTCTTCTTAATGGTTGTACTGAAGTCAATCCATCGACTTCAGTAAAACCAGCCTGTCTGATTTTTTGCATGCACCGGCAGCTACAGTGCCTTGAAAAAGTGTTCATACCCCTCGATATTTGATATTTTTGTCATGTTACAACCAAAAACGTAGATGTATTTTATTGGGATTTTATGTGATAGACCAACACAAAGTAGCACATAATTGTGAAGTGGAAGGAAAATGAAAAATGGTTTTCAAAATTTTTTACAAATAAATATGTGAAAAGTGTGGCATGCATTTGTATTCAGCCTCCTTAACTCTGATACCCCTAACTAAAATCTAGTGGAACCAATTCCCTGCAGAAGTCACCTAATTAGTAAATAGAGTCTACATGTGTGCAATTTAATCTCAGTATAAATACAGCTGTTCTGTGAAGCCCTCAGAGTTTTGTTAGAGAACCTTAGTGAACAAACAGCATCATAAAGGCCAAGGAACACACCAGACATGTCAGGGATAAATTTGTGGAGAAGTTAAAAGCAGGGTTAGGTTATAAAAAAAATATCCCAAGCTTTGAACATCTCACGGAGCACTGTTCAATCCATCATCCGAAAATGGAAAGAGTATGGCACAAATGCAAACCTACCAAGACATGGCCGTCCACCTAAACTGACAGGCCGGGCAAGGAGAGCATTAATCAAAAAAGCAGCCAAGAGGCCCATGGTAACTCTGGAGAATCTGCAGAGATTCACAGCTCAGGTGGGAGAATCTGTCCACAGGACAACTATTAGTCGTGCACTCTACAAATCTGGCCTTTATGGAAGAGTGGCAAAAAGAAAGCCATTGTTGAAAGAAAGCTATAAGAAGTCCCATTTGCAGTTTGCGAAAAGAAATGTGGGGACACAGCAAACATGTAGAAGAAGGTGCTCTGGTCGTTTGAGACCAAAATTTAACTTTTTGGCCTAAAAGCAAAACGCTATGTGTGGCGGTAAACTAACACAGCTCATCACCCTGAGCACACTATCCCCACTGTGCAACATGGTGGTGACAGCATTATGTTATAGGGATGCTTTTCTTCAGCAGGGACAGGGAAGCTGGTCAGAGTTGATGAGAAGATGGATGGAGCCAAATACAGGGCAATCGTAAAAGAAAACCTGTTAGAGTCTGCAAAAGACTTGAGACTGGGGTGGAGATTCATCTTCTTGCAGGACAATGACCCTAAACATACAGCCAGAGCTACAATGAAATGGTTGAGATCAAAGCATATTCATGTGTTAGAATGGACCAGTCAAACTTCAGACCTAAATCCAATTGAGAAACTGTAACAAGACTTACAAATTGCTGTTCACAGATACTCACCATTCAGTCTGATAGAGCTTGAGCTATTTTGCAAAGAAGAATGGGCAAAAATGTCACTCTGTAGACAACGCTGGTACAGACATCCCCGAAAAGACTTGCAGCTGTAAATGCAGCTAAAGGTGGTTTTACAAAGTATTGGCCCAGGGGGCTGAATACAAACGTACGCCACACTTTTTACATACTTGTTTGTAAAAAAAATTAAAATCATTTATCATTTACCTTTCACTTCACAATTATGTGCCACTTTGTGTTAGTCTATCACAAAAAATCCCAATAAAATATATTTATGTTTTTGGTTGTAACATGACAAAATGCGGAAAATGTCAAGGGGTACGAATACTTTTTCAAGGCACTGTATAGCCACTAGCAGTGATCATTGTGTTCTGCTATCAGGGAAGGATCCCTGCTGGCAGAAAAAAATTGCAATGTGGGAGAGATTGCGCCATCGTGTGGGGGAATTGAACAATTTTCTTTCCTTCCACCTGTGGAAAATTGTATAATGTATGGCTTGCCTTAGCTTCACATTAAATAGTCACTTTAACACCTAAAACTGATAAATCAGCCACTATATGTGCATAGTGTATGTACAATTAACACACACATTTATACATGCAAAAAAAATTGTTTATGGGGTCATAAAAGCTGTAATATAAGACATTTGTTAATGAGGAAAATCCTGTATGAAGTATACCTGGCAAATAAATGACTAGGCTATGTTCATGGTACAAGTCTGCTCTATAGACAGGCATACTCCTACCACTGCTTTAACAAACTGACATGAACTAGAGCACAAGAACATGCTGCACTGTACAAACAGACTTTTTATTTCTTGCGAAATGCCAACAAAAGTACACTTTTCTTTATTATGAAAGCATTTGTCAATCAGCCAATACTTTTTTAAACTTTAATGTATAACAAATACTCTAATTTAATAGATTCTAGTTGAATAAATGCATGAGGTCTTTTCATATAGAAGAAAGACTGAAGCAAACTCATTTTAGATATATTAAAGCTAATTATATATAAGAAAAAGAAATGTAGTAGTGCTTTTGATGGCAACCACTCAGATTGTAGCTTTTATCTTTTAAAGCTGAACTCTAAACAGATGCACAATTTCATCCAGTTATATACCGTACATTTAAATTAATAAGTGTGTTTTCAGAGTACCTGTATACTACATGAGTACAGCATGTCTTGACTTTTGCCTTCTGTACATGAGAGGGAGCGACAGCATTTTTTTTTTTTACACTGTTGCTTTAAATTTTTTTAAATCACTTTTATTGCTGTCACAAAGGAATGTAAACATCCCTTGTGACATCAATAAGCTAATGACAGGTATTGTTCAAGTTTCTCTGGTACTTTATTTTTTATTGTGTAACAGATATAGTGTAGTATACCTGGAGTAATCATCTATAAAAGTGAAAAAAATAATCTTCTTTCCTTTGGTCATTTTTTCCATTGGACCGCAAAGATCTGAATTAATTAAGTCCAGAGGTTTCTCATTTTTACTTTTATACAGCTGGTGTATTTCATTGCTTGAGCACATGGACTCGTTTTTATTCCACTTGCATAGTCATTCTCAATTAATTTCTTTATTATGCCAGAACGTCTGTACCATGTGTGAATACATTTTGAATGTTTTTCCTCCTTGGCAGTATTAACCATCCCATTGCAGTTCAGCTGATACAGTTTATCTGTAATTTTAGCCTTTGCAAGTAAGATATCCCCTTTTGTGATGGCACAACTGTCATTTTGGAAGGTCACTACATAGTCTTGTTTAGTTTCAAGAGCAGGGACATAGAGGACATTTTTCACAGGTATCTTTCTGGTGACACTCTGGGAAATAGGACAGTAAAGAAAATTGTCTCCTATTGCTTCTAATTCCATTATTTTCCCAGTAGCTGTGGTGATTTTTTTTTCTGTTTTACTCTGGTCAAGGTAAATAAAGACATTTCTGTCTTTTTTCCTGTAACGCATAGCTCCCGAATCACCACACCAATCATGCAAAGATGAGGTGCGACTTTTGAATTGGAAAAACATATTCATTATGTAAAATAAAATTGGTTTCTTGCTTCACACTTTAGGCTTTTTGTAGTTTAGTTTGTTTTTTCATTCTAGTTTTCTAGAATCTGCAATCTGCTTTTGGCCCTACAGAACAAAGAAGAGAGAGAGAGAGAGAGAGAGAGAGAGAGAGAGAGAGAGAGAGAGAGAGAGAGAGAGAGAGAGAGAGAGAGAGAGAGAGAGAGAGAGAGAGAGAGAGAGAGAGAGAGAGAGAGAAGAGAGAAGAGAGAGAGAGAGAGAGAGAGAGAGAATGACTTCTAGAGTTGGGCGAACAGTTCGAGCCGAGCAAGGGTTTGGCCCGAACATCTCCTGTTCGCCCGATCAGTAAACACCCAAATTTGCGGGGCTGTCACGTACCTTACAGCGGAGCCCGAAATGATGAGGGTGGCCTCTTGCATGGTTCCGGTCCAAGCACCCCTGGTGGTAGGTACAGGGAGTGCGAGGGCAGCGAAAGGGTGCAGGTGCTTGCAGGCAGGAGGCTGGAGCTTGGAGATACAGGAACCTCTGCTGAGGAGATATGGAAACTGATCACCAGACTTGTTCAGCGGGAGCCAGATCAGGATCAACTGCAGAATCAGGAACAGGCTGGAGTCGGCAACAGGCTGGCAGCGGGGTACCAAATCAGAAGGCAAAACCGTAGTCAGAAACAGGCAGAGGTTGGCAACGTATGGGCAGCGGGGTACAGAATCAGAAGGCAGAGCCGTAACCATAAGTCCAAGCCAAGGTCAGTATTGCAGGTAGAGGCAGGTTCAGCAGGCAGTGGAGATCCAAGAGAATGGTCAGAAGATAGCCGGGTTTTCAGAAACAAGGTCAGTCAGGCAGAGTAACAACAGGAACACAGGAACAAGCTGGAGACAATCCAGCACTGATGCTAGGCAGACTCTGTTTATATAGGGTGCTGTGTGCCAGGATTCGCATGAGTGTTAGTGCGCGTGCGCATGCGCATTGGCACATTGGCACATGCGCGTTAGCACATTAGACCTTAGCACATAGGCACATGCGCATTAGCACATTAGCGCTTTGGCACTCGTGGGTGCGCATTAGCGCGCGTTCGCATAGAGGTGCCATTGTGCATGTCCACCCTGGATCTCATTTGCCTCTGGCTACGGTTCCGTGCATGCACATTGGCATTAGCGAAACGATGATTGGCAGCTGCTTGGTGCTTGCTGTGCGAGTTCTCTGACATGGGTGCTCGGCAAGATGTTTGCCCGCTCAGTGCTCACAATTCACTTCGCATTGCACAGTGCATTCTAAAGCCCTAACTGGATGAAGCAATGCACCTACCGCTGGTCACGGAAAGCTTTTGCAGTGTGTTGTTGGAGTGGAGATACACTATATTGTCAAAAGTATTGAGACACCTTCTTTACACGCACATGAACTTTAATGGCATCCCAGTTTTAGTTCATAGGGTTCACTATTGAGCTGGTCCACCCTTTTCAGCTACAGCGTCAACTCTTCTGGGAAGGCTGTTCACAAGGTTTAGGAGTGTGTCTATGGGAATGTTTGACCATTCTTCCAGACGTGCATTTGTGAGGTCAGGCACTGATGTTGGAGAGAAGGCTGGTTTGCAGTCTCTGCTCTAATTCTTCCCAAAATAATTTTGTTGGGTTGAGGTCAGGACTCTGTGCAGGCCAGTCAAGTTCCTCCACCCTATCATGCGTGTCCTAATGGACCTTGCTTTGTGCACTGGTGCGCTGTCATGTTGGAACAGGAAGGGGCCATCCCCAAACTGCTCCCATAAAGTTGGGAGCATGAAATTGTCCAAAATGTCTTGGTATGCTGACGCCTTAAGAGTTCCCTGCACTGGAACTAAGGGGCAAAGCCCAACCCCTGAAAAACAGCCCCACACTATAATCCCCCTTCCACCAAATGATTTGGACCAGTGCACAAATAAAGGTCAATAAAGATATGGATGAGCGAATCTTAAGCTGCCCTTGTGCTGTGCTGAGCTCCTGGTGTATTTTTAAAGAGAAATCGATTATCGATTGATATTTATGTGCCAAGATGGGAGCTCTGTTAGATTGGTATTAGGGATAACATGTCACAGAGGGACCTTGAAAAGTAAATGTGGCTTCCACATATCATTGCAAATGTATGCAACTAAAGCCTATGTTTTTAATGTAAATTGTTGACACAGTGTGAAGCAAGCATGTCAAACTCTAATTCATCAGCATTATGGTTGCCCTTACAGGGTGGGTTGTATCTGTAAGACTAGATGGCCAGGGCACTCCAACCCCCCTTACATCAGATGTCAAAAGCCCACCCACTTTCAGAGGTCAATAGTCCCCCACCCTCCTTTACATCACAGTGCACCCCCCCTCCTTACCTTGTGCTGCCTTTAGGAAGAAGCTGTGGGCAGAGACCAGGGGAGGTGGAGATGAGGGGGTGCTGGGGCTTTACAGAGAGGTGCAGGATCTGGCGGAGGAGTTCTATCCTCCTCTTTGCTGCCGACTGCTGAGACAAAGTGGGGGCAGAGACGGGGGGTGCTGCAGCTCAAGGAAAGGTGCAAGGGCCACATGAAATGGCCTCACGGGACAAATTCTGCCCGCAGGACTTGTGTTTGACACGTGTGGTGTATAGCATTTCTGCAGTCAATATACAGGAGATAAAAAGAGGGGAAGTGGTGAAAATTTAATTCTTTAACAAATTTAGAGACTACATCCCAAATTTATGGCGGGTGTCATTACCTAAAACTTTATGTACCAAAAAAGATAAAAATGCACTTTTGTAATATATCTCCAAAAATATGTAAATGGCTTTATTGTATCCAGATTTTATAATATACTGTATATCTACCCCACCTTACAAATAAAATGTACCCTTTTCAGGCTAAGCAATACAAATATATAGTCATAAATGTATCACAAATGTGCAATGTAAAGATATTTGTTTCAAAATGAATGCAATAATGAATATTTCCTGGCCCAGCTCACGCCAACACATAACGGGTTAACAGCTTCTTTGGAGCCCCACATGACCACATGTTCCAAGCTGAATAAAAGACAGCCCCTCCCCCAACTAAGATGTTTTGGTCATGCTCCAGGCCACCTGTTGATTGCAGTTGGTAAGTAATTTGTTTGCTGCATCCCCCCCGCCGAACCTACCCCTCCATGTTCAGCCTCTCATGGAGTTGGAGGACTCTGAATGCTGGAGGTAAATCCTTCTAAAAACTGGGTGCCCTTTGTGCCAGGGCCGCGTGTAAAATGATGCTTAAACAGGATTGATATTGTACAGGTGTGGTATTATAAGAGCTCTGCAATGTCATCATTGCCTCGCCCTTGTTTTTTTTCCCTGTCTTTTTATATGCAGCTCACCTCACTGCTCTCCTGGCTTTATTGTCAGTCTGAGAGCGGCTGCGAAGGATGTCACAGAGGGAGGGGAGATGGGTAGCACGGGATGGGAACCGCAAGATGCTATGCAATGGTGTAAATGATCTTGGAGGTCTGCAGAGGATAGGGCTTCTGCCCCTCTCTCTGCAGTCCTGCTAGGTAAAGGACTTATTATTAAAAGTGCTTTTGCGCTACTATGGATACGTGGGTATATAGTGTAGTTGTAAATGTGTGCAGCAAAATCTAAAGTGTAACACAAAACACTCAACAAATGAAAAATTTATAAAGTGATTTCGCGCAAATAGTGATCAATAAATATAAATATGAACTTCAGGTGAGTATTGATAGTAATCAATTGTCCTTAAACCAGTGATAACTGCAATAAGATAAAATAAAATTGCTAAATGTGGACAATAAATTAAATTATATTTTTACCATGTGTTGACTCACAGTGCTTCTGGTGGTTTTATATATAATACAAATGCCCTGGTATGGGTGAACTTGGGTACATAAAACCTGGTAAAGTTGTAATCAGTGCACTTCAAATTATGTACATAATATCAATAAAGAAGTCCAGTATTTCTTGCATAGAATGGAGAATAATATGATTCAGTAGTGTGGGTGATTTTTTCTTAGTTCTACTGTAGCTCCTTTATTAGTCTGGTCTTCCAGAACTCTTACCTCCTATGTGAGTTATAACATGCAGTCACCACTAGGGGGATCTCCTGACTTCCCTGGACGAAAGACGTGTCTCCTCTGAATGCTGTACCACATCAATGTTTCCTCTCAGACCTCTATGTGGGTTATACCATGCAGTCACCACTAGGGGGATCTCCCGACTTCTCTATATGAAAGACGTGTCTCTTCTAGATGGTATACCACATCTATGTTTCCTCTCAGACTGCAGCGGCTCAGCGTCCAATCACACAGCTCAAGGCGGTACCTCAGTGCGGGGGGAAACAAAGGGGAGAAGGGGGAGGAAGAAGAAGGACGTCCAATTGTGTAGTATATCAGGTTAAAAGATATGTTTATTAAATATATTGGCATAAACCCTTAAACAAAGCAAGTTAAAATTGCACAGGGAACAAATTAGGCGTTGTTCCTCGCCTTCTCACGGCTCTATCCGGCCAATCCCTGTAAAGGACTTACCTCAGATTCTGACTGAGTCTCCTGTCTGCCTCTGGAGGTGCTGTCCTGGTTCCCCTGCTATGCTGTGTACTTCTGTGGGTTTGACAGTCTGACTGGTTTTTGACTCCGACTCTGACTGTGTTTGCTGCCTGAGCTCACTTGCTGCTGCTTCTGAAGTGAGTGGATGAAGGCAGATGGCTCTTAAGGAGACAGTGCACCTGTTTTTTGGTGAGATGTAATATGTTTTACTCCATATATTTTGTGCAAAAATGAGCTTGCCAAACCTGTTAGTGGCATAGAAGACTAGCAAAGGTAGGAGGGGGCAACGTGGGACATGGTTTTTAAAAAGGAAATTATGCAAATTAAAGGTGTTTTGCATTATTTTAGGAGCAGAAACCCTGAACGCAAATGCTCCAAAAAACATAAGACCCGCCAACGATCATCTTATCTTGACCAGGATGATGACACCTAACAGGTTGTCACATTCATTAAGCATGTGGTCAATACACTCTAAAGGAGTCGTTTCCACTTACCCTGTGAAAAGGACAGGATTCAGGAAATTGGCCAAGCACCCCATGTGGCACGGGCTCACATTCGTTTATGCCAGCATGATAGAGAATGCCTCACCCAGCTTAGGGTGCATTTTGGGCCTGCATGCAGTCTGCAATGGCAGAGAAATTAAATTGCACAGGTTACCTCACAAGGATGTGGTTTGTGCAAAATTCGAAGCCCTATTAAGGCGGCCATAGCAGAAAGTATGCTGCAAATATCCACGCCACAAGCGTGTTGTTGGAGGACGGTCTTTTCCCACAATGATAGAGTGTAAAGCGCTCGTTGATGGAGGACGGCCTTTTCCCACAATGATAGAGTGTAAATTGCTCGTTGATGGAGGATGGTCTTTTTCCACAATGATAGAGCTTAAAGTGCTTGTTGATGGAGCATGCCTTTATATAACTCAGTTGCCTTCAGAGATCCTATGGATGAGAAAGTGGACTTGTTTACACCAGATGCAGTCCAGTGCGTTTTTATTCTGCATCAAGAACGCATGGACAGTCTTTAGCTTTGATTACAATAACCTAGTTCACACCAGTACAGTGCATTCTAGTGCAGTCAACAAAAGTAGAATGTTGCATTGTTTCTGTATGGCACACATCTGGAAAGTGGCAAAACGCATTGAGAATGCATCAAAAACACTCATGTAGAAACACATATGGAATGAAGAAATTGTGGTGATCTGGCTATCAGGCTTGCACAGAATCTATACAGTGACAGATTTTGGCTGCCAACCAGCAATAGCGTTAACTTTGATATATAAACTTTAGAAATGGCATTACATTCAATACTGGAAACTGCAAAACTTGGCACATTGCCTGGAAGAGTTGAACCTGGCAATTGACTTTTGGTTGATGCACTTGATAGACCTAGTACAAGCACTGGTGCACTCAGTCACTGCTATGAGAGCATTGTGGTTACGCCACTGGAGGGCAGGCGGAACTTCTACTGTTTTGCATTACAGAGGAGGTCTAGCGCTAGAATTATTGCTCTCACTCTACGGATCGTGGCGATACCTCACATGTGTGGTTTGAACACCGTTTTCATATGCGGGCACTACTCACATATGCGTTCGCTTCTGCACACAAGCTCGGCGGGACGGGGGCGTGTTTTAAATGTTTTTTTTTCTTATTTATTTTACCGTTTTTTTTTTTGTTTTTTTTTAAACAGTGTAAAAATAAAAAGTAAAGTGCCACTTTTATTCATATTACAAGGAATGTAAACATCCCATAATAGAAAAAAAGCATGACAGGACCTCTTAAATATGAGATCTGGGGTCGAAAAGACCTCAGATCTCATATTTACACTAAAATGCAATAAAAAAAAAAATTGTCATTTAAAAAAATAAACAAAATAAATTGGCGCTTTAAGAGCTATGGGGGGATGTGACGTTTTGACGTCGCTTCCGCCCTGCAGTGTCATGGAGATGGGTGGGGGTCATCTTCCCCTCACTCGTCTCCATGTCAGCCCAGGGGACAGACGCCATCGCCTCCGCCGATGTCGATGTCTCCGGTAAGCGGTGGAGGGCACCGGATCGCCACGGGGGAGGCCCCTCTCCCTCCTCCGATAAAAGTGATCTCGTGGCAAATCCGCCGCAGAGACCACTTTTATATTGTACCAGACCGCCAGCCGAACACGGGGATACCGGGGTTATGGCAGCTAGCTGCTGCCATAACAATTATATCCGTCCCCAAAGTAGGGACGTACAACGGCGTGCGGCAGTCCGGAAGTGGTTAAGCGTTTATTTACCTTAATAAACTTAATTTCACCTATTTATGTCTGGTTCACTCTGTTGCAGTCCACACAGTTCTGGTCTTATCTGGTATATGACAGAATACCAGGGCCATCTCTGACCGGAAGTGGCTGCACAGGGGAACCATTTTAATTCGGTTTGGTTGCAAACATGAATGCCGATGAGGTTATTTATTTTTCTCTGCTGGCATCTGAAAGTGGTGATTATTGCCGCCAGGCTTTGAAAGGATGGTCTAGCGATCAGTTGTTTGCAACTATACGTTTGGCTCACTCCCTGGTCGATCAGGGTTATATATTGTTTGGGGAAGTGCAGCCTTTGATTAGGATCTGTACTGAGCTGGCCCTGCCCTGTATTCCAGAGGGCCGTGATGATTTCACTCCTCCTTTTGATATGTATCAGGTTGTATCCCTAGTATGGCTTTTTGAAGATGATTTTTGTGAGCACTTCTCAGCCTGTTCCCCGCAGGTGATTGCTGACTGCATTGTGTCTGCTCAGTCTTTTGTTAGACAGGGAGATTTAAAAGCACAGTTTGTACAACCTATACTTTCAGCATGGTCTGACATGGTGCAATCAGCTCCAGCCAAACAAACCACCTCTGCCACCAGACACCAGCCTACCCAAATGTATGTTTCCCCAACACCCATGTCAACCTCAGTTGCAGCTCAGTATACGCTGCTCCCAACCAAATACTCATATCCGGTCTGCTGCACCCCTCACCTACAGAGCTTCAGTGGCTAAGCCAAAGAAAAAACGAAAGTTTTTTCCAACCAAGACGATCCGGCCAGTAACCCAACCTGCCTCCTCACCAGCTAATCCAATCCAGTCTGACGTCCCAGTGCTTGCAACCCAGTCCGATGTCCCAATGCTTGCAACCCAGTCTGATGTCCCAGTGCCTGTTATCCAGTCCGATGTTCTGATGTTTGCTTTCCAGCCTGATGTCCTGGTACCTGCCTTCCAGCCAGAGGGGCCAGTGTTCCAGCCAGAGGGGCCAGTGTTCCAGCCAGAGGGGCCAGTGCCTACTTTGCAGCTTGGTGAGCCTGCTCTCCAGCCTGATGTGCCTGCTTTCCAGCCTGATGTGCCCGCTTTCCAGCCTGATGAGCCCGCTTTCCAGCCTGATGTGTTGCTGTCCACTGCCCAGCCTGATGTGTTGCTGTCTGCTGCCCAGCCTGATGTGTTGCTGTCTGCTGCCCAGCCTGATGTGTTGCTGTCTGCTGCCCAGCCTGATGTGTTGCTGTCTGCTGCCCAGCCTGATGTGTTGCTGTCTGCTGCCCAGCCTGATGTGTTGCTGTCTGCTGCCCAGCCTGATGTGTTGCTGTCTGCTGCCCAGCCTGATGTGCCACTGTCTGCTGCCTAGCCTGATGACCCAAAGCTTGCTGCCCAGCCTGTGCCTGCTGCTCAGCTTGATGTGCCTGTGCCTCTGCCCACTGCCCAGCTTGAAAGCCCATGCCCGCTGCCCAGCCTGAAGTGCCCGCTGCCCAGCTTGATGTGCATGTGCCGGCTGTCCTGCTTGATGTGCCTGCTACCCAGCTTGATGTGCCCGTGCCTGCTGCCCAGCATAATGTGCCCGTGCCTGCTGCCCAGCTTAATGTGCCCGTGCCTGCTGCCCAGCTTAATGTGCCCGTGCCTGCTGCCCAGCTTAATGTGCCCGTGCCTACTGCCCAGCTTGAAGTGCCTGCTGCACAGCTTGAAGTGCCTGCTGCCCAGCTTGATGTGCCCGTGCCTGCTACCCAGCTTGATGTGCCCGTGCCTGCTGCCCAGCTTGAAGTGCCCGCTGCCCAGCTTGAAGTGCCCGTGCCCGCTGCCCAGCTTGATGTGCCTGCTGCCCCGCTTGATGTGCCTGACGACCCAGCTCAATGTGCCTGCTACTCAGCTTGAGGTTTCTGTGCCTGCTATCCAGCTTGACTTATTGCCCAATCTGATGTGACTTTGCCCGCTGCCTGGCTTGACGCCATGGACTTTCCCCAGCAATGGCTAGTTGGAGCGTCCGGAGGTCGCTCCTTCGAGGGGGGGGGACTGTCAGGAAAGGTTCTCTCCGCTGGTAATAATAATCATTTGGCATGCAATACTGAAGCCCACCAGCAGGTGTCTCCTGGGAGTTTGGAGCTGTCAGAAGAGCTTTTCCCTGTCATCTTTTGACCGCAGTACTGGTGTCCACCAGCGGAGGGATCCTGGCAGTGTGGAGCAGGTATTACCTTCTAAAATCAGGCTTCACCTGACCTCATTAGCAGCTATTGTATAAATACCCGGCAAGTGCACACTCATCTTGCCCTGGTATTTTCCTTGTGCCCTGACCTGCAGCCTGTTTGTCTGTTTACCTGTTAACCTGATGCCTGATGCCTGTATTCCGTATCCTAAACCTGTTATATTTGTTCCTGTATCCCTGGATCTATGCCCCGCAGCCTGATCCCTTCCATCTTGTTCCCTGTCTGTTTACTCCTGGCCCCCCATCTACTGATCTCTTGTTTATGACCCTGGCCTGGCTTGACTATGATTCTGGTACTCCCTTTTGCTACATATGCCGGTTGGTTAATTATCACTGTTTGGTTGTTTGGTTTGTTCACTCTGTTTGTATTGGTGGTGTGTTCACATGTATATGCATTTACCTTAATAAACTTACTTTCACCTATTTATGTCTGGTTCACTCTGTTGCAGTCCACACAGTTCTGGTCTTATCTGGTATATGACACAGTGGGTCCAGAAGACAGGTGGGAGTACAATGGAGAATTACAAAGTTGATCACTGAATCCATTTATTATTATCCATTAATTTATGTCCTACAGTTCTCAGAAGAGAAATCGTTTGTAAGATTTTTATACTGCTACAAGGCCATCATGCCAGTGATGCCGAAAACATAGAATCATCTGCAGGCCTTTCTCCCCAGTTTTTCTAGTACCTAAGGCAGGAGCCTTCTGGCCTGTTTCAGTTTGAAGGAATCAAATGTGTTCATACACATCAAGAGATTGAAGATGGAGTCCATGTAGACAGTCACAGGGACAGTTCAGCAGGAGGACCACAGTTGGTATAATCGACCGGCCGACTCATACTTCCATGTACCGATCAATGCCGAGCACCAGAGGCCTGTGAGATTTGCGGTGGCCAGATGTCACTTCCAGTTCAGGTGTCTGCCTTTTACAAAACTGGCACAGCCCCAGGAATCTTGAAGATCTTGTTGGCAGTGGTGGTACCTTGGGCCAGGTGGCACATGAGGGCATTACAATTTGCTTTCTTTAGCCTATGAGCTGGGCTGTCTATGGATTGGAAAATCTTTGTGCCTATACAAATTCAACAAGAACTGGAATTTTGGACATCGCCACTGTGCTTCTTTCAGAGGCATGCCTCTCAGCCCAGGAGATAGGAGGATTCTGAAGCCAGATGCCAGTCTCTGGTGCTGGGGAGTCCACAATCTGAAGAAACAAGTGCAGGGCCATTGGAGCGCATTAAAGCGAAGACTCCCCAAGTATCTTGAATGGAAGGAAGCCTTTTCTAGCATTGCAAGCCTTTCAGGATCTTCAAGGGGGGCTGAGTAAGGTTCACAACAAGACAGTAGTAGCCTACATTGCCTGACAAGGAGACACCAAAAGTCTTTTCTTGTTACATCTTGCAAAGAAACTTTTCGTGGGGCAGAGAACCACCTACAGTCAGTTACGGTTGGTCTTCTTGCCAGGGAAGCAAAATCAATTATTGGTTCGATTAGGCAGCATATTTTTTAAAAAGTGCCTCATACCAATATTGGCCCTATGGGGCGTTCCAGCAGTAGTTCTCAGGGAGACTTCACTGAACATGCAGCTTCTGATATTTGAAACAGGATACCAATGCAAAGACTCTGTCATACAAGATGGGGCAGAGAACCACTTACAGTCAATTAAGGTTGGTCTTCTTGCCAGGGAAGCAAAATCAATTATTGGTTCGATTAGGCAGCATATTTTTTAAAAAGTGCCTCATACCAATATTTGCCCTATGGGGCGTTCCAGCAGTAGTTCTCAGGGAGACTTCACTGAACATGCAGCTTCTGATATTTGCAACAGGAAAACAGGATACCGATGCAAAGACTCTGTCATACAAGATGGGTGCCAGTGCCATGGAATTTTCAATTTGATCCTTGTCTTTGGTCAAACTAAATCTTTTATGGCAAGGTCAGTGACAGCACCCCATTCCAATGAGACTACTTTTAATAACTTGGCTATGGAATAGGCTACAATAGAGGTGCAGGGACTCTCATATGAGGTTGTTCAGACCTTGGTGACCAGAAGATCATCCATGAACACTACATATGAGAGGATATGAAAGAAGTTTGTTTTGTCTGCTCAGCAAAAGCTTTCTCTCCTGTGTTCCCTGCTCTAGCCAATATCCTTGACATTTTACAGTCAGCACTAGAGGTTGTTCTGGCATACAACTCCATTTAAGGTACAGATCTCTACTTTATCTTTTCATAGGCTGCAGATGGGTGCAAAAGTCAGTGAACCAGATGCTTCTTCCAGATGGCAATCTATATACGTTCAGGGAAATCCTTGTTCCTTCTGTGGGAATTAGGCTTGGATCTGAGAGCACCCTTTGCTCCAAAAGGTTTAATTTCCATTGAAGTACCTCACGGTAAAACTAGTTCTCCTGACAGCAACTACTTCAGACAGAAGGATGTTGAAGATTGCATCACTTTCCTGCAAGGGCCCTTTTGTGTCTTTTTTCCTTCTTTTTTACCAGATACCTGGGGTACCATGTCTAACTCCAAAGTTCAATTTTAAAGTGGTATCCAGTTTCCACAAAAACTGGGAAGTAGTCCCTCCGAGTTTTCACACAAAAGTCACTGAGTGCACAGCAGGAAGACTTCAGTTTTCTTATACATGGTCGAGTTACTAACAGTGTACTTGGTCAAAAGAGGAAAGTGTACAATCTTTTCATTTAGCCATCAAGCCCTCATGAGTCATCCACTCTTGGGTTACAAGGGTGATTAGATTGGCATGGAGGAATTAGGTCTTTCTGCTCTGAAACAATTGCAAGCCTTTTTGAGGGGTGGCAGCCTTTGGGGCAGTTATGCCAGGATGGCTTGGAAGATATAGGTAAGGCTTAGCTTGAAGGTCTGGTGCGGCTTTCATTCAACCTTACAAACTAAATATGCGGTCAGCAAGTTTGAGAAAAGAGAGATAAATTCTTTCTGGCTTTAGCAGCTTTTCATTGATGGTCAGTGTCTCTTTTCATTTGTTCTCTCCTACCCTATATTAGCTTTGGTATATCCCATTATATGCTGATGTGAGGTGGGCCAGGAAAATGGAAAATTGTTATCAAATACTTACCGTAATTTTCCTTTCCTGGCCCATCCTCACATCAGCACAGGACTCCCTCCCTAGTGGCCTGTCGCAGACTAGGTTATCGATCACCACCATAGTTGGGGGAGGGGCTGTCTTTTATTCGGCTTGGAACATGTAGTCATGTGGGACTCCAAAGGAGGTGTTAACCCGTTATGTGCTGACACGAGGATGGGCCAGGAAAGGAAAATTACGGTAATTATTTGATAACAATTTTCCGCTGTCATCAAATGTCCACCAGAGCCAATTCTAGTAAAACCAGATCGTTGTACACAATTGAAATGGATCATAAAGGGATATCTTGTTGAGGAAGAACATCATCCAAATAAATGTCCATTCTTTAAATGCTGTTTGGAATGATTGTGTAGATATACAGTAAATTAAAACAGAATAACCCCCCTTTTACATATTGGGTTATGTAGCTAGTATATTATTGTATATTCATCAACAGTACCGGCTGCATTGCACATAATATATAACAATGTTAAGTAAAGCATACACGTGAAAACATGTTAACATTCAGGCTGATTGGATGCAATCCAGGGCTGCACATTGGAAGGCCATATCTATGGATCCAAAACTAAGCTGGGTAGCCTGGATCTTGATTTATGTTCGTCTAAACCATAAGCTATATGTATAGCTGAATGTGTATCAATGTTCCAATAAGACATGCCATATAAACTTCATGCAAGCCATGGATCCTATAAGCCAGTGGTCATCAATCCTGTCCTCAGGGCCCACTAACAGGCCAGGTTTGCAAGATAACTGAAATACATCACAGGTGATATAATTTGCTGCTCAGTGATTGCAGTATTCTAGTCTGCATCTCCCCAAGGTAATACATAAAACCTGGCCTGTTAGTGGGTCCTGAGGACAGGATTGATAACCGCTGCTATAAGCAATATGTACAAACAAGGATCTTGGCTCACTCCATCACCCCCTCTCTGATGTCCATTACAGTCAATGATAATGGATGTATTCATATCACAAATAGGACATTACTTCCCTTATGTTATCTTCAATTCATGTGTGGTGACTCCTGCCGGAGCAAGCATATCGCAGGGGGAGGATGGAACATACCAAAATTCCCTCATCTGCCAGGCACATGGGCAGAGTGGCATAATAGTGCATCCTGATGTCAACAAGTTTTGTCTCTTAACAAGAAAACGTTATCAGGACGTGCATATCATGACTATAACGCATCCTTATACGCATTCCATTACATATAAAATGCCACCTTGTGGTTATTAATGGGGTAGGCCAGTATAAAAAAGGACATATCCAGTACAATAAATACCCAGTCCCAAGGCCAAACCTCTTTGAAATCATCATTCTTACAATGAAATACCATGGCAAATTTAAATAGAAAGGATATAAGCTACCGTATATACTCGAGTATAAGTTGTTCCGAGTATAAGTCGAGGCCCTAATTTACCACAAAAAAATGGGAAAAACTTATTGACCCGAGTATAAGACGAGGGTGAGAAATGCACAGCTACTGTAAGTGGAAAAGAGGGTCAACAATGCCCATTTGCAGCCTCACTGTGCCCATTTGCATGCTTCACTGTACCCATTTGCAGCCATAGGTCCACCGAACTTCAAACTCGGTAGTTAAGGGTTCTTAGATGCCCCCTAGCTGCAGCCAAAATTTGGGGTCTCTGAACCCAAAGGGTCCCAAAATGACATTGCTGCAGATGGACACAGTTGGCCGAACTTGGGGCCCCGTATCTTGGGGCCACTTAGTGCTAAGAACCCCAAATTTGGTGTGAAAACCCAGTGGAACTAGCACCATAAGATATCCAAAGCTGGGGTTTCTAGCACCAAGTGGCCCCGAGATACAGGGCCCCAAAAATCGGTTCAGAAAATGTCAAGCACTTTTCTGTAGCAGAGAATTACATTTTCCGAACCGGGTTTGGGGCCCCGTATCTCGGGGCCACTTGGTGCTAGGAACTCCATCTTTGGATATGTTATGGTACCAGTTTCACTGGGTTTGCACACCATATTTGGGGTTCCTAGCACTAAGTGGCCCTGAGATACAGGGCCCCAAATATCAGTTCAGAAAATGTCAAGCACTTTTCTGTAGCAGAGAATGACATTTTCCGAACCGGGTTTGGGGCCCCGTATCTCGGGGCCACTTGGTGTTAAGAACCCCATATTTGGTATGCAAACCCAGTGGAACTAGCACCATAAAGTATCCAAAGCTGGGGTTTCTAGCACCAAGTGGCCCCGAGATACAGGGCCCCAGAAATCGGTTCAGAAAATGTGAAGCACTTTTCTGTAGCAGAGAATGACATTTTCCGAACCGGGTTTGGGGCCCCGTATCTCGGGGCCACTTGGTGCTAGGAACTCCATCTTTAGATATGTTGTGGCACCAGTTCCACTGGGTTTGCACACCATATTTGGGGTTCCTAGCACTAAGTGGTCCTGAGATACGGGGCCCCAAATTCAGTTCAGAAAATCTCAAGCACTTTTCTGCAGCAGAGAATGACATTTTCCGAACCAATTTTGGGGCCCCGTATCTTGGGGCCACTTAGTGCTAAGAAGTGACCCTGAGATATGGGGCCCCAAAGCTGGTTCGGAAATAGAAATTTTTTGCTGCAGAAAAGTGCTTGACTCGAGTATAAGTCGAGGGGGGCACTTTCAGCACAAAAAATGTGCTGAAAAACTCGACTTATACTCGAGTATATACGGTAAATGGTCTAACTGGTATAAATAATAAAAGATGTTACATTGGCTTTTTCATTTTTTAACAAACCACTTGGTGTGTGCGATACACACTGGCACAGAACCTTTTCTGTATATCTCTGCATATTTTGTGGAAATCTGGAATGTCAGTACAATTTTAGTGTAATTTCTAGAATTGACTGATAAATATTCCTCCTTTTAAAGGCCATGGAGGAGGGCTTTTCCTGTTGTGGGCTTCCTCAAATTATTAGTCCACAAGGTAGTTCCAGTTTTTACAGTTCTGAGATAAAGAAATTTCACTAAATATTTTTATCATTACTATTTAACTTCTCAGTGAATTCCATTAACTCATCAGGGCCCCCTCTCCACACCACTAGCACATCATTGATGTTGCAAATCCACAGGAGGTCCTACTCATCAAACCGAAATGTGCCATCCATACACACTTGTGTGCTCCCACCATCCAGTGCATGAGACGCTCCCATCACCATATCATATTTCTGTGTATAACATTTTCCACTGCATGAAAAGTACTTGTTGTATAGAAAGAGTTTAAGTAATTCTACATGAATTTACTTTGTGCCAAAGGATATTGTTGTTACAACCAATTTGAAATAGAAGTTAGGCCAATGTTATGTGGGATAGATGTGTAAATGCAGTCCTCTGGCACTATGACGTTCTGTAAATTTCTCAAAGGCATCTCCAGTATGCAAACAAAAGGGTATTGTTCCATTACCATATGTAATGTTATGTCTAGGAACCTACCAAACAGTGGCGGCTGGTGCTCAATTTTCTTGGGGGGCGGGACGGCTAATGTCACACAACTGGGTGGGCTCGGGGTGCAGTGTTCTGCGTCCCAAGACCACCCTTTTTGCAACCAATTAGAGCCTCAGGCTCTAATCATGTGCTTGAGAAAAAATAAGACCCATTGAAATTCATGCGTCTGGCACCCTGCATCTAGATTAGGGGCCAGTCGCATGGATTAGATGCAAATCTAAGCTAAATCCCTCATTAAGGAGAGAAATGTGGTTCTCTGTTAGAATCATCTCTGTTGGGTTAACGTTTTTTTGCTACCTGTCAATTCCTGACCATCATGCACTATTGTTTCTGTGTCCGCCTGTTAGCAGGTTGTGTACTTTTCTTCACTGTTGATATTTTTGAAATTTTCTTTTTTTGTATCTTTTTCTTTTGGCCCCTTCTTGTCTACCCCCAAAAAAGTTACACAATTTTTTGTGGTGAGAATCACTCCCATCTGCTTCTGCTGACTTACAGTACATCTAAACGTACTTGCAACCAACTCCTTCCTCTTTGTCTTGCTCTCCAGTGCAAAATATTTTTTCTGTCATGATAGCACCTTAATTAACCACTTGCCAACCAGCCTTAATCATTATACTGCGCAGGTTGGCATGATCCCGTAAACCGTCGTAGCTGTACGTCGATCTGTTTAAGTGGGATAGCAGGCGCGGGATAACAGGCTGCACAGCGGGGGTGCCGATGCTCGTGACCGGCGGCCGCGCTGACTGCCAGCAACGAGCAATCGTGGGCATGAGAGGTAGAACAGGGACGTGTATGTGTAAACACACACATCTCAGTTCTGTGAGGAGAGGAGAGAGAGATTGTGAGTTCCTACGAGCTGGGAAACACGCTCTCTCATCTCCTATAGTCAGCCCCATGCCCCACAGTTAGAACACACACATAGGGAACACAGTTAACCCCTTGATCACCCCCTAGTGTTAACCCCTTCCCTACCAGTGACATTTATACAGTAATCAGTGCATTTTTATAGCACTGATCACTGTAGAATTGTCAATCGACCCAAAAATGTGTCAAAAGTGTCCGATGTGTCTGCCATAATGTTGCAGTCTCGATAAAAATCACAGATCACCGCCATTACTAGTAAAAAAAAAAAATAATAATAATAAAAATGCCATAAATCTATCCCCTATTTTGTAGATGCTATAACTTTTGCGCAAATCAATCAATATACGCTTTTTGCGATCTTTATTACCAAAAATATGTAGAAGAATACATATTGGTCTAAACTGAGGAAAAAAATTGCTTTAAAAAAAAAAAAAAAATTGGGGTTATTTATTACAGCAAAAAGTACAAAATATTGTGTTTTTTCAAAATTGTCGCTTTTTTTTGTTTATAGAGCAAAAAATATAAACCGCAGAGATGATCAAATACCACCAAAAGAAAGCTCTATTTCTGGGAAAAAAAAGGACGTCGATTTTGTTTGGGTACAACGTCACAACACTAAGCAATTGTCAGTTAAAGCGAAGCAGTGCCGTTTTGCAAAAAATGGCCTGGTCATTGAGCAGCCAATTCTTCCGGGCTGAAGTGGTTAATAATCGTCCCTGTAGTTGTTGTTTACTTTCCAGAGAGACACTTGTGCCCTATATTGTCTTCATTGTAAGGGGGTGCAATATAAAATGGAAATATAAGTGAATAATGCCACAAATACAGTATATATTATATGCAAGGAGGAGCAGCAATTTATAGCATGTGAGGGATTCTTGGGTGTGGGGTATCTGAAATCATAATCTCATCTCTCAGTGCAAGAATTTCCACAGCAACATGTAATCTTGGAGAATATCATTGTCAAACCCTGAGATTTCACCCTAGGAATTTTGGAAACTATAGACTAACAAGCCCGGTTTTTGTTGTATATAAATAGTTTAAGGTTTAAGGTATTCTAAAGGATGATATACAGTAATGTAACAAGAGAGAATCAGCATGGGTTCATAAAAGATACAAGCAATATATCACATAGAACTGGCAGGTAGTGTGTGAGTCAGCGCTCACTGGCAGCTATAAAGTGGACCATAAAGAATCAATAACAGGGAGGGAGAACAAGAAGATATACCCAAAATGAATTAACCACTTTAGCCCCGTAAGATTGCCCCCCTTAGTGACCAGACCATTTTTTGCGATATGGCAGTGTGTCGCTTTAACTGACAATTGTGCAGATGTGCGACGCTGTACCCAAACAAAATTAACAACCTTTTCTTCCCACAAATAGAGCTTTCTTTTGCTGGTATTTGATCATCTCTGCCGTTTTTATTTTTTGCGCTATAAACAAAAAAAACGACAATTTTGAAAAAAAAAAAGTTTACTTTTTGCTATAATAAATATCCCCCCCCCCCCCCCCTAAAAAAAAATGTCTTCATCAGTTTTTAGACCAATATGTATTCTTCTACATACTTTTGGTAAAAATAAAATAAATAAATAAAAATAGCAATAAACGTATATTGATTGGTTTGCGAAAAAGTCTTTTTGTGTTGATTGTGATACTGGGTAATGAACTTCACCTCTGACTTATGCACCGTACACGGGGTCGGATTTTCCGGCGGAAAATGTGTGATAGGACCTTGTTGTCGGAAATTCCGACCGTGTGTAGGCTCCATCACACATTTTCCATTGGATTGTCCGACACACAAAGTTTGAGAGCAGGATATAAAATTTTCCGACAACAAAATCCGTTGTCGGAAATTCCGATCGTGTGTATACAAATCCGACGCACAAAGTGCCACGCATGCTCAGAATAAATAAATGAAAGCTATTGGCCACTGCCCCGTTTATAGTCCCGACGTACGTGTTTTACGTCACCACGTTCAGAACGATCGGATTTTCCGACCACTTTGTGTGACCGTGTGTATACAAGACAAGTTTGAGCCAACATCTATCGGAAAAAATCCATGGATTTTGTTGTCGGAATGTCCGAACAAAGTCGGACCGTGTGTACGGGGCATTAGTAGCAGAAGTTGTCGGCTGGTCCTGATTGGTGATGGGGACTTGGCACTCCAAAAAGTCATAGCTAGCTCTGTGAGAGCAGATGTGAGAGCTGGAGAAACTGCCGGTTCTATACCTCCATACGGCGGGTCTGAGCTTATCCCCACAGCGGTCTTCTCATCCCTCGTGATGGCTGACTGCTTGATTGGTGATCCACATCCACCCTATGTGCAGCTTGCAAGATATGTTTATGTAAGTGTATCTGAATAAAATGTTACTTGCTTTTACTATCACACTGACCCAGACGCCCTCTTTCTGCTGTTTTTGTTCATGAAAGATAGGTCATGTTTTTTTATCAAGGAAGCAAATGTAAAACTGGATGTTGGATACACCATTTATATGATATATTTGGATTTTCCAAAAGCATTTAATAATGTTCATCATAACAGCCTATACAGATCTGAAAATGCAAAAAATATACCGTATATACTCGAGTATAAGTCGAATTTTTCAGCACATTTTTTTGTGCTGAAAGTGCCCCCCTCCACTTATACTCGAGTCAAGCACTTTTCTGCAGCAAAAAATGTCATTTTCCGAACCGACTTTGGGGCCCCGTTTCTCAGGGCCACTTTGTGCTAAAAACCCCAAATTTGGTATGCAAACCCAGTCGACCTGGTACCACAACATATCCAAAGCTGAAGTTCCTAGCACTAAGTGGCCCTGAGATACGGGGCCCCAAATTCGGTTCAGAAAATGTCATTCTCTGCTGCAGAAAAGTGCTTGACATTTTCTGAACCAACTTTGGGGCCCCATATCTCAGGGCCACTTGGTGCTAGGAACCCCAAATTTGGTGTGCAAACCCAGTGGACCTGGTACCACAATATATCCAAAGCTGAAATTCCTAGCACCAAGTGGCCCTGAGATACGGGGCCCCAAAACTGGTTCAGAAAATGTCATTCTCTGCTGCAGAAAAGTGCTTGACATTTTCTGAACTG
Organism: Lithobates clamitans; assembly: GCA_037952925.1. Taxonomy (NCBI): domain Eukaryota; kingdom Metazoa; phylum Chordata; class Amphibia; order Anura; family Ranidae; genus Lithobates; species Lithobates clamitans. The sequence goes on from JBBGZY010000438.1 coordinate 14,846,630, forward strand.
ATTTTTGGGGCCCTGTATCTCGGGGCCACTTGGTGCTAGAAACCCCAGCTTTGAAAATTTAATGGTGCTAGATCCCCTGGGTTTGCACACCAAATTTGGGGTTTTTAGCACTAAGTGGCCCCGAGATAGGGGGCCCCAAATTCGGTCAACTGTGTCTATCTGCAGCAATGTCATTTCGGGACCCTTTGGGTTCAGAGACCCCAAATTTTGGCTGCAGCTAGGGGGCATCTAAGAACCCTTAACTACCGAGTTTGAAGTTTAGGGGACCTATGGCTGCAAATGGGCACAGTGAGGCATGCAAATGGGCACAGTGATGCTGCAAATGGGCATTGTTGACCCTCTTTTCCACTTAAAGTAGCTGTGCATTTCTCACCCTCGTCTTATACTCGGGTCAATAAGTTTTTCCCATTTTTTTTGTGGTAAATTAGGGCCTCGGCTTATACTCGGAACGACTTATACTCGGGTATATATGGTAACTAAAAAAAGAAAAAATGTTAAAGTTGTGACGACCAAAGTTAGTAGAACACATGCAAAATGGGCCAGAGTTGGCAGTAGTATATGATAGAGAATAATATAATATAATATTTAAACTCGCGCTGAATGGTGAAAAAACAATGAAAAATAAAACTAAAGCAGCTGCCACACACAAAGTGCTACTCACTAGAAATGTGGCGTGGGGGTGGCGTTTCTGCACCTGAAAAGTCCTGGAGCGTCTGTGGTCCATTGCACTTTAAAAGTTTTTTTTTTCCCATTGCGGATCAGAACATTCAGCACATTTATTTGGACTTTATTTACATGTTTTTTGCTTTGTATATTCACACCATCTACACTTGGTTACAAATGAGAATGCAGCATTATACAAGAAAAAAAATTAAAAAAAAATATATATATATATAGTGGGGACAGAAAGTATTCAGACCCCCTTAAATTTTTCACTCTGCTATATTGCAGCCATTTGCTAAAATCATTTAAGTTCATTTTTTTTCCTCATTAATGTACACACAGCACCCCATATTGACAGAAAAACACAGAATTGTTGACATTTTTGCAGATTTATTAAAAAAGAAAAACTGAAATATCACATGGTCCTAAGTATTCAGACCCTTTGCTCAGTATTTAGTAGAAGCACCCTTTTGATCCAATACAGCCATGAGTCTTTTTGGGAAAGATGCAACAAGTTTTTCACACCTGGATTTGGGGATCCTCTGCAATTCCTCCTTGCAGATCCTCTCCAGTTCTGTCAGGTTGGATGGTAAACGTTGGTGGACAGCCAATTTTAGGTCTCTCCAGAGATGCTCAATTGGGTTTAAGTCAGGGCTCTGGCTGGGCCATTCAAGAACAGTCACGGAGTTGTTGTGAAGCCACTCCTTCGTTATTTTAGCTGTGTGCTTAGGGTCATTGTCTTGTTGGAAGGTAAACCTTTGGCCCAGTCTGAGGTCCTGAGAACTCTGGACAAGGTTTTCGTCCAGGATATCCCTGTACTTGGCCGCATTCATCTTTCCCTTGATTGCAACCAGTCGTCCTGTCCCTGCAGCTGAAAAACACCCCCAAAGCATGATGCTGCCACCACCATGCTTCACTGTTGGGACTGTATTGGACAGGTAATGAGCAGTGCCTGGTTTTCTCCACACATATCGCTTAGAATTAAGGTGAAAAAGTTCTATCTTGGTCTCATCAGGAAAGAATTTTATTTCTCACCATCTTGGAGTCCTTCAGGTGTTTTTTTAGCAAACTCCATGCAGACTTTCATGTGTCTTGCACTGAGGAGAGGCTTCCGTCGGGCCACTCTGCCATAAAGCCCCGACTGGTGGAGGGCTGCAGTGATGGTTGACTTTCTACAACTTTCTCCCATCTCTGACTGCATCTCTGGAGCTCAGCCACAGTGATCTTTGGGTTCTTCTTTACCTCTCTCACCAAGGCTCTTCTCCCCCGATAGCTCAGTTGGCCGGACGGCCAGCTCTAGGAAGGGTTCTGGTCGTCCCAAACGTCTTCCATTTAAGGATTATGGAGGCCACTGTGCTCTTAGGAACCTTAAGTGCAGCAGAAATTTTTTGTAACCATGGCCAGATCTGTGCCTTGCCACAATTATGTCTCTGAGCTCTTCAGGCAGTTCCTTTTGACCTCATGATTCTCATTTGCTCTGACATGCACTGTGAGCTGTAAGGTCTTATATAGACAGGTGTGTTGCTTTCCTAATCAAGTCCAATCAGTATAATCAAGCACAGCTGGACTCAAATGAAGGTGTAGAACCATCTCAAGGATGATCAGAAGAAATGGACAATACCTGAGTTAAATATATGAGTGTCACAGCAAAGGGTCTGAATACTTCGGACCATGTGATATTTCAGTTTTTGTTTTTTAATAAATCTGCAAAAATGTCAACAATTCTGTGTTTTTCTGTAAATATGGGGTGCTGTGTGTACATTAATGAGGAAAAAAATGAACTTAAATGATTTTAGCAAATGGCTGCAATATAACAATGAGTGAAAAATTTAAGGGAGTCTGAATACTTTCCATCCCCACTATATATATACACATATATATATATACACACACATATATATATATATATAAATAAATACACACAGTATCTCACAAAAGTGAGTGAACTCCTCACATTTTTGTAAATATTTGATAACAACACTGAAGAAATTACACTTTACTATAATGTAAAGTAGTGAGTGTACAGCTTGTATAACAGTGTAAATTTGCTGTCCCCTCAAAATAACTCAACACACGGCCATTGTCTAAACTGCTGGCAACAAAAGTGAGTACACCCCTAAGTGAAAATGTCCAAATTGGGCACAATTAGCCATTTTCCCTCCCTGGTGTCATGTGACTTGTTAGCGTTACAAGGTCTCAGGTGTGAATGGGGAGCAGGTGTGTTAAATTTGGTGTTATCGCTCTCACTCTCTCTTACTGGTCATTCGAAGTTCAACATGGCACCTCATGGCAAAGAACTCTCTGAGGATCTGAAAAAAAGAATTGTTGCTCTACATAAGGATGGCCTAGGCTATAAGAAGATTGCCAAGACCCTGAAATTGAGCCGCACAGTGGCGAAGACCATACAGCAGTTTAACAGGACCGGTTCCACTCAGAACAGGCCTTGCCATGGTCAAACAAAGAAGTTGAGTACACATGCTCAGTGTCATATTCAGAGGTTGTCTTTGGGAAATAGCCTGTCGGTGCTCAGACCATACACCGCACACTGCATCAAACTGGTCTGCATGGCTGTTGTCCCAGAAGGAAGCCTCTTCTAAAGATGATGTACAAGAAAGCCCGCAAACAGTGTGCTGAAGACAAGCACACTAAGGACATGGATTACTGGAACCATGTCCTGTGGTCTGATGAGACCAAGATAAACTTATTTGGTTCAGATGGTGTCAAGCGTGTGTGGCGGCAACCAGGTGAGGAGTACAAAGACAAGTGTGTCTTGCCTACAGTCAAGCATGGTGGTGGGAGTGCCATGGTCTGGGGCTGCATGAGTGCTGCCGGCACTGGGAAGCTACACTTCATTGAGGGAACAATGAATTCCAACATGTACTGTGACATACTGAAGCAGAGCATGATCCCCTCCCTTTGGAGACTGGGCTGCAGGGCAGTATCCCAACATGATAGCAACTCCAAACACACCTCCAAGATGACTACTGCCTTGCTAAAGAAGCTGAGGGTAAAGATGATGGGCTGGCTAAGCATGTCTCCAGACCTAAACCCTATTAAGCATCTGTGGGGCATTCTCAAATGGAAGGTGGAAGAGCGCAAGGTCTCTAACATCCACCAGCTCCGTGATGTCATCATGGAGGAGTGGAAAAGGACTCCAGCGGCAACCTGTGAAGCTCTGGTGAACTCCATGCCCAAGAGGGTCAAGACAGCTCTGAAAAATAATGGTGGCCACACAAAATGTGGACACCTGGGGCCCAATTTATACATTTTCACTTAGGGGTGTACTCACGTTTGTTGCCAGCGGTTTAGACATTATTGGCTGTGTGTTGAGTTATTTTGAGGGGACAGCAAATGTACACTGTTATACAAGGTGTATGCTACTTTACATTGTAGCAAAGTGTCATTTCTTTAGTGTTGTCACATGAAAAGGTATAAATTATTTACAAAAATTTGAGGGGTGTACTTACTTTTGTGAGATACTGCGTATATATATATATATATCTCTATCTATCTGTGCACTCAGTATATGGTAGCTGTTTTGTCACATTAGATGGGACACAGGTGGAGAAAGCAAGCTGAAGAATAACTTGAAAATTATGACTGATTAACAGTAAGCTGAGCAGGATTAAATGCCACATTGGCTGCAAAAGAATATACAATATTAAGATTTATAAGAAGGAGAAATAAACATGTGAGGCTAGTATTGTATTGCCCCACTAAAAATTCACATGTAAACTTATATTTTAAATATGGGGTACACTTTTGGATACCACATTTTAAGAGGAAAAAGCGTTTTAAGAAGGGACTCAAAAAGGCAGATTATTAGTTGCTGAAAGGGATAGTAAACTCACTTAAAATGAAATGTTGAAATGCTTCAAGTGGGAAAAGACATCTTATGCCCTGTACACACGGTCGGACATTGATCGGACATTCCGACAACAAAATCCATGGCTTTTTTCCGATGGATATTGGCTCAAACTTGTCTTGCATACACACGGTCACACAAAGTTGTCGGAAAATCTGATCGTTCTGAACGTACGTCGGGACTATAAACGGGGCAGTAGCTAATAGCTTTCGTCTCTTAATTTATTCTGAGTATGCGTGGCACTTTGTCCGTCGGATTTGTGTACACACGATTGGAATTTCCGACAACGGATGTTGTTGTCGGTAAATTTTATAGCAAGCTCGCAAACTTTGTGTGTCGGAAATTCCTATGGAAAATGTGTGTTGGAGCCCACACACAGTCAGAATTTCCGACAACAAGGTCCTATCACACATTTTCCATCGGAAAATCCGACCGTGTGTACAGGGCATAAGAGATGAATTAAAGTGTATTTAAGCTAAAGAACAAAGAATTAATATGACGCAGCTCATCTGTTCTTAGATGTGGTGGCTGCATTTGGTTATGTATTTATTTTCAGACGTTTTTTCTGGTGATTCTGCACTTCCTGTCCTAGGTGACAATGCTCCCACTCTTTATCACATCTATGGAGGGCAATGTAGTCATCCTATGCTACTTTTCTGATTTGGACTCTAAACACCTAGCACGTTCCTAATCTTCATTACACAGAGAGGCATTGCTTTATAGTTCACAAAAAATAGCTAGGAAGGCTGATATTTCAGTTCGGTGGTCAACAAGTTACAAGGAAATTGGAATGCTGTCAAAATCAACTGTACTTGTAGAAAATATGGAACTTCCACTCTTTGTCACGTTCAATGTGAAGCAAGGTAGATTACTTGTCTATGTGCTGGCTTGGCCGCATTGAGAACACAAATGCAGATTATTTTATAATAAAAATACTTTGCTTTGGTGTTCAATGACACAATAGTTGGTGTCTATGTGTAAAAACATTTTTATTATGCCACTAAACACTGATGCAAAGTATTGTATTATGCTACTAAATGCCAATGCAAAGTAAACTACATTACCAAAAGTATTGGGACACCTGCCTTTACACGCACATGAACTTTAATTGCATCCCAGTCTTAGTCCATAGGGTTCAATAGTAAGTTGGCCCACCCTTTTCAGCTATAACATCTTCAACTCTTCTGGGAAGGCTGTCCACAAGGTTTCTATAGGAATCTTTGACCATTCTTCCAGATGCGCATTTGTGAGATCAGGCACTGATGTGGACAAGAAGGCTTGGCTTGCAGTCTCCACTCTAATTCATCCCAAAGGTGTTCTATTGGGTTGAGGTCAGGACCCTATGCAGGCCAATCAAGTTCCTCCAACCCAAACTCACTCATCCATGTCTTCATGGACCTTGCTTTGTGCAAATCATTTGGTGGAGGGGGGATTATGGTGTGGGGTTGTTTTGCAGGGGTTGGGTTTGGCCCCTTAGTTCCAGTGAAGGGAACTCCTAAGGCGTCAGCATACCAAGACATTTTGGACAATTTCATGCTCCCAACTTTGTCGGAACAGTTATGGACCTTGCTTTGTGCACTGGTGTGCAGTCATGTTGGAACAGGAAGGGGCCATCCTCAAACTGTTCCCACAAAGTTGGGAGCCTGAAATTGTCCTGATTCCTTAAGAGTTCCCTTCACTGGAACTAAGGGACCAAGTCCACTCCTAAAAAACAACCCCACACCATAATCCCCCTCCACCAAATGATTTGCACAAAGCAAGATCCATAAAAACATGGATGAGCAAGTTTCGGGTGGAGGAACTTGACTGGCATGTACAGAGTCCTGACCTCAACCCGATAGAACACCTTTGTAATGAATTAGAGCGGAGACTGCGAGCCAGGCATCAGTGCCTGACCTCACAAATGCGCTTCTGGAAGAATGGTCAAACATTCCTATAGACACATCCTAAACCTTGTGGACAGCCTTCCCAGGAGAGTTGAAGCTACTGAGTTGAGTTGAAACTGCTATATCTGCAAAGGGTGGCTCAACTTAATATTGAACCTTATGAACTAATTACGGACTCAGACTGGTATGCCATTAAAGTTCATGTGCGTGTAAAGGCAGACACTCCAATACTTTTGGTAATATAATGCATGTAAATAAATTATATATATATATATATATATATATATATATATATATATATATAATTATATATTGTAAAGTTTGAGGGATAATAGCTCCACGGGACCAAGTGCATAAACCATCTAAACTTTAAACAAAAAGGCTTTTATTTGTAGGCAAATCAAAAATAAAGCTTCATTAAGCACACAGCACAAAATATTAAACAAAGTCTGTTTATCTTCAGCATAAAATAAAGTCTGCTTATCTTCATCACAAAGAAAGTTAAAGAAAAGGCACGTACAGTTTGTGGCCGAGTCTTCACCCCAGAGTTTTAAGAGTCCTTGTTGAATCTTTAGCAGCTTCCCACAGATACACAGCTCATCACGACATGTGTAATCACCTATTTCTCCTCCCCACACCTCTAACACTACTTCCTGTCTTTTATGAGCTGTTTACTGGAGGCCTTTAACCCTCTGTATGCTGAATCCCTGTGGTCAGGGGTGGAGGCTCTTTGCCACCCGAATATCACTTCAGAGCCTCCCAAATTCCGGGTCCCAAATAACTCTCTAATAAGACAGAGAGGACTGCAAGTCAGTCCTCTCCTGATTGACTCTACTCCCTGGAATTCCTCACCCATTCTGGGTGACCCCCTGAACACTACCACACTTCCCTTAAAGGGACCATACCACAAATATTGGTGCTACATAGCACCCTTCCAGGACCCAGCCTTGGTGTCCTATACATATCCCCCCTCTGCCTCAGCGCGGAGGTGTTGGAGGCACCATTCTTCACCATACAATGGACTCGGGAGAGGGCATCAGCATTCTGATGCTGTCTCCCGAGTCTGTGCTCTACCTTAAAGTTAAACTCCTGGAGAGACAGAAACCACCTTGTCACCCTGGCATTGATGTGCTTGTTTTGCCTCATCCAGGTCAATGGGGCATGGTCGGACACCAGGCGAAACCTCCTACCTAGGAGAAAATATCGTAGGGAGTCCAGAGCCCACTTGATAGCAAGACGTTCCCTCTCTACCACAGCGTAGTTTTTCTCTGCTGTTGTCAGCTTCCTACTCAAAAAAAACTACGGGGTGCTCTTCCCCATTGACCTCTTGAGACAACACTGCCCCCAAGCCCTCACTTGAGGCATCTGTCTGCACCACAAACTCTCTAGCAAAATCAGGAGCCACAAGCATCGGATGCTGGCACAATGCCACCTTAAGCTTCTGAAAGGCTTCTTCAGCATCCGTATTCCATTTGATCATTACTGACTTCCTGCCTTTTGTTAAGTCAGTCAATGCTGCAGCAATGGTGGCAAAGTTGTGGACGAACTTTCGGTAGTAACCGACTATGCCCAGAAATGCTCTGACCTGCTTTTTGGTTAGGAGACGGGGCCAGTTCTGTATGGCTTCCACCTTATTTAACTGAGGTTTCACTAACCCCCTACCCACAATGTACCCTAGGTACTTGGCCTACTCCATCCAAACTGCACATTTCTCAGGATTAATTGTGAATCCTGCTTTCCTCAGAGAGTTTATGACTGCTTGAACCCGTGGGAAGATGGGACTCCCAATCAGTGCTAAAAATGACAATATCATCCAGGTAGACAGAGGTGTATTGTCGATGGGGGCGTAATGTTTTGTCCATTGATCTTTGGAACGTGGCAGGGGCAGAGTGTAAGTCAAATGGCATCCGCTTATACTGGAAGTGGCCTTGGGGAGTGGAGAAAGCAGTTTTCTCTCTGGCTTCCTTGGTGAGGGGAATCTGCTAGTACTCTTTTGTGAGGTCCAATATGGTGATGTACTAGGCGGGACCCAGCCTCTCAATTAACTCGTCCACCTGGGGCATCGGATAGGCATCAAACTTGGACACTTCATTAAGTTTCCTAAAGTCATTACAGAAACGCAGGGTGCATCAATGATGTCAAGTTCAAGCATCCTTCTCACCTCTTCAGACACTGCTTTCCTATGAGCTTCTGGGATACAATAGAGTTTTAGTCTAACCTTTACATTGGGTTCTGTTATAATGTCATGTTCAATGACATTGGTGAGCCCCGGTAACCCTGAAGACATTGCTCAGTTTCTCTGCAGAAACTCCTTCGTTTGTTGGGTTTGAGGTTTAGAGAGGGTAGCAGCAACCTGCACCAGGTCAACTCTGGCAGGGTCCCCTGCATTGACACCTGCCACAACCTGTTCTTGGTCTCTCCAGGGTTTCAACAAATTGATGTGATAAATTTGGTACGGTTTCCTTTTCCCAGGTTGGTGCACCCTGTAGTTCACCTCACCCACTTTTTCCACCACCTCAAATGGACCCTGCCATTTGGCTAAAAATTTGCTCTCTACTGTGGGAATCAGAACAGCCACCCGGTCAACCACTTGAAACTGCCTGACGTTAGGGGACTGGTTGTACACCCTCCTCTGGGCATCCTGGGCCTTCTGGAGATGCTCCCTCATTAATGGCATCACTCTAGCCACCGTCTCCTGCATTTGAGTAATATGTTCTACAACCGTTTTGTGTGGGGATGACTCACTTTCCCAGGTTTCCTTCACTATATCCAGCAGTCCATGAGGTCTTCGCCCGTACACCAGTTCAAACGGTGAGAAGCCCATGGATGCTTGTGGAACCACTCGGATGGCAAATAACAGGGCAGGGAGCAAAATGTCCCAGTCCTTCGAGTCCCTCTGGACGACTCTTTTTAACATTGACTTCAGGGTCTTGTTAAACCTCTCAACGAGGCCATCTGTCTGAGGGTGATAGACGGACGTCCGCAACTGCTTAAGCACAAGTCCACCATCACCTTCGACATGAAAAGGTTGCCCTGGTCCATCAGTATCTCCTTGGGGAACCCAGTTTGTGAAAACATTTGAAACAACTCCCGGTAAATGGATTTAGAGGACGTTTTCCTTAAAGGGACCGCTTCAGGATACCTGGTGGCGTAATCCAGGACTACTAATATATATTGGTGTCCCCTGGCTGGCTTTACTAAGGGCCCCACCAGATCTATAGCAATCCGTTAAAACGGTACCTCAATTATGGGCAGGGGTACCAGGGGGTTTCTGTAGTGGGACACCAGGGCGGTTAACTGGCAAGTGGGGCAGGACGCACAGTACCTTTTCACCTCAGCTTTTACACCTGGCCAGTAAAACCTGTCAGTTATCCTGGCTTCTGTTTTTTAAGCCCCCAGGTGTCCCCCCAGTGCATCATTGTGGGCTAAATTAAGGAGCATCCGCCGATAGGACTGGGGAACCAGCAACTGCTCCACAGTTTTCCCTTGGCTTTCCGCTACTCTATAGAACAAGTCCCCGTTCACTGCAAAGTGAGGAAACCTTTGTTCAGCACCGGGCACTCGTGGGACTCCATTAATAACTGATACCAGCTCCTGAACATTCACCAAAGTGGGGCCCTGTAACTGCGCTGTGCCAAAACACCCCTGGGCACCCCCCCTCAGAGGTCAACTTGGCCTTGAGACCTGAAAGATGAGCAATATCAACTACATTTGTATTTTCTGCAATGTCATTATCAGTGACAGGTATCTCAATATTATGGGTGTGTGTTGCGGGTGGTTCGGGACTAGACCCCTCAAGGTTTGGCCCCAAAAGGCCCAGTGTCCCCAGTTCTCCTGGCTGTCCTGGCAGCCCTATCTGTACCTGGTTTCATAGTTCAATAAACAACGGGCAGTCTCGCCCGTTGGCGAGGTACGGCCATAGGAAACAGTCACCGGAACCAGGGGGTACTCCCTGGTGTCCCCATGGATACACACTATGCGTAGAGTCTTACTTACTGGGCCGAGTCTCCCAATCACCCTGGCATGTACAAGTGTTACCATGCTACCGGAGTCCAGTAGAGCCCTGGCAGGAAGGTGGTTCACCCACACTTCACACTCAAACCGTCCTCAGCCAGATCAAGATGAGTGGAACATAGGCTCCTCCTCAAGTGGGCATTGTGCCCAGGTATGCCCCCAGGACCGACATCGCCAACACTGTAGGTCCCCCATCCTTGGGACAGGAACCAACCTCCTGGTGGTTCTGCGGAAGATGATGCTGGTTTGCGTGTTCCAACGTCTGGTAGGGCTTCTCTCCTAGATGCTGTGGCCGGTCTGGTTGCCCTTGGTGTGGGTTCGCGACGCTTGGCAGGCCCAAGCAGGTCCTCCACCACGATGTACCTTTCGACCAACTCAACCAGCTGATCAGCGGTTGCAGGGTCTCCATGGCTTACCCAGCGCTGTAGGTCATCTGGCAGGGACTGCAGGTACCAGTCCATCACCACCCGTTCCACCATTTGTGGGCCTGACAACTTTTCTGGCTGCAGCCATTTTTTAACCAGCTGTACCAGTTTGTGAATTTGGGACCTGGGTGTTCCGTCAGGTTTGTACCGCCAGCGATGCACTCTCTGAGCCCGGACGGCTGTGGTCACTCCCAGACGGGCCAGGATCTTTGCCTTCAGACGCACATAGTCACTGATGTGCTCGGTTGGGAGGTCAAAATAGGCCTTTTGCGGGTCACCGGTGAGGAAATGGGAGATAATGCCAGCTCATTGGTCACGGGGCCACCCCTCTCTCTCCGCTGTCCTCTCAAAGTTAGTGAGAAAGGCCTCTACGTCATTGCTGGGTGTCAGTTTTTGTAAGAAATGGCTGGCCCTCACGGACACTTTGTTGCCTTCTTGCTCTCGTCCCTGAGCCAGCCATTGTACTGCCTCCTGCAAGGCAGCCACCTGTGCTTGAGTGGACTCCTGCTGGGCAGTAAACTGGGCGGCTAGCAACTGTGTGCGTTCCTGCTGTGCAGCTACAGCCTGTGCCAGGGCCCGCTGCTGCTGAGCCATTGCTTCCTCATGGCGACGGTTTGCCTCTGCTGAAGCTTGCTGCTGGGTCACGGTGGCTTGTGCCAAAGCCTTGATGACCTCCTCTATGTCTTTGCCTGCTGCTTGCAGCGTCTGAGCTGATTTCACCCAAGACATGCCATAGGTACGCTGTCTCTTTAAATGTCAGTTTTTAGTTTTAAACATTTTTTGCGGCTGCAAATGCACTCTGCCAGCATCCAAGACACCAGTTGTAAAATTTGGTGGATAATAGCTCCATGGGACCAAGTGCATAAACCGTCTAAACTTCAAACAAAAAGGCTTTTATTTGTAAGCAAATCAAAAATAAAGCTTCATTCAGCACACAGCACAAAAATATCAAACAAAGTCCGCTTATCTTCAGCATATAATAAAGCCCGCTTATCTTCAGCACAAAGAAAATTAAAGAAAAGGCACGTACAGTTTGTGGCCGGGTCTTCACCCCAGAGTTTTAAGAGTCCTTGTTGAATCTTTAGCAGCTTCCAACAGATACACAGCTCATCACGACAGGTGTAATCACCTACTCCTCCTCACTACCACCTCTAACACTACTTCCTGTCTTTTATGAGCTGTTTCCTGGAGGCTTCCTGTGTGCTGAATATACATGCATATTAAAAATAAAAAACGAAAAAAATCCCACATACATGTATATACAGCCTTTGCGCAATACTTTGTTAAAACACCTTTGACACCAGTTACAGCCTCAAGTCTTTTTGAGTATGATGCATCAAGCTTGGCACACCTATTTTTGGGCAGTTTCTCCCATTCTTCTTTGCAGGACCTCTCAAGCTCCATCAGGTTGGAAGGGAAGCGTCAGTGCACAGCCATTTTCAGACCTCTCCAGAGATGTTCAATCGGGTTCAAGTCTGGGCTCTGGCTGGGCCACTCAAGGACATTCACAGAGTTGTCCCGTAGCCACTCCTTTGTTATCTTGGCTGTGTGCTTAGGGTCGTTGCCCTGTTGGAAGATGAACCTTCACCCCAGTCTGAGGTGCAAATCGCTCTGGAGCAGGTTTTCATCAAGGATGTCTCTTTACATTGCTGCATTCATCTTTCCCTCGATCCTGACTAGTCTCCCAGGTCCTGCCACTGAAAAACATCCTCACAGCATGATGCTACCACCGCCATGCTTCACTGTAGAGATGGTATTGGCCAGGTGATGAGCGGTGCTTGGTTTCCTCCAGACATGATGCTTGACATTAAGGCCAAAGAGTCTTTGTTTCATCAGACCAGAGAATTTTGTTTCTCATGGTCTGAGAGTCCTTCAGGTGGCTTTTGGCAAACTCCTGGCGGGTTGTCATGTGCCTTTTACTGAGGAGTGGCTTCCGTCTGTCCACTCTACCATTCAGGCCTGATTGGTGGAGTGCTGCATAGATGGTGGTTCTTCTGGAAGGTTCTCCTCTCTCCACAGAGAAATGCTGGAGCTCTGTCAGAGTGACCATCGGGTTCTTGGTCACCTCCCTGATTTAAGGCCCTTCTCCCCCGATCGCTCAGTATGGCCAGGCGGCCGGCTCTAGGAAGAGTTCTGGTGGTTCAAAACTTCTTCCATTCCATTCTTCCATTTACGGATAATGGATGATGTGCTCGTTGGGACCTTCAATGCTGCAGACATTTTTCTGTACCCTTCCCCAGATTTCTGCCTTGATACAATTCTGTCTCAGAGGTCTACAGACAATTCATTGGATGTCATGGCTTGGTTTATGCTCTGACATGCACTCTTAACTGTGGGACCATATATAGACAGGTGTGTGCCTTTCCAAATCATGTCCAATCAATTGAATTTGCTACAGGTGGACTCCAATCAAGTTGCAGAAACATCTCAAGGATGATCAGTGGAAACAGGATGCACCTGAGTTAAATTTTTTATGTGTCATGGCAAAGGCTGTGAATACTTACTGTATGTACATGTGATTTTTTTCGTTTTTTATTTTAAATAAATTTGCAAAGATTTCAAACAAACTTTTTTCACGTTGTCATTACGGGGTATTGTTTTTAGAATTCTGAGGAATCCATTTTGGAATAAGGCTGTGACATAACAAAATGTGGAAAAAGTGAAGCGCTGTGAATACTTTCCGGATGCAGTGTGTGTGTGTGTGTGTGTGTGTGTGTGTGTGTATATATGTGTATATATATATATATATATATATATATATATATATATATATATATATATATATATATATATATATATATATATATATATATATATATATATATATATAATAATATATATATATATATATATATAATTATATATATATAATTTATATAACACAGAGTTTAGTGTCACTTTATAATGATGGACATGTGTCTTTATGCAGCCTTAACATTGAAATTATGTCATCTTTGACATTTCTTCCTGGAAGTATTCACAATGTGTTAAGAAAATTTAGGACTAAATGTTGAATTCTCATAATAAAATTCACTTCAGTCAAGATGCAATATATATATAATGGGCACATTTTTAGACAAGAATCTATCGCTACTGTTCAGTGACAGTATAATGATCCCATGAATTGCACAACACACTTTTCTATTCCCAGGCATTTAGAAATACAATACATACGTTGGCATTTTTAAATGCCAGTATTGTGTATGTCTTGTCAGCTGCAAACAGTAGCATGGGTATTTTTTTTACAGCAGAAAAGCTTGCAACTGTTAAAATATGTGTTCATTTCCAGGATGGAATTTTCAGAAAGCGTAACCTTTTCTGCAGCTAGGGAAGAAATTATATGTGTGTAGTGTAATTGCTGCCACTTCAGCCAGGTACAAAGCAGTTACTTTCCCGAAGAGACAGACGACCTTATCAGTACCGCCATTGATTGTAAGAAGGAAAATTAGATGTGGCTCACACTTATTACTACAGTTTATTCCTGTTTGTAATACCTATGTTGACATTTAGAAGAAATCCTCTTTCTTTGACGCACCTTTTTCAATTATTAAACACATAAACATGTACTAATTCTAATCTGTTTTCCTTATAAAAAAAAAAATCGAAATACATTTTAAAATTGTTTAAATACTTTATTTTGCTTTACTTTCTTGTTTGTTATAAAGATATATTATTATTTTCTTGCCTTTTAGCAACATTTTTCCCCCAAGCATATAAAGATTTGCTATAACTGCGAAAGTGCACCTGTCTTACCGTGCACAGCAGGTATTCTTCTGGCTGAATAAATCATTTAGGTTTCTAACAATTATCCAAGGGTCTGGAGCTCTAAATCTCTAAATTCCAGCCAATAACCATCTCTCAGACATAGGTGTACTGTCCAACACCTGTTGGGAGGGCTCTGATTCTAATATGAAACTCTATTGTGAGAACATAGATATACTGCAGGCAGGGCAGTCTTTTCGCATGAGCACACTGGGCAGTTGCCCGGGGGCTCCACTTGCCTGGGGGGCTCCACCTGCCCAGCGACCCCAGCCAAGCATCAATCATACCTCCCAACAACAGTCCCGGATTGACCTGCAGCAGTGTGCACATCCAGTACAGCCAGGGATTGGCTAGCAAGTCAGCTGGATGTACACTGTGCAGCCCCAATGAGAGACTTCACCAGTTAAAACGAGAGTGTGATGTCCGGTAGGTTCGGGACTGCTACCCAGACCCACCCCTCTGTCAAACCAGTGCATAGCGAAAGAGCCGGTAACATGACACCAGCATTCATACATTACTGGCCAGGACAGAGTTGCAGAGGGTCAGGATCAGCTGTTTATTCCTCTCCCCCCAGGGTTTTTTCAGCCTCCATTAGCCCTGCACTCACAGGCAGCTCCCCACTTTCACTTAAACACAGAAGCCTGGCTTCTGTAGTTGAAAGTGAAAGTAACAGCTCGGCTCCTTCAACAACCTCTCTGCTCTGCACTGGAGTCGGGACAAGGGAAAGGCTGACTGCAACATGTTCAAGAAGGGGGGTGAGCTGCCCCCTAATCCTTATCTCCTTCCTGCTCCAGGAGCCCAGGAGCCCAAAATACCCAGTGCACTGAAAGGAGAAGGAAGCTGTGGCTGCACTGGATAGAAGACATCTACAGAAAGGTGCTACTTTTACAAAAGGGTGTGGTGTGTGTGTGTGTGGTATGTGTGTGTGTGTGGTATGTGTGTGTGTGTGTGTGGTGTGTGTTATATGTGTGGTGTGTGTGTGTGTGTGTGGTGTGTGGTATGTGTATGGTGTGGTGTGTGTTATGTGTGTGTGTGTGTGTGTGTGTGTGTAGGGAGGGAGGGCTCAGAGGTTATAGTTATGGAGAAGGGCAATAGTGAGATGTGGATGGATGACTGAACTCTGTACCTAGCGCTCTTGAACCCTTGCACTCTGTATGTAACGCACTCCAGAACCATGCACTGTGCCTAACACTCTCCTGCACTCTGTACATAAAACACGCCAAAACCCTGTACTCTATATGTAACTCCAGAACCCTGCACCCTGTGCATAACGCACTACAGAACCTTGCACTCTGTATCTAGCACTCTCCTGAGCCCTGCACTCTGTACATAACGCACTTCTGAATCCTTCCACACCTTGTGTAACGCACACTTCCATAGTTTATGCAAAATCATTTGTAATGGAAGCTTTTTATTCTTATTTTTTTATAAAAGCCTGGCTGAGCTCATCCTGTGTATAAAAAAGGGACATAGTTTTAGTTTTTGTTTCATCAATCACACGCAATTTTCAGTTCATGACTTGCAAATTCAACGTTAATACATATAAAAGAGTATCATTCTGACCCCAGCGATTTTTCAAGCTGGTGACAAACATTTTTGGCCACTACTGTCAATTGATATGTATATATCATATTTTGGATAAAATCCTTAATAAGTAATCAATCATAACATCTAGTTAACATCATTAATATTAGGACACTAAATATGTCTAAAAATAATATACCTGGCTCCAGCTGGGCTCATCCGGTTCTTCCAGGATGGAAGGCCCAGGTTGTTCCTCGTCAGCCTCTGCTGGGGTGGAGGGAAGGCTGCAGGGTAGGGTGGAGGGAAGGGTCGAAAGAGATTCCCTGGCTTCAGTTCATTTTTTCTGTAAGACAATACACAAGACAAAAACACTAATGTTAGCCTAAACTCTCATAATCTTATCCCAACATAGGCCTCAATCTTTAAGCAGTATAGGCCACTGATGTTCCAAATTTATTTAAAATTTACCTTCGTTTCGGACGCTCGCAACTTCAGTTACTCTTTCCTCCACGCACAAAACATAAGTTTTGCGTGTTAGATTTATATACACTGCGCAAGCATGAAACTCCACCTGCATCGCTCGCCCCTGACGTTCTTTTTTTCACGAATATTCCCCGCCCCCTTCAATCCGCACAGAGCGTACGGCACATTCGTGTTAGCTTTATATACACTGCGCATGCGTGAAACTCTGCCTGCATCGCCCGCCCCTGACGTTCTTTTTCACAAATATTCCCCGACCCTTCTCTCTATGATTCGCAGTTAGGAGCAACATGGCGGAGACACAGCAGGTGTGTACTAATTACTCCAGTAACAAGGAAAGCCCGGAGCACGAAGCGTCCCGATCCGGGAAGAAGAGATTTAAGGCCTCTAATATGGCTTTTGAGGAACTGGTGGAGATGGTGGACATCTTGCGGAGGAGCGATTATGATGGGAAGCATGGACTGTACACCCAGCCGAATTTGCGCAAGGCCAAAATCATGTCCAAAGTTGTGAAGACTCTGGAGCAAAATTTTGGGGTACGCCGCTCCAAAGACCAATTGAGGGAACGCTGGTCCGACCTTAAACTGAGGGAGCCGGATCAGTACAGAAGAATGAAAAAGTGCTTCAAAAAAGTAAGTACTAGTCGTTGTGTTCCTATTCTGATTATTAACTTTCATGCTGCTCCATGTGCTCCTTCTTTACTGTTGTACAGTTTTAAATGGCTGCTTTCATGTTCATGGACACAGTATTCGTTTTGTAGGAAACATCGTTATTAGTAGAAAACATTGTTCGAAGGAAACAACGTTTGACAATATATACGATCAGGGCTTTTTTTCCACCAAGTTCCCCCTGAAAAAAAGCCCTGTATACAATGTATTTAGTTGATACAGGGTTTTAAATACATTTTTGGTCTTGCTAATTTGTCTTATTAAAATAAGTTGTCATGGTTATGCAATAGAGTTTTGTCAGCTTACCTGTCTCCATGTGTTCATCTCTAATGACCAGCTGACTCTCACCTGACTGCTTTTATTAACTCTCCTCTAGCATGGCTCCACCCCAGCTCCTATCAGATAACTCTATATTAACCTCTGCACTGCAGGTCAGCCCTGCTGATCAACCTTTTGTGTTTTGGCTTCCTATTCCTGCCTGCCGTGTGCTCTACATTTGTTTCTGTTACCGACCTTGGCTTGTTCTCTACTATTCCTGTCTGCTCGTGACCCTGACCTTTGGTGTGTCCCCGACTATCCCTGTTTGCCTGTGACCCTGAACCTTGGCGTGAACTCTGTTGTCCTTGTCTGTTTGTGGCCCTGACCTTGGCTTTCTCCTTTACTATCCCTATCCTCCTGTTGCCTACTGTGGGTGTGAGCTGGGGGTCACGACCTGGAGCCAGTTGCAGCCCAGTCCATCCTCATCACTAGAGGCTCTGGTGAACACCTGCTGGCTCTTAGATTCCGTGCCCCAGCTGACCTGCCTTCTTACCACCCGGACTCCCATCCACAGCAGTCAGCCGTAGGGTCCACTGCCTTGCGGTGCACTCCTGATCCCAACGGTGTGCATCTGTCACCTAACCTCAAGGTGACCTGACAGGTGTTTAGGACATTGTTGTCTAGATGTCTTTGAAACTTGAATGAATTGCAAACTTGATTCAGTGGAATGTAAGGAGCGGACACTCAGCAGCTGTTTACACATCTGGACTCAGGAGCACAAGTGTGGGACACCAGAGCACATTTTTTAGGGTAACCCACACAGGTGCTCCAATGGATACTTGGGGTGTCTCCATCTGTGAAACTTGGCCAAAAAAGGTAAGTATTGCAGTTTGGTTAAAAGGGATTTTTAATCATGTCTTCAACTTGGATCTCTTCCCAAATAGACAATTGTACACCACTTCAAAGAAATGTTTCATATTCATATTTCTGGACTCAAATATCTGTGTGCTAAGTATACCTTTTGTTTCATTCTCATAGGGGAGACTCAGACAACAGGCTACCAGGGACCCCCAACCTCGCCAGCCTGAATGGGTAGTTAGCCCCAGGCCCCCCGAGGATGTGGGGGAAGTGGGCGACATGGGCAACCCACCAGATGAGTGTCTGACACCCCAGCTTCATGTAATCTATGTATGCCTGCATATTTATAAATACATGTTTTTTAATCAATTTTAGGTGATGTGCTGGTTGTGGAAGGGGAAGCGGCCAAACCTTTTACAACTGACAGCGCACAAAGACTGATTGGCCAGATCATGGCCTGGAATGGGGAGATTGATGCCATGCGCAATCAGCTGGACATCATGCAGCAGGTAATGAAGAACATTATCAATGTTTTGGGTAGAATTTAAAAGAATTTTAAATTAAATCGATCATGTTCTTCACTTCCTTTTTAGATGCAGAGTTGAGTTTCAGAGTTGTGTGTATGGTATTTTTTAAAACATGCCTGTTTGTAAAAAGAAAAAAAAAAGGTTTAAAAAAAAATTTTTTTTATAAAAAATAAAAAAATAATAATATATTGTTAAAAAAAGATATGTATATTTAAAAAAATATATTGTTAAAAAAAGATATATATATATATTTTTTAAAAAATATATTATAAACGCACATGTGAATGTGCACAGATTAAAAAGTTTACTAATAAACAATGTGTGGCTTCTTCTTCTTTAAATACTCAATACCAGTTTTGTAAGTAATTTTGTGTTTACAGTGACAATGGGGCTTATTTACTAAAGGAAAAACCACTTGGCACTATAAGGGCACTAGGAGAACCTAGGAGACAGCCAAAAAGAAAAGCAAGCAATAAATACATTTTGAGATTTTATCTGATCATTATTTTTTTTTTATTAAGAAAAATCAGACATTGTCTGGCATTGCCATGGCCCCCCACCCGTAAAATAAGTAACATATTTCTCCTTAACTTCACGGGCGCTTTGGGGGGCCAAGCCAGTATGGCCAGTATCCAGGCCCATCAGAGGATTGTCTGTAAGTCCGGCCTCAGGCCCAACTGATGAAATATAATTTCTGGCATTTTTTCTTAAAAAATTGTGCAGGATGCAGCATGCTAGGACAATATGATTAAGTTTATATTCCGCCAGATGGATTGCTGTCAGAAAC
This sequence comes from Lithobates clamitans, assembly GCA_037952925.1. Taxonomy (NCBI): domain Eukaryota; kingdom Metazoa; phylum Chordata; class Amphibia; order Anura; family Ranidae; genus Lithobates; species Lithobates clamitans. The sequence goes on from JBBGZY010000438.1 coordinate 14,866,347, forward strand.
AGGTGAAACCGGCGGGCCATTACCCCAAAGGCATTCTCCATAACTCTTTTTGCTCTGGCCAGCCGGTAGTTAAAAACCCTCCTCTCCGGGGTGAGTGTCCTTTGGGGGAATGCCTCATCAGGTGCTTGATCAGACCGAAGGCTTCATCTGCAATGAAGACAAAGGGGAGTCCTTCCATGTTATCCACATCAGGTGGCAATCCCAGGCCACCACTCTGGAGACGCTGGTAGAACTCCATCTGGGCAAAGACTCCTCCATCCAACATCCGGCCATTCTTCCCCACGTCCACATACAGAAATTCATTATGTGACGACACCACCGCCATTAACACAATACAATGAAACCCCTTATAATTAAAATAGTATGACCCTGAATGGGATGGTGGCACAAGGTGGACATGCTTCCCATCTATAGCCCCTCCATAGTTGGGAAAGTCCCAACAGGTGGCAAAATGGGATGCCACAGTCTGCCATTCCTGTGGCGTTGAAGGAAACTGAGGAGTGAAACAAGAAAAAAAAATATAAATACTTTTGCAACATTGCAAGCAGATCACACAAAAAAACATTCTTGCCCGACATCAGTATAACATTTTTTTAAATTATTATTTAAAGAATAAAATATAAGGCCCACTTATTAGATTCCTCACCCCTCTGATGGCCCATTGCCAAAATTTAAGGGGGGGGCTTATAAATTATTTTAGGGACACACATACCATTTGGACAAATTTTAAGGGGGGGGCTTATAAATTAATTTAAGGACACACAGACCATTTGGACACATTTTAAGGGGGGGCTTATAAATTAATTTAAGGACACACATACCATTTGGACATATTTTAAGGGGGGGGGGGGCTTATAAATTAATTTAAGGACACACATACCATTTGGACACATTTTAAGGGGGGCTAATGAATTAATTTAAGGACACACATACCATTTTGACATATTTTAAGGGGGGGGGCTTATAAATTAATTTAAGGACACACATACCATTTGGACATATTTTAAGGGGGGGGCTTATAAATTAATTTACGGACACACAGACCATTTGTAAACATTTTAAGGGGGTGTTTAGGGTCAAGCACTACAATGGAGCTGACAAAATACATTGTTAAGTGACTAGACTAGGTGGATTTGGGCCCAGCATAGCATGCTGGGGAGGTTAGTGAAAGCAAATATGCATGAAGGACAAAAAAGGAGCATTAAAAGATTACAGCATGCATGAGGACAAAGGGGACATTTACAGCAAATTGCAATCATGGTAATTAGGGATTGAGGAAAGAAATACAATACATTAGCAAACATTAAATACAATAAAATGTGATGTTAAAGGAAAAATCTTACCTTAATATAGTCCTTCTGCAGGACCTGGATGATGGCAGAACAGGTCTCTGGGGTAATGATCCCCAGAGCGTGGGGGGAGATGCCTGTCGAGAACTTAAGGTCCTGCAGGCTTCTCCCAGTCGCCAAGTACCGCAATGTGGCGACTAGCCTCTGCTCCGGAGTGATGGCTTGCCTCATGCAGGTATCCTGCCTGCTGATATAAGGGGTCAGCAAAGCCAACAAATGGTGAAAAACGGGGTCTGTCATCCTGAATAAGTTCCTGAAATCGTCAGGATTATTCTCATGGATATCACGAAGCAAAGGCATGTGATAGAATTGGTCATGCTAGGGCAACCAATTCTTGGTCCATGAACTCCTCCCCACCCTGTTCATGGACTGGGCTTGGGTCGAAGTATTAACTAAAACACCAAGCCCAAGCAAAGCAGGAACTCTACGATGAGTACGTACACACAACATGGCTTCAAAACGGTCGGCTGGTCAGAACATGCTTAAACAGAACGCACTGAAGAACAGCAAGGCCTGTGAAGAGCGAGCTGAAAATCAGCAACGAGCGGACAAGAGCGCACTGAATAAACCAATGCGAACTGACTATACGCACTAAAAAGTAGATACAAACCTCACAAGCACAAACTGAACAACAGTTAAACGATCTGAAAAAACACGAGTCTGAAAAGCACGAATCGTCTCTCACCAAACTTCTACTAACACAAGGTAAACACGAAATTAGCAGAAGGGGTCCAAAGGGTGGCGCACTTGCAATTGAACTTCCGTTTTATAGTCTCACCGGACCTGATGTACATCACCGCGTTCTAGACGGTTGGACTTTGGTGTGATCGTGTGTAGGCAAGTCCGTTTCAGCGAAACTCCATCGGAACTCTGTCGGAACTCCGTCGAAAAGTCCTTTGTGTGTACACGGCATTAGAGTTGCCACTAGTTCAAGGAAATAATTAGTGCTTTTGTACTGTACCATTTCAATCTGTAATTTCTTGTTTTTCAATTTCTTGCTTTTCAAGCTCGTGTTATATTGTCCAAATGTTGTGTTAATGGTTAAACACTGATTTTGTTGGAAGTACCAATAAATATAGCCTCGCGCGTGATTGTGCGTGATTGTGTAGACAGGGCCCCAGTGCACTGTATTGCCCCGGGGCCTATAATGCTCTTAAGATGGCACTGACTGCAGGTAACTGTCATGTTGAGTTGTTATAATTATTTGTTCATAACTTCACTTCTTTAGAAAGTAAGCTCAGCACACCTTCAGTTCCCATTTGCTCATATGTCAGATTGTAGAATTGATCAACAGAAATAGACTGAAATGGGGATTTAGGCTGGGTTCACACTGCTGCGGTGGCAGACATCGTATGTGATTCGCAGCGCACTGCTGTTCACATCACATGCGATGTCTGTGCTGTGCGATATCAGCCATACAGATAGTATGGCTGATATCGCACCGCATTCGGTCCAAACTCGCACAGGACCCTTTTTTTTGTTCGGACCAGAATCGGATCGCATGGGTGTTCACACCTATGCGATCCAAAAATGTCCGAATTGTCAGTTCGCAGTGTGATATGCGAGCTGAACTGGGGGTGTCATTAACATTGTATGACACTCCCCAGCAGTTCGCATATGGCAGTGTGAACTGCCGTGCGAGTTGATGGGATGCGGGAACCCACAGTAAATTCGCTGCGTTCCCGCACCGCAGCAGTGTGAACCTAGCCTAAGGGCCAGTTCACACCAGACGCAGTTCCGTTCAGTTTCGTGCACTTTTTTTCTGTACTAAAAATGCATGCACGGTGTTTTCAATGTATTCCAATGGCTCTAGTTCACACCATGCAGTCAGTTTCCGGTCAGTTTCTGCACTGACTGCATGGTGTGAACTAGTGCCATTGGAAAACATTGAAAACACTGTGCATGCATTTTGTGCAGAAAAAAAGCACACAGAACTGAACGAAACTGCGTCTGGTGTGAACTGGCACTTACTAAAACTGCAAAATCAGGTGCAGCTGGGCAAAGAAACCAATCAGCGGGGATCTACAGGTACAAGGGCTGTGTAATGTAAAGGGGTCTAGAGGTGAAGGGTGCTGTGTAATGTAAAGTGTTCCAGAGGTGCAGGTTGCTTTGTAATTTAAAGGGGTCCAGAGGTGCAGGGTGCTGTGTAATGTAAAGAGGTCCTTAGGTGCAAGGTGTGTAATGTAAAGGGGTCCAGAGGTGCTGTGTAATGTACACAGTAGTGACAAAGATATATTTAAGGATACTGAGGTATGTAGGGGGCACATGGTGGTGTTTTTACATTTTAAGGTGGGGGGGTGCCAGATATAGGATCTGCCCCGGGTGCCAAATGCACTAGGTACACCCCTGCGGTGATCTATGCCCGGAAGTGGGAGCAAATACCTGGGTTATACATGTATATGCTCCCCCCTCCCCCCTGAAAGGTGCCAAATGTGACACCGGAGGGGGGGAGGAATTCGATCAGTGGAAGTTTCATTTTTGGGTGGAACTCCGCTTTAACAATGAGAACAACAATATCAGAATCATGCTGGGGCTCTTCAACTTTCATGTTGTAGGTCTTTGTAACAGAAGCTGAATAGGCATTTGTATGAAGAAGATCACTATTAGACCCCTTTCACACTTGGGCGCTTTGCAGGCGCTACAGCGCTAAAAATAGCGCCTGCAAAGCGCCCTGAAAGAGCCGCTCCTGTCTCGGGCTCTCGGGCTTTCACACTGGAGCGGTGTGCTGGCAGGACGGTAAAAAAAGTCCTGCAAGCAGCATCTTTGGAGCGGTGAAGGAATGGTGTGTATACCACTCCTCCACCGCTCCTGCCATTGAAATCAATGGGGCAGCGCGGCTATACCGCCGGCAAATCGCTTTACCGCCGACGCCGCCGGCTCCCAGGGGCCTTACAGCACTTTTTTGTGATGGTTTTTAGTATCATATCTGCTGATTTCCTTTCTTCTAGATTAAATAGTCAGCTATTCTAGAAAAATTATAGCAATGGTCTATTTTCAAAACATTATGCATGGGAGATTCGTTGTCTGACACCTAAGCTCTATGTATTACTCAAACAACCTGAGAATTATTGAAAGGCAAAGTTTTATGTATAAAACAAAACACTGTACATATACAGTATATATACAGTTGTGCTCATAAGTTTACATGCTCTGGCAGAATTTATGATTTCTTGGCCATTTTTCAGACAATATGAATGATAACACAAAAACATTTCTTTCACTCATGGTTAGTGTTTGGCTGAAGCCATTTATTATCAATCAACTATGTTTACTCTTTTTAAATCATAAAAACAGAAACTACCCAAATGACTCTGATCAAAAAGATTACATAGCCCAGTTCTTAATATCGTGTGTTGCCCCTTTAACATCAATGACAGCTTGAAGACTTTTGTGGTATTTGTGGATGAGGCTCTTTATCTTCTCAGATGGTAAAGCTGCCCATTCCTCTTGGCCAAAAGCCTCCAGTTCCTGTACATTCTTAGGCTGTCTTGCATGAACTGCACGTTTGAGATCTCCTCGGAGTGGCTCAATAATATTGAGGTCAGGAACTGAGATGGCCACTCCAGAACCTTCACTTTATTCTGCTGTAGCCAATGACAGGTCGACTTGGCCTTGTGTTTTGGATCATTGTCATGTTGTAATGTCCAAGTACGTTCCATGCGCAGCTTCCTGGCTGTTGAATGCAAATGTTCCTCCAGTTTGATAACATACTACATTCATCTTGCCATCAATTTTGACCAAATTTCCTGTGCCTTTGTAGCTCACACATCACCAAAACATCTGCAATCCACCTCTGTACCTTTCATCATAGGCCTTGTTGACTCCTCTCCAAATGTAGCGTTTATGCTTGTGGCTAAAAAGCTCAATCTTGGTCTCATCACTCCAAATGACTTTGTGCCAGAAGGTTTGAGGCTTGTCTCTGTGCTGTTTGGCCTATTGTAAGCGGGATACTTTGTGGCATTTGCGTAGTAATGGCTTTCTTCTGGCGACTCAACCATGCTCTGAAGAAACTCAGATCACGAGTGAAACACGTCAGCATGACGCCATCATGCTTCTTGTTGTGAAGGCACGAACTATCCGCCTATCAGACAACCCCCTCTCCTCTCGGGAGACTTCCGGGAGACTTCGTAAACCACACATGAGATATCCAGATACATCCAAGCAGTATTATCGGATGAGTGGCGAAGTGGTGAGCTGTATCAACTCTTATCTCCAGTTGGGAGTTATTTATACGTACATACACTCACCTGCCCTCCTAAAATCCACTAGCTTTCCCCCAGTTGTTAACGACAAGCGGGTAGCCTACGCATACTTCCATACCCCAGGGGGATCTTTTGACACCAATCCCGTATCTATTTTATGTGGACTGTATCACTAGGAAACCATATCCCGTATGTAAAGTGGGCATCACTAATCTCACGTTTCAAATCAAATGCATGAATTCTTTATACTAGCAATCATCCAGTCTGGCACATTGAGCGGACTGTTCTTTGCTTCCATCCAATAATGTCCGAATAAGGACTCAGTAAAGAGAATTAGTTATGCATGATACTTGAGAGGCCTGTATGTCTGTTTGTGGTGGCCACCTGTGTTCCTAAGACAATTGTCTATTTTTAGATGTATGTGGTGGAGGTTGGTATATTTATATATTCACTAGTTGTCAGTAATATGTGAAATTTTCAATAAAGAATTTTTATTTTTAGAATACCGGCAGTTTCTTTATGAAGAATTCTTTTGGGAATCCTTCTTCCCTCCGTCTCCTGTATGCTTACTTCAATTCAGAGAAACACACCCCCATGGTTGATTATCTTCTAATCCCTGGGGTGACGGTATGCCATGACTATAACAGGGATTATTCATACTCTTAACCCCCTACTTAGTCTTGCTAATTTTGGATGTAGCCGTTGTGTCATCTTTTATTTGTTTGTTTTGTTGGACTCGACCATGAAGCCCATCTTTCTTCAAAGTGCCACCTTCTTGTGCATCTTGAAAACAGCCACACCACATGTCTTCAGAGAGTCCTGTATTTCACCTGAAGTTATTTGTGGGCTTTTCTTTGCATCCCGAACAATTTTGCTGGCAGTTGTGGCTGAAATTTTAGTTAGTTTACCTGACCATGGTTTGGTTTCAACAGAATCCCTCATTTTCCACTTCTTGATTAGAGTTTGAACACTGCTGATTGGTATTCTCAATTTCTTGGATATCTTTTTTTATATCCCTTTCCTGCTTTGTACAGTTCAACTACCTTTTCCCGCAGATCCTTTGACAATTCTTTTGCTTTCCCCATGACTCATAATCCAGAAACATCAGTGCAGCAATGGATGAAAGATACAAGGGTCTGTCAGGAGTCCAGCAACTCATTGACCTTTTATACACACACACACACTAATTACAATCAAACAGATCACACGTGAGGATGGTTACCTTTAATAGCCAATCAAACCCCTTTGTGTCAACTTGTGTGCATGTTATCAGGCCAAAATATAAACTTTTGATCAGAGTCATTTAGGTAGTTTCTGTTATGATTATGATTTAAAAAAAGTAAACACAGTTGGTTGATAATACATGGCTTCAGCCAAACACTAACCATGAGTGAAAGAAATGTTTTTGTGTTATCATTTATATTCTCTGAAAAATGGCCAAGAAATCATAAATTCTGTCAGGGTTTGTAAACTTATGAGCACAACTGTATATATACTGTATACATTGTGATAGGGTGGTTGTTTAGCTCAGTGGTAGATGTGTTTCAGTGAGTTCACGCTAGTCTGAACTGTAGTTAAAGGCTTACCTGCCCATTTTTTTTATTACACAAAATGAAAGTGAAGTTCACGAATATAGATGTCCAAGGAGGAGATTCTCACTATGAAAACCACATGGCTTTCTCTTCGCAGCTCCACTGCTCTGGTAAGGATCCTTTAGACCCACCTCCCCCAGCTCTTAGGGCTCTCTTGGCTCACTCAGCCATTAGTTATAGCATCTAGCTGCATGGGACCACTCCTTGGCCTCTCAATATGGGATCTCCTGGCAACTTGGGCTTACTCTCTTCACCAAGCCTCACAGATTCCCTCAGTCCCCTGGACTTTCCTAATTGCCTCAGCTCCCCCAGTCCTCCAGACGCACTCAGCTGACTCCACTCTCCCAATCCTATGGGTGAGGAATCTCTCCAATGTGGGGTGCAGTCTCTCAAGTGGATCCCCTCTCCTAATCTTGGAGCACACAACTGTCTCCTGATGGGAGACCTGAACTTTGTCCAGACCTTGTTTATAATGAATGTGCACACCTGCACACTCATACAACCTGCAGGTCTCCAGTAAAACCTAAACACAGGAGTAGAAACTTCTTCCCACCCAAATCTCTTTGAGGTTTCCAAATCGATCTGGGATAACCAATCCCAGAGAACACTGGGGAGCCAGTCTTCTCCACTAAGAAGCAATACTCCAGAGCCCTTCAAACTGTATATTTTAGAATCTTGTGTGCCTTTTATCTATATTTACACAGTGGCTGGGCCTAGCACTGTCACAATATATATTATAAAATATATACTGTATAGACACAAATACATAAAAACATATTTTGTTATTTGATATAGTTTTAACAAAAAACAACAACCAAAAACTGTTTTGAAAACTTCAATGGACAGAATGAAATAGACAACATCTTAACAAAATATAATTCTAAAAATAAAACTTTGTTACGGGAAACACCTTCCCATAACATACTCTTAATGAAAATGCTCTATAACCCTGGTAAATGCCACCATACGATCAACACTATCCAGAAAAAAAAAAACCTTTATTAAATATCTCCTGAGGTGTAAAAACATTGTTCCGGGGGCGCATGCGCGGCGCCAAAGGAAATGGACGTCTGACACAGTAGCTCCGCTCCACCCGGGCCTTTCACGGCATCCCGAGGGCTATTAACTGCTCAAATATCCTCGTTTCTTGCACCCCTCGAGCCACTTAACACTGGTGCATGCCGTCGAAGAGAAGGAATTCCCGTGGTTCCGCTCAAAATACCCTAACTCACTATCTCCTCCGCACGCGGGATCGTTACAGTATGTCCCAAGATGGCGCGGCAGGGAAAGGGGACGCTCCGGCTCAAACTCCTACATCGTAGCAGACGCCATCCCGGTCTACATACAGCACGAGTGAGTACCACACTACCCTCTCTAAGGCTGACCTGGACAGCAGTCTGGAAGCTATGTATACTAAACTGGCTTCCAAATTTCAGATGGAACTGCAGAAAACCTCCCATACACTATCACAAGAAATTGCGGCCTTAGGCTCACGTACCGAGCTCCTTGAGACCAAGCACGATGAGCTGGCTCTGGCCTACAACGACCTTAGTCGGGAACATGACTCATTAGCCACAGCTCTATCTGCGATCCAAGCCCAAGTCGAAGATCTCGACAATAGAAACAGGCGCAACAATTTGCGCCTTAGAGGTATCCCAGAATCAGAGACTGAACTTATCCCTGCTGTTATTCGTTTATTTAAATAACTGCTCCCAGAGTGTGACTCCTCTGCTTTTAAATGTGATCGCATTCACAGAGCGCTTCGCCCAAAGCCTCCTGATGATAAACCACCCAGAGATGTGGTCCTCTGCCTGAAGGATTTTCTCATCAAGGAGGATATCCTAAGGGCTGCACGGAACAAGCAAAGGATTATGCTGGACAATCATCAGATCCAGATCTATCCGGATATCTCCCCTGCCACCCTTGACAGACGCAGAGGCTTAAAAGAAGTAACCACCGCACTCCAATCCGCCCGCATCCGCTACAGATGGGGCTTCCCGTTTAAGTTGCTGGTCCCCCACAATGGCACCACCTTTTCAGCCACTTCTCTACTTGAGGGCCAAGAAATCCTGGTAAAACTGGGCCTCCTTGATCCAGCTGCCATCCATCGTCCACCGCTGACCCCTCGTCCAGCCCCCATCTGGCAAACCCCTCCATCACGCAGAGAAAGAAGGAGAATCCGTTACGATGTTGGAGAGGGCCTCGCGGAACTTCCACGGTGACATTCCTGATACCTACCACTCCTTCACCTATATGACGCGTGACACTGTTTCTCCCACCACCTTATTACAGGCGACAGTCCCGCGGAGCCGTGGCATGTCCTCCCCACCCAGCAAAAGTTCAGTTTGAAACCACAGGCTACGTACTGGTTTGAATTTTTTCTTTTCCTGTTTTTTTTTTCTTTTTCTGCTTTTTTGCGAGCCTCACAGGTTTTTCCCCATAGTGGGAATTAGTAAACCAGCTGGGTACGAGACCGAGTTGTCTCGCTAATAAAGGTTTCTTTTATTAGTCTTCACTGTTAACAGGTAAAGTTTCGTTTACCTGACCCTTTTTTTTTTGATACTGGACTTCATGTCTAGCTATACAATTTTAGATGTTTTTTTTCGTTTTTTCATTCAATGCTTTTTTACAGCTATTCTCTTTTTATTTGGTCAGTCACCTTACAGTCTGGAATGTTTGCTCTCCCGATATTATGCTAATGTGATAGAAATGTTCTCCCCTAGTATTGGCCTGAATGTGAATTTTATGTACCACTTTCTCCACTTGATGCTTGATTTAATGACAGCACCCCTGCTGGGCCTGGCTTGCTTGGTACACAACCCCTCTTACATGCATAGTTTGGTACCTTTTCTGCCTGACTACACAATATTGACCTACCATGGCAATCACCTGTATTTCACATAATGTTAAGGGGTTTAACTCCCCTATTAAGAGACGCAAGGCATTTGATCTTTATAACCGGCTGGGCACCAAGATTCTCCTACTCCAGGAGACTCACTTCTCCCACTCCTCACACCCAAAATACCTTCATAGAAGCTTCCCACAATCATTTTGTTCCCTCCACACATCCAAAAGCAGGGGTGCTGCCATTCTATTACATTCCTCAGTTCCTATGGAAATTAAGCAATGCTTCAAGGATAAGGAAAGCAGATTTGTTATAATTAAAGGTGTAATGCATAATAGGGAAATCACCATAGCCAGTATTTATGCACCCAATGATGCCCCTGCCTCCTTTTTTAAAATGTTTTTTGACAAATTAGCCTCCTTGGAGTCTCCCCATATGATTATAGGAGGGGACTTAAACCTAGTAGCTAACCCCACATTGGATAGATCCTCCTCCACTACTGCTACCAAAGCCTTCCCCAGGTCTCTAACCCAGGGTCTTTTGAACCACCAACTAGTAGATACCTGGAGAACGCACAATATGGGCATTAAAGAGTTTACCTTCTACTCACACCCACATAAAAGTTATGCCAGGTTAGATTATGTGTATACTACCCCCATCATTTTAGCCAATTCCACTGGTGCCAAGATCCACCCCTGTGTTTGGTCAGACCATCACGTAACCTCCTTCACCACTGACTTTATCAGACTTGCCCCCACTCCGTATACCTGGAGACTTAATGAGGCTTTGCTCTCGGACTTGGTTGTAGAGTCAGAGGCAGCCAAGTCCATTGACGAATATTTCTCACTTAATGCTCTCCCTGAAACCCCGCCCTCTATTGTCTGGACAGCCCATAAGGCAGTGCTGAGGGGCAAATTAATCAGCCTCGCCTCCGCTCATAACAAACTCCATAGACAGAGAGTTGTCGACCTCACAAAAGACCTTGATAGGCTATACAGGGACACCGGTTCTCTGGCTTTGGAGTCCACTAGACAGCTTATTGACCAAAAAAGCCTAGAACTAGACTCCCTTCTCTCTTCTAAGACGGAGAAGGCACTTAGATGGTCGAAAGCGAAATTTCTACTTCATAACAATACCGCCTCGACCTTATTTGCCAGATGGCTCAATCAGTCCTCCCGCCCTCCACATGTCTATAAATTAACACAGAGCTCAGGGTTACCCACTTCCCATCCCAAAGAAGTACTCCAACTTTTCAAACAATTTTACTCAACCCTTCTGGCTCCTACCCAAAAGCCTCCCACCCAAGCTGAAACTGACTGGCTCCGAGAACTACCTATGCCCTCCCTCACCCCATCTCAAACTGAGAAACTCAATGCCCCCATCACTACCTCAGAGGTACTTAGGGTTATTAAATCTCTAAAGTTAGGCTCTGCTCCGGGCCCAGACGGCTTTTCAGCCATTTACTACAAGAAATTTGTCAATCTTCTGGCCCCTAATTTAGTACAATTATTTAATTGGGTTCTACAAGGAGGAAGCTTCCCTGAGGAGATGCTCCTGGCAAATATGTCCATGATTCCCAAACCAAACAAAAACCACTTACTCCCTCAGAATTATAGACCAATCTCGGTAATAAACAACGATCTAAAAATCTTTAGTAGAATCCTAGCTGACAGACTGGCACCCATTATCTCTTCACTTATTTCCCCCTACCAATCAGGATTTATACCCCATAGATTCATTACTGACAACATACGCTTAGCCACTAACATTATCCAAGATGCCAACCTAACCTCCCGGAAACTGTTTATGCTTAGCCTGGATATACACAAGGCATTTGACAGCGTATCCTGGAACTACCTTTCTACCATCCTACAACGAATGGGATTTAAAGACGAATTTTTCCATGCATTTCAAACTCTCTATTTAAACCCCAAAACCCGCATTAAGATCCCAGGTTGTAGCTCAGACTTTTTCTCCATAGGTCGGGGCACAAGGCAGGGATGCCCACTTTCCCCCTTAATTTTTGCCCTTGCCCTAGAACCACTCGCTATAGCAATTCTTACAAACCCAAATATTTCTGGCTACACCAAAGGCCCCTCCTCTTACAAATTTTGTATGTACGCGGACGATGTCCTCATGTTCTTGACTAACCCCCTCATATCTCTACCCAACCTCTTACGGACTCTCTCGGACTTTGCAGGAGTCTCTGGCCTCAAAATTAATGTCTCGAAATCTGTTGCCCTCCCAGTAGGGTTTTCACAGTTGGAAACCCAACAACTGAAGAATGCTTTTCACTTTGTGTGGGCCACTACTCACCTACAATATTTGGGCATCGAGCTGACTGGAGACTTCTGCTGACTCTTTGAGGCCAATTATCCCCCCCTGACCACAAAACTTAAAAAAACTCTTAAACTTTGGAATCATCTCCATATATCCTTCCTTGGAAGAATCACGGCCCTCAAAATGACAATACTTCCCAGGCTACTCTACCTGTTTCGTTCCCTCCCTATTAGAGTGTCCAAATCATACCTACTTACTCTTCAAGCACACCTTAATAGATTCATTTGGCAAGACAAACCCCCGAGATTCGCTAAAGAGACCCTTTACCGTTCCTCTAAAAGGGGTGGGCTGGGAGTCCCAAATATTTGGCTGTACTACATAGCCAGCAGATTTGCACAGCAAGCACAATGGAACATTAGAGGTTCCAAAGTCCCATGGGTTAGGTTTGAACAAGACTCCATCGCCCCCCTCTACCTACCTGGCCTACTTTGGTCCTCACACCCTTCCATCCCTGACCTTTCCACCCGAAACCTGGTAGTGACAGCTGGTTTGAAACTTTGGAAAATGTATAAGACCAAATACTGTCTCTCCTCTCCGATATCCACTGGAGCCTCATATCTCGGGGACCCTAGATTCCCCCCTGCATATGACCACCCGGAGGCCTTCCTAGAGTGGACCCAAAATAATCTGATTACTCTTGGGGACTTTCTAGTCAACTCCACATTTACCACATTCTCGGCACTTCAAACCAGATGCCAACTACCTAACAGTGAATTTTACCGTTATCTCCAAATAAGACATTTTTTTCAGCTACACTACCCCAACCCTAATACAGACTCCTCGACACTCTATGAGGACTTGTGCCACACATCCCCTCGTCAAAAAGGCCTTATCTCTTTAATCCATAGTATGCTAGAATCTTCTAATGACCCTCCTACCTTAAAATACAGATCACAATGGGAACAAGAGCTAGCTCTTGACCAGGAGGAACTAGACTGGGATAAAAACTGGCAGAACATTCGCAAATGCACAAAATCATTAACTATCAGGGAGACAGCCATTAAACTTACAACAAGATGGTATTATACCCCAACCCGTCTCCACAGGTTTTTTCCGCAGGTGTCTCCCAGGTGCTTCCGTGGTTGCACCAACTTAGGCTCATACCTACATATATTCTGGGAGTGCGATAAACTACAACCCTCTTGGAAGGAGGTTTTGAAAATGATTGATAGATTGGCAGAGAAACCCATTAATCTCACATTCCACCACTGTATTCTTTTCCAAGACATCCCAGAAGTGACTAAACCTATGATGAGATTAATACACTCTATCTGTATTGCTACACTTTGGGTCATTGCACTACACTGGAAATCCTCTACGTTCCCCTTTGCACAAATTATCTCACGTATAGATAGTATGATGGTGTCTGAGAAAATATTCCATACCCTACATGATTCCATTCCGACATACGATGCCAAATGGAATCCATGGTTTTTATTCAGGCTCCAAGACTGACCACTCTTTGATTATATAGACTGACTATTAATAATCTACTATTTGTTCCATCTGTTTTGAAAATCCCTTTTTCTTTCCTATTCTTTCTTTTATTATTTTACCAAAGTAGATACCCTTCAGGGTGATAATTTCAAGTGAGTCATGAACAGAATGCATTGGGCCACTGTGATCTCAGGACGGTCTTATAGCCTATCATACCTACACCTCATCATATTGTTTAAAATGATATCCCTATGACTCTGAAGGATGTACATGTATATCTATTTTGTGTACTGATTTTGTTACTCTCAATAAAACTATTTGAAAACAAAAACATTGTTCCAAAATTGCAAAAATAACCAACGATAACCAATAATCAAAATACATATTCTTTAAAATATACATAAAAAACCTCTAATGCCGCGTACACACGACCGGACCTTCCGGCAGAAAAGGTCAGACGGAACGAATCCGTTGGACATTCCGATCGTGTGTGGACTTCATCGGACCTTTTCTGTTGAAAAATCTGACGGACCTTAGAAATAGAACATGTTTCAAATCTTTCCGACGGACTCGATCCCTATCGAATAAAACGGTCGTCTGTATGCTAGTCCGACGGACCGAAAATGACGCAAAGGCAGCTATCGGCTACTGGCTATTGAACTTCCTTTTTCTAGTCCAGTCATACGTCATCACATTCAAAATGATTGGACTTTGGTGGAATCATGTGTAGGCAAGTCCATTTCATCGGAACTCCGTCAAAGTCCTTCAGAGTTCAGTCTGACGAGAAGTCCGCTCGTGTGTATGCGGCATAAGACTACTTTCACGCTGAGGCGCTTTACAGGTGCTACAGCGCTAAAAATAGTGCCTGCATAGCGCATGGTAATAGCCTCTCCTGTCTCTCCAGTGTGCAAGCCCGAGTGCTTTCACACTGAAGAAGTGCGCTTGCAGGACGGTAAAAAAAGTCCTGCAAGCAGCATCTTTGCGGCGCTGTAGAAGCAGTGTATGCACCCATTGAAATCAATAGGGGAAGCACCGCCAAACTGCCGGCAAAGCACCGCTGCGGGCGGTTTTAACCCTTTTTCTAAAACGAAGGTAAAGCACCGCCAAAATAGCGCCACTTTACCGCCGACGCCCGCCCGCCCCAGTGTGAAAGCAGCCTAAATCTTTGTTTAAATAGCCAGTTCAATTGAGTGAGCTTTTGCTGCCACAGCAGCACATTAGAATACAGTCCTTATTTTTATAACCAGCTGATAACAAAAATATTTTTATAGGTGAAAGTTTTTTGCATTCACACAGCAGATGTAGTTGCTATCCTTGACTGAATGACAACTCACATTGCACAGTTCATTCAATGAGATTTTACATCATTCTGTCATTGCTATTAGTGATTGTATGGAACACTGAATAGGGGTTGTTATCCATTCCAATTCACCTGTAATCGTAATTAAGACCCCTTTCATACTGAGGCAGTTTTCAGGCATTTTAGCGCTAAAAATAGCTCCTAAAAACTGCTTCTAACGTATAATTACGAATCATCTCTAACTGAACTCCAAATTCCCAATCCTTTTTAGTCCAATGAGTTGCAAGTTGGGTCATTCCTGCCTCGCAGCCCTCCTCTTTATTTACGTCAGCTGCAGGGTAGGAATGACCCGATTTGTAACTCGCTGGAGTTAAAAAAGAGTGTGAATTTTGAGTCCAGCTAAAGATGAAATCAGAGGATACCTAAGCTAATCTCTATTAAGGATATCTTGTAGCTGAGAATGTGATACTTTAAAGGAATCCTGTCCCAAAGTTTCTATATCAATCTTTGTGTAGCATATACTGTATATACAGTATATTGTGCATGGGATACGATATGTCCAAGTGATACTAAGGGCCTGGTTTAATCAATTAAAAGCTGAAAGAGATCACCGCAAGGTGCCCCCCCCCCCCCATCCAGGAGTAATCTCGCCTGATGTAATGTGACCACTACAGCTAAGTAGAGTCAGAATCAGCTTTTTAGCCTCTCCGGGGCTACAACATAGTGCATTCCAAGCCTCCTCTCTCTTATGCCCCGTACACAAGGTCGGATTTTCCGATGGAAAATGTGCGATCGGAGCGTGTTGTCGGAAATTCCGACCGTGTGTGTGCTCCATCGGACTTTTTCCATCGGATTTTCCGACACACAAAGTTTGAGAGCAGGCTATAAAATTTTCCGACAACAAAATCCGATCCCGTCCTTTTCAGACCGTGTGTGGACAATTCTGACGCACAAAGTGCCACGCATGCTCAGAAGAAATTCCGAGACAGAACAGCTCGGTCTGGTAAAATTAGTGTTCGGAATGGATAGAGCACTTTCGCTGCAATGTTTCAAATTGTTTAATACAGCGCACTCTCTTCTTCTTTATAATGCAGGAAGAACGAAGTAGTTTTGCTGCTGATATTCACACAGAGTTCTCACAAACTTCTTTCTTTCTTATTTATCGTGATTCCCTCAATATATTATGATTTGTCACATCTGATCAAAAATCTATATAATTTTTTTTGTTTTTTGTTTTTTTTTTCAAGCCTGATGTGATTTTTTTTTTTCTCGGTTTGTATTTTTTTCAAAGCTGATCTTGTTGTTATTTTTTTTTTTAGTTATTTAACATCCAGAATATTTTTGTGTGTGTTTTGTGTCACGTTACCACAACACCATTATTATCTTGCATTATTTAATCTCAAGGAGGTTGCTTGGTGTTGGTGTCTCTTGTTAATTTCACATTGTACTTTAGAAATGTACCTGCCTCCTCACAAACAAACTGTCCTTTTTGAAGGAAAACACACATAGGCGAGTATAATTTAAACAAAAAAACCTTTATTAAGGGCTCAGAACCAAAGAGGGAGGCAACGCTGGAGAAACAGCAGAAGTTGGTGAAGCTTTTGACCCCCAGGGCACACATTAATTATTTTACAGCAAAATTGGTTGCCTGAGGAGTCCTTATCTAAGGGAGTGCAGTCGGGTCCAGAAGTCCCAGAGATCATGAAAGCAGCAGATGACATCTGTGTCCCCAGGCTATGGTCATACAAGAGATTGCATCTTTTGCCAAACCAGACTGAACCCAGGGTCATCACTCTCTGGTCTTCCTTCCACGCTTCCTTCCATGCTGTGGCTGTGGTGGTGTAGTTGTGGCAGGAGGAGGGGGAGGAGGAGGATGTTCCAACTCACTCAGGTGGGTATTGGGTGTGATTTCGCCCCTCACCCCCTTAGTTAAGACTTTATAAAGAAGGTCCTCACACAGGAGGCGTTGGCCCTCCTGCATGCCCTGCAGTTTGGTGGTAGCCATGCAGGCAAAGGCCTCTTCAGGAGTGGGGGTGGCTCTGAGGGACGCAGAAGCCTCTTGAATTAGCCTGAGAGCTGAATCCTGCACGTGACTCCCCTTCCTGGGTCTTTTGGTTGGAAGGCGGAGGGGAGGAACCTGCAATTCTGTCAGGCTCCTACTGGTCCCAGGCTTCTCCTGGCTGCCACTTAGCCCTGCCTCCTCCTGGCTGCCACTAACCCCCGCCTCCTCCTGGCTGCCACATTCCACAGCCTCCTCCTGGCTGCCACATTCCACAGCCTCGTCCTGGCTGAGGTCTTCCTGTGTATGAAAAAGGGACATAGTTTTATTTTTTTCTTCATCAATCACACACAATTTTCATCTCATGACTGTTGCAAATTGAATGTTAACAAATATAAAAGACTATCCTTCTGAGCCCAGCATTTTTCATTCTTGTCCCATCTATTTTTGCCCACTACTGTCTATTGATATGTAAACGCCTTTATTAAATCAGCAATTAGTGATCAATAATGACATCTAGTAAACATTTATTTATTGACCAGAAATCTGTAGAACAATGTTATACCTGGCTCAAGCTGGGCTCCTCCACTTCTTCCTTGCTGGAAGTCCCAGTTTGGACATCGGAAGCTTCAGCTGGGGTGGAAGGAAGAGTGGAAGGAAGGGTTGAGAGGGATTCCCTGACTCCAGTCTGGTCTGACAGAAATCGCAGTCTCTCATAGTACCACAGCCTGGGGACATAAATGTCATCTGCTGCAGCTCCTGATCTCTGGGAATCCGTGACCTTCTTGTGCTCCCTAAGATAAGTGCTCCTTAGGCCACCAATTTTGGCTTTTAAATAGAGGATGTTTGCTGTGGGGACCACTGGCTTCACCAACTCCAGCAGTTTCTCCAGTGCTGCCTGCCTCTTTCGTTTATGATTTTAATGCGGGTGTTTCACCTGCCACAGACAGGGCAGCTCCCTGTACTTGTCTATGAACAGGGGGAGGAAGTTGTGGTCATTGAAGCCATCCATTTTATCTGCAAGACACAACACGAGACAAACCCTAATGTCAGGCAAAACTCTCCTAATCTTGTTACAATATAGGCCTCAATCAAGAAGCAGTATAGGCCCAAGTTTAGATCTTACCTTCGTTATCACGATCGGTGCCTCCGATACTCCTTCCTCCGCTCACAGATCGTACGTACTACGCACGCGTGTTATGCTTTATAGACACTGCGCATGCGTGAAACTCCACCCGCCCCTGACGTTCTTTCTTTTCTATTCTCCGCCCCTTCTCGTTCGGCGCAGTGGGGGAAGAGCACATGGCAGAGACACAGCAGGTGCGTGCTAATTACAGCAACGAGGAGGAGGAAAGCCCAGAGCCTGAAACATCCCGATCCAGAAGAAGACGATTTAAGGCCTCAAATATGTCCTTTGGGGAGATGTTGGAGATGGTTGACATCCTGAAGAGGGCCAAGTATGATGGGAAGTATGGACCTTACCCCAACCCCAATGTTAGAAAGGCCAAGATCATGGCAAAAGTGGTCAAGAGTCTGCACCGGAATTTCGGGGTACGACGATCGAACGATCAGCTCAGGAAGCGGTGGTCGGATCTCAAATTAAGAGAGCATGAGCAGTACCGAAGGATCCAGAGAGTGCTGCAAAAAAGTAAGTAGTTGTGCTGTGTTCTTATTCTTTATGTTTATTACGTTTGTGCTGCTCCATGTGCTTTTCTTAACTGTTATCCAGTTTAAAATGGCAACTTTCATGTTCATGGGCACATTATTCGTTCGTATAAAACATTGTTCCTAGAAAACACCATTGTTTGGGCCATATGCATTTGCCCACATTTTTTATGGCCTACTTGTCTGAAAATAATTTGGTTGTGTAGATGGGTTTGTAACTAGAATGAAATGCAAACTAGATTCTGTGTAAGGAGAGGACACTCAGCAGTTTTCACATCTGGACTCTGGAGCACTAGTGTGGGACACAAGAACACCCTTTTTATTAGGGGCCCACACAGGTGCTCCAGTGTATACTATAGGGGGGTCTCCATCTGTGAAGCTTGTACTAAACAGGTAAAGTATTGAAGCTTGACAAAGGACAATAAAAATTCAACATCTTGGAACTCTGCAAAAATAGACAATTGTACCCCACTTCCAAGCAATGTTTCATATTCCTATTTCTGCCATGACATATCTGTGTGCTAAGTATACCTATTTTTTTACATAGGGGATAAAAGACTCGGAGGACACCCCTCATCTGAGGAGACCACAGACCCCCCACCTCTGGAAGAAGGGGAAATCCACCCAAGCCAAGCAGAGCAGGAGGAGGAAGGAGATGTGGTGGAAAATGTCACCACAACAGGTGAGTGTCTGCGACCACAGGCTCAGGTAAGAGATGGATGCCGGCATATTTATAATACATGGTGTGTTTTTGTTTCTATCTTTTTAGGTGATTGTGATGTTGTGGATCCAGGGCATTTCACCTCTGAAAGTGCACAGATCCTGATCGGGGAGATCATGGGGTACAATAGGGACTTGGAAAACATCCTGAAAAACATCAATGATGTTCAACAAAAAATGAAGATCATCATTGATGTTTTAGGGAGAGATTAAAACCCCTCCAAATCTCTTTGGTTTTTTGTGAGCTCAAAATTTTTACCATTTTTTGACATATTTGCGAAAAGCCAAATTTTGAAGATGCACACAGTGTGTCATCATGTGCTATCTGCCATCACGGGAGATCAATGGACACGTTTTGGGGGTGCAACCCGTTCCTCAATAATAAAGTAGCTGTGAGGAAGGGGTTGCACCCCAAAAACACGTCCCTTGATCCCCCATGATGGCAGGTAGCACATGTTGACATTCGGCAATTTGTGTGCATCTTCAAAATTTGGCTTTTCCTGGGGTGACTTCACCCCATCTGAACGCAATATCAAACACAGTTTGTAAATACTCATGTCTGATATTGCCTTCAAGTTCTACCAAATGTGAACTTTGTAAGTTCAAAATTTGTGTCTTTCTTGTTGGTTTTAAACATGCCTGTTTTATCTTAAATGGACATTTCTACTTTTTCTAATGTGACCCCAAAAATTGTTATACAACAAACATGTTGGTTTGTTTTAAAAACCTTTTCTAAATGCACATGTGATTGTGCTGGTATTAAAAAGATTGTTAATCAAGAATGTGTGGATTATTGTCTCAACTCTCCAACACTTTTGCTGTGCTCTATTTGGTGTTTTCAGTGAAATGGGGGTTATTTTCTAAGGGAAAATCCACTTTGCACTACAAGTGCAGTTTCAAGTGCACTTGTAGTGCAAAGTGTCTTTGCTTTTAGTAAATAACACCCAACAGTGCTTTGTAATGTTACACAATCACGCCATTTTCAGGACTCACCACATTTCTGTCAGGGTCAGCTTAAAGAAACACAAGCAGTAAATGTCACCAAAGATTTTAGTAGTTATTTTTTTTATTATTTGAAAAAGGTTTCAGACATTGTCTGGCATATTGATAGCCCCCCTACCCGAAAAGTATTCAAGGTATCTTAGCCGGACATCACGGGCACTCAGGGGGGGCAAGCCAGGACGGCCACTTTCAAGCGCCGTCAGGGTTGTTTCATTTAGAATTCCCGCCTCAGGCCCAACTGAGCCAGCATAGTTGGCAGAATGTTGCCGTAAAAAGTTGTGTAGAACACAGCATGCCAGGATGATATGATTCAGTTTGTACTCCGCCATGTGTATGGGTGTAAGAAATAGGCGGAACCGGCTGGCCATGATTCCAAACGTGTTCTCCACCACTCTTCTGGCTCTGGCCAGCCGGTAATTAAAAACCCTCTGGTCCGGGGTGAGGGTCCTCATCGGGAATGGCCGCATAAGATGGTCCCCCAGCGCAAACGCTTCATCCGCAACAAAGACGAATGTGAGTCCTTGCACATTGTCTTCTGGAGGTGGCAAGTCCAAGCTGCCATTCTGGAGACGCCTGTAGAACTCAGTCTGGGCGATGACTCCACCATCCGACATCCGGCCATTCTTCCCCACATTCACATACAGGAACTCGTAAGTAGCCGACACCACCGCCAACATCACAATACTATTAAACCCCTTATAGTTGTAATAGTATGACCCCGAGTTTGGTGGTGGGACGATGTGGACGTGTTTCCCATCAATTGCCCCTCCGCAGTTAGGAAAGTCCCACCGCTGGGCAAAGTGGGAGGCCACAGTCTGCCACTCCTGTGGGTTGGAAGGAAACTGTGGAGTCAAACAAGAACAAAAAATTTTGCACATAAACAGGGAAAGCAGATTAGACACAAACATTCTTGGCCAACATCAAGATAACATTTATTTTAGGGAGTTTTAAAGACCAAAGTATAAGATACACCTATCAGATTCCCCCCCCCCCCCTCTCATGGGCCATTTCTAACATTTTATTGGGGGGGGAGCTCTTGGACAGGGAACCCTCTCCACTTCATTGAGAGATGAATGCCTAAATAATGGGTATTACTTTGGCCAGCCCCTCCTTAGTTACACTATTGACAGCCCACTGGACAGGTAAGAAGTGTCATAATACAAAGATATAAATACACACTGTACACATTTGAGCACATTTGGAAATTCTGCTATTACCTATCAAGATAATAATAGTATAAAAAAACTTTAAACAGTACCATTTGAAAGTATACAGGCAGGCCCTTGGACTACATGCTTTGGGGAATTCATCCATACATCTGACCACAAAAGAGATGGGTATAGTGTGTATGGGTTTGGCAAAGTCAGCAGATAGATGATTGAGGATAGATAGAGAATTGGTATCAGCTGACTTAGCAGTTGGGGGGTGGGAGGGTTCCAAATGATTTGGGGACCCCCCAAAAAAAGCCTCTGGCACTCTGCGTGAATTTAAAGCACAAATCACATTTTAAAACATTTTAGGGGGCGTTTGGGGTAAAGCACTACTATGGAGCTGATAAAATACATTGTTAAGTGACTACATGGGGTGAATATAGGGCCAGGAGAGAATGCTGGGGAGGTAAGTGAAGGCAAATATGTATGAAGGCCAAAAAAAATAATTATATAAAAATCCAGCATGCATGAGAACAAAGGGGACATTCACAGCATATTACAATCATGGTAATTAGGGAATGAGGAAAGAAATACAATATATTATCAAACATTAAATACAATAAAATGTGATGTTAAAGGATACAAATCTTACCTTAATATAGTCCTTCTGCAGGACCTGGATGATGGCAGAACAGGTCTCTGGGATAATGATCCCCAGAGCCTGGGGGGAGATGCCTGTCGAGAACTTGAGGTCCTGCAGGCTTCTCCCCGCCGCCAAGTACCGCAGGGTGGCGACTAGCCTCTGCTCCGGAGTGATGGCTTGCCTCATGCAGGTATCCTGCCTGCTAATATAAGGGGTCAGCAAAGCCAAAAAACGGTGAAATACGGGGTCCGTCATCCAGAGAAAAATCCTGAAATCATCAGGATTATTCTCACGGATCTCACAGAGCAAGGGCATATGACAGAACTGGTCACGCTGGAGCAACCAATTCTTGGTCCATGAACTCCTCCCCACCCTGTTCATGGATTGGACTTGTGTCAAGGTAAGGACCCCAACACCAAGCCCCCACACAGCATGAACTCTACGAGGAGTACGTATATGCAACATGGCTAGAAAACGGTCGGCTGCTCAGAACGAAATAACAGAACGCACTGAAGAACAGCAAGGCCTGTGAAGAGCGACCTGAAAAACAATAACGAACGAACAAGAACACAATGACAAGAGTCACGCGTAACTCGCTGCATGCACTGAAGACCAGATACAAACCCACAAGCACAAACTGAACAGCAGAAAATGATCTGAAAGCTACGAGTCTGAAAAAGCGCGAATCGTCTCTCACCAAACTTTTACTAACACGAGATTAGCAAAAGGAGCCCAAAGGGTGCCGCGCTTGGTTCGGACCTGCCCTGTTCTAGTCTCGTCATACGTGGTGTACTTCACCGCGTTCTTGGCAATCGGAAATTCCGACAACTTTGTGCGACCGTGTGTACGCAAAACAAGTTTGAGTCAACATCCGTCGGAAAAAATCCATGGATTTTGTTGTCGCAATGTCCGATCAATGTCCGACAGTGTGTACGGGACATTACTCAACACAAGCCTCACAGACACCCATGCCGGTGAGGCTTTTGTGGAGTGAGAGAGGTACTTCCTTAAAATGGAGTTTTAAGCTTGTTATAAACTGGTGCGCTGGAAGCACCAGTGTAATGTAAGTACCCTGTGTGTTTTCTTTATGCAATAAATCCCTATTTAAACAATATAAGCACTATCAGTTTTTCCCTATACATACTGTGGATGTTAAGGGCCATCAGAGAGGAGATAGTGGAGAAGAGGCTTGAAATGCGCCATGTTGTAGCCGTGGAGAGGCTAAAAAGCAGTTTCTGACCCTACTTAGCTGTAGTGGTCACATCACATCAGGTAAACTTACTCCTGGAGGGGGGGGGAGCACCTTATTTATATTCACCAACTGTGAGCATGAAAGGATTGGATGGAGTAAAGCACATCATTGTGTGAAACCTTATTCATGTTGAGAAGGCTGTTTCCTCTATTTCTGCATGGACACATTTTGTGTGTTTTTTTTGGTCACAGTGTTGATGCTGTTTGCTTTATTTGTGTGTATCATATTTTATTTTTCTTTGTTCATAGCAATTATTGCACATTATATCTAAGATAGTGTTATTTTGGACACTTTAGCACTGCACAGCTAGTTAGTTATTATCTTTGTTACACACCTATGGGATTGTGAATAATGTCAGCGGCTTTTCTATAATTTTTTTTTACAGTTTTAGCATTCTTACACATATCTAGTAGTAGCGCGCAGGTTCATTTGTTATGTAAAAGCTGAATGACGTTACCCTCAGCAGCCAATCCTGAGAAGAAGCCCTTTTTAAATTCTCTTGTCTATACTTGGATGTTTAAAATGCTCATCTTTATTTATTTCAAAGAAGTAAAACCATAAATCCCAACTGCCTGCACAGTATGAAATTAAGGAGGCGTTCACACATTGGATTAAAGGAAGGGGGATACAAATACCTATGAACTGCCAAAATAGCCCCACCCCCAAGTTCAAGATTACACACTGGAAAGGTCATATGATAGCTGAAGCTGGAATAGAATGATACTGTCAGAGCTGAACTGGCAAAATCAAAATGGATCTAATTCAGCAATTACAACTAATGTGGCACAACCAAATACTGGATTTAACCAATTACAGACTCCTAAAGCCTTGTATACATCATTGAACTAAATGAGGCATTTATAAAGGACCCAACATCAAAGAGCTAAGAATGTATAAGTAAACTAACTCAAAGCATTACATTTTTGTCAAAGTGACGTGAATGTTGAATTATACATGTGTTGCATAAGAAGAATACTTTTCATTTGTGTTAGAACTGTTAAATAAAATAGCACACCATTGTTATTTTCAGAAAACAGCAGAAAAAAAAAAATATATGAGCCTAGGCACTTTTTAAGAAATTCTTTGCATGCAGGATTCTTCAGTTGAGTAGTTTTTTAGCATGCAGATGGCAAGCAAATAACTAGCTTTGATTCTCCTCTGTCCCTTTAATTTTCACCTACTTGCCCTATAGGGGTGGATTAGGTAGGTATTTTACATTTAAGCTGGATGGGATTGTAGTCTTTTCAATGTTTGTTTTAGGTATGCATGACAAGATATCAGCTTTATAAAAATAATTGTTCCAATATTTGTTTTAAACTCCTTGTTTCTTGAAATTTTTATTTGGGCACTAACTACATGTCTAGTTTAGCATATCTATATGTACTCCATTATTGTTAGAAACTTACACATTTTGCATCTAAATGCTTGTAATTTCCATTTTATTCTTGCTTTAAAAAATTCAATAAACAATTTTGAAAAAAAAAAAACAAGTCCTTGTTTCTATATTTTATTTGTAACTCGCAAAAGTGTGCCTGTTCCAGTACAGGCAAGGTTGTTGTAGCTTGAGCATGGTGTTGGGGAGAGGAAGTTTGGCAGGTTCAGTGGTCAAAATGGGCTGGAAAAGAGGGGGGGGGGGGGGCAGGCAAGGATTGTAAGTGGGGGCAAATGTGCACAGGCTTGATGAGAGAGAGAGGGTACAGAGGTAGTGGTGAAGGAGGTGGAAAGCTGTGCTAGTTTGAAAGGGAGGGTGTGCAGGTGTAGTGGGGGGCACTTTATGCAGGCATGAGGTGAAGTTCTAAAGGTGACGTGGTGGTATAAAGGCACATTGGTGATGAGGATTAAAGGCTTAGTGTTGGGGAGGATGTAAGAAGAAATGGTTACGACCAAACAGATGCAGTTCATTGTGGAAGAGTGGCTTGTGAGGGCATGGAGTAGTGGGAAGCGTGTACAGGAGAGGTACCAGAGGGGAGTTTGGGTGCAGTAATGAGAGCAGGTGTTGAGAGAAGTGAGATGGGATGAATTAGGGAGATTAGATGGTGTTGGGGACAGGATAATGGTGTAGGTGCTAGTGTGGTGGAGAGAACAGAGGGGCAGTGTGCAGCTATGATGGTGGGGTTATCGACAGGTATTGGCATTGAATAAGAGTTTTGGGGACTTGCACAGGTGCATTGGTGAAAGCTGTGGAGGTGCGCACTGGCACAGTGGTAAGAGAGGGGCATCCTGCAGATACATGAGTGAGTGGAAGGGAGAAGCATGCACAGGTTCAGTGTTAAAAGGTAGGGTCAGGTGCAGTGACGGAATAGGGAGTTCAGCCATGGTGGGTGGTGAGAGATAAGGGGTGTGCAGGCATAATGAAGACTGGGAGACAGGAGGCTGCAGATACAATGGGTGCTGAGAAAAGGGGGGGAAGAGGGGTGCAGGCACAATTGGCACTGAGAGAAGGGGGGCTGAAGGTGTTGTGAGTGCTGAGAAAGGGGGGTGTAGGTATAGTGAATGGTGAGAGAAGGGAAGTTGCAGGCATGGTGGATGATGAGAGAAGGTGGGCTAAAGGCATGATATGTATTGAAGGGAATATAGCTGCAGGTGCAATGCATCCAAAGAAAAAGGAAGATGCAATGTGGTGGCTGTTAAGAGAAGAAGTTGCATGCTTGGTGGGTGAAGAGAGAAGGGGGAGCATGTGTGGTAAATGCTAAGAGAAGGAGGGCTGCAGGCACATTTGATGTAGAGAGAAGAAGGGCTGTGGGTGTATTGGATGCTGAGAGAGGGCGTGATGCTGGTGTGGTGGATTCTAAAATAAGTGCGGGTGTGACATGGTTAGAGAAGGGGGATGAAGTATGGTTCAAGCGGAAGGTTTAATTAAGAGTGCAGAAATTCTCACAGAAGGGATGACAGGCTGATAAAAAAGCTTCTCTGCTCTCTGAGCCCCGACTATCCTGTGGAACCTGTCAGAGCCCAGGCAGCAGGTTGAAAAGAAGATGGCTGAAACAGCAGCATAATAGATGTTGACAATTTATTGTATCTCTGGTAATGCAAACAGGAAAAAGGCCAGGGTTCTACATGGGGAAGGAGAGTTCCTATGAATCATGCAGGCTGTCTGGCAGTAATATCAGTAAGGGAAGGGGAGTTGTGTGCAGGCTGGAAGCACAGCAGTCAGAGGGATGTCCAAAAATCTGATTGTTCCTCAGCTTTGTAATATGATTGGTGGGGCTCAGAAGTAATCTATTGTGGGTTTCAGAAGCAGGCTGCTGCTGTTGTGTGTCTATCAGTCTCCTGCACCCTTTCCCCTTCCAAGTAAGTGGTCAAAGGGATTGCAAGATTTCTGGTGCTCAATAGGGGCCGAGTGAGGATTTGTGGGAGGAGGGCTTCCGGTGGCTGGTGGAAACAGGAATTTACTTACAAACGAATTAGTCAATACAGCGAAAGAGGTGGGGAGTAAAAGGAGGGGAACTCCCTCAACTGAAAAATCGAAGGAGCTAAGCAAAGAATTGTCTGCTAAAAATGGCTGCATGGGTATTTTGTCAGCCAGCAGGCTGGATGTCAAAACACGATATCTGCAGCGGGCGATTTGTTCAACTACACTGTGGGGTTAATTCACTAAAACTAGAGAGTGCAAAATCTGGTACAGCTGTGCAGGGTAGCCAATCAGCTTCTAACTTTAGCTTGTTTTACTAGGCTTTGACACTAAACCCTGGAAACTGATTGGTTTCTATGCAGAGCTGCACCAGATTTTGCACTCTCCTTCTTTAGCAAATCAACCCCTGTATAGCATGGATGGAAGAATCTAATATAGTATTAAGGATTATACAGTATATATTCATGGGGGCAGCCAAGTATGCAGACTCTGCTTTCTGATCTGCAGTGCTACATAACGGATACATTTTACTGCTCCTTCTCACAATACAATATCAGTCAATTAACACATTTGGGTTATTTATTAAAAGGGTACAGACTGCTTACTGATTGAGTCCACCAACTCAGATACTTACCTTCTCCATGAACACTAAAGCCCCGTACACATGATTGGATTTTCCGGCGGGAATTGTGTGATGACAGGCTGTTGGCGGAAAATCCGACCATTTGTATGTTCCATCAGGCAATTGTTGTTGGATTTTCCACGGACAAATGTTGGATGGCAGGCTTTAAAATTGTCCGCGGACAAATGTCTGTCGGCTTTTCCAAGCGTGAGTACACAAGTCCGTTGGACAAAAGCCCAAAGTACAAACACGCATGCTCAGAAGCAAGGACGAGCCAGAAGTGGTCGGTCTTGTAAACCAGCGTTCGTAATGGAGAATTGACATTCGTGACGCGGCAAATTATGAAATCTCGAAATGCAGTGCATATTCTCTTTTTCTTTAATGGGATAATAATGAAGCTGCTTTGCTGGTGATACTGATGGAGTTCTGCCAATCGTATTTTAAAAGGCTTTTATTTTCTAGTGATATCAAGAATAATATTATAATGCTTTTTTTTTTTTCTTTTTTTTTTTTGTGCAAGTTACCACAACACCATTATCCCGTAGTTTTTAAGATCAAAGATACAACTATGTTAGTGTCCCCTTGTCAATTTTACATTGTAGTTTTTGAAATGTAACTACCTACTCCCAAACTGTCATTTGAAGTAAAACACATAGCCAAGTATTATTCTCTACATTGTTTTTATTGTGCATTAAAAAAAGAAAACAAATACAATTAGACATGTTATCTGCCAATAGAACTTAAAGTGGGGTTCCACCCAAAAAAACAAACCTATCTAAAAAATTCTAAAAAAAAAAACAAAAAAACATTTGGATATTTTTTTTTTTTTTTACTTACCTCTAAATGCCTGTTGCTAGGTGGTCCATCGTAGTCTGCCTGTCCATTAGCCTGGGCTGGTGACATCACTTCCTCCTCGGCACAGGAAGGGCTCCGCTCTGCTCCCTCCCTCCTGTCAATCATCTGGGACCCAATTCAGGTCCCAGGTGATTGAGCGGCCAATCACGGCGCACGGCGCCGCTCGCGCATGCGCAGTGGGTGCCAGGCTGTGAAGCCACAGCCCGGCGCCCACAGTTGAAATGCCGGCGCCGACGAGCGGAGGGGGGAGACGAGCGGGGCCTCGATCCCCCGCATCGCTGGACCCAGGGACAGGTGAGTGTCCAATTAAAAGTCAGTAGCTGCAGTATTTGTAGCTGCTGACTTTTAATTTTTTTTTTTTTGGACGGCCCCCCTGGGTGGAACCCCACTTTAACCAAAAAGTGTATTCTATGCATCCAAAAATATAGAAAATATACCAAATCAAATAATTATT
The DNA here is from genome assembly GCA_037952925.1 of Lithobates clamitans. Taxonomy (NCBI): domain Eukaryota; kingdom Metazoa; phylum Chordata; class Amphibia; order Anura; family Ranidae; genus Lithobates; species Lithobates clamitans. The sequence goes on from JBBGZY010000438.1 coordinate 14,895,127, forward strand.
CAACCAAAAAAAAAAGCCTCATGCATGTGTCCTGCTTCTTAATATAGGGGGTCACCAATGCCAAGAGTTGGTGAAAGCAGGGGTCCGTCATCCAGTGATAATTCTGAAAATCATTCGGATTATTCTCTTGGAGCTCCTGGAGCAAAGACATATGACATAATTGGTCATGGATAATAAAGCAACCAATTTTTGATCCAAGAAATCCTACTCCTCCTGTTCCTGGACTGGACTTGCGTCAAAGCAATAACTCCAAGGCCAATAATAAATAACATGTTATCTCCTCCGATTCCACAACATGTCTGGTTGACAAATGGCACTTCAGAAACGAACTGAAAAGCACAAACTGAAAAGCGCTAAATGAAAAGCGTGAAATTAAAATCAACACTCACCAAACTTCTACTAACACAAAATTAGCAGAAGGAGCCCAAAGGGTGGCGCTAAAGAGATGAAAAACCACGTAGCACGTCACTACGTTCGTGTTTGTTGGCTGACAATTCCTTGCCGTTTGTATGCAAGACAAAATCCAGGCACATGCCTTCGGACAAAAGTCAGAGGTTTTGTCTACGGAAAATCCGATCGTGTGTACGAGGCTTTAAAAAGAGAACTTTTTCTTCTTTCGAAAGGCTGTGGAGCAGGAATGCCAGTCTTCTTGCTATCCTATCTAATAATTCCTGTAATTAGAGGCTTTTGCAAACTGTTTATTATATATACAGCCAGATAACCTATGGATATTCAAATATTAGACTTGATAAGGTCTGCCTGGAATCATTCCTTAATCATCCTTGATTGTTGAGGGAATATTATAGGGACTGTTGCGTGACCATGGCATGTTTCATTTTGGAAGGCCTTCTTTGACTTTCAATGCAATGAGCGAATGTCAGGCTCACTCTCAGTCACTATATTACCAGTATTCTTATAAGCATGTTGATGTATTTGACTTTTTTTTTTAAGTTGTGTTGATGTTTTGTGTGTCCTGTGTCTGCTTGTGTTATGCACGCTTAGTTGAGATATAATCATATCAAGGTACAGTATCTGACAACATTGTCATCTTTAACTACAACACTGTGGGATGTTTTTTTTTTATGAATTATGATATTTTTAATAAAAAGTCGTTACAATCTAATTGTGCTATCTCCCCTATACTGATTCTGCTCACGCACGATAGTGGTTCGGGATTTTCTCATTTAAAAAAAAAATTGAAAACTCACTGCACTAGTTAAGTGTTCTCTTTGCATTGATTTGATATTATTGGTATAAGCTTTTGATTGCATATTTAATGTTTCTAAATAACAGTTGTGAAAACTTTAATCAAGTCTACTTTAAAGTGGAGTTCCACTTAAAAGTGGAACTTCCGCTTATCCGTCTCCTCCCCCCACATTTGGCACCTTTTGGGGGGGGAGGGCGGGTACCTGTTTTTGACAGTTATCTGTACCCACTTCTGGGAGACAGGGCCGCGCAGGAATCGCTGTTCTGTCAAAATAGCCAATTCATCGAGATCTCCAATCACGCCACTTCCTGTTACTGTACACCATCAGTAATTGGAGCTTTCGAAGACTTGTTTTAACACAACACCGGCAACCGTATACACTCTGGTACACGATCTTATGAACGCACATTGTTAGTCCGCTCCGATAGTAACCAACAAAATGGCCATCTCTGAGGCAGCGACAACTTTTTCCTCATAGCCACTGTTGTGTCAAAACAGCAAAGTCCTCGTGTACCGGAGTGTACACGCTTTCCGGTGTTGTGTCAAAACAGCAACTCATCTAAATCTCCAATTACTGATGGTTTACAGTAACCGGAAGTGACGTGATTGGGGATCTCCATAAATTGGCTTTTTTGACAGAACACCGTCTCTCGGAAGTTCGGCCCCCTCCTCCTTCCTCTGCCGCTGGACCAATTATAAAGCATAGCACACTTCGTGCATGCACAGTAGGGAACCAGCTGTGAAGCGGAAAGGATTCGCTGCCGGGTTCCCTTACCAGGAATGGCGGCGGTTGCAACCGACAGCCGATCCGAAGATTTGCTAGGGTGCCGACATTGCGGGCTCCCTGGACAGGTAAGTGTCCAATGTCCATATATTACAAGTTAGCAGCTGCAGTATTTGTAGCTGCTGACTTCTTTAAGAAATGTGTTTTGCCCTTTGTCTCTGTGTGTGACATTATCCTTCCTTTTCACAATTGGCCAGAATGATTGTTTTATTATATTTTATTATTTATTTCTTTTTATTCCAACTTTACGTGGTCTAATGCCAGAAGTGCCCATTTGCTGCCTGTGAATTGTAACAGTTGCCTACAGATTGACTGTGTATTGTTACAATTGCACATTTGTTTTGCTCTAAATTGTCCCAATTGCCTAATTGTTTCTCGCTTATTGCCAAGACTGCCTGTTTTGTAACAATTGGCTGCCCATGTATTGTCAGGACAGCACTGTTTGTTTTTTTTAACCGGACCATATTACTATAATTTATTATCCTGCAGGCCTGTTACTATCAAACAGCCTGCTATTATCCCCTTCTTTCACTGTGGTTTGCTATGTCCACTGCTATTAAGAGGAATAGTGTGATCCAGTTTAAGTAGGCTGCACAATAACTAGCACGGACCCCTCAAATGGCTAATATACACATAATTCTTCCATAATGCTGCACAAAAAAGTCTGTGTAATGACAATGGCAATACGAACAACCCATGTGACAGAGAAAAAGATGAGAAAAGTGAAATTTAAGTAGAACTATAAGCAAAACCTTTTTTTTTTAAATCATTTATAGGGTTCTAAACTCTGTCAGATTTTTTTGCCAATTGTGTCCCATTGCGGCGATTTCCCCTGACTTCCTGTCCCATAGCCAAACAGGAAGTGAGAAGAAATCCCTGCAAATCAACCCCTTTCCGACCGTCACACGCCGATGTACGTCGGAAGAATGACACGGGTGGGCAAGTGGGCGTCTAACCGTGAGTTACACCAACAGCAAACTAACATTAGCACACTTAGGTACACTTTCAACCCCCCTGATAACCCCCAGATCGCCCCCCAGTTAACCCTTTCACTCCCTGTCACTGTGTCACCAATTGCAGCTTTCAGATTTTTCACTGATCACTGCATTGGTGTTATTTGTGACTGCAATAAGTATGAGAACAGTTAGTAGTAGCCCCCGTTAGGTCTAGGTTACCCCTTAATAAACGTTTAACCCCTTGATCGCCCCCCAGTTAACCCTTTCACCCCCTGTCGCCAGTGTCACTAATCGATCGCCGTATTTGTGTCACTGGTGACACTAGTTAGCCAGTTAGGTGTTTAGTTTCACAGTCAGGTTTTTATAGCCTCAGGTACCCCCATATATACTACCTAATAAAGGTTTTAACCCCCTGGTTAACCCTTTCACCCCCTGTCGCCAGTGTCACTAATTGATCGCCATATTTGTGTCACTGGTGACGTTAGTTAGTCAGTTAGGTGATTCGTTTCACCATCAGGTTTTTGTAGCCTCAGGTACCCATATATTACCTAATAAAGGTTTTAACCCCCTGATTGCCCCCTAGTTAACCCTTTCATCCCCTGTCACCAGTGATCACCGTATTAGTGTTATGGGTGACGCTGGTTAGTTGGTTTGATTTTTATACCATCAGGGCACCCGCCGTATATTACCCAATAAAGGTTTAACCCCCTGATTGCCCGGCGGGTGATATAAATTAGGTTTTAGCATCAGATAGGGTCTGTGTCGCCCAAGGCAGCATCAGATTCGTGCCAGTAGCGTTAACACCCACACCATATAAATCCCTTAGTAGTATAGTGTCTGAACGGATCGATATCTGATCAGATCTATACTAGTGTCCCCAGCAGTTTAGGGTTCCCAAAAACGCAGTGTTAGCAGGATCAGCCCAGATACCTGCTAGCACCTGCGTTTAGCCCACCCAAGTGCAGTATCAATTAATCACTGTCACTTACAAAACACAACACACATAACTGCAGCATTCGCAGAGTCAGGCCTGATCCTTCCAAACGCTTATGCCTCGTAAACACGATTGCACATTCCGACAACAAAATCCATGTTTTCTTTCGATGGATGTTGGCTCAAACTTGTCTTGCATACACACGGTCACACAAAGTTGGTTGGAAATTCCGACTTTCAAGAACGCGGTGACTTACAACACGTACGACGAGCCAAGAAAAATGAAGTTCAATAGCCAGTGCGGCTCTTCTGCTTGATTCTGAGCATGTGTGGGACTTTGTGCGTTGGAATTGTGTACACACGATTGGAATTTATGCAAATGGATTTTGTTGGCGGAAAATTTGAGAACCAGATCTCAAATTTTGTGCGACGGAAATTCTGATGCAAACTGCCCAATGGAGCCTACACACGGTTGGAATTTCCGACATAAGGCTCCCATCGAACATTTTCCATTGGAAAATCCGACCATGTGTACGGGGCATAACAGTTTTTTTGGTAGCGTTTGAATCAGTCGCTAACAGGAGCTTTTTTACCTGTGAGTCTCACTAGTCTACCAGTAAATTATAAAGAAAAAGGGGGGGAGAGGACACCTTAATTCATCCAGGAATAGGTTCTGGGGAAAACGGGTAGGGGAAAGGGGATTTTTCACCCACTGAAGCAATTAATCAAATTATTATACCCCTAACGTCACCCAAATCATTGGTTAATTAACTCAATGGTGTGTAGCTAACAAGCTATCAGATAGTTGTTCAATGGACCATAAGAGCATATATAAGGAGAAAAGGAAAGGGGGCGGAAGAAGGCCTCCTAAAAAAGATGGTCCGCTCAAGAACAAACTGTTGTAAACCTAAAAAACTTTATTGTGTCAAATTACTAAATAGAAACATAATCCACTAACCATGTGTATTTAAAAAATAGGGCAAAAAGGTCCTATTGTGTGCTGGTGGCCACCACAAACATTACACATACATCATAGATTCATGCACTCACACTCATCAAATTAATGTCACTGAAGACCCGGGTCTGTGCAATTTTCATGGAATTCCAGAGCAAAAAAATGGCTTCATAAATGATAGACATTCGGTCCTTCTAGGATAAAGTGCAAGTGCTAATGAAAAACAAGGGTCCCTTCAGATGTGAGCCAATGGCTGGTTAAGCATATATGTGTGTCAACCGACAAGGAGAAAAGCAAGAGCGTCCTGATTGATTGGTGAACGATTGCAACTCCAAGGGGGGGGGGGAAAGGGGGGGGGGGCAACCTCACATAAAAAGCATTGAAGATGGACGGAAGATGGCCATTAATAAAGTGCCTCCTATATGTAAGGGTACATTTTAGCTCACCGTCTGACGTCTTCAATGAAGAGGTGATGAAGCCCAAGAGAGTTGCTGATGACCGCACTCGTGTGGGTTGAGGACACGTTCATGCGGCGTGTGGGTTTGTTATAGACATGAGCTGTTGCTTCCGGGTATCCTCCAGCAAGATGTAAGGTGAGTCACAGGGTTCAAACGTATTGACGTTTCATACCTAGTAAATTAGGCAGTCAGAGGAGACGCTCAAAGTCAATGTTCACCGCAAAGGCTCCGTCTGATGTCCAAGATCCGGTCGGGACAATCAAGATGTTCACATCCAATTTCGGGAATATCCTTGTTGATGTGTGAGGGTCTGTGTGCCACCCGCACATGGGTCAGATGCTAAGAGCTTTCGCTTGTTTCCAAGCTTCTTCAGAGCTAGTGTGGTATCGGTAGCTGAATGTTTAAATAGCCATATGGCTAATGTTCAATTTCCTGTCCTTATGATCAGCACCTGAATACCATGGCCTGACCATAATTACAATCACCAAAATGTGCCAATCACACTCATGCATACATCTATTCAGACAAACCATTAATGGTAGTGGATATATAGAGATTCAATCTGATCGGCTTGTGTATGTGGTCAGATTTGAATATTACATTTCCCACCATTATAAAGTGGTAGGAAAGGACTTGTCAAACAATTGCTGTTGATGCACAGGGCCCATGATCAGAAAGTGCTGCATTGCCAATCAAGCCTGTACATATATGGCCATATATTGAACAGTAATGGAATGATGACGATAATGTCATATAAAGGTGAGAAGGAACAGTCTGTTGTTCCAATTGAATTAAATTACATCTCACGCATTATAAATCATCATCCAAACAAAAGGTAAAAATATCCTAGCAATTAATTCATGGCCACATAGTGGACAGACAAGGAATGGGACAATGGAGATAAAAAGCGCAACAAGCTGTCATTCTGATTAAATTGAATTACAGCTCACATCTTGTGTATTGTCATCTATACATGGGATAGAGATATTGTTACTAGTGAATTACCAGTAAAGTCACACATGATAGCTGAATATAGAATGATTCCAAGTGGTCTAGATATGCAGTTACGTTTGGACATTCCAATATCCTTGCCCCCGCATAAAACAACAATAAGGTACATTGTGCAAGTTATTGTTTTAAATATGGAAATCCGTAGTGAAGGGCACTACAGCTTTGATCTAATCAGTTGGTGTGTGACCAGATGATTGACGCGAACTGAAATGGGATAAGATCACAGATTGCCACTTCGCATAAATTGCATCTCACACACTAGGTATTGTCATCCATGTGGAAGGCAAGGATATAATTATAGATCAAATTGCATACAGTCTGTTTTTCTTAAAAGTTGCCGATCAACAGTCAGGAGAAGATGTGGGTCCCCAGTCAAGGCCCATCAGGCTCCGGACAAGAGCAATTAGATTATTTCCTATTGAGTCATTGTTCCAAAAAAGGAGACAAATTGAATTCATTATTCAATCCGGAAGGCTGCGTACTGTTTAAATAGAAGATCCACATCTTCTCCTTCTGATATAGGATCTTATTGAAATCTCCACGTCTACGGGGTAAGTTAAGTCTGTATATACCCTTGACCTTAAGGCCATCTGGTTTGCCTTCGTGTTTTTCTAGGAAATGTAATGACAGGGGCCGGTCATCATCTTTGTTGAGGATACTCTGGATGTGTTCGCCAGTCCTGATTTTTAGTTCTCTTTTGGTTTTACCAACATAGATAAGGCCACACGGGCAAGTCAACATGTAGACTACCCGTGTGGTTGTACAGTTAATGAAACTGTTAATTCTAAACTGTCTTTTATTATCAGAACTGGCGAACACATCCGTCCTGTCCATATACCTACACACATGGCATCTGCCACAACTGTACATACCCCTCAAGGGTGGAAGGTCAGTGAGCCAGCTGCGTTTTTTGGGGCGGGTATACTCTGAATGCACCAAACGGTCCCTCAGATTTGTTGCTCTACGAGCAGTGAGCAGGGGTTTTTTGCTAACAAGCTTTCCCAAAATGGGGGCCTCAGACAGGATATGCCAGTGACGGCCCAAAATTTCTTTCATTTGGTCCCACTGGGTACCAAATTTGGTAATAATTCTTAGGGGAGGGTGATTTGAGGTTTTTCCCTTTTCTTTGGTGGAGTTCATCAACAAGGACGATCTATTTGTCTGCAGTGCTCTTTTTTTAGCACGTCTGATACATGTATGCGAGTAACCCCTGTCACGAAACCTCCCATGTGGGTCATACATTTCCCTATGGAAATCCCCTTCCTCCGAGCAGTTCCTTCTTGCACGGAGGAACTGTCCCACGGGGATACCCCGTTTAAGGGATATGGGATGATGGCTAGACGCCAGCAGCAAAGTATTTGCCGCTGTGTCTTTTCGAAAGGTTTTTGTATGTAGCCTATCATCCTTTACAAACACGGTGAGGTCCAAAAATGACAGTTCATTGGCGTCATATGTATATGTTAACTTGATGTTACGATCATTGTCATTAAGTTCCTCTATAAATTGTGTCAATTCAGATGGCAGGCCATCCCAGATCATGATAACATCATCGATGTACCTCAGCCACAAACGACAGTGGCTGAGGTACATCGACGAGGGGTACACACATTCAGATTCCCAAAAGCCTAGATGCAGGCATGCGTATGATGGGGCCCATGGGGCACCCATCGATGTGCCTCTAATTTGTTTGTAGTATGTCCCAAGAAATTGGAAATAGTTATTTTCTAACATGAATAGCAATAATTCAATGATAAATTCATTTTGCCCTGCTAATAATGGGTATTTGTTGTCTAAAAAGAATTGTGTCGCTGCTAACCCCCATCTGTGCGGGATCGATGTGTATAACGACTCTACATCGATTCCGACCAGTAACATGCCCTTGGGCAGCGATATATCTACCAAATGCCCCAAGACATCTCGTGTGTCCTGAACATATGATGGTAGTTCATGTACGAGTTCTTTAATCAGTGAGTCCACATACTTCCCGACCCTTTCAAGGGGACCCTTCACAGCTGATACTATCGGTCTCCCCGGGGGGTCGGTGATGGACTTATGTAATTTGGGGATGGTATATAGGGTGGGGATGTTGAAATCACTGACACTGAGGTATTCACATTCTTTTTTGACAATTAGACCTGCCTCAAGGGCTAATTCAAGTTTAAAGTTTAAATCTGACACCATTTGAGGAAATGGGTTCTGATGTAACCGTAAATATGTGGATCCATCACGGAGGAGACCCATGGTTTGTTCCTCATATAGGGTATGAGACATGAGGACCGTGTTGCCTCCCTTGTCACTTGCTTTAATGACAATATCTTTTGCGTTCTCTAATTCCCGTAGGGCCCTTCTCTCTTCACGACTGAGATTGTCATATCCTTTATACTCCCAGTTGACCCCCGCAAGGTCCCTTTTTACCTGTTCCAGGAAGAACTGAATATGTCTATGTTTGGACAGGGGGGGCATTTTTTGAGATTTAATTGTCAATTGGGATGGACGGGGGCAACTCGGTGACGACTGAATGGCTTCCCCTTCTGAGTTCCATTCTGGATTTTCATCAAGGAGGGCGATCAGGGCCTCAAGAGAGTCACGCTCTTGTTTGTCTAGCTGGTCCGTGTCTGTATCTTGAATATCCCTCTTTGCGTGCCAGTACCTAAAAATTAGTTTCCTCAAAAACAAATTGATATCTTTAAAAACCTCAAATTCACTCATCGTTGTGGTGGGAGAGAATGTTAGACCTTTTTGTAACAGGGAAATATGATGGTGATTTAGGGGGAAATCTGATAGGTTAACAACCTTCAGATCTGGTTGTGGTTTTTCTGAAGGGTCACTAGGTAGATTTTTTTTGTTATCTAAAATTTGCGTGACCCTGATCTGAGTTCCCTTTGATTTTCCCTTCCTTCTTTTCCTTTTCCCCGATTTCCTCTGTTGGTTTGAGCCTGGGTTTTGGTCATGGATGTAGTTGGTTGGGTGCCTGTCCTGGGGATAGCATCCCCTTCCTGATCTAAAAAAACCACAGTTTTTTCTGGTTGTTCAGGGTCACTGTCAGTGGACGTATATCTGGGTCTAGATGCGCCTGATCGATTTCTCCTGCCCTTACGTGACCTACTCCTCCCTCGAGGTATTGTGGGGTCAAAGACTTCCCCTTTCTCCCAATCTAAAAGATTCTGTTTGAATTTTTCTTGTTTAGTGGTTTTGAGGATTGTTTGTGTTTTTTCAACCTCCTTTTTGAGCGAGTCGTTGTATTTATTAAAATCCTGATCATTTTTATATGGTTCTAGCAGTTGTGCACTGACATCAATCTCTTTTTTAATATCATCCAATTGTGTTTGTTCCTCATTGATAATCATATGCAGAACTGCTAGTCCACGTTCGAGACAACTTTGTTTCCATATTTCCAGGAATCTCGGTGTATGTAGGTGGGCAGCAGGTACTACCCTTTCCCTCAGTCCTCTAGGTATAACTTTATGTTCAATATGGGACTTCAATGAGGAAATATCCCATTTCCTATTGAGATATTTTATTGTTAGTTTTTTATGATTCTTGAATAATTTTCTAAGGGTCTCATCATGGTCGGATGTAGCTGGAGTTTCACCGGAAAACGCAGACTGTATTTCCAAGTCAATCTCATCTGCCAGTAGGTATGCCATAGTTCCGGGGATAAGGAGGGGGGGGAAAAAGGGGGGGGGAGGGGGCTTTTGGAAGGGGAAGGGGGGGGGAGGTTAGGAAAAGGTGAAGGGAAAAGGGAGGGGCGGAAAAAAGGTTGGGAAGGGAGGAGGGAATTGGACATCGAACATTTTCCATTGGAAAATCCGACCATGTGTACGGGGCATAACAGTTTTTTTTGGTAGCGTTTGAATCAGTCGCTAACAGGAGCTTTTTTACCTGTGAGTCTCACTAGTCTACCAGTAAATTAAGAGACCAAAATGTCAAATCGAAGGAACAGTAGTGAAGAGGCCTACACGTTTCTGAGCATTACAGATGGTGAAGAGGAAGTCACTCATCTGTCAGATTCAGGCTCAGAATACGAACCTGTAGACAGCAGCGGCACCCTGACAGATAGCTATGATGACGGTGTTGTGGTCCCTGCCAAGGTCAGGTGTACCAGACCCAGATCTTCTTCTGCTGTCGCTGAGGTGCAAGAAACGCAGGTGCATCGTATGTAGCAGAGATCCAGTACTAGCGCCACTTTTCCTTCTGGTGAACTGGCAAGCACCAGCGGCCTAGTACACGCTGGTCATAAATCCAGCACTGCAGTATTATGTGGTGACGTGGTGAGTCCCATAAGTGCAGTTCAAGCTGGCGAGGTGGCAAGCACAAGTAGTGTCCCGCTGCCACCAAGAAGACAAACACAGGCCCGTCTAGACCATAGTGCCCTTCCTGCTGCATTCGCCAATCCTAATTTGGAACCCACCACTTTTGCAGCACCCGTACTTCCACCATTTACTGGCCAGCCCGGCATTCAGGTGGAAACAGTTGATTTTACGTCACTAGATTTTTATTCACTGTTTTTCACCGAAGATCTCTATAGATCTATTGTGGACCAAAGCAATTTGTATGCTGGTCAATTCATCGCCGCTAATCCCCAGCTGACCCTTGCCAGAGAATGGAAACCAATTATGCTTTCCAAATTTAAGACCTTTCTGGGTCTATCCCTCCTGATGAGCGTAACTAAAAAGAGTGAGTTGCGGTCATAATGGTCCACTGACCCAATTCACCATACACCTGTGTTCTCTGCTTCCATGGCCAGGGCACGATACAAGTAGGTCTTGCAGTTCATGCACTTCAACGACAATGAACTCTGTCATCCTCGGGGTGACCCTGGATACGATCGGCTCTACAAAATTCGGCCCCTCGTAAATCACTTCAACCATCGTTTTACAGCCTTGTTTACTCCCCATCAAGTTGCCTGCGTTGATGTGTCCCTGATTTTCTGGCCGCTTGTCTTTCAAACAGTATCTTCCCAGCAAGCGTGCCAGATACAGGGTCAAGATGTATAAGCTCTGTGACAGGGCCACATGCTATACATATAGTTTTTTTTTTTTCCATAAAAGTTTTTTATTTTATTCCGTAAGAAAGGGGTATACATAGGAAGTACAATACAAGAGAGTCAATAAAGTCACATTTTCAACAACAGAATGTGTTTACAGTCTTAGGGTACAATTTGGTGAAACAGCCTGGAAAGACTCTGTCATGAACTAAACTTGTGCATAAAACAGCATCGTTAGGTGGAGGGTCTCTCTTTCATTTTCACCTCCCCCTCCCCCACTACAGGGAGCCAAGGGTGGGAGGTAGCTTAGGCAATCGCTTCAGATCAAAAATGTGAAGGTATTGCAACCTAAGACGGCATATGTATTGACAGCAGACTAAACATGGGCAGGGACGGGGGTGAGAGGTGTTGTGAAGGTTCCAGTCGAATCCATGGCAATCAACCAACATAAGGGAAAGGGGAAGGGTAAAACCGTATATAAAGAAGTAAAAAGAAAGAAGTAAGTTGGGTAAAAAAAAAGGGGGGGGGCATAGTTGTGAGTATGATGGCGGAGAGGCGTGGGAGCATAAGATAGGTCAGTGGAGCATTCTCGTATGACTCCGCCCCCAATCACCCCAAAATCCTCCAGTTCGTTAAGGAGGTCCAGGTTCACTTCTGCAGGATCATTTTCATTTTATGGGACATATTGGTGGTATCTATCTGATGTTGTAAAGTGGTTCCAACATGCCCAAGTGACTGTAAATTTGTGCATCCTATCTTGAGAGATATCAATTAATTCTTACATGTTTTTTTATGTTCGAGACCCTCGCCAACCATTCTCTGGTTGTTTTTTTAGAGTGCCAGTGATTTGATATGCAAAGCTTAGCTGCGTTCACCATATGCATGGCTAGCGATTTGTAGTAATTTTTTTTTACTAGGGTTGTATGCTGTAGGAGGAATTGTGCGGGCGAGTAATCTAAGGTAAATGTAGTAACATGGGTTATAATGCTGTGGACCTCTCTCCAAAAGGGTTGTATTTTTTCACAATCCCACCAAATGTGGAGCATGATACCCTCCGATTTTTCGCATCTCCAGCATGTGTTGGGAATGGTGGGGGAAAATTTATGAAGGCAGGACGGAGTCCTGTACCATCTAGTAGTTATTTTGTAACAATTCTCTTGGATGGCAACATTCATTGAACCTTTGTGGCCGTATTCATATACAGTGTTCCAAACCTCCTTGGTTAGAGGTGTTGGCAGGTCCCTATTCCAAGCTAACTGTGAAGGAGGTGGCTCGTGGTTGGTCTCCTCCAAAAGAAGGGTGTATAGGAGGGATATGAGGTGTCTCTGTAGCATTTTACGATGGCAAAGGTCTTCAAAAGGTGTGAGTTGTCTCATCCAGTTGGTTTGGAGTGTATAGGTCCCAAGGAAGTGCCGTATTTGCCTAAAGGTCCAGAAGGGGAAAGAGGTGGTCTTAGAGATTGTGTTCATTTTCTCAAGGGTGATAGGTGACCCACCCGAGAAAAACTGGAGGGCCAGGACATCTTCATAAGGCCATTCCTGACGTAAGAATTGTTGGGATTCACCTGGGGGGAAAGCCGGGTTTCCTCTTAAAGTAGTTAGAGGTCCTGGGATTGGTGCGAGTGTCCCGGATTGTGATGCTTTTTTAAAGGCCAAAAGAGAGGGGTAAATGAGCGGATGAGACGAGATGTGAGATGGCCAGTGTTTGGGGAGAATCCAGGGGAGCAAGTGAAGAGGAGTGGGTGTAAAAGAATTTTCAAGATGTACCCATTTCTTTGATGCCTGATGCCACCTTTGGTTTTGTGAAGTGTTAGTCGGGAGTATTTAATACGCGGTGGGGAGTTCTTCCATATAAAAGCAGAACAAGCTTTCTGGTAGCTCAAAAAGTAATTTGGCGGTAGGTGTATCGGTACGGATTGAATTAAGTATAAAATGCGTGGGGGAATGATCATTTTAATTAAAGTTGACCGGCCAAACCAAGAGACATTCAATCCCATCCAGTCCCTCAGGTGGTTTTGTGCCTTGAGGAGGGCAGTGTGGAAGTTTTTCATGTAAAGATCTGAAAGACGGGATGGGATTCTATTACCGAGGTACGTGATCGCCTCCTTCTCCCACTTAAAGGGAAAGGAGTCTTGGCAGTGGAGTATTTCTTGCTGAGGAAGGGATATGTTTAAGGCTTGAGATTTTGTATGGTTGATTTTAAGATTGGACAGTGCATCAAAGGTAGCAAGATCTTTAAGAAGGTTGGGCAACGAGGTTCGAGGGGATGTTAGGGACAGTAGGATGTCATCAGCGAAAGCTGCGACCTTGTATTCCTTTTCTTTCACCTGCACTCCCTGTATGTTGGGGTTATTTCATAGTCTATTGAGTAAAGGTTCGAGAGTTAGTACATAGATTAGGGGGGATAAAGGGCAACCTTGGCGTGTACCATTAGAAACGGAGAAGACGTTTGAAAGGTGTCCATTGACCCTTACGTCCGCGGTGGGATAAGAATACAGAGACATTATATGTGCTAACATGCGAGTCTCAAGGCCCAAGTCCATAGTCCCACACCACCCTGTCAAACGCCTTCTCGGCGTCCAGGGAAAGAAGGAAGCCTTGAAATTTTGAGGATGTCAGCCAATGATGGATGTTCAGGGTACGAATGGTGTTATCCCTGGCCTCCCTACCAGGATCGAATCCCACCTGGTCTGTTGAAATAATATCAGGCATTAAAGGGAGCAACCTATTGGCAAGCATCTTCGCTCAAAGCTTGATGTCCACATTTAGGAGGGAGATTGGCCTGTAGCTAGTTACTTGAGTGGGGTCTTTCCCTTCCTTGGGTATAACAGATATATGGGCTGACAGCATTTTATCAGGAGATATAAGGGGTCTGCTAGTGCATTAAAAGTAGAGAGAAGCCTAGGGGAGAGAACATCCGTAAACAGTTTATAATATTGGAGAGTAAAGCCGTCCGGGCCTGGGCTCTTACCCAGTTTCATTTGTTTAATAGCAGTCTCCAATTCAATTCCCAAGAGGGGGTCCTCCATCTCCTGAACCTGTTGGGGGGTTAAAGTTTTTTGGGCCATAATGGGATAGAAATCCTCTAATGTTTTTGGTGCGAGACTCGGCAGGGATCTGGTTTGTATGGCTTGTGCATAGATTATAAAGCTTTGAGTAAAATTTCTCAAATTCGCTCGCGATATCTTCATTCTTGACCAGAAGCACTCCCCGCGCATCGCGTACATGGTGAATTATAGAGGAGGGTTTTGAAGCTTGAATCGAGCGGGCAAGTAAGCGACTGCTTTTGTTGCCATGCTCATAGAAGATCCTCTTACCAAGAATGTAGCGCCGGTTAGTGAGCTTACTTAATTCCTCTAGGAGCATGGAACAAGCATAGATCAGCTCTTGAAGGGTAGACTGTGCTAGTGTTCGTTTATGAGCTAATTCTAGTGATTTGATAGTCTGTGTTAAGGCACTCATCTTTGCTTGGGATTCCTTTTTAGGATTTGCAGCTAAGGCCAGTAGTTCTCCGCGGATCACACATTTATGTGCTTCCCAGAGGGAGACAGGGCACACTTCTGAGCTATCATTTTCTGCGAAGTATTGGCGAATGCGTGTACAAAAGTGTTCAATGGCCGCAGGGTCTTTCAAAAGGGAGGGGTTTAAACGCTAGAATTTTGTTTTCGTGCAGGTCTCAGGGAAGGAAAGGGTGATTGTGATCAGGTGATGATCCAAAAGAAATATGGGTTCGTTTGTGAATATTGTAAGCAAGGTAGGTCTGTTTGAGAAAGGAAGAAGCAGTCGATCATAGAGTATTTCTGGAAAGGGGCGGAGTAAAAAGTGTAGTCTTTGGTAGAGGGAGACAGAGTACGCCAGGCATCATGCAGGGTAAGTTTCTGGAGTTCCAATTTAATCTGGCGTAGGGCTTTAAAGGTTAAGCTAGAGGAGCCCGTGGAGGCATCTAGTACAGGATTCAAAGGGACATTGAAGTCTCCTCCGAGAATTACTATACTCTTCCGAAAAGAGTATAGAAGTTCACAGGTTTTCCTAAAAAAGGTGACATGATGCTCATTGGGGCAGTAGATGTTGGCTAGTGTTATTGGTTTGATAGCATAGGTGCCCCTAAGAAAGATGAATCTTCCTTCAGGGTCAATGAGGGAATCAGACAGATGAAAATCTGCGTGTTTGGATACTAGGATAAAGACCCCTTTGGTCTTGGACTGAGGGTTTGTGGCATGGAAAGCAGATTGGTATATGCGATTGGACAATCTAGGTATAGAATCTGACCGAAAGTGTGTTTCTTGTAGATAAATGAAGTGTGCCTTGTGTTTCGTGAGAGAGGACAGCATTTGTGACCTTTTTTCCAGGAGATTAAGGCCTTTTGCGTTTAACGATAGACATTTCAATGTTAAGGGGGGCGTGAAGAGAGATTTACTCTGCATATTGATTAGTAAAAGGGAAGTCACAATATAAATTGTTGGGTGTCTAAAAGGGAAGTGGACCAGAGTTGGGGAGGAGGACAGCCGAGTGGAGGCGGAGGCACATGAGATAGACGCCTAGTGTAAGGAGCAAGATAGGAAGGGGAAGGAAGGGAGTATGTAGGGACCATTGGGGGTGGAGGTGAGAAGGGGTGTGAGCTAGCGGGAAATAAAGGTATTCAGGAGAAAAGAAAAAAAAAAGAGAAAAGAATGGGGGGCAGCGTAGAAGATACTGAGAGATGAGGGTAGGGAATTACCAGAGGTGATAGCAGGCAACCGATATAAAAACAGATAATGACTCCTGCGCACAAGTGGTCGACCCAATATAAAAGGGATACACTGGCCTTGCTGCCCTCAAGGATGGGGATTCCTAGCAGACAAAGAAATAAAAAGAGAGAAGGGCGCACCAGCCATGTGCATTATCTTTTGTAAAACATTTATTAAGTAAAATGATAAAGGAAATTACTCACAAGCAGTAAAGAATCATGTGCCATAAACCTTGGACATCAACTTGCAACAAGTGGTATAAATGATGAACAAAGCCTTCCAAAGGTGTTTCCGAGGAATATATAACACTGCTCGCTTACGCGTTTCGAAGGGCTCATCCCTTCTTCATCAGAGCTCAGCAGTGAACGCTCCTTCAGTAGGCCCTGTATATATAGTGTGAATGCCAAACAGGCACAATCAGTGGAAGGGGCAGGGCACATAGGGCTCCTCCCTTTCTGGGAGATCCTCCCTCCTACACTCTTTGCCTGTACAATTGGATTGCCCATCATGATTTAGTTGGTTAAAAAATATATATAAATATATGAATAAATAAATAAATTGATGAATAGATTCATTAGTAGATATAGTAAAGTGAAAAAACTGGTGAGTGTCGCTGTATTGTAATACAGTTAAAACCCAGCAGGGGCTAGCCATAGGGGTGCATGATCAGCAATGATAGATGTGTGCATGCGTACACACACATGTATGTATGTATATATAGCGAGAGAGATGTGGGCGCAGAAAGGTGCAGAGTGGCATGGGATGGCTGCATCTGTTTGGCAAGAAGGGAAATGTCATGTTAATAAACTTATAAATAGAGAGATGGACACTGTACCTTAAATGTTAAGTGCACCCTGATCGCTTTGTAGCTGCAGTTGTGTGTGTTTTACAAAAGATAATGCACATGGCTGGTGCGCCCTTCTCTCTTTTTATTTCTGTGATAGCAGGCAAGCTGCTTCACCTATATAGGGAGATGCTGGTGGTTTCAGCTAAAGTCCAAAAGGACCGCTGTGTGGGGACGAAAGGAGGGACGAAGACCACAGGGCCTCCACGAGCTGGAGAGAAAGAGATAGATAGCTTTATAAAGTGTGTAGAAAGAATGTAGTGGGGGACCGTCTAGGTAAGATGACCTTTAATCAATTATTCTCCAAAGTATAAAACACATAAAACTTAAACGCTAATAATGATTCAGCCATCGGAACACATTGACTAATCAGAATATTTCAACAAGATAGAACTTTAACCAAATAAGGTACAAAGCTCACTGCCTTTAAAGCCGGCAAGAGTGTACAATTGTATCTCATAATGGTGAGCTAAGAGAGAACAAGAAAACTACAATGGAGAGGTTTGCAGTCGAAGTATGTAAGATCTTGCTGTGAGTTCCCATCAAGGTGGAGTTGTGAATAGCTCACTTCCCGGGGGGATCGTAGGTAATAGATGTAGATGTAATAGATGTAGGTGGCGTGGGGAAGCGTCTATAAGGAAGGTTCATCCTGGGCAACAGAACAGAATGTGTATGTTAGTCTGTGGCTGCGTGGAGAAAGGGCTCTCTAAACAGCAGGGCGGTCTCTCCTCGTGGATGGCGAAGAGGGTGAGCCCAGGCTGTGCTGGTAAAGATCTTGACGCGATGAGCGAGGATTTGGTGAGTGTTGGTCTCCTTTTTGTTTGTGGGTTCGCTGGCGTTGAGCTCTCGGTGATGAGTTGAGAGAGACTGGGAGCCACGGTTCCGGAGGAAAATAGAACGCGTACCACTCCGGAAGTTCTCACGGGAGATCAAGTTGTTCACAGAACATGTGAAGGTCTTCTGGTGTGCGGAGAATAGCAGAGCGCCATCTGGCTGACACTGACAGGGCAAAGGGGAATTTCCAGCGATACTGTACATTTCTTGCGCGTAACATCTCCAGCAGGGGGCGTAGAGCTCTTCTGTTTTGCAGCGTGATCTGTGATAAGTTCTGAAAAAGTTTGATCCCCGTGCCACTATGGAGAATTAGTCCTCTTTCTCTTGCCTTGCGCAGAATTAACTCTTTCATTGGAAAATTGACTATGCAGCAAATCACATCCCTAGGTGGCTTATTATCCCTGGGTGGGGGGCGTAAAGCGTGATGAGCCCTTTCCATCTCGTTGGGAGAATCTGCAGGGCAGTCAATCAGATCATTAAAAATTGCACATAATGTTTGCTGGATTAGTATTTCCTAGGTGGCCATTTTCAGGGATTCCCCTCACTCTGATATTGTGCCTCCTACCTCGATTATCGAGGTCCTCAATGTGTCTGTGGAGGTCAAGGAGGTGGGGTAGCTGGGAATCATGAGAGTGTTGTACCTGACGGATAGCTGTTGTGTGGCTCTGAGTCGTCTGTTCAACATCTCCACTCCGATGCACTGCCGCCTGTATATCAGATCTGAGTTCTGCAATAGCTGCTGTAAACGTGTTCTTGATATCTAGGGCAACTTTCTCCAGGTCGAGTAAGCTAGGAGGGAGAGCGGGATCCGCACAGGGTGTAGTTCCCCCCACTTGCATGATGCCCGGGTCACTGCTAGGCGAGCTCGGTATCTGGGCCTGCGTGGCCGCGTGTGCTGACATGCGCTGGGTCCGAAACAGCTCCGGTATATTTCTGCTGATCTAATCACCGGGGCTTTCCCCAGTGGCTTGTAGAATCCCGTCTTAGGCTGGGGGAGAGATCCTGCTTGAAGTGTAATAACTTGCTTGCTGTGAAGTGGAGGGATAATAAGAATGTTTTCGTTCTTTCCTCCCTTCATGCAGACACGACAGTCCAAATTCCTACGGCGACTGGTGTTGTGGAGAAACCCTTCTGTGTCCACGAATATAACCTTAATATTGGAGGGGTGGACCTCAATGACCAGTTGTTGGCGCCATACCTAATTGCCCACAAGGCCAGACGCTGGTACAAAAAAGTGTCTGTTTATTTCAATTGGCTTTGCTGAATGCTTTTGTGCTATACAAAGCTTCAGGACAAACTGGATCCTTCTTTAAATTCCAGGAAGAGATCATCAGAGCCCTTCTGTTTCCAGACGGTGTTCTGGCCCAACTTCCCAATCCAAATGCAGTAAGCTGGCTGCATGAAAGGCATTTTCCGTATGTCCTCTCTGGTACCCCTACCCATCGAGCCCCCAAAGAAAATGTTGTGTCTGTAGAAATAGTTGTTGTTTTATTGTTCTCTCTCTCTCTATTCTCTCTCTATTGTTCTGCTCTTTGTTTACTGTATTCTACAATGTAATGTTTTATTGTTACTATGTTTTATCATGTTTGCTTTTCATGTATGTAATTATTTTATACTTTACTGTTTACTGTGTTTTATTGTTAACCATTTTTTTTGTTTTCAGGTATGCCATTCAGCTGCAGCACGGGTTTATTTATCGTGACAACAACGGCGTTTGCTCCCACGATATGTAAAGCCATGACTCCAGTTCTGTCAGAGGTGATTTCACCACCACAGTTAAAAAAAGAGCATATATGCCGAAGCATGAGGGCAGGGGTGGAGGAGCGATTTGCTCCTAACATTAGGGGCGGATGCCCCCATGCTTCGGCATTTATTTTTTAGGCACATATTGTGCTAAAAAATGTTTTATTTTTACTATGTTTTATTGTATTTGCTTTGCAGGTGTGGTAAGTCTTACTGTTATACTGTAATGTTACTTTGTTTTATTGTTAACCATCATTCGCTTAGCAGGTACGCCATTCAGCTGCAGCACGGGTTTATTTATCTTGACAGCAACAGGGTTTGCTCCCACAATATGTAAAGCCGTGACTCCAGCGCTGTCGGAGGTGATTTCACCACCACACTTAAAAAAAAAAAAGAGCATATATGCCGAAGCATGGGGGCAGGGGTGGAGAAGCGATTTGCTCTTAACATTAGGGGCGGATGCCCCCATGCTTCGGCATATATTTTTTAGGCACAGATTGAGTTAAAAAATGTTTTATTTTTACTATGTTTTATTGTATTTGCTTTGCAGGTGTGGTAAGTCTTTTGCAGCATACACACTGTCGGAATTTTCGAACAAATGTTGGATGTGAGCTTGTTGTCGAAAATTCCGACCGTGTGTAGGCTCCATCTGACATTTGTTGTCGGAATTTCCGACAACAAAAACTTGAGAGCTGGATCTCAAATTTTCCGACAACAAAATTCGTTGTCGTAAATTTTGATTGTGTGTACACAATTCCAACGGACAAAATTCCACGCATGCTTGGAATCAAGCAGAAGAGCCGCACTGGCTATTGATCTTCATTTTTCTCGGCTCGTTGTACGTGTTGTATGTCACCGCGTTCTTGGCGATCAGAATTTTCGACAACATTTGTGCGACTGTGTGTATGCAAGACAAGTTTTAGCCAACATCCGTCGGAAATAAATCCAGGATTTTGTTGTCAGAATGTCTGATCGTCTGTACGCGGCATTATTGTTATACTGTAATGTTACTTTGTTTTATTGTTAACCATCATTTGCTTAGCAGGTACGCCATTCAGCTGCAGCACTGATTTATCTATCTTGACAACAGCGGCGTTTGCTCCAACGATATGTAAATCAGCGACTCCAGAGCTGTAGGAGGTGATTTCACCACCACAGTTAAAAGAAAATGGTGCATGTATGCCCATCATTAGAAGTGGGTGGATGAAGGGCGGTATTCTAATGGTGGGCATACCCACCGGTCAGTCTCTTTTTTTTGTTCAGACCACAGGCTGCATAAAAAAAAGAACATTACAATGTATGCCCAACAAGGACCAGCATTGTACTGGTATGTTGCTGGACTTTGAGTGGTTATACCAGAATGATGCCTGTAGGTTTAGGTATCATCTTGGTATCATTCTTTTCAGCCAGCGGTCGGCTTTCATGTAAAAGCAATCATAGCAGCTAATTAGCCTCTGATATGACTGATTTCTGATTGGGACTCTAAAACAAAGTTAATACTGCAGCTGCAGGAACAGATTCACAGGACTGTGTTTAACATGTCCGTTCAGTGAAAAATTTATTATTACATGTTATTTTATACATAGATAAGAAAGGGGTGGTGTGAGATGTTATTAAAAAATTCTCTTGTGCTTAAATGAACAGTACAATGAATGTCCATGTCATTTCCCCCCTTTTGTTTATTTGACACCATTCTTCTCCGCGTTACGTTCAGCCGATTGCTGGTAACTCCTGTTACATTGGCGCAGAGAGACGGCGTCCTGTTCAGCTCTCTCCTAGCTTTCTCACAATAATGGGTTCATCAGGGCTGGTGGTACATTTGTTGGTACAGCGGGTAGTCACACAGAGGCATAGCCTGATGAGGAAGTAAATAACAAACATGAGAAATAGGAACATCACAATGTAAGCGCCTAGTTTCTGTAACCATGTTGCTATGCCATATAAAAAATCACCAAAACCTCCTAAACCCTGAAAGGGGTTCCATCCATCTTTAGCAATATATCTGGCCTTATTCTGTAGTTCTCTTATCTTAGCAAGATGCCCTTTAATAATGTCCTCATTATCAGAAATGTATATACAACAGTCAGTGCGAAATATCTTACACATCCCACCTTGAGCTGCAGTGAGATAATTTAGCGTTAATCTGTGCTCTAATACTACTTTTTTAAGCTGAGCCATTTCTTCATTTAATAAACCTATATCAGTGGTAGTAAGGTTAATAATCTCATCTACAATTCTAGTGTAATTATTTAGTCTTTTCATTGCTTCAATTCCCCATCCTGTCCAGGAAGGGAACCATGACCATGCCATGTCACCTTCAGTGAACAGCTCTCTTTTGAACACTAAAGGGTATTCTGGACTTTGATCTGGTCGCACTGTATCTTTGCGAACAGCCAAAGCAGGTACTAACTTCCCAATGTAACATGTACCTGTAACATTAGTAGGAATCCAGGCGTAAGCTTTATTTCCACATATATAATATAACCCTCTACGTATGGACGGTATGCCTGCTCCTAAAAAACTGGAAGCAATAACATGGAATCTCAGGAAACCGATATTTTCACATATTGGAAACTGTGAGCAATTTGTACTATAAAGGGTTCTATTTAGTTCTGGATCTGGGATATAATAATATTGACCATAGTCTCCTCCATAAACTGTAATTTTTGCTCTGCTGCAATCTGAATTGCCCAACCGTGTACATTTAGTGTTAAACGGGCATGTAATGTTTAAACAAATCTGTGGAGTGTTTATCTGTTTCGAAACCATCAAAGTTACTGATCTGTGCTCATTAGCTGTGGAGACTATGTATGAGCCATTTATTCTGGTCCTGTTTAGATCAGTGAAATTGAGAGGCATTGCTATCATGGGTATTGTTCCTGTTTGGGGATGTAAGTGAGAACACACCCAGCAGTTACTAGCGTTGCTATGGGTTGCATACAATTTTAACATTTGGATGAAAGGGTTATTTTTCCATGTCTCAGTTCTCACAAACAACAAAAAGAAAAGAAACATTATCATCTTTTTTTCAAAGGATATCATCACTTCAGGATTTTCTTGCAGTGACTGGCGTAAATCCAGGTGGGCTTTCCTTCCAACTTGACAGCAGAACCGGTTGTCAAAAGCACCAAATGTGGTCCGTCAAATTTTGGTTCTAGTGGCTTTCTGACGTGTCGCTTGACCACCACCCAGTCACCTGGTTGGATTCTGTGAATACCTGAAACAGAATCTGGGTCGGGGATATATTTATAAACCCCTTCATGTATTTTATTCAATGTTCTTTGCAAAATCTGAACATATTCTAACAGATTAGAGTGAGAAGCCTGCAACTGTTGGGGAAAATATAGCCCTGTTTTGGGTGGCCCTCCAAATAAAATCTCATAGGGGGACAGCCCATGTGGTTGTTTAGGGGTAGTTCGTACAGAATATAGGGCTAATGGCAAAGCTTCCACCCATCCTTTTCCTGTATCTGCTTTAATTTTTGCACATCTGTTTTTCAAAATTCCATTAAGTCTCTCAACTTTACCACTACTTTGTGGATGATAAGGTGTATGGAAAGCTTGCTGTATGTGAAGGGCTTCCATTACTTCCCCAGTAAAATGGGTTCCTCTGTCACTCTCAATAGTTTCAGGAACTCCATACCTACAAACTATTTCATTCAAAAATTTCTTTGCTGTTGTTTTTGCATTTGCTTTGGCTACTGGCCAGCTCTCGGGCCAACCTGAAAACATGTCAACACACACTAAAGCAAACTCATAGGTGCCTATTCTGGGCATCTGAATGTAGTCTATTTGAATTCTTTGGAAAGGGAAATCTGGCTTTGGAGAATGCCTTTGGGGAACATGAACAGGCCTCCCTGCATTGTACAGAGCACAAGTGAGACATGAAGCACAAAACCTGGCTGCAAATGCACTAAATCCAGGTGCTATCCAATAGCAGTCAGTAAGTGCCACCATCGCGCCCTTAGCAAGATGACTGACGCCATGTGCCAGCTGTGCTAAAACTGGGTACAAACTCCTGGGTAGACACCACCTGTTGTCAGCGCTCCACAAGGCCCTGCTGATTTTGGGTAGCATTACATTTGATCCACTTATCCTTCTCTTCATCAGGGGCCTGGTTCTGCAACTGAATTAGAGTTTCTACATCCCACTGCTCTTGATGAGGGGAATCTGTCCCCGCTACCTGGGCGACCCCTACAGTGGGTGTGACTCCAAATGCCATAAGGGCAGCATCCTTTGCCGCTTGGTCCGCTAAAGCATTTCCTCTGGCTGTCATGTCACTTCCCCTTGCATGCCCTTTTACCTTCAAGATGGCAACTTCTGCTGGTTTCTGAAAGGCCTCAAATAGCCGCTCTATGAGTTTTGCATGTCTCACTGGCTTCCCTGCACTAGTCAGAAAGTGCCATGCTTTCCAGATAGGCCCAAAATCGTGGGCTATTCCAAATGCATATCTGCTGTCAGTGTAAACATTTCCCCTTTGATTCTCTAGGAGATGACATGCTTTGACTACAGCATACAACTCCGCTTCCTGTGCTGACATCTGGGGTTTCAATGCTTCCTGATGTAAAATGGTGTCTGTAGTGGTTACAGCAAACCCTGTGTGTGGCTGACCATCAGTGTAAAATCTGGAACCATCTACGAATAAGTGTGTGTCACAATCTGATAAGGGCTCATCTTTTGCTGGTGTGACAGAGGCCCTTTCTACCTCCATAAGAGCCATACAATCATGAGAAAAACTCTCAGGTTCTACATCAGTACCATTTGTTGCATCTTCCTCATCAATTATAGGAAGAAGAGTAGCCGGATTTAAAGTAACACATCGTTTGATTGTTAAATTCGATGGAGCAAAAAGAGCAGACTGGTACTTGTCAAATCTACTGGCAGACACATGTCTAGTATTTACTTGATTCATGATTTCCTGTACTGTATGTGGCACATACAGGATCAGAGCAGAATCTAGTACAAGCTCCGTTACTTTGTCTAGAAGCAAAATGCAGGCTGCTATGGCTTGCATACAACTGGGGGAGCCTTTGATGACAGGGTCTAATGAGGCTGATACATACATCACAGGCCTCTGTTTGTCTCCATGTAGCTGGGTGAGTACACCTGCAGCAAATCCATTGACTTCATGACAGAACAACGAGAAAGTCTTAGTATAGTCAGGAAGTCCAATGGCGGGAGCTTCAGACAGAATTTTAATAAGCTCCTTCATCTGCAATTCATTGTCCCATGTGAGTTTGAAAGGGTTTCTAGTGGTAGCCTTATATAGAGGAGCCATAAGTTCTGATGCATTTGGAATCCAGTCCCTACAATATCCCACTAACCCCAGGAAGGCACGTAGTTGCCGGACATTTCTTGGCTTTTCAAAGTTTTGTAGAGTTTTAACTTGATCTGGGGTTAGGTGACGAATTCCATGTGAAATGCAGTGACCCAGGAAGATCACTTTCTCTTGGCAGTATTGTAGCTTATCTTTGCTAACTTTGTTGTTACTGTTATAGAGAAACAGGAGAAGGCTTACTGTTTCTCTGCTACAAATGTCCTTTGTATCAGAACAAATAAGCAAATCGTCTATGTATTGAAGCAAAACTGTGTTTGGGTGTAAGGGGGACCATTGGTCCAATACTTGCTTTAACGCAGTATTATATTCAGAGGGGCTACTCACACAGCCTTGGGGCAATCTTGTCCATGCTAACTTTTGGGCATCATGGGTAAATGAAAAAAGGTGCCAGCAATCTGGGTGCAGGGGCACCTGAAAAGAAAGCATTTGCAAGATCAATCACTGTAAAGCAGGTACTGGAGGCCGGTATTCCACTTAGTAAAGTGCGGGGGTTGGGCACGATCGGGGTATCTGCCTCTATTATATTGTTAATGGCTCTCAAATCATGCACCATGCGATATGTCACCTGCCCACCCTTCTTGTCTGGCTTCTTTGCAATTGGGAACAGGGGTGTATTGACCTGGGACTTAATTGGTACAACAACCCCTGCTGCTTTCAGTTGAGTGATTTGATCCTTTATCCCCTCAGTCTGAGCAATACTCAGTGGGTACTGTTTAATCTGTGGGAGATGGGCTCCTGGTTTAATTTTTATCATGACTGGGGTGCAAGCCAGCAGACCTACATGATATTTGCTGGTGGCCCATAATTCAGTGGGAATCACTTTCAATTCTGGTGGAAATGGCAGAGTGGAGTCTTGGATTAAAAATACTCCCCAGGCAGAATTTAAAACTTCTCCTGATAGACTACTGACCACTTGGACTCCTGTAGGAGTGTAGTCTATGTTTGCTAAAATTTGGTTCAAAATGTCAGCTCCCAAAAGATTGGTAGGAACTGTGTCTGAAACTAACACTTTACTGACAATTTCTGTTTGCTGTCCTAGCCTGAGTTTAAGTGGCTTGGACTTGGACACCAGAGATAACATTTGTAGATAATAATCCTGGAGGTAAGTCCTCTATATGAAAAACACTTCGGCTTGCACCAGTATCAATTAAACAGGTTAATTCTGTTTCTCCTCCAGGATAGGGGAGTTCTTGTAAAAATACTTTTACTCTGGCCTCGGGACCATTGTCTCCCCTATTTAACATGATTGATACTGGTATGCCATTTTCCTATGCCTGATCCACTGCTTTTGGCAGAGAACTGGGATCAGCATGAGGGGCCCCTAAGCTCTTTTCTAGTCTACGGTCAGGAAGATGGCAGAATTTGGCTATGTGTCCTTCCCCATCACAATTGTAGCATATAATTGGTCCCCGATTGCCATGATTTCTGAAATTGCCTTTGCCTCTTCCTCTTCTTTTCTGCTTCCCCATGTACATTACCTTGGGGTTGCTGTCTTTTTGGTTAATCCTGTTTTCTATGGATAACAGGATAGGCAGGACGTCTCGAATAGACATATTGCCTGCCTCAGGCCTTGCTGTGAACAACTTTTCTTTCAACTGGGGTATTAAACCATCAAGAAACCTTTGTTTCACCAGTTGTGTAGATGGACTTGCAGTTTCTCCCGCCTTCTCTTCCTCTATTTTAACGCCTGCTTCCTCAGCCATATCACTTAACCGCCTCCAATAAGCCCCTGCTGCTTCCTCTTTCCCTTGCTTAGCATTCATAAATTCAGCATGTCTGGATTGTCCATATATTTGGGGCAATTTTTCCTTCAATTTCTCACAAACCTCCCGTCCACTAACCATCTTACCTAGATTTTTGACGTCTACACCACATTCTTTAAGTATATAGCCAGACATGTTGCTTCCCACTGCTTTAATAAGAAGCTGATGAATGTCAGTAGCAGAAGCCTCATATGCTTCCTGTGCAGCACTAAGTTTGTTTGCAAACCCAATTGGATTCTTTCTAGGATCTCCCAATCCCTCTAATATGGCTCTCATATCTTGGGGACTAAAAGGTACATGCCATTTAATTTGAGACTTACTGTCAACAGCATCACCTTCAAAAACTAATTGGGTTCTGACAGGATAAACTGCAACAGATTTCTCTATGCCAGGGGCAGAAGGGCTGGCATCTCCCTTCCTTCTCTCTTCATCTTGCTGCCACAATTTGGAAATTATGTTTTGCTCTGGAAGTTCAGACTCTATCTCCCTTTCTCTGGCCAAAGCCTTAAGTTCAGAGAGATCTAGGTTTGCATATGTGCCTTTTGATTTATGCCAATCATCTGTTTCTAGGATACGAGCCAAATCCCTCTTTGTAGGTTGATATGGGGCTGTTAAACCTCTGCTCTCTACTATATTGCATAGCTCATCTTTTGTGTGTTCCATGTAAGCTAATTCTTTTGCTTTTGTGCGTGGACCCCTTAAAGCCAAACTGGCAGCCACATAAGGTGGGGGGTCCTCCTCTACAGAGTCTTCTGGCCAAACGTAGTAAATTTGGGCAGTACTTTTATTAAATATCTCCGTCAAGCCAGTTTGATTTGCTACTTTAGCTTCTGTCTCCCATGTGCAAGCTATTCTCCACGTTCCTTCACTGCACAGTAGTGGGCCATAATCGTGCAGAAAAGTTTGCCATACTTTTAAATCAAAAGTCCCTTCAGATTTTAAAGGTTTAGCTGTTCCCTTTGTCCATTCTACCCATTTTTCTAGGGGCTCAGTATAGGCAGAACCGTACCTTCGGTTCATATATTCTCTAGCGCTCATCTTGCGCTGGGCATTTTCTGAAGGCCTCTCTCCCTTCATTCCCTTAATTAATTTAATGCCCATAATGACTGGCCAGTCTTCTCTCTTCTCTACTTGTGCCTATACCCTCTTGCCTCTAAAACAAATAGTACAGCAAACCTGCAGATTTACAAGAATAGTCTCCACTTATCTACGTGGATAGAAGGGGTTTATGACAATAGACAAAACACTCATTAAGAGACCCTCCTCGTCTCTTCTCTTCTCTGTGAGTTTTATCTGACCCTACCATGCGCCTCTGACCCAGGTCGCCCACAAGGAGTCAACGCAGGGAACTGCAGAGGATTTTCCCTATCCACACACAGTCCAACCCGTGAAGGGGGACACAAACACATTCATACACACGTTACCCAACCAGAAAGGTCCGAGAGTGGTCTGGTTTCCTTGAGAACCGACAGATTGGATACATAGGAAAAGGCAGAAATATAGCAAGCTTAAGGGCAGCTTACCTAGCCGGCATTTGAGGTCTGCGTTTCCCGATGATCCCGATCGAAGCGCGGTTCCTTCTGGAGACTCTGCCAAACTCCTGTTATGGCTCGCCAAGACTGATATGACTGATTTCTGATTGGGACTCTAAAACAAAGTTAATACTGCAGCTGCAGGAACAGATTCACAGGACTCAATCACTGTGTTTAAAATGTCCGTTCAGTGAAAAATTTATTATTACATGTTATTTTATACATAGATAAGAAAGGGGTGGTGTGAGATGTTATTAAAAAATAACAAATAGCAATATGTTATTAAAAGCTAACAAATAGAAATATATTATTAAAAACTAGCGAATAGAACAATTGCAAAAGTAAAACCTTGAAAAGGGAGGGGGGAGTAGAGA
Organism: Lithobates clamitans; assembly: GCA_037952925.1. Lineage (NCBI taxonomy): Eukaryota > Metazoa > Chordata > Amphibia > Anura > Ranidae > Lithobates > Lithobates clamitans. The sequence goes on from JBBGZY010000438.1 coordinate 14,923,571, forward strand.
GCGTTTAGTAGGAGAAGTGTCTGTGTGTTAGGTGAAGGTTACAGAACACATTTCAACAGTGAGAACAAAATGGATTCTCTTGTGCTTAAATGAACAGTACAATGAATGTCCATGTCACCTCTAGACTGCTTTTATAAGCAGTGGGAGGGAACGTCCCCCCCTCTGTCTTCCAGGGAACCCGAGAATGCAGCCGGTTGTTCCGCCAGCTGACCATAGAGCTGATCAGAGACTAGAATGGCTCCAATCATCTCTATGGCCTAAGAAACCAGAAGCTATGAGCATTTCATGACTCATGATGTTTTGCCGGATATAAACAGCACCATTGGGAAATTGGCAAAGCATTTTATCACACCAATCTTGGTGTGGTCAGATGCTTTGAGGGCAGAGGAGAGATCTAGGGTCTAATAGACCCCATTTTTTTCAAAAAAGAGTACCTGTCACTACCTATTGCTATCAGGAGATATTTACATTCCCTGAGATAACAATAAAAATGATAAAAAAATATGAAAGGAACAGTTTAAAATTATAATAAAAAAGCAAAATAAATAATTAAAAAAAAAATCACCCCTGTCCCCCGTGCTCACGCCCAAAGGCGAACGCAAGCGTCAGTCTGGTGTCATATGTAAACAGCAATTGCACCATGCATGTGAGGTATCACTGTGATTGTCAGATCAAGGGCAGTAATTTTAGCAGTAGACCTCCTCTGTAAATCTAAAATGGTAACCTGTAAAGGCTTTTAAAGGCTTTTAAAAATGTATGCAGTTTGTCGCCGCTGCACGTTTGAGCGCAATTTTAAAACATGTTGTGTTTGGTATCCATGTTCTCGGCATAAGATCATCTTTTTTATTTCATCAAACATTTGGGCAATATAGTGTGTTTTAGTGCATTAAAATTTTAAAAAGTGTGTTTTTTCCCAAAAAATTGAGTTTGAAAAATCACTGTGCAAATACTGTGTGAAAAAAAAAATTAGAAAGTAGACACCCCAAGCTATTTGCTGAGAGGCATGTTGAGTCCATGGAATATTTTATATTTTGCCACAAGTTTCCGGAAAATTACACTTTTTTTTTTGTTTTGCACAAAGTTGTCACTAAATGATATATTGTTCAAACATGGCATGGTTATATGTAGAAATACACCCCAAAATACATTCTGCTGCTTCTACTGAGTGCGGGGATACCTCATGTGTGAGACTTTTTGGGAGCCTAGCTGTGTTCAGGACCCCGAAAACAAATCACCACCTTCAGGATTTCTAATGCCGCGTACACACGAGCGGACTTTCTATCCTACTTGGTCCGGCACACTTTCCGACGGACTTTGTCCGCCAGGTGCGCCGGACTTTAAAACGAACGGACTTGCCCACACACGCCGGGACTTTCCGGCGGGCTAAGTCCGCCCGTCTTTCCGACGGACTTTCGCCGGAGTTCCGGCGGACTTTGAGAATGAACGGACTTGCCCACACACGGACAAGTCCGTTCATTGTGAACGTGACTCAGGTGCGACGGGACTAGAAAAGGATGTCAATCTTGCCGCTTTTATCGGCGAGATTGACACCTTGCGAGCCCCGTCGCGGGGCATACCAGGCCCTTAGGTCTGGTATGGATTATAAAGGGGAACCCCTACGCCGAAAAAACGGCGTGGGGCCCCCCCTAAAATCCATACCAGACCCCGATCCGAGCACGCAGCCTGGCCGGTCAGGAAAGGGGGTGGGGACGAGCGAGCGCCCCCCCCTCCTGAACCGTACCAGGCCGCATGCCCTCAACATGGGGGGTGGGTGCTTTGGGGGAGGGGGGCGCCCTGCGCCCCCCCCCCAAAGCACCTTGTCCCCATGTTGATGAGGACAAGGGCCTCTTCCCGACAACCCTGGCCGTTGGTTGTCGGGGTCTGCGGGCGGGGGCTTATCGGAATCTGGGAGCCCCCTTTAATAAGGGGGCCCCCAGATCCCGGCCCCCCACCCTATGTAAATGAGTATGGGGTACATGGTACCCCTACCCATTTACCTAGGTAAAAAGTGTCAGTAATAAAACACAACACAGGTTTTTAAAATAATTTATTAAACAGCTCCGGGGGGGGGGTCTTCTTCCGTCTTCGGGGGTCCCTCCGGTTCATCTTCTCCCGGCGTCCGGTTGGTTCTTCTCCGCTCTCCGGCCTCTTCTCCCGGTGTCCCAGGTCTTCGGCCGGCCCCTCCGCTGTCTTCAGGTAGCTCGATTGCCAGCGGAGGTCCGGACTTCTGGGCTTCTTGGCTTCTTGGCTTCTTGTGTTCTCTTCTCTTCTCTTCTCTTCCCCCAGATGTTGACACGACGCTCTCTCCGGCTGGACTGGTCTCTGAGGGCTGCGTTGTGACTTATATAGGCGGAGACCCCGCCCCCATATGATGTCACAGTCCCTGGGCATGCTGGGACTGTGACGTTTTAGGGGGCGTGGTCGACCACGCCCCCTAAAACGTCACAGTCCCAGCATGCCCAGGGACTGTGACATCATATGGGGGCGGGGTCTCCGCCTATATAAGTCACAACGCAGCCCTCAGAGACCAGTCCAGCCGGAGAGAGCGTCGTGTCAACATCTGGGGGAAGAGAAGAGAAGAGAACACAAGAAGCCAAGAAGCCAAGAAGCCCAGAAGTCCGGACCTCCGCTGGCAATCGAGCTACCTGAAGACAGCGGAGGGGCCGGCCGAAGACCTGGGACACCGGGAGAAGAGGCCGGAGAGCGGAGAAGAACCAACCGGACGCCGGGAGAAGATGAACCGGAGGGACCCCCGAAGACGGAAGAAGACCCCCCCCCCGGAGCTGTTTAATAAATTATTTTAAAAACCTGTGTTGTGTTTTATTACTGACACTTTTTACCTAGGTAAATGGGTAGGGGTACCATGTACCCCATACTCATTTACATAGGGTGGGGGGCCGGGATCTGGGGGCCCCCTTATTAAAGGGGGCTCCCAGATTCCGATAAGCCCCCGCCCGCAGACCCCGACAACCAACGGCCAGGGTTGTCGGGAAGAGGCCCTTGTCCTCATCAACATGGGGACAAGGTGCTTTGGGGGGGGGGGGCGCAGGGCGCCCCCCTCCCCCAAAGCACCCACCCCCCATGTTGAGGGCATGCGGCCTGGTACGGTTCAGGAGGGGGGGGGCGCTCGCTCGTCCCCACCCCCTTTCCTGACCGGCCAGGCTGCGTGCTCGGATCGGGGTCTGGTATGGATTTTAGGGGGGGCCCCACGCCGTTTTTTCGGCGTAGGGGTTCCCCTTTATAATCCATACCAGACCTAAGGGCCTGGTATGCCCCGCGCTCGCCGCAATAGGAAGATTTGTTTTTCCTATTGCAGCGAGCGCGAGATGCAATACCATCCCCTCGTGTCTTATTTGGTCTGTCGGACCAGCCTACACACGAGCGGGCTTTCCGTCGGACCAGCACACACACGGGCGGACTTTCCGCCCGAAACTGAGTCCGACGGAAAGATTTGAAACTTTCTTTAAATCTAGGTCCGGCGGGCTTTTGGGAAGAAGTCCGCCGGAAAAGTCCGCCGCCGCCCACACACGGGCGGATTGTCCGGCACACTCTGGTCCGCCGGACCAAGTATGCCGGAAAGTCCGACCGTGTGTACGCGGCATAAGGGTGTAAATTTTTTATTTCACTCCTCACTACCTATCACAGTTTTGAAGGCCATAAAATGCCAAGATAGCACAAAACCCACCCAAATGACCCCATTTTGGAAAGTAGACTCCCCAAGCTATTTGATGAGAGGTATGTTGAGTCCATGGAATATTTTATATTTTGCCACAAGTTGCGGGAAAATGAATTTTTTTTTGCACAAAGTTGTCACTAAATGATCTATTGCTCAAACATGCCATGGGCATATGTGAAATTACACCCCAAAATACATTATGCTGCTTCTCCTGAGTATGGGCATACCACATGTGTGGAACTTTTTGGCAGTCTAACTGCGTACAGGACCCCGAAAACCAATCACCGCCTTCAGGCTTTCTAAGGGCATAAATAATAATCAGTGTAGCGCTGGACATAAAAAGACAACTAACAATGGGACTAGTGACTAAAAGATATCGTACACAATCTCTAATATTACTAGATACCCATTGAGTGAGATATCCTCAGTGAAGAAAAATGTATGTATAATAAATAGTGCAGCATTAAACCAATAATACAATGCCAAAATAAATAATATAAACACACATATATAGTGTAGATTGAAAAAAGGGGGTCGATTTATTTAAGCTAGAATGCATTAGAGCACTTACAGCAAAATGACAGTAAAAACCTTAGCGGTTTAAAATCAATTCGTGCATGCGCGGTGCGCATCAACGTTCTGACCCTACGGCCGTTTCGTCACAACTGACGTCATCAGGAGTACGTGATTGCGTACGCACATGCGCATTATATAGCTCGCCAGTGCTGCCAAAGACGGCGCTATTGGTTAGCTCAGACTGGACTGGATGTTATAATAGGCTATTCTAAAGCCTCCAAATCAAAGGTAACGCCCAGTATAAAGATAGTAAGCAGCTGAGACATTGGTTAATCGTACACATGATAAAGAGCCAGCCACAACATCGCCATCTAGTGGACATTAACAGAAATGCTGAGCAAATAGACAAATTAAAACTTCTGTAATAAAAACACTTAGCAGCTAAAAATACAATTAAACTTATAAGGAATGCCATGTCATCCCCAAGGGAGGCAATATTAATAATGTAACTAAGACAAATCAGAATCATAAATTAAAAAATTAAATCTATAATAGATTGCAAAACATATATTAAATAGTAAAGCTCAAGAATGAATAAGATGTCATATTATATATCCTCCTTCCTAACAATATAGTTCTCCCATTATAGTCCTCATAAAGATATCTACACTTAAAACCTTATCTAAATTATATGGCCATAGATAAAGGACCATGAATGTGGTACTAGACACTAGACATATGGTCATAGGTAAAGGACCATGAATGTGATGCTAGACACCCAAAAAAAAGGGGATAAATAAAATAAATTTAGAATTATATGAAAACGAAAACAAATAAGGGGAACAACCACAAAGAGGCAATCCCATGATTATAGAAGGGACAAGATACCTCAAGCAGGACCTCAACTATTAACAGCAAAACAGTATCTCGGGAGGGACATCAACTGTTATTAATAAAACAGTTGATGTCCCATTCTATATTCAGGCCACTAGGGGCATGAGAACCCAATCTGTAGATCCAGTTGGTCTCGGCTCTGGAGATGGTTCTCTTACCATTGCTGCCACGCCAATGGGGAATGTATTTCTCTATACCAATGAAAGTGGTGCCCGTTGGATCTCGATTGTTCACGTGATCATAGTGTCTCGAGACACTGTGCTTATCGAAGCCCTGCTTAATGATGTTGATGTGTTCACCCAGCCTCACGTGCAATTTTCTAACGGTGCGTCCAACATATTCCAGCCCACAAGGGCACCTCAGGAGATAGACGACACATTTGGTGGTACAGGTAATTAATGATTTAATAGGGTATGTTAGACCCGTATTGACTGAAGTAAATTCAGTCAATCTCCTGTCCTTTAATGTGTTGACCTTATACATTACACACCTTCTACATGGAGAAAATCCTTTAAGATCACCAAAAAAGCTCAGACGCACAGGTGGATCTGGGACGTTAGGTGCCAACATGTGTCTAAAACTGGTGGCTCCCCTAAATAAAACTTACGGTTTGTCCGACAATAAGGGCCCAAGGATCCGGTCATTTTTAATAACTGGCCAATGTTTTTTATGGCCCAATGTTGGCTTGAATAGGTGGTGATGAAAGCAAGTCCAAAATCCTCCCTATCCTCAGTTCGAGGAGGTTTGTCCATTAATAGGTCCCTTCGGTCCCTATTTCCTACCTCCTAAGATTAACGAGTCAAGGGTCATTGAATCATAACCCTTGCTCCGAAATCTAGATTTTAAGGTGGATGCTTCCCTGTGGAATTGTTCTAAGTTTGAACAATTCCACCTCAATCTTAAAAATTGTCCTTTGGGGACAGCTGTTAACCAGGAGCCGTGATGACAGGAGTCAAGGGGGATGAAGCTGTTCCTGTCGGTTGGCTTGAAGAAAGTAGAGGTGGTGATTTTTCCGTTGACAATGTTAATGACTAGATCCAGAAAATGGATCTGAGTCGGGCTAGCTTCATGACTAAGCACTATACCCCTGTCATTATTATTGAGGCCCGAAAGGTAGGATTCAACCGATACTGCGTCACCATCCCAAATAAATAGGACATCATCGATAAATCTTTTCCATATGACAAGCTGGTCAGGCCTGTCATGTAGAACTTCATCTTCCTCCCATTTGGCCATGAAGAGGTTGGCCATACTGGGGGCAAATTTAGCCCCCATGGCCACCCCCTTCACCTGCAAATAGTGTGCACCATTGTGCCAAAAATGGTTATGCTCCATCGAGAAGTCCAATAGCTCCATCACCAAGTTACATTGTGTGATGGAGATATTGGAGTCCCGATAGAGTAAATGCCGCACCGCCTCATGTCCCAATTGATGAGATATCGAAGTATAAAGCGATGCGACATCAGCTGTCACCAGCATGTAAGTTTCCTTCCATTCCACCTCACTTAATATATTAAGGACATGTTTAGTATCCTCAAGGAATGAGGGTGTGCCCATCACCAGTGGCTGAAGATAAAAATCAATATATTTACCAACACGTGATGTAATAGAATCAATGCCACTGATGATGGGCCTTCCCGGGGGGTTCACTAAAGTTTTATGGACTTTAGGCAAAATATATATAACAGGTAATCGGGGGGCCAAGGAAACCAGATGTTCCTTTTCTTTTTTATTTAAAATCCCCATGTCATATCCTTTTTCTATTAATGCACTCAGTTCGCGTTTATACGCGGCTGTTGGATCTGATGGCAAGGGACAATAGGTGTCCGTATCAGATAAGATTCTATCCATTTCATTGGCATAAGAATCTTTATCAAGAATGACAATAGCCCCGCCTTTATCCACGGGGCGTATAATTATGTCCTTCCTATTACATAAAGTCTCTAACCCTACTTTAATGTTCTGCTGAGCTTGCACCGATCTTAGTTTTAACTTAGTCAAATCACTCAGCACCAAGTCACGAAAAATACTAATATTGGGTGATGTATTGCCAGGCGGATTGAACAGCGAAGCATTAGACAAATCAGAATGGACCACTACAGATGCTTCTCTGGTTAATTGTCTAGATGAATTGTCTAGGTAAATTCTTCTGGGGCTGAAGTGGTTAAGGAAATTTCTTGGGGACCCCCATGTCACTAGAACTAGTGTCCCAATTGGAAAATGTACCCTCTATTACTTTTCTGGGTACAACCCAAAATGTGTTCTTTTCTTTTACTTCCACCTTCAATGATAATGGTAAACAGGACAAATAGAGAGGGTGAATGTCCTTAATAGGGACTGCAATAAAACATGACAAGCATTCTAATCCCACTCTATCCAAAACTTAAAAAATATTTTAAATGAGAAGTATTGGTAAAGTCTGCAGTGAGAACCGGCAATCACAAAAGTATATACTGTATGACTGTGAACTCTGAACAGAAATAAGTAATATGCAATGGTATGAAATGGACTTGGAGAGAGCCTCTGAATGTTCAGAAGAACTAAAAGTAGGACAAACGTTTTTGTACAAATCATCTTCATTGAGTGAATTGAGATCTGGGCTGAATTCCAGTAAAAACAAATCACTTTTCTGACAGAGGCACCCACAAAAAAAATGACTAACCTCTAATAACAAAACAGCATAGGACAAGCACTGCTCATTTTACAGTAACCTTGTGCAGACACATTAGGGGAGATTTACTAAAACTGGAACACTCAGAATCTGGTGCAGTTGTGCATGGTAGTAGAGAATTATCTTCAAACTTCAGCTTGTTCAGTCAAGCTTTGACAATAAAACCTGGAAACTGATTGGTTTCCATGCAGAGCTGCACCAGATTTTGCACTCTCCAGTTTTAATAAATCTCCCTCAATGTGAATGCACAGGAAAGTTATATTTGCAGGCATGTATATTTACTGGTTATTTAAAGACCTCTATTGCCGCCACCTCCCACCCCCCTTTAAATCATCCTGCATGTTTTGTTTTTTTTTTCCTACCCGGTGAAGCAAATTAGACTCATCAAAGTTAGCTTTCTGGGACCCTTGCAGGTGCCTGTATTTGGGTGCAGTGAATTGTTCATCACGCACCCACATTTGCCTATGCCAGGTCATCACCTTGCACTGACATCAGTCCTTTTCTGGATCCTAAAAAAAACCCACCACTGGACAGCCATTAGTAAGTATACACATCATGCAGACAATGATATGGACACCAGACGGAGGACCTCCTGAATGCAGGGCCGGATTAACATAGGGGCTGATGGAGCTGCAGCTCCAGGCCCCTGCCTTAAAATCGTCCCTCCCAGCCAGCAGTATAAGCCCGATTTTCTCCTGTCCATAAACTTCTATGGGACAGGAGAAGCTGTGTGTAAATGTAGGGGTGTCTGGCTGCATCTGTGTTTGCTCACTGTGTTTATTACATTGTCACAGTGCACAGTTCCCCCCTGCACAAATGGGAGAGGCTGAGTCGGCTCTGCCTTTCCCCTCCCCTCTCTCACTCTGTGAAGTCTGTGGCTGTGCTGTGAAGGAGCCGTGTGGGTGGGAAATTATGAACAGAACACCAGCAGATAGAAGGTGAATAGGATATCTCTGAGTGATCAGCCTCCAGGAACCATCCAAATGTGAGCTCAGTGACTCTGATCTCCCTTCCCCTCGTTTTTAACTTATTCCTCCAGCAGTAGCTCTTATAACTGCAACCAAAGTGTTTAGAATTGTGTCCTCAGCCTGTGGTAGTGCTCGGTCCCTTGTGCTTTTAGGTGGGTTCACACTGATTTGCTATGTTTTGGCCCATTGCTGGTGTATCCACAGTTTTCCATGCGTTTTACCCACAGCCCTTTTGATTTCTATTAGGTTGTGTGTTTTTTTCTGAAAGCGCACCAAAAATTCCTGCATGCTGCATCTTATCTTTGGCGCACTGTCAGAAAATGCAACAAAAACCTGCAACCTGATGTATATCAATAGGACTGCAGCTAAAACTGCAGATACACAAGCAGTGCGGCCGACTGCAGCACACCAGTGTGAGCCCAAAGGCTTGTACACACAACCCCCCTGTAGAACTTGGTCTGATCAATACTCCTGGCATACACACACACGGCCATACCATCCCAGCTCAGGAGGGGTGGGGGCTCCAGGGATTTGATTGACTATGCAGGCCCTGTCCCTCTTATCTGTCCGGGCAGAGTCCTGGAGGCAGTGGCAGGCTTCTGGTGGCAAGTGGCACACTCTATCTGGTTGCATGCTGCTGGTGGCAAGCGGCACACTGTATCTGGTGGCAGGCTGCTGGTGGCAAGTAGCACACTGTATCTGGTGGAAGGCTGCTGGTGGCAAGTAGCACACCATATCTGGTGGCAAGTAGCACACCGTATCTGGTGGCAGGCTGCTGGTGGCAAGTGGCACACTGTATCTGGTGGCAAGTGGCACACCGTATCTGGTGGCAGGTTGCTTGTGGCAAGTGGCACACTGTATCTGGTGGCAGGCTGCTGTTGGGAAGTGGCACGCTGTCTCTGGTGGCAGGCTGTGGGTGGCAAGTAGCACACTGTATCTGGTGGCAAGTGGCACACTGTATCTGGTGGCAAGTGGCACACCATATCTGGTGGCATGCTGCTTGTGGCAAGTGGCACACTGTATCTGGTGGCAAGTGGCACACTGTATCTGGTGGCAAGTGGCACACCTATCTGGTGGCATGCTGCTTGTGGCAAGTGGCACACTGTATCTGGTGGCAGGCTGCTAACTGTATCTGGTGGCAGGTGGCACACTGTATCTGGTGGCAGGATTCTGTTGGCAAGTGGCACACCATATCTGATGGCAGGCTGCTGGTGGCAAGTGGCACACCGTATCTGGTGGCATGCTGCTGGTGGCAAGTGGCACACTGTATCTGGTGGCAGACTGCTGGTAGCAAGTGGCAAACTATCCGGTGGCAAGTGGCACACCATATCTGGTGGCATGCTGCTGGTGGCAAGTGGCACACTGTATCTGGTGGCAGGCTGCTGGTGGCAAGTGGCACACTGTGTCTGGTAGCAGGCTGTGGGTGGCAAGTAGCACACCATATCTGGTGGCAGGCTGCTGGTGGCAAGTGGCACACTGTATCTAGTGGCATGTTGCTTGCGCAAGTGGTACACTGTATCTGGTCGCAGGCTGCTGTTGGCAAGTGGAACACCATATCTGGTGGCAGGCTGCTGGTAGCAAGTGGCACAATGTATCTGGTGACAGACTGTTGGTGGCAAGTGGCACACTGTATCTGGTGACAGGCTGCTTGTGGCAAGTGGCAAACTGTATCTGGTGGCAAGTGGCACACTGTATCTGGTGGCAGGCTGCTGGCGGCAAGTGGCACACTGTATCTGGTGGCAAGTGGCACAACGTATCTGGTGGCATGCTGCTTGTGGCAAGTGGCACACTGTATCTGGTGGCAGGCTGCTGACTATATCTGGTGGCAGGCTGCTGGTGGCAGGTGGCACACTGTGTCTGGTGGCAGGCTGTGGGTGGCAAGTAGCACACTGTATCTGGTGGCAGGCTGCTGGTGGCAAGTGGTACACTGTGTCTGGTGGCAAGTGGCACACTGTATCTGGTGGCATGCTGCTTGTGGCAAGTGGCACACTGTATCTGGTGGCAGGCTGCTGACTGTATCTGGTGGCAGGCTGCTGGTGGCAGGTGGCACACTGTATCTGGTGGCAGGCTTCTGTTGGCAAGTGGCACACCATATCTGATGGCAGGCTGCTGGTGGCAAGTGGGACACTGTATCTGGTGGCAGGCTGCTGGTGGCAAGTGGAACACCATATCTGGTGGCATGCTGCTGGTGGCAAGTGGCACACTGTATCTGGTGGCAGGCTGCTGGTGGCAAGTGGCACACTGTGTCTGGTAGCAGGCTGTGGGTGGCAAGTAGCCCACCGTATATGGTGGCAGGCTGCTGGTGGCAAGTGGCACAGTGTATCTGGTGGCAAGTGGCACATTGTAACTGGTGGCATGCTGCTGGTGGAAAGTGGCACACTGTATCTGGTGGCAGGCTGCTGGTGGCAAGTGGCACACTGTATCTGGTGGTAAGTGGCACACTGTATCTGGTGGCAGGCTGCTGGTAGCAAGTGGCACACCATCACTGGTGGCAGGCTGCTGGTGGCAAGTGGCACACCGTCACTGGTGGCAGGCTGCTGGTGGCAAGTGGCACACTGTATCTGGTGGCAGGCTGCTGGTGGCAAGTGGCACACTGTATCTGGTGGCAGGTTGCGGGTGTTAAGTGGCACACTGCATCTGATGGCAGGCTATGGGTGACATCTGGCGGCAGGCGATGGTGGCAAGTGACATGCTGCATCTGGTGGCAAGTGACAAGCTCAGGTTCGCACTGATTCTGCATCATGGTGAGTTGAACTATTTCACTAAATATTACAATGTAGTAATAGAAATAATGGAATTTGATCATCCTGACGCCATATCAAGCATAGTGTCAGGATGATTTTAAGTGCTAACACCAGCCATTTGCACGAAAAATCACCCCCGCCACCTATTTCTCCAACAACCCCAAGACTACATCCCCCCTCATCTTTTTTTTGGGAAGGGGGATGTCCCTGAATGGCAGTTTGGAAATGTGGTCGCCCTATGTTGCTGTTAGTGAGAGACTGCATAGCAGGTGGTATTGGTGGTGTATCTGCTGCTCAGAGGCTGCACGGCTGATATTACTGGTGAGAGTAGATTTAATTTGTTTTAGCAAAACATTTTTGCACTTTCATATTGTTTCCATAAAAAGGCCCACCAAAATCCTCAGCACCAGGCCCATGATGCACTTAATCTGGCCCTGCCTGGATGTAAATAATAGAGGTGGCTTGAGACTGAAGCATCCCATGAACATAGATTTAGGTCAGTAGTAAGGGCATTTTTTTTAGGGCAGCACTCAATTAGACAGGGGTGGGAGAGGGGTTAATATTTTCCTGGAGATGGAATTTAATGTATTTAGCATTTCTGTGTCCAAATACCATTTCTGAAGTCTTAGATTTGGACTGAGCTGTGTTTTAAACATAATTGGTAGTGTTTTTATTCCTGATCACATTTTATGTAACTATCTTTTGTTTATAAGAAACAATGCATAAGCACCTGCACATAACCCAGCTCTATAATAAGGATTTGGTCACCAGAGAACCAAATCTGTATAAGCCACGTGAACATGTGCACTTCTATTCAGCTGCTGTAATGAAAATCCTTCCAACAGCAATAGGGATCCTTGAGCAATAACGCTTTTATTATGTATACCTGTTGGCGCAGGCCTTTCAACCTTCAATGTTAACTATGAACCTTGCCACCACTGCTAGTTGCAGATCGTTGTGTTAGCTTTCAGAAGCTGTGCCTGTATTATTAGTTTCCATAACTTTGACTAATGAGACAAATTCAAGGAGACTGTTCAGTACTGGTATATGATTTTTTTTTATAGTTTATACAAATTTTATTGCCCTTTTTGAAGGTGTAAACCTTGAAATGTCGGTTTCTCTACTGTTGTTGAAGAAGAGACCTTTGCAGTCATGAAAACCTGACTTTTCAATCAATTTAATTTACCAACCAAGAGGGTACTACTTAACTCTTTCTAAAATTAGTAGTTCTTTTTCCAGACAAAGCATATCCGATATGCATATCAGACTCAATAGTCACGCAAATAGGCTGTCACTTGCTAATGAATTTTCACTTAGCTTAGTGAATGACTTGAAATCTGCTAAAAAAACATTATTAAATAATATGCAAGATAAGATACTGTTTTTTTTATAGTTTGTTACCCCAGCACTAGGGATGGGCTGAACGGACCCCTGTTCGGTTCAGACCAGAACTTCTGAACACCGCGAAAGTTCGGACAACGAACTCCATTAAAGTCAATGGGACCCGAACGCCAAATATCAAAAGTGCCCATTTTGAAGGCTTAAATGCAAGTAATTAGGCATACAAAGGTTATAGGGGTCCGGGTCCTGCCCTGGGGAGACATGGATCAATAAAAAAAGTTTGTGAAAAACGTCATTTTTAAATGAGCAGTGATTTTTTGATTTTTAAAGTGAAAACCTAAAAATGAAAAATTCCTTCCAATATAGTGCCAGGGGGGTCCCTTTAGTCTATTTTTCCTGCAAGCTGCCTTTATTTTGCTCAGCAACAGCTGGGGAGCCAGTGTGTATGATGAGGCCACAATGTAGTGCACTGGGAACAAGATTAGACATTTTTTGGATACATTCTGGTGTCATTTTGACTTTGGATAGAAGTATTGGGTGCGTTAAAATTGGTCTTTGGGTGTCGGTGGCGCCTTCCCACCGTAACCCTATAGAGATAATCTTGATGAAAGCAAGAATTTGCCTTGCTGTAAAAAATTGCAATGATATGCACCTGTCAAACAGGTGCAGAAAAATTGGTCTTTGGGTGTCGGTGGTGCCTTCCCACCGTAGCCCTATAGAGGTACTCTTGATGTAAGCAAGAATTTTCCTTGCTGTAAAAAATTGCAATGATATGCACCTGTCAAACAGGTACAGAAAAATTACTCTTTTAGGTGCCCTTCATGAAGGCAAAAAAATTTGCAATGATATGAACCTGTCAGAAAAATTGGTCTTTGGGTGTTAATTGTGCCCATGAAACCTATACCAAAAACATTCTTCCAGGTTAAATGATTAAACACCCTCAAAGCTAGGCAGCCTGCTGGCCCCCTTACAGTGCCACCATGTCTGCCTCTCCTTGTTGTTCTCCCAGACATTATTGGGAGGGAGGGGGCGGTGCTTAAAAGCAAATGTAAAGGAGAAGTTGAAATCTGTACGTAGATGCACTTTAATCAATGTAAAGAGGTGTTTGGTGACCTTTAATTTGAGTACTCACACTACACAGACACACTCCACGGATACAATATAATATACTGCAATATTATGCGCCAAAGGTACAGTGATGCACAGAACTATATGGCATTAAACTGGCAGTAAAGCACACAGAAGTAAATTGCATTAAACTGGCAGTAATGCACAAAACTATATGGCGTTAAACTTGTAGTAACGCACACAGAACTATATGGCGTTAAACTGGCAGTAACGCACGCAAAACTATATGGCATTAAACTGCCAGTAACGCACGCAAAACTATATGGCATTAAACTGCCAGTAACGCACGCAATACGATATGGTGTTAAACTGGCAGTAACGGGTGCAAAACTATATGGAGTTAAACTGCCAGTAACGCATGCAATACGATATGGCGTTAAACTGGCAGTAGCGCACGCGAAACTATATGGCATTAAACTGGCAGTAACGCAAAAAACTATATGGTGTTAAACTTGTAGTAACGCATGCAAAACGATATGGCGTTAAACTGGCAGTAACGCAAAAAATGATATGGTGTTAAACTAGTAGTAATGCACACAAAAAACTATATGGCGTTAACCTGGCAGTAACGCACGCAAAACTATATGGCGTTAAACTGGCAGTAACGCACGCAATACAATATGGTGTTAAACTTGCAGTAACGCATGCAAAACTATATGGCGTTAAACTGGCAGTAACACATGCAATACAATATGGCCTTAAACTGGCAGTAACGCATACAAAACTATATGGCGTTAAATTGGCAGTAACGCACGCAAAACGATATGGCGTTAAAGAAGAGGGAAGAAGACGAGCCACAGTGTCCACTGGGGCCAAAGTTGCCAGTCCCCTGAGGTTGGAGTTGTGCCACTTGTGATGAAGATCCTTTTTATAAGTATCAGGAATGGTGTTAGCACATCAAAGGTGACCCAATGGTATATGAGTATTATTATCCCTTCTCAGATAGAAAAAACGTATATAGAGTTGTGCGGACTACGGGTGTCGGGCAGGTGAAAAACAATAGACTTGATGGTTGGATTACCAGATGAATAAAGAAATCCTAAAAAAAGTAAACGAATGCAGTCATCACATCTAAGAATTGGTAAACTGCAATATAATAAATGTTTGTTTTTGGGTTTAATACTGCTTTAAACATACAGTATATACCACAATGACATTTACTGTGAAATAATGTAATTTACTGCTTAAATTCATTAAAAAGAATTGAGAATACTGTGCATGATGATGATGATGATGATGATAATGATGATGATTTGTGCCCATGTGTGACTAAACAAAGCTACCGTATATACTCGAGTATAAGTCGTTCCGAGTATAAGTCGAGGCCCTAATTTACCACAAAAAAATGGGAAAAACTTATTGACCCGAGTATAAGACGAGGGTGAGAAATGCACAGCTACTGTAAGTGGAAAAGAGGGTCAACAATGCCCATTTGCAGCATCACTGTGCCCATTTGCAGCCATAGGTCCCCTGAACTTCAAACTCGGTAGTTAAGGGTTCCTAGATGCCCCCTAGCTGCAGCCAAAAAATGACATTGCTGCAGATGGACAGAGTTGACCGAATTTGGGGCCCTGTATCTCAGGGCCACTTAGTGCTAAGAACCCCAAATTTGGTGTGCAAACCCAGTGGAACTAGCACCATAAAATTTCCAAAGCTGGGGTTTCTAGCACCAAGTGGCCCCGAGATACAGGGCCCCAAACATCAGTTCAGAAAATGTCAAGCACTTTTCTGCAGCAGAGAATGACATTTTCCGAACCGGTTTTGGGGCCCCGTATCTCAGGGCCACTTAGTGCTAGGAACTTCAGCTTTGGATATGTTGTGGTACCAGGTCCACTGGGTTTGCACACCAAATTTGGAGTTCCTAGCTCTAAGTGGCTTTGAGATACGGGGCCCCAAAGTCGGTTCGGAAAAATGAAATTTTTTGCTGCAGAAAAGTGCTTGACTCGAGTATAAGTCGAGGGGGGCACTTTCAGCACTAAAAAATGTGCTGAAAAATTCGACTTATACTCGAGTATATACGGTAACCTAAATACAAAGTATGCATTCACAGTTGTTGATCTTTATCTTGAAGACAAGGATAACTTGCACAAATATGGGCATCTGATGCTGTTAAAAAAGATGTTCTATATCAGTAACAGATTATATTGAATCAATATGCCTTCCTGTACTGTAACTTGGATGGGGATACAGGCCCTAAGTAGTTTTAATATTTATTATGTGTCTCTTCAAACAAAAGCTTTATCTGCTGGTGTGTAGATGATAGGGGCACTTTTAAAAGACTTCCCTCGCGTTAATTTTCTGTTTAACAGCTTAGGGGAATAGCACCCACTGTGGTGCTGAGTGTTTAAACATGCACAGTGACTTTTCTCTGTATCTGATGAAAATGAAGAATTGCTCATTAGCCTTATCTATTAAACTCTGTAATTAGCTAACCTTAGTAATAAAGCAAGTTATTTGTGACAATAGTAGGGTAATGTCATTTTTGTAATCAAGGCCAATGATTTAAGTGCAACAATGCATCAGCTTAAAAACTATTACTTATTTTTTTTTTTCAGAAAAGGCCCTGGTTAATGTACTGTTGAATATGATTGAAAATGTTACCCTATGATATGCTTCACATAGGTAAGATGTATATGATTTATTGTTTTTTGTATCTGATGTGCAGTAGATCTGCCCAGTCAGCACATGGCTGTCACAACGTTTTGCAGGAGAGTGCTATTTTAGGTTGTCTACATGTCCTATTCATTTGTAAAATGTGATTGGGAGCTGTCACATCAAGAATCTAATTGGACCACTTGGCATATGCAATTAGAGAGTTTTTGCAGGAACAAGATGCTTACACGGCTTTTAGCCTTTAAATGTTTCATTTTTTTCCCTCTTTACATGCCCTATCACAAGTAATTGATGTGGGCTAACTGGATTATTGAAGTGTTATGATGGATTGTCTAATTCATTTTTGGTTGTCTTACAAGTCATCTGAGGAGAGCTAAAGTAACGGAAGACAGCAGACACAGGATGCATTAGAATCAATGTTTGTACAAGCATATTTAAGGAATGATTTACATTGGAAATGGAAGCACAGAAAATACACTGGTCCCTCTGTTGTGCAAAACCTATTGCTTATGATTGCATGCTAAGCCACATACTGTACACTAGGGATGAGCTTCAAGTTCGAGTCGAACTCATGGTCGACTCGAACATTGGCTGTTCGCAAGTTCGCCGAACACCGAACAATTTGGGGTGTTCGCGGCAAATTCGAATGCCGCGGAACACCCTTTAAAAGTCTATGGGAGAAATCAAAAGTGCTAATTTTAAAGGCTTATATGCAAGTTATTGTCATAAAAAGTGTTTGGGGACCCGGGTCCTGCCCCAGGGGACATGTATCAATGCAAAAAAAAGTTTTAAAAACGGACGTTTTTTCAGGAGCAGTGATTTTAATAATGCTTAAAGTCAAACAATAAAAGTGTAATATCCCTTTAAATTTCGTACCTGGGGGGTGTCTATAGTATGCCTGTAAAGGGGCGCATGTTTCCCGTGTTTAGAACAGTCTGACAGCAAAATGACATTTCGAAGGAAAAAACTCATTTAAAACTACCCGCGGCTATTAATGAATTGCCGGTCCGACAATACACATAAAAGTTCATTGATAAAAACGGCATGGGAATTCCCCACAGGGAAACCCCGAACCAAAATTAAAAAAAAAAAATGACGTGGGGGGGTCCCCCTAAATTCCATACCAGGCCCTTCAGGTCTGGTATGGATATTAATGGGAACCCCGGCCAAAATTTTAAAAAAAAAATGACGTGGGGTTCCCCCTAAATTCCATACCAGACCCGAAGGGTCTGGTATGGATTTTAAGGGGAACCCCGCGCCAAAAAAAAAAAAAAAAACGGCGTGGGGTTCCCCCAAAAATCCATACCAGACCCTTATCCGAGCATGCAACCTGGCAGGCCACAGGAAAAGAGGGGGGGACGAGAGTGCGCCCCCCCCCTCCTGAACCGTACCAGGCCACATGCCCTCAACATTGGGAGGGTGCTTTGGGGTAGCCCCCCAAAACACCTTGTCCCCATGTTGATGAGGACAAGGGCCTCATCCCCACAACCGTGGCCGGTGGTTGTGGGGGTCTGCGGGTGGGGGGCTTATCGGAATCTGGAAGCCCCCTTTAACAAGGGGACCCCCAGATCCCGGCCCCCCCTGTGTGAAATGGTAAGGGGGTACTTACCCCTACCATTTCACTAAAAAAGTGTCAAAATAGTTAAAAATGACAAGAGACAGTTTTTGACAATTCCTTTATTTAAATGCTTCTTCTATCTTCCTTCATCTTCTTCTTGTTCTTCTGGCTCTTCTGGTTCTTCCTCCGGCATTCTCGTCCAGCATCTCCTCCACGGCGTCTTCTATCTTCTTCTCCTCGGGCTGCTCCGCACCCATGGCATGAGGGGAGGCTCCCGCTCTTCTCTTGTTTTAAAAACGGCCGTTTTTTCAGGAGCAGTGATTTTAATAATGCTTAAAGTCAAACAATAAAAGTGTAATATCCCTTTAAATGTCGTACCTGGGGGGTGTCTATAGTATGCCTGTAAGGGGGCGCATGTTTCCCGTGTTTAGAACAGCCTGACAGCAAAATGACATTTCGAAGGAAAAAAAGCCATTTAAAACTACCCGCGGCTATTGCATTGCCGACAATACACATAGAAGTTCATTGATAAAAACGGCATGGGAATTCCCCACAGGGCAACCCCGAACCAAAATTAAAAAAAAAAATGATGTGGGAGTCCCCCTAAATTCCATACAAGGCCCTTCAGGTCTGGTATGGATATTAAGGGGAACCCCAGCCAAAATTTAAAAAAAAATTGACGTGGGGTTCCCCCTAAATTCCATACCAGACCCTTCAGGTCTGGTATGGATTTTAAGGGGAACCCCGCGCCAAAAAAAAAAAAAAAAAACGGCGTGGGGTCCCCCCAAAAATCCATACCAGACCCTTATCCGAGCACGCAACCTGGCAGGCCGCAGGAAAAGAGGGGGGGACGAGAGTGCGGCCCCCCCTCCTGAACCGTACCAGGCCACATGCCCTCAACATTGGGAGGGTGCTTTGGGGTAGCCCCCCAAAACACCTTGTCCCCATGTTGATGAAGACAAGGGCCTCATCCCCACAACCCTGGCCGGTGGTTGTGGGGGTCTGCGGGCGGGGGGCTTATCGGAATCTGGAAGCCCCCTTTAACAAGGGGACCCCCAGATCCCGGCCCCCCCCTGTGTGAAATGGTAAGGGGGTACTTACCCCTACCATTTCACTAAAAAACTGTCAAAAATGTTAAAAATGACAAGAGACAGTTTTTGACAATTCCTTTATTTAAATGCTTCTTCTTTCTTCCTTCATCTTCTTCTGGTTCTTCTGGCTCTTTTAGTTCTTCCTCCGGCGTTCTCGTCCAGCATCTCCTCCGCGGCGTCTTCTATCTTCTTCTCCTCGGGCCGCTCCGCACCCATGGCATGGGGGGGGGCTCCCGCTCTTCTCTTCATCTTCTTCTCTTCTTCATCTTCTTCTTCATCTTCTTCTTCTTCTTCTTCTTCTTCTTCTTCTTCTTCTTCTTCTTCTTCTCTTCTTCCTTCTTCTCTTCTTCATTTCTTCTCCGGGCCGCTCCACAGCCATGCTGGCATGGTGGGAGGCTCCCGCTGTGTGACGGCGTCTCTTCGTCTGACGGTTCTTAAATAACGGGGGGCGGGGCCACCCGGTGACCCCGCCCCCCTCTGACGCACGGGACATGACGGGACTTCCCTGTGGCATTCCCCGTGACGTCACAGGGAAGTCCCCTCAAGTCACCGTGCGTCAGTGGGGGGCGGGGTCACCGGATGGCCCCGCCCCCCGTTATTTAAGAACCGTCAGACGAAGAGACGCCGTCACACAGCGGGAGCCTCCCACCATGCCAGCATGGCTGCGGAGCGGCCCGGAGAAGAAATGAAGAAGAGAAGAAGGAAGAAGAGATGAAGAAGAAGAAGAAGATGAAGAAGATGAAGAGAAGAGCGGGAGCCTCCCCCCTCATGCCATGGGTGCGGAGCGGCCCGAGGAGAAGAAGATAGAAGACGCCGCGGAGGAGATGCTGGACGAGAACGCTGGAGGAAGAACCAGAAGAGCCAGAAGAACCAGAAGATGAAGGAAGATAGAAGAAAGAAGAAGTATTTAAATAAAGGAATTGTCAAAAACTGTCTCTTGTCATTTTTAACATTTTTGACAGTTTTTTAGTGAAATGGTAGGGGTAAGTACCCCCTTACCATTTCACACAGGGGGGGGCCGGGATCTGGGGGTCCCCTTGTTAAAGGGGGCTTCCAGATTCCGATAAGCCCCCCGCCCGCAGACCCCCACAACCACCGGCCAGGGTTGTGGGGATGAGGCCCTTGTCTTCATCAACATGGGGACAAAGTGTTTTGGGGGCTACCCCAAAGCACCCTCCCAATGTTGAGGGCATGTGGCCTGGTACGGTTCAGGAGGGGGGGGGCGCACTCTCGTCCCCCCCTCTTTTCCTGCGGCCTGCCAGGTTGCGTGCTCGGATAAGGGTCTGGTATGGATTTTTGGGGGGACCCCACGCCGTTTTTTTTTTTTGGCGCGGGGTTCCCCTTAAAATCCATACCAGACCTGAAGGGTCTGGTATGGAATTTAGGGGGAACCCCACGTCAATTTTTTTTTTTAATTTTGGCTGGGGTTCCCCTTAATATCCATACCAGACCTGAAGGGCCTTGTATGGAATTTAGGGGGACCCCCACATCATTTTTTTTTTTTTTTTTTTGGTTTGGGGTTGCCCTGTGGGGAATTCCCATGCCGTTTTTATCAATGAACTTCTATGTGTATTGTCGGCAATGCAATAGCCGCGGGTAGTTTTAAATGTGTTTTTTTCTTCAAAATGTCATTTTGCTGTCAGACTGTTCTAAACACAGGAAACATGCGCCCCTTTACAGGCATACTATTAGACACCCCCCAGGTACGAAATTTAAAGGGATATTACACTTTTATTGTTTGACTTTAAGCATTAATAAAATCACTGCTCCTGAAAAAACGTCCGTTTTTAAAACTTTTTTTTGCATTGATCCATGTCCCCTGGGGCAGGACCCAGGTCCCCAAACACTTTTTATGACAATAACTTGCATATAAGCCTTTAAAATGAGCACTTTTGATTTCTCCCATAGACTTTTAAAGGGTGTTCCGCGGCATTCGAATTTGCCGCGAACACCCCAAATTGTTCGCTGTTCGGCGAACTTGCGAACAGCCAATGTTCGAGTAGAACATGAGTTCGACTCGAACTCGAAGCTCATCCCTATTGGCTACCATGCACAGCTGCACCAGATTTTGCACTCTGCAGTTTAAGTACATCAACCCCGCTGTTCTTACATACAGATGTGTACAATATTTCCTGCACTGATGTTGAAATAGTTAAACCAACATTTTCAGTATTCTGTCCAAACATTTTCCCATTGTGCAGCTGTGCTAACTGCTAACATTTATCTAGATTTTCTGTGGACAACTCTGATTAAATCTAATCACACTCATTCCATAAAGTGCTAGCTTGCTATAAAACTACAAGCAAAGACTCTGCCTAACTTGCAATAAGTTGCAATGTGCTGCAAGATACTGCAACCGATTTGTAAAGACTTGCAAAATAATTGCTCTTTTTCACCCTATTTTTCATTTTTTCACTACTAAGTCAAGTTGTGTTTAATAAAGATAAAATTGTTTGATAAAGAATGCTAGAAAGTTTTTTCAATTGGTGAAGTTTCAGGAGACAAATCTGAAAACTGAATTTTCTGTTAACAAAATGTAGAAAAAAAGATTACCTCCTGTGTTAAAAAAAACAGTTTTTAAAGCATTGAAAGACATATTGTGAAACCTTCATGATTCTTTCAGTATTCTTTCATTATTATCACAGAAATACAGTATTTTTATACTTTTAAGTGTTCCATGTAATATGTTAATCTGAACAAAGGGCTGTACATGAAGCTGTGCTGTACTGCTGTTTCTCTGTGCTATGCTGTTATACAATGTAATAGGACAAATTGTCTGCATCAAAAATGTAAAGTGTGATTGCTGGGAAGCTGTTTGTAAGCCCTGGACTGTATTCTGACAATTTTGGCCTGATTTACTGAAATGTAAAGTGAGGTGAGGTGCAGTGAAGTGAGCATAAACATCATATGCCAGATCAAATAAAAAAACAGATCCACTTTTACCCATGGATTTTCAATCGCCAGGCAACACTTGAATATACTGTAGTTTTGGATAGAATCTTTGTCGACTTTTAATGCTGTCTGTGTACCTGTTGGGAAGATTATTCGTTACTTCCTTTCAAGACAAGAAGTGGTGGGAAATCTCTATGAAAAAAAAAATCAAATATGTTTTTATCAGAGTTAGAACATCTGACGTTTTTGGAAAGCCTTCCTCTGTTAGTGACAACCACTCCTCCATTTCTTGTCCTGATGTCACACGGTCAGAAAATGAAGGACCATTTCTGCAATGAGATCACAAAAAACCTAATAGCACTTTAACTCCCTATGCCATTGAAAACAAATGGAAAAATTACTGTAAACTAATGCCCGTTACACACTAGCATATTGGACGAAGGACCATCCGTTTTTGGGTTTTTTTTGCATGTTAGTCTTATATCAAAAATGAAGAGTTTACTAAAGATACTAAAAGTACGAAAATTCTTGTATGACAGAACAAAAATTTGGAAGTGATGTAATGTATTGTAGTGTATTTGTATTGTATTTTCGAACGACAACTGTACTGAATAACCACTTACAGACCGGAAGATTTTCCTGTCTAATGACCAGGCCATTTTTTGCGATACGGCACTGAGTCGCTTTAACTGACAATTGCGTGGTCATGCGACATTGTACCCAAATCAATTTTTCCCCCAAATAGAGCTTTATTTTGGTGGTATTTGATCACCTCTGCGGTTTTTATTTTTTGCGCTATAAACAAAAAAAGAGCGACAATTTAAAAAAAACAACAATATTTTTTACTTTAAGCTATAATAAATATCCCCAAAAATGTTTATAAAAACAAATTTCTTCATCAATTTAGGCCAATACTTATTCTTCTACATATTGTTGGTGAAAAAAATTGCAATAAGCTTATATTGATTGGTTTGCGCAAAAGTTATAGCGTCTACAAACTATGGGAAAGATTTATGGCATTTTTATGGCATTTTTTAATCATTTTTTTTTACTAGTAATGGAGGTGATCTGCGTTTTTAGCGGTTTCTGCGACATTGCGGCAGACAGTGTGTACACACACAAATGCCCATTCTGGCTCTCCTTCCCACGATCGTGGGTGGCTGGCGGCTCTTAAAGGGGTCAACGTACCCATACGTCGTTTTGCAGGAACGTGCCACTTTGCCGACGTATATTGGAGTGAGACGGTCGGCAAGTGGTTAAACAAAAATCATACAATCTGGTATCATACAAGAAAAACTTTTGTGCTTGTCGATTTGATCATTTTGCATGAATTGTCGTGATCGGCTCTGGAAAGCTGTGTACTAATGATCAGATTATGGTACAATCGATTTGAAAGCAATATTTTTGTATGATTTTCTGTTTGTGTTTACGGGCCTTATGACTAAGCTTTTTTTTATGTAAATGTTGGATAGGAAGATTGGCCTATTAGACTGAAGATTTTGCTTCATTTTCTGTCTAAAACACAGTAGGGAGTGAAAAGAAATCTCCCAAAAGTGAGGGTAAATCCCCTTATACACATTTATCACTGAAACAGGCATCCCCAATAGAATGTTTCCAATGACACATTTTCTAGGGGTTACACCCAAAAACGGTGACTAATTAGGGATTGTGACAGATCCAAACAGGACAGGGGCTTTTGGAGGGGTTTAGGGGATTGCCTCATACCCACTGATTATGGCCCATGGAGGAGATTGGGGGATTTTGTCTGCTTCTCCTGGTCATAGTTTGGCCTCTGATCCAATAGAGAGAGCAGATCATCATTTAATGATGGACAACAATGTGATAAACACTGAGAGCGAGGCTTGGATTAATTCTTTAAGTAAGAACAATAAAGCTTCCCTTCTGGAGTGGATGGAAAGATGTAATATTAATGTTGTACAGGTGAATGGTCAGAGGGAATATGGTGGCCCTCCTGCAGACTAGGTTGGAGAGGCCCCTTCACTTGGGACAGAAATATTTATTAACAATATCCCTCAAGAAATCTATGAAGATAAATTAATTCCACTTTTTCAGACTGCTGGAACATTTGTCTCATAGACTGCTGTAGACTGGTGCTGGACAGTCTGGGATCCCTGATAAATCAAATAATTGTTTAGGTGTGAATGCTCATTGATAATTGAGTTAATTGAGTCACCTATTGTTTCTGTCTGTTGGCTAATTTGGCTAATGCCGGGTACACACGAGCAGACTTTTTGACAGCAAAGGTCCGACGGAACGAATCCGCCAGACAATTCGATCGTGTGTGGGTTTCATCGGACCTTTGCTGTCGAAAAACCAGACGGACTTTAGATTTAGAACATGTTTCGTCTGTATACTAGTCCCACGGACAAAAAACGACGCAAGGGAGGCTATTGGCTACTGGCTATGAACTTCCTTATTTCAGTCCCTTCGTACATCATCACGTTCAAACCAACAGACTTTCGAACGGACTTTAGTCCGTTCGTGTGTGGGCAAGTCCGGTCGTTCGAAAGTCCATATTAACTCCATCGAAAGTCCGTCGGAAAGACCGTCGGACCTTTGATGCTGAAAAGTCCACTCCTGTGTACACGGCATAACTCTTGGAAGTTTCTACATGATGGGATTAGCCTTGTGTCACCTTTTTTTTTTAAATTCTGTATTTAACTACTTCACGCAAAACAACGTACCCGTACGTGGGTATTTTGACGCTAAATACTGTTGTTATTGCAGAAGCTAGCTGGCATAACCCTGGTATTTTTGGGAATGCCGTGCGTTTTTCTTTAAGATAAAAGTGGTCTCCGCGGCGGATTCGCCACAAGATCACTTTTATCGGTGACAGGAAAGGTGCCCACCCCCTCCTGCCGCGCTACAGTCGTCTCCGCCAATTCCTGGACCCGCCGGTAGCAGTGGAGATGATCGTGTCCTTTCCTGTCGATACCTGGCTGGCGATTGAGGGGAAGATGGCCCTCACTTGGCTCCATAGCATAGGAGGGCGGAAGCGACGTCAAACATCACTTCTGCCCATAGCTCTTAAAGGAGAAATTGACATTTTTTTTATATATATATATATTTTTGCATTTTAGTGTAAATATCAGATCTGAGGTCTTTTTGGCCCCCAGATCTCATATTGTATTTAAGAGGTCCTGACATGCTTTTCTATTACAAGGGATGTTTACAATCCTTGTAATAGGAATAAAAGTGACCCAATTTTTTTTAAAAAGACAGTGTCAAAATAAACAAAATAAAAAGTAAAATAAATAAGAAAAAAAATTGTTATTTTTTTAAAACGCCCCGTCCCGACAAGCTTGTGCGCAGAAGCGAACACATATGTGAGTAGCGCCCGCATATGAAAATGGTTTTCAAACCACACATGTGAGGTATCACCACGATCGTTAGAGTGAGAGCAATGATTCTAGCCTAGACCTTCTCTGTAACTCAAGACTGGTAACCTGTAGACATTTTTAAACATCGCCTATGGAGATTTTTAAGGGTAAAAGTTTGCCGCCATTCCACGAGCGGGCGCAATTTTGAAGTGTGATATGTTGGGTATCAATTTACTCAGCATAACATTATCTTTCACAGTATAAAAAAATTGGGCTAACTTTACTGCTATTAGTGGCTTATTTTTTAATTAAATAAAAGTGTATTTTTTCCAAAAAATGGCACTTGTAAGACCACTGCGCAAATACGGTGTGACAGAAAGTATTGCAACTACCGCCATTTCATTCTCTAGGGTGTTAGAAAAAAATATATAATGTTTGGGAGTTCTAAGTCATTTTCTATCAAAAAAAATGATTTTAACTTGTAAACAACAAGTGTCAAAAAGAGGTTCTGTCCTTAAGTGGTTAAACTATCCAGCATACACAGAGCAGTAACTCGAATTTGACAGGTACATGCATGAAATGACCCCAGAGAGGTCCTGAATTACCTGGAAATACAACATCAGTTATAATTAGCATTAAGTGCATGGGCGACCTTTCCAGAACACCCAGCAATAACAAAACTGACAGAGCTTAAAATGGTATAAGAGGGGCCTTTTTGGATCAAGTAGTCTCTGCCCTGTCGGGATAGAGCATTTTTCACATTGAACTAAGTGAAAGAAAAAGGTAAGAACTAGAGTAATGTAGGAGTGAGACAGAGAACAGGGGAAGGGAGAGGATGAGGAGAAAGAAGAAGAAAAAAAAAAACCAAAACAAGTGGGGGTGGGGGGTTGGGGGGAGAGGAGATAGGGGAGGAGTAAGACTGGTATAGCTGCCAGCAGAGGGTTGAGGGACCCAGGGAACATGAAATTAGGATGCCATGTCTTAGTACCCTCAGGATGCAAAGAGGGCCTTTCCTTCTTCTGAGAATGTGAATATGTTCCAATGGACCCTGGTTTTGGAATAAATCTCATGTCTATTTTGGGCAGAAAGTAACAGGTATTCCATCTTGTTCACCTCTTCAATTTTCGAGAGCCTGAGCATGACAAAGGGAGGTTGTGAGTCTCTCCAATGCAGCGCAATGCACGATATGGCGGCATTAAAGAGATGGTGGAAGACTGATTTGTTGTTCGTTTTCTCAGGAATATTGGAGACATGCAGGAGAAAGAAAGCAGGGTCTTCTGGGAGGGTGTAATTGGTGAATTTTTTTTTTTTTTTTAAATTCTTTTTATTAAAGTTTTTCATTTATACAAAACCACTAGGCTGCCAACATGACAGAGCCTAGATTTGGCCTCGCAGGGCCTACAGTGTGTCTTACCCCCTAAATTCCTTCCTCCCTCCCCCAGGACACCCCCCCCCCCTCCCTCCCTGTCACAGCCCAATGCCATTCAAGTACCTAACTTATTCTTAATGACTCCTGTAGCATGAAGTTGTTACACCGCCGGGTCAGAGTGATTTATTACATTATAAATCCCCACTCCCTCGCACTTCTATCATTCCTCCTTTTTCTGTGTTAGTTAGCGTTACCTCTCGTTAATAAGTTACGCCACTACCTGTCGTTATTCACCTTGTAGTAGTATGGTTACCCTAATGTGTTGTCATCTCCATACCATGCCTGCCATACCTTGTCAAATTTATTTTTACATCCTCTAGCTTGATATGTAAATTTATAATAAGGCATCATATTATTTACCAACTTTTTCCAAAATGCGACATCTGGTGCTTGGGGATCCTTCCATTTTAGTAAGATGGCCTTTTTGGCGTAGAAAAGCAGAATAGTGAGCAGTGTTCTTAAGGCTCTGGTTTGTACCACCTCCTGCACCAACCCCAGCAGGCACACCTTGATGTTTTGTGGAATAGGTATTGTGAGGAGGCCCAAGATACATGAAAGGACCCCCTCCCAATATCTCTTTATTTGTGGACAATCCCAGAAAATGTGGCTGGCATTTGCCGGGGAAAAAGTGCATCTCCAGCACTCCGCTGACGCCTGCCCAAAAATTTTCCCTAATCTTGCCGGGGTGTAATAACTCCTGTGGAGGAATTTGAATTGAATCAGCCTATCCCTGGCTGATACCAGATGCTTAAATGGTTGATCCCATACCTCCTCCCAATCCTCCCCCTGGAGTTCCGGAACTTCCATTTCCCATTTACTTCTGGTCTTTGCGATAGCTTTTGGTGTAATTTTGAAAAATGCGTTGTATGATCTGGAGAGGGGTTTGTCCAGAGCCTCCTCCGATAGCATTGACTCAAGATTGGATGTCAAAGACTCTACTTTACGTACCTTAAATTGCGACTGATAGGCATGTCGAAGTTGTAGGTAACGGAATAGATAGGCGTTTTCTAAATTGTGTCTTGATTTTAGCTGGGGGAACGTCAGAAGATCTCCAAAAGCTGTTATGTCACCTAATGTCTTAATCCCCTTTATTGCCCATATCATGGGGTCAGGCATATTGTAGAAGTGCTGTAGCACAGGATTCATCCACAGCGGCGTTGTGGGTGAATGACCATGGTAACTTGGGGATGCCAAATGTATCACCATGTCCCAAGCTTTTATTGTAGCCTTCATAGTTATAGTCAATGGTAAGTCAGACTTCAGTCCCCTGAACAGTGCCATACGCAAACTTTCATAGGACCCCAGGTGTGCCGCTTCCAACACCGTGGCTGCGTCCCCTTCGTCCATGTTTAGCCATCTATGGGCAAAAACCATCTGCCCTGCCAGATAGTACTTGTGCCAATCTGGGAGGGCCAGGCCCCCCTCGTCTCCCGGTTCCTGAAGTACCTTAATCCCAATTCTGGGAAGTTTTGGTGCCCACAAAAAGGAGCCCACTATACCGTCCATTTGCCGAAAAAAAGATTTTGGTATCCACACTGGAGCATGTCTCAAAAAGTATAATATCACCGGTAAGACCTTCATTTTGATTAGGCTGATCCTGCCCATCAAAGACAATGGAAGTCTGGACCACGCCTGCGTTTTTTGTTTGAGGAATGCTATCAGTGGAATAACATTAAGGGGCATATAATCTTCTATTTTTGCTGTGATCTTTACCCCAAGGTATTTCAAAGACGTCACCCATTGTAGTGGCAGATCTGGGTCAACCCCCTCCCCTGCTCTATCATCTAAAGGAAGTATTGAGGACTTGTTCCAATTCACTTGCAACCCCGAAAACCTGGCAAAATCATCCAGGATTTCAAGTACCGCAGTTAGTGAATTTTTTGGGTCTGACACAAACAGAAGCATATCATCTGCATAAAGTGCAACTGTTTCGTGTATGGTGCCAACTTTAATATCTTGAACCCTCCCGGATACCCTTAAGGCAATGGCCAATGGCTCCATCACAAGAGCGAACAGGAAGGGGGACAAAGGGCAACCTTGCCTCGTACCCCTTCCTATTTCAAAAAATGGAGATACCCTCCTACCCATACGGATCGCCACCTTGGGGTTGCTATAAAGCAGTGAAACCCATTTTCGAAACTGTGGTCCAAAACCCATGACCTCCAACACCTTATTCATGAACTGCCAATCTACCGAATCGAATGCCTTTGCTATATCAAGAGATACCACTATTTTTGATTCAGAGTCCGTGGGTGGAAGCTGTAGATGTGTAAACAGTCTCCTAAGATTTGTGTCTGTCGATTTTCCTGGCATGAAGCCGGTTTGGTCTATATTCACTATAGTCTGTATGACCTGGGCCAGTCTGGTTGCTAGTACTTTAGTTAATATTTTTAGGTCTGAATTTAGAAGGGCAATTGGACGATATGATGCACATTCTGTCGGATCCTTCCCTGGTTTTGGTAGGAGAATCATATAGGCTTCCATCATTGAGTCAGGTAGGGAGGAGTGCTCTAGACAGTGTTCCAATAACCAATTGAATCTACCTGCTAGTTGTTCAATGTTGGCCCTATAAAAGTCCGCCGGTATACCATCTGGCCCCGGGGCCTTATTAGGCGGGAAGGCGCATATTGCGGCTTCTATTTCTTTTTTTGTTATTTTAGCTTCCAGAATGTTGCAGTCTTCCTCCGATAATCTAGGTATCGGTAGATTTCGCATTATATTATCCAACTCCTCTCCGTCATAAGGAGGAATGGGAGAATACAGCGATGAAAAAAAGTCCACAAATTCCTTCATGATAAGTACCGGGTCACTGACCAGCGCCCCACTCCCGCTTTTGATAACCGGAATGTGAGCCATTGGAGGGTGATCCGCCACTAACATGGCCAGGAGCTTCCCATTTTTATCTCCCTCAGCGAAAATTTTATGTGCTCTCTGGGATTCCTCTGTTTTTGTCTGTCCTTTAACCTGCAGTGACAGACGTCTTCTAACCTCAAGGAGGGATTCAAACAGATCCCTCGATGGGGCTGCTGCATATGCCCTGGCCCGATCTTTCTCTTCCTGTTGGATAGTTTTATATTCCTCATTTTCATTTACCCTAGCTGTCTTAATAGCCGATATGGATTCCCCTCTGACTACCGCCTTGTAGGCGTCCCATACCATGGGTGGCTCTGCTGAATCAACATTGCTCTGCCAGTAGTTTTTTGTCGCATCTTCTAGCTGGGCAGCAACCTGTTCGTGCTGCAACCATTCAGGAGATAGGCGCCAACACCCTTTCTCCCTCCCCGTTTTTACGGCTAATGTGAGGAGGAGGGGATTGTGATCCGATAGACCCCCAGCTAGGTACTCTATACTAGACACATAATGTAGCATGGTGTTATTTCCAAAAGCCAAGTCTATTCTCGCTGAGGAGCCATGTGCTGTCGATATATGAGAGAAACACTTTTCAGCTGGATGTTTCCATCTCCATATTTCCTCCACTCCAACCGTGGTGGCCCAACTCTTTAGGTCCTCTGAGCTTGTCCTGCCTGGGTTGGAGGAGTCCAAGGCCGCGTGTAGCACAGCGTTGAAATCCCCCAACACTACCAGGGGCAAGTGTAGAAATTTTGCCAGTCTTGTTACCATGTCATATAAAATTTGGACCTGGAAGGGTGGAGGCATATATACAGTTATTATCAACATTTGACTATTAAGAATGTCCACTATCACTGCAGCATACCTGCCCTCTGGATCAGTGATTACGTGATGAATAGTGCAAGAAACAGATCTGCTAATGAGAATGGACACTCCTCTTGCATACGTGGAATATGTGGAGTGGACCTCTTTCTGTATCCACCTTTTACGTAGGGCTAACACCCTACTTCCCTCTAGATGGGTCTCTTGCAGTACCACTATGTGAGGTTTGTGATGTTTTAAGTAACGAAAGACTGAGGCCCTCTTGAACTTGTTGTTGAGTCCCCTGACATTCCAGGACACTATGTTTATTTTATCCGTCATAATTTATCCTGTTTAAATGTCCATTAAAAAGGAACATCAGGGGACCCAAACTTCTCCTCCCAGCGGTGTTTCCCATATTCACATACATTAATAGATCACCAAACCTTTTAAAACATTTAGACCTTTGGGCTGTGACAAATGTACCTTCCCTCCCTGCTATTATACCAGAAAAAAGTCCCCAACTAAACTCAAAAACAGTTCTGGTAGGTAGCTTCATCCCTAAAAACAACAAAAAAACCTTCTTGTGGACTTTGGTCGTTACGATCAACAGTTCTGCAGCGCGGTGTCTACTCTGTTTCCTCTTCGCTCCCTTCCAAAAAAAAATTGTAGTTTTGGAGCATCCAAAAACGAAAAATAAAAATAATAATAGTTAGCATAGAAAAAGTACCTCTGCTCAAGGCGGGAAAGAGCCTTCCTTTCTTGCGAAAATGTTGAAAATTTCCGTAGAGACGTCCTCTGTCTGGAGTTATTGGTTGTTAACGCCGTCTGTGTCCCCAGTGAATCACTGTCATTTTGACGTATGATCTTTTGCACAGCTCCTGATACTCTGTCTTGTAGGTCTCCTGTATTGCTGGATCCTGGTTCTATGTAGTTATTCTCCATAGTATAGAGGCTTCCTTTGAGGTCCAATTGCAATTACATTTGCTCTTAGTTCTTCGATTCCCTGAGTATTAATGATGTAACTTGTGTCACCCAACAACGCACAACAGGTGCAACTTGTATCTCAGTTACATTTGTGTTCAGACTCATGTAGTTTTAGGAAAGTTCCTTGTCTAGCCAATCACTGGCCTCTCCAGGATCTTCAAAGAATTTCACGCTGCCCTTGTGTTGGATCCTGAGCTTACTCGGGTATAGCATGCTGTATTGGATTTCTTTGTCTCTCAAACGTTTGCGTACATCGTTAAAAGACCTGCGTTTTTGCTGTGTGGCTGCCGAAAAATCAGGAAAAAACATTACTCTTGCGTTTTCATATTTCAGCTCCGGAATTTGTCTGGCCTTGGCTAAAATCATATCTCGGTCTCTATAATTCAGAAACCTGACCAATAGGGGTCTCGGGAAAGCTCCTGGCGGTCTGCGCCCTGTTGGTACTCTGTGGGCTCTTTCCACAACATATGTTGGGGGCAAATCCTTCAGCGATAGGAGTTGTTTGAAGAAACCTTCAGCAAATAGTGCAGGCTTGTCCCCCTCTGCCCCTTCAGGTAGGCCCACCACTCTGATGTTGTTTCTCCTCTGACGGTCTTCTGCATCTATAGCTCTGCGCTGCAAGGCGAACACCATGTCTTTCAGTTCCGCTATATTTGTCCCCTGAGAATGTGCAATATCTTCCACATCCGAGACCCTCGTTTCAACCGTGGTAAGCCGCCCCCGGATCTTGTCTAAATCGTGCCTTATTAAGGTACATTCAGAGGATAGATGATCGATTCTGCCCATGAGTTCCGACTTACTGGCATTTATGGCTTCTAGGATCGGACGAATTATGGCGTCTGTATCCACAGCTCCCTGATTCTCCTCTGCTTGATCCACTGCTAGCTCCATCTCAGCAGTTTCACTTTCCGTCGCCATCTTCCCAGAAGTCAGCGTGGCGCGCTTTGCTGATGTCCGTGCTGGCAAGATGGCGGGGGCGGAGTCTTTCGATCCGTCCTTCATAGAGCGGGTATGGCGCTGTTCGTTTGCTGCTTTCTGCTGCTTCTTTGAGGACGCGGAAGGCATCATTCTGCTCCTGGCTTCTTCCCCCACCTGATTATTAAACTTGGGTGGTATAAGGAATGCTCCAAATGCACGGATTTCGTCAGGATAACCGGAGCCTCTGGGAAACGCTTGCTGCCTCGATCACATCCGGCCACGCCCCCCCGTAATTGGTGAATTTTTGAGAAATGTTCCAATTTTGGACAGGACCAAAAAATATGTAGTAAAGTCCCCTTTTCTTCCTGGCATCTCCAGCAACTGTCAGAGGTTGAAGGAGCATAATTAAGAAGTATTGAGAGCCTAAAGTGCCTTGTGTCATCTTTACCTTATTTATCTTACCATTGTGTGATGTTTTGGGTAATATTTGGTTTTATTGTTAATGTGGTGACTGGCCTACTTTTGAAGTGTATAAAAACCTGTATTTCTGTTCAATAAACAGTCATTCCTTTGGTTCTTATCCCAACATCTTGTCTGTGTTCATAGGCGTGCGCACAGGGTGTGCTGGGTGTGCCCAGGCACACCCTAATCACCCCATGCGCATTATTGTTATCGCTCTGTGTAGCAGCAGGAACATGATAAAGATCTCCCTCTTACCTGCTCTGCCATAAGAAAAGTGTTTATGCTCTTCTCTTTCACTGTGCCGGCAGGGAGATCAATGTGCCGGGGTCATATATATGTAGGCACATACACATGCATGTGTGTTTGAGCTTAAGGGTGCACACCCTAATGCAACAGGTTGCGCACGCCTATGTCTGTGTTGATTTTTAGCTCTCGGTCTGCTAGGGTTTGGAAAGCAGGAGGCACTGTTTGGCGGAAGCACCCAAGGCTGGGTGCCATGGCGTTCCATCACAAGGATGTTATAATTAAGTTAGTTGTGGAAAAGTCTCAAATACACATTGTTGTCTTACTAAAAGTCAGAAGTTTAATGATTTCAAAACACCACTCCAGGTTGGGCCAAACGTAACTGCCCTTTAAATATTAGGTGCTAGTCCAGCTTGTCACTGTAAAGTAGGCATAAAGTGGAATGGATGACTGCAATCCAATAGAAGCCAACTTCTTTATTGTAATAAATTCATATAAACAACAAGAGAAGTGTGGCTGCTACCGCGATTCACACTGGAGAAAGCGCTTAGTCATAGCATGTATGGTGAAACGCGTTAGTGGTCTCACTTTTCTTGCTGCATTATTTGTTTATATAAATTCATTACAATAAAGAAGTTGTTTTTTATCTGATTGTAGTCTCACATTCAACTTCAGAAAAGTCAGAAGTTTACATTTTTATTTTATATCCATGGAGAACATCAGAGATTCAGGGTGGCAGAGGCAGTGTTGCCTCTGTTTGTTAGAGTTATTTTAATTATTCCTAGCTGAATAAAGACTTTCCTTTTCTTATACAAAGGCAAATATTTTATCTTTGCAGTTTTATACCTAAAGGTGACAAAATGTTTCTCGAAGTTTAATTGTCACTGTGTTACAGTGATAACATCTTCGGCAGATGATCGGGGACTCAAGAGAACGAAGAATTAAGGACATTTTTAGTTGCTTAATAAAGCACAGAACCATTCATATTCTTTTACTTGTATCGTTGTTATATAGAAACTATTCAGTCCTGGTGATATTGGTGCTGAAAGAACAGCTCCTTAGTAACAGACCTGGGTAATGCAATACTAATAAGCCTTTTTCTACATGAGCTTTTATATTCACACTCATTGTATACATTCCTCAGTTATGAATGGTGCTTCTTACCATACTCATTTTGTTGTATTTAATTAAAAGCAGCCTATACATTTAATTGAGTGTAAAATTAATATATTGAAACAACACATTTTACTAAAAGAACCTTTATCTGCTTTAATTAACCAATTTATTGCAACTATTAAAAAGGAACTTTACATCATATTGTGTTTTAAGTGAACTCTCAAGCTTTAGGCCTCATATGTTTTATATTTTATATATCTCTGATGATATATTAGAGGAAAACTTTTTTTTATCTATCTAATGGGTTTGGGTACATTGTAATGCATTATTTAAGCATTTCTCTACAATTTCCTTATACAGGGGGTCCCCTAGTTACAAACATCCGACTTACAAACGACTCCTACTTACAAACGGAGGCAGACAACAGGAAGTAAGAGGAAATCTATCCCTAGGAAGGGAAATTCTCTCCTGTAAGAGCTATTTTGGGGAAAAGGTACCTCCACTGATGCTTTATCAACAAGGCTTATTTCCACAACAACCCAAAATTTTCTAAATCCAATTGTCATTGGGACAGAAAGTGAGGTGAAATCTTCTGAACAGGGGCACACACAGCAAAACAAATGTTACAGGGGTGTTAACCCTTCCCTATGCTATCCAAAAAGCTTAAAAATAGTTTTTTTGGCTGGAGCTACTTTTAAAAAATGTACCTGTTCTGACTTACAAACAGATTCAACTTAAGAACAAACCTATAGTCCCTAACTTGTTTGTAACCCGGGGACCCCCTGTATGCTCCTGGAGTTAAAAATCAAATAGGTTATTATTTATGGTATTAAGGTTTGAACGTGACACAGATTTAGTCATTATATAAGGTCTTTAAGCCAAATCAAATTTTGTGACAAGAATATTGCTTTTTTTGACAATATTGTAACATTAAAATAAAAAAAATAAATGTAGCACCCACCTACTTAGGTGTGTGCTAGATTAGATAGGTAGGTTTAGAAGTAGGCCAAATTACCAGTGTTTTACCATGTGGTGTAAGCTGGTGGGTTTGATTGGCATGGGAGGTTGATTAGAGTAAAAGAAGGTGTGGCCACCTAAACTCTGCCTGTGTAGTTTCCTTCACTTCTCATGACCTGATTTGGAAAGTGGGAGGAATACAGGAATAGAGTGGCAGGTAGTCTCCTGGAAGACCCCTCTGGACCAATCATTAATTTGTTTGAGCGGAGGCGGGACTGTTATAAAAGGCTTGGTCACATGCTCCTTGGGGTGGTTGGTCTGTGGTAATTTGGAGATCCAGAGAGAAGGATGTAGAGACCAGTACAGCTTTGGTGCTCTCCCCTGTGGGGGGGGGAGAGAAAGATGCATGTGAAGAGAAGGAATATGGAGGTGGAGAATAGACTGCAGGAGATGTTGCATGGAGGTCGCTACTACTGACAGATACAAAGACTGGGAGAGGATCATCTGAGGAATTATGGACGATCGCTCGGTAACACGTGTGAGTGTAACCCAGGGGAACAGCACATCTAAGAGACTTTAAAGGGGTTAGAGTGCAGGTCCAGGAAAAGGAATAGGAGTGGGCCTTAGAGAACTAACACCCAGGAGGAATCCAAAAATCACCTCTCTGGACTTTATTCAGAGTATCGTCCTTAGAGTTAAATTAGAAGTGTTGTGCAGTCAGGAAATGGTGACTAACAGGAGGAAGGAAAGATGCATTACACGTTTCGGAACCAATGCAAGATGAGAGTTCTTTATCAATGCTTGACATATTCTGGATTAAGTCATGTGATAACAATGGAATGCCAGAAGTTGAATAAAGTTCATAAAGTTTAATGTTCATGGACTGTCTGTCATGTCATATCTGTGAGGGATAGGGGGTAACGGGAACACACTTCAGGAAAGAACGAACTATTATTCATAAAAATAAAAACTCTTTGCGTGATGATGCTACCATGCAGTGCACATTTACATGAATTTGTCTGCTTTAAGAAAATATATAATGTTTGGGGGAGGAAGGGGGAGTCTTTTTGTAATCTTCAGGCCTAAATAGATTTTTTTAAGCATGGGTGCAAAAACAGCTCAGGCAGCAAAAGGGTTAATCCTGAACAATTTAGACAGTGTGTTGCTCCCCCCGTAATGGACAAGCTGTGAAGCATATTCGCAAGGAGCAGGTATTCTTCAGGGAACCTCTATATATCAGTATGAAGTGCGTGGCAGTGTGTGAGAGGGTTAACTACACAGCCAAGCCGCCCGCCATCCTAATAGAACATCCCCCTTCAGGCTGCAGATAACAGCCATTGATTTGTGCGGATAGCCTCCTATCTACAAATGCTGGGCTCAATCCAGAGGAAGCAGACGGAGCTTTGTGGAAACCGGTAGTTCTGAGGGTAAACATCCCTTCCTCGCATTTTTGTTTAGTTTTCGTTTGGTAGCGAAAACGGAATTGATTTTCGTTATAGTTTTTATCAGAGGACGAAAATGTGGTGTACTTTTCGTTTTGTTTTCATCGCTGTAAAGAGGCCACTGATGAAAATTATGACGAAAAACGTTTTCGTTGACAAAATTAACACCACTTTACTGGCATCCCAGTCTTAGTCTGTAGGGTTCAATATTGAGTTGGCCTAACCTTTGCAGCTATAACAGCTTCAACTCTTCTGGGAGGGCTGAGTATAAGGTTTAGGAGTGTGTATGGGAATGTTTGACCATTCTTCCAGAAGCGCATTTGTGAGGCACTGATGTTGGATGAGAAGGCCTGGCTCGCAGTCTCCGTTCTAATTCATCCCAAAGGTGTTCTATCGAGTTTAGGTCAGGACTCTGTGTAGGCCAGTCAATTTCCCCCACCCTTAACTCACTCATCCATGTCTATATGGATCTGGTTTGTGCACTGGTGCGCAGTCATGTTGGAACAGGAAGGGGCCATCCTCAAACTGTTCCCACAAAGCTGGGAGCATGAAGTTGTCCAAAATGTCTTGGTATGCTTGTCCCCTTAGTTCCCTTCACAGGAACTAAGGGGACAAGCCCAACCCCTGAGAAACAAACCCACACCTTAATCCCCCTCCACCAAATGATTCGGACCAGTTCACTCCCAAACCTTGAGGGTGGGCCAACTCAATATTGAACCCTATTGATTAAGACTGGGATGCAATTAAAATTTGTGTGTGTGTAAAAGCAAACGTCCCAATACTTTTGACAATATAGTGTATTTTGTCATTTTATATTATCAGCATTACCTTTCTATTTTTCTCAGCAATCAGCTATGATTCTCCAACGTGTCCATGTTTTTTTTTCTAATATAACACCGGGACTGTTTATATCATTTGCGCATACAGACACTATCCTTAACAACTCAGGAAGCTGGAAGGGACTGCAATGCATGTGTCTCTTTTTCACAAAACAGATAAAGGCAATGGATCTGAAATTAGGTTAGATACCTCACCATGTATCTAAGCCTGAAGAAGGTTGTTTTCCCTCAAAGTCCCTGCCACGTTTTTCTGTTGCCGTCAGTGTCCCATTGGTGTAAGAGAGGGAAATGCACTTTTAGAAAACTGTCACCAGAACCAGTGTCCCTATTGGAATATTTCACCTCTAATTCTGTTCTGGCAGCAAATCAAATTTTTGGATTTTCCCTCACTTTTAGGCCTGGTTACTGAGCTTACCATGGCAAATAGAGAAGATGTCTGCATGACAATACACATGGTGGAACTTGTTTTACGTCATCCTGCCATTTGATGCTGCTTGGTGCTTCAGGAGACTTGTGGAAGTTTATATTGTAGAGAGGAAGATGCTGACTGCTAAGGAGTATGTGATTTAGAGGAGAGCTACCTACTGAATGCACTCTTAAAAGGGGATTTCCGGCCACAGAATTTTTTTTTCCAGGCATCCCCTCACACTGCAGTAATAACACAATTAAACTATATCTATATTTGCTAGTGGATAGTAATCATATATATTTTTTAACTTACGATTTAGATAGTCATCTTCTGGCCATTGCCATGATGAGTGTGGGCATATGAAGCCCAATCGCCAAAAGCATGCACCTCTCGTTCTCACGCATGCGTTATGCTCTGGCAGCATTAGCGTAAAATTGTTTAGAAAGTTGCCATATATGTTATGGCAACAGAGAAAGGCCCGCCCTAAATCGCGCCATTTCCTGTCTGGAAATAATGCCATTTTTCACACAGTCCTGCCCACTGATCCCTGGGAAATGTGAGCAAAGGTAAAGGAAGTGGAGGAAGAGGAAGTGATGCGGAGCATCGCGGAGCCGGAAGTGGCAGATTAGGAGCCACCTAGCAACAGGGCTCTTCTGGTAAGTTAAAAAAAAAATTAACTTCAAATGTTTTTTATTATAAATAAAGGACAGGGAAAATGTGAAAATATTTTTCAGGGTGGAACTATGCTTTAAGTGTGAGTTTTTAGTGTTATTTTTTCTTCTACAATTTTAATAAAAAGAAAATTGTTTTGATATGTTTTGTTTGAACTTATCATGTTGGTCTTGGATATCTGAGCACCTTGTGGCTGGAACTACAGAAGTCCTTTTTATCTTTTATGAAAGTGAAGCTATGTCTTGACTGTATTTGATCTGCCTATAGCTTACAGGTCAGATAAATCTGATGAGTGCCTGTCCGGTTGGTGGAGGTTTACACTATGATGGTATGTGGTGCACATTGTGAAGGTATATTCTACAATATGAAAAAATTGGATTGTATATTTGAAACCACAGAATTGGTTATTTATTTATTTTGATATTTAATGTGGACTAATTGCTTGTGTATTTTACAATTGTTGTTGTGTCACTTATCATTTCACCATAAAATTTTATTTTTCACATTTATTTGATTGAGCAGAGCACCAGTTTGTCCTGCTGGGGTTGATTTACTAAAACTGTAGAGTACAAAATGTGGTGCAGCTGTGCATGGTAGCCATTCATCTTCTAACTTCAGCTTGTTCAATTAAGCTTTGGCAATAAAACCTGTAAGCTGATTGGTTTCTGTGCAGAGTTGCAATACATTTTGTACTCTCCAGTTTTAGTAAATCAACCCCACTGAGTTTAAATTATTTGAGGTGAGCAACTGACACTAGTGAACACATTGGGTTTTAATATATATATATATATATATATATATATATATATATATATATATATACTGTGTATATATATAGAGAGAGAGAGAGAGAGAGAGAGAACCTTATAAATGGGAGAACAACAGTAAAACCTGACAGTGGATATACTTACCACTATTCAGAAAAAGTTTTGGCTTTAGGCATGCAATCTAATTTAATTAAAATACTAAATGTGTTGCTTTGTAAATCTGTAAATCTAAAGCCCCATACACATGATCGGATTTTCCAACGGATGTCAGGCTGTTGGCGGAAAATCCGACCGCGTGTATACTCCATCGGACAGTTATTGTCGGACTTTCCGCCAACAAATGTTGGCTAGCATGTCTTCAAATTTTCCGCCAACAAATGTGTGTTGTTGGATTTTCCGTTTGTGTGTACACAAGTCCGTCGGACAAAAGTCCAAAGTAGAAACATGCATGCTCGGAAGCAGAAGTGGTCGGTCTTGTAAACTAGCGTTTGTAATGAAGATTTAACATTCGTGACGTGGCAAATTATGAAATCTCTTCTTTAATGGGAAAAAAATGAAGCTGCTTTGCTGGTGATACTGAAGGAGTTTTTGCAAATGTATTTTCAAAGGCTTTTTTTTTCTAGTGATATCAAGAATAATATTATTACTGGTATGTTTTTACCACAACACCATTATCCCGTAGTTTTTAAGATCAAAGATACAACTATGTTGATGTCCCTTGTTAATTTTACATTGCATTTTTTAAAATGTAACTGCCTACTCCCAAACTGTCATTTGAAGTAAAACACATACACAATTTTTTATCGTGCATTAAAAACAAAAACAAATAAACTTAGACATGCTATCTGCCAATAGAACTTAACCAAAAAGTGTATTCTATGCATCCAAAAATATAGAAAATATACCAAATTAAACCATTATTCAACCAAAAAATAATGTCAAAGCAATAATTCCAAGACCAATAATAAATGACAGGTTATCTCCTCCGATTCTGCAACATGTCTGGTTGACGAACGGCCATTCAGAAACGACCTGAAAAGCCAGAACTGAAAAGCGCTAAATGAAGAATACGAAAAGAAAGGCGCGAATTGACACTCACCAAACTTCTACTAACATGAAATTAGCAGAAGGAGCTCTAAAGAGCTGAAAAAACATGTAGTAGGTCTAGTTCCTCACTATGTTCGTAATTGTTGGCCAGCATTTGTGTGACCGTGTGTATGCAAGACAAGTTTGAGCCAACACCCTTTGGACAAAATTCCACGATTTTGTTGGCCAACAATCCGATCCTGTGTACGAGGCATATAGCTTAAACTTGGTAAATCAACATTGTAGCAACTTCAAATGGAAGCTGTTTGAACCTTTACTAGGAACATCAAAGTGACACTAGAGAATGCTTTGGTTTAAAAAATATTTTAGCAGACCACTAAACAAGGTGCAAGTTCTGTTTTACAATTGCTTCTGTCTGTTGGGCTTAGCAACATTTTTATGCAGTAGTGACATACACTGAACAGAACAGTGCAACTGTCTTTTAAGCACTTATTTTGGATCTCAGTATTAAGTCCGTCATTGCTGAATACTGACGTGGCAAACTGAGTATTTCAATTCTATAATTATAAAATTATACATTTGTTTTTGCTAGAAGACACAGTATCTAATTAGACTAGGATGGGATGGTTATATTTTTACACCAAAGCTTTTACAAAGGGCATCATAGCCACTGCTTTCCATCGATGCACTTTTCTTGTTTATGTTTTCCAACATGCTAATAGCAAAGCAATAAAAACATTAAATTATTAAAAGGTAGCACACAAAATTAAAGCAGTGCACCAGTTACTTAATTATGCATAAATGAAGCTAAACCTTCTGTTATGTTCGATAAACAAAAAACTCTAAATTCATTTATATGGAAATATGAAAGAACGTGAAAGTCAGAGTATAGAAAATGTTTTAAAATAACATTAGTAAAGTAAATGTATAGTGTTTTTGCATATACAGTATAATATGTATTATATTTAGAGGTGAATGGGTGAATCTGGTGGAATCTGATTCATCTGTTTGAAATTTGGCAAACCCAAACTTAAATGTGAATCACTTTGAAGTCTATTGGTGGTGGGGGGGGGGGGGGGGATTTTGTTCATAAATTCTGGACATTTTTAGGTCTTATAAGCAAACTGCTGTTCAAAAAAGGTGTGGGAATCTGGGCATTGCCATGGAGAACACAATTGACCAGCAGAAGAACAGTTTCAATCAGCGTTATTAGGCCCAACCTGTGTATGCCTTGTATGACTTGTATTTTATCTATAGGAACAGGAGATTAATATACAGTATATGATATAACTGAGTGAGTATTGTAGATACCCTTTAGAATTCCATTATGGTGTAGTAAAGTGACGGTGCTTGCACTTGACTCATGTATAACAGGTACATGAATCTGTCGATGTCAGAAATTGATATCAGAGTGACAATACTGAACACTCCTTCCTCAGAGCATTATGTTTGTCAGCCTTTCTTATACTTTACTTACAGCAACTTCCAATACACTGACATTCAAGCTGCTCTGTGCTCCCTATTTTTTAGTGAGGGGGGCTGACTTAGCCAAAGGTCTCCTTATTGCCCCTTCTAAGCCTGCTGGCCATAGTTCAAAGGGAATACAGGGTATAATGGATTTAAAAATTCTCCTGGTCAAATCAGCACAAAAATTCAACCACAAATCTCAAACCTCCCAGATTTAGCTCAAACATGGTAGAAGCTAAATGAAATCTCACCCACAGTTATGTTCAGAAGTAAAAAAAATTCAGTCAGGTAAAAATGAAATAATGCATATATTTCATATGAAGCCCTGCAGCCAGAATGTGGCAGTATAAATCTAGTACGCTTTTATTAAATTGTTGATTTCAAAAGAGCCAACTAAACTACGATCCTTGTTAGAAGATAATAATTGGGATAAAATCTTAGGAACAAAGAACACGGAGGAAAAATGGGTATGCTTTAAGAGCATATTAAATAAGGGCATTAGCCAGTGCAGCCCAATGGGAAATACATTTAAAAGAGCTAATAAAAGTCCTGGGTGGCTTAACTCCAATGTAAAAATGCATATAAAAGCAAAGGAGAAGGCCTTCAAAAAAATACAAGGCTGAGGGATCATCATCAGCATTCCAACATTACAAAGAATGCAACAAGAAATGTAAGGGTGCAATCAGGGTGGCTAAGATAGAACACGAAAGGCACATATCAGAGGAGAGTAAAAAAAAAAAGTAATTCTTTAAGTACATAAATAATAAGAAAGGAAGGTCAGATCATAATGGTCCCATAAAGAATGATGAAGGGAATCTGGTTATTAAGGATGGAGAGATGGCGAAGGTATAGAATGTATTCTTCTCCTTAATCCGCATAAGGAAATTGAGGGGCTTCAGTAACCAAAACTGCAATGTTTATCCTCATGACATGTCACAGGGAGCACCCTCATGGCTAACAGAGGACAGAATTAGAAAAAGACTTGAAAAACTTACATTAATAAGTCACCAGAACCAGTTGGCTTGCACCCGAGGGTCCTTAAGGAACTCAGTCAAGTAATTGCCAGACCATTGTTCCTAATTTTTACAAACAGTCTACTGACTGGAGTGGTACCAGCTGATTGGAGAATAGTCAATGTAGCACCAATATTTAAAGGGCCAAGAAACATCCCTGGGAATTACAGACCAGTTAGCCTAACATCAATTGTATGCAAGCTCTTGGAGGAGATGCTAAAGGACTATATACAAGATTTTAGTAATGACAACGGTATCATTAGCAGTAATCAACATGGATTCATGAAGAATCTATTAACCTTCTATGAGGAGGTGAGCTGCCATCTAGATAAAGAAAGGCCCGTAGACGTGGTGTATCTGGATTTTGGAAAAGCATTTGATACAAAGTAAGGTTCATTAGAATGGACCATAGGGTGAGTACATGGATTGAAAACTGGCTACATGGGAGAGTTCAGAGGGTAGTGATAAATGGGGAGTACTCGGAATGGTCCGGGGTGGAATGTGGGGTCCCCAGGGTTCTGTCCTGGAACAAATCCTATTTAATGGATTCATAAACGGCCTGGAGGATGGGATAAACAGCTCAATCTCTGTATTTGCGGACAATACTAAGCTAAGCAGGGCAATAACTTCTCCACAGGATGTTGAAACATTGCAAGAAGATCTGAACAAATTAATGGGGTGGGCAACTACATGGCAAATTAGGTTTCATGTAGAAAAATGTAAAATAATGCATTTGGGTGGCAAAAATATGAATGCAATCTACTCACTAGGGGGGGATCCTCTGGTGGAATCTAGGATGGAAAAGGACCTGAGGGTCCTAGTACATGACAGACTCAGCAATGCCAAGCTGCTGCAAGCAAAGCAAACAGAACATTGGCATGCATTAAAAAGGGGATTAACTCCACAGATAAAACAATAATTTTCCCACTCTACAAAACTCTGGTCCAGCCGCACCTGGAGTATGCTGTCCAGTTCTGGGCACCAGTCCTCAGGAAGGATGTGCTGGAACTGGCGAGAGTCCAGAGAAGGGCAACAAAACTAATAAAGGGACTGGAGGACCTTAATTATGAGGAAAGGTTGCAAGCACTGAACTTATTCTCTCTGGAGAAGAGACGCTTGAGAGGGGATATGATTTCAATGCACAAATACCATACTGGTGACCCCACAATAGGGATAAAGCTTTTCTGCGAAAGGGAATTTAATAAGACAGTCGGCCATTCACTAAAATTAGAAGAAAAGCGGTTTAACCTTAACCACTTTAGCCCCGGACCATTATGCTGCCTAAGGACCAGAGGACTTTTTCCAATTTGGCACTGCGTCGCTTTAACTGCTAATTGCGCGGTCATGCAATGCTGTACCCAAATGAAATTTGCGTCCTTTTCTTCCCACAAATAGAGCTTTCGTTTGATGG
The DNA here is from genome assembly GCA_037952925.1 of Lithobates clamitans. Lineage (NCBI taxonomy): Eukaryota > Metazoa > Chordata > Amphibia > Anura > Ranidae > Lithobates > Lithobates clamitans. The sequence continues at coordinate 14,967,834 of JBBGZY010000438.1, forward strand.
TATTTGATCACCTCTGCCATTTTTATTTTTTGCGCTATAAATGGAAAAGACCGAATATTTTGAAAAAAAATGATATTTTCTACTTTTTGTCATAAAAAAATTCAATAAACTCAATTTTAGTCATACATTTAGGCCAAAATGTATTCGGCCACATGTCTTTGGTAAAAAAAATGTCAATAAGCGTATATTTATTGTTTTGCGCAAAAGTTATAGAGTCTACAAACTAGGGTACATTTTCTGGAATTTACACAGCTTTTAGTTTATGACTGCCTATGTCATTTCTTGAGGTGCTAAAATGGCAGGGCAGTACAAAACCCCCCAAATGACCCCATTTTGGAAAGTAGACACCCCAAGGAAATTGCTGAGAGGCTTGTTGAACCCATTGAATATCTATTTTTTTTGTCCCAAGTGATTGAATAATGACAAAAAAAAAATATTTACAAAAAGTTGTCACTAAATGATATATTGCTCACACAGGCCATGGGCCTATGTGGAATTGCACCCCAAAATACATTCAGCTGCTTCTCCTGAGTACGGGGATACCACATGTGTGGAACTTTTTGGGAGCCTAGCCGCGTACGGGGCCCCGAAAACCAATCACCGCCTTCAGGATTTCTAAGGGCGTAAATTTTTGATTTCACTCCTCACTACCTATCACAGTTTTGAAGGCCATAAAATGCCCAGATGGCACAAAACCCCCCAAATGACCCCATTTTGGAAAGTAGACACCCCAAGCTATTTGCTGAGAGGCATGTTGAGTCCGTGGAATATTTTATATTTTGACACAAGTTGCGGGAAAGTGACAAATTTTTTTATTTTATTTTTTTGCACAAAGTTGTCACTAAATGATATATTGCATACACAGGCCATGGGCATATGTGGAATTGCACCCCAAAATACATTTAGCTGCAAACCCCCCCAAATGACCCCATTTTGGAAAGTAGACACCCCAAGCTATTTGCTGAGAGGCATGGTGAGTATTTTGCAGCTCTCATTTGTTTTTGAAAATGAAGAAAGTCAAGAAAAAATGTTTTTTTCTTTTTTCAATTTTCAAAACTTTGTGACAAAAAGTGAGGTCTGCAAAATACTCACTATACCTCTCAGCAAATAGCTTGGGGTGTCTACTTTCCAAAATGGGGTCATTTGGGGGGGGGGGGGTTTGTGCCACCTGGGCATTCCATGGCCTCCGAAACTGTGATAGGCAGTGAAGAGTGAAATCAAAAATTTACGCCCTTAGAAAGCCTGAAGGCGGTGCTTGGTTTTCGGGGTCCCGTACGCGGCTAGGCTCCCAAAAAGTCTCACACATGTGGTATCCCCATACTCAGGAGAAGCAACAGAATGTATTTTGGGGTGTAATTTCACATATTCCCATGGCATGTTTGAGCAATATATCATTTAGTGACAACTTTGTGCAAAAAAAAAAAAATTGTCTCATTCCCGCAACTTGTGTCACAATATAAAATATTCCATGGACTCGACATGCCTCTCAGCAAATAGCTTGGGGTGTCTACTTTCCAAAATGGGGTCATTTGGGGGGGTTTTGAACTGTCCTGGCATTTTATGCACAACATTTAGAAGCTTATGTCACACATCACCCACTCTTCTAACCACTTGAAGACAAAGCCCTTTCTGACACTTTTTGTTTACATGAAAATTTTTTTTTTTTTTGCAAGAAAATTACTTTATACCCCCAAACATTATATATTTTTTTAAAGCAAATGCCCTACAGATTAAAATGGTGGGTGTTTCATTTTTTTTTTTTCACACAGTATTTGCGCAGCGATTTTTCAAACGCATTTTTTGGGGAAAAAACACACTTTTTAAAATTTTAATGCACTAAAACACACTATATTGCCCAAATGTTTGATGAAATAAAAAAGATGATGTTAGGCCGAGTACATGGATACCAAACATGACATGCTTTAAAATTGCGCACAAACGTGCAGTGGTGACAAACTAAATACATTTTTAAAAGCCTTTACAGGTTACCACTTTAGATTTACAGAGGAGGTCTACTGCTAAAATTACTGCCCTCGATGTGATGTTCGCGGTGACACCTCACATGCATGGTGCAATTGCTGTTTACATTTGAGGCCAGACCGACGCTTGCGTTCACCTTTGCGCGAGAGCAGGGGGGGACAGGGGTGCTTTTTTTTTTCTTTATTATTTTTTTGCTTTTTTATCTTATTTTTAAACTGTTCCTTTCATGTTTTTTTTAATCATTTTTATTGTTATCTCAGGGAATGTAAATATCCCCTATGATAGCAATAGGTAGTGACAGGTACTCTTTTTAAAAAAAATTGGGGTCTGTTAGACCCTAGATCTCTCCTCTGCCCTCAAAGCATCTGACCACACCAAGATCGGTGTGATAAAATGCTCCGTTCAGGTTCCCTGTTGAGACAGGAGAGCCAGAGAAAAACACGGAAGGCGGTGGGGGGGGGATTCCCTCCCACTGCTTGTAAAAGCAGTCTAGAGGCTAATTAGCTGCTAGGATTGCTTTTATATGAAAGCCGACTGCTGGCTGAAAAGAATGATACCAAGATGATACCTAAACCTGCAGGCATCATTCTGGTATAACCACTCAAAGTCGTGAATGGCGTACCTGAAGACAAAAAAATGGTTAACAATAAAACACAGTAAACGGTAAAGTATAAAAAATTGCATACCTGAAAAGCAAACATGATAAAACATAATAACAATAAAACATTACAGAATAGAATACAGTAAAAAAGAGCAGAACAATAGAGAGAGAATAGAGAGAGAGAGAGAACAATAAAAGGACAACTATTTTTTTTTTTTTATATTTTTTTTTTTTTTACACTTTTTTTTTGTAACTAACTTTTATAACTGTAACCGGTTCCAGGTTCGGGTCTCTCAAAATGCAATGGCATCTTGGGAGACCCTGTGAAAGTGTGCCTAGTCTGTGCAATGCTGTACCCTACGCTAATACTCAACTAGTGTATGGTAGCGTTCAAAACATTCACCAATGCAAAGACCAGGATTGTCAGGACGAGAGGGAGAATAATAGCGGGTGTCAGGCCTATATCCGCGCTTGCTGCAGACAGGACATCTTTTTTGGGGGGGTTCGCTGGGTAGGGGTACTCGGGAGGACATAAAAATGCCTCTCATGCAGCCGACTGCATTTGGTTGGGGATGTGAATGGAGGAAGTACGGGCGCTGCAGAAGTGGTGGGTTCCCAATTAGGATTGGCGAATGCAGCAGGAAGGGCACTATGGGCACGACGGACCCGTGTTTGTCTTCTTCTTGGTGGCAGCGGGACACTACTTGTGCTTGCCACCTCACCAGCTTGAACTGCACATATGGGACTTGCCACGTCACCAAGTGTTACTGCAGTGCTGGTTTGACTACGACCGGGGTGTACTAGGCCACTGGTGCTTGCCAGTTCACCAAAACGATACCAAAAAAACTGTTAGCGATTGCAGGGATCAGGCCTGACTCTGCGAACGCTGCAGTTATGCGTTTAGTGTTTTGTAAGTGACAGTGATCGATCGATACTGCACTTGGGTGGGCTGGGCTGGGCCGGGCGGAGGGGCAAAACGCAGGTGCTAGCAGGTATCTGGGCTGATCCCGCTAACACTGCGTTTTTCAGAACCCTAAACTGCTGGGGACGCTAGTATAGATCTGATCAGATAAGATATTGATCCGTTCAGATACTATACCACTAAGGGAGGCGTATGCCGCGTGCGTGGGTGTTAGCGGTACTGGCGCTAACCTGATGCTGCCTGGGGCTGGTGCTTGCCAGTTTACCAAAACGCTACCAAAAAAACTGTTAGCGATTGCAGGGATCAGGCCTGAATCTGCGAACGCTGCAGTTATGTGTTTAGTGTTTTGTAAGTGACAGTGATCGATCGATACTGCACTTGGGTGGGCTGGGCGGAGGGGCAAAACGCAGGTGCTAGCAGTTATCTGGGCTGATCCCACTAACACTGCGTTTTTGGGAACCCAAAACTGCTGGGGACGCTAGTATAGATCTGATTTATTTAGAGACCTGATAGACTTTCCTGAAGAGATGAGTTTTCAGGGATCGCCTGAAAGTAGCAAGAGTAGGGGATAGCTGGACAGGTGAAGGTAGCGAGTTCCAGGGGATGGGAGAGGCTCTGGAGAAATCCTGGAGACGAGCATGAGAGGAAGAGTTGAAAGTAGGAGGTCTTGAGAAGAGCGGAGAGGACGATTTGGGTGATATTTGGAGACAAGATTGGTGATGTAGCTCGGGGCAGAGTTGTGAATGGCTTTCTATGTTGTGGTTAGTATTTTGAATTTAATTTGCTGGGTGATTGGGAGCCAGTGTAGGGATTGGAGGAGAGGGTTGGCAGACACTGAGCGGTTGGTAAGGTGGATAAGTCTGGCAGCAGCATTCATGATATGTTGAAGAGGGGATAGCCTATGGAGAGGCAGGCCAATGAGAAGGGAGCTGCAATAGTCAAGGTGAGAGATAACAAGGGAGTGAATGAGGAGCTTGGTGGTTTCATTTGTTAAAAAAGGGCGAATTTTAGCGATGTTACAGAGGTGAATTCTACAAACTTTTGACAACGATTGGATTTGAGGCTGAAACGACAAGTCAGAGTCTAGGATTACACCGAGTACCCTGGCGTGAGGGGAGGGACTGATGGTTGCATTGTTGATTTTGATGGAAAAGTCATGGAGGGGGGCACGGGCGGGGGGGAATATTAATAGCTCCGTTTTAGAGAGATTATTTTAAGGAAGTGCTGTGACATCCATGCCGATATGTCAGTTAGTAAGTTAGTAATGCGAGAGGAGACTGAAGGAGTGAGGTGAGGAGTAGACAGATAGATTTGGGCGTCATCAGCATATAAGTGGTATTGTAAGCCGTGGGCAGTTATCAAGTGACCAAGGGAGGAGGTGTAGATAGAGAAGAGAAGGGGTCCAAAAACAGAGCCTTGGGGGACCCCCACAGAAAGGGGCAATGGAGAGGAGGAGACAGAGTTGTAGGTGACACTGAAGGAGGATAAATAGGAATAGAACCAGGATAGAGCAGAATCTCGGAGGCCAAAGGAATGTAGTTTATTGAGAAGGAGCGGGTGGTCAACAGTATCAAAGGCCGCAGAGAGGCCAAGTAGAAGGAGTATGGAGTACTGGCTGTTGGTTTTAACAGTTAGTAAATCATTAGTGAGTTTTAGTAAGGCAGTTTCTGTGGAGTGCTGTGAGTGAAAGCCAGACTGTAAAGGGTCAAGAAGGTTACTTTCACTGAGGTAGGAGCTAAGGCGGTTGTAGACTAAGCGTTCTAGAAGTTTAGAGGTGAATGGGAGCAATGAGATGGGTCTTAAGTTGTTCGGGTTGGTAGGGTCCAGTGAGGGCTTTTTAAGTATGGGAGTGATCTGCGCATGTTTTAGAGGGGAGGGGAAGGTGCCACTAGAGAGGGAGAGATTAAAGATGTGAGTGAGGGAGCATAGGACAGAAGAAGAGAGTGACCGTAGTAGTTGTGAGGGAACAGGATCCAGGGGACAATTGGTTAGGTGGGCATTTGAGAAAAGTTTTGTAACCTCTTCAGTAGTATCCAATTCAAAAGAAGAGAGTGTTGAATGTGCTGTTAGGCAAGGTATGTTGGGTGGGGAAGATGTACGCACAGTTGAGGTATCCTCACAAATTGCATCAATCTTGTCTTTGAAGTGACTGGCAATCTCTTGGGCAGTGAGTGAGTTAGTGGGTAGCGGGGGTGGGGGACGAAGCAGAGAGTTAAAGGTTGAGAAGAGCCGACGGGGACTGGATGACAAGGAATTAATAAGAGAGACAAAGTAGGCTTGTTTGGCAGCATGGAGGCATGAATTTTATTTTAGAAAGGCAGATTTATATAGGGTGAAATCTTGCAGGCATTTGGTTTTATGCCACAGTTGTTCAAGAGCACGGCAATGTCTCTTGAGATTTCTAGTGTTGTCAGTTTGCCAGGGTTGTAACGGTCGGGGCCTGATTCTGCGTGTGGTTAGAGGAGCAAGTGCATCTAGTGATGATGAGAGTGAACTGTTATAGACAGAGGTGGTCAGGTCAGGACAGGGGAGAGATTATGTCATATAGGTGGTCAGTAGCAGAATATAGAAGAGAAGTGTTAAAGTGGCGAAGGTTTCTACAAGTAATTGTTTGCTGCTTGGAGGGATGGGTGGTTGGAGGCCAGGATACAGTGAAAGTAATGAGGTTGTGATCAGAGAGAGGAAAGGGGGTGTTGGTAAAGTTGCCAGGGTTGCAGAGATGGGAGAATACAAGGTCAAGGGTATTACTATTGAGTGAGTGGAAGTATGTGTCCATTGGTTTAGGTCAAAAGATGAGGTTAAGTGGAGAAGTTTAGCTGTAGTTGGGCTGTTAACATTGACAGGAATGTTGAAGTCACCAAGAATGATAGTGGGTATTTCATAGGAGAGAAAGCAGGGTAGCCAGGCAGCAAAGTCATCAAGAAAGCGCAATACCGATCCAGGAGGCCGATAAATTGCTGCAATCCTCAGCGAAATGGGAGAAAACAGACGAAAATAGTGCATCTCAAAAGAAGAGAGGGATAGAGAGGGAGGGACAGGAAGGACTTGGAAGGTGCTTTGTGGGGATAGAAGGAAGCCAACTCCACCTCCTTTCTGTCTGTTGGGTCTGGGGGAGTGAGTCCAATGGAGACCACCATGGGAGAGGGCAGCAGGAGAGGCTGAGTCAAAATTTTGAAGCCAGGTTTCTGTTATGGCGAGTATGTTAAAGCCATGAGAGAGAGGTCATGTACAAATGTTAGCTTGTTACAAATGGAGCGGGCGTTCAAAGGGTGCATGAGATTGGTAGTCTGCTTTGAGAAAACAGGGGGATAGAAATTAAACTGAGTGGATTGCGGTGGTTGCCAGAGGGGGAGGGATATTGGATATGTGGCTTGCAGTTGGAAAATGGCGGACCAGGATTAGGAGAAATGTCACCTGAGACTAGGAGAAGGAGGAGGTCGAGAAAGGCAAGATGGGAGTGGCCCTGGTGTTTATGTCAGCATGTGGGTGCAGTAAATGCACCCACATGCTGGAGGGATCTGGGGTCTATAAATCCCTCCATTGCACATAAAAGCATTCAAAACTTCAAGTTTGACAGTTTTTAATGCTGTAATTTTTTTAAATTTGGCGCCTTTAAGTCTTCAGTAAACCGGAAGTGGTGTCATGACATCGCTTCTGGGTTACTAGATCTGAGACCCAATCGAAGCTGATTCCGGCTTCGTTCGGGTCTCCGGCCAGCCAGCAGACACGCCTGCTGGTCGCTCGGGCCTCCCGGTGGGACGGGAGAGCCCGGGTGAGCCAAGAAGGTGGCAGGAGAGGGGGAGCAGCTGCAGGCATCACTCCCGGTACAACCTCCTCAAGCCAAAGGCCGCATATTTGCGTTACGTCAGAGTGAAGGGGTTAAACACATGTTGCAACATGATTTACCACTAGCAGCGCCACATCCACTTCCTCCCTTTACACTATAGTCAGATATCTACCTTGGTTGTTTTTTTCAGTGGAAGCAGCAGCTATAGGGATGCATACCAAAAAGTCCATACCATTATTTTTAATAAGAATTTATTGCACCAAGCGCATATGTTAAAGTGTGAATTGTATATCCCTGTATGTTACGGTCATTCAGGTGCTTATCTAATAGTTTCTTGAAGCTATCGATGCTCCCTGCTGTGGAAGGGAATTCCACATCCTTGCCGCTCTTACAGTAAAGAACCCTCTACGTAGTTTAAGGTTAAACCTCTTTTCTTCTAATTTTAATGAGTGGCCACGAGTCTTGTTAAACTCTCTTCTGCGAAAAAGTTTTATTTCTATTGTGGGGTCACCAGTAAGGTATTTGTATATTGAAATCATATCCCCTCTCAAGCGTCTCTTCTCCAGAGAGAATAAGTTCAGTGCTCGCAACCTTTCCTCATAACTAAGATCCTCCAGACCCTTTATTAGCTTTGTTGCCCTTCTTTGTACTTGCTCCATTTCCAGTACATCCTTCCTGAGGACTGGTGCCCAGAACTGGACAGCATACTCTAGGTGCGGCCGGACCAGAGTCTTGTAGAGTGGGAGAATTATCGTTTTATCTCTGGAGTTGATCCCCTTTTTAATGCATGCCAATATTCTGCTTGCTTTGTTAGCAGCAGTTTGGCATTGCATGCCATTGCTGAGCCTATCATCTACTAGGACCCCCATGTCCTTTTCCATCCTAGATTCCCCCAGAGGTTCTCCCCCCAGTGTATAGATTGCATTTATATCTTTGACACCCAAATGCATTATTTTACATTTTTCTACATTGAACCTCATCTGCCATGTAGTTGCCCACCCCATTAATTTATTCAGATCTTTTTGCAAGGTTTCCATATCCTGCAGAGAAGTTATTGCCCTGCTTAGCTTAGTATCGTCTGCAAATACAGAGATGGAACTGTTTATCCCATCCTCCAGGTCGTTTATGAAAAAATTATATAGGATTGGTCCCAGCACAGAACCCTGGGGAACCCCACTACCCACCCCTGACCATTCCGAGTACTCCCCATTTATCACCACCCTCTGAACTTGCCCTTGTAGCCAGTTTTCAATCCATGTACTCACCCTATGGTCCATGCCAACAGACCTTATTTTGTACAGTAAACGTTTATGGGGAACTGTGTCAAATGCTTTTGCAAAATCCAGATACACCACGTCTACGGCCCTTCCTTTATCTAGATGGCTACTCACCTCCTCATAGAAGGTTAGTAGATTGGTTTGGCAAGAACGATTCTTCATGAATCCATGCTGATTACTGCTAATGATACCGTTCTCATTACTAAAATCTTGTATATAGTCCCTTATCAACCCCTCCAAGAGGTTACATACTATTGATGTTAGGCTAACTGGTCTGTAATTCCCAGGGATGTATTTTGGGCCCTTTTTAAATATTGGTGCTACATTGGCTTTTTTCCAATCAGCTGGTACCATTCCAGTCAGTAGACTGTCTGTAAAAATTAGGAACAACGGTCTGGCAATTACTTGACTGAGTTCCCTAAGAACCCTCGGATGCAAGCCATCTGGTCCCGGTGATTTATTAATATTAAATTTCTTAAGTCTAATTTTAATTCTGTCCTCTGTTAACCATGGAGGTGCTTCCTGTGTTGTGTCATGAGGATAAACACTGCAGTTTTGGTTACTGAAGCCCCCCTATTCCCTTGTGAAGTCTGAGGAGAAGAATAAATTCAACACCTTCACCATCTCCCCATCCTTTGTAACCAGATGTCCTTCCTCATTCTTTATGGGGCCAATATGGTCTGTCCTCCTTTTTTTACTGCTTACATACTTAAAGAATTTCTTGGGAATTTTTTTGCTCTCCTCCGCTATGTGTCTTTCATGTTCTATCTTAGCCGTCCTAATTGCAACCTTACATTTCTTGTTGCATTCTTTATAAAGTCTGATTGCTGAGGATGATCCCTCAACCTTGTATTTTTTCAAGACCTTCTCCTTTGCTTTTATATGCATTTTTACATTGGAGTTAAGCCATCCAGGACTTTTGTTCGCTCTTTTAAATGTATTACCCAATGGGATACATTGGCTAATGCCCTTATTTAATATACTCTTAAAGCAAACCCATCTCTCTTCCGTATTCTTTCTTCCTAATATTTTATCCCAATTTATGCCTTTTAGCAAGGTTTGTAGTTTAGGGAAGTTGGCTCTTTTGAAATTCAGTGTCTTTGTATTCCCTTTATGTTTCCTATATAAAGATAAATTGTAGCGCTAAAACACACAAGAGTTAATAGTGAATAGAATTCAAAGTGCATATAGACGTAATGTCCCAAGTGAAAAAGTGGAATGTATAGTCCAAATGGGACAACAGTCTGCAGTGAGATTAAATAATCTGTGTATCGATCCTGTCTGCTTCCCAATCTTCAGCTTGTATATCATCAACTTTAGCCAATAGATGGAATACGCTTACCAGAGAGGTTGGATTCTACTGCCGTGAGCATAGAATCAATGGAGCTTGATGCCACCCTGGGCAAAATGGTGAAGTGTTGGAGGCAAGGGTAGAGCCTCTACAGGGCCGGGACGTCCCCTCTATGTCCACCAAAGCAGAGCCAAAATGGATTCCAAAAGGCAAAGTGGTTCTACGGTTCTCCAGGATATATAAAAAAGGGAAGGAATGCTTCCATATAGTGTAATTCTGGGTGTTTTTTATTCATAAAACACAATACATGTAAAAAGTGATCACAGGATAAAAGCAGTGTATAGGGTCTATAAAAGCCGCCCTACGCGTTTCGGTCCAATGACCTTCAACAGGGGCACTGTCCTTTTTGTCCTTTTTGGGTAGCGCATTTAATCATTCCCCCCTTCTTTCACCTTTATGTTTCCTATTTTTGTGAATTATACTGAAACTAATTGACCTGTGATCGCTGTTACCTAAATTGCCCTGTATTTCCACACCGTGATCAGGTCTGTATTGTTGGTAATCAGTAGATCAAGTAATGTTTTATTTCTAGTTGGTGCGTCTACCATCTGACCCATAAAATTGTCCTGCAAGACATTAAGGAACTGGCGAGCCTTAGATGAATGCGCGATTCCCTCCGCCCAGTCTATGTCTGGATAATTAAAATCCCCCATTATGATAACACTTCCCATCCTTGCTGCTAATCTAAATTGTGATAGGAGATCTGTCTCCACTTCCTCCCTCAGGTTAGGGGGCCTATAGCATACTCCCAGTATTATTCTCCCCTTAGCTTCATCCCTTTGGAGCTCTACCCATAAGGATTCCACCTCCTCCCTAGCTCCCTCAGTAATGTCATCTCTCACATTGCCTTGTACATTATTCTTGATATATAGGCATACCCCTCCCCCTTTTTTACCCTCTCTATCCTTGTGGTAAAGGGTATACCCTTGAATGTTTGCCAGCCAATCATGAGAGCTGTTGAACCAGGTCTCTGAAATTCCCACAAAATCCAAATCCTCCTCGTACAACAGTATCTCTAGTTCACCCATCTTATCCGCCATGCTCCTGGCATTGGTGAACATGCCACATAGTTTAGACCGGTCGCATATTGTCTTCGTATTGGGTGTTTCGAGATTGCAACTAGGACTTGCTACTATACTTACCTTGTTTTTTTGTGCTTTGGCCAACCTACCACTAATGCCCCCAATACTACCCTCTGGAATATCTTCCGCGCTGACTATCTCTACCTCTGGACCCTCCCCCCATCGCCTAGTTTAAAAACGCCTCTAACTTTTTGGCTATCTTCATTCTTCATCTTCAAGTCGGCCCAGTCCTCCAGGAACCCAAACCCCTCCTTACTACACCAGCTCTTCAGCCACTTGTTTACTTCCCTAATCTCCCTCTGCCTTTCTAGTGTGGCTCGATGTACCTTTAGTATTCCTGAGAATATTACCTTGGAGGTCCTTTTCCTCAATTTAGCTCCTAAGTCCCTAAAATTGTTCTTTAGGACACTCCATCTGCCAACGTGCACCATGACAGCTGGGTCTTCCCCAGCCCCTCCCAGTAATCTGTCCACAAGATCCCTGGTGTGCCGAACCCGAGCGCCCGGTAGACAACATACTGTTCGGCGCTTTAGGTCTTGGTTACAGATTGGCCTCTCTGTCCTTCTAAGAATTGAGTCCCCTACCACCAGAATCTGTCTTTCCTTTCCCTTCGCTGCCCCCCTACTCTCACTGGAGGAGTTCTTCCCCCGGCAGCTAGGAGAGTCCCTCAGCTCCAGCAGTGCTGGTCCCTGACTGGTTTCAACAATGTCACTCAATGGAGCGTACTTATTGAGATGCTCCAGTCCTGGATCGGCCTCCCTGGCACTTCGCCCTCTACCCTTCCTGACTGTCACCCATCTACTCTTTGCTAGTGCCTGCACCTCTTTGTCTCCACCCGCCTCTGTGCTGGCCTCTGCCGGTGTTCTGCCGAGAAAGTTCTGCTCGGCGGATAAGGACCCCCTCTACTGCGCAGGCTCTGTGCCTGCGCAGTAGGATCCGGCGGAAATAGCCGAAGGTGAATAGCTGAAAATAAGAGGGCCCCTCGTGGGCTCGCTTTGCTCGCCACGCTTCGCTCGCCACGCTTCGGGCACGGCCTCGCTTCGCTCGGCTCTTTTTTATTCCCGCTCTAGGTCCACTTGGATGCTGGGGAAGGAACCTGGACCTAGGGCGCAGGTGCCGTGTACAGCTGATTGTAGATTTTGTGCTTCGGCTATCTCCGGCGGCTGATAGTAGTTCGTACTGCGCAGGCGCTGCGCCTGCGCAGTACAGGGGGGGAACTTATCCGCCGAGGGAACTTTCTCGGCAAGACACCGGCACCTACTGTGTACGTTCCTGGCTCTCCTTTAGTATGGAGGGACTTCTCTGTGCTGACAGTTGCTGCATGTATGCTGGAACGCATACATGCAGTAAGATGTACAAAGAGTCACCACGTGTTGCTGGGTTGCGGGAAAGTGTGCAATTTTTAATGTGTTCCCACAACAGACAAGCGTGAACATAGCCTTAATGTTTGTTTTAAAATGAGGAATTTATGATAATAAATATATGAACTTTGAAGGTCCATTCACACCATGCTTTGCTTCAACAACTTGGGGTAGCATAGCACAATATAATGCGACCAGATGCACTTTGTAAGGGCCGTCAATTAATGATGATTATGATTGGACTAGCAGCGCACGTACAAAAAAAATGGGTGTGCTTGTGGTTGCACTTGTAGTTGCAGGTTAGAGTGCCATTCCAAATGAATAACACTGCAAAGCAATGCACATCGTATCATTCATTACTATTTGTTGTGGTTATGCACAGTAAACAGCTCATTTAAATGCACGTTAAATTAACACATCAGTGTGAATGGGCTGGAAAAATGTAAATTGAAATTGGCCAAAATCATTATAGTTTCCCTTTCAGTGGTTCATACTACAGAAAGGTAAATGAATCCAAAATATATCAGCAGACACGTGTGCTTGTCTCTACATAAAAACTATATTTCTTACAAGGACTCAACCAACCTTCTACTAATCCTCAAGTCAGAGTTGGCACAAATTCAAATTTTTGGATCAAATAACTACAAATAGTCATACAGGAGAAAATATACTATTTGCAAATGAAAATTTGATGGACCTGCATATAATAGTTACATGACATACATTTGCACATTTTAGCTTTATTAAATAGCATATGACAAATACTGTTGCAAAATAATACTTCCTAGCAATTGGTTATGAATGAATTTTTGTTTATTGTATCAAGTTTCTATTCTTCATATTTAATTGCCAAGAAATTACAGGTTTATTTTAATAAAATATAAACTGGAAAACATGGATTGTAATGTAGTTTTGCATAGATATCCAACCATCTACAAGCATGCTGCCTTAGTGGAGCTACACTGATATCCTCTTTTAAAAGAGAAGTTCAGTTTTTTTTTTTTTTTTACAAAGTCATACTTGCCTAGGTGGATGCAGCATAAGTCCGATGCTGCATTTGTCCCCCTGCAGGCTCTAAGACTGAGAACTGAGTGATCAAACACTACTGATCGCTTGTTTCTCAGAGTTCATTGAGCAGAGATGTGGTGACTGCAGTCACTGCTGTCTGCTCTGCCCCCCCCCCATGCTCACTGAAGCACTGGGCTGTGGAGAAACCAGGAGTGGCTTGCTCAGGCTCTCAGTGACTTGCTGAGAGTCTGAGCCAGGTGATGGTCCGGGGTTGTGGGAGGATCCCGACTATATTGTCGCGATCCTTCCCCAGCCTGGACCTGGTTGTCAGCCAACAATGGGTCACAGGAGTGCAGAACAGACTAATATTTGGCTGTACTTCACCTTTAAACATCTGTTATATAGGTGATATATAGGTGATACTCGAAAAATTAGAATATGGTGCAAAAGTTCATTTATTTTACTAATGCAACTTAAAAGGTGAAACTAATATATGAGATAGACTCATAACATGCAAAGCAAGATAGTTCAAGCCGTGATTAGTCATAATTGTGATGATTATGGCTAACAGCTCATGAAAACCCCAAATCCACAATCTTAGAAGATTAGAATATTGTGAAAAGGTGCAATATTCTAGGCTCAAAGTGTCCCACTCTAATCAGCTAATTAAACCATAACACCTGCAAAGGGTTCCTGAGCCTTTAAATGGTCTCTCAGTCTGGTTCAGTAGGAATCACAATCATGGGAAAGACTGCTGACCTGACAGTTGTGCAGAAAACCATCATTGATATCCTCCATAAGGAAAGAAAGCCTCAAAAAGTACCGTAATTGCAAAAGAAGTTGGATGTTCCCAAAGTGCTGCATCAAAGCACATTAATAGAAAGTTATGTGGAAGGGAAAAGTGTGGAAGAAAAAGGTGCACAAGCAGGAGGGATGACCGCAGCGTGGAGAGGATTGTCAGGAAAAGGCCATTCAAAAGTGTTAGGGACTTTCACAAGGAGTGGACTGAGGCTGGAGTCAGTGCATCAAGAGCCACCACACACAGACGGATCCTGGACATGGACTTCAAATGACGTATTCCTCTTGTCAAGCCATTCATGAGCAACAAACAACGTCAAAAGCGTCTTACCTGGGCTAAAGAAAAACAGACCTGGTCTGTTGCTCAGTGGTTCAAAGTCCTCTTTTCTGATGAGAGCAAATTTTGCATTTCATTTGGAAACCAAGGACCCAGAGTATGGAAGAAGAATGGAGAGGCACCCACTGCAAGATGCTTGAAGTCCAGTGTGAAGTTTCTACAGTCAGTGTTGATTTGGGGAGACATGTCATCTGCTGGTGTTGGTCCACTGTGCTTCATTAAGTCCAGGGTCAACGCAGCCGTCTACCAGGGGATTTTGGAACACTTCATGCTTCCTTCTGCAGATGAGCTGTATGGGGATGCTGACTTCATTTTCTAGCAGGACTTGGCACCTGCCCACACTGTCAAAAGCACCAAAACCTGGTTCAATGACCGTGGGATTACTGTGCTTGATTGGCCAGCAAACTTGCCTGACCTGAACCCCATAGAGAATCTATGGGGCATTGCCAAGAGAAAGATGAGAGACGTGAGACCGAACAATGCAGAACAGCTGAAGGTTGCTATTGAAACATCCTGGTCTTCCATAACACCTCAGCAGTGCCACAGGCTGATAGCTTCCATGCCACGCCACATTGAGGCAGTAATTGCTGCAAAAGGGGCCCAAACCAAGTACTGAGTACATATGCATGCTTATACTTTTCAGAGGTCGATATTGTTCTATGTACAATCCTTGTTTTATTGACTGCATGTAATATTCTAATTTTCTGAGATTGTGGATTTGGGGTTTTCATGAGCTGTAAGCCATAATCATCACAATTATGACAAATCACGGCTTGAACTATCTTTCTTTGCATGTAATGAGTCTATCTCATATGTTAGTTTCACCTTTTAGGTTGCATTAGTGAAATAAATTACCTTTTGCACAATATTCTAATTTTTCGAGTATCACCTGTATATGCAATTTTCCTGCCATAGGTTGGTACAGCTCAGCACCACCCTAGGTAGAGAGGGTTCACCCAAGTTACAGCCTAGTACTGAGTCATGCTAGAGTTGGCAGTCATATTAGGGTAAAATAGACTGTTCACTTTGCAAGGGAAGTTGGACTTTGCAAGGGAATTTTCCCCAGAGCTTAGTGAATGTGGTAAAATTTCACTTTGTAAATAATACCCAATCATATGCAGGTAAAAATCTGAAATTGTGTTTGCACATGATTGGATCATGCAAGTCAGCAGATACTTCACCTTTTTCACTAAGCTGCAGAAAAAAATGCACTTGCAAAGTGTAACTTCCCTTGCAAAGTGAATAGCCTATTTGCCTTTAGTAAATAAATCCCATAGAGAAAAAGTCTGACTATTGTGTGGGAGTCATTGCAAGGCATACAGCCAGCTACAATTCTTTGCAGCAGAGAAAATGTAGGGAAGGGTCAGTCTTTAGGGCAGCTTTACTACATAACTACTATCCCTTTTATGCATCCATAACAAACATATATGAATCATGCGTTCATAGAGAATAATGGTGCTGTTGAAAACCGGCATGTGTACTTTTTTTTTTTTTATTCCAGAGAACTCTATACAGAAAAGCAGGACAAATTGTCTGGTACCGTAATGCTTTCTAATCGTAGAGTGTTACTGACCTCTAGTGATGCAGTTCATAATACAAATGGTTGCAACTTTTTTGTAGCTCAAGCAAGGTTACACTAATATTCAAATCATACAAATCCCAAACAGAAATACAATTCACTGGCTTAAGGAATTACCCAAGTTGTGCTAGCACTTAATACAACTATATATTTTTTGCACTCAGCAGATGTGACATTTTTAATCATTAAAATATGTGTATCCTAATTTGCATAAGACTTTTTAGCATTTCCCTGAAATCCGCTTCTGGCCATAATTAATGCAATTTAATATCGTATTTCAATGTATGCTGAATGAGCGTTAAGGACACAGGAACTTGAATTGTTAGGTTATTTATTCTCAAAAGTGACAGAGATGAGTGAAAAATGAATAGTGTTTAGTTGTTTCGATTTACTGTAAGAAGATATATTGATGGTAGAAAGTATAATTGGCCACAAGAGGGAATTATGATATAAATGTCTAATATACATATCACTGGAAGCCCATGCAAATTGACAGCAATGCACGCATAATCACTAGCATGTGAGATTTTTATACAGTGTCATATTTCGAATGCAGAGTGAGACTACAAAAACCTTCAAAAAGTACAAATACCTAATATTAGTTTGGCTGAAATGGTTTGTGCAGCACTCATAGCGACTCGTTCATTTCACAAAAAAAATGAGACCTGCAATAAAACTACTTTCATCCAGATAAATCATTTCACAACAAAGAACTGGTGGCGATTATCATCCACAATCCAATAGTATTAGTCACACTTGTCGGTGCTCGTTTTCTCTTTTTTCAACGCTATTTTTAAGCTTTTCATTTTAATAAATCAATTCTGAAATAAAAACTCCAAGCAAGCATATGTCAAGAATTCCCATGTTGCCCAAGGTCATTTGATAGGTAAATCTATTAAACCTTTTCACGACATATCCTGGATGCTTAATCTTAATTGCTAAAATGTTTGCATCTGCATAAATTGCTGTCATTGATTCATGCTGATTACAATTTTTGTTATGAAGAACAAGACATTAGGGCATTCAAATTAGGACCCTTGCATTCCCTCCAAAGAGAGGCTTGCAGTTGAAGCCAAGAGTGCTTATTTAAAATTCAGGTTTTTGCCATTAGGTGGTTGAAAATACATTACATTTTATGTCATAGAGATGCAAACAGGACTAGAAGGGCAATCTGGCAACTTTTGCCTTTTGGCAAGAAAAAAATGACTTCAATCAAATATGCAAATTTAGCATCTAAAGACCAGCAACAGCCACAACATTGTATTCTGGTGGGGAAAGGTAAAGGATGGGTTATTAAAGCAGTGCACAAATGTGGGAGATTTCTCATCACTTCTTGTTTGATGAGCATCAGACAAAAGAATAAAGTGATTGAAAAACTTCCCAAAGTGACCACAGACAGCAATGAAGAAAAAAAAACATTTTCTACAAGGCTAAGTTGAGATGTGCAGCAAGATTCTGAACATGGATCATTTTTTAGAGGTATTTGGCAGGCACTGAGAAGGTGATATGTCACCTTCTCAAGGCCTGTTTGAACCCTGTAAATGCCACAGTACTGGGCCTCAACTATGTGCAATGCCTAAATGTGAAAGGGGCATAATTTTTTGGCCATGGGCATAAAGCATAACTGTCTTTACATCATAAGAGGGGCAACTTCAAGTATAAATAATCCCTAACGGTGAGCAAGAGTCACAACTTCTGTCAGTGTTTATTGATGCCTCCCAATCGGAAATAAAGGAGGGATTTGCAGAGAGGGTTGGCAGACACTGAGCATTTGGTAAGGTAGATGAGTCTGACAGCAGCATTCACGATAGACTGAAAAGGGGATAGCCTAAAGAGAGGTAGGCCTATGAGAAGGGAGTTACAATAGTCAAGGTGAGAGATAACAAGGCAGTAAATGAGTAGCTTGGTGGGTTCATTAGTTGAAAAGGGACACATTTTAGAGATGTTCCAGAGGTGAAGTCTACAAGCTTTTGACAGATGGTTGGATTTGGGGCTGAAAAGACCCTAGCGTGAGGGGAGGGACTGATAGTTGCATTATTACTCCTGATGTAAAAGTCATGGAGGAGGGCACAATATTATCAGCTCAGTTTTAGAAAGTTAGTAATGCGAGAGGAGACTGAAGGGGTGAGATGAGGAGTAGAGAGATAGGTTTGGGTTTCATCAGTATAAAAATGGTATTGGAAGCTGTAGAAGGTTATTAAGTGACCAAGAAAGGAGGTGTAGTTAGAGAACAGAAGGGGACCCCAACAGAAAGAGGAAGTGAAAAGGAGAAGATAGAGTTATAGTTAACACTGAAGGAGTGCTGTAATAGGAGGAGAACCAGGATAAAGCAGAATCTTGGAGGCCAAGGCAGTGGAGGTTATTGAGATGGAACGGGTGGTCAACAGTATCAAAGGCCACAGAGAGGTCTAGTAGTAGGAGTATGGAGTAGTGGCCATTGGTTTTTGCAGTAAGTAATCATAAGTGAGTTTAAGTAAGATGGTTTCTGTGGAGTGCTGCGAGTGAAAGCCAGACTGCAAGGGGTCAAGAAGGTTGTTTTCAGTAAGGAAGGAGCTAAGATAGTTGTAGACTAAGGATTCAAAAAATTTAGAGGTGAATGGGAGCAGCGAGATAGGTCTTAATTTGTTCAGTTTGGTGGGGTCCAGTGATAGCTTTGGGGAGTATCTGTGCATGCTTTAGAGGGGAGGGGAAGGTGCCAGTAGACAGGGAGAGAAAAAGATGTGAGTGAGAAAGCATAGGATTGCATAAGAGGGTAACCGTAGTAGTTGCGAGGGAACAGGATCCAGGGGACAATTGGTGAGGATGGCATCTGAGTAGTAGCCAGTTCAAAAGAGGAAAGTGTTGACTGTGCCATATAATAAGGTGTGTTAAGTGGGGAAGATATCTGTACAGTGGAGGTGACCTCACATATTGCATCAATCTTGTTCGATCATAAATCAAACTTTTCAAAGCATGGTCACAAATAATGATCTGGCATGTTTTGTATGCTAAGGTTATGGGTTGTTTTAGCTCAACTGTGAAAAGTGATAGAACCAAAGAGGTAACTGGTGTGCTCTTTTCTGTTTCTATATAAATTAATTTTTTAGGGTGACCTTGCTGGTAAATTAAATAGGCTGCACTGACAATATCGCCACTGGTCTCTTTTGAATAAATAGGCTGAATAATCAGTGACATGTATATCCGCTTGTGATTGGAAATGCCACATTGTCAGTGACATTAATGGTCTCAATGGTGCCATTGAACAGTAATGCAGAAGCCAGTGGAGGGAATCAAGGCACTCAGCTAGAGATCAGGCATCCCACAGACCCAGAAGTGTGTCTCTTTAATGCTTAATTGAACCCAAGAGCAAAAATGTATTATATTTCAACTTAACTTACCAATTCTTAAATGTGGTGGATGCATTCATTTTTTTTTTCTTTTTTTTTCAGAGGACAACAAAGCTAATAAGGGGGCTTGAGTACCTCATTTATTAGGAACAAATACAAATTTTACTTTTATTGTCCCTGAAGAAGAGACACTTAAGAGAGGATATGATCACAATATATAAATTTTGGATTTGTGACTCTAGCATTGGGAGGAAACTACTTAACTTAAAGTGTTACTAAAACCACAACAGTAAATGGGACTGCAAGCAGCTAAATTTTCTTTCAGACAGCTATTGAAATAAATACACTTAGACAATATATTTGGATTAATAAAATGTTATTGGTCGCGGCTTTATTTATTGGTATTAAATCTCAAATATTATGAAACAGCTCTATAATAATTATTTCAGCAGAATTCATCAATAACTTTTTTCCAGCATAAATACAAATATTGAAATGAACAACTCAGCTTTTATAGCTCGAGTCGTATTATAACAAGCAAAAAATTTAGTAATAAATTGTCCCAAAAAAGCAGGAGCCATACCTGCCTCCTGCCTACCTCCCCCAGCCCGCGGCCTGTTCAATGGCTGTCTGAAAATTTAAATTCAATATAACCAGGCCTATATCTGAAAGATAAATTCCATCTCTCCAATATAGACCCAGAAGCCCTCCTTCAAAATCTCTGTGTGTAAATGATGAGCCATAGCCCAAATTCATAAACTATTCTATACGCCTATTAATACATTTCCTAATTTTTTCAAAAACTGAAAACATCCGATTTCAATCAGACTATGCAGGGAATTATTTCAGAGAAGATAATGTCAATCTTGGGAGATACAGACTTTAATTTTTGAATACTGGAACTAATCTGAAATAATACATTTAAAATTTTTGTTTACCGATATCATTACCTCCCAGATGTATAATCAGTACATCTGGTAGAGGCCATCCATAAGTCAATCCTCCCAATACTGTCATCAATTCACTCCAAACCATTCCCCTCTTACCAAACCAATACATTTGAAAAATGTTTGGATCCAAATCCAAATTTTCTCCATAAACTCTTTCCAATGCTTTCTTATGGACCGAGAACACAAAGGAGTGTCCAACGATCCATATAATTTTCTGAGTACCTGAAATTCAAAAATTTAGGTTAAGCCCAATATAGGAAATATAAGCATTTGTTTCCCGTCTGATGATTTTTTCGCTCTTATCCTTGTCTAATCCTAATTTAGCCGCTTCTGTCGCAGCTCCAATCCTAAACTAATGACATGACAGTGGAATTTTTTCTAATTTAAAGAGGAAGTCCACCTAAAAAAAAAAATATTAAAAGCCAGCAGCTGCTGACTTTTAATAAATGGACGCTTACCTGTCCTGGAGTCCAGCGATGTTGGCAGCCGAAGCTGACCAATCGCTCGGCTCTCGGCTGCTGCCGCCACCATTCCCTGTGAGGGAATCAGGAAGTGAAGCGTTGCCTACTGCGCATGCGTGAGTCGCATTGCGCGTCCTAAGTGGTCCCCGCTATCTCCTGGGACCTGTGTGTTTCCCAGCAGACAGCGGGGGGTGCGGGAAGGAGCGTGACTCCCGCTGAGTCTATTCCAGGAAGTGGGTACAAATACCTGTAGTAGACAGGTATCTGCATCCCCCTCCCACCTGAAAGGTGCCAGTTGTGGCACCGGAGGGGGGGAGGAAGATGAGCAGAAGTTCCACTTTTGGGTGGAACTCTGCTTTGAGAACTTGTAAACATTTGTCTAAGACTCTGCTGAATTGAAATTTGGTTAATGGTAAATTATTCTCATATACAAATAACAAATCCTTACCTTAAGTTCTAATACTAAGATACTTTTTTAAGAGCTTAACTGGGCAAATTAGTGGATTATTACAAACATATAAAGTAATCCATGAACCCTTGCCTAATTGGTCAGTTTTAGATCGTTGCAATAAAATTTTAATGCAATGGCTATTAGTTTCTACTGCTTTAAAGAGAAGGGCATTTAAACATTTCTTGTTATTTGGTACTAGCTCAGAAATCCTCAAAGCTTCAAAAAAATATCAAAAAGGCAACTTTGAACAAGCAAGCCTCAAAATTAGAAAAGCAAATATTTCAGTTCCAACTCAGAGTTTTTATAATAACTCCAGAGTAATTGGGTGTCTATTATCAACTGAAAAATTCGCTTTTCTATAACCTTTCATTGCTTGTCGGATGGAGAAAAAACTAAATAGGGAAGGAAATCCATATAACTTCAGAAAAAAGGAAACTTCACATAACACTTTGTTAATATGTGACCATGAATATTTCTTTTCCATCAAAGTATTAGGAAAAGAATACGCTATATTTTCAGTAAAAGATGATCAAGGTATATGATTTGAATTAAAAAAGGATATCCAGGAAAACCAAGCTGATGAATATCCTAACCAAGTGGCAGCTGCCAATGAATTTTTAATATTTCCATATATTAAATTATTTCCCAAAGATATTGTGGGCATACCATACCAATCCTGTCCGCTTCTGGGAGCAGTTCGAAAAATTGTGTCATCTGTAACCGAGAGAAAGCATCCGCTACAATGTTATCTTTCCCTGAAATGTATTTTGCCTTCAACCAAATATTCAACAGTAAACATTTTGATACCAGATACCTTAGTAGCCTTAGTAGTTTTGCAACCAGTGGCGATTTAGATAATAATCAATTAATAGAAAACATTACTCCTTTAATATCTGTACTAATAAGCAGGCGATGGTTACTAAAATATGTTCCCCAAATTTCTATAGCTGCTACAATCGGCAACAGTTCTAATAAAACACTATTTTCCAGTAAACCAAGATTTTTCTATTGAAAAGGCCATTTTCCCGCACACCAATGAGTCCTCCATACTGCAACAAAACCTATAGACCTATAGAGTCCGTTGCTAAGCCAAATTCATTATCCAAAATAAATTCGGTTCTCCCATTAAAGTGTGTCAAAAATGTTATCCATATTAACATGTCTTCCTGCATGTCATAAGACATGCGTATATGAGAATAAGTACTTTTTAAACCAGCTATAGATAACTTTTGCATTTCTTTCAATAACACCTTTTTTTTAATGAATTAAATTTATAACTAATTCTGCAATACTTTCCAATTTCTCTTGAGGAAGGCAAAACTCTATAAGGGACGTATCAATTGTAATTCCTAAAAATTCTATGAAAGTCGTAGGTAGTACTGTTTTCTCTTCTGCTAATGAAATTCCAAAATCCTCACAAATGTTAAAAAATAACGAAAAGATTCATACAATCTTCTGACCCATATGAATCAATAAATAAAAATCAGTAGTAGTAGTGTAATATACTGTATATGAAGACCCAGAAATAGCTCGTACTACCCATTCAATGAAAGTTGAAAATGCTTTGAAATACTGACAGGAAAGAGAAGACTCCATTGGTAAACATTTATCAAAATAGTACATTTATTCAAAATAAAATCCCAAAGAATTGAAACTGTTCGGGTGAATAGGCAATATTCTAAAAGCAGATTTTACATCAGTTTTAGCTAATAATGAATTTGTGCCCAATTTTCCAATCAATTTTAATGCATCATTGAATGATGCATATTCAACCAAACAAATCTCATCAGTTATTTGATCATTAAGGGATTTACCTTCTAGATAATGAATAACTTTATTAGGTTCTTTTTTGGGTAATATTCCTAAAGGCGATATTCTACAATTCCATGTGCTCTTACTACATCTGCTAATGCATCCACAGATTTAAATTTTTTTACAATTTTACAACCTTTTCCACTAAATGAAGGTAACACAAAACCCTCTTTAACCCTTTCACTACCAAGTCCTTACACCGTACAGACCTACAAAAGGGCCTGCAGGTGGCCAGGTCAGTACAGAGTACGGACCTCTTTTCTACCTCTTCTATAAGCTTATGGTAACTTCAGTGACCATAAGCTTATATCAGAATTGTTCAGCAAACTCTGCTGAACAATTCCATAACTCTGATCAGTGGATTACAACCTGCTGATCAGAGTTACTAACCCCTAATGTGACACCCCCCTCTCCATGCTGCCGCTTCCCTGTCCCTCTCTACTTCCCGCAGCTCCCTTCCACATAAAGTTACTCCCCCCACTCTCCTCTTCTATACCCCTCAACCCCCTCCCCCCCAGCACTGACCCCCCCCACAACCGATCTAACCCCCCAAATTCGATCCCCAAGCAGCCACAATAAAAAGCCGTCATCCCTCCTCTGCCGCTCCCGCTGGCTTCAGGTGCTGCTGGGGGCTTGGGAGGGTCCAGACGTGTCACCCCCATCACTCAGATAGCACCCCAATACCAGCACCCACACTCCCTGCTCCAGCGGCATTCCCCCCCGCAGCCTGCAGCTTCTGCTCTGGTAAACTGACAGGCTGGGGATCGCGGTGGGGGAGGGTGGAGTGGGGCGGGTGATGGTTGGGCTTAGGGGGGCTTGGAAAACATGTGTTTACCACCCCCCTTCGTGTAGCACCCTGGGCGCATGCAGCGATCACTGTGATCGCTCCTATATGCCCACTGACATCTGATAATAGTAACAGCGAGAGTTACTATGTATCAGACTGTCAGTTTATGAATGAATGCAATCTCTATACAGATTCCATTCATTCAAGTAAAGTGATACAGAGAAAAGGACTACCTTCAGTCCCTTTCTCTGTCTCAAAAAAAGAGATATGGGGGTCTGTTTAGACCTCTGATATCCCACCAAAGACCCCCCCTCCCCAAAAAAGTAAAATTTTTTAAAAATTACTAAAAAAAAAATTAAAAATTAAAAATGTGTTTAAAAATACAAACAAACACAGTAAGACCCCCAGGTCTGCCCGCACTCACCCCTCCATGGTGATGCCCCCCCCCCCGCGCACTCACCCTTCCACGGATACCTTAGCTTCTCTTCCCGGCCAACCCGATCCATCCTGATTGGCAAGGAGGAGAAGCCAGAAGACATTAATGAATATTAATTCGTTTTTGTCACAAGTGGGTGGATTTGGAGTTCAATGCTCTGTGATAACATTTTATTACATTTTATTTTCTTTGATTAAATTCTATTTAATATTATATCTGCTAATAGTGGTAACATACTGTGAGATGCAGACCTAAAAATTATCTCCGGGCTTCCCCAAGACCTGATATTTTTTTCGAGGACACCTCAGTGGAAAAAAAAAAAGAAAGTCTTGCATAGTGCGTGGAGTAGTAGGAAATCCTGTCAAACTTTTATTGCCTTGCGCCCATTTTTTTTCACATATAAGTTTTTTTTTATTGAAGAGCACATTACAAGCAAGGCACAGATACAGTAATAAAAAAGGAAACCAACGACATGATGAATCCATTTTTCTACCCACTCCAGAGTATTCCTGGTTCATTACATTTCAATACATGGAATATGGCTCAGTGGTATAGTAGTAACTGCAATGTAAAGGGGAGGGGTGTCTATTTCAGAATAATAATATCGTCTTCGTGGGATGGTCTTTCAATTAAAAAAACAACCAACATAATGCAGTCTGAGTTGTCTGGTCCCTGCACTAAATGCTCTCCTACTTCGTAAATAAAAGAGAAAGAGGAGAAGGAAAGAGGACGGAAGGCTCCAAAGAAGCATAGAAGGATGTAGGGAGTACAAGAAAGCACATATATTAGATATGTGGGGAAAAGGTAGGGGTGCAGGGGATGGGGGGGAAGGATGTAGAGATGGAGTGGGGATCCGGCAGCGGTGGATTTACACTCATTGGTTTTGTGTATGAATCAAGTGGTGGTCGGTTTCTTATTGTCCGAGCAGTGTCACACCCTCATCGGATAAAAGGAACATGTACCATAGCCTCCACGTCTTAGAGTGCCTCTCTTGTTTATTTTGGGCCGTGAGGATTATGTCCTCTAATTTTTTAATGTCTTCTACCTTCCTTAACCACGTCCCAATAGAGGGTGGTGTGTCGTTTTTCCAGAACAGGGGGATGAAGGATTTAGCAGCATTCAGCAAGTGTCGTATAATTGATTTTTGGCATTGTGTTACTAGGATCTCGGTAGCATGTAGCAGAAAACAGGCCGGGTCATCAGGGATCTTATGATCTGTGAATTTCTGAGTAATGTGTCCTATAGTTGTCCAGAAATGTTTCAAGAGGACAAGACCAAAAAATGTGAAGGAGTGTCTCACCATCCGCCCGGCACCTCCAACATCTATCCGTGGTATTCGGGTAGAATTTGTGCAGAAGCTGAGGAGTATAGTACCACCTAGTTCGAATTTTATAGTTAGTCTCCTGGATTTTCGTACAGATTGACGATTTTAAGGAGAATCTAAGGATATTTTGTATCTGGTTTGTCGTGAAGGATCTTTGTAGGTGAACTTCCCAAATCTGTAAAAATGAAAGGTGTGGTTGGTCAGAGGGGGAGTTAAGCAACGTGCAAGTTTTAGACAGCACTTGTGGCAATGGACCCTCGTCTAAGCAATAGTCCTCGAAGATCATCAGCGCACAGTTAAAAAGGGCTGGGTTTTCAAGAGAATGCAGAAAATGATGTAAGCGAATAGCACTCCAAAAAGGCAGCCAAAAGTGACCTGCCTCCGTCGTTAACACCTGTAGGGGAGGCCATTTGTCTCCTTCCAAGAAGTGGGATGCACGATCATGTCCCACTTGGGAGAGTGTCCTATATTCAGATTTTCCAAGTCCTGGAGGGAATGCTGGATTACCCAGAATAGGGAATAATGGGGAATATTTATTGGAGAGGGAGGAAGAGATGATTGTTTTGTGCTAAGGGTGGTACCTATGATTGGATGAGCTTTCAGTTTCGGGAATATACTATCATAACACCACAGTGCTCCTTTCAGGAGGACCGCAGTCTGAGCCTGTTCCAGTTGTGTCCAAAGTTTATTTTTGTAGTGTCTGTTCCAATCTATGATTCTTCCAAGGTGGACAGATAGGTAATAGTTACGCAGGTCAGGTAGAGCTAGTCCTCCATAATGTTTGGGTAGGGTGAGGTAGTGCCTGGGTAAGTGAGGTTTCGAATCAGCCCATATGAATTTAATGAAGAGTGAGTGGGCTTGTTGAAAGTACTGTGACGGTATTTTTTTCGGAAGGGCTTGGAATAAATGAATAAATTTTACACCTACCAAACCAAGAATGCAGCTCCTTGTTCTATCTATCTAGTATGGTGTGCGTTGAGTTCAAAAGTACATGATAAATCCTTGGGGACATAAGTGCCTAAATATTTAAGGGCGGAATTCGTCCACTTGAACTTAAACTTTGCCTGTAAAGCAGCCAGTAGAGTGGGTGTTACCCCAATTCCCATTGTCGATAATTTGTCTAAATTAATTTTCAAATCAAAAAGCACCCCGTATGTGTCAAATTCTTTAAGAAGGTGGGGAACAGATACTGCGGGGTTGGTAATGGAAAACATGAGGTCGTCTGCGTACGCAGATATCTTATGTTGCGAATTACCAATTGTAAATCCCTATATATGCAGGTTCCGGTGGACCGTACAGAGGAATGGTTCAAGAGAAAAGGAAAACAGGAGGGGGGATAGTGGACACCCCTGTCTAGTGCCATTCATAATGGGAAAGGGGGTTGACAGCAGGCCATTGGCTTTGACTTGGACCATGGGTGCAGAATATATTTTCTCAATTCATGTAAGCATATTGGCCCCTAGTCCTATACAGTATCTCACAAAAGTGAGTACACCCCTCATATTTTTGTAAATATTTTATTATATCTTTTCACGCGACAACAATGAAGAAATGACACTTCGCTACAATGTAAAGTATTGAGTGTACAGCTTATATAACAGTGTAAATTTGCTGTCCCCTCAAAGAAAATTAAGTACTGTCCCTGATAGTTTTTTTATTTGCACTAACATATAATTTTTCATGGACGAGTTTTCGGGTTGTGAATGAAAAATTATATGTTAGTGCAAATAAAAAAGATATCACAGACAGTACTCAGTTTTCTCTGTCACAATTGCACTAATACGGCTACAATCACCTCAAGTGTGATGGAAGATACTGTCCCCTCAAAAAAACTCAACACACAGCCAATAATGTCTAAAACGCTGGCAACAAAAGTGATTATACTCCTAAGTGAAAATGTCCAAATTGGGCCCAATTAGCCATTTTTCCTCCCCGCTGTCATGTAACTCGTTAGTGTTACAAGGTATCAGGTGTGAATGAGTAGCAGGTGTGTTAAATTTGGTGTTATCGCTCTCACTCTCTCATACTGATCACTGGAAGTTCAACATTGTACCTCATGGCAAAGAACTCTCTGAGGATCTGAAAAAAAAAAGAATTGTTGCTCTACATAAAGATGGTCTAGGCTATAAGAAGATTGCCAAGACCCTGAAACTGAGCTGCAGCATGGTGGCCAAAACATACAGTGTTTCAGGACAGGTTTCACTCAGAACAGGCTTTGCCATGGTCAACCGAAGAAGTTAAGTGCACATGCTCAGTGTCATATCCAGAGGTTGTCTTTGGGAAATAGACATATGAGTGCTGCAGGGGTTAAAGGGGTAGGGGGTGAGCCTGTCAGTGCTCAGACCATACGCAGCACACTGTATCAAATTGGTCTGTATGGCTGTCGTCCCAGAAGGAAGCTTCTTCTAAAGATGATGCACAAGAAAGCCTGCAAGCAGTTTGCTGAAGACAAGCAGACTAAGGACATGGATTACTAGAACCATGTCCCGTGGTCTTATGAGACCAAGATAAACTTATTTGGTTCAAATGGTGTCAAGCGTGTGTGGCGGCAACCAGGTGAGGAGTACAAAGACATGTGTGTCTTGCCTACAGTCAAGCATGGTGTGGGAGTGTCATGGTCTGGGGCTGCATAAGCTGCCAGCACTGGGGAGCTACAGTTCATTGCGGGAACCATGAATGCCAACATGTACTGTGACATACTGAAGCCGAGCATGATCTCTGCCCTTCGGAGACTGGACCGCAGGGCAGTATTCCAACATGATAATGACCCCAAACACACCTCCAAGACAACCACTGCCTTGCTAAAGAAGCTGAGGGTAAAGGTGATGAACTAGCCAAGCCTGTCTCCAGACCTAAATCCTATTGAGTATCTGTGGGGCATCCTCAAATAGAAGGTGGAGGAGCGCAAGGTCTCTAACATCCACCAGCTCTGTGATGTCATCATGGAGGAGTGGAAGAGGACTCCAGTGGCAACCTGTAAAGCTCTAGTGAACTCCATGCCCAAGAGGGTTAAGGCAGTGCTGCAAAATAATGGTGGCCACAAAAAATATTGACACTTTGGATCTAATTTGGATGTTTTCACTTAGGGGTGTACTCACTTTTGTTGCCAGCGGTTTAGACATTAATGGCTGTGTGTTGATTTATTTTGAGGGGACAGCTAATTTACACTTTTATACAAGCTGTACTCTCACTACTACATTGTAGCAAAGTGTCATTTCTTCAGTGTTGCCACATAAAAAGTAATAAAATATTTACAAAAATCTGAGGGGTGTACTCACTTTTGTGAGATACTGTATATTTGAGTACCGAGAACATAAACGCCCAATTCACTCTGTTGAGTGCTTTCTCAGCGTCTGGGCTGAGAAAGATGCATGGTGTTTGAGTTTCGGACACCACGTGAACTAGGTTAAGTACTTTAGTGGTATTGTCCCTAGCCTCCTTAGTCAGTATAAAACCCACCGGGTCTAGATGTATTGTTTGTTGTATGTGTTGCGCTAGTCGAGAGGCCAGGATCTTCGTGAATAGCTTGAGATCTATGTTTAGCAGGGAGATGGGTCTATAGCTACCACAAGAGGTCTTTACCCTCCTTAGGGATGATGGATATGTGGGCCTCCAAAGTATCATTTAGGAAATTTGTGTCTGAATTAAGGGCGTTAAATAACTTTACCATATATGGTCCTATTTTTGGGAGAAAAGTTTGCTGGTAGTATTATAGGGTAAAGCCATCGGGTCCTGGTGCTTTCCCTGGTTTCATCTCTCCGACTGCCTTCTGCAGTCCTTCTGTCGTAATCTCTAGTTCTCCTTTTATCTCACTAGAAAGCTGGGGGAGTTGGGAGGCCGCAATGTACTCTTCCATCGCTGACCTTGAGGTTGACCAATTTTTTAGGTTATATAGGGAGGCATAGTAGTCTCTAAACTCCTGTGCTATTTTAGAGGGTAGAACTATCTTTTGACCCGAGGGAGATATGATTTGGGGTATATATATGGTTTGCTAATAGCTTCCCACATTTATTGCCCGATTCATAATGAAGCTTGCAGCAGTGCTGAAGTGCCGCTTTGGCTTTGTAATGCAGTAGGTCTACCGTTTGTCTTCTGAGAGATAGTAGGTTGGTCTCTAGGGAGGGGGTGGGTTTTTTTTGGTTTTGGGATTCTACCTCTTATATTTTATGAAGGAGTGTGAGAAGTTGTTTTTCTCTCTCTCTCTTTTAATATGTGCACCGTGCTTAATCAAGACTCCCCTTATAACTGTCTTGTGTGATTCCCATAGGATACCTGGGTCATAGTCTGGTTAGTCATTCGTGCGAAAGTAATGTGTCAGTTCGTTAGTAACATCCTTCAAAATGGCTGCATTTTGTAGCAGACTTTCATTTAGTCTCCAAAATCGATTTTTGATGGACGAGACCGTCGAGAGTGTGTATTGCATCGTGATGGGCGTGTGGTCGGACCACGTAATGTTACCTATAGCAGCGTCACTCACTGCTTCCAATTGATTGTGGGGGAGTAGGAAGAAATCTATTCTGGAATAGATTTTGTGTGGCGAGGAGTAAAAGGTATAGTTCCTTTCTCTAGAGTGATGTCTCCATATGTCTACTGATTGGGCTCTGTGTAGGTCTTGGATTACTCGTTTGTGGATGGCAGGGCGGATGAGGTGTCGGTCGAAGGTAACAGGGGGTTATTAAAGTCCCCCCCAGGATCATTTGACCTTCCGCAAATTCCCTGAGCCGGTCAAGTATGAGGTGGATGAATATGTCCTGTCTATCATTGGGCTATACACATTGGCAAATGTCACTTTTGTATCACCTATGTATTCCTTCAGGAACACATATCATCCATCCTTATCAATTAAGGTATCATAACATTTCCATGGTATCCTGCTAGATAGGAGGATAGATACTCATTTCGATTTAGCAACGGCATTAATAGCATGGTAGGACATGGGGTAGAAGAGGTTTCTAAGACATGGAGGCCTGTCTGCTCTAAATTGAGTTTCTTGTATAAATGCCACATCTACATGTGTTTGCGTAAGATCATTTAAAAGCATATTTATTTTCCCGGGTATGTTCAGACCCTTCGCATTCAGCGAAAAGATTTTAAGAGAGTCTATCGCTGCCAGAGTTAGGAATGGGGGGGTGAGAAATAAGGAAGTACGGGACTCGAGACACAGGAGGGGAGATTGGGGGTGGGAGGGGAGGAGAGGGGGGAGGTGTGGGGGGATAGGGGATGAGAGGGAAGGGAAGGGAAGGAGATAGGATGGGAGGGGAGGAAAGGGGAGGGGAGGGGAGGAAAGGGGAGGGGTGGGGAGGAAAGGGGGTGGGGAGGGGTAGGGAGAGGAAGAAGGGGGAGAGAGGTGGGGGGGAGAAGAGGAGTGGAGAAATGAGGAGAAGGGAGGAAAGGAGAGGGAAAGGAGGGAGGAGGAGAGAGAGGAAGGAGAGGTGAGGGAGGGAGGGTTAGGGAGAGAGAGAGAAAGAAGAGTAGATGAGCAGGTAAGAGAAAAGACTAGTATAAAAAGGGAGACAGAATGCCGTCTCTGCTCTTAACTAAATTAACAACAATGTGTATTAAAGCACTCCTCAGCTATGTGGTGTAGTGCTTCAGCCTATGTGGGGGAGGGGTTGGGCCGAGCCAAGGGGAACGTCCTCAGCTCCACCCCGTCCCCCCCGGCAAAAAAACACAATATACATCATGTATAAAAAAGAAAATGGTATCAAGTTATTATCATTAGCTTTTAACTGTGAAACACCCGTACAGTATGTGGATGCATGAGGGCCTAACAGGATGTATCTGATCCTTACAGTGCGGGATTCCCCTCTGGATTCTCTCCCTAACAGGGGACTGGTCGGATAAGGTACTACTGGTTGTCTCCTCGTGACTCGCGTGCCTAATTGTATCCATTCAAAGTTCCCTGGGTAGTTTAGAACAAAGGTAGGTGACCCTTAAATCCTCCATCAGTCATGTACTGTGATTCTAGCTCCATGCAGCTGGAGGAGGATCCAAAGAGCTGCAGGGTCAGTGTCTCCCACTCCCGTTCGGTACAGTCTCCCCCCTCCCCCCACCCCCCCAGACAACTCACGGAGGGTGAGGAGAAGGACAGACGACCCCCGCCGGCTCCGTGGCGCCCCGACAAAGAGGGGCCCTGGTTTTATATCAGAACCCCATCTTCTCCTAGCTGCATAGAGGCATAACATGTATGCCCCCATGTTTTAAGAGATATTCCCTAATGTCCTCTCTTTTTGACAGGTGCCAGAAAGAACACATCCTGTATATTTTTTTTAGTTTTTCTGTAGAAGGGCTACAAACTCTGTGAAAGCTAGTTACTGTCCTGTGCCCATTTGGCAGATTTCAATTTTACATGTTTATGAAAGAAAATCTCCCCACTTCTTCTTCGTCTTTTTGACTGGTAGGTGTGGCAAAAAAACCCCCCAGTCATGCACGAAGAAAACAAATACACTTTTCTAGTAGTGTGAAAAAAGTTTAGATTCCCATTAGGAATTTTTTGCTGATTGTGTCCCCATGAGGGGATTTCCTGCAACTTCCTCTCCAGTGGACAGATGACAGATTAAACAGGAAGGGGGCAGAGTTTGCATTTTAAAGTTGATGGAACAATGTCCTAACTGGCTCCTCAAACAGCATTTAAAATGTAGCAGAGAAGCTAACCCTTTCCTACATGGTCCAAAACTAAAGATAAATGTTTAGGTTGAAGTTGAACTTTAAGGACTGCCATTGCACTGCTATATTTGTGGTGATGTCATCTGTGACCCAAATACAGGCATCCGGGATTTATGAGATCCTAATCCCCTGATGACGTCACATCTGACTAAATGTATTTTAAAGCAGAGTTCCGCCTAAATAAAAAAAAGAATTAAAGGTCAGCAGCTACAAATCACTTTCAAAATAAAGACACTTACTTGTCCAGGGCATCCGCAATGTCTTCACTCGAAGCCGATCCATCCCCTCGGCTCTGGCTGAAGGTGGCGGCATTGCTAGTAAGGGAATCAGGAATCAGGAAGTGAAGGCTTGCGGCTTCACAGCCTGGTTCCCTACTGCACATGTGCAAGTCGAGCTGCATGTTCTGAGTGGTCCCTGTTGTCTTCTGGGACCTGCGTGTCTCCCAGAAGACAGCGGGGGCAGAGGAGGGGCCGGACATGGCGTAGACCGCTGTGGATACTGCGGAGATCTTTCGCCGGAAGTGGGAGCAAATACCTGTATTAGACAGGTATCTGCTCCCCCCGAAAGGTGCCAAATGTGACACCGGAGGGGGGGGGGAATCCAAACAGTGGAAGTTCCATTTTTGGGTGGAACACTGCTTTACGGAGCTAGGAAATACATCACCACCCATGCGTGCCGAATGTCGGCCATCCTTGATGTGGGCATCATAGAGATTGTGTGTACACATAGCTGTTTCGAGCTCTACATTTTTGTAAGCAGAAATTTGAACTAATAAATTTGCATGTTTTATGGTACTACAATATGGGAAGTGTGTTTACTTTTTACATGTACATTTGGAATGTTTAAATGATCATATATTGCTGCTTCTGGAGGAGGATTGCGGCAGTTGTTAAAGACGATCCAGGTGCCACCAGTTGTGGGATGTTTGTTCTAAATAGAACCCTACATCTAATGCTGTTTTGACTGCTCTATAATTTGAAGGTCAAAATCCTCCAGTAAGCCTCTATACACACAAGGGTAGTGTGCACTGGTGTGACTTTAGTGTTCACTCTTTGGATCTAGATCTCAGTCACTGAGAAGATTGGAATTTCCACCTGATTTGATCTATTGTAATTGGGACTTCTTTTCACACAAACTTTTACATATGAATTTCTCACTTTTTATTTATGTTTATTTAAGTTTTACTGGATTACCTATATTATGATTTTTTTACGATCACTTAATGTAATTAGTATTATTTATTACACTGATGTATTTTTATCATATCTGACATTACATTGACATTGCTATTTTTATAGAATATCATTTTTTTACGTGCTGCACTTTATTATATATTATTTTTGTGTGCCTAGTGTATAGGTATTTGTGACAGTTGCACGTTTGAATAGAGGATTAGTGCATATTTTTCTTCTTTCTTATCTTTATCAATAAACATACCGGGGCTGAGCAGGAGTCGTAATGACCAAACTGACACAGTGTCCTGTACCTCCAAGCAGGAAGGCGAAGCTGCTGTGTGTAACATAGCCACCAGGCATACACGCCCCCTGCAATGGGGAACAGGGGCACATCCAGCATCACATTATGAGTAGACAATGCTTTCTTTTCCAACATAACATTTTTTGAATTTTCAAAAGGGTGCATATTGCCAGGTTGTTCAAAGTATCAGTAATGCCCTGTACACACGGTCGGACATTGATCGGACATTCCGACATCAAAATCCATGGATTTTTTCCGACGGATGTTGGCTCAAACTTGTCTTGCATACACACGGTCACACAAAGTTGTCGGAAAAGCCGATCGTTCTAAACGCGGTGACGTAAAACACGTACGTCGGGACTATAAACGGGGCAGTAGCCAGTAGATTTTGTCTCTTAATTTATTCTGAGCATGCGTGGCACTTTGTGCGTCAGAATGGTGTACACACGATCGGAATTTCTGACAACGGATTTTGTTGTTGGAAAATTTTATAGCAAGCTCTTAAACTTTGTGTGTCGGAAATTCCGAAAATGTGTGATGGAGCCCACACATGGTCGGAATTTCCGACAACAAGGTCCTATCACACATTTTCCCTCAGAAAATCCGACTGTGTGTACAGGGCATAATAAATATTACAAGCTCACAATACAGAGTGCAGAATTTCAAGAAAATGACATATCCAGTAATAAAGTGTTATAGCCATGTCTGACATTCTTAAGTTAAAAAAGCCCACTGGATCATTCCCATGGCGAAGGTACCAATGCAGTGACAACAGTGACCAGAATGTCCAGGCTGTGTGGAGGAGTCCCTAGCTTTCCTTTCACAAGCAGAGACATTTAAATCTTAATTAAATGCCTTTTACTGGATTACACTATGGTCGCTTTTGTGTGTCAGAGGTCTGATTAAGCATGCATATCCCTGATGACAGAGAGGTGTGTCTGAAGCACCTTCTACAGTGCTGTGAAAAAGTATTTGCCCCTTCCTAATTTTTTATTTTTTTGCATTTCTCACACTTAAATGATTCAGATCACCAAACAAATTTTAATATTACACAAAGATAACCCAAGTAAATCCAAGATGCAGTTTTTAAATTATTATTTCATTTATTAAGGGAAAAAGCTGTTCAAACCTGCCTGGCCCTATGTGAAAAAGTAATTGCCCCCTCCCATCCTGAATCATGAATGAACTGTGATTAACCACAATTTTTGGAAAGCTGAGTTAAGCTGAGTTAAATTTCACTTGCCACACCCAGGCCTAATTACTGCCAGACCTGTTGAATCAAGAAATCACATAGATAGAAGATGTCTGACAAAGTGAAGCACGCTAACAGATCAAAAAAAGCCACACATCATGCCATATTCTAAAAAAACAGATTAGAAACAAAGTAATGTACACGTATCAGTCTTGGGAGGGTTTCAAAGCCATTTCTAAGGCTTTGGAACTCCAGTGAACCATGGGGAGAGCCAAATGGAGATAACTTGAAACAGTGGTGAACCTTCCCAGGAGTGGCCGGCCTACAAAAATTACTTCAAGAGCAAGATGACGACTCATCCAGGAGGTCATAAAGGAACCCAGAATAACATCTAAAGAACTGCAGGCCTCACTTGCCTTGGGTAAGATCAGTGTTCATGATTCAACATTAGGAAAGATATTGGGCAAAAATGGCATCCATGGGAGAGTTCCAAGGCCAAAGCCACTGCTGACCAAAAAGAACACAAAGGCTCATCTCATTTACCAAAAAACATCTTGATTATCCCCAAGACTTTCAGTCAACTAGTCTGTGGACTGATGAGACAAAAATTTAACTATTTGAAAGGTGGGCGTCCCATTACATCTGGCAAAAAACTAATACAGCATTTCATAACAAGAACATAATACCAACAATCAGACATGGTGGTGGTAGCGTGATGGTCTGGGGCTGCTTTGCAGCTTCAGGACATGGACGACTTACCTTAACCTCCTTAGCGGTAATCCCAAGTGTGGCTCGGGGTGGATTTTCAGTACCAAAAGCGGTAACCCCGAGCCACACTTGGGATTGCATTGCAGGATTCAGGCAAAGTTACTTACCTTGTCCTCAGAATCCTGCGATGTTGCCCCGCTGTGTGTGCGAGCTGTCCTCCGCCGGATCTGTCACAGTGCCGAGCTCCATTCCCTGTGAGCATTGCGACGCACGGGGACGGAGCACGGCGCCAAATTCAAAAAGTGAAAAACACAATACACATACAGTACACTGTAATCTTACAGATTACATTACTGTATCACATTTCACCTCCCTTTTGTCCCTAGTGGTCTGCCCAGTGCCCTGCATGCAGTTTTATATTATAAATACGGTTCTTTCTTCCTGGAAACTGGAGATTGTCCATAGCAACCAAAAAGCGTCCCTTTACATCAAAAGCAGTTTTAGACCAGCTAGAAAACAGCAATAATAAATTAGAATCACTTACAGAATTGAGTGATAGTGATTTGTGCGGAAATTCGTCATTAAACACTGAAAGTAATGACAGCGACAATTCTGCAACTGAGCAAATTTTTGTGTTTTTGATTTGATTACATTATTTAATAATTTTTATTATTATTATATTATTATTTGTTAAAATTATTTATAGTTATTTATTATATTATAATTTATGATTTCATGTTTCAAACTTTATCATACCCGGGATGTCTACTAGACTCTTGTTTGGACAGATTTAAGTGTGTTATTCCTAAGAATTACAGGCCTACAATATAAAATTCCAAATTTCCATGCAAAACATTATACCGCTTTGAGCATCTAAAATCTGAAATAATCATACCGCCAGGGAGGTTAATTGATGGAACCATGAATTCTGAGCTCTACCAGAAAATCCTTTAGGAGAATGTCCAGTCATCAGTTCATGACCTCAAGCTCAAGTGCACTTGGGTTATGCAGCAGGACAATGATCTGAAACACAACAGCAAGTCCACCTCCAAATGGTTCAAACAAAGCAAAATTTAGGTTTTGGAGTGGCCTAGTCAAAGCCCGGACTTAAATCCAGTTGAGATGCTGTATCATGACCTTACACAGGCTGTTCATGTTGGAAAATTCTCCAACGTGGCTGAATTAAAAAAATCTGCAAAGAAGAGTGGGCCAAAATTGCTCCACAGCAATGTGAAAGACTCATTGCCAGTTATCGCAATCGCTTGATTTCAATTGTTGCCGCCTAGCGTGGCACAACCAGTTATTAGGTTTAGGGGGCAATTACTTTTTCACATAAAGCCAGGCAGGTTTGGACAGCTTTTTTGCCTTAATAAATGAAACCATAATTTAAAAACTGCATTTTGTATTTATTTGGGTTATCTTTGTGTAATAATAAAATTTGTTTGATGATCTGAGTCATTTAAGTGTGACAAATATGCAAAAAAAAAAAATTAGAAAGGGGGAAAATACGTTTTAACAGCATTATATACCAAGGATTGATGTCCCATTTCATTCACTAAAGCCTATTTTGACCACCTTAATCCGGGTCAAAATTATTTAGTAAGCTTCCTATCTTTCAGCACGAAGTTAAGTGACCTTTCCTAGAGGGCTGTCCAGGGTATCTTCACACCTTTTTCTCGGGTGATATTTTCACTTATATTTGGACTGCTGTGCATTAGCTGGTTGAAAATATTGCTTCCATTGGTTCTGAAGGACTACTTCTGGGCTTAATCTTTTTTAAGTTTCTTTTGCGACTCTTACTACTCACATTATACGTGGAATGTTTCTTGGGACACAGCTGATCACAGATCAGAGTAAAGAGCCAATCACCATGTGACCAGCTGTGTCCAATCACAGCTGAACACAGTGTAAACAGTATTTGACGGTTATCGGCAGTCTTCTCCTCACGCTAACGGCACGTGAGGAGAGGAGAGCGGATAACCGGTAAATCCACAGAAGACATCTACACTGATAATCAGGGCACTGATTATCAGTGTTCTAATTATCAGTGCAACCCCAACAGTGCCCACAAGTGCTGCCTGTCAGTGGCCATCAGTAATGCCTGTCAGTGCCCATCAGTGCCGCCTATCAGTGCCCATCAGTGCGGCCTCATCAGTGCGCCCTCATCAATGCCCATCACTGTCATCTCATCAGTGCTCATCACTGCAGACTATAAGTGCCCATTAGTGCAGCCTCATCAGCGCGCATCAATGAAGGCGAAAAGTTACTTATTTAGAACATTGTATAACAGAAACAAAGAAAAAAAAATTCAGTTTTTTTTTGTTTGTTTAAAAAAAATTAAAAACACAGTGGTGATTAAATACAAAAAAAAAGCTCTATCTATCTTAAAACAATTATAAGAATTTTGTTTAGGTACAGTGTTGCATGAAAATTGGCCTGGGCAGGAAGGGGGTGAAAGTGCCCAGTAGGCAAGTGGTTAAACATAAAAGTGACTGGTGCCCATTTTTGTCTACACTGTCCACCACCCACCATGCCTAGCAACCTGCACCCTGAGGTGAAATGTCAGCCCTCCTTGATGCCAGGGATTGGGGGGTTACACAAGATAGGGCCACCAGCTAGGACACTTGCGTTAAGTGATGCAGTAGAGTGCTATGAACAAAAGGCATCTTCAAGAACAGAGGGTCAGCAACAAGTTACCAAGCACCCAAAACTTAAAGTGGAGTTCCACCCACTTTTACAACTCTTCAGCATCCCTCACTAAACTGTGCACTGTAAACGAATCGGATATTTTTTTTATTTGTTTTCTCAGCACCTACTGTATATCTGCTGTATTAATTTTTCACTTCCTCCTCCCTGGCCGTGGCCCATCGCATAATTTCCTGTTTGCAATGCCTTCTGGGAAGGGGCGGCAACTTCCTCTGACACTGCTGTTGCTATGGAAACCTGACCTGAAACCTATTACACTGCTTGTGCTGCACTGAGCATGTGCGAGATCTGCAAGGATGAGATCCAGGAAGAAATACAGTCTGGCTTTAGATGCCCACACTTAAGATGGCCACGGCCTGCTGTAAGTTTATAAAATAACAAACTACTGCTATAAACTAACAAAGCAGACCTTAGTTTACAGACTAACTTTACTAGAATACATTAAGCTTGTGTATTATAGGGGTACTTTTATTTAAAAAGTATAATTTCAGCCGGAACACCACTTTAAGCCTTAATGACATAAAATAAAAAATCTAACAAAACCCTCCAAATTTGTGAATGAGAAACTGGCTTTTAATAAAATTAATCTGACCTGGATCACAGAGGACTAAGAAAAGCCGACTGATAAAATCAATACAATTTTATTTTAAATACAGTATATATATATATATATATATATATATATATATATATATATATATATATATATATAAAACTAAGAAAAAACAAATAGGTTGGTTGTGGTGCATCTGGGTTGAAGGTGTGTGTTTTTTGTTTAGTTTTTTTTGGGTTTTTTTTGGGTGCACAGTGTTTTACTTTTTTTTTTTAAAGAATGCCTTGAAGTGCTGTGAACAAGGCAGCTATAATTGCCTGATGTGCTCTTATCACCCCAAATAAGCAGCTAAAGTTGTAACTGCCACTCATCAAGTGCCAACTATGCTAACCTTTCCAACCCCTGTGCTCCATTCACTTCTCACAATGAAAAGCGCTCTAAAAATGGAGGATAAACAGATGAATAAAAGACCCACCTCCTCTATTCATAGAGCTCTTTTAATTATGGGAACCGATAGTACAGCTTCTATGAATGGAGCATGAGGGTTGAAAGAAGGGGCAAAGTTGGCACTTTATGAGTGCCTGTCACAGCTGCAGCCGTTCATATTAACCCTCGTAGCACTGGAAGATTATTGCTGCAGAGGTATCCGGAAGAAGAGAACTTTAGATTTCAAACACAGCAGCCACCAGCACATGGGGCATATGGCATTCATGGTAAATACCATCCCTGCTGCCATTTTTTTTTTAAGTAAAACTTTATTTATTTATCATTACAGGTACTTACGGTATATAGCGCTGTCAATTTATGCAGCCCTTAACATATAATATTACACATTCACATCAGTCCCTGCCCTCAAGGAGCTTACACTCTAAGGTGAACTTCAGTATTAACTTCATTTGATATTAATGGTAATATAATGATGCATTTATAAATACAGTATACTACATACTACCCCTGTGTAGTGTGTGTGTATTTAAAGAATATATGTGCCTTTGTCCTAGCCAAGGTTTTTCCCTAAGTAATAGATAGAGATAAAAAATGAAACCGAAAACTTCACATTTTATAAATAATATTCACATAATAGAGCTAAATGGTCATTTCTGTAATTATAATTTTAATGCTATCTCTAACCTTTGCAAATTTGTAAAGCTAGCATGATGAGCTTTTAATAATGGAGTATTGTGCTGCTTTAAATGTGATTGGTCACGTTCATAATATTACATCCTCTGCACAGTGCACCGTTTAATTACACAGAATTCAGAGGCTTACTACGCACTGCTTGGGGAACAGGGGAGGAGACCTTGAAAATGTTGTTTGTTATAAGCAAATGTAACGACAATGTAATATCTTAGACAGTGCAAGCAAACATTTTCAGCTTCACCTTGAAGCAAACAGAATGAGCAAAATGTGACACTATATATATATATATATATATATATATATATATATATATATATATATATATATATAATTTTTTTTAACACCCTAGAAAACAAAATGGCGGTCGTTGCAATACTTTCTGTCACACCGTATTTGCGCAGCGGTCTTACAAGCGCCCTTTTTTTGTATAAAATACACTTTTTTGCATGAAAAAATAAGACAACAGTAAAGTTAGCCCAATTTTTTTTAGATTGTGAAAGATAATGTTTCACAGAGTTAATTGATACCCAACATGTCACGCTTCAAAATTGCGCCCGCTCGTGGAATAGCGACACACTTTTACCCTTAAAAATCTCCATAGGCGACGTTTAAAAAAATTCTACAGGTTGCATGTTTTGAGTTACAGGGGAGGTCTAGGGCTAAAATTATTTCTCTCACTCTAACGATCGCGGTGATACCTCACATGTGTGGTTCAAACACCATTTTCATATGCGAGCGTTACTCACGTTCGCTTCTGCACGCGAGCTTGGCGGGACGGGGCATGTTAAACATTTTTTTTCTTATTTATTTTACTTTTTATTTTTTATGTCTACACTGTTCTTTTAAAAAAAAAATTGTGTCACTTTTATTAAATAAATAATAATAATAATAATAATTTATTGAATGCAGGGTCCTGGGTTTAGTAACACATTAACTTCCCTTGCATCTCATTCCCTGTACAGTCCTCTTGCTAAACTCAGCCACAAGGTTCAGAGTGGGAAACAAAATAAGCAAAGATTGTGAGGCTTGATTCTGCTGTCCTAACTCCTAAGCATTGACCCCACAATGTCCTAGGCACTGACCTACAAGTTCAATTATGTTAACAATTATGGCAATAGGTTAACTAAGTTGTAACTAAATGATTTCCATTGAGTTTTCAAAGATGTATAAGCCCACTCTGACACTAGCACGAGTATAAGTAGATAGCACACCAAGTAGTTAAATACAATAAATATTACTGTGCAGGTTTAAGCTTCCATATCATTAGGTCAACAATAACGCACATTCTTAAATAACACGCTAGAAAATAAAGCCACTCGTACACATCTAACTGACACAATTTCAGTTCTTTCCCAGTGTTTCGTTATTGTAAGAACTGAGAAAGTGAACCATTAGTTTAATCCATAAATCTTCATTTTAGACAGCAACAGAAATGTCAGATGTTATAGCCTCTAAGCTCCGGAAACAAAGTTACTGTCATTTAGTATTTTTTAAATAATCTTCTTGGATTTTTTCTTCAAATAACCCACTAGATTTGCGCTTAAAACCCGGGTTACGTAAGCTGGGAAGTGCCCTCCAAAGACATAATTCGGAACTCATACATTGCAAGTTTGCATAATGCATTGTCAGCCTAGTAACCCAGAAAGTCGTATTAAATTGCATAATGCTTCATGTTATACGGATTTTGAATTGTATTCAAGAGATTTTGCAACATGTAGTTTGAGATACATTCAGTTCCTTTATTAATTCACTATCATAACCCCTCTGTCACCAGTAGTAATCACTTTTATATATGTACAGTATAATAGCAATAATCCAGACTAAATCACAGGATGGTATAATGTTAATCTTAGACTAAGTACTGTATACACATATCATTTTTTCTTTCGTTTAACCATCGGGTTGAACAAAAATAACGTCATAGATCGCTCTCGCTGTGCTATTGTATTCTAATAGTAGGGACTCCTCACCCCCACAATCAGAATACACAGATTAGCACTGCAGCCATTGACTGTACAACAAAAGCCAGTAGATCCTGCTGAACCAGCCACGTTTTGGTACGTGTATACCCAGCTTTAAATTGCCTAATAAATAAAAGCAAAGATATAGGGGAATAGCCGTGGGATGCTAACACTATCTTATTTAGAAATCCAGTCCACCAGTAACTAAAATTTTAGTTTTTGGTAGATGCTAGGAAGTTCCACAAATTGACAATGCCATATTTTACATTTACTAAAGGTCCTATCAAAAACTTCAGCTAAATATACCGCAGTCAATATGTATAAAATTTCTTTTCAGAACCAGCATTCAGCTTTGGGTGGCTGCACTTTACATGCTAACAGCTCTGGGGTTTTTTTTTTTAGGTGTCGGAGTGACTTTAATAAAAGGTTATAATGAAAAACATACAATGAAGGGAAAAATAGAAAAATATAGAGCATTTATTCATGAATTAAAATTTCATTAACCTCCCCAATGGGAGATGGTAATTATGATACTGATAACGTGACAAATATCCAGAGGCTACAGTGTCAAATAGTCTCCAGATATGGCAACACACAGCACAAGACAACAAACACAAAACACTACAATTAAACAAATAAATAATAGTCCGGACGCCAGAAATCTATGCGTGGATGTCCATGCCGCAATTAATATGTCGTATATGCATTAAATAATGAACAAAATTATGGCGTGGGTGTCCACGCAGGGGTCCCTGGAAGACGTGAACCCACAAGGTACTGATGGAAAAAAGGGGGAGGGAAGGAATTGATCTAATTATCAGCCTGGGAATTCAAATAGCTGTAACTGGAAAAACAAAAATGGATATAGTCTTCTCGATTATAGTAGAAGGTAAAATCTGTAAAAATAAATTTGTATTGAGGAAACAATTTGCAACAATGTTGCTGGTGTGGATATATAATCCAGATTAATTCCTGAAAGATGGCTGTAGGGTATCCTATATGTTTGCAAGAAGAACCCAGGAGGTGTGACCAATGATATTGTGGAGCGAATTGACTACTTGTAATGGACTAAATTGTTGCTGTGTCCTGATTTTGATCCAACAAAAATGGCATGATCTGAATTCTAGTCCTTGACACATATACAGGCATACCCCACTTTTAAGTACACAATGGGGTTTATTTACTAAAGCTGGAAAGTGCAAAATCAGGCTCACTTCTGCATAGAAAGCAACGAGCTTCCAAGTTTTATTACCAAAGCATAATTGAACAAGCTGGGGTTAGAAGCTCATTGGTTTCTATGCAGCAGTGAGCCTGATTTTGCACTTTCCAGC
This sequence comes from Lithobates clamitans, assembly GCA_037952925.1. NCBI lineage: Eukaryota > Metazoa > Chordata > Amphibia > Anura > Ranidae > Lithobates > Lithobates clamitans. The sequence continues at coordinate 15,011,197 of JBBGZY010000438.1, forward strand.
ATTAGTAAATAAACCCCATTGTGTACTTAAAAGTGGGGTATGCCTGTATTGTGTTAACTGATCAGGTTAAATAGACTGTTACTATTCCCCCATGCCCAGCATGATATTTATGGCTGTATTAGATATAAGGAGCCGGCCATATGATACCCGTCTGTAGAGATGCTCTTCACGATAGGTCAGCTCTTAAAAACTGACTCATATGATATATCCATACACTCTACAGTTGTCCCTCATTACAATCGCTAACAGCGCATATATCCCTTCCAAAATTCAAAATTTTCCATGCTGTGTTACAGCTGCCAGGCTACCAGGCTCCCTCGCTCGTCGTGGGCTCACTTCTGTGACTTGATGGAACAGAGAGGCGTCACGTGACGCTGATGACGTCAATGCGTTTTGCAAGGATGAATGACGTAGCTTCGTCTGGACATTGATTTTCCAATTACAGCTATTTGAATTCCCAGGCTGATAATTGGATCAATTCCTTCCCTCCCCCTTTTGTCGATCAGTACCTTGTGGGTTTGAGTCTTCCAGGGACCCCTGCTTGGATACCCACGCCATAATTTTTTTCATTATTTAATGCATATATGACATATTAGTCACGGAATGGACATCTACGCATAGAATTCTGGCATCCGGACGATTGTTTATTTGTTTAATTGTAGTGTTTTGTGTTTGTTGCCTTGTGCTGTGTGTTACCATATCTGGAGACTATTTGACCCAGTAGCCTCTGGATATATGTCACGTTATCAGTGTCATAATTACCATCTCCCATTGGGGAGGTTAATGACATTTTAATTCATTAATAAATGTTCTATATTTTTCTATTTTTCCCTACATTGTATGCTGTGTCACTCATTTGGTCCTCTGGTTCCTTACAATCTTGATAAGGACAACCCCATTTTTTGATGTATATGCAGTTTTCTTGACTAGAGTGACGCTACCGACACTTGGTAAACAATGTTATGTGGATATTAGTGTGTTAATACACATAAATTAAGGCCCTTGTTCTTTTTTTTTTTTGGTTAATATAATGAAAAATAGTCTGGATTTTGCAATGTTTGGAGCAAGTGCAAGAAATGCATTAGCTCTACCCAGCTGTTTTTTTTACTAAACTACTCAAACTCCCCGACTCTCCTCATCTCCCAACATAGACACCAATTATTACGTAGTACAAGATAAGAACTAGAAGAGCTAATAAGACTCCTTGAGACAGCACATGAAATGGGCACGATAGATAGATAGATAGATAGATAGATAGATAGATAGATAGATAGATAGATAGATAGATAGATAGATAGATAGATAGATAGATAGATAGATAGATAGATAGATAGATAGATAGATAGATAGATAGATAGATAGATAGATAGAAAATCATGACACAGGTGTTAGTTTGAGCTGAGTTACTTAGGAGAAATAAATGGGCTCGGACAGCCCTGCTGAGATTGTCTCTACATAGATACATTGTAAGTAAGAGAAAGGAACAATGCATAACTATATTCTGCTGGAGTGGTTTTGTGCCAACAGATATATATATATATATATATATATATATATATATATATATATATATATAATAGAATGTTGTATTGTATAGTCTGGGCTAGGATGGCAGACAATGTGGTGGATAGGAGATACTTGTCACTCAGAATGCTGACAGTGGCAGTACGACGAGCCGAGAAAAATTAAGTTCAATAGCCAGTGCAGCTCTTCTGCTTGATTCAGAGCATGTGTGGACTTTTGTGCGTTGGAATTGTGTACACACGCTCGGACAACAAGTTTTGTTATCGGAAAATTTGAGAACCTGCTCTCAAACATTTATTGGCGGAAATTCCGACAACAAATGTTCTATGAAGAATACACACGGTTGGACTTTCCAACAACAAGCTCACATCCAACATTTGTTGTCGGAAAATCCTATCGTGTGTACAGGGCATTACTGTGTCTTTTGTTGCCAAAATTAATACAAGACTGGACTTATTTTCGGGGAAACACGGTATGTGTGTATGTGTTTTTCTATCTGTTCCTGGAAAAGTTTCTACTATATATTTGCAACTCTCTATTCCGGTTTGCTCTTTAATCCGACATTAGGGTTGAAAAAGACAGATATTGTGAGGGTTTTTTGACTTAATTAATACAACTTAAAGAAAAACTATCACTAGAGGAAAGGAATGGTTAACCCCCCCCCCCCCCCCCCATGGAATCTTATGCACTTATCCCCATGTCTATGTGTGCATAGACTGCTGAGCTGTGGTGTCAGATAGTTAGCCCTGCTCACCTAACTAGCTATCAGACAACATTGATGAAAGGAGGTAGATTTCTGAGTGATAGCCCATAAGTGGAGGGGGTGTGACAGGCAGTACACACAGCGCATGCACAGTTTCTGCCCCGGCCTCCTCCTTGATATGACTGATTTCTGATTGGGACTCTAAAACAAAGTTAATACTGCAGCTGCAGGAACAGATTCACAGGACTCAATCACTGTGTTTAAAATGTCCGTTCGGTGAAAAATGTATTATTACATGTTATTTTATACATAGATAAGAAAGGGGTGGTGTGAGATGTTTTTAAAAGCTAACAAATAGAAATATGTTATTAAAAGCTAACAAATAGAAATATATTATTAAAAACTAGCGAATAGAACAATTGCAAAAGTAAAACCTTGAAAAGGGAGGGGGGAGTAGAGAGCGTTTAGTAGGAGAAGTGTCTGTGTGTTAGGTGAAGGTTATAGAACACATTTCAACAGTGAGAACAAAATGGATTCTCTTGTGCTTAAATGAACAGTACAATGAATGTCCATGTCATTTCCCCCCTTTTGTTTATTTGACACCATTCTTCTCCGCGTTACGTTCAGCCGATTGCTGGTAACTCCTGTTACATTGGCGCAGAGAGACGGCGTCCTGTTCAGCTCTCTCCTAGCTTTCTCACAATAATGGGTTCATCAGGGCTGGTGGTACATTTGTTGGTACAGCGGGTAGTCACACAGAGGCATAGCCTGATGAGGAAGTAAATAACAAACATGAGAAATAGGAACATCACAATGTAAGCGCCTAGTTTCTGTAACCATGTTGCTATGCCATATAAAAAATCACCAAAACCTCCTAAACCCTGAAAGGGGTTCCATCCATCTTTAGCAATATCTCTGGCCTTATTCTGTAGTTCTCTTATCTTAGCAAGATGCCCTTTAATAATGTCCTCATTATTATTATTATATATACAACAGTCAGTACGAAATATCTTTCACACATCCCACCTTGAGCTGCAGTGAGATAATTTAGCGTTAATCTGTGCTCTAATACTACTTTTTTAAGCTGAGCCATTTCTTCATTTAATAAACCTATATCAGTGGTAGTAAGGTTAATAATCTCATCTACAATTCTAGTGTAATTATTTAGTCTTTTCATTGCTTCAATTCCCCATCCTGTCCAGGAAGGGAACCATGACCATGCCATGTCACCTTCAGTGAACAGCTCTCTTTTGAACACTAAGGGGTATTCTGGACTTTGATCTGGTCGCACTGTATCTTTGCGAACAGCCAAAGCAGGTACTAACTTCCCAATGTAACATGTACCTGTAACATTAGTAGGAAGCCAGGCGTAAGCTTTATTTCCACATATATAATATAACCCTCTACGTATGGACGGTATGCCTGCTCCTAAAAAACTGGAAGCAATAACATGGAATCTCAGGAAACCGATAATTTCACATATTGGGAACTGTGAGCAATTTGTACTATAAAGCGATCTATTTAGTTCTGGATCTGGGATATAATAATATTGACCATAGTTTCCTCCATAAACTGTAATTTTTGCTCCGCTGCAAACTGAATTGCCCAACCGTGTACATTTAGTGTTAAACGGGCATGTAATGTTTAAACAAATCTGTGGAGTGTTTATCTGTTTTGAAACCATCAAAGTTACTGATCTGTGCTCATTAGCTGTGGAGACGATGTATGAGCCATTTATTCTGGTCCTGTTTAGATCAGTGAAATTGAGAGGCATTGCTATCATGGGTTTTGTTCCTGTATGGGGATGTAAGTGAGAACACACCCAGCAGTTACTAGCGTTCAGGGGCGGACTGACCAGTCGGTCCATTCGGACGTGGACCGAGGGCCCGACCGCTGAAGGGGGCCCGTCAGCGCCACCTGCTGGAACCAGCTTGGGGTCCAGGGACAAAAAACTTGCGGCCGCGGGCCCCCGGCGACAATCTGTGCTGCCTCGGAGGGTGAGGGGTGAGGGCGAGCGTCACTGGGTCACATAGAGCAGTGATTTCCTTTTTACCCAGCGTCTGCTGTCATCGGATGTCCCGCCTCCTGCACTGGCTCTTTTGATAGACATCACACAGGAGGCGGGACATCTGATGACAACGGACGCTGGGTAAAAGGGAGATCCCCGCTCTGTGTTACCTGGTGGCTCTCCTCTCTAACCCCCATACACCGATCAGACTGCATGGAGGGGACACTGGTGAGGCTGCATGGAGGGGACACTGATCAGGCTGCATGGAGGGGCCACTGGTGAGGCTGCATGGAGGGGACACTGATCAGGCTGCATGGAGGGGACACTGGTGAGGCTGCATGGAGGGGACACTGGTGAGGCTGCATGGAGGGGACACTGACGAGGTTGCATGGAGGGGACACTGGCAAGGCTGCATGGAGGGGACACTGATCAGGCTGCATGGAGGGGACACTGATCAGGCTGCATGGAGGGGACACTGGTGAGGCTGCATGGAGGGGACACTTATCAGGCTGCATGGAGGGGACACTGGTGAGGCTGCATGGAGGGGACACTGATCAGACTGCATGGAGGGGACACTGGTGAGGCTGCATGGAGGGGACACTTATCAGGCTGCATGGAGGGGACACTGGTGAGGCTGCATGGAGGGGACACTGATCAGACTGCATGGAGGGGACACTGGTGAGGCTGCATGGAGGGGACACTGATCAGACTGCATACAGGGGCCACTGGTGAGGCTGCATGGAGGGGACACTGATCAGGCTGCATGGAGGGGACACTGGTGAGGCTGCATGGAGGGGACACTGATCAGGCTGCATGGAGGGGACACTGGTGAGGCTGCATGGAGGGGACACTGGTGAGGCTGCATGGAGGGGACACTGACGAGGTTGCATGGAGGGGACACTGGCAAGGCTGCATGGAGGGGACACTGATCAGGCTGCATGGAGGGGACACTGGTGAGGCTGCATGGAGGGGACACTGGTGAGGCTGCATGGAGGGGACACTGACGAGGCTGCATGGAGGGGACACTGGCAAGGCTGCATGGAGGGGACACTAGTGAGGCTACACAGAGGGGCCACTGGTGAGGCTGCACAGAGGGGCCACTGGTGAGGCTGCACAGAGGGGCCACTGGTGAGGCTGCATGGAGGGGCCACTGGTGAGGCTGCATGGAGGGGCCACTGGTGAGGCTGCATGGAGGGGGCACTGTGAGGCTGCATGGAGGGGGCACTGGTGAGGCTGCATGGAGGGGGCACTGGTGAGGCTGCACTGAGGGGACACTGGCGAGGCTGCATTGATGGACACTGATGAGGCTGCATTGATGGGCGCTATTTCTAACATAGACTCTCAAATGGACACAGAGTGGACATGCACACCACGTCATTATGTGTTGCACCGCGCGCATCCGTGCACTGGGCCTGCTGCAAACCTCCTAGTTCTACTGTCCCGTATAGGGCAAAGGCGGCCGACTCCCTCCAAGTCTCTCCCTCGCCTCGGCAAACAGTGCCCGGTACGGTGGAACGAGGAGAGGACACATCAGCCAGCCACAGCAGGGCCAGGGCACCAGCCAACTGTAACCCACCCACCCACGGTGACGCACCCACACCAGGGAGCCAGCCAGCCACAGCAGGGTGCCAGCCACAGAGGACGCGGGAGCCAGCCAGCCACAGAGGACGCAGGAGCCAGCCAGCCACAGAGAACGCAGGAGCCAGCCACCGAGGACGATGGAGCCGGCCATCCACGGCAGGGTGCCAGCCACGGAGGAAGCGGGAGCCAGCCACAGAGGACGCAGGAGCCAGCCAGCCAGGCACAGAGGACGCGGGAACCAGCCACAGCTACAGTAGCCATAGTTAAGGTAAGAGGAGAGCTACTCGGTGCCAATTTTATTTCTACTTTGTGAGAGGTTGGGGCAGGGGTGAGAGTCATGGCACAAGGAGGGGGTCCAGTGAGGACCAGAGTAAATGAAGGTGTTCACTGTACACTCTGTTAGAAAGAGGCCCCCCTCTAGGTCCCATTATACTCCTTTGTAGTCTCTAATGGGTCCTGGAAGGGGATCTCTCTCTAACAGAGACTCTCTAATGGACACTGTTAGAGAGAGACCTCCCTCCAGGTTCCATTTTAAAAAAGGCAGAAATTGTACTTTGTGCAAAATGTAGAGGCGGGATCAGGGGTGGGCCATGGGCGGGGTCAGAGGTGGACCATGAGCTGGGCCTGACAGGGGGCCCTTGCTTTATTTGGTCCGGGGGCCCTGGGTGTTGTCAGTCCGCCCCTGCTAGCGTTGCTATGGGTTGCATACAATTTTAACATTTGGATGAAAGGGTTATTTTTCCATGTCTCAGTTCTCACAAACAACAAAAAGAAAAGAAACATTATCATCTTTTTTTCAAAGGATATCATCACTTCAGGATTTTCTTGCAGTGACTGGCATGAATCCAGGTGGGCTTTCCTTCCAACTTGACAGCAGAACCGGTTGTCAAAAGCACCAAATGTGGTCCGTCAAATTTTGGTTCTAGTGGCTTTCTGACGTGTCGCTTGACCACCACCCAGTCACCTGGTTGGATTCTGTGAATACCTGAAACAGAATCTGGGTCGGGGATAGATTTGTAAACACCTTCATGTATTTTATTCAATGTTCTTTGCAAAATCTGAACATATTCTAACAGATTAGAGTGAGAAGCCTGCAACTGTTGGGGAAAATATAGCCCTGTTTTGGGTGGCCCTCCAAATAAAATCTCATAGGGGGACAGCCCATGTGGTTGTTTAGGGGTAGTTCGTACAGAATATAGGGCTAATGGCAAAGCTTCCACCCATCCTTTTCCTGTATCTGCTTTAATTTTTGCACATCTGTTTTTCAAAATTCCATTAAGTCTCTCAACTTTACCACTACTTTGTGGATGATAAGGTGTATAGAAAGCTTGCTGTATGTGAAGTGCTTCCATTACCTCTTTCATTACTTCCCCAGTAAAATGGGTTCCTCTGTCACTCTCAATAGTTTCAGGAACTCCATATCTACAAACTATTTCATTCAAAATTTGCTTTGCTGTTGTTTTTGCATTTGCTTTGGCTACTGGCCAGCTCTCGGGCCAACCTGAAAACATGTCAACACACACTAAAGCAAACTCATAGGTGCCTATTCTGGGCATCTGAATGTAGTCTATTTGAATTCTTTGGAAAGGGAAATCTGGCTTTGGAGAATGCCTTTGGGGAACATGAACAGGCCTCCCTGCATTGTACAGAGCACAAGTGAGACATGAAGCACAAAACCTGGCTGCAAATGCACTAAATCCAGGTGCTATCCAATAGCAGTCAGTAAGTGCCACCATGGCGCCCTTAGCAAGATGACTGACGCCATGTGCCAGCTGTGCTAAAACTGGGTACAAACTCCTGGGTAGACACCACCTGTTGTCAGCGCTCCACAGACCCTGCTGATTTTGGGTAGCATTACATTTGATCCACTTATCCTTCTCTTCATCAGGGGCCTGGTTCTGCAACTGAATTAGAGTTTCTACATCCCACTGCTCTTGATGAGGGGAATCTGTCCCCGCTACCTGGGCGACCCCTACAGTGGGTGTGACTCCAAATGCCATAAGGGCAGCATCCTTTGCCGCTTGGTCCGCTAAAGCATTTCCTCTGGCTGTCATGTCACTTCCCCTTGCATGCCCTTTTACTTTCAAGATGGCAACTTCTGCTGGTTTCTGAAAGGCCTCAAATAGCCGCTCTATGAGTTTTGCATGTCTCACTGGCTTCCCTGCACTAGTCAGAAAGTGCCGTGCTTTCCAGATAGGCCCAAAATCGTGGGCTATTCCAAATGCATATCTGCTGTCAGTGTAAACATTTCCGATTTGATTCTCTAGGAGATGACATGCTTTGATTACAGCATACAACTCCGCTTCCTGTGCTGACATCTGGGGTATCAATGCTTCCTGATGTAAAATGGTGTCTGTAGTGGTTACAGCAAACCCTGTGTGTGGCTGACCATCATCAGTGTAAAATCTGGAACCATCTACGAATAAGTGTGTGTCACAATCTGATAAGGGCTCATCTTTTGCTGGTGTGACAGAGGCCCTTTCTACCTCCATAAGAGCCATACAATCATGAGAAAAACTCTCAGGTTCTACATCAGTACCATTTGTTGCATCTTCCTCATCAATTATAGGAAGAAGAGTAGCCGGATTTAAAGTAACACATCGTTTGATTGTTAAATTCGATGGAGCAAAAAGAGCAGACTGGTACTTGTCAAATCTACTGGCAGACACATGTCTAGTATTTACTTGATTCATGATTTCCTGCACTGCATGTGGCACATACAGGATCAGAGCAGAATCTAGTACAAGCTCCGTTACTTTGTCTAGCAGCAAAATGCAGGCTGCTATGGCTCGCATACAACTGGGGGAGCCTTTGATGACAGGGTCTAATGAGGCTGATACATACATCACAGGCCTCTGTTTGTCTCCATGTAGCTGGGTGAGTACACCTGCAGCAAATCCATTGACTTCATGACAGAACAACGAGAAAGTCTTAGTATAGTCAGGAAGTCCAATGGCGGGAGCTTCAGACAAAATTTTAATAAGCTCCTTCATCTGCAATTCATTGTCCCATGTGAGTTTGAAAGGGTTTCTAGTGGTAGCCTCATATAGAGGAGCCATAAGTTCTGATGCATTTGGAATCCAGTCCCTACAATGTCCCACTAACCCCAGGAAGGCAAGTAGTTGCCGGACATTTCTTGGCTTTTCAAAGTTTTGTAGAGTTTTAACTCGATCTGGGGTTAGGTGACGGATTCCATGTGAAATGCAGTGACCCAGGAAGATCACTTTCTCTTGGCAGTATTGTAGCTTATCTTTGCTAACTTTGTTGTTACTGTTATAGAGAAACAGGAGAAGGCTTACTGTTTCTCTGCTACAAATGTCCTTTGTATCAGAACAAATAAGCAAATCGTCTATGTACTGAAGCAAAACAGTGTTTGGGTGTGAGGGGGACCATTGGTCCAATACTTGCTTTAACGCAGTATTATATTCAGAGGGGCTACTCACACAGCCTTGGGGCAATCTTGTCCATGCTAACTTTTGGGCATCATGGGTAAATGAAAAAAGGTTCCAGCAATCTGGGTGCAGGGGCACCGAAAAGAAAGCATTTGCAAGATCAATCACTGTAAAGCAGGTGCTGGAGGCAGGTATTCCACTTAGTAAAGTGCGGGGGTTGGGCACGATCCGGGTATCTGCCTCTATTATATTGTTAATGGCTCTCAAATCATGCACCATGCGATATGTCACCTGCCCACCCTTCTTGTCTGGCTTCTTTGCAATTGGGAACAGGGGTGTATTGACCTGGGACTTAATTGGTACAACAACCCCTGCTGCTTTCAGTTGAGTGATTTGATCCTTTATCCCCTCAGTCTGAGCAATACTCAGTGGGTACTGTTTAATCTGTGGGAGATGGGCTCCTGGTTTAATTTTTATCATGACTGGGGTGCAATCCAGCAGACCTACATCATATTTGCTGGTGGCCCATAATTTAGTGGGAATCACTTTCAATTCTGGTGGAAATGGCAGAATGGAGTCTTGGATTAAAAATACTCCACAGGCAGAATTTAAAACTTCTCCTGATAGACTACTGACCACTTGGACTCCTGTAGGAGTGTAGTCTATGTTTGCTAAAATTTGGTTCAAAATGTCAGCTCCCAAAAGTTTGGTAGGAACTGTGTCTGAAACTAACACTTTAGTGACAATTTCTGTTTGCTGTCCTAGCCTGAGTTTAAGTGGCTTGGACTCAACCAAATCAGTAGAGGTCCCGGTTAGGCCAACACCAGAGATAACATTTGTAGATAATAATCCTGGAGGTAAGTCCTCTATATTAAAAACACTTTGGCTTGCACCAGTATCAATTAAACAGGTTAATTCTGTTTCTCCTCCAGGATAGGGGAGTTCTTGTAAAAATACTTTTACTCTGGCCTCGGGACCATTGTCTCCCCTATTTAACATGATTGATACTGGCATGCCATTTTCCTATGCCTGATCCACTGCTTTTGGCAGAGAACTGGGATCAGCATGAGGGGCCTCTAAGCTCTTTCCTAGTCTACGGTCAAGAAGATGGCAGAATTTGGCTATGTGTCCTTCCCCATCACAATTGTAGCATATAATTGGTCCCCGATTGCCATGATTTCTGATATTGCCTTTGCCTCTTCCTCTTCCTTTTCCTCTCTGCTTCCCCATGTACATTACATTGGGTTTGCTATCTTTTTGGTTAATCCTGTTTTCTATGGATAACAGGATAGGCAGGACGTCTCGAATAGACATATTGCCTGCCTCAGGCCTTGCTGTGAACAACTTTTCTTTCAACTGGGGTATTAAACCATCAAGAAACCTTTGTTTCACCAGCTGTGTAGATGGACTTGCAGTTTCTCCCGCCTTCTCTTCCTCTATTTTGATGCCTGCTTCCTCAGCCATATCACTTAACCGCCTCCAATAAGCCCCTGCTGCTTCCTCTTTCCCTTGCTTAGCATTCATAAATTCAGCATGTCTGGTTTGTCCATATATTTGGGGCAATTTTTCCTTCAATTTCTCACAAACCTCCCGTCCACTAACCATCTTACCTAGATTTTTGACGTCTACACCACATTCTTTAAGTATATAGCCAGACATGTTGCTTCCCACTGCTTTAATAAGAAGCTGATGAATGTCAGTAGCAGAAGCCTCATATGCTTCCTGTGCAGCACTAAGTTTGTTTGCAAACTCAATTGGATTCTTTCTAGGATCTCCCAATCCCTCTAATATGGCTCTCATATCTTGGGGACTAAAAGGTACATGCCATTTAATTTGAGACTTACTGTCAACAGCATCACCTTCAAAAACTAATTGGGTTCTGACAGGATAAACTGCAACAGATTTCTCTATGCCAGGGGCAGAAGGGCTGGCATCTCCCTTCCTTCTCTCTTCATCTTGCTGCCACAATTTGGAAATGATGGTTTGCTCTGGAAGTTCAGACTCTATCTCTCTTTCTCTGGCCAAAGCCTTAAGTTCAGAGAGTTCTAGGTTTGCATATGTGCGTTTTGATTTATGCCAATCATCTGTTTCTAGGATACAAGCCAAATCCCTCTTTGTAGGTTGATATGGGGCTGTTAAACCTCTGCTCTCCACTATATTGCATAGCTCATCTTTTGTGTGTTCCATGTAATCTAATTCTTTTGCTTTTGTGCGTGGACCCCTTAAAGCCAAACTGGCAGCCACATAAGGTGGGGGGTCCTCCTCTACAGAGTCTTCTGGCCAAACATAGTAAATTTGGGCAGTACTTTTATTAAATATCTCCGTCAAGCCAGTTTGATTTGCTACTTTAGCTTCTGTCTCCCATGTGCAAGCTATTCTCCACGTTCCTTCACTGCACAGTAGTGGGCCATAATCGTGCAGAAAAGTTTGCCATACTTTTAAATCAAAAGTCCCTTCAGATTTTAAAGGTTTAGCTGTTCCCTTTGTCCATTCTACCCATTTATCTAGGGGCTCAGTATAGGCAGAACCGTACCTTCGGTTCATATATTCTCTAGCCCTCATCTTGCGCTGGGCATTTTCTGAAGGCCTCTCTCCCTTCATTCCCTTAATTAATTTAATGCTCATAATGACTGGCCAGTCTTCTCTCTTCTCTACTTGTGCCTATACCCTCTTGCCTCTAAAACAAATAGTACAGCAAATCTGCAGATTTACAAGAATAGTCTCCACTTATCTACGTGGATAGAAGGGGTTTATGACAATAGACAAAACACTCATTAAGAGACCCTCCTCGTCTCTTCTCTTCTCTGTGAGTTTTATCTGACCCTACCATGCGCCTCTGACCCAGGTCGCCCACAAGGAGTCAACGCAGGGAATTGCAGAGGATTTTCCCTATCCACACACAGTCCAACCCGTGAAGGGGGACACAAACACATTCACACACACACGTTACCCAACCAGAAAGGTCCGAGAGTGGTCTGGTTTCCTTGAGAACCAACAGATAGGATACATAGGAAAAGGCAGAAATATAGCAAGCTTAAGGGCAGCTTACCTAGCCGGCATTTGAGGTCTGCGTTTCCCGATGATCCCGATCGAAGCGCGGTTCCTTCTGGAGACTCTGCCAAACTCCTGGCTGGCTCGCCAAGACTGATATGACTGATTTCTGATTGGGACTCTAAAACAAAGTTAATACTGCAGCTGCAAGAACAGATTCACAGGACTCAATCACTGTGTTTAAAATGTCCATTCGGTGAAAAATGTATTATTACATGTTATTTTATACATAGATAAGAAAGGGGTGGTGTGAGATGTTATTAAAAGCTAACAAATAGAAATATGTTATTAAAAGCTAACAAATAGAAATATATTATTAAAAACTAGCGAATAGAACAATTGCAAAAGTAAAACCTTGAAAAGGGAGGGGGGAGTAGAGAGCGTTTAGTAGGAGAAGTGTCTGTGTGTTAGGTGAAGGTTACAGAACACATTTCAACAGTGAGAACAAAATGGATTCTCTTGTGCTTAAATGAACAGTACAATGAATGTCCATGTCACCCTCCTCCTTCCTTTCTTTTCTAAGCTGCCAGACAAAACATCACTGTGCTGTCTCCCCATCTCTCCAGACCCTCCACCTGCCATCAGCTATTCAGGACATGGAGAGAGTGGAAACTCAGCTTGTGTTGTAAATGACTTCAGCACAACAGCACACACTAACTACACTTGTCTGAGTCAGCATAGTGTGGTACCTGGCATGTGTGGTACCTGCTGCAGCTAGTGTTTTTGTAAATAAAACCACCCTCTCCAGCTGCAATCATTCATTCAACATAAGCTGTTAGTTTCCGCTCTGCCTTAGCAAGTGGCAGGTCCAGAATCTGTGGGGTTATATTACTAAAACTGGAGAGTACAAAATCTGGTGCAGCTGTGCACGGTAGCCAATCAGCTTCTAACTTCAACTTGTTCAATAAATCTTTGACAAAACAACCTAGAAGCTGATTGGTTCCTTTGCAGAGCTGGAGATTTTGCACTCTATAGTTTTAGTAAATCAACCCCTGTGTGTACTGAGCAAGAGAGTTGAGGAGACATGGCACTGCAAAATGGAGAGGGTGTGGGGCTCGGTGCTGCCTGTAAGCCCCCCCCCCCCCCCACACACACACACACACCACCAATGTCTAGCTACAGCTAGACATTACAGAAAATATTTCTTTATTTTAGTTATTTTGCACTTCCACTATTTGTGCACATACCCCCAATGGACATTAAAGACAACACTCTATTACTGCATGTATTAAAAAGATGAAAAATGCTTCCTTAATTTTCACATAATTTTTAAAAGAGAAGGCACTACATCTTTGTCGCTGAAAAGTATCATACTAATTTGCACAACATTTTGTGGTGAATATTTTATGGCGAGCTCAATCATCAACCTGGCCAGGGCTAAATAATAAATAAAAATAAATAATAAATAATTTCCTTAGTCTTAGCCCTTATATACAGGTAAACACAAACACATCTTCATCGGGTGTGAGGGCATGCCATTTCTTGTGCACATACATTTACATCAACCACATATTAAATCCCATTGGAGGTATATGAACAAATAGTTGCAGAATAAAAGAGAAGTTGGCAAACCATATCACTGTCCTAAGCTTCTCTGGATTTAGAAGAATTTTTTTGTACTTCTGGGGATAATTTTTTTTTTTTTTTTAATTCTTGTTCTAAACAATGTGCTTCTGAAAATAAAAAAAGAAACATTATTACTGTTACAGATAACTCATATTGTGGTAATAATTTAATCGCATACTGTACGTAGCACCTCCATATTAAGTATATTCCTGTGGATCCTTCAGATGACACCTCTTACGGGACGTGCCTTGGCCGTATCTCCCCATTTCCAGTAGGAGCCATCTAGTGTCTCAGGCCACCATCTAGTGTCTCAGGCCACGATCTAGTGTCTCAGACCACCATCTAGTGTCTCAGACCACCATCTAGTGTCTCAGACTACTATCTAGTGTCTCAGACCACCATCTAGTGTCTCAGACCACCATCTAGTGTCTCAGACCAGACAGTATCTGTGCTTCTTGCGTTTGTCACATAATGCCATAGATATGTGTCACAAATCCTCTGGATCTGTTCTCACAAAAGTGGATCTTCTTTAAAACTCTTTTCTGCCTCCTACTTAGCTGTTAGATTATGGATTACAAACACTTACCACAGCTGTCGTGTCCGTTAAACAGGTCCATTTGTTTTCAACCACAGAAATGTTTTGTATTACAATATGTAAACATATCACTACAAAGGCGGCAAGCTTAGCACCTATGGGACTGTACGGTAACATCAGTTGTTACCATATGAAGATATGAAGATAAGTCAAACTCAGCATAGTAATTAATTCACATACTAATTCAGACACATGAACTTGCATGATTAAATTTCACCTACACTTAATAAAGGTATCTATTAAATCATTTTCGTAATTACCGTATTATATTTAGATAATCTATTTTTTATTCATTGAATATTTTTTACCTTCAAAGAAATTGACATGTAGTGAGAAGAGAGGAAAATGTGTTGCAGAGAAATTAGCACACTGGTGGTCTGGGACACAAAGATGGGAGGTGTGGAGATTAAGGAGCCGAAAAACAGTTGTTTTCCTAAGCCAACTAAGTCTTACAGCTGCAACTGTTATTTGTAAATTATTTATTTATTGATTTATGTAGACTTCTGTGCTTTTTGTTCTGTGATAGATCCTGAACATTTATATGCTTTCTTATGTCAGCATAATGATGTTAGCAAAATCTGCAGTTAAGCATGCCATACACCAAAAGAATTGTTAGAAGGGTGTTCAAATATATAACTATTATTAAAAAAGAAACTGATAGAATTCTTAATATATGATCAGCATATAAATGTACCGTCACACCATATACTGTACAAAACATCAAAACCGTAAGATGCGTGAAATAACATTACAGTACTATTAACCACACAGCCCCGGAGGATTTTACCCCCTTCCTGACCATAGCACTTTTTGCGATTCAGCATTGCGTCGCTTTAACTGACAATTTGCGGTCGTGCGATGTTGTACTCAAACAAAATTGACATGCTTTTTTTCCCCACAAATAGAGCTTTCTTTTGGTGGTATTTGATTACCTCTGCGGTTTTTATTTTTTGCGCTATAAACAAAAAAAGAGTGACAATTTTGAAAAAACGCATTTTTTACTTTTTTGCTATAATAAATATCCCCAAAAATACATAAAAAACTATTTTTTTCCTCAGTTTAGGCCGATATGTATTCTTCTACATATTTTTTGTAAAAAAAAATTGCAATAAGCATATATTGATTGGTTTGCGCAAAACTGATAGCGTCTACAAAATAGGGGATAGTTTTATGACATTTTTATTTTTATTTTTTTTTATTAGTAATGGCAGCGATCTGCGATTTTTATCGGGACTGCAACATTATGGCGGACACATCGGACATTTTTTTACACTATTTTGGGACCATTGTCATTTATATAGCGATCGATGCTATAAAAATGCATTGATTACTGTGTAAATGACACTGGCAGTGAAGGAGTTAACCACTAGGGGGCAGTGAAGGGGTTAAGTGTGTCCTAGGGAGTGATTCGAACTCTTAGGGGGCTGGGCTTGAACACAAAGGACAGTAATCGCTGCTCTCGATGACAGAGAGCTGTGATCTCCGTCCTGTCACTAGGCAGAACGGGGAAATGCTTTGTTTACAAAAGCATCTCCCCGTTCTTCCTCTCCGTGACACGATCGCGGGCACCCGGCGAACATCAAGTCCGTGGGACCCGCGGTCACGGAGACCACGGTGGGCGCTTCTTAAAGGGGATGTACCTGTACGCCCTTTTGCCTACCGGCACCATTCTGTCAATGTACATCGACGTGCGCTGGTCGGCAAGCGGCTAACCACTTCAAAACCGGGCACTTATGCACCTTCCTGCCCAGGACATTTTTCAGCTTTCAGCACTGTCACACTTTGAATGACAATTGCGCGGTCATGCTACACTGTATTCAAACTAAATTTTTATAATTTTCTTCCCACAAATAGAGTTTTCTTTTGGCACTGATAGGCACTGATAGGCACTAATAGGTGGCACTGATAGGCGGCACTGATGGGCACTGATAGGTGGCACTGATGGGCACTAATGGGTGGCACTGATAGGCGGCACTGATGGGCACTGATAGGTGGCACTGATGGGCACTGAAAAGTAGCACTGATGAGGAGGTACTGACTGGCAGCTTATGGGCACTGATTGGCATTGTTGTTGCACATCTGATGGGGCTGTGCTGATATTCAATGTGCTGATTATCAGCGCAGACCCCCCCCCCCCCCGACAGGGAGAACCGCCAATAGGCTCTCCCTGTCAGCGTGAACCAAGGAAAGCCATTTACCGGCACTTCCTGGTTCCAATAACTGGGCTGATAAAAAAACAAAAAAAATAAATAAATAAAGAATTGTAATAAATAAATATTTAAAAGGTTCAATTGTAAAAATAATAAAAAATAAAATAAAAAACACACTGACCCCCCCCCCCAACAAAAAAAGCATTGTAAAAAAAAATAACAAAACCTTTTTTTTAAAAAAAATGTAAAAAATTAATTGTTAAAAATAAAATTGTAAAAAAATAAAATAAAAATAATAAACTACTGACACAGTCCATGCATCATCAGTGCTGCATATTAGTGTCACTGTCACATGACATTAAAAAAAGTATCGGTATCGGCGAGTACTTATAAAAAAGAATCGGTACTTGTACTTGGTCTTAAAAAAGTGGTATTGGTGCAACTCGAGCAGATATCAGTGTTATGTCCTCTTAAGGCTCGGACTCCCAGCTCACATAAACCAGTATGGATTCAGTCTCACTTTCTAGTGGTCATGCAGATGTAACTAGGCCCTGTCTTGATGCTTTTTCAAAGGGTTTAAAACCATTTATTCCAGGGTGCAGTGCAGTGTACTTGCAGCCTTCCTGAAGGTTTGCTGTGCTTAGCCATACACTTCTATTATATCCTATGGGTTTGTTGCACTTTTGAATGCAGGAGTTTTGGTGCACTTTCAGAAAGTGTACCACACCTGCAGGATATAATAGAAGTCTATAGCAAAGCACAGCTAACCAAGGAAAGTCGCAAATGCACTGCACTGCACTTTTGGTGCAGATAAACCACAGCACATCAGTATAAAAGCAACCATATAGGGGGGCTCAGAACAGTAAGGGTTCATTTACATTTGCAGTTTGCAGGGTGGTAAAACCCCATAGTTAAGACATGTTTTTACCACCTCCACCCCAACCACACCCCTTTTAGCTGCAGTGACCAGGGGTGTACACATGTCGCAGCCACAGCAAGAGTTATACACCCTGTCATGGTTGGTGGGTGTAGCACCTGCCAAGCATGACCCATTCAAGTGAATGTGGCCACTCTGCAAGTCCCCTGCAACCTTGTGCAGTACAGCAAACAGAGGGTTAAAGAAGACAATGTTGTGTTGCTTTCTCACCACCTGCTTTAACCCCTTGGACCCCGCAGAAGCATGCAGTTGTGGGGCACTTGCAGAGTGACCCATTTACTTGAATTGGTTGTGATTGGCAGGTGGTAGCTTCCACCAAAAGTGACAGGAGGTTTAATTCCTGCTGTGGCATGTGTACACCTTTGGCTGCTACCTCAGTAGCTAAAGGGGGTAGGGAATGTGGGCGGTAAACTCAACCGCAGGGTTCTACCACCCCTAACTTTATGAGAGAGGCACTGCTGCTCCTCTGAAAAGTGTTCAGAGGGTGTTTGAAAGGTGGCGAGGAAGTGATATGTTGCCTCCTCAACATCCTGATTTAAACCCATGATTGCTGTGCAATGCACAAGATTGCGACACAGTAGTGTGGCAATTGGAGGTTTAAATTGGATGTGAGGAGGTGACACTGTGCATGGCGATCTTTGACTTTTCCCATGTGTTTCGGGTAGATCTCCACCTTGCCTATCCCTGCTCTATACTGACAGTGATCCACAGCAATTCATGACACACTTATGCCACTTATGGGACACACTCCCTCCTAATAATCAGCAATGGATAGTAACAGTAAGCAGCAAGCAAACAGAGACACATTGGGGTTGATTTACTAAAACTGGAGAGCGCAAAATCTGGTGCAGCTCTGCATATAAACCATTCAGTTTCCAGGTTTTATTGTCAAAGCTTAGTTGAACAAGCTGAAGTTAGAAGCTGATTGGCTCCTGATTTTGCACTCTCCAATTTTAGTAAATCAACCCCATTGTCTCCTCGATATTGACAAAAATCAGCAGTGAGTTGTGCCTCGTGAAACTGGACATCTGGTCACCCTATCCTAAGATTACCTTGTCCCTAGGCAATTACAGTTGCTTTGCTTGCAATAAATGTAGTTCTAATCCTCAAATGTACTTCAAACTCTTTGAAGCGGTTGTAAAGGTAAAAGGTTTTTTACCTTAATGCATTCTCTGCCACCTCTCAATATTCACCTCAGTCTGATCTCAGTCCAGTGCCGGCAGCTACTTTTCTCCCCTGTCTCACAGGATTAGCTAAGAGCAGTGGGAGCCACTGGCTCCTGCTATTGTCAGTCAAAACCTGTTAGCAGAGAGCGAGGCCGAGCCAGGCTGTCTGTCTGAATAGACGCAAACAGCTCAGTTTAGGATTGAGTGTGCACAGGTGCCCCCAGAGAAAGCCGCTTTGTATAGGTCCACTTTGTGGAGGGAGGAGCCAGAAGTGCTGGCAGGGGACCCCAGAAGAGGCGAGGAGGATTGGGGCTTCTCTGTGCAAAACCATTGCACAGAGCAAGTGAGTATGACATGTTTATTATTTTAATAAAAAAAAAAAACTAAGGCATTACAATCACTTTAATTCCAAAATTGAGGGGCAAGAGAAGGTGAATTATCTAAGTCCATTCCAAGGCTCCAAGTCCATTCCAAGGCTCCAACAGGTTCTTTGGTTGACAGTGGCAGCCTGTCCAAAGGGGGTGCACGGGCGCCCCCCCCCCCCACACCCAGCAGTCACAAAAAAATAAATAAATAAAATAAAAATATATATTTTTAAAAAGGCCCCTTTAAAAAGTTTAAAAAAATGTTCTTTAACCACTTGAGCCCCGGACCATTATGCTGCCTAAGGACCAGAGGTCTTTTTCCAATTTGGCACTGCGTCACTTTAACTGCTAATTGCGCGGTCATGCAATGCTGTACCCAAACGAAATTTGCGTCCTTTTCTTCCCACAAATAGAGCTTTCTTTTGATGGTATTTGATCACCTCTGCGGTTTTTATTTTTTGCGCTATAAACGGAAAAAGACCGAAAATTTTGAAAAAAAATGATATTTTCTACTTTTTGTTATAAAAAAAATCCAATAAACTAAATTTTAGTCATACATTTAGGCCAAAATGTATTCGGCCACATGTCTTTGGTAAAAAAAAATGTCAATAAGCGTATATTTATTGGTTTGCGCAAAAGTTATAGCGTCTACAAACTAGGGTACATTTTCTGGAATTTACACAGCTTTTAGTTTATGACTGCCTATGTCATTTCTTGAGGTGCTAAAATGGCAGGGCAGTACAAAACCCCCCCAAATGACCCCATTTTGGAAAGTAGACACCCCAAGGAAATTGCTGAGAGGCATGTTGAACCCATTGAATATTTATTTTTTTTGTCCCAAGTGATTGAAAAATGACAAAAAAAAAAAAAAAAAATATTTACAAAAAGTTGTCACTAAATGATATATTGCTCACACAGGCCATGGGCCTATGTGGAATTGCACCCCAAAATACATTTAGCTGCTTCTCCTGAGTATGGGGATACCACATGTGTGGGACTTTTTGGGAGCCTAGCCGCGTACGGGGCCCCGAAAACCAATCACCGCCTTCAGGATTTCTAAGGGTGTAAATTTTTGCTTTCACTCTTCACTGCCTATCACAGTTTCGGAGGCCATGGAATGCCCAGGTGGCACAAAACCCCCCAAAATGACCCCATTTTGGAAAGTAGACACCCCAAGCTATTTGCTGAGAGGCATATTGAGTCCATGGAATATTTTATATTTTGACACAAGTTGCAGGAAAGTGACACTTTTTTTTTTTTTTTTTCATAAAGTTGTCACTAAATGATATATTGCTCACACAGGCCATGGGTATATGTGGAATTGCACCCCAAAATACATTTAGCTGCTTCTCCTGAGTATGGGGATACCACATGTGTGGGACTTTTTGGGAGCCTAGCCACGTACGGGACCCCGAAAACCAATCACTGCCTTCAGGATTTCTAAGGGTGAAAATTTTTGATTTCACTCTTTACTGCCTATCACAGTTTCGGAGGCCATGGAATGCCCAGGTGGCACAAAACCCCCCCAAATGACCCCATTTTGGAAAGTAGACACCCCAAGCTATTTGCTGAAAGGCATGGTGAGTATTTTGCAGCTCTCATTTGTTTTTGAAAATGAAGAAAGACAAGAAAAAACATTTTTTTTTTTCTTTTTTCAATTTTTAAAACTTTGTGACAAAAAGTGAGGTCTGCAAAGAACTCACTATACCTCTCAGCAAATAGCTTGGGGTGTCTACTTTCCAAAATGGGGTCATTTGGGGGGGTTTTGTGCCACCTGGGCATTCCATGGCCTCCGAAACTGTGATAGGCAGTGAAGAGTGAAATCAAAAATTCACGCCCTTAGAAAGCCTGAAGGCGGTGCTTGGGTTTCGGGGTCCCGTACGCGGCTAGGCTCCCAAAAAGTCTCACACATGTGGTATCCCCGTGCTCAGGAGAAGCAGCAGAATGTATTTTGGGGTGTAATTTCACATATTCCCATGGCATGTTTGAGCAATATATCATTTAGTGACAACTTTGTGCAAAAAAAAAAAAAAAAAAAAAAAAATTGTCTCTTTCCCGCAACTTGTGTCGCAATATAAAATATTCCATGGACTCGACATGCCTCTCAGCAAATAGCTTGGGGTGTCTACTTTCCAAAATGGGGTCATTTGGGGGGGTTTTGAACTGTCCTGGCATTTTATGCACAACATTTAGAAGCTTATGTCACACATCACCCACTCTTCTAACCACTTGAAGACAAAGCCCTTTCTGACACTTATTGTTTACATGAAAAAGTTTTTTTTTTTTGCAAAAAAATTACTTTGAACCCCCAAACATTATATATTTTTTTAAAGCAAATGCCCTACAGATTAAAATGGTGGGTGTTTCATTTTTTTTTTTCACACAGTAATTGCGCAGCGATTTTTCAAACGCATTTTTTGGGGAAAAAACACACTTTTTTAAATTTTAATGCACTAAAACACGCTATATTGCCCAAATGTTTGATGAAATAAAAAAGATGATCTTAGGCCGAGTACATGGATACCAAACATGACATGCTTTAAAATTGCGCACAAACGCGGTGGCAACAAAATAAATACATGTTTAAAAGCTTTCAAAAGCCTTTACAGGTTACCACTTTAGATTTACAGAGGAGGTCTACTGGAAAAATTACTGCACTCGATCTGGCCTTCGCGGTGATACCTCACATGCATGGTGCAATTGCTGTTTACATTTGACGACAGACCGCCGCTTGCGTTCGCCTTAGCGCGAGAGCAGGGGGCGACAGGGGTGTTTTTTTTTGTTTTGTTTTTTTCTTTATTATTTTTTTGCTTTTTTAATCTTACTTTTAAACTGTTCCTTTCATATTTTTTTTTTTAATCATTTTTATTGTTATCTCGGGGAATGTAAATATCCCCTATGATAGCAATAGGTAGTGACAGGTACTCTTTTTTGAAAAAATTGTGGTCTATTAGACCCTAGATCTCTCCTCTGCCCTCAAAGCATCTGACCACACCAAGATCGGTGTGATAAAATGCTTCCCCAATTTCCCAATGGCGCTATTTACATCCGGCGAAATCTAAGTCATGAAATACTCGTAGCTTCCGGTTTCTTAGGCCATAGAGATGTTTGGAGCCACTCTGGTCTCTGATCAGCTCTATGGTCAGCTGGCTGAATCACCGGCTGCATTCTCAGGTTCCCTGTTGAGACAGGAGAGCCAGAGAAAAACACGGAAGACGGTGGGGGGGGGCATTCCCTCCCACGGCTTGTAAAAGCAGTCTAGAGGCTAATTAGCCGCTAGGATTGCTTTTACATGAAAGCCGACCGCTGGCTGAAAAGAATGATACCAAGATGATACCTAAACCTGCAGGCATCATTCTGGTATAACCACTCAAAGTCGTGAATGGCGTACCTGAAGACAAAAAAATGGTTAACAATGGTTAACAATAAAGCACAGTAAACAGTAAAGTGTAAATAATTACACACCTGAAAAACAAACATGATAAAACATAATAACAATAACAATAACAATAAAACATTGCAGAATAGAATACAGTAAAAAAGAGCAGAACAATAGAGAGAGAGAATAGAGACAGAGAGAACAATAAAACAACAACTATTTTTTTTTATTTCATATTTTTTTTTTTTTTTACACTTTTTTTGTAACTAACTTTTATAACGGTAACCGGTTCCAGGTTCGGGTCTCTCAAAATGCGATGGCATCTTGGGAGACCCTGTGAAATGGCGCCTAGTCTGTGCAATGCTGTACCCTACGCTAATACTCAACTAGTGAATGGTAGCGTTCAAAACATTCACCAATGCAAAGACCAGGATTGTCAGGACAGGAGGGACAATAATAGCGGGCGTCACGCCTATATCCACGCTTGCTGCAGACACAACATCTTTTTTGGGGGGTTCGTTGGGTAGGGGTACTCGGGAGGACATAAAAATGCCTCTCATGCAGCCGACTGCATTTGGTTGGGGATGTGAATGGGGGAAGTACGGGCGCTGCAGAAGCGGTGGGTTCCCAATTAGGATTGGCGAATGCAGCAGGAAGGGCATTATGGGCACGACAGGCCTGTGTTTGTCTTTTTGGTGGCAGCGGGACACTACTTGTGCTTGCCACCTCACCAGCTTGAACTGCACTTATGGGACTCGCCACGTCACCATGTGTTACTGCAGTGCTGGTTTGACTACGACCGGGGTGTACTAGGCCGCTGGCGCTTGCCAGTTCACCAAAACGCTACCAAAAAACTGTTAGCGATCGCAGGGATCAGGCCTGACTCTGCGAACGCTGCAGTTATGCGTTTAGTGTTTTGTAAGTGACAGTGATCGATCGATACTGCACTTGGGTGGGCTGGGCTGGGCGGAGGGGCAAAACGCAGGTGCTAGCAGGTATCTGGGCTGATCCCGCTAACACTGCGTTTTTGGGAACCCTAAACTGCTGGTGACGCTACTATAGATCTGATCGGATCAGATATTAATGCGATCAGATACTATACCACTAAGGGAGGTGTACGGTGCGTGCGTGGGTGTTAGCGGTACTGGCGCTAACCTGACGCTGCCTGGGGCTGGTGCTTGCCAGTTCACCAAAACGCTAAAAAAAAAACTGTTAGCGATCGCAGGGATCAGGCCTGACTCTGCGAACGCTGCAGTTATGCGTTTAGTGTTTTGTAAGTGTCAGTGATCGATCGATACTGCACTTGGGTGGGCTGGGCTGGGCCGGGCGGAGGGGCAAAACGCAGGTGCTAGCAGGTATCTGGGCTGATCCCGCTAACACTGCGTTTTTGGGAACCCTAAACTGCTGGTGACGCTAGTATAGATCTGATCGGATCAGATATTGATCCGTTCAGATACTATACCACTAAGGGAGGTGTACGGTGCGTGCGTGGGTGTTAGCGGTACTGGCGCTAACCTGACGCCTGGGGCTGGTGCTTGCCAGTTCACCAAAATGCTACCAAAAAAACTGTTAGCAATCGCAGGGATCAGGCCTGACTCTGCGAACGCTGCAGTTATGCGTTTAGTGTTTTGTAAGTGACAGTGATCGATCGATACTGCACTTGGGTGGGCTGGGCTGGGCCGGGCGGCGGGGCAAAACGCAGGTGCTAGCGGGTATCTGGGCTGATCCCGCTAACACTGCGTTTTTGGGAACCCTAAACTGCTGGGGACGCTAGTATAGATCTGATCGGATCAGATATTGATCCGATCAGATACTATACCACTAAGGGAGGTGTACGGTGCGTGCGTGGGTGTTAGCGGTACCGGCGCTAATCTGACGCTGCCTGGGGCGACGCATATCACCGCCGGGCGATCGGGGGGCTAAACCTTTATTCGGTAATAAACGGCGGGTGCCCTGACACTATAAAAAATAAACGAACTAACCAGCGTCAACCGTAACGGTTATACGGTGATCAGTGGTGAAAGGGTTAACTAGGGGGCAATCAAGGGGTTAAAACATTTATTAGGTAGTATATGGGGGTCCCTGACGCTATAAAACGCTGACGGCGAACCTAAATATTTACCTCACTAACTAGCGTCACCAGCGACACTAATACAGCGATCAGAAAAATGATCGCTTAGCGACACTGGTGACGGGGGGTGATCAAGGGGTTAAAACTTTATTAGGGGGGGTTAGGGGGGTACCCTAGACCTACAGGGGGGTAACAGTAACTGTGCTAACACAGTAACTGTCACAAACTGACACAGCAGTAATCAGAAAAAAAAAAAAAACTGCTGGTGTCAGTTTGTGACAGGGGGGGGGGGGGTGATTGGGGGGGGGATCGGGGGGCGATCGGGGGGGGGATCGGGGTGTTTTGTATGCTGGCATGTTCTACTGTGTGTGTTGGTGCACTCACTCACATGTCGTCTCTCCTCGGGCCGGAACGGAAACTACCGACCCGAGGGGAGATGACATCACTTCCTTTGCTGCTGTTTAGCATACAGCAGCAAAGGAGTGTTCCCATTGGCCGGCGGCGATCGCGAGGGGGGGCCACGAACGGATGGCCTCCCCCTCGTCTCTGATCGCCGGGGGACAGAACGGGACTGCCTCGGGCGGCGGGGGGGGTCCGATCGGACCCCCCACCCGCGGGAGGCAAATCACGTACATGTACGTGATTTTGCCTGCCCGTGCCGCCTTGCCGACGTACATCGGCGTGAGGCGGTCCTTAAGTGGTTAAGTGCACTGTGTTTGGGCGCCGGACACAGTGTGCTATGGGAAGCGCGATGTCAATGCAATCATGAGATTGCAGAGGAGGCGCTTCATTTGCAGGCTTTTGACCTGCTTTGCGGCACATTCCAAAGTGCTGATCAACTTCCGCCCGTCGTATTACTATGGGCAGGAGCTTTGTTGTTCAAGTTAAGAGGTTACTTCCGGTTTCCTTGTTCCAGTGACGTTGGCAGCTCCGTGGAACGCACAGTGAGGCTGCATATAATGGGGCACAGTGGGGCTGCATTTGATGGGGCACAGTGAGGCTGCATATGATGGGCACAGTGGCTGCATTCAATGCTGCACAGTGGCTGCATTTGATGGTGCACAGCGGCTGCATAAGATAGGCACAGTGGCTGCATAAGATGGGCACAGTAGCTGTATTTGATGGGCACAGTGGAGGCAATTGATGGGCACAGTGGCTGCATTTGATGGCACAGTGGCTGCATTTGATGGTACAGTGACTGCATTTGATAGTATAGTGGCGGCAACTGATGTGCACAGTGGCTGGGTTTGGTGGCACAGTGGCTGCATTTGATGGCACAGTGGCTGCGTTTGGTAGGCACAGTGGCTGCGTTTGATGGGCACAGTGGCGGCAATTGACGGACACAGTGGCTGCGTTTGATGGCACAGTTGCTTCGATTGATGATACAGTGAGGCTGCAATTGATGGGTTTTTTTTCCAGAATTTTTCAGTTTGTTTGCGCCCAAAAATTTTGAGCACCAGCCGCCACTGCTGGCTGACATTCGCTGAGCAGGTCCCTGAATCTGATAAGACACACCTAGTCACCATTGGAGCAATCTGGCTACAAAACAAGAGGCTCTTCTGTTACTTTCTTTTACACATTTTACAGTGTGTTCTTTTTTATATTATTCTCATTAAGTTTAACTTAATCTCCCACAGATATATAAAACACAATTAAATCCATTTATTTACTGAGAAAAATTGCAACATGTATTTTCCATACAAATACAATAAAAAAACAAAAACATTACTAAAAAAACAGTTAGCAGGCAGCTCTTTATTGCATGTTTCTGTGGGGTTGATTTACTAAATGTAAATAGACTATGCACTTTACAAAGTGCAATTAAACTCTGCAAGTGCAGTTGCTCCAGAGCTTAGCAAATGAGGTAAAATTTCACTTTGCTAAGACTATCCAAACAGGTGCAAGGAAAATTAAAAAAAAATAATTTTTGCTTGCACATGATTTGATGATGAAAGTCAGCAGAACTTTTGCTTATTTACTAAGCTCTGGAGCAACTGCACTTGTAGAATATAACTGCAGTTTGCAAAGTGCACAGTCTATTTGCCTTTAGTAAATAAATCCCTATGTCTCTTCTGAAATAACAAACATTTACCTGCCTGCTCACAGTCTTCTATAGAATACACACTGAGCTGCGAATGTATATCTGACACGCATGCACAGGATGATCTGACCAGCCAACAAGAGGGCAAAAAGTGAACACTTGGAAGTAGTCAGTGAGAAGAGGACAGCGGCCAATGAGGGATTAACTGCTGCATCGCTGGACTGAGGAAGTGAGTATTTTAGTTAATTATGCTTTGAATCGGTCTTGATACCATCATATTCTTATTACATGTACAACAGCACTGAAAGAGGAAGGGGCAACATCAAAGCAGGGCTTTACAGCTTTGCACAGTGCTGTAAGTCTAACGCAGAAAACATTTATACAGGCAATGAGAGCATATAGATCACAAGGCTGTGTTCCTTAAAGCAGACTTCCCGTGCAAATTAAAGCCCTTTACTGGCACGCCCACCCCACAAATAAACATTATACCTATAACATACGTTACAAAAATGATATTTACTCGAGCCTATTGTATTCAAA
Organism: Lithobates clamitans; assembly: GCA_037952925.1. NCBI lineage: Eukaryota > Metazoa > Chordata > Amphibia > Anura > Ranidae > Lithobates > Lithobates clamitans. Next base: position 15,038,266 of record JBBGZY010000438.1, read on the forward strand.
CATTTTCATGGGAATTGGAGCACCCTGTTTTTCTGAAGGCAGCCGTGAGGCAGGGTGAGGTATCTTTTTTTTTTTTTTTTTTTTTTACATTTGTCTTCACAAAGTTTTATTTTTTACTTTTTTAGGCAATATGTATATAAGGGGTCTAGGCAGTGTAGTCTGCAGGTCACAGACTTGGCTTTTTTCTGCCTAGTAGGGTTTCAGATCACATGAAAATAGTTCGCATATACGTTTTTTCCCCTGATCATTAAGACTTTTGGCTGGGTTTTAGCGTACAAAACCTAATGGACCCTTTATTTTAAATTTCCATGTTTTATACTAGTTAAAAAATAGTTTCAAATTCTCTAAATTCCTTTAAAAGTTAAACTACCAATTTTGCATTATAATTCAGCAAAATGATCATTCTTGCGTGACACTTTATGCCCCCTTTTGATTTCTTATAAAAATTCTAAGCTAAAAATCCTAAAGAGAGCATATTTTACACCATAAAAGATCTCATCAATAGTTACTTTAAGTTGTTAAATTACTACAAAAAGAGCTGTGTGGGTGTAGAAGCCTACTCATTACATGAACAGGCAGAATGAAAAAAGAGAAACTGATTCAAAAGCCATGTCCCTGTTTTAGCAACTCTGCAAACACATATTACATTGTATGACAGATGTTTAAAGTTAGCTGTGATATTTTTTTTTCAGGAGAAATTATATCTATATAAAGTCATCCATAAAGCTCCATTTGTATTATTTTTGTTTTAGAAAAATGTATTTTTTTTGTGTGAAAAGAGAAGATAGCTAATCAGTTTGAAGTCTAAAAGCTTGAGGTGATTGTAGCCGATTTACTGCAATTGCAACAAGACCATGATCCTTTTTTTATTTGCACTAACATACGATTTTTCAGGACAAGCTTTTAGGGTATGTCCCCTTCTTCAAGGTCCAAGAAATACTACTGCTTGGACATTGAAGAAGGGGACGTGCCCCGACAGGTTGTCCTGAAAAATTGTATGTTATTGCAAATTTAAAAAAAGGGTCACAGACAGTACTTAGTTGTTTCTAGTCTAAATGTAACACTTTTTATATTGGGGAGCAGCAACCTGTGCATTGCCTACAGGTGACTGGTAGATCGCGGTCTGGGCTTGCTGACCCGCCATCCCAGAGCATCAACCAGAGTGCAATGCAGAGGGACTACTTGTAAAGTTGGAGCTGTAGTACGAAGCAAGAGCCCCATAAGCCGATGCCTCTTCTGTAGTGCTGGCTCCTGTCCCATGTGGAGTGATACTAACTGCTCTCCATCTCTTATCCCGGCTAACGTTCTTTGGAGTGGTAACAGGAAAGTAGAGATCTTCAGGTCAGTGTGAAGCAATACACTGGGCATAAGAGTATAGAGCTGCTTTTACATTGATGTGCTGCGGTTTACCGACAGCGCGGGTGCAGTGCAGTATGCCTGCAGCTTTCCTGTGGGTTTGCTGCACTTAGTCATAGACTTCTATTAAATCTTGTGGGTTTGGTGCACTTTACAAATGTAGGAATTTAGGTGTGCTTTCAGAAAGTGTACCACACCTGCAGGATATAATAGAAGTCTATAGCAAAGCTCAGCAAACCCAGGAAAGTCGCAAACGCATTGCGCTGCACCCACGGTGCAGGTAAACCACAGCACATCAGTGTGAAAGCAGCCTTATAGGGGGCTCAGAACAGTAAGGGTTCATTTACATTTGCAGTTTGGGGCGTGGTAAAACCCCATAGTTTAGACATGTTTTAACCACCCCCACCCCAATTGCACCCCCTTTAGCTGCAGTGGCCAGGGGGGTACACAAAGTGAAACAAAGGGATTGTATCGATCCAGGCAAATCATCAGGTCTCCACTGCTATAAAGCAAGCCAGGTGCCAGCCTTGGTCCAGAGACAAAAGATGCAGAATGATGACGAAAAAGGGTGGCAGCACTTCCAGCATAAAATGATTATTTTATTGAAATTCCATTAAAAACGAGGACATGACATGACATGCAGCCAGCTCAAAAAGTTCAGCAAACACGTTTCATACACCTGTGCTTAGTCATTGCTGACTAAGGGGTGTACAGATGTCTTGGCTTCAGCAGGAGTTATACGCCCTGTCATGGTTGGTGGATGTAGCACCTGCCAAGCATAACTCTATCGAGTGAATGAGGCTACTCTGCAAGTGCTCTGCAATCTTGTGCAGTACAGCATACAAGGGTTTAAAGCAGGCAGCTTCGTGTTGATTTCTTATCACCTGCTTTAACCCCTTGGACCCCGCTGAAGCAGTTGCAGGGGGGGTTGCAGAGTGGCGCCATTTACTTGAATAGGTCGCGATTGGCAGGCGGTAGCTCCCACCAAAAGCAACAGGGGGCTAATTTCTGCTGCAGCATGTTATATACCTTTTGGCTGCTGCCTCAACAGCTAAATAAGGTAGGGATTGGGGGAGGTAAACTCAATCACAGTGTTTTACCACCCCCAACTTTATGTGTGAATGAGCCCTAAGGGTGCCACTGCGGAATGCAACTAGGGGCTCATTCACAAGTTCAGCAGGCTCTGCTTCTCCTCTGAAAAGCGATCCTAGTGTGTTTGACAGGCGGTGAGGAGGCGATATGTTGCCTCCTCACCACCTGATTTAAACCCATGATTTCCATGCAATGCACACAATTGTGACGCAGTCATGTGGCAATTAGAGGTTTAAATCAGGTGTGAGGAGGTGATCTTTGACTTCTCCCATGCTGTTCAGGTAGATCTCCACCTCTTAAGGTTACATACCCCTGCTTTACATAATGCTGAATGTAATATAATTTAAGGGAATGTGAAGAGAAAAATGGGAGCTATTGCTGACTTCATTTTGAAGTTGTAAGCCGTGAATTTGTCCTTCCTCCTCTACTTGGTAAGGCCCTGACTTGGAAATGCTTTGTCAGAACCCTAGATATGCACATGGCTATTTTGGATCATCCACTTAATATGTAATGAAGCAAAATTAGTTATACAGCCCTGAAACATGCACATTCAAAAGGAAGTCAGTGGTGACCACTTCCATATTTATATTCTGACAGATTTCTTTAAAAATAATGAATATGTGAATTTTAAAGTGGACGAGACAAGAATGTGACACAGCACTGTTCCCCCAGACAAGACCTCTGTCAAAAACCATGAATCAGACTGAAACAGAAGTACAGGTAAATCACACTTGTTTAATAATATTAAAAAAGGTAAACAGAGTAAATATAGTCAAAACATAGCCAGAGTTCAGGAACCGGAACGGATAGTCAGATAAACCAAAAACATCAGGAAGCCAGAGATGAGCGTAGTAGAACAGCAAGCAGGATCTTGAGCCGGAAGGAATGTCAGCCACCACCACTGCACAGGCGCAAACGGGACACGTTGGTGACGTCGCCAAAGCGGGGATTTTAAAATCCTTATGAGCCCCTGCCCCAATAAGGATTCCTGTGGGCAGTTTGTGGCGGCTTCTCCAGGCACCAGGCTCTCAGGTTAAGGTAAGCTCCAGCCCAGAGCCATGGTGCAAGAGTCGGCAGATGGTTTTTAAAGGGGAAGCTCTCTCTCTCTCTCTCTCTCTGCACTGCCACTTGTATTCCTTTCTCATAGGACGTGTGGGTGTTCCTACAAGGCTGTAGGATTGTCACCTATTCATCCGCCAGGGTGCCATGGACAGGTCACCGCCTCCGTGCTGCCAGCCCTAACACTTTAGGTACGTGGGGTGTGAGGGGGGCCAGGTCCATTGTTGGATGGACATATCCCCTTTTTGCCCATCCAGGTCAGACCGCTATGTCTGATATGGAAATTAAGGGGAACCCTGCATCAATTTTTTTTTTTAAATGGCGTAGGGGTCCCCCCAAAATCAATACCAGACCCTTATCCGAGCACGGAACCTGGCAGGCCACATGAAAAGAGGGGGGGACAAGAGAGACAAGAGAGCGCCCCCCCTCCTGAACCGTACCAGGCCACATGCCCTCAACATGGGGAGGGTGCTTTGGGGTAGCCCTCCAAAGCACCTTGTCCCCATGTTGATGGGGACAAGGGCCTCATACCCACAACCCTTGCCTGGTGGTTTTAGGGGTCTGTGGGCGGGGGGCTTTTTTGGAATTTGGAAGCCCCTTTTAACAAGGGGACCCCCAGATCCCGGCCTCCCCCCCCGTGTGAAATGGTAACGGGTACAAATGTACCCCTACCATTTCACAAAAATGTGTGAAAATGTTAAAAATGACAGAACAGCTTGGGACAAGTCCTTTATTAAAAAATAAAAAAATAAAAATGTCCCATGATATCCATCCATCTTCTTCTATCACACTGCCCGGATCGAAAAAGAAAAAAAAAATCCGCCACCAATCCGCCTCCATGGGAGGCTCCCGCTGTCTGATGCGTCTTGGCTTGTAACAGTTCTTATATAACTGAGGGCGGGGCCACCCAGTGACCCCACCTCCCTCTGACACCACAGGACTTCACCATGGCTTCCCCATGGCCTCAGAGGGGGGCGGGGTCACCTGTTTACGTAGCTGGGTTGCCCCGCCCCCCTCTGACGCCACGGGGAAGCCATGGGGAAGTCCTCGTGTGTCAGAGGGGGCAGGGTCACCTGGCTACGTCACCGACTGGCCCCGCCCTCAGTTATATATGCGCTGTCAAAAGCCAAGACGCGGCGGGAGCCTCCCATGGAGGCGGATTATTTTTTTTTTCTTTTTTGCTCCGGCGGCATGATAGAAGAAAATGAATGGACATCGTGGGACACTTTTATTTTTTTATTTTTTATAAAGGACTTGTCCCAAGCTGTGTTTTGTCATTTTTAACATTTTGACACTTTGTTTGTGAAATGGTTGAGGTACTTGTACCCCGTTACCATTTCACACAGGGGAGGCCGGGATCTGGGGGTCCCCTTGTTAAAGGGGGCTTCCAGATTCTGATAAGCCCCCCGCTTGCAGACCCCCACAACCACCTGGCAAGGGTTGTGGGGATGAGGCCCTTGTCCCCATCAACATGAGGACAAGGTGCTTTGGGGGCTACCCCAAAGCACCTTCCCCATGTTGAGGGCATGTGGCCTGGTACAGTTCAGGAGGGGGGTGCTCTCTCATCCCTCCCTCTTTTCTTGCGGCCTGTCAGGTTGCGTGCTTGGATAAGGGTCTGGCATGGATTTTGGGGGGACCCCTATGCCATTTTTGTTCATTTTGGTGCAGGGTACCCCTTCATTTCCATATTAGACCAAAAGGGCCTGGTATGGATTATAGGGGGACCCCCATGCATTTTTTTTTAAATTTTGGTTCGGGGTTCTCCTTAATATTCATACCAGATCTATGCCCAGCAATGCCACCCATCAGTGTCATCAGTGCCACCCATCAGTGCCCACCTATCAGTGCCCATCAGTGCTGCCTACGAGTGCCCATCAGTGCCACCTATGAGTACCCATCAGTGCCGCATACCAGTGCCACCTATCAGTGCCCATCAGTGCCACCTATCAGTGCCCATCATCAGTGCCCATCAGTGCCACCTCATTGGTGCCCATCAGTGCCACCTTATCAGTGCCCGTCATTGAAGAAGAAAACGTACTTATTTATAAAAAAAATTCACAGAAAAAAACATTTTTTTTTTTTTATTTGTTGTGCAAAAAATAAAAACAGCAGAGGTGATCAAATACCACCAAAAGAAAGCTCTATTTGTGGGAACAAAATGAAATGATAAAAAAATTTGTTTGGGTACAGTGTTGTATGACTGCGAAATTGTCATTCAAATTGCGGCAGCGCTGAAAGCTGAAAATTGGCTTGGGCAAGAAGGTGTCTAAGTGCCTAGTATTAAAGTGGATAAGCATAAAAAAAAAAATCACTGCTCCCGAAAAAAACGGCCGTTTAAAAAAAAAAAACTTTTTGCATTGATACATGTCTCCTGGTGCAGGACCCAGGTCCACAAACACTTTTTATGACAATAACTTGCATATAAGCCTTTAAAATAAAATGATTTTTCATGTTAGTGTTCCATAGACTTTAACGGTGTTCCAGCGGCTTTCGAATTTACCCCGAACACTGCATATTGTTTGGTGTTCGCAGAACATCCGAACAACCAAAGTTCGGGTCGAACTTATGCTCGGGCTGAACCGTTCGCCCATCCCTAATCACAGGTACTGAAACTCTCCGCAATGTTATCGGCACAGGTGAATAGTCACAGCACTTATAGTGTAACCTTGATGAGGTTTACATTACCAGAACAGCATCTGTTTGGCGGTACTGAGCAGACTGATAGCGGATCCTTATCACCAACTCTAAAGTCCAGAGGTAGAGGAGCCAGCAAATGTTTCCCTATTCTGTCGCTGCTTCTCAGGAACCTTTCCCTAGTACTACATGCTCTGCCCTAGCCAGTGCAGATCCTGTCCCTTGCCTGTCCACTTTGCAAATGCATGCCAACTGCAGCGAGTCAGTGCTATTTATTTATCGGACCACTGTTCCACTGGTTGGACCTATGGAGGCTTCCGAGGAACACAGTTCCTCTCATTCTCTATTCCCACTGTACAGCTGTCAGCAACACAGCACCATCTACAGAGGGGAGAGTAAACTACACCTGCCTACACCCGTGCCAAGCTAGCAGCCTCCTATGTTCACAATTTAGCAGGGCAGCCACACAACCCAGAAGGTAGTGGAGATCACTGTAATGGTGGTGCACATACGTACTTACATTGGTCCAAATTGATCCAGTGTAACTATATAAAAATGCCATAACTAAACTTTAGCTTTCAAGTACTGTGTAGAGAACCTATGCAAATCAAAGATATTAGAGCAATAGACACTAAGGGTTATATTTATAAAGAAATATAACAACCAGTAAACGCTGGCAAATGTCACATTTAAAGTAAGCTAATAAAATAGAATTCAACCTGGTGGATGAACTACCCACAGTGCTAAACACAAGAATAAATCAATTCTTTATAAATAGGGTGCCTTTATAAAAAGAGCAAATGTTGCCCAAAAAATGCTGGGAGAATCCTGGACATATGTTGAGTGAAAGTAAGGCATATTAGCAAGCAAATCCTTTCTAAATCTACCTTACTGTTCTTGGTGTCATGACTGCATCGAGTCTTGACAGGTTCAAGGCACACTATTGTATGTTTGATACAGGCCTTATAATTGCTTTATGCCCATGCTTAATACTAACATTTAAAACATAATACTGATAATATTGTGTATGGGATGGGAGTTACTTTTTAAAGTTTGGAATTGGTGTATAAGTAGAAATATGTTTTGAAAGGTTTAATATAATTTGAAAACATATTGGAAAAATTAATGGAGCATACTGTGTGATATAAGTAATGATCCGAAATAACAAAGGGTAAACAATGAGTGCAATACGGATAGCAGGATGAGCCGGGATGTTTTACCTCAGCCCATTTTTGCTTAGCCATGTGTTTCCCTTTGTGATTCATAATCACCGTACATGGAACAATCGGTTAAGAATGCGCATGATCGTATCAATCAAATAGTAATATGTATGGTGGTTGTCTGGCATGCCTACCCGCCGATTATGGCGGAGATATGCTGATCGATCTAAGGAGAGTATTTGTTTACAATATATTACTGGAGTGTTATGATATGGTGTTGTATCAATGCACAAGTCCTCTGTAAGTGATGCGGCGGATGCTGCTGATCGGATGGAATGAGCATGCGCAGGGTTAACACCCGGCGCTCGCGGTGTATTTAAAGATAGGAGCTGCGCTGTGTGGCCACTCCCTCTGACCAAGTGATGACGAAACGCGTGAGGGCGTGACCACGCAGCATCCTACGCCGTCCGATCATCTGTCGACTCAGCCCAGGAACACTGCTCCATGAGAGATCAGCTGAGCTGTGAGAGTTTGACAAGCGATCGTGACGGGAAATATTGAGATTCTATATGCCTTTTATATGCTTGCTTTGAATTTTAAAATTGTAAGTGCGCATTTGTAAAGGGGGTATTTTTATCAACAATAAATGTTATTGGATTATGCTATGTGCACATTTCTTTTGCTTGTCACAAGCAACACCTAGATGGAGAGACGCAGTGCCCCCTGACAGAAATTGTTTAAAACACATACTTAATACCTATGTTTATATGTTAAGTGCATTATATTAGGGGAGTTCTCACACGCGGTGTGGTGACAGGATTCAGCTGGATTTAACCCCACATGAACTTTTTTTGGACTTATGATATATGTATCAAAAATTGGATACAATTATTACAGTCGTTTTCTGTGATTGTTTAGCGCCGCTAATGTTAGAGTGTTTACTGTAGCATATTTTGAGACCATTTATCTATTTTTATAGTGGCTGCTTATGCTATTCTAATTAACATCATTGTTATCTCATGAGCGCTGGGGGGGAGGTATCATTCATTTATGTTTAACTATTTCTCATTGATTATATACTACTGATAATACTTTTGCAGATTGGGATGCTATTGCATAAACGCCTTATTAAATGTTAGAACAGCCTCTAAATCTCCTTTTTCAACTAAGAAATGGATATGAAAACAATTCTTTTAATGGCTTAATTGATTTAGGTAAGAGGCACCCGTTAAGTGATGATTACCGAAGGCACCTAGGAATAATTACTTTGGTAACTAAAATTAGCAGGCCCAGATGTGCTACTGCCATAGTATTTAGGTAAGTCAATAGCACTATGGATTAACCCGTTGGTGTCAGCTATTACAGTAATTGTATTTATTCGTTCAGCTACAGAAAATAATGACAACAAACCAAGATAAGCAGCCTAAACTAGCTCTAAACCCCAGCTGGGTAACATATAGTTTGATAAAGCTCTGTAAAACAAACAACTGTCTGGTCAAGCCTTTCCCTTCTTCTCAGTCCAAGCAGTACTAATGCACAACATTTTAGCAAAATATCAAGAAGAACAATCTCTGAGAGAAAAAAAAAGAACACCGCCACACTCATACACACTGCAATGGTAAATAAACTGGGATAGTTGTTAATGTAAGGAAATGAGTGGGCATTGGAATGGGGTGTGAGAATGATCATAAAACTGTGGGATAGTGATTTAGAAAGCTGAGATCCATATTTAGTCCATTGTCAAATACAATTCTGATAATGAAATCAGTTACGGTAATTATCGCTGCATAACGTATTTTGGTATGGTAATCTTCTTTAGGGGTGCTTGTGGCAGTACAACGATGCAGGAGTATACTTTGTAGACAGTTGTCATCTTATTATAGGTAGGAAGTCCCCAAACAAGGCCCATCATGCCTGGATAAGGTATTCTTTTTTTAAAAAGCTGCATGTTTAAAAAAAAAAAAACTACATTTAAAATGGCACTAAAGAGACCCTGTTGGGTCTCTAAAGAAATCAAAACATCAGCTTCCAGCAGTAGAAGGGGTAATATACTCACCTCTCTGGCAGCCTGTGTCTTTTATCATTCCCCTTTTCCAGTGCTTCAGCCTCCCTCCATCAGATTCTTTGGTGTTCAAAACTTTTGGGAACAGATTCCTGTGTCCCTAGCCGCACACCATAGTTCTATCCTCCAACCCCTATGTAGTGTTATCCCCGTAGGAGTCGCTGGATAGGATGGGTCATCTGTTCTTTTCCTCGACTTTCTAATGAACCTCAGCCCCTCTGACACAGCAGGTTGAGTTAACAAACAGATAATCACTAAGCAATGCTTAGTACCCAATAGTAGTGCTATATCAAAGAAAACAGACACCAAACCATGTAGTAGAGATAAACTTAAGATATTGTCATCCAATATGGTTAGTAACTAGGCAAGCATAAAATGGATTAACATGAATCCCCTTCATTCCCTGATGCTACGCATTGGGATTAAGCAACAGGCATATCACTGGTCTGAAATTTAACAATTTTTTTGATTTTTATTATTTTTTATTCCACACTTACTTTTTTATGGACTTTTTATGTTGGCCATTTGTTTTTATATCCTGCACACACCAGTCACTATATTTTGTTATATGAATGCTAAAAGGGCACTTTGTAATTTTAGGAAATTCGGGTATGAGTATTGATTGAAACACTGGATATTATTCAACCTGTGGATACACATTTCTATTCACCTGTGTTGTGCATTTGTACTTTATATATAAGTTTAGAGGAATTTGCTTATCCATATTTAAAATGTATTTTTATGTTGGCACCTAAGAGCACAGCACCATCAGCTTACCAGTGCCTGCGGCAGTTAGCTAAAACACCACATCTAAAGTGATAGTGCGGGAGCACTATTGTGTATATGTTAGGTATTTATTTATTGGATGTTACATCACCTTTTATATTTTACAAAAATATTGGGTATCATGTTAAGTTTGTGTGCACTAAAATTCATTAAAGTGCATGTTTTCCTGAAAATCTTCTTTTGATAAACAACTGCGCTAACATTGTGTGACATAAAGAATTACAACTACTACTATTTTGTTCTCCATGGCCTTCACTTTCAGAAAATGTATCATGTTTGGGGGTTCTAAGTAATTTTCTAACAAAAAAATGCAGGATATTACGTGTATGTGAGAAATGTCAGAATTGGCCCAGATTTTAAGTGGTTAAATATTTTCTCAAATTTGCAGCAAACCCACACTAGTTTATCCTTCAATTCTGCCTCCCATAAACACTTTGCAGATTTTCCATTGACATGCCTCTCAGATTAAAAACAGGGATCAGGTCTGACTCTCTATGAGGAACTGAAATGTCAAGGTTCCTACTCAAAGACTGGCCCATAGATTTATCGATCTTCATGGGGTTGTCCAACAGAATAACCCAGTTTTTTTGCTTTTTCCTCAACAGATTAACCCAGTTTCCTTCTGTTAAAAAATTCCTGCTCATATGAGAATTCCCAACATTTTTCATGTCTTTCTGTTGAAGCCTTTTAATATCAATGTTTCTACTCATTCACCACTGATTGTTAAGAGTGATATAAGGTGGCCTGCTTCTTGGACTCCAGCAGAATCAGGATTTTAATTCAGTATCTTATTCAGTGGAAGGGCTTTGGTCCTGAGGAAAATTCCTAAGTTCATGTCTCTTCTGTCTACTCACACAGACTTGTGAACAATTTTCATAAACTTCATCCTAAAAGGCTGGCCCCCAGGGGTCCCAAAGGGTCCTGTGGCTTCACCCCAGAGAGGTGGTAATGGGTAATGTTAGGAGTGAGAGACAGGCTCACATTGCTACTCTACTCCCCCTTGCTCAGCCCAGTCTATATCTCAGTTGTCGGGCAAGAGCCAAGAGCTGCGCCTATGACTGGTCATGTTTTCTATGCACAATAATTAATGTTTATTATTATTACTATACAGAATTTATATAACACCAACGGTTTGTGCAGCATGTTCCAATTTAAAGAGAGACAGTGCAGTTTGTCAGGGAACATCTGAACAATTCATTTAGTCAGCTATATCAATCGTTTAATCGATCACTGAACAACAGTACCTCCAATATAAATTTAGAAAAATAATTTAACTGACTTAATTAATTATTCCTGATTTCTTTTGCCAATCCAGAAATTCTGTAGGTCAAGTGAGAAGTTTGATTAACTTCCTGTTGAGAAATGCTATAGAATCCTTTTTGAATGCACTCAGTGGTAACAAGTAAAATACTTTATCTAGAAACACAAAAAGTACCCAGTTGGAAGATATAACAGGATGAGCAGTCATGTGCTATCAGCAGCTTTGAAACCAACCTGATCAGCTAATCAACAGCATGGGATATACTAAATCAATGAAGTAGCTCCCTGTGAACCTATTGGTTTAATTCTGTGTTAGAGTTAACATCATAATTGCAGTTTTTTTCTAGTCCATCCATGTTCATTCAAGTCTGAGGGATCAATATCCATAGCACGCCTTGCTAAAGCCCTCTATAAAAGCAGATATAGTTTATTGCTGACACTTTTCAAATAAACACATTTAATATATAGTATTGCAGACCTCTTTTCCTGGCAATTCATTGGCCAGTTTTTCTATTTGCAAGTTTCTAGAGAGGAAGAATTCTTGGAGAAGTGCATCTGACGAAATATCATAAAATTTACATTATAAAAACTTATAAAATTTTAAATTGATATGACAGAATTTATTGCACAAAGGTTGTTTTCAATAATTTGTCCAACCGCATGCCTTTACCATAAGGTGTTTCCGGTCCGTAATAACTTTTTGCAATACCAAGGACCTCTGAGTTCAAGAGGAGCAGCCCGCCAACACACCAGTTCATCACCTTCTCCAGAAAGTTCGTGCCAACTTTTTTTTTTTTTAGCAACTATTTATTCCTGTTTGCCTCTCCATTTGAGATATTTGGGGACACAGCATTTAAAACCTAAATTTAGAACCTTACAAACACGATCCAGAGATAAACAACTTAACCGGAGTTGGATTTTAAGCCAACCTTGACATTTGCACTACCACTTGTCAAAACTAGACAAAAGTGTTATATATATATATATATATATATCAAGAAACTCAAAATATAGAAATATCTCATTGATTGTTGTGGTTTCTGTACTTGATATTTTTTCGAGCTAAGAAATAAATATAATTCTGTTTACTTATTTTCATGTAGATTCTACTTTATTGCATTGTTCTGTGTGAAGGATAAAAGTAATGGCAATAGAATATTTAAGGATACTGAAGAAAATAAAATAAAATAAAATGAGAAAGAAGCAGAATAGATCATTTTCTCCTTTCACTTAAAGTATGATTTATTGTTATTGCTGCATAAAAATAATTGTACACCTACAGAAAGTACACCTGTCATGAGAGAAATATGGGGGCTACCTTTACCATGAATAGAAAAGAAAGACTGTTATCCAGGTGAGCAACCAAGGTAACATTGTTAATGGAAAAAATAAAGTAGATATGGCGCCGTTCAATACCTGTGTTAAAAAACTTTCAACTAAAATAAATAAATAAATAAATAGGTGAATATGTAAATATAGGTGCAATTATTCAAAAGAAATACACATACAATATGTTATCAAACTGTGGTGAACAAAATAATTTCCTGTGTTAATATGTTAAATCAATAAATCCCCACTGAAAGTTACTATAAAACTTTACATATTTCTATTGTGATTTAAAGTGCTTTTGTGCAAAAACTTGTGAAATGAATTACTAATCTAAATATAAAAATACTAATAAAGAATTTATTATTGCCGATATAAAGTTCTTTTGGTATCCAAAGAATAAAGTGCTTCTGTGTTGGTGGAAAACAATATAGTTTTAAAAGGGGGATCACAGCATGCGTGCTCTTTCTGTGCTCTTATTGTGGCCGCACGCACCGGAGCCCCCCCCCTTTTGGGGTGTGGAGCGTTCACAGTCTGTCACTGTGCAGCAATCTGAGGGTTGGATATTCCTGGTGTATTAATAGTTGTCACTCTTGTCCCAAATGTCATATAAGGTATACGAGAAAAGGTGCCAATAGTGTGATTTTGCTTCAACAAATTTATTGTTTATAATCCTAAAAAGGGTACTCACATTCAGCAAAATATAAAAAAGCATTTGTTGCTGACACAAAGACCGGTGACCGAAAGTGATGCAAAAGCGTGTGCCGACCACGCCCTACGCATTTTGTCACTCTGACGTCATCTGGATTGCAATCATTATTACAGAGATCATATTTTTAATCAGCAATTTATATTATAGAATAGAGGGTGCACCTATGCAACACAGACCATTACAAACTTGTAGCTTGAAAACGAAGTGTTAATTAGGTTAACACACATTACTAAGACTGTTAAAGTTGAGCTCAAGGCAGAAAACAATACAGAAATGAGTACAGCTCTGTATTCTTTACTACATATTTAAATGCATTTTTGAAATGTTAGCAGTGCAATTACTTGGATTGGTTTTTCTTTAGTCACTTGCAGTCCCTGTATAGCAAAGCTCAGACTAGGGAAGGGCAAAGAAGCACAAGGAGCCAATCAATTGTTCCTCACTGCAATGGGCAAAACAGATATTAGCCCATTAATATGCTGCTTCTTCTTTCAATGCCAAACTATTGGGTGTAGAAGAGACCTGTAAAGCCCCGTACACACGGTTGGATTTTCCAATGCAAAATGTTTGATGGGAACTTTTTGTCTGAAATTCCGACCATGTGTAGGCTCCATCGGACATTTTCCATCGGAATTCCCATCACACAAAATTTGAGAGCTGGTTCTCAAATTTTCCGACAACAAAATCTGTTGACGTAAATTCCAATTGTGTGTACACAATTCAGACGCACACAGTTCCACGCATGCTCGGAATCAAGCAGAAGAGCCACCCTGGCTATTGAACTTCATTTTTCTCGGCTCGTCGTACGTGTTGTACGTCACCGCGTTCTTGACGTTTGGAATTTCCGACAAGATTTGTGTGACCGTGTGTATGCAAGACAAGTTTGAGCCAACATCCATCTGAAAAAATCCATGGATTTTGTTTTAGGAATGTCCGATCGTGTGTACAGGGCATAAGTGTTACTCCTGCCCTGCCAGACAGGGCTGTGTAAATATCAGAACTGTATAATCCCTTTCATGACTAAGCCTATTTTTGAAATGTGATGTTTACAAGTTAAAATCTGTATTTTTTGCTAGAAAATGACTTAGAACCCCCAAACATTATATATATTTTTTAGCAGAGAATCTAGAGCATAAAATGGAGATTGTTGCAATATTTTATATCACACAGTATTTGTGCAGCGGTGTTTTAAACACAAATTTTTGGGGAGAGGGACGCTTTCATGAATTTTAAAAAATCCAAACAGTAACGTTACCCCAATTTTTTTGTATAATGTGAAAGATGATGTTACGCCGAGTAAATAGATACCAAACATGTCATGCTTTATAATTGCACACACTCGTGGAATGGCAACAAACTACGGTACCTAAGAATTTCTACAGGCAACGCTTTAACTTTTTTTTACGGTTACCAGGTTAGAGTTACAGAGGAGGTCTAGTGCTAGAATTATTGCTCTCGCTCTGACGATCGCTGCGATACCTCACATGTGTGATTTGAACACCGTTTACATATGCGGGCGCAACTTCCGTATGCGTTTTCTTTGCTGCACGAGCTTGCGGGGACATGGACGCTTTGATTTTTTTTTTTTCTTATTTATTTTTTTTATTTTTATTTTTATAAACTGTGTTTAAAAAAAAACATTTTTTTTGATGACTTTTATTGCTGTCACAAGGAATGTAAACATCCCTTATGACAGTAATAGGTGGTGACAGGTACTCTTTATGGAGGGATCGGGGGGTCTAAAAGACCCCCGATCCCTCCTTTGCACTTCAAAGTATTCAGATCGCTGAAAACGGCGATTCTGAATACTGTGTATCTTTTTAAAACCGGCGCCATTGGCAGCTGAGTAAACGGGAAGGGACGTCATGATGTCGCTTCCGCGTTTACAATTAGAAGGCTGGAACGAAGCCGCCCACAGCTTTGTTCCAGCCCGCCCCCCGGAGGCAGCCGATTGGTCACCGGGCCTCCTGATGGCACGGGAGACCCGGTAAGAGTGGCGGGAGGCAGCGGGAGGGGGGGGATGTCCCCTCCCGCTCCTCCAGTATAACAGCCGAGCGGCTTTTAGCCGCATTGGTTGTTATACTCGGATAGCCGATCGTCCGCTGTAAACAATGGTACCGGGATGATGCCTGCAGCTGTGGGCATCATCCCGGTATAACCCCGGAAAGCCGAGTACGCACATCTGCGTGCGCTCGGCGGGAAGGGGTTAAGCAGATTCTTTTTGCATCTGTGTATTGAGCTGGTTCAGCTTTTACCTTTTTGCTGCCCATAATGTGTCTCACACATTATGGCTTAAATGGTTTAAAACAAGCTTAAAAACAAGAACAAGCTGTGGGGCTGCAAGGTAAATGTATCTGAGCATTTTTTAAATGTAAGCAAATGTATGCCTAATGTCTTCATATTACATGCTACACATGACATATTACATAGTACATGTCACCTCCTAATTTGATCACATAGGGTGCTTGTTAGGGTACATTAAAAACTAAAGAGTCTTTAAAAACTGTAATAAAATAAACAAAAAAAATCAAAAACACCTCTTTGCCCCATATGCACAAACATGTAGGACACGCACACACACCTAAATGACAATGGGCTATAATGTATGTAAGTGATATGGTTAGATGGTTAGTTGGTTTTCTTATTTTAAAAGAGAAGGAAAAGTAAAAGAAAACCCTGAATGTTGGGTTGACAAAACACTAAAAGAAGGGAAATCTTCCAATGAATTCTGGTAACCCCAAAGACACGGGAGTATGCAAAATCTGGTGCAGCGCTGAACAGAAACCAATCAGCTTCCAGTTTTTATTGTTAAAGCTTAATTGAACATGCTGAAGTTCAAAGCTGATTGGTTACCATGCACAGCTGCAGATTCTGAGTGCTCCAGTTTTAGTAAATGACCCCCTCTGGGATTCTCTCTTTTTTAGGGATTTCCTCTAACTTCCTGTTTTGGCTATGAGACTGGACAGGAAGGGACATCTTTCAATGGGACGCAGAAGTCGAAAGAAAAAAAAAAAAAAACTGATGGGGGTTATAACCCTTCATTACTCTTATGTCCGCCGGCGACCTGCGATCGCCTAGTACAGAGGCAGAACGGGATCTGCCAGTGTAAACAAGCGGATCTCTGTTCTGCCAGATGACATGTCAGAAGTCTTCTGTTCCCAGTGATCGGGAACAGTGATCTCTGTCATGTTCCTGGCAGCCAATCTCCCCTACAGTTATAAAACACACCTAGGGAACACACTTAACCCCTTGATCGACCCCTAATCTTAACCCCTTCCCTGCCATTGTCATTTTTACATTGATCAGTGCATTATTATAGCACTGATCAATGTACCAATGTCACTGGTCCCCAAAAAGTGTAATTTGGGGTCAGATTTTTGCGCCGCAATATCGCAGCCCCACAAAAAAAAAAAAAAAAAAAATCGCAGATCTCCGCCATTACTAGTAAAAACAATAAAAAGATAAGGGGTTGGGCCTGGCCCCT
Source organism: Lithobates clamitans (assembly GCA_037952925.1). Lineage (NCBI taxonomy): Eukaryota > Metazoa > Chordata > Amphibia > Anura > Ranidae > Lithobates > Lithobates clamitans. Next base: position 15,055,194 of record JBBGZY010000438.1, read on the forward strand.
TAGTTTCAGTGAAGGCAACTTGTAAGGCATCAGCATACCAAGACATTTTGGACAATTTAATGCTCCCAACTCTGTGGGAACAGTTTGGGGATGGCCCCTTTCTGTTCCAACATGACTGTGCATCAGTGCACAAAGCAAGGTCCATAAAGACATGGATGAGCGACTTTGGGGTGGAGGAACTTGACTGGCCTGCACAGAGTCCTGACCTCAACCCAATAGAACACCTTTGTGATGACTTAGAGCAGAGACTGCCCTCCAGACCTTCTCGTCCAAAATCAGTGCCTGACCTCACAAATGCACTTCTGGAAGAATGGTCACACATTCTCATAGACATACTTCTAAACATTGTGGACAGCCTTCTCAGAAGAGTTGAAGCTGTTATAGCTGCAAAGCGTAGGCCAGCTCAAAACTGAACCCTAAGGACTAGGATGCCATTAAAGTTCATGTGCATGTAAAGGCAGGAGTCCCAATACTTTTGGCAATATATTGTATATTGTGTTTGGGTTAACTAAAATAAAAGTCGTTGTAAATGCTGGAGGTTTTTTACCTTAATGCATTCAATGCATTAAGGTAAAAGACCTTTTATTGTCAGCCCCCCCCCCCCCCCATTCCCCCTTGTTTGTTTAATGTTTGTTGAAGGCCCCAATGGAAATGTTGCGGCGGAACATGTGTCCAATCAGATACAGCCACTGTTTAGGTATTTGGACAGCCAGTGGGGCCAGCTGCCAAAATGCAATAGCTCTAGAGGGATATTTTTCCATCCCATCTGTATCTGTTAATCTATTAGTGTTTTTTTGTTCAGCCCACATTTTGTTCAGCCAGAAGTCTACCACTCAAAATAAGTGAGTTGGAAGCTCTGGTGCACAAAGAGAACTATGATTTAATTGGTGTTGCTGAATCTTGGCTTTATTCTTCACATGACTGGAAAGACAGGGTAAAATGGAAAGGTGTTGGTGTCTGACTCTATGTGAGAAGTAAACTCAAAGCAAGCATGAAAGAGGACCTAGTTGATGGAGCACAGATCGAAAGAGCTGCAAGGGCTGGGACAGTGATAATAATGGGGGATTTTAACTAGCCGGAAATTGACTGCAGTAATGGCACTGCAGGAACAGTTAAATGGCAAAAATGTATAAGCCTATTAGAAGACAATTTTATAGTACAGTTCATAGAGGCCCTAATTAGGGATGATGCTCTACTGCACCTGGTAATCTTAAATCATGCATAGCTTATTACTAATGCTCATTTAAAAGAACATCTGGGTAGCAATGACCATAACATGATTTCATTTAATGTTAGCTGTAAACAACAAGCACATACTGGAAAGATAAAAGCACTTAATTTAAGAGAGCAAATTTTTCAAGGCTGAGGGCTGCTCTCCAATACATAGACTGAGAGAGAATATTGGCATCGATGAACAAAGAACAGGAATGGGAATTCTTCAAAAATTGACAGTATGCAAACACACTGCAAAATACATTCCCATGGGCAACAAGTTTAATAGGCTAAAAATAAAACCTATGTGGCTCATGGCCAAAGTTAAAAAAGCAATACATTAAGAAAAAAACTTTTAAAAAATATAAAAATGAAAATTCAAGTTAGACTTACCGGTAACTTGTTTTCCTTGAGTCTTTCAGGACAGCACTTGAGAGAGTGACTCCTCCCCTTGCCAACAGGAAACACCTCTTCCACCAAACTTTAAAAGGAGGCTCCTTTCCACATCTTGTCAGTAGTAGTAGAGAACCTCCGGCCCCAAACTGGAAAACATAATCGAGATATGATTAGTCACAGTATATATATGTAAAAACAATAGGGCGGGATGCTGCTGTCCTGAAAGACTCAAGGAAAACAAGTTACCGGTAAGTCTAACTTGAATTTTCCCTTATCGTCTTTCAGGACAGCACTTGAGAGGATAAGAGAGACTTACCCCCCTAGGGAGGGACCACAGCCTGCAGAACCTTTCTGCCAAAAGCCTGATCACCTGCTGATAGGAGATCCAGTCTGTAAATGACGGACAAACGTTAAGTAGCTTGACCACGTAGCCGCCTTACAAATCTGATCTGGGGTGGCACCAGCTCTTTCTGCCCATGTAGTGGCCTGGGCTCTTGTTGAATGAGCCCTAATTCCCAGCGGGGAAGATAAACCCATTTGAGAATAGGCTACAGAAATAGCTGTCTTAAGCCATCTAGCCAATGATGCTTTTGATGCTTGTTGGCCTTTCTTGTTTCCAGAAAAAAGAACAAATAATGAATCTGAAACTCTAACCCCTCCTGTTACTTCCAAATACTGTAATAGGATACGTCTTACGTCTAAATTGTGAAACTGCTCTTCCTTTGCACCCGAAGGGTTAGCAGAAAAGGTTGGTAGAGTAATCTCCTGAGACCTGTTACTAAAGCTTGCCACTTTTGGCAAAAACCCCGGATCTACTTTAAGGACAACTCTATCAGGAAAAACTGACAAAAAAGGCTCTTTTACTGATAGAGCGTGCAGTTCACTAATCCTTCTTGCTGAAGTAATTGCGACCAGAAAAATAGTCTTCAAAGTTAAATTCTTTAGGGATATGGCCTGTAAAGGCTCAAATGGTTCTTTTGCCAGAGCCTGCAGAACCACCGAGAGATCCCAATTTGGGAAATGCTTCACCGGGACCGGTCTAGACCTGGAAAGTGCTTTGAAAAATCTCATGATCAGAGTTTCTGAAGATAAGGATCTCTCCAGATAAACTCCCAAGGCGGCCACCTGCACCTTAAGGGTGCTGACCGCCAAATTCTTGTCTGCACCGTTTTGCAAGAACTCCAGCACTGAAACTAGATCTTTAACCTCCCTATGTTCAGAATGACAGAAAGAAACATAGACTTTCCATACTTTGGCGTAAATATCCCTGGTTACCTTTTTCCTACTGGAAAGCAACATCGTAGTTAAACGTTCAGAAAAGCCTTTGCTTCTCATTAACTGCTCCTCAGATACCAGGCAGTGAGTTTTAACCTGCCTACATCTGGATGATGCACTGGCCCCTGAGTCAACAGATCCTGACTGAGCGGAAGATGCCAACATGGTTTTATTGCCAACTGAAGAATCGTGGAAAACCAAGCCCTCTTTGGCCAATATGGAGTAACCAAAATTATTGATACTCTCTCTTCTAGTATTTTCCTCAACACTAGAGGGATTAACCTGAATGGAGGAAAAGCATACCCTAGGTGAAAATCCCATGGATGTGCCAGAGCATCTATCCCCTGAGAGCAAATGTCTCTCTGAAGGGAGAAAAAATTCGGGAGCTGCGTGTTTTGTTTTGAAGCAAACAGATCTACCTGCGGAAGGCCCCAAACACTGGTGATTAATGCAAACACCTTCCTGTTCAGACTCCACTCTGATTCCTGAACTTTCTGTCGGCTCAGATAATCCGCTACTTCGTTCAATGTGCCTTTTAGATGGACTGCGGATAGAGATAGTAAGTGGTTCTCTGCCCACTCCAGAATCTCTACTGACAGTAAGTGAAGAGCCCTGCTTCTTGTGCCTCCCTGTTTGTTCAGGTAGGCTATGGCCGTGGCATTGTCTGACAAAATCTGGACATGGCAACCTATGAGGTTTTGAGAGAAGAAAGCTAATGCTAGAGCAACCGCCTTCAGCTCTCTCCAATTTGAGGATTTTTGGACCTCGAACTGGGACCATGTTCCCTGCGCTAAGGCCTGACCCATGTGGGCCCCCCATCCCTGCAAACTGGCGTCTGTTGTGACCACTTTCCCGGTCGGAAAAGACCAAGGAAGACCTTTTTGCAGTACCACCTGACTTTTCCACCACCAAAGTGAACGTTTGACTCTGGTGGGAATCTTTACTTTTGTATCTAAACTCTCCATCCTGTGGTTCCAGGTCCTTAGAAGGAACCTCTGTAGAGTCCTGAAATGCAGCCTTGCCCATTGGATGGCTGGCATTGAAGAGGTTATTGTCCCCAGAGCCGACATAACCTTTCGGACTGAAATCAGTTGATTTGTTTGTAGTGCCGTTATTACCTTTTGGACCTTGATCTTTTTCTCTTCTGGGAGAAAAATCTTTTGCTCCACTGAATCTATCAAATAACCCAGAAACAGTACTTGCTGAGCTGGGATGAAATTTGATTTTTGAACATTCACTATCCACCCTATTGACTCCAAATGACTGCGGGATTTGCTCAAATCCTCCTGCAACTTTTCCCTGGATGGGGCAAAAAAGAGGAGGTCGTCCAGATATGGAATTACCGCAATCCCCTGGAGTCGAAGAGGGGCGAGAGCTTCCGCCATTATCTTCGTAAAAATACGAGGAGCTGACGACAGGCCGAAGGGAAGGGCCCTGAACTGAAGATGTATAATCTCCTTGCCCATATTCACCGCAAACCTCAGGAACTTCTGGGACTGAGGTGCTACAGGAATATGAAGATAAGCATCCCTCAGATCGATTGATGCCATAAAACAATCTTTTGTCAGAATGCTTCTGACCGTGAAAATTGAGTCCATACAAAACTTCTTGTATAGGACTGACCTGTTCAGGGGTTTTAGGTTGAGGATAAGACGGAAGTTTCCGGATGGTTTTCTTATCAGAAAGATGTGAGAATAGAAACCCTGACCCTGTTCTTCTGGGGATACTGGTATCACTACCCTCTGGTGCCTCAGATCCCTTAAAAGGTTCTTCATGGCCAGAGCCCTTGTTTGATCCCTTGGTAGGTTTGTTACAAAGAATCTTTCTGGCGGGCGATCCGAAAACTCTATCCTGTAACCTTGGGACAGCATGTCCAAAATATATAGACTTTCTGTCATGCTGGCCCAAATGGGAAGGAAACCTTGCAGCCTTCCCCCCACCGGTACGCACAAGTCATTGTGTTTTACCGGAGGCTGCAGGAGGATGGAAAAGGACATTTCCTTTTCCCTTTCCCTTCTGCGAAGCCCAATTTTTTCTTTTCTCCTGGGGTTTGTTTTGTTCTTGAGCCCTTTGGGAACGAAAAAAACGTTTAACTGGCTGTTTTTTCTTTTTGATGGGAAAAGACTTCTTTTTATCCGCTGTTCTATCTAGAACCGCATCTAAGTCAGGCCCAAAAAGCAAGTCACCCAGGAACGGTATCCCACACAGCTTGTTTTTGGATGCCGCGTCCCCCGGCCAAGTTTTCAACCACAAAGCCCTTCTGGCTGAGTTGGCCAGGGCAGCAGATCTAGCTGTCATTTTAATTGATTCCGCTGATGCATCAGATATAAATGCGACAGCGGCCGACAGAGTTGAGAATGAATCCAAAATCTCTTGTTTTGGTGAGTCTGCTGAGATATGGGCCTTAAGTTGCTCTAACCAGAACTCCATATTTCTGGATACCACTGTAGTTGCCATAGCAGGTTTAAGATTTCCCATGATAGATTGCCAAGCCCTTTTTAGAACCTGGTCCATCCTTTTATCCATGGGATCTCTCAACACCCCCATGTCCTCGAATGCCAAATCTGTAGACCTCGAGACCTGGGAAAACGCGGCATCTAGTTTGGGGTTTTTGTTCCAAACCGCCGCTGGATCTTCATCAAAAGGAAAATGCCTTTTTAAGGCTTTGGGAAAGAAAGGCTTTCTCTCTGGCTCTGCCCACTCTTTCTTAATAGCTTCAGAAATAACAGAGTGCACTGGGAAATTGCGATTTTTGTGCTCGTTAAGCCCTGCATACATTTTATCATGCAGAGATAACTCCTTTCTTTCCTCCTCCAGACCCAGTGTGGTATAGATTGCTTTTAACAGGCCATCTACCTGTTCTAAAGACAATTTAAATCTTGAAGGTAAATTTTCTCCTTCCTCACCCTCATCAGAATCCTCAGATTGAGAGGGGAAATGTCCCTCTGGGGTAGGAGATGCCTCAGTCTCCACCGCCGGGACTATAAGTGAGCCTTGGGAGGACTGTGAGGTAGTAGGCTGACTCAGGGATGGGTTTGCTAGGGAAGAGCGAAATGATTGAATAGTCGCATCAAGTTCTTTTTTAACAGATGCAATCAAGTCGCTGCAAGCGGAAGAAGCTTCTTCTTTAACTAGCAAATCAATACAAGCTTGACATAACGTCTTCTTCCATCCTTCAGGTAGCTTGGATTTACATGAAGGACATTTTCTTTTTGCCACTGGATCAGAGCTCTTGGCCTGCCATGAGACAAAAGAAGAAACCATCCTAATGAGACAACCTGTCCTATACCCAAACAGCACCTGAGAGCCCTGACTTCCCCACGAAGTGTTCCCTCCGGAGGAAAACACAAAAACTGACAAGATGTGGAAAGGAGCCTCCTTTTAAAAAGTTTGGTGGAAGAGGTGTTTCCTGTTGGCAAGGGGAGGAGTCACTCTCTCAAGTGCTGTCCTGAAAGACGATAAGGGAAAAATAACTCTCATCATTAAATTAATACAAGGGATATAACAGAATATGTAAAAGGAAATCAGGGCCGCAAAAATTCAAAACACAAATTGCAAAAGAGAGTAAAACAAACCCAGAAGAAATTCTTCAATTATATTAATAGTATTGTTTAATATTAATAGTAAAAGGTCAGGTTTGAGCATGCAGGTCAATCTGGTGTGGGTGACTGGGGACAAAGGGAGGGCAAATTTATTAAATACCTTCTTCAGCTCTGTTTGCAAAGGAGCATGCGGGAGCTCATTCCCATAATCTGGATGATATTGACATAGCCCAAAATGAACCACTATGGCTCAAAATGGATATGGTCCAGAAATTTTCAGACAGAATTGTTAGAAATTCTGTATATAAAGAACATTCAGTGCACAGTCCACATGGGCTTCGCTGCTTAACTGCAAACAGGAACAGGAAACTTTATTCAGGAAAAAGACAGAGCATACCCTAGATGCAGTTACAAACAAGTTACAAGGCTTTTCTTGTCATTTTTTCTTTTATAAAGCTGGTGCATTTCATTGTTTGATCACATGGACTATTTCTTATTCCACTTGCATAGTCATTCTCAGTTAATTTCTTTATTATGTCAGGACCTCTGTGCCCAAGACATCTGTGTCATGTGTGAATGCAGTTTTAATGTTTTTCCTCCTTGGCAGTGTTAACCATTTGCCGACCGCCGCAGGCCAATATACGTCGGCACAATGGCAGCGGTGGGCAAATGGGCGTCCCCTTTAATTTGCGAGCTAGTGGGCATGCGCGCGCCGCCGGTGTGGCACCCGCCACGTACTGCGTGACCGTGCCCCGTGTTCGTGGCACGGAGAGGCAGAACGGGGAGATGTAAACAAGGCATTTCCCTGTTCTGCCTAGCAACATAACAGAGATCTACTGCTCCCTGTCATCGCGAGCAGTGATTTCTATCATGTTGTAGTGAGCCTATCCCCCCTACAGTTAGAATCACTCCCTAGAACACACTCAACCCCTTGATCACCCCCTAGTGTTTAACCCCTTCCCTGCCAGTGTCATTTACACAGTAATCAGTGCATTTTTATAGCACTGATCCCCGTATAAATGGCAATGGTCCCAAAATAGTGTCAAAAGTGTCCGATGTGTCCGCCGCAATGTCACGGTCGTGATGTCATGGTCACGATGTTTGCCACTATTACTAATAAAAAAAAAATTAATAATAAAAATTCCATAAATCTATCCCCTATTTTGTAGACACTATAACTTTTGCACAAACCAATTAATATTTGCTTTTTTTGGGATATTTATTATAGCAAAAAGTAAAAAAATATTGCTTTTTTTTCAAAATTGACGCTCTTTTTTTGTTTATATAGCGCAAAAAATTTAAACCACAGAGGTGATCAAATACCCCCCCAAAAAAGCTCTATATGTGGGAAAAAAAGGAGGTCAATTTTGTTTTTATGTAACATCGCACGACCATGCAATTGTCAGTTAAAATGACGCAGTGCCGAATCGCAAAAAGTGCTCTGGTCAGGAAGGAGGTAAATCCTTCTGGGGCTGAAGTGGTTAATCACCTCATTGCAGTTCAGCTGATGCAGTTCATCTGTAATTTTAGCCTTTGCAAGTAAGATCCCTTTTTTTATGGCACAACTGTCATCTTATAAATATATATATACACAGTTGTGCTCATAAATTAACATACCCTGGCAGAATTTATGAATTTTTTTTCGTCATTTTCAGAGAATATGAATGATAACTCTAAAACTTTTCTTTCACTCATGGTTAGTGTTTGTCTGAAGCCATTTCTTTTTCATCAACCGTATTTACTCTTTTAAAATCATTAAAAAGCAAAAAAGAGGGGTAGTGGGACTTTAAATGAGGCATGGGTAGGTCTTTAAAAAAGTCTAGGAAACCTTATATTAAATTATCTATCACCACCCCTTGAGGGGCTTATAAGCTGTATAGCCATGGAGAATTGCTAATCAAAGAAATGCATAGACATCAATTCATGAGTAATAATAATAATAATAATAATAATATAATGCATCATAATATACAATACATAAATCATGCACATTGAGGCATAATAAAAATAGTAGTCATGTTGATAGAAACGTTGTTTATAAACACACATCTCCTCCTCATTATTCTTTTTTCTTTCATTTATTGCAGAACCCCATCTGTGGCCCATACATGTATGCCTCCTGCTTTGGAAGTGTGTTTTGGCTGTCTGGCTCTCTCCCTGGCTGCTGTTCCTCTCTACCCCCTCTCCGATTCTCCAGCCCCCATGGAGACCTTCGGTTTGGGGGTGAGCCTTGTGTGTCCTTGGCCTCAACCCCGGGGGAGACAGCTCTCTCAGGGCCACCTTCATCATTCCATAATTGGACTGTTGGGTTATGTATTGGGTTGTTGCCAAAAGGTAATGTGCATTTATATATTCAAAAATACCTGCTTTACCTTGTGTAAGCATGATTTTAATCGAGACTCCAATGATCTACTTATTGATTTGTTTTATTTATTTTTCTAGTCATCTCTTGATGCATCCCACTCCTGATGATTGGCTTTAAACGCCATGAAACGCGTAGAGTCTACACTCAGGGTTGCCATTTCAAGTTTGGTTCATCTATGAATTCTATCGTATACCATTTACACTTACTAACATTGTTATTCGGAATACCTTGTTCACCTTTTTTGTATACCCATTTTAGAACTGTGATTGCTTGTATCAATTATTTTCAAACAGTGTTTATAAACAACGTTTCTATCAACATGACTACTATTTTTATTATGCCTCAATGTGCATGATTTATGTATTGTATATTATGATGCATTATATTATTATTATTATTATTATTATTACTCATGAATTGATGTCTATGCATTTCTTTGATTAGCAATTCTCCATGGCTATACAGCTTATAAGCCCCTCAAGGGGTGGTGATAGATAATTTAATATAAGGTTTCCTAGACTTTTTTAAAGACCTACCCATGCCTCATTTAAAGTCCCACTACCCCTCTTTTTTGCTTTTTAATGTTTATACAGGGATGGAGACATGGTTATGGTAACTGTGGGGCTCAATCAGGTCAACTGCTTTACAATATCTTTTAAAATCATAATGGCAACAGAAACTACCCAAATGACCCTGATCAAAAGTTTACATAGTTCTTAATACCGTGTATTGCCCCCTTTAACATTAATGACAGCTTGAAGTCTTTTGTAGTATTTGTGGATGAGGCTCTTTATTTTCTCAGATGGTAAAGCTGCCCATTTCTCTTGGCAAAAAGCCTCCAGTTCCTGTAAATTCTCGGGCTCTCTTGCATGAACTGCACGTTTGAGATCTCCCCAGAGTGGCTCAATGATATTGAGTTCAGGAGACTGAGATGGCCACTCCAGAACCTTCATTTTATTCTGCTGTAGCCAATGACAGGTCGACTCGGCCTTGAGTTTTGGATCATTGTCATGTGCGAATGTCCAAAGTACGTCCCATGGGCAGCTTCCTGGCTGATGAATGTATTATTATTATTTTTTGATAACATACTGCATTCATCTTGCCATCAATTTTGACCACATTTCCTGTGCTTTTGTAGCTCATACATCCACAAAACATCAGCGATCCACCTCTGTGTTTTTCATAGTAGGAATGGTGTACCTTTCATCATTGGCCTTGTTGACTATTCTCCAAATTTAGCATTTATGGTTGTGGCCAAAAAGCTTAATTTTGGACTCATCACTCCAAATTACTTTGTGCCGGAAGGTTTGAGGCATGTCTCTGTGCTGTTTGGCATATTGTAAGCAGGATACTTTTTGGCATTTCTGTAGAAATGGCTTTTTTATGGTGACTCGACCATGCAGCCCATCTTTCTTCAAGTGTCTCCTTATTGTGCATCTTGAAACAACCACACCACATGTTTTCAGAGAGTCCTGTATTTCACCTGAAGTTATTTGTGGGTTTTTCTTTGCATCCCGAACAAATTTCCTGGCAGTTGTGGCTGAAATTTTAGTTGGTCTACCTGACCGTGGTTTGGTTTCAACAGAACCCTTCATTTTCCACTTCTTGATTAGAGTTTGAACACTGCTGATTGGCATTTTCAATTCCTTGGATATATTTTTATATCCCTTTCCTCTTTTATACAGTTCAACTACCCGTCAACCCGTTATTGTGTTTACCTCACTGATTGCTGCAGCATTATTTATTTAATTTTTTATGTTTATTGTTCTAGCGCAGTTTTTTTGTGTGTTTTTTTCTTTTGGTGATATTTGATCACCTTTGTGATTTTTATTTTTTGCACTATAAACAAAAAAAGACAGACAATTTTGAAAAAAAAAATACTTTCTGCTATAAAACACATAAAAAAATTTTAAAAATCAAATTTCTTCATCAGTTTAGGCCAATTTGTATTCTGCTATATATTTTTGGTAAAAAAAATCCCAATAAGCGTATATTGATTGGTTTGCGCAAAAGTTACAGTGTCTACAAACTATGGGATAAATTTAGGGACTTTTTATTTTTTTATTGTTTTTACTACTAATGGCAGCGATCAGCAACTTTTTGCGGGACTGCGACATTCTCTGACACTAAGAGACACTTTTTGGGTACCAGTGACACCAATACAGTGATCAGTGCTAAAAAAAAAGCACTGTCACTGTATAAATGACACTGGCAGGGAAGAGGTTTACATCAGGGGCAATGAAAGGGTTGACTGTGTTCCCTGGGTGTGTTTACTTACTGTGTGGGGGATAGACTGACTCAAGGAAGAGACACATCTGTGTTCCTGATTAGCAGGAATCACAGATCTCTCTCTCCCTTGCTGACAGAATGACGGTCTGCCTTGTATACCGTCATTCTGTCTCTCCAGAGAATGTATGCGGGTGGCTGGCAGCCGCCGGACCTGCTGATTGGCTGCCGCTGTGTCCAATCACAGTGCGGCTCTGGCAGCGCGTGCCAAGAGCCGGTGAAAGAAATCAGGTACAGGTATGTGATTTTGCGCTATAGGGCCACCCTGCTGCAGTATATGTACGTGGGGCAGTCCTTAAGCAGTTAAATCATGTGTATGTGTGAAAAAGGGGCACTTTCACTGTGAATCCTAATATCAATACCTATAAACAATTCCATTAAACTCATATATATACAATTATTCAAATGTCCATAATTCAAAATTAAAAAATCAAAAATCAATTTAAAAAGTCCATCAATATTGGTGATATTCTTAATCAAATATCAAAGTGTTGTAGTGCCAAGTGCTGTAAACAAAGTCGGTGCAGCCGGGCTCCCTTCCTATGTGTCCGCTCACTCACCAGCTGCCGTAGACTCCCATAACTGAAGTCATGTGCGCTTTGCAAATCATCTTCGATGCTGGGATTAGTAATCATCCAATGAGGCTCCTTTTTGCAGATAAAGATTTTCCTCATGTGTAGTATAATGGCAGAAAAAAAAAGGGAGAGTATATGGCGTAATTTTGTTTAGTAAAATTGTAGTATAAAACACAGTATTCCACTCACTTTGTACAAGATAAAACATGTTTATGCTTGTCTTATCTTGTACAAATTGAGTGGAATATTGTGTTTTATACTACCATGTAGCTCTTGAATAAACACAACACGACATGCCTGTAAATATGAGGTGCAACTTTTGGATTGAAAAACATATTATCTGAAGCAAAATCAGTTTCTTCCTACACACTTTTCGCCTTTTGTAGTTCAGTTTTGCATTCTGGCTTTCCAGATTCTTTTAAATCACCTTGTTTCTTACACGCAAAATATTCACGTGTTTGTTGAATGTTACTGTATTTATTCCTATTTTTTTTTCTTTATAGCAGACTTTGAGATAGAAGCACCGCCACTATTAATGCTTTTTGTTTTACACTTCTATTCATCCACAAGCTTGCCATTAACAGATTCCAGTGTCAGTTCATCATCTGAACATGCATCAAGTGCTGTGACAAGCGTTTCAAAACTTTCTGGTAAACCTTTGAGTAAAAGTGCTGCAATATGAAAAACTTTTATTTCTATACCTCTTAGGTGTTCAACCATTTCTAAGGTGTGCCTTATGTACTCTACCCACTTTCTCTATTCACTCGTCTGAAGGATGTTCTGGCCTGACTTTATTAAGACATTTCCATGTACCTTCTCTTATTAGCAGCATTTTCATCTTGAATTTCCAAGACTGGTAGCTCTGGTTGGTCAAATGAAAGCTTTGTTGCAGCTGTGTTACTGGTCATTTTCTTTTATTCTTTTGCAGGCTTCATTCTGTAGATGTATCTTGCAGGTATCTGCTGTAGCTGGCTATGACTGGACTATGACCAGGTTCTAAGCTCTTCTCTGGGCTATGCCTGGGCCCATAACCTGTTGAAAATCCTGTATATAGCCCTACAGAACAGACAGAGCTTTGTTGCCTAACTGCAGAAAGTAACAGGAAACTTTATTCACAAAAAAGACATAGAGCATACCATGGACGCAGCTACAAACTTGTAAACACTGCCATCCACTGGCTGAAAAATATATCTGTAGCTGATGCACAAAAAATACATGAACAATTTATTCCAACAAGAATATAAGTGCATAAAGTCTCTGGACCAGATGGCATACACCCATGGATCCTTAAAGAATTGAGCTTTGTCATTTCAAATTCATTCTTTCTAATTTTTAGGAACTCTTTAACCACTTCACGCCAAATCACGTACCTGTACATCATTTGGTTGAAATGGTTGTGCTGGGGTGCAGCTGCAGGCTTCACCCTGGTACTGTTTTTTAGAGCTAGGGATCAGCTCTCTCATGATAACAACCGATGTGGCTAATGAGCCGCTCGGCTGTTATAAGGAGCGGGAGGGGACATCCCCCCTCCTGCTGCCTTCCGCCGCTCTGCCCAGTTCTCCCGTCCCACCGGGAGACCAGGGCGACCATCCATCACATCCGCTGGCTGTGTGGAGTCCCGAATCAAGCCGGAATCGGTTGCGATTGGGTAAAAACCCAGGAGTGATGTCACAACATCACTTCCGGGTTTACTTGGCTGCCAATAGTGCTGATTTTAAAAAAATTTCAGCATTCCGAAATGCTGATTTTGGCGTTTTGAATTATTTGAAGTGCAAAGGAGGGATTTGGGGCCTTTTAGACCCCCGATCAATCCATAAAGAGTACCTGTCACTGCCTATTACTGTCACAAGGGATGTTTACATTCCTTGTGACAGCAATAAAAAAAGATCAGATTTTTTTTTTTTAAAGGGACAGTGTTAAATAAAAAAAAAAAAAAAAAACAAAATAAGAAAAAAAATTCAATTTCAAAGCACCCTCGTCCTCGCGTACCAAAGAAAATGCATATGTAAGTCGCACCCGCAAATGTAAACAGTGTTCAAATCTTTCATAGAAAAAAAAAAAAAAAAAAAAAAAGGGTATCAACGTGACTGTTAGAACAAGAGCAATAATTAAAAAAAAAGTCCTCATCTGTAACTTTTTAAACGTCGCCTATGAAGATTTTTAATACTATAGTTTGTCGCCATTCCACGAGTGTGTGCAATTTTAAAGCGTAACATGTTAGGTATCTGTTTACTCAGCGTAACATCATCTTTCACAATATGCAAAAAATTGGGCTAACTTTGCTGTTTTCTTACTTTTTAATGCAAAAAAGTGTATTTTTTCCCAAAAAATTGCGTTTGAAAGACCACTGTGCAAATACTAATGTTTGGGTGTTCTAAGTAAATTTCTAGCAAAAAATAAAAAAAAAAGCAAAATAGCAAAAAAATATTTTAACTGTAAGCAACAAGTGTCAAAAAATAGGCTTGGTCCAGAAGTGGTTAATGACTGGCATGGTGCCACTGGATTGGCGTAAGGGCAACGTGATGTCAATGTTTAAAAAGGGGTCAAAGTCTTCATCAAGTAACTATAGACCTGTTAGTTTAACATCTATCATGAGGAAGATACTGGAGAGTTTAATGCTAGAAAAAAACATCTTAAGCAAAAGTCAGCATGGATTCATGATAGACAGAATTTGTTAGACAAATCTGATTTATTTTATGAGGAGGTAAACAAAACCCTGGACAGAGGGGTGGCTGTAGATGTGGTATGCTTGGATTTTGCAAAAGTGTTTGACACAGTTCTAAAAAGACAAAATTTAGATGCCACTCAGGTAGAAAGGTAAAGTCCAATTAGACCATGCTGCAGCAATGTCAAAGGAAAATATTCATAAGCTGCACATCATAAAGCAGACCCATGCGCATGAAGTGAGATGAATGGCAGCCTCAGCCCAGACAACAGCCAGGTCACACCCCCAATGTGTCTGCTCCGCCCCTTGGAGCTTATTTATGGGGACACAGTTCCCCACACACGGTTAATGTGTAAGGTGAAGTCTACAGGATTGTAAAAATCAGTTTGTAAATGGATAGAAAACTGTCTAAAAGACCATATTCAGAGAGTAGTGGTTATTGATTCATACTCTGAATGGTTTAAGCTGATTAGTGGTGTACCCAAAGTTCAGTCTTACTTTTTAATATGTTTGTAAAGATATAGAGTCTGGGAGTATAATTTCAGTCTTTGCAGATGACACCAAGCTATGCAGTGAAACAACGTTCTTACAGGATGTCTCCAACTTACAAGGCAACCTCAATGCACTATTTAATTGGACAACTGTGTGGCAAATAAGGTTTAATGTTGAAAAATGTAAAGTTATGCACTTGGGGGCTAAGAATATGCATGCATCATACATACTAAGGGGAGTACAACTGAGGGAATTAATGGTGGAAAAGGATCTGGATTTCCTGGTAGATCATAAGCTTAATAGTAGCATGCAATGCCAAGCTGCGGTTTCCAAAGCGAGCAAAATCCTCTCTTGTATTAAGGGAGGTATGGACTCCAAAAAGAGAGACATCATTTTTCCCCTGTACAAATCATTAGTAAGACCTAATCTAGAATACACAGTTGACTTTTGGGCACCAGGGAACTGAAGAAAGTGCAGAGAAGAGCAACCAAACTGATAAGAGGCATGGAGGAGCTCAGCTATGAGGATAGATTAGAGGAACTAAATGTATTCTCTCTTGAGAAGAGGAGATTAAGGGGGGATATGATCAACATGTACAAATACATAAATAGTCAATATAGTGAACTTGGTGTTGGGTTATTCACTTTATGGTCATCACAGAAGACAAGGGGACACTCTTTACATCTAGAGTAAAAGAGATGTAATCTCCAAGTAAGGAAAGGCTTCTTCACAATTAGAGCTGTGAAAATGTGGAATAGACTCCCTCAAGAGTTGGTACTAGCCAGCTCACTAGATTGCTTTAAAAAGGCATGAATTCTCTCCTAAATGTACATAATATAACTGAATACTAATATTTATAGGTAAAGTTGATCCAGGGAGTATCCGATTGCCTTTTGGGGGATCAGGAAGGATTTTTTCCCCCACTGTAAGAAGATGGTTCATGCTTTGCTGTTTTTTTTTGCCTTCCTCTGGATCAACTATGGGTATAGGGTTGCCCGGAGGCTTCCTGGTTTCTAATACCCTGCAGAGGTTCTTCTGCCTGCCTGTTTGACCATTCTAGCGATAGGGGGTCCCTACCATCTGCTAAGCGTCCCTGATCACGGAGTGTGGGGTGCCACAGAAGGCTCTGAATGACTGCTTGATGGTGGAATATCTATCCAATTGACCTTTGGACTCTCATATATCAGCTACAAGGATTCACTTTCTACACAAACTTTGAACTCATTATTTTTACACTTGCAAATATAGGATATTATTTATGCACTGAGTGTATTATATCACATCAAGAATTTAATTTAGAATCATCTTGTGAGATTGGCGTGATTTTTTTTAAATGTATTGTTTGTAATTTAATGTCAATAAAAATTACCCTTCCTTTTCAATCTGCAGTGCTGTAATTTTCTGTACAATTCAGTGCAATATGGTAACCTGCAGGTGGTCTGTACACAAAAGAACACCCCCAGACATATATTTTCCTGCTTGTGTGTTGTGTTGAGCTCACTGATTTTCCAAGAAGTTTACACTAAGATAAAAGTCAGAGTTTGGGCATCCCCTGCAATAAAAATGTAATTTTTGGCGATCAGTTCTAAAGGTATGCAGGCACTGAAACTTTCCTTATTAGAATACTGCAAGTGCATCAGTTGATCAGTAATGAAAAAGTCAATCCCATAGAAAATCAGTATCCAAAAGACAGAAGAACAAACAGCTATTCAGATTAGAAACAGAGTTTGTCAAAATCCTTGCAACGTACATTGGTCACAGAGGTGACTTTTTTCCTGAATAAAAGTAGAGTTACTTTTTAATCTGAGATTGAGGCTTAGTATAGCAGTGTTTCTCACTAAAATATTGATCACACAAAAGTGGACTTTGCCACATTGACCAGCAGTGAGGTAATAGATATTGGCAATTTGAATTTTAAACTATTAGTGTGGGGAACCTTAAACAGTTTTCAAAAGATGGGCAAAATGGTTTCAAGTGTCTTGTTTGGTAATAAATTGATAAGAATTTAAAATATGCTACTAGCTTGGAAATGTTGGAGTAATACTCTGTATGGGACTTTTTTGACCTTGTGGATGGGATGGACCAAATGGTGCAAGGTGGAATGTTTTAAATGTGTAATGTTTGGTTTATTGAGATCTTCTTTTTATGGCATATGCGCTGATGGGGAAAAAAGTAAATTTCAATATAAAAAATATGGTCTTTCTGATTTCTAACATGTCAGCACAGAGTTAAAATACTCAGTATTCATTAAAGAAGGCACTCGTTAAAGACTAGAATTAAAAAATATATAGAGAAAAAATATGCTAACTGAGCTTGGAAAAACAGGATGAAAACTTGAATGAAGGATCCATACCCTTATGAAAGTGGCTGTCAATTAAAAAAATGTAGAAAAATAAAATTCTTTGCAAATGAAGACTCCGAATACCTACCTTTCTGGGATATAGTGAGTCCAAACTTTACTGCCTGCAAAAGCTTTACCACTAAAGACCCGCTAGAGTTACCAAGTATTTAACCCTTAGGGAGCTTCACATTGCCCTGGAATGGTCCCACTGTGCTTTGTGCAAAGCAAAGCTAAAAACTTTGGGTTTCATGCAGGTTAGCTGTGGTTTCCTATAGACTTCAATGTGGTCCCAAGGTTTTGGTGAGGTTTTAGAAAGTGCACCAAAGATGCAGCATGCAGGAGTTTTAGTGCGCTTTATGAAACCGTTCTAAAACTGCAGGACCTCATAGAAGTCAATGGAAAAGAGCAGCTAACCCACACGAAAACCACGGTCTAACTGCATTTTTGCAGAAGAGCAGCAGGGCTATGCAAGACCACCCATAAATTGCAGGGGGGCCAGTTATGGGCATTTTTCAAACCATGGAGTTTGTTTAAAACAAAACTCCAGGCAAGCTTTTTTTTTTTTTTTTTTTTTTTTTTTTTTTTTAATATGCAGTGTAAAAAGGTTTACCTTTATTAGATATATGCCACTTTTAGGATCGATGCCCTTTCAAAAATATTTATAGTTTTATTCATGATCGGTATGAAAGTTTCACTAGACTTTTGATGCTGCAAATATAAGAGCAGAGGCTGGCTGTCAAACACAGAAGCCTTACTGTAATTTTTCTGCCCCTTGTCTCTCCTTGTCCATTCATAGAACATCCTTTATATTTTGTTAGTAATTGACAGAATACTTGTGGCAGAGCTTAGCAGAATATCCCTGCTAAGCTCTGCTTATAAAATCATATCCAATGTTATAGCTGCATGCCTAAATCATAGGTGAAAATGAAGCTACAAGAATATCAAACAACATTTAGATCTGGAAGGTCAGTGACAGATATTTTCTTTGAGGCAAATACTTCAAAAAAAGTCTATGAGGAATAGAATTGCAGTTTTCTGATGATTTTAGCGCAGTATTTGACAGTATCATGAAAACTACTATACTAAACTTTTATATACTGTATATATATATATATATATAACACAGAAATAAAACCTTGACCTGACAAAGGTCCTGTTCCTTTGCTATTGGGCCTATGCCCCTGTTTGGCAGATTTCTGTCAGTCGCCGACTTTCTGCTCTGCCCTTCCGTGAATCACTAGAGCACTGGGCTGTGGAGGGGATGGAAGTGGTTGGCTCAGTGTCAATAACCTTGGTGGAGGCCGAAGTGGTGAGAGGGCTCCCCTTACAGCTCTGGTCCGAACACAACTGAAGGAGTGTGAGGCTCAGTGTAGCATAGGTGTCGGGAACTTAGTCAGAAGGTGATGATCAATAGAGATGGTGGCAGGTAGGAGAACACCTCACGATCAGCAGTGGTAAGCAGTCTATGCACTCATGGCATAGGAACACCAGATAGGACCCAGAAGGCAGGTCTGGTAGATGGAACAGCCAGGTTCTGAAGGAGCAGACAGAGATGCAGTCTGGAAGCTGGAGCCAAGGTCATACATGGTTGGACAGCTGGAAGAGGAAACATGGTCAAGAGCTGGGCCAGGGTCATACACGAGTAATCAGTAGGCATCAGAAACAAAATCTGCAGACAAGCCGATTCAAATACAAGGTGATCAAGCAAGAGCAAGGTCAAGGAGCATGCTGGGGTCACGATCAGGAGAAGGTCAGAGGAACAGCCAGGAACAAGCCGAGTCAGTAACGGGTAGTCAGGCAGCAGAGTAACTAGGAAGCAGGGGAATAAGGATCACAGGGAGCTTAATAACATCCAGTGATCATCACACGTCAAGGCCTCCTTTACATAGTCAGCTTGGCATCTTTCAGTTTTTTTGCAATCTTGGGAGATTTTCCTTCATTTCCTCTCTTGCCTCACTAAAGTGGAAAAAATCCTCCCAAACATCTGTAATCGCAACAAGTGTTTCCATTGGAAGATTACCTTTCTATTCCTGTTCTGATTACAAATCAAAATGTATTTATTGGTTGAACTAGATGGTTTTTTTGCAACCCGACTGACATGGAGATTCCACTATCGTAATCCATGTCACTTTCAGCCTTTTGGTATAATGCATCTTAGTACGAGTCTGTTTCCTGTTTTTCCCCAAGTAACACAGACATGACCACCACTCTTACATCCACAGCTCCACAACTTGCCCTCACGAGCACAGGCACCTTTTATTTATCGGTAACAAAAGGACTCACAAACAGACTTCCTCCATTCAAAATGACATCACAGGAAATGACAACAGTAAAGGGGAGGGCACATGTCCCACCCACTTGAGACATGTACACTGCCCCCCGCCCAGCCACATGCATGCACATCCACCATCTTGGTCAGCATGGAGCCCATTCAATACTGCTCAGAGTAACCAGTATCTGGTAAGATCATTCTACTTGTTACAGGCTCTGCGGGGACATTGCTACTGCTGATGTTAATATACGGTACGAGTATACCAATAAGGCAGATATAAATGTCCCCTTATAAAAGCAGATGTGTATCCGAAAGGGATAGCGTAGCCACAACAGAGATATAATATGCTTCTCTCGTTATGCGGACTTCGCTTCCCTAATGTGCTAAGACATTTGAAGGCAAGAAGCCTATCGCATTGCGCTTGATACTTACAAACCGGCAAACGCCCACACACACAGAGAACACAACTCCAAGCCCATGAGAGGTTTTCATACTGACGGTTTTACCGCTGGTCCCGACCCAACCCAAGTGTGCTCTGCTAGAGAGCTCCTTGGTAAATCAGACACAGGGAGACAGATGACAATCTATAAAACACACATTCTAGAATAAAATGTCCACATGAGTCCATATAATAAAATTTCCACAACACCGATTAACTATGTAACTATGTAAAAATGATGGAATTTTCTATCACTTTGTCAGGAATCTCGTACAGCAAGTTCTAATTCCCATGCAGCAGGTGCTCATTTTCGTGTGCATGTGAAGAATTGTGAGCATAGAAGCTTTACAAGACGCGCAGGGGCAAGAATGTGCATGCCCATATGCATACAGGGTCTCAGAGCATGCATGCCTGCATAGGTGTGCTCACAGATTCTGGCGACCAGCGGCCTAGTTAAACCTAAGGTCAACCTAGCCTCATTGCTGGATTGTCTTTAGCGCTGGTTCCTGCATTCTGAGTTGCTGAAAGTCTGCTTACCTTGTTACTGACCCAGGTATGCCTGACACCTCTCTTTGGATCACCCCTGCCTGTTATGTCTGCTGTTCATCTGTGTTATCGAACTCTGTTTGGACTTCTGACCACAATTCTGCCTCCTGACTTGGTACCTCATGGCCAGCACATTGCCAACTCCTGCTTGTTCCTGGCCTTGGACTTGATTGTGATTCTGCACCTGTCTATCTGGCTGCTGTCGAACATAGCATGTGACCTGACCGCATACTGCCACTTGGAGGGCTCCTGTGTTTGCCAGCTCAAGTTCACCAGTCCAGCTTCCTGGCAACTGCGCCTGCCTGCTGCCTTCACAATCCCTGTGTCCACTACAAGGGGTGCTTGGACCCAAATTAGGCAAGAGGCGATCCTTGTTATCTCAGGCTCCATGGTCTGGTACTTGACATGCTTTCAGTTCCAGTGACAGTGGTTTTCAGGACAAATGAAAAGTGTGAATATCTACAGTGGGGATACACATGTAGCCCTCTTTTGGGGGGAGGGGACATGAGAAACATTGAAACCAGCAATGACACAGCCTAGATGTAGATTGTGAATATAACAGAAGCTTTGGGTGTTGAGATGGTGAAATTGAGGCAGAAGCTATGGAACAGTTGAGGTGCAATAGAAGCTGTTGGTGCAGAGGAGGTGCTGTAAAGACTGTGGACAAGACTGATGTGTAATGGAGGCTGCAGGGGCTAAAAAGATTGGGCATGTGGGTGCTGTTGAGACTTTGGCTGCAGGTACAGTGGTGGCTGAGAAGTAGTTGAGACAGAGGCCAGACAGGGGTGCACCAGTGATTTTAGATGTTTGTGTAGTGGTGGCTGGACTGCAGATCCAGCAGAGACTTTGACTGTAGGCGTAGCAGGGGCCAGACTGCGAGTACAGCGGAGACCAGGCTTAGGGGCAGCATTGCATTAGATTTCAGATGCAGCAGTAGCTGGACTGCTGGTACAGTGGAGACCAGGTTGGGGTGCAGTGAAGATTTATCCCGCAGGCACAGCAGTGGCTTGGCTGGAAGTGCAGTGGAGACTTAACTGGGGTATAGCATTACATTTTGCTGAGAGTGCAGTAGTGACCAGGTAAAAGTACAGTGGAGGCTTTATTTGGGGTATGTTGCTAAGAAAAACAAGTTTGGTAGTTCAGGAAAAAAAATTATTTAGTAGCTCAAAATGAGTGTGGACTGCATGCTTGAGTTGGGACAGAATGCCTTGTTGACTCTAAGAGGACACAGTCACATCACACAGCCATGCTACTCCTGGTAAAACCTGGAATGCCTGCAGCCACAGGAGATAGAGGTGTTACCAGCACTGGCATTTGGAAGGTAAGTAACCATGACAAACAGACGTTTTAGCTATATATATATATATATATATATACTTTAAGGTTAATAGTTTATTGTCCCATAGCCATGGAAACAGAAAATTCATTTGAACTGCCATGTTAAACAAAAGTGGTCTCTCTAATGATACCCCTCTTTGATATGTCCTTTTTTGTATTTAGTTAAGGCACAAGTATATTTTTGATGTGACAGAAATAATTTAGTGTTAAAATTGGTCTTAAAGTCACGCATTAAATTTCCATTTGTCATACTGTAGCTCACAGTAGACACACAGTGTAAAACATAATTTAGTTACGTTTTGCTTGTTAAATACATAAAAGGGTGGTTGATTGGGTTTTATTGAGTGTGGGATTTGGAACTAGACTTCTTATTGCAAAAGCCTGTTAATTAATTCTTCAAGGAAAGCCACAAAAGAAGCCACATGCAAAAGCTTATGAAACTATTAAGAATCAACCATAAGCTGGTCCAGATGTTGCTTTTTGAGGGATATATCATTAGGCAAAATGAATTTGGAACATATTAGCACAAAAAGAATAATCAGCAGAAACCTTTTCTGCCATCTGGAGAAGTTTTTCCCCTTCATGTATTGCTTCAGGGAGTCATTTAGAATGAGAGAGCTTTCCTCCTTAAGATGTACAGCAGGAACTGCTCTCCTGCTTACAGAAGCCCTTGTGGGACTGCGTAAAGGAAATGTTTAGTGATTTTCTATGTATTTTCTTTTGTTGTTTTTTATGGTAAGGAATACAAAATACAACTTGAAATAGTGTTTTTCTTTTTTGTATAGTTAGGTAAATATAAAATATTGCCTAATAACAGTGCGTATGTTTAAGCAGCTTATGAAATTTCAATTGTATGGGCAGCCAAAATATAGTTTTGGATAGATTGGAGAAGGGTTAAACCCTCTGATGGGTTTTTATTGCTGTATGGCGCCCTATTAGAGAGACCCCCCTTACGTAAAGTGTTACTAAAAGCAGGACCCTGCATTCACTACATCTGGTCTCCTACAGTACACAGAACATGGAAATGCAATTATTTTAGTAAATATAAACTGATAAATACCTTTTCTCATCAGCAGTATAAAGCAGTCTTGTGACTTTTATCAGTGTCTGGTTAAAGCTTGTAGGAGACGTTTACATTCTCCTCTGACTGTCCTGTGAGGCTGCATGACCCATGGCCCTCTGTCTGGACAGCACCAATTGGCCCTATGCCGATTACATGCACCCTTCCAAAGAAAAAAAAATTGCAATATACACCAAACTGAGCTTGTGCAGATTGCCCCCAAGGCTCTGTACTATCAGAAGATGGATTGGGTACAGTGGAAGAAGGGGAGCATAAGAGAAGACTTGATCAAACAGCCTTTTTACACAATGCGAAGGCTTAACCCCTTAGGTTCCACAGTGAGTATAACAAGCATACTTTACTGCTAGGGATGAGCTTCGAGTTCGAGTCAAACTCATGTTTGACTCGAACATTGGCTGTTCGCAAGTTCGCCGAACAGCGAACAATTTGGGTTGTTCGCGGCAAATTCGAATGCCGCGGAACACCCTTTAAAAGTCTATGGGAGAAATCAAAAGTGCTAATTTTAAAGGCTAATATGCAAGTTATTGTCATAAAAAATGTTTGGGGACCTGGGTCCTGCCCCAGGGGACATGGATCAATGCAAAAAAAAGTTTTAAAAACAGACGTTTTTTCAGGAGCAGTGATTTTAATAATGCTTAAAGTCAAACAATAAAAGTGTAATATCCCTTTAAATTTCGTACCTGGGGGGTGTCAAAGGGGAACCCCGAACCAAAATTTAAAAAAAAAATGACGTGGGAGTCCCCCTAAATTCCATACCAGGCCCTTCAGGTCTGGTATGGATTTTAAGGGAAACCCCGCGCCAAAAAAAAAAAAACGGCGTGGGGTCCCCCCAAAAATCCATACCAGACCCTTATCCGAGCACGCAACCTGGCAGGCCACAGGAAAAGAGGGGGGGATGAGAGTGCGGCCCCCCCTCCTGAACCGTACCAGGCCACATGCCCTCAACATTGGGAGGGTGCTTTGGGGTAGCCCCCAAAACACCTTGTCCCCATGTTGATGAGGACAAGGGCCTCATCCCCACAACCCTGGCCGGTGGTTGTGGGGGTCTGCGGGCGGGGGGCTTATCGGAATCTGGAAGCCCCCTTTAACAAGGGGACCCCCAGATCCCAGCCCCCCCCTGTGTAAAATGGTAAGGGGGTACTTACCCCTACCATATCACAAAAAAACTGTCAAAAATGTTAAAAATGACAAGAGACAGTTTTTGACAATTCCTTTATTTAAATGTTTCTTCTTTCTTCTATCTTCCTTCATCTTCTGGTTCTTCTGGTTCTTCCTCCGGTGTTCTCGTCCAGCATCTCCTCCGCAGCATCTTCTATCTTCTTCTCCTCGGGCCGCTCCGCACCCATGCCATGTGGGGAGGCTCCTGCTCTTCTCTTCTTCTTTTCTTCTCTTCTTCATTTTCTTCCCCGGGCCGCTCCGCACCCATGCTGGCATGGAGGGAGGCTCCCGCTGTGTGACGGCTCTCCTCGTCTGACAGTTCTTAAATAACGGGGAACGGGGCCACCTGGTGACCCCTCCCCCCTCTGACGCACTTAGCCTTTAAAATTAGCACTTTTGATTATTCATGTTCGTGTCCCATAGACTTTAACCACTTGCCGACCGCCTCACGCCTATATACGTGAGCAGAGCGGCACGGGCAGGCAAAATCACGTACCGATTGGACCCCCCCCGGTACCAGCTTCGGTCGGCATTTGGCTGGGAGAGTTGAGAGACGAGGGGGAGGCCATCCGATCGTGGCCCCCCCTCGCGATCGCTCCCAGCCAATGAGAAACATCCCCTGCCTCTGTATAGTACACAGAGGCAGAGGATGTGATGTCATCTCTCCTCGGCTCGGCAGTTTCCGTTCCAGCGCCGAGGAGAGAAGATATGTAAGTGCACAAACACTCACACACAACACAGCAGAACATGCCAGGCACACTAAACACCCCCGATCCCCCCCCGATCGCCCCCCGATCCCCCCCCAATCACCCCCCCTGTCACAAACTGACACCAAGCAGTTTTTTTTTTTTTTCTGATTACTGCATAGTGTCAGTTTGTGACAGTTAGAAGTGTTAGGACAATTAGGGTTAGCCCCCTGTAGGTCTAGGGTACCCCCTAACCCCACCTAATAAAGTTTTAACCCCTTGATCACCCCCCCTCACCAGTGTCGCTAAGCGATCATTTTTCTGATCGCTGTATTAGTGTCGCTGGTGACGGTAGTTAGGGAGGTAAATATTTAGGTTCGCCGTCAGCGTTTTATAGCGTCAGGGACCCCCATATACTATCTAATAAATGTTTTAACCCCTTGATTGCCCCCTAGTTAACCCTTTCACCACTGATCACCGTATAACCATTACGGGTGATGCTGGTTAGTTCGTTTATTTTTTATAGTGTCAGGGCACCCGCCGATTATTACCGAACAAAGGTTTAGCCCCCTGATCGCCCGGCGGTGATATGCATCGCCCCAGGCAGCGTCAGATTAGCGCCAGTACCGCTAACACCCACGCACGCAGCATACGCCTCCCTTAGTGGTATAGTATCTGAACGGATCAATATCTGATCCGATCAGATCTATACTGGCGTCCCCAGCAGTTTAGGGTTCCCAAAAACGCAGTGTTAGCGGGATCAGCCCAGATACCTGCTAGCACCTGCGTTTTGCCCCTCCGCCCAGCCTAGCCCAGCCCACCCAAGTGCAGTATCGATCGATCACTGACACTTACAAAACACTAAACGCATAACTGCAGCGTTCGCAGAGTCAGGCCTGATCCCTGCGATCGCTAACAGTTTTTTTGGTAGCGTTTTGGTGAACTGGTAAGCACCAGCCCCAGGCAGCGTCAGGTTAGCGCCAGTACCGCTAACCCCCACGCACGCACCGTACACCTCCCTTAGTGGTATAGTATTTGAACGGATCAATATCTGATCCGATCAGATCTATACTAGCGTCCCCAGCAGTTTAGGGTTCCCAAAAACGCAGTGTTAGCGGGATCAGCCCAGATACCTGCTAGCACCTGCGTTTTGCCCCTCCGCCCGGCCCAGCCCAGCCCAGCCCACCCAAGTGCAGTATCGATCGATCACTGTCACTTACAAAACACTAAACGCATAACTGCAGCGTTCGCAGAGTCAGGCCTGATCCCTGCGATCGCTAACAGTTTTTTTGGTAGCGTTTTGGTGAACTGGCAAGCGCCAGCGGCCTAGTACACCCCGGTCGTAGTCAAACCAGCACTGCAGTAACACTTGGTGACGTGGCGAGTCCCATAAGTGCAGTTCAAGCTGGTGAGGTGGCAAGCACAAGTAGTGTCCCGCTGCCACCAAAAAGACAAACACAGGCCCGTCGTGCCCATAATGCCCTTCCTACTGCATTCGTCAATCCTAATTGGGAACCCACCGCTTCTGCAGCGCCCGTACTTACCCCCCATTCACATCCCCAACCAAATGCAGTCGGCTGCATGAGAGGCATTTTCATGTCCTCCCGAGTACCCCTACCCAGCAAACCCCCCCAAAAAGATGTTGTGTCTGCAGCAAGCGCGGATATAGGCGTGACACCCGCTATTATTGTCCCTCCTGTCCTGACAATCCTGGTCTTTGCATTGCTGAATGTTTTGAACGCTACCATTCACTAGTTGAGTATTAGCGTAGGGTACAGCATTCCACAGACTAGGCACACTTTCACTGGGTCTCCCAAGATGCCATCGCATTTTGAGAGACCTGAACCTGGAACCGGTTACAGTTATAAAAGTTACAAGTTTGCAAAAAAAACACAAACAAAAATAAAAAAAAAATAGTTGTCGTTTTATTGTTCTCTCTCTCTATTCTCTCTCTATTGTTCTGCTCTTTTTTACTGTATTCTATTCTGCAATGTTTTATTGTTGTTATGTTTTATCAGGTTTGCTTTTCAGGTATGCAATTTTTTATACTTTACCGTTTACTGTGCTTTATTGTTAACCATTTTTTTGTCTTCAGGTACGCCATTCACGACTTTGAGTGGTTATACCAGAATGATGCCTGCAGGTTTAGGTATCATCTTGGTATCATTCTTTTCAGCCAGCGGTCAGCTTTCATGTAAAAGCAATCCTAGCGGCTAATTAGCCTCTAGACTGCTTTTACAAGCAGTGGGAGGGAATGCCCCCCCCCCTCACCGTCTTCCGTGTTTTTCTCTGGCTCTCCTGTCTCAACAGGGAACCTGAGAAAGCAGCCGGTGATTCAGCCAGCTGACCATAGAGCTGATCAGAGACCAGAGTGGTTACAAACATCTCTATGGCCTAAGAAACCGGAAGCTACGAGCATTTTATGACTTAGATTTCGCCGGATGTAAACAGCGCCATTGGGAAATTGGGGAAGCATTTTATCACACCGATCTTGGTGTGGTCAGATGCTTTGAGGGCAGAGGAGAGATCTAGGGTCTAATAGACCCCAATTTTTTCAAAAAAGAGTACCTGTCACTACCTATTGCTATCATAGGGGATATTTACATTCCCTGAGATAACAATAAAAATGATTTAAAAAAAAATATGAAAGGAACAGTTTAAAAATAAGATAAAAAAGCAAAAAAAATAATAAAGGAAAAAAAAAAAAAAAAAAAAGCACCCCTGTCCCCCCTGCTCTCACGCTAAGGCGAACGCAAGCGTCGGTCTGGCGTCAAATGTAAACAGCAATTGCACCATGCATGTGAGGTATCACCACGAAGGTCAGATCGAGGGCAGTATTTTTAGCAGTAGACCTCCTCTGTAAATCTAAAGTGGTAACCTGTAAAGGCTTTTAAAGGCTTTTAAAAATGTATTAATTTTGTTGCCACTGCACGTTTGTGCGCAATTTTAAAGCATGTCATGTTTGGTATCAATGTACTCGGCTTAAGATCATCTTTTTTATTCCATCAAACATTTGGGCAATATAGTGTGTTTTAGTGCATTTCGGAGGCCATGGAATGCCCAGGTGGCACAAACCCCCCCCCCAAATGACCCCATTTTGGAAAGTAGACACCCCAAGCTATTTGCTGAGAGGTATAGTGAGTATTTTGCAGATCTCACTTTTTGTCACAAAGTTTTGAAAATTGAAAAAAGAAAAAAAAAAAAATTTTTTCTGGTCTTTCTTCATTTTCAAAAACAAATGAGAGCTGCAAAATACTCACCATGCCTCTCAGCAAATAGCTTGGGGTGTCTACTTTCCAAAATGGGGTCATTTGGGGGCGTTTTGTGCCATCTTGGCATTTTATGGCCTTCAAAACTGTGATAGGTAGTGAGGCGTGAAATCAAAAATTTATGCCCTTAGAAATCCTGAAGGCGGTGCTTGGTTTTTGGGGCCCCGTACGCGGCTAGGCTCCCAAAAAGTCTCACACATGTGGTATCCCCATACTCAGGAGAAGCAGCTGAATGTATTTTGGGGTGCAATTCCACATATGCCCATGGCCTGTGTGAGCAATATATCATTTAGTGACAACTTTTTGTAATTTTTTTTTTTTTGTCATTATTCAATCACTTGGGACAAAAAAAATAAATATTCAATGGGTTCAACATGCCTCTCAGCAATTTCCTTGGGGTGTCTACTTTCCAAAATGGGGTCATTTGGGGGGGGGGTTGTACTGCCCTGCCATTTTAGCACCTCAAGAAATGACATAGGCAGTCATAAACTAAAAGCTGTGTAAATTACAGAAAATGTACCCTAGTTTGTAGACGCTATAACTTTTGCGCAAACCAATAAATATACGCTTATTGACATTTTTTTTATCAAAGACATGTGGCCGAATACATTTTGGCCTAAATGTATGACTAAAATTTAGTTTATTGGATTTTTTTTATAACAAAAAGTAGAAAATATCATTTTTTTTCAAAATTTTCGGTCTTTTTCCGTTTATAGCGCAAAAAATAAAAACGGCAGAGGTGATCAAATACCATCAAAAGAAAGCTCTATTTGTGGGAAGAAAAGGACGCAAATTTCGTTTGGGTACAGCATTGCATGACCGCGCAATTAAAAGTTAAAGCAACGCAGTGCCGAATTGTAAAAAGTGCTCTGGTCAGGAAGGGGGTAAATCCTTCCGGGGCTGAAGTGGTTAACGGTATTCGCGTGTTCGAACGAACTTTTTTCCTGTTCGCATGTTCTGGTGCGAACCGAACAGGGGGGTGTTCGGCTCATCCCTATTTACTGCATATAGAGACTGATTTTACTGTTCCTGGGTGGGTTTAGTAACACTTTAATGTCCTGGTGATAATAGTTTTACCAGGCAGGAAATAAGGAAAAATCTGCAACAGAGACACGGACAACAATAAAAAGCTGATAAAGGTTTTAGCCTTACACTACTCTACTGAAAAAGTGTTATTGATCTCTGTGTTGGTGTTAGAGATTAAAGTAGTTTTATGGAAACAGCACATACTTTCCCTTTATAACATCAGTATTGTAATGTAATTACAAACAGTAGTTATTTCTGACAATCCAATACAAACTTACTTGAAAAATGTCCTTTCTTGTTGTAAGATCTGTCTGTCTGCTGACCATAACTTTCCTCAACTTCCTGGATTCTCTGCATACTTTTCAGCTTTTTCTCTGCTGTTTCCTTTCAATGTCTGAGGACTACATATCCCATGGTACTTCGCTGCCTGCAAGAAGTGATTCCTGTACTGACTTTGCCTCTTGAAACTCCTCCTCTCAGCACCTCTGTAGTTCAGAAGGCGGGCTCTGTGAAATGTGTGACACAGCAGTGCCTACTCACAGGGCATAGTGCATAAAGGTCACAAAATTCAGGGAAGTAAATGTGTGGGGATCTTCACAAAGTAAGTTTGCAAAGTTAATAGGAGTAGGCTACAAATAATTGAAATAGAATGTGGAAATAAATATGATCTTTTACATTTTGACCATAGATATGCGTTAACCCTTATTTCCTGTCTTGTGACACCACTTGTACTGGCACAGGAAGTGAGCGGAATTCTCTCTAACAGAGCCCAGAATAGCAGTAAAAATCTAATTGGGATTTAAATCCTTTCCTGACTTCATCCAAAAAATGAATTTAGCCTGACACACAGGGGGAGATTTACTAAATCTGGAGCACACAGAATCTGGTGCAGCTCTGCATGGTAACCAATCAGCTTCCAGGTTTTATTGTCAAAGCTAAATTGAACAAGCTGAAGGTAGAAGCTGATTTGTTAATATGCACAGCTGCACCAGATTCTGTGTGCAACAGTTTTAGTAAATATCCCCCACAGTTTATTTTCATATTTCCCAGAGACTGCTCAGTAATCTGTAAAAACCCTGTTTTTTTACAAACTTAAGCTGGCCATACACTATAAGTTTTATTGTTCAGCCCGCAAGCTGAATGAAAAAAAATGTAAAAGATTCCTCCATCCATGCTAACAGCACAGATGGATGCATCTCCCCACTGATTTTCCGACAGCCACAAGCGCCAACTCTCAGAATCCCCAAACAGCAGTTGATTGGATGCAGGTGCTGTTCTGCCAACAATTTTATGCCCGGCTACTTCAAATTTTCAGTCAAAGGGTGTTGGGTGGGGTGAATTTTACCTGGTTCATCAAGAACTTGCTGAAATTGGAACAGTGTATGGCCAGATTTAAGGAGCAGTATTAATTATGACGTCAAATTACTATTTTAGTTTTAGTCATATTTTAGCCGTCATAATTGTTTTAGTCTTATTTTAGTTGACTAAACTAGTGTTAATTTAGTTGATGAAAATATTTTCATTGACAAAATTAACACTGTTTAAGAGTAATTCCACTTTTGTGGAGAGAAAAACAATCCCTTTTGGGTGATCTATGTATATTGCAGGGATTTGAGCAAACTTTGTTGCAGATTCCTACCTTTTGTTATTCTGAAGATATATATATATATATATATATATATATATATATATAGCTGTTCATTTCTCTGTGTCCCTGCGTAAAGTGAATCTAATGAGAGTGATTGTATACCTATCAATAAGCTGCTGCACTTGCAGGGTTCCAACAAGGGTTCTTATGAGGTCCCTTTGGGAGTATCTTATCAAAAATGACATTTTTGTTGCAGGAGATGCCCAAAAATCTGACTTGTATCTTAGTGTAGACTTCTGGGAAAATCGGTAAGCCAATCACACAAGCAGGAAATTACATATCTCCAGGTAGCCATTTTGCATTGCATTTTAAAGGAAAGCGCTGCAGATTGAAAACGATTTTTTTTATTTTTTATTCAATGTTTTTTATTCAGTTTTATCAATATACAAAGGGTGAATGCAATACAGATACTGACACAGGCACCATAGATAACGAAGTAGTAAACCTACATTCGCCTTGGTATAGATTTCAAGTGTTACTTATAGGGCAAGAGGTGTTATCCCTCTCCTCCAGTCACCCCAATGGGAACATACTTTGACTTAGTGGAAGGACAACACCCTCAGGCCCATATCTCTATTATATCAATCACAGGTGGGAGATGTGATCATTTGATCTCTCCTGTTTTGTAATAGGTTCAACAGGTCTAGGTTTTGCAAGCAAACATTCACCGAGTGCTTATAGCTCTAACTATAAAAGGAAATAAACAGAGGATTAAACTTAGAAAGAAGGAGAAAGGAAAGAACTTGAACCCTGATTAGGGTCACAGTACATGTTGGCATTCATGGTTCCCTCAATGAACTGTAGCTCTCCAGTGGCGGCAGCACTCGTGCAGCCCCAGACCATGACACTCCCATCACCATTCTTGACTGTAGGAAAGACACTTGTCTTTGTAATCCTAACCTGGTTGCCGCCACACATGCTTGACACCATCTAAACAGAGTAAGTTTATCTTGGTTCATCAGACCACAGGTTGTCACATGAAAAGATATAATAAAATATTGACAAAAATGTGAGGGGTGTACTCACTTTTGTGAGATACTGTATGTGTTGTAGAGCTTTGTTCCATTGTTCTTCTGGAAAGGAATCATTGGGGTCCCTTTCCTATGCTAGCATGGAGTTTGTTTTCACGAGTATAGATTTGTCACAGAGGAAATTGTAAAACAACGAAATACCTCCCCAACAGCTTTCATTAGCAGTGAGGTGAATTTGGATCTGCCAGAATAAGTCATATCTGAGAGTATTATTGCTTTTAAGATAGGACGCTATGCGAATGTAGTTAAATTGTTCTGAAGTAAGTAGTCCGTACTCCAATTGTAAAGAGGCAAATGGTTTCATAACTGTGCCCGAATATAAATCCAACATCCATTTTATTCCCCGTTTTATTCACCTTTCCAGTTTTCATTCAGGAATTATGTAAAGAGAAAAAACAAAGCAACATGCGCCTCTTAGTAAGACTGTTTGTTCAATAAATGCTCAAAGGACTACTGTATGAACTTGTACTACTTACTATCATACTATAACCTGCGCTGCTACCCATTTTTGTTTTTTTCTCTACATTCAGAAATTATCAATGCTAGTGTGGATGTGGGTATTGATCGGGGGATATTAGGGGTTGATAGAGATTTGGATGACACCAGAGTTTTCCCAAGAATTCAGGGTTGCTAGAACTGAGAGAGGGAGATTTGTGGGTTTGGATTTTAGGTAAGGGTAAGCTAAGACATAATAATGTAAGCTACCCCCTGGTATTAGGGCTTGTTTAATGACCCCTCATAGTGGGGTGAGTTGGCTGGTAAACCATCGTCTAAGTTGTGCCAACATTGCTGCTAGGTGATAGTCAGCAAAAACTGGTAAACCCACTCCCCCTGCCCTTTTTGCCTTACCAAGCTTGGAGAAAGCACTTCTAGCTTTTTTACCTTCCCAGAGGAATCTGGAAGGTGTTTTTTGTAAAGTTTAAAAGAATATTCAGGGGGATAGGTATAGGTAATGTTCGATATATGTAAAGTAGCCAGGGCCGGACTGGCCTACTGGGATACCAGGAAATTTCCCGGTAGGCCGCCTGCCCAGGGGCCGCTTTGAGCTGTGGCTGACTGCAGCGCTCGCCTCCCTTGCTCTTTCTCTCCTATGTGTCACACACACAGAGGGCATCTCCCGCGGTGTGTGTCACAGAGCTGGCTGGGTCTGTGTTCGGCTGTGCCGTAGCAAGGTCCCGCCCCCCAAGACCAGCTTGTGTGATAGTAGATGGAACACTGATTGAATGAGGCTGCATTGACTGGCACAGTTAGGCTGCATTCATGGGCACTCACAGGCACAGTGAGGCTGCATTGATGGGCACAGTGAGGCTGCATTGATGGGCACAGTGAGGTTGCATTCATGGGCACAGTGAGGTTGCATTCACAGGCACAGTGAGGCTGCATTCACAGGCACAGTGAGGCTGTATTCATGGGCACAGGGAGGCTGCATTCACGGGCATAGTAAAGCTGCATTTGATGGACAGTGAGGCTGCATTGATGGGCACAGTGAGGCTGCATTGTTGGGCACAGTGAGGCTGCATTCACGGGCACAGTTAGGCTGCTGTCAGACTGCCACGTACCTGACTGACGAGCCCGATACAGCAGGGGAAGGTCTCCCTTACGTATCTGGTTCCTGGCCCCTGATAGTATAAACAGAAGGCATGGGAGCACAGAGTGGTATGAGAGCCTGGTGGGTGACTTGTAGTAGTAATGCTCAGGATCCTGGTGCAAGCAGACTGGAAGTCCTTGGTAAACCGGAGCACAGGCAGTGGATGCAGAGCAGGAGCAGGATAGGCAGGTCCAGTCACAGGCAGAGTTGGCAGCATGCGGTCAGCACGGTACAAGGGAGCAGGCAGATTCAAGGTCAAGAGCAGGCCGGGGTCAGGTGCAGGCAGATAGCAGAGAGTAATCCAATAGATAAGCCGGGTATCAAGGAGATCAAACGTTCAGACAGGTAAACAGGAAGCATAGGTACTGGGAGCTGCAGATCGGACAGCACCGAGCAAAGCGCTCCAGAAGTTTAAATAGGGCGACGCACACACCCGAACAACGGCGCGCATGGGCTCGCGCCCACGCGCACCCCAGGGCACCCAGTCCTGGATCTATTTCAGGAGCTGATCTGACAGCTGCATTCATAGGCACTCACGGGCACAGTGAGGCTGCATTGATGGGCACAGTGAGGCTGCATTGATGGGCACAGTGAGGCTGCTTTCAAGGGCACAATGAGGCTACATTCATGGGCACAGTGATGCTGCATTTATGGGCACAGTGATGCTGCATTCATGGGCACAGTGAGATTACATTAATGGCACAGTGAGGGTGCATTCACGGGCACAGTGAGGCTGCATTTGATGGGCACAGTGAGGCTGAATTTGATAGGCACAGTGAGGCTGCATTGATGGACACAGTGAGGCTGCATTGATGGGCACTGATGAGACTGCATTGATCTCTTGTATCATGTCTCCAGTCTCTGATCATCTCTTGTCCCCTGCCTGCAGTCTCTGAGCATCTCTTGTATCATATCTGTAGTCTCTTACCATCTCTCGTATCATGTCTGCATTCTCTGACCATTTCTTGTACCATGTCTCCAGTCTCTGACAATCTCTTGTACTATGTCTGCAGTCTCTGACCATCTCCTGTACCATGTCTGCAGTCTCTGCCTATCTCTTGTACCATGTCTCCAGTTTCTGACCATCTCCTGTACCATGTCTGCAGTCTGACCATCTCCTGTAACATGTCTGCATTCTCTGACCAACTCTTGTACCATGTCTGCAGTCTCTGAGCATTTCTTGTACCATGTCTGCAGTCTCTGAGCATCTCTTGTATCATGTCTGCAGTCTCTGACCATCTCTTGTACCATGTCTGCAGTCTCTGACCATCTCTTGTACCATGCCTGCAGTGTCTTACCATCTTTTGTATCATGCCTGCAGTCTCTGACCATCTATTGTATCATGTCTGCATTCTCTGACCATCTCTTGTACCATGTTTCCAGTCTCTGACCATCTCCTGTACCATGTCTCCAGTCTCTGACCATCTCTTGTACAATGTGTGCAGTCTCTGACCATCTCTTGTATCATGTCCGCAACCTCTAACCATCTCTTGTCTTATATCATGTCTGTAGTCTCTGAGGGTGTCTGGAGAGGAGTCAAGAGAGGGAGTGCTGCCGGGATGGGGGTCATAGGAGAAGTCAGACGTGTGTGGACTGTGGAGAGGAGACTATAGGATAAAACCAGAGCCACCAAGCTGGGGCCGACTGACTGATCCCTGCACGTTGCACCTGAGAGGAGGTCAGTGACAGCGCTGCCAGGCCAGTCTGGGGGGGGGGTCACTGATGTAAGGGGGGAATACTACAATGTAAGGGGGTACTGATATAAAGGTTTCCCCCTATATTAGTAAACCCCCCCACCTTATTGTATTCTTTCTGCAGAAGGTGGTCTCCGGTCAACAGAGTCGTTGTCCCCCCCCACAGGTTTGCAGAGTTCCTGGGTTCCCCCTTGATGATTGACCACTTTTAGCACTTTTAACTGAATTTTGCTTTTATTTATATATATAAATATATATATATATATATATATATATATATATATATATATATATATATACTGTATATACAGTGTGTGTGTGTATATATATATATATCTGTCTTCGCTCTATATAATAAATAATACACTCTTCAAACGTGCTTTAAAATGTTAAAATGCATGGTTTTCCCTTTCATGAACAAGAAAATAATGACGTTTGCTATGGGGCTGGTATGATTTTTTTTCCAGGGCTGGTTCTTATTCCCAGTCCTGCCCTGAAAGTAGCTGAGGTAAGAGTTGCATTTTGAAGGCTGCCAACCTTCCTGACCATGATAATGTGTGTCTGCTTAATATTTGTAGCCCCTCTTTTAATGTTTTTTTCAAATGGGAGGTAGTTGGCCTTAATTGCTCAGGCTGGAAGGTGAGATTTATCCCTAGATAAGTGATTTCATGGTCATTCCATACATATGGGAATCTAGGTTGCAGGTTCAGTTTATCTCGTGGAGATACTCCTAGGTCTAAATTTAAAGATTTGGAAATTATTGAAAAAGAAGGCCGGAGAAAACCAACCAATGGAAAAAAATCCTGACAGCTCTTACAATATCCCAAATACAATTGGAAAACTAAAGAGGAATGCCCCAGGGGGATAGTATGGGTAAGAGAGTTGACAGGATATTGACAACAAAATTGTAAGGAAAATATGTAAAAAAATATATATAAAATTTTATTCAATAGACATATACAAAATAGAATATACAATAGACATCTAAAATCATGAAATTGGGATACATATAAAATGTGAATCAGCAGCTATTAGATGTTGAGAGCACACCACACAACATTACTAGACTAAAGGTCCATTGAATATGGTGGTCACAACAGAACCCAACATGTTTTAGAAAAAGAAGAAAGCCACAAGGCTAAACTGACACTGTATTAATTTGCTTCTTCAGGTGTTAAATAGGAGCATGCTGGTATCATTCTATTAAAAAGAAATGTACATATAAGTACATAGATAGCAAATTGTTGTAAAGTTAATAGTAGACCGATATGTATAAATTTAGCAACTAATTTCAAAAATGGCAGAAACAGGGGAGGAAGAAATATTTGCAAAAATAAGTCAGAGTACTCACAAAACATGTATTCCTTGACAATGGTGCACAGCGTCACTAGGATAGATGACCCCTCACGCCTCAAACAGAATGCTGTAATCACATGACAAAACTCAACAGGTGGAATGGGTAAGAGCAGACCGGCATTTTCTATTTTTCATAGGTCTTATAAGGTTCCCAAAAAATAAATGGTAGAGGGCTGAGGAGGATGATTTCTCAGTGGAGGGGCGGCAAATCAGGGCACGCAAGGACAGCCACAAGCGGGCAAACCAACATATGCCTAGCAAGGTAAAAACACATAGAAAGGAGGAATATGTGTGTAAGACAGAAGAAAAGTTTTGAGTTTCAGAAAAAGATAAAAACGGCATAGTGTGCAGGAAAAACCTACAGGTGTGGTACGGTTGGAAGAAGGATAGGAGCTGAAAGCAAGGGGTATAGAGGGGCATCTCCCAGCAGTATAAAAGGTATCCCGATAGTTAATTTGTCCCGATAGTTAATTTATCATCCAATAGACTAAGAAGGGAGAGAGGCCAACCATTTTAAATGTGTCTCCTACCTTGAACCAACGGTTGTTAGCCAAGTGTCTGAGAGGGTATGGATATCCTGGCTGTGCAGCAAATGATTCACCGCCAACAGCCAGGTATAAATAGATGGGAAGATGGGAGTGGCTGGGGTACGTTACCTGAAAGGTTAAACACCTGTGTTAAAAGCCAGCAGGTGAACCGAGCAAGCCTGTGTGTGGTGTGCTCGGATACCTGCTGCCTAATAGTTAGCAAAGAGTGTCCGCAATGGGCGGTCCCTCGGCCAGAGCAGCGCCCGTCGTCACCTTGTAATGTACGCCATGACGTCAGGCATCGACAAGGCCGCCGACACAGAAAGAGGGCGGCAACTGCTGGCAAGATGACAACCAGCCACTGCGCATGTGCGGAGCAACGAAGTGCTCCGGTAAATGCGCACAGTGCTATAGCTCAAAAGGGGAGGCCCCCAGACTGCCGGAACAAAGAATTGGAGGCCCCCGTGTGCTGGGGTACGCCGATGAGCCACAACCCACTGGGATGCATCAATTTAAACAAAAAGCCAAACCTATATTGACAATGAATGAATATAGAATGCTAAATATAATAACTTGTAAAAAATAAGTGTGAAAAAAGGGTTTAGATTAAGGAAATAGGCAATAAAGCTGAAGGATGAGGCATGAGGTCTAGATAGATAGCATCTAGATAGCGTTCAATATGGAAATGCTGTAAAAGCAAAAGAAGAACGAAAAATCATGAAGACATAGGTGAATACAAAAAGACTATAGATATGTAAATACTAAACAGTATATATAGCAAAGTATAAAGCATGACAATGTGGAATATAGGGGCCTGAACCGGCCAACCATACTGCATAAAGGCAAAACATATATACATGATTTATACAGTATCTCATAAAAGTGAGTTCACCCCTCACATTTTTGTAAATATTTTATTATATCTTTTCATGTGACAACACTGAAGAAATGACACTTTGTTACAATGTAAAGTAGTGAGTGTACAGCTTGTATTACAGTGTAAATTTGCTGTCCCCTCAAAATAACTCAACATACAGCCATTATTAAGTGAGTACACCCCTAAGTGAAAATGTCCAAATTGGATCCAAAGTGTCAATAGTTTGTGTGGCCACCATTATTTTCCAGTACTGACTTAACCCTCTCGGTCATGGGGTTCACCAGAGCTTCACAGGTTGCCACTGGAGTCCTCTTCCACTCCTCCATGATGACATCACGGAGCTGGTGGATGTTAGAGACCTAGCGCTCCTCAACCTTCCATTTAAGGATGCCCCACAGATGCTCAATAGTGTTTAGGTCTGGAGACATGCCTGGCCAGTCCATCACCTTTACCCTCAGCTTCTTTAGCGAGGCAGTGTTCGTCTTGAAGGTGTGTTTGGGGTCATTATCATGATGTAATACTGCCCTGCGCCCCAGTCTCCGAAGAGAGGGGATCATGCTCTGCTTCAGTATGTCATAGTACATGTTGGCATTCATAAGGTAAATAGAGATATGTGGCGCTAACTCAAAGTGCATAAATGTGATGAAATAAATATAATCCAACTCTTCAAGTAAAGTGCATATGCGTAAAGAACAAAATCACATAAATAAAGTGACTAAACATCTATTAAATTCATAAGAAGTGACATCATATAAATAAATAAATAAAAAAATCAAAATAAAGGTGAATTAATCCAAAAATAGTCTAAAAGTGCATCAAGATAAAAAAAAATCACAAATTTAGAAAAAATGTAAAAAAAAAATTGCATGAGATAAAAAAAAGTTGCATGCAATAACAAAAAACGCATAAGGTGCAAAAAAGTGCAGAAACGCTATAAAAATAGCCACAAGTTGATCCAATTAATGTAATACAGTTCCAACGTGAACAAAGTGAGTC
The DNA here is from genome assembly GCA_037952925.1 of Lithobates clamitans. Taxonomy (NCBI): domain Eukaryota; kingdom Metazoa; phylum Chordata; class Amphibia; order Anura; family Ranidae; genus Lithobates; species Lithobates clamitans. The sequence goes on from JBBGZY010000438.1 coordinate 15,093,875, forward strand.
TTCATAAAACAGTTTGTGCAAAAAAATAGATGAAAAAAGTGCAAGTGCAAACGATGATAGGTGACAGATTCCTCTTAATAACCGTACTCTGTGGCGCGCCACACATTTCCCCCAGCCTCTCACCTCTAGCAAAGACCCCTAGGGTCAAGTCGAGCCTGCAATCAGGAAGTGGATGAAACCCCATCAATCGATCAGTCTCCCTTGATCGTCACAGGTCTGGCAAATCTCCAAATGGAAGGCCTCAGTTTTTTATCAGTTTTTACATAATTTCTTTACATCCACGTAACCACCTGAGTCCCAGAGCCATTTTTTTTCGATCTCAAATTGTTGGTTTACATGATCAAAAAATAATTTTAGTCCTGAAGATTACTTAAAACCCCCAACCATTATATATTTTCTGAAAGTAGACACCCTTGAGCAGTGATGGCGAACCTTGGCACCCCAGATGTTTTTGAACTACATTTCCCATGATGCTTATGCACTCTGCAGTGTAGGTGAGCATCATGGGAAATGTAGTTCTAAAACATCTGGGGTGCCAGGGTTCGCCATCACTGCCCTAGAGAATGAACTTGGGGTAGTTCCAATTGTTTGTCACATGATATTAGCGGTTTATAAAATGTAAAATTTCATTAAAAAATCACTAAAGTTAGTTCGGTGGTGAGATTTTAGTTCACTTCATGACCCTCAAATGGAAAGACATCCTAAACAGAACATCGAAACCTGACTGAGATAGTAAGCATGTTTCACTCTAAGCAAAACTAGAAAACACTTTAAGGTAAGCTACCCATGAGGCATGATCAAAATATTCTATATGAAACAATGCAGAAATCATGTTAACTTTTTAGTTTTGCTGCCATCACTGAGTAATCAGCAACTGAATATCAGTGGTTTGGCACCTTTAACTTATCTTTCCAACAATTCTGAAGTTTCATAGAGTCACAGCTCTCAAAACTCAGTGTGTGTAACTTGCACATACAGTTAGACCCCTTTCAAACTGAAGGTGCTTTAGAGGCATTGTAGCACTAAAAATAGCGCCCGTAAAGCGACTGTAAAGCGCCTCCCCTGTCTCCCCAGTGTGAAATCCTGCATGCTTTCACACTGGGGTGGTGCGCTTGCAGGACGGAAAAAAAGTTGTGCAAGCAGCATCTTTGGGGCGGTGTGGGAGCGCTGTATACACCGATCCTAAACCGCCCCTGCCATTGAAATCAATGGGCAGCGCTGCCGAAGTGCCTCCAAAGCGCTTCAGCAGCAGGGCTTTTCGGACACTTGTAACCCCTTGTTAACCCCTTCTTTGGGGTTAAAAGTGCTCTGCTCCCGCCCGCACAGCACCAGTAAAGTGCCTCTAAAATGAGCAGCACTTTACCGCTAACGCGGCCCACACCCAGGTGTGAAAGGTTCTAATTGTGCATATAATGATTGTATGCAATTTGTATTTCGTGAAACAGAGTAACTTTAGCATTAACAATGATGGATTCAGGAAAAATATGATGCTTTGTTAATTTCTGAAAAGCTGCATGTCCACGCACTCTGCCTGGTGACAGATTTCCTGTATAAATGGCCCCAGGGGCACATAATTATATCTGTCACTGTATCTATGATGGTAAGGATAACTGGCCTGTCTTTTTTTTTTTATTTCGTTATTTGCAGACAGTGTGACAGTAATACACAATGAAACATTAATGGAATATGGATCTAATTAATATAACACATTGTCAATGCATATACAAGTTACAGTTAATAACAGCAAACATTCCCCAATTAGGATTCATCACAAAACTTTAAAGCATTATATTATGTTTAGAAAGAGTTGCTAGAACTAGTTCCAAGCAAGTCAAGAGAAAGCGGAAAAGTATATTCTTGTGCTGCAATGCAAAGGTGGCAGGTGTGATTAAATACTGGGTACTGTGTCACATGAACAAAAAGCCAACATTATTTCTGTATTATGTGATATTTATGGAAGACATTGATTGGAAAATTTCACATTAGAGCCAAAGACAGATCAGCAGGAGCTGCACTCAGTGTCACAGCTTTTATGATTCAAATACTTTCAGTGCCACCTAGAGATCGGCAAATCCTGAGCTGACAATAAAGCTGCATTACACTAGCTTGTGCATTTTAAGGAAAGAAAGGAGAAAAGATTAAAAAAAACCTTTTAACAGTAATTTAACGCAAAAAATACTGCTCTGTGTTGTTTGTCATGATATCACACATCCCTTCCCTTCTTCTGACCTCTACTATGGATGAGCTTGATGTTCGAGTCGAATGTAAGTTCGACTTGAACATCGGGTGTTCGCCCGTTCACCAAACAGCGAAAAATATGAGGCGTTCATGGGAAATTTGAGCGCTGTGGAATGCCTCATAATGCACTGCGAGCTTGCAGTGTATTAGTGTCTGATGATTGGCCAAAACATGCTCTGCAGAGAGAGCCATGATTGGCCAAAGGAAGGCAGGGTGCCTTGTATATATATATATATATATATATATATATATATATATATATATCTGCATTTAGCGTAGACTATATATTCAGTGTATACTCTAGCAGCCTCTGTATCTACAGTCAACAGTGATGGTCGTGGACATGGTGCATCCTCTGCAGGTGGCCATGGGGCACGCTTGTCCTTTTTTTCTGCTGCTGGCCGTGTTATTGAGCCACAACATGCAGAAGAGTTGGTGGAGTGGTTAACTAAGCCGTCCTCATCTTCCTCAGCCTCTGTCACCCAGGCTCATAGTAGTTTGGCTTCCAACGCAGCTGTCAAATTGGCCTATTCCCCCTGCTCCTTGTCCACAGTTACTCCTTCCATGGCAAGAAAAGAAAAATGCAGCTCACAAACACTCCTTGCTCTAAGACGACGCCCTAGTGAGAACTAATTCCAGATGCTGGCTTTGCACAAGTTGCAGTGAGGTGAAAAGAAATCCTGGATAGCCGCACTCTGGGATAAGGACATCTTTATTGAGGTAAAATCCAAAATACAGTCAAATACATAAAGATATGGGGTAATAGATAGCTAGCGCGTTTCACATCATTGGATGCTCATTCGTAGCTGACAGGAAACAGTAAAAATGTGATATAAATAGACAAAGTAAAAAGGGGGTGGAGTATGTGCGTCAGTGGAGCAACCAATCAATGCGCTCCATACTGGTCCCACCCTCTCAGTGCATTTAAAAAGATTGAATAATCCCATAATAAAGCCTTCACCTGCAGAAAGGGGTGAGAAAACATCCACTTTGATCCAAAACCAGTATACGTAAATGAAAGCATCAAAGTTATATAAGCTGGGACGCCATGCTAATATAAGTCAAAACTGACCAATGTGATGTATATAAAGAATAGAACAAATGTTGGATGCCGTGTCTCCCCACCGCAGGTGAAACCACAACAGTGGAATACTTAGAGTAGTAGAAGCACCAAAGAGAATTGAACCATAACACCATGAAATGCCGTTACCTATACAGACGAAAAAATGTCAAAAAAGTATAAAGTATAAAAAAAAGAAAAAAAAAAAAAAAAAAAAATATATATATATATATATATATATATATATATATATATATATATATATATATATATATATATATATATATATATATATATATATATATATATATATATATATATATATGAATGTGCGAACCTCACATGGCGTGAATGGATATTCTAAAAGGTGCACATGCAATCCGAAAGACAGATATATATAAACGATCAAAGAAAATAAACATGAATAAACATGAGATTCGAATACATGTATAGTGATCAAATCTCCCGGTCACATGTGTAAACCTATGTTGCATGCATAAAGAATATATACATATATACATGTGTGTGCTAGATATTGAATCTAAAACAGATTGCAAAGCTACTCAAAATAGATAGTTACAAAAAATGTTATAAACAATGTTGCAAACAGTGTTACAAACATGCAACATCTTATTCAAACAAGTATTACCAATAATGTCAAATAAATTTAAATTCCTGAGGGAAGGCTAAAAAACAATGAAGAAACAAGCCAAAAACTCAGGAATGGGTTAAAGGTCGAACAAACCAAAACAAAAAATAAGTAACTAACCATTGTTGTTATGTTGACTCTCATTATTATTTTTTCTTATTTGTTATGCAATTAATCATAAAAGGTTGTAGAGACCTAAAAGAAAAAAACTGCTAGGTAAATTCAGATTCTAACACCAGAGACACCAGAGTCTTGCTTCACATGCTGCAGGATACCGCGGTGAAAAACATACTGATAATGAACCATATTATGCTGAGAACCACATATGGCATAGAAACGGAACCGAAGGGCAAAAGGAAGTTAGCAATGGAGCAGTCCCGTTTTCACAGTAGTGAAAAACGTACTCATAATAAACCATATTATGCTAAAAAACCATACATGGCACAGAAACGGAACCAAAGGACAAAAGGAAGTTAGCAGTGGAGCAACCCCGCTGCATTATACCGTACCCTTGGAGACACCAGAGTCTCCCTTAATGTGCTGCAGAATGCCGCAGTACACTATAGTGAAAAAACCATAGTTCACTGTAGTGAAACATCATATATACTCCTTCCATGGCCCTACCATCATGCACGGAGGAGTCCCTAGAATTATTTGACCACAGTGTCTGTTACATGCTGCTGGAGGATGCTCAGCAATTTGAAGGCTCCGATGTAAGTTCCCAGGTGGAGGAAGGGAGTAACGTGAGCCTAGAGAGAGGGGGTGCAACATAAGGACAAGCAACTGGCAGTCATGTTCCCCAAGCTGCAGGATACTGCCAAGTTTGCTCCAGTGACGAGGGGGGAGGGGATGATGAGGTCCCTAACCACACATTGGTGCCTGAGAGAATAGAGGAGGAAAGTGAGGAGGAGGAGGAGGCACAAGGATGTCCTCCAGTGGTCAGCTTAAGGGCAGCCACCCTATTGCATCACACCGCAGAGCTCCGCAGGTGCAGGGCTCTGATGAATCCCTGCTGACATTTAAAAGTTCCTTGGTGTGGGCCTTTTTTGACACCTGTGCAGCAGATCACACCCTTGCTGTTTGCAACCTATGTCTGAAGCGGATCAAGCATGGCCAGAACAGCAGCTGCTTGGGCACCATATGCTTGACCAGACATATGACGACCTGCCGTGCAGTCCGTTGGCAGCAGCACCTTAAAGACCCATGTCATAGAAAAAGGCAGACTTCTCCTTGCTCCTCATCTGGGATCTCAAACCTTACTATACCTCCAGTCCTCTGAAAAACCTGCACTGAGAGGAATGAAGGTATAGCAATAGGTGTCACAAATACTTGCAGCCAATCTGCTAGCAGTACACCACGAGTTGATTTCAGCAGGCAAATTTCCCTAACCCAGATGCTGAACCGTATAAATTAGATCCCAGCCATCCATATGCTCAGCGTCTAAATGCTAGCTTGGCCAAATTGCTAGCACTGCAACTACTGCCTTTTCAGCTGGTACACTCAGCCCCCTTTCATGATTTTGTGGAATGTGCTGCACCACAGTGACATGTTCCAAAACGCCATTTCTTTTTACGTAAGGCCATTCTGGCTCTCTACTGCCATGTGGAAGACAATGTTTTGGCCTTGTTGGACAGGGCAGTCAGCGGTAAGGTTCATATTACCGCTGACTCATGGTTCAGCAGGTATGGGCAGGGGCATTACCTTACCTTCGTGGCACACTGGGTAACTCTGCTGGCAGCTGGAAAGGATGCAGGACAGGGTTCAGTGCTGGAGCTTGTTCCGCGACCAAGCCTCCAAAAAGCTAGTGGTGATTCTGCCACAACATCTGTATGCTCCCCTCCCTCCTCTTCTTCTTCCTCTATGGCCTCTTTTGCAGAATTGTCCTCAGAACCAGCAGTGCTCCCTAAACGCTCAAGGTGCTACGCAAGCAGTCAGACAAAAAGATGTCATGCGGTGCTTGAGTTAGTCTGCCTAGGGGACAAGAGCCACACTGGGGCAGAGATTCTGTCAGCTCTGCAGGGGCAGGCTCAGAGGTGGTTGACACCATGCCAGCTTAAGCCAAGGATGGTTGTGTGCGACAATGGCACCAATCTTCTCTCCGCCCTCCGACAGGAACACTTGACCCGTGTTCCACGTTTGGCACACAATCCCTGAGTTTGGTGGTGCAGCGTTTCTTGACCAGGTACCCAGGCTTACAAGATCTCCTGAAGCAGGTCAGAAATGTCTGTGGTCATTTCCGCCGGTCATACAATGCCAGTGTTCGGCTGGCAGACTTTCAAAGGGAGTGCAACCTGCCCATCAACTGCCTCATTTGTGCCATGCCCACCAGGTGGAACGCAACGTTGGCAATGCTGCAGTGGCTGCACACACAGCAGAGGGCCATCAATGAGTACCTGTGCGAGTATGGCACCAGGACAGGCTCAGAGGAGCTTGGCTTCTTTTTGCCATGCCAGTGGCTACTGATCAAGGATGCATGCACTGTCCTGTCACCTTTTGAGGAGGCCACAAGGATGGTGAGCAGCGACAATACATACATCAGTGACGCTGTCCCTCTAGTCTTCCTGCTGGAGCACATGCTTCGTTGAATCATGGACAGGGCACTTGAGGCAGAACAGAGGGAGGAAGAGGAGGAATTCTTTTCCTCTCAAAGCCCCCTTTTTCCAGATAGCATTCCTGCGGGTCCGCCAAACACACAGGAAGAAGAGGAGTAGGAGGATTGTGTCAGCATGGATGTCGAGGATAACACGCAGCAGTCTTCAAGGGATGGTTTTCAGTTCCCAGAAACCCAAGGAGTTGTACGTGGATGGGAGGAGGTAATTATGGATAACGTGATCCTTATTGACCCAGAGTACTCAGAATCTAATACCTTTGCAAACTTACACTTCATGGCCTCCCCGATTCTGCAAAGCCTGCAAAAGGACCCTAGGATTCGTGGTATTAAACAGAGGGATCATTACTGGCTGGCAACCCTTCTTGAACCACATTACAAGGGTAAGGTTGCAGAACTCATCCCACCTTCGCAGAGGGAGCAGAGGATGAAACATCTTCAGGAGGCCTTGAAGAAAAGTGTGTGTAACGCATTTCCAGACCCTGGGAGGTTACCATTTCCTGGTGCTGGTCAACGTGTCTTGAGGCTTCTTTTGGATCAGACGAAGAGCGGTGGAGAAGGTGGCTGACTGATCGATGCCTTTAAACAATTTTCAGTCCTCAGCATCAAGGTCTAGGTTCCAGCAACCATCACCAGCATCTGCATTACATGGTGCAGGAATATCTAAGGGCAAGAGCAGACTTGGAGACCTTTCCAACAGAGCATCCACTGAGTTACTGGGTCTTGAGGTTGGACCACTGGCCAGAACTTGCTCAATATGCAATTGATCTACTGGCCTGTCCTGCATACAGCGTGCTTTCTGAACGCACATTCAGTACTGCTGGAGGGTTTTTAACAGATCAAAGAGTGTGCCTGTCCACAGACTCCGTTGATAGGCTGACATTTATAAAAATAAATCAGTCCTGGATCAGCAGCTATCAAGCACCTGATGCTGATGTAACTGATTGAATTTGCTATGGATCTGAGATCCCTTGAAGACTGCTTATGCTGCCTATCCTATTCCTCCTCAGTCATGATGATGCTAGCTTCCAACAATATTTTTGTTTTAGGGCACCACCACCAAAGGCCCAATTTTTCTGCAAGAGAATACAAAAACACTGCGCTCTAATAAAAAAACAAAAGTAAATGTGAAACAGCCGCTGCATACATTGTGACTAGCAATGAATTACAAATATAAAGAAAAATGCAGCGCTCAGAAAAAATGTGAGGTGTTAGTGTAACCAAACATGAATAGTGCACCTAGTGATGGAACATGAGTTCAAAATCCAAACACATAGTATGTAAAAAATGTGTAATAAGTCCACACTGTAAAAAGAAATCAATCTAAATAAAGGTGTTGGGAAAGACCTGCATAGGCAGGTGTGGGTGATGTGAATCCGCTGGTGGAACAACAAAGTCAGTGATGGGCAATGTGAATCCGTGACTGAAGAACAACATCAAAGGTGTAAAACATCAATGAGTAGAGAAGGGTGGGTACTCTTATCAGATGGCGTGGACTCCCCTGTCTTATGACATGGAGTCAATAAAACATTGAGCCCCACCAAGGCTGTGGAAGGATCTCTGGAAAGCTGGAACCTCTGCAGCACTCATCGACTTCCCTGAAGTGGTAAAGGGATATCCAGAAGACTGAGGCTGACCCGATGTATATCAACCAATGGACATCAAACCATCCTCCGTAAGAATCATCGAGACAGGATTTGTCCGGACCTCTTGGTGAAAGTGGCCAGTGGAATGCAATCTCTTAATTCAGTGCTCATCAACCCTCTCCTCCAATTTTTCTGCCCCTGTTTAACAGGGGCATGTAATTACAATTTTTGAAATAATATTTAACAGCAGGGCCCCTTCCTGCGCCCAATAAAAGTAACTGTGAGGGGTTACAGTGTTGTGGAACCACCATCCAAGGCCCAATGTTTCAGCCCCTGTTTAACAGGAGCATGTAATTACAATTTTTTAAAAAATATTTAACAGCAGGGACCATTCCTGCACCCAAGAAGAGTAACTGTGAGGGGTTACCGTGTTCTGGCACCACCAACACCTAAGGTCCAATGTTTCTGCCCCTGTTTAACAGAGACATGTAATTACAATTTTTGAAATATTTTTTAACAGCAGGGCCCATTCCTGCGCCCAATAAGGGTAACTGTGAGGGGTTACAGTGTTCTGCCACCACCAACACCTAAGGCCCAATTTTTCAGCAGAGTAAATAGTGCAATTCGTATAGTATATATACTGCAGTTCAGAGTATATAGTGCAGTCAGTGTAGCAGATATAATACAGTGTAGGGTATATAGTGCAGTGTACAATATATAATATACAGTAGTGTATTGAAGTGGTTAAGGGAACCCTATGACAGAATTACGAAAAAAACAGCGTGGGTTCCCCCGACCATACCAGGCCATTTGTGTCTGGTATGGATTTTGGGGGGGACTCCCACGCCTGGTATGGACGTAGGGGGGAACCGACGCTGTTTTTTTCAATGATTTTTTATGTATAATGCCACGATCTGGCAATACATTACAGCCGTGAGCAATTTTAAATGACATTTTTTCCTTTAGAAATGTCATTTTGCTGCGGTACTGTTCTAAACATGGGAAAAATGTACTACTTTACAGGCAGACTAAGGGGACCCCCCAGGCATGATATTTAAAGGAATATTTCATTTTTAATGTTTCACTTTAAGCATTCTTAAAATCACTGCTCCTGAAAAAACATCCGTTTTAAAAACTTTTTTTTGCATTGATACATGTCCCCTGGGGCAGGACCCAGGTCCCCAAACACTTTTTATGGCAATAACTTGCATAGAAGCCTTTAAAATGAACACTTTTGATTTTTCACAATCGTGTCTCATAGACTAAAAGGTGTTCGCATGTTCGCACAAATTTTTTGTCTGTTCGCAAGTTATGGAACCGAATCGGGGGGTGTTCGACTCATCATAATTGATAATATGTGTGTATGTATATTTACAATATATATATATATATATATATATATATATATATATATATATATATATATATATACACAGTGCCTTGCAAAAGTATTTACCCCCTTGGCATTTTTCGTGTTTTCTTGCCTCACAACCTGGAATTAACATGGATTGTTTGAGGATTCGCATATTTAATTTACAGAACATGCCCACAACTTTGAAGATGTTTTTTTTTTTTTTGTTTATTGTGAAGCGAACAACAAATAGGACAAAATAACAGAAAAGGTCAATGTGCATAGCTATTCACCCCCCTAAAGTCAATACTTTGTTGTAGAGCCACCTTTTGCTGCTATCACAGCTCCAAGTTGCTTTGGACAAGTCTCTATGAGCTTGCCACTTCTTACCACTGGGGTTTTTGCCCATTCCTCCTTGCAAAATTGCTCCAGCTTCTTTAAGTTGGATGGGTTGCGCTTGTAAACAATCTTTAAGTCTGACCAAAGATTTTATATTGGATTGAGGTCTGGGCTTTGACTAGGCCATTCCAACACATTTACATGTTTCCCCTTAAACCACTCAAGTGTTGCTTTAGCAGTGTGTTTGGGGTCATTGTCCTGCTGGAAGGTGAACCTCCATCCTAGCCTCAAATTACACACAGAGTGGTACAGGTTTTGCTTAAGAATATCCCTGTATTTAGCACCATCCATCTTTCCCTCAACCCTGACCAGTTTCCCAGTCCCGACTGCTGAAAAACATCCCCACAGCATGATGAGGCCACCACCATGTTTCACTGTGGGGATGGTGTTCTTTGGGTGATGTGCTGTGTTGGGTTTGTGCCAGACATAGCGTTTTCTTTGATGGCCAAAAAGTTCAATTTTAGTCTCATCAGACCAGAGCACCAGAGCACCTTCCTTCATACATTTTGGTAGTCTCCCACATGCCTTTTTGTAAACTCAAAATGTGCCATTTTGTTTTTTGCTGAAAGTAATGGCTTTCTTCTGACCACTCTGCCATAAAGCTCCACTCTATGGAGCGTACGGCTTATTGTCATCCTATGTACAGATACTCCAGTCTCTGCTGTGGAACTCTGCAGCTCCTCCAGGGTTACTTTAGGTCTCTGTGCTGCCTCTCTGATTAATGCCCTCCTTGCCCGGTCCGTGTGTTTTGGTGTGCGGCCATCTCTTGGCAGGTTTGCTGTTGTGCCATGTTCTTTCTATGATAGATTTGATGGTGCTCCTAGGGATCATCAAAGATTTTGATATTTTTTTATAACCTAACCCTGACTTGTACTCCTCAACAACATTGTCCCTTGTTTGGAGAGTTCCTTGGTCTTCATGGCAGTGTTTGGTTAGTGGTGCCTCTTGCTTAGGTGTTGCAGCCTCTGGGGCCTTTCAAAAAGGTGTGTATATGTAATGACAGACCATGTGACATTGCACACAAGTGGACATCATTTCACTAATTTGCAATAAAAAATAGTGCTGCGCTGTAATCATATAAACAATATGATAAAATAGTGCAAATGTGCAAAATAAAGTGACCAAGTGCAAAATACCAAATACTAATAGAAATAGACGATGCCTGTAACCTATCAACAGGTAAGGTAATAGGTAACCTCAATTATTGATAAAAGCAGCAGGTATACAGTATGGAAAGGTGTCACATACTGTCCTTAATACTTATCATATGCGAAGCAATAATAATATCAAGCATTATAAAAGTCTATGTAAATGCTGTATAATGTGAAATCCTCTTCTTATACAATGTGCACAAGTGCTGATATATCCGTGGTAGTCCTTTTATATAAAGTGCAAGGTAAAAAGTGAATGTATGTTTTCAGTGTCAAATAATCATATAAGGTGCTGGTGACCACTCTCTTGAATGGAGTAAAAATAACTAGTGACTTCCTGTCTTCGATGCAATGTAGTATATGGGTGTCCCCTTACCTTACTGCTGTAAGGTAACAGCATATAAGTATATCTTTATGGGTGACCAATGTATTCCCTGTGGATGTAAATGCCTGGCAGCCTCCCAGTCTGGTGTCTCCGGATCTGCTGGTGTATGTCTGTGTCTGCAATCAGAAGCCTTTGGCCTTTTTTTTTGTTTTTTTGTTTTTTTTTATTTGTTTTTTGTTTGTGTTTGTGTTTAATGTTAATGTTTGTGGTGTCTAAATATTTATATGTGTGCAAGACTAGAGTGTAACGCCCATAATGCCAAACAGCTGAACAGCCGGAAATCAGGTTCCATCATGGCCCCCTGAGCCACGCTCACGCCGGGTCTTCCCACAGCATGTGTGCAAAAGAATGTCATGTGCGCGCGCTGCAGAATGACGTGACGCGTATGCAGCCCACCTGCATGGAAGTGTCTCCAGGCGAACGCATAGGTCGACCTGGAAACACAATGGGAGTGACAATGTAGGTGGATTAACATATCACTTCTGTAGAGGATGCCTGAAAATCTCTCTCATCGTGCCGGGCACACGCAGATGCGCCACAGCCAATAAAAGAACAAAACATAGAATGTGTGGCAACTCAATCAGCTTAAGAAATTAAGAGTGGCATATAGAACAAATTACATCTTGTCAAATTTAAATGTGATGAATTGCAGTCACAAAATTGCAATGATCACATGATTATAGAGACATCTATAGTGCATGATAGCAGATCGTGGAGGGGTGGCAGGGACTGCATGTGGCAGAGTTTACATAGAGGCAACAATAAACAAACTTACAGACAACAATTGATCAACCCTGAGGATACTATATAGATGAAAATATCGATCAGGGTACAAATGTGATCAAATAGATAAACAATCCCCTCTATGGCAAACAGCACAACAGAGGAGACAAGCAACAAACTGCACGGAGAATAGAGAAAATTTAATTAAATGTAAAAGTGAATAGTATATATACAAAATTTCATTAATAGGATGGGACCCATAATTAGGCTATTTCTCCATCCCTCCTGAGGTAGATCCATGAAGGAAGGGCTTTAAACAAACAGCCTCATTCAATCCTGGAGGATGGGTCGCCCTCAACATATATATCCAGTGCAATTCAAGTTGGAGGAGATTTTTATTCCAATCACTGCCTCCGGGGTTGGAAAGGATATGGTCTAAGATCAAAAATTTGATCTTGGGGAATTTGCCCTGGTGGACAATGGTGGTATGTCTACCCAGGACTAGATAGGGGTTGCATGTCTGCATGCTCCTAATATGTCAGTAAGCTTGCTTCCCAAAAGCAAGTTTTTGACTAATTGCCAGCTCCTATCTCTCCACAGGTACTCAGCTGTTGATAATATCCTGCTCGTCAGTCCTGCCTACTTAAGCCCAGCCCAGAGGATCTCTGCCTTTGCCTTAGTCAACATCACAGAGATGCTCTCCTGCATTCCTGTTAAAAGACTTGCTTGGCTGACATCCCTTCTGGCTCCAGATCCTGCTTGCTGTTTTACTACGCTCATCTCTGGCTCCCTGACATTTGGCTTGTCTTATCCGTTCCTGAACTCTAGCTATGTTTTGACTACGTTTGTTCTATTTATTTTTATTATTAAAGATGTGTGATTTAACTGTACGTCTGATTTCATGGTTTCTGACAGTGTGTTGGTAGTGCCTTAAAAATCCCACCCCCAGGGGTTTCTCTCTATTCCAACTGTCTTGGGATGTGGCACACTTTGTAAATCTTCGAGAACACAGTGATTACTGCTAGTGACTATAACTGCCGCTTGCATTAATTGCATGTAAAATCCATCAGGCTGGTTGTACCCAAGTTTATCAATCAACTTGGGTACATGCAGCCTGCCCATACATGGTTCAAATCCCAACCGGTTCCTGCTGAATCAGCCGAGATTCGAACTATCTAGGGCTGGTTGAAACTTTGCTTAATTTGAATGCTAAACTTTTAACCCATTTGGTAGAAGCCGAACACCATACATAGTAGCAGTTTTTTAACTGCTACAATATATGACAGCTTCCTTCTTCCCTTGTAAGTTTTGCACCACTTTTGTACCAGTGTATGATGGATTGGTGGCCCTTTATTTACCTAGTGCCTTTTATGAATGGATAAATAGCCATCAGGGGGCCAATCCACCCATTAATCACTGCATACCAAGCTGTCATTAGACAGCTTGGTACAGAGAAACACTGTACTAAGCCAATCCAAGACACTGGATGTCATGTGATCACTTTAATTGGTCATTACAGCTCCCTCAGCTGTTCATAATTAGCACTGCAACAGGAGGAAACCTGACCCTGACCACTTTCTAATAATGTGTCTGTTTAGAGTAAAATTCTGTCTCATCTTTCATTATAAATATGTCTCTGATATTTGCAATCTGTCGCAGTTGGCTATTCATGATTCCAAGGGGTCAAAAATACATAGTAAAATTGTCACAAATTGTCAGATTTGCCAAACAGGAGGCAGGCTAATTTGTATCTAAAGTGTGTCACTAAATTGCTTGAAAAATGTCTTCCATGGTGTCTGAAAAGAGCTCATAGAATTCCTGTTAAGAGTGCACCCTGCATTGAATTTTTTTGTGAAAGCTATAAATTATTATCTTTTTTTTACTACTAAACATCAGTTTAACCACTTCAACCCCGGAAGATTTTACCCCCTTCCTGACCAGAGAACTTTTTAAAATTTGGCACTGCGTCAACTTAACTGGTAATTGCACGGTCATATGCCATGCTGTACCCAAACAAAATTTGTGCACTTTTTTCCCACAAATAGAGCTTTCTTTTGGTGGTATTTGATCCCCTCTGCGTTTTTTATTTTTTGTGCTATAAACAAAAAAAAAGCGTCAATTTAAAAAAAAACAATATTTTTTACTTTTTGCTATAATAAAACACATTTCTTCATCAGTTTAGGCCAATATATATTCTTTTATATATTTTTGGTAGAAAAAATTACAATTAGCGTTTATTGATTGGTTTGCGCAAAAGTTATAGCGTCTACAAACTACGGGAAAGATTTATGGCATTTTTATTATTTTTTTTTACTAGTAATGGCGGTGATCTGCAATTTTTAGCAGTACTGCAACATTGTGGTGGAAAGATTGGACACTTTTGACACATTTTTGGGACAATTGACATTAATACAGCGATCAGTACTATAAATAATGCACTGATTACTGTGTAAATGTCACTGGTAGGGAAGGGGTTAACACTAGGGGGCGATCAAGGGGTTAAATGTGTTCCCTAGTTAGTGTTTCTTAGTGTATGGGGATGCGACTGACTGGGGGAGCAGACATATTGCTTTTCCTACTTACTAGGAACAAACGATCTGTCTCCTCCCCCCTGACAGAACAGAGATTTAGTGTAAACAAATCCCTGTTCTAGCTCTCATGCCCGCAATCACGGGTGGCCAGCAGCGATCAGGTCCCCCGCTATGCAGTGGGCACGCGCACCTCCGGAGGCTCTTAAAGGGACATAAATTGTTTTGCGCACCCATGCCATTTTGCCGCCGTATATCAGCGTGAGCTAGTCGGCAAGTGGTTAAAGTAAAACAAAGTGTAAACAAACAAAAATATATATATATATTTACAGTTGTGCTCAGAAGTTTACATACCCTGGCAGAATTTATGATTTCTTGGCCATTTTTCAGAGAATATGAATGATAACACATAAACTTTTCTTTCACTCATGGTTAGTGTTTGGCTGAAGCCATTTATTATCAATCAACTCTTTTCAAATCATAATCACAACAGAAACTACCCAAATGATCCTGATCAAAAGTTTACATACCCCATTTCTTAATACCATGTATTGCCCCCTTTAACATCAATGACAGCTTGAAGTCTTTTGTGGTATTTTTGGATGAGGCTCTTTATCTTTTCAGATGGTAAAGCTGCCCGTTCCTCTTAGCAAAAAGCCTCCAGTTACTGTAAATTCTTGGGCTGTCTTGCATGAACTGCATGTTTGAGATCTCCCCAGAGTGGCTCAGTGATATTGAGGTCAGGAGACTGAGATGGCCACTCCAGAACCTTCACTTTATTCTGCTGTAGCCAATGACAGATCGACTTGGCCTTGTGTTTTGGATTTTTGTCATGTTGGAATGTCCAAGTATGTCCCATGCGCAGCTTCCTGGCTGATGAATGTAAATGTTCCTCCAGTATTTTTTGATAACATACTGCATTCATCTTGCCATCAATTTTGACCAAATTTCCTGTTGCTTTGTAGCTTACACATCCCCAAAACATCAACGATCCACATCCGTGTTTCACAGTAGGAATGGTGTACCTTTCATCATAGGCCTTGTTAACTCCTATCCAAATGAAGATTTTATGGTTGTGGCCAAAAAGCTAAATTTTGGTCTCATCACTCAAAATGACTTTGTGCCAAAAGGTTTGAGGCTTGTCTCTGTGCTGTTTGGCGTATTGTAAGTGGGATACTTTGTGGCATTCGTGTAGTAATGGCTTTCTTCTGGCAACTAGTCCATGCAGCCTATCTTTCTTCATGGGCCTCCTTATTGTGCACCTTGAAACAGCCACACTACATGTTTTCAGAGAGTCCTGTATTTCACCTGAAGTTATTTGTGGGGGGTTTTTTTGCATCCGAACAATTTTCCTGGCAGTTGTGGCTGAAATTTTAGTTGGTCTACCTGACCGTGGTTTGGTTTCAACAGGACCCCTTATTTTCCACTTCTTGATTAGAGTTTGAACACTGCTGATTGGCATTCCCAATTCCTTGAATATATTTTGATATCCCTTTCCTGTTTAATACAGTTCAACTACCTTTTCCTGCAGATCCTTTGACAATTCTTTTGCTTTCCCCATGACTCAGAATCCAAAAACGTCAGTGCAGCATTGGATGAAAGATGCAAGGGTCTGTCAGGAGTCCAGAAACTCATTGACCTTTTATACACACACTGATTACAAGCAAACAGATTACAGGTAAGGATAGTTACCTTTAATAGCCATTCAGACCCCTTTGCCCTGGTTCACACTGGTGCGATTTGACATGTCAAATCAGAAGCAATTGCCGGCAATGGCATCGTCCTAATCAGTGTGACGCTGCATTTGTGTCGCCGCACCGATTTCAAAAAGTAGTTTCTGTACTGTTTTTTGCAATTTCGGGCTGCACAGATGTCTCTAAAATCGCGGCCGAAAGCGGGATTGACATGTGGGAGTGAAATCGTGTGGGTTCAGCTGAACTCGCAAGGCTTCATTGCCGCAGCTCAGTGTGAACCTGGGCTAAGTGTCAACTTGTGTACATATTATCAGGCCAAAATCACCAGGGTATGTAAACTTTTGATCAGGGTCATTTGAGTAGTTTCTGTTGTGATTATGATTTTAAAAGAGTAAACACAGTTGATTGATAATAATTGGCTTCAGCCAAACACTAACCATGAGTGGAAGAAACGTTTTTGTGTTATCATTCATATTCTATAAACAATGGCCAAAAAAATCATAAATTCTGCCAGGGTATGTAAACTTACGAGCACAACTGTGTGTATATGTATATATATATATATATATATATATATATATATATATATATATATATATAAATAATCAGAAGGGTGAGGTGCACTACAGTCTCAGATGGCCGTGCTTAGCAATCAAGCCCTCCCACAGGCTTCGACATAGAAAAAATCCAAAAACAGGGGATTGCTGCACAAACCGTATTTATTTTGAAATTTTCAAAAAGACATCAGCATGACATCCATAAAATCAGGCATACATAATGAATGTTTTTGAGCTATTGTAGATAACGCCCTTCCTCAGAAAATCATGCCTATCTAATGAATATACATATGGTAGTATATATACTTAATGAACCATCAATTAACAAGCTAATCATCTGGAATCAATCAAATAATCATTTATGTTTAAAGAAATCTGTTATCACATACACATACAATTTTTATCATCAAATGCGAATACAATTTTTTACAATTTAGGAATCTGAGTCACAGGTAGAAAGAAGATTTCACACTTTATGGAGTATGGACACAGGAATCCTGAAATTAAAACGGAAAAATAAAAAATAAAGATATAAAAGTTAAAATGTCACATCTATGAAGATATGTATTTAAATGTGCAGATTTAACCTTTATTATGTGATCTTCAGTGGATACCTATATCTTATATGTAGAACTATGCCCAATCTCTATACCTCTTCAGCAGATTGTGCATATTCAATCTCTGTACTAGACCATACACACCACAACTAGCACCAATCTGATTGCACAGAATACCGATAAATGTGAAAAAAATAGACAATATTAATTGTAATAATATAAATAATGCAAATAACATTAATGACAATGACCACCTCTCCAAAAACTATTTCAAATAACTCTAGAATTAAAAAAAAAAAAGAATAAAATTATATATTATATGTGCTATAAAAATAAATACAAATCGAAATCAGAGTTTACCCTTTTGGCTGGAGCGTATCCAGCCGATGGATCCAACCCACTTTTTTCTTTCTTTGAGACTTTTCTCTGTCTCCACCACGTCTGTTTAAGGTGACACCATCTATCACCATAAATTTTAGCTGTGACACCGTGTGTCCCCGCTCGACAAAATGTCTAGCCAGGGGAAGTTTAACTAGTTTGTCCCGAATGGAGTACTTATGACGAGCTATGCGGTCCTTAACTTTCTGTGTGGTCTCCCCCACATAAAGGAGACCGCAAGGACATTTTATAATATACACCACAAAGGATGACTGACAGGTATAGTGATCTCTGATCAAAATATCATAACCCTTAAGTGGATGGGAAAAACTTTTCCCTTTTATCATGCTAGAGCATTGAATACAACTTAAACATGGAAATGAACCAGTGTTTTTAGGACCCAAAAAGGTCATCCGGGGATTTGGTATTGGAAATTGATCAGACTTCACCAACCTGTCACGTATCATCCTGCCTCGTTGGTAAGATGGTAATGGCGGATTATTGAATTCTGGAAGCAATGGATAAGCACTTTGCAAAATAGACCAATGTTTTTTAATAATAATGTTAATTTTATGTGAAAATGGATAAAATTATGAGGTGAAAGGCATTCTGCGACCCTGATTATTAACTGATATGGTCTTATTGTGTATATTAACATGTTCAGAATGTACTAAATCTGCTAGATATCCTCGCTGTCGCAGCCTGCCTTCCATCTCATCCAATCTCATATTACAAATATCTACCTCACTCGTGATCCTGGTCACACGTTTTAATTGACTCTATGGGATTGATTTAAACACCCCAGGAGGGTGAAAACTAGAAAACAACAATTGGTTGCGGTCCGTTGGTTTTCTTTACAAGTCGCTTACAATATGTCCATCTTTGATGGATAATAAAGTATCCAAGAATGGAACAGCAACATTGTTATACATAATGTTAAACTTTAAAACAGGTATTAGTGAGTTTAAATAGAAATTGAACAAAGATAATGAATTTAAATCACCTATCCATACAGCAAAGACGTCATCTATGAACCTGTACCATACTGTACAATGTTCACTGAATAACGCAGAAGGAAAGATGAAAGATTGTTCTATCATATCCATAAATGCATTAGCATAAGGTGGTGCTACATTGCTGCCCATAGCTGCTCCGGCTAATTGTAAATAATAAGTATCTTTAAACAGAAAAAAATTTTCCTCTAATACAATAGCCAACAAATCAAGGAGAAACTTAATCTGAACAGCAGTTTATTTTTTTTGAATGAATCAATAGACGTTTGCAGGCTTCTATTCCCAGAGTGTGTGGGATGGCTGTATATAATTAGCGACGTCCCATGTGACCAGCAGTGCATCAGATGGAATAGTCTGTGAACGAATTTTATTCAAAAAATCTTGAGTATCCCTGATATATGAGCGAGTCTGAATAATCAAGGGTGTCAAACACTTGTCAAGATATTTAGCCAATGGCATGGTAACTGATGCAGTGCTGGACACAATGGGATGTCCTGGAGGGTTGATGGGATCTTTATGTATTTTAGAAAGCACATAAATAATCGGTGTGACGGGATGATCAGCAATAAGGTAAGTTTGTGTAGTGGTATCAATCACATTATTTTGTACTGATTGACTGACCACCTGCTTAATCCTATTCATAACATGGGAAGTGGGATTAGTTTCCAGACATTTATATACTGAAGGATCTGCCAACTGTCTAAGAATTTCCCTCTCATACTGTACAGTATTCATAATCACGATCGAACCGCGTTTGTCAGCTGGCTTGATCGTGATTTCTTTACGTGCTGCCAAAGAGGAAAGAGCTATCATTTCCTCCTTTGTCATATTTTTTGGAATATGATCCCTCTCATTACTTTTATGCAAAAACTGGTTAACATCTTCATCCACTTTACTAATGAACAATTCAGCAGCTGCACTAGAGGTGGGGGGCACAGAGCCACTTTTATTTTTTAATTGTAAATTAACAATAGAGAAAGGCAGTGAGCTTGTATTGTTCACTGTAGATCTGGAAGAATAAAAGGCCTTCAAACGAACATGTCTATAAAAACGGTAAAGATCCTGTCTTAATGTAAATGTATCCATTCTAGCTTTCGGACAAAAATTAAGCCCCTTATTTAATACCTGCAATTCTATTTCACTCAATACAAGAGAAGAAATATTATGTACAGCACAAGTGGTGTAGTCCATTATAGGTACTGTAGAAGTGCTCAAGTCCTTTGTTGGTTCCGTCCCCTGCTTGCACCACCTCTTGTAGTGACGCCTTCGGTTTTTCTTCCCTCCTCTCCTACACGGGTGTTTGTGGAACCCCGTTGTAAAAAAGAACCTTTAGAGGTGCCTGTAGAGGATCCAGTGAAAGCTACAGATGAATTGGATGTGGATAATTGCTGGTCTCGTCGTGAATTTCTAAACCTTGTTCGAAAACGATTAGACTGTCCAATTGTATACATGATTATTGGAATAATCCTCACGGTCTCGATCCAATTTGGCTCTTTTACGGGCTTCAATAATCTTTCTGTGTGTTTTAATTTTCTCATCCGATATAACTTTGGTTTTAAGAAATTCTTCATGTCCCAAAAGAAATTCCTCATGTCCAATCATTTTCACATACGGATGAAGACACAGCCCAAATATTTACAGGCAACACAGAATCCAGAGACTTTTTGATTGCAAGCTCATCTCCACAACTTACGCGTAAGCTTAAAAAATTGCTTCAACAACTTACCTCCACGGAGCTGCATGAGATTACGCTTGCAGAATATCACAAATCCCAGCTCATTCCACGGGGACTTAGAGTACGTATAGTACCTACATTGTTTGCCCAAAATGATGATTATAAGAGAAGATTTACACAGATCATTAACAAATGTTCTTTTGATTTGATTACTTTGACTGTGGAATTTTTTACAATTGGAACGTCTGACAATTTCTAAAGAAATAAATACCCTAGAGCTACAATTGTCTGAGCTTTTGGGACATGAGGAATTTCTTAAAACCAAAGTTATATTGGATGAGAAGATTAAAACACACAGAAAGATTATTGAAGCCCGTATAAGAGCCAAAATGGATCGGGACCGTGAGGATTATTCCAATAATCATGTATACAATTGGACAGTCTAATCGTTTTCGAACAAGCTTTAGAAATTCACGACGAGACCAGCAATTATCCACATCCAATTTATCTGTAGCTTCCACTGGATCCTCTACAGGTGCCTCTAAAGGTCCTTTTTTACAACGGGGTTTCACAAACGCCCGTGTAGGAGAGGAGGGAAAAAAAACTGAAGGCGTCACTACAAGAGCCGGTGCAAGCAGGGGACAGAACCGACAAAGGACTTGAGCACTTCTACAGTACCTATAATGGACTACACCACTTGTGCGGTACATATTTCTTCTATTGTATTGAGTGAAATAGAATTGCAGGTATTAAATAAGGGACTTAATTTTTGTCCGAAAGCTAGAATGGATACATTTACATTAAGACAGGATCTTTACTGTTTTTATAGACATGTTCGTTTGAAGGCATTTTATTCTTCCAGATCTACAGTGAACAATACAAGCTCACTGCCTTTCTCTATTGTTAATTTACAATTAAAAAATAAAAGTGGCTCTGTGCCCCCCACCTCTAGTGCAGCTGCTGAATTGTTCGTTAGTAAAGTGGATGAAGATGTTAACCAGTTTTTGCATAAAAGTAATGAGAGGGATCATATTCCAAAAAATATGACAAAGGAGGAAATGATGGCTCTTTCCTCTTTGGCAGCACGTAAAGAAATCACGATCAAGCCAGCCGACAAAGGCGGTTTGATCGTGATTATGAATACTGTACAGTATGAGAGGGAAATTCTTAGACAGTTGGCAGATCCTTCAGTATATAAATGTCTGGAAACTAATCCCACTTCCCGTGTTATGAATAGGATTAAGCAGGTGGTCATTCAAGCAGTAGAAAATAATGTGATTTATACCACTACACATCGGTGTGACAGGATGATCAACAATAAGGTAAGTTCCTTATTGCTGATCATCCCATCACACCGATTATTTATGTGCTTCCTAAAATACATAAAGATCCCATCAACCCTCCAGGACGTCCCATTGTGTCCAGCACTGCATCAGTTACCATGCCATTGGCTAAATATCTTGACAAGTGTTTGACACCCTTGATTATTCAGATTCGCTCATATATCAGGGATACTCAAGATTTTTTGAATAAAATTCGTTCACAGACTATTCCATCTGATGCACTGCTGGTCACATGGGACGTCGCTAATTATATACAGCCATCCCACATACTCTGGGAGTAGAAGCCTGCAAACGTCTATTGATTCATTCAAAAAAAATGCTGTTCAGATTAAGTTTCTCCTTGATTTGTTGGCTATTGTATTAGAGGAAAATTTTTTTCTGTTTAAAGATACCTATTATTTACAATTAGCCGGAGCAGCTATGGGCAGCAATGTAGCACCACCTTATGCTAATGCATTTATGGATATGATAGAACAATCTTTCATCTTTCCTTCTGCTTTATTCAGTGAACATTGTACAGTATGGTACAGGTTCATAGATGACGCCTTTGCTGTATGGACAGGCGATTTAAATTCATTATCTTTGTTCAATTTCTATTTAAACTCACTAATACCTGATTTAAAGTTTAACATTATGTATAACAATGTTGCTGTTCCATTCTTGGATACTTTATTATCCATCAAAGATGGACATATTGTAAGCGACTTGTATAGAAAACCAACAGACCACAACCAATTGTTGTTGTTTTCTAGTTTTCACCCTCCTGGGGTGTTTAAATCAATCCCATAGAGTCAATTAAAACGTGTGACCAGGATCACGAGTGAGGTAGATATTTGTAATATGAGATTGGATGAGATGGAAGGCAGGCTGCGACAGCGAGGATATCCAGCAGATTTAGTACATTCTGAACGTGTTAATATACACAATAAGACCATATCAGTTAATAATCAGGGTCGCAGAATGCCTTTCACCTCATAATTTCATCCATTTTCACATAAAATTAACAAAGTGCTTATCCATTGGTTCCAGAAATCAATGATCCCCCATTACCATCTTACTGACGAGGCAGGACGATACGTGACTGGTTCGTGAAGTCTGATCAATTTTCAATACCAAATCCCCGGGTAACCTTTTTGGGTCCTAAAAACACTGGTTCATTTCCATGTTTAAGTTGTATTCAATGCTCTAGCGTGATTTTCCCATCCACTTAAGGGTTATGATATTTTGATCAGAGATCACTATACCTGTCAGTCATCCTTTGTGGTGTATATTATAAAATGTCCTTGCGGTCTCCTTTATGTGGGGGAGACCACACAGAAAGTTAAGGACCGCATAGCTCGTCATAAGTACTCCATTCAGGACAAACTAGTTAAACTTCCCCTGGCTAGACATTTTGTCGAGCGGGGACACACGGTGTCACAGCTAAAATTTATGTTGATAGATGGTGTCACCATAAATAGACGTGGTGGAGACAGAGAAAAGTTTCTAAGAAAGAAAGAAGTGGGTTGGATCCATCGGCTGGATACGCTCCAGCCAAAAGGGTTAAACTCTGATTTCGATTTGTATTTATTTTTATAGCACATATATATAATTTTATTCTTTTTTTTTTTTTTTTTTAATTCTAGAGTTATTTGAAATAGTTTTTGGAGAGGTGGTCAATGTCATTAATGTTATTTGAGTTATTTATATTACAATGATTATTGTCTATTTTTTCACATTTATCGGTATTCCGTGCAATCAGATTGGTGCTAGTTGTGGTGTGTATGGCCTAGTACAGAGATTGCATATGCACAATCTGCTGAAGAGGTATAGAGATTGTGCATAGTTCTACATATAAGATATAGGTATCCACTGAAGATCACATAATAAAGGTTAAATCTGCACATTTAAATACATATCTTCATAGATGTGACATTTTAACTTTTATATCTTTATTTTTTATTTTTCTGTTTTAATTTCAGGATTCCTGTGTCCATACTCCATAAAGTGTGAAATCTTCTTTCTACCTGTGACTCAGATTCCTAAATTGTAAAAAATTGTATTCGCATTTGATGATAAAAATTGTATGTGTATGTGATAACAGATTTGGTTAAACATAAATGATTATTTGATTAATTCCAGATGATTAGCTTGTTAATTGATAGTTCATTGAGTATATATACTACCATATGTATATTCATTAGATAAATACGGATTGTGCAGCAATCCCCTGTTTTTGGATTTATATATATATATATATATTCATATATACACAGTATCTCACAAAAGTGAGTACCCCTCACTATTTTATTATATCTTTTCATGGGACATCACTAAAAAAAATTACACTTTGTTAAAATGTAAAGTAGTGAGTGTACAGCTTGTATAACAGTGTAAATTTGCTGTCCCCTCAAAAAAACTTAACACACAGCCATTAAAGTCTAAACCACTGGCAAAAAAAGTGAGTACACCCCTAAGTAAAAATGTCCAAATTAGGCTCAATTAGCCATTTTCCCTCCCCGGTATCATTAGTGTTACAAGGTCTCTGGTGTGAATGGGGAGCAGGTGTGTTAAATTTGGTGTTATCACTCTCACTCTCTCATAATGGTCACTGGCAGTTCAACATGGCACCTCATAGCAAAGAACTTTCTGAGGATCTGAAAAAAAGAATTGTTGCTCTACCTAAAGATGGCCTAGGCTATAAGTAGATTGCAAAGGTTCCTGAAACTGAGCTGCAGCATGGTGGCCAAGACCATACAGCAGTTTAACAGGACAGGTTCCACTCAGAACAGGCCTCGCCATGGTTGACCAAAGAAGTTGAGTGCACGTGCTAAGCGTCATATCCAGAGGTTGTGTTTGGGAAATAGATGTATGAGTGCTGCCAGCATTGCTTCAGAGGTTGAATTGGTGAGGGGGCCAGCCTGTCAGTGCTCAGACCATACACCGCCCAGTGCATCAAATTGGTCTGCATGGCTGTCATCCCAGAAGAAAGCCTCTTCTAAAGATGATGCACAAGAAAGCCTGCAAACAGTGTGCTGAAGACAAGCAGACTAAAGACATGGATTACTGGAACCATGTCCTGTGGTCTGATGAGAACAAGATAAACTTATTTGGTTCAGGTGGTGTTAAGCGTGTGTGGGGGCAACCAGGTGAGGAGTACAAAGACAAGTGTATCCCGCCTACAGTCAAGCATGGTGGTGGGAGTGTCACAGTCTGGGGCTGCAGGAGTGCTGTCCACACTGGGGAGCTACAGTTCTTTGAGGGAACCATGAATGCCAACATGTACTGTGACATACTGAAGCAGAGCATGATCCCTTCCATTTAGAGACTGGTCCACAGTGCAGTATTCCACCATGATGATGACTCCAAACACATTTCCAAGACGACTACTGCTAAAGAAGCTGAGGGTAAAGGTGATGGACTGGTCAAGCATGTCTCCAGACCTAAACCCTATTGAGCATCTGTGGGGCATCCTGAAATGGAAGGTGGAGGAGCGCAAGGTCTCTAATAGGGATGAGCCGAACACCCCCCGGTTCGGTTCGCACCAGAACCTGCGAACGGATCGAAAATTGGCACGAACGTTAGAACCCCATTGACGTCTATGGGACTCGAATGCTCGAAATCAAAAGTGCTCATTTTAAAGGCTAATTTTCATGGTATTGTCCTAAAAAGGGTTTGGGGACCCGGGTCCTAACCCAGGGGACATGTATCAATGCAAAAAAAACTTTTAAAAACGGCCGTTTTTTCGGGAGCAATGATTTTAATGATGCTTAAAGTTAAAAAAAAAAAAGTGAAATATTCCTTTAACCACTACACATCCGTGCTATGGCCAAATGACGGCCACAGCGCGGACCTGAATTCATATGACGGCCTCCCCTGTGCACGCTCCCTGCGTGCGCCATGCAGGGTGCGCGCCGAGCGCGCTGTGATCACCGAGTCACTGAGACTCGCGCTGTGATCACCGAGTCACTGAGACTCGGCTGATCACCGATCCGAGTAAGGGGATCGTTGATCAGCTGATCACATGATGTAAACAAAAGATTGGTAATCGTTTTTTTTTCTACTCACGCTGACAGCATGAGTAGAAAAAAAAGCTGATCACCGGCTCGGATGTGAGGGACATCGGTCCCCAAGTGGAAGAGGCTCATCTGCCTCATCAGTGCCACCTAATAGTGCCATATAACAGTGCCCACAGTGCTACCTAACAGTGCCCACAGTGCCACCTAACAGTGCCCACAAGTGCCACCTATCAATACCAACAAGTGCCACCTATCAATGCCCACAAGTGCCACCTATCAATGCCCACCTGTAGTGCCAATCAGTGCCACCTGGCAGTGCTGCCCATCACTGCCACCCATCAGTGCCCATCACTGCTGCCTGTCAGTGCCCATCACTGCCGCCTTATCAGCGTACATCAATGAAGGAGAAAAATGACCCATTTTAAATTTTTTATAACAAGATGAGTACCCCCCAGTCTATTACCAGGCCCTTCGGGTCTTGTATGGATATTAAGGGGAACCCCGCACCCAAATTAAAAAAAGGAAAGGTGTGGGGCCACCAGGCCCTATATACTCTGAACAGCAGTATACAGGCGGTGCAAACAAGACAGGGACTGTAGGTTTGTTGTTAAGTAGAATCTGTTTGTAATTTTGAACGGGTACATTTTTAACGTGTTTAGCTCCAGCCAAAAAATCTTTTTTAAGCTTTTTGGAAAACATAGGGAAGGGTTATCACCCCTGTGACATTTGTTTTGCTGTCTGTGCTCCTTTTTTGTGAAACAAGGATTGGTGATAAAGCATCAGTGGAAAGGAGAAATGTTTTTCCCATATTAACTCTTACAGGAGAGAATTTCCCTTCCTTGGGGTAGATTTCATCTCAGTTCCTGCCCTATATACTCAGCAGAAATTTGGACCTAAGGTGTTGTTGCGGCCACAACACTGTAAGCCCTCACAGGGCCCTGCTGTAAAATATTAGATCAAGAATTGTGATTACATGCCCCTGTTGAACAGGGCCAGAAAAATTGGGCCTTTGGTGGTGGTGGTGGTCCTGGTGCCACAACACTGTAAGTCCTCACTCGCTCTTGGTGGGCGCAGAAACGGACCCCGCTGTGAAATATTAGATCAAGAATTGTAATTACATGCCCCTGTTGAACAAGGGCAGAAAAATTGGGCCTTTGGTGGTGGTGCTGGTGCCACAACACTGTAAGTCCTCACTCGCTCTTGGTGGGCGCAGAAATGGGCCCTGCTGTGAAATATTAGATCAAGAATTGTAATTACATGCCCCTGTTGAACAGGGGCTGAAAAATTGGGCCTTTGGTGGTGGTGGTGGTGCTGGTGCCACAACACTGTAAGTCCTCACTCGCTCTTGGTGGGCACAGAAACGGGCCCTGCTGTGAAATATTAGATCAAGAATTGTAATTACATGCCCCTGTTGAACAGGGGCTGAAAAATTGGGCCTTAGGTACTGATGCTGGTGCCACAACACTGCAACCCCTCACAGATACTCTAGTTGGAACGCAGGAACAAGCCCTGCTGCAAAGTATTGCATCAAAAATTGTAATTACACGCCCCTGTTAAACAGGGGCTGAAAAACTGGGCCTTAGGCACTGGTGGTGGCGCCCAGAACCAAAAATGTTCTTACAAGCTATCAGCGTGATCATTGAGGAGGAAGAGGATAATTACTCAGGATAGTCACTCAGCATCAGCATCAGTCTTTGAAGAGATCTGAGATTTCAAAAAAAATTATTCGGTTACATCAGCATCAGGTGCTTGGTAGCTGGTGGTGATCCAAGACTGATTCATTTTTATGAAGGTCAGTCGATCGACTGAGTCGGTGGACAGACGCACCCTGTGATCGGTTACAAAGCCTCCAGCAGCACTGAATGTGCGTTCCGAAAGAACGCTGGTTGCAAGAAGGGCCAGTAACTCAATTGCATACTGTGCAAGCTCTGGCCAGTGATCCATCCTCAAGACCCAATAACCCAGAGGAATTTTGGTGGGAAAGGTGTCCAAGTCAGATCTTGCCCATAGGTATTCCTGCATCATGTAAAACAGACACTGGCGATGGTTGCTGGAACCGATCATACCTTGGGGCTGCGGACTAAAAAATTGTCTGAATGCATCGGTCAGACGGCCACCTTCTCCACCGCTCCTTTTTTGACTGACCGAAGCCTCAGCAACACGTTGTCCAGAAACAGGAGTTTGTAACCTCCCAGTCTCTGGGAACGCGTTGCACAAACCTTTCTGCAAGGCCTCCCGAAGGTGTTTCATCCTCTGCTCCCTCTGCGACAGCAAGATAAGGTCCGCAACCTTACCCTTGTAATGTGGATCAAGGAGGGTTGCCAGCCAGTATTGGTCCTTCTCCTTGATACCACGAATACGAGGATCTTCAGGATCAGGGAGGCCATGCAGCGTAGGTTTGCTGAGGCATTCGGTCCGGAGTCCTCTGTGTCATTAAGGACGACATGGTCCGCAGCCACCTCCTCCCAGCCACGTACAAGTCCATGTGTTTCTTGGGACTGATCCCTTAAAGACTGCTGCTGATGCTGAGTGCCAGGCTCCACCTCAATACTGACACAATCCTCATCCTCATCCTCTTCCTGTGAGATCGGCGGGCACGCAGGAACACTGTCTGGATAAAGGGGGCCTTGAGAGCTAAGGAAGTCCTCCTCTTCCTGCCTCTGTTCTGCCTCAAGTGCCCTGTCCATTATTCCACGCAGCATGTGCTCCAACAGGTGGACAAGGGGGACAGTGTCACTGATGCATGCACTGTCACTGCTCACCATCCTTGTGGCCTCCTCAAATGGTGACAGGACAGTGCATGCATCCCTAATCATGGCCCACTGGCATGGGGGAAAAAAAACAAGCTCCCCTGACCCTGTCCTGGTGCCATAGTCGCACAGGTACTCATTGATGGCCCTCTGCTGCATGTGCAGCCGCTGCAGCATGGCCAACGTTGAGTTCCACCTGGTGGGCATGTCACAGATTAGGCGGTTCTTGGGCAGGTTAAACTCCTTTTGGAGGTCCCCCAGCCGAGCACTGGCATTATATGACCGGCGGAACTGCACACAGACTTTCCTGGCCTGCCTCAGGACATCCTGTAAGCCCGGGTACCTGCCCAAGAACTGCTGCACCACCAAGTTAAGGACGTGAGCCAAACAGCGCCATTGGTCATTTTATCCCTGTCGGAGGGCAGAGAGGAGGTTGGTGCCATTGTCGCAAACCCCCATTCCTGCCTTAAGTTGGCGTGGTGTCAACCACCTCTAAACCTGCCCCTGCAGAGCTGACAGAACCTCTGCCCCAGTGTGGCTCCTGTCCCCCAAGCACACCAGCTCAAGCACCGCATGGCATCTTTTGGTCTGCGTACATGCGTAGCCCCTTGAACGCCTACGGAGCACCGCTGGTTCCGAGGACAAAGCACAGGAAGAGGCCATGGAGGAAGAAGAAGAGGAGGGGGTGGAGGAGAGAGGTGTGTCACAATCATTAGTAGTGGCATTTTGGAGGCGTGGTGGCGGAACAACCTCCAACACTACTGCACCTTGTCCTGCATCCTTCCCAGCTGCCAGCAGAGTCACCCAATGTGCGGTGAAACTTAGTTAACGTCCCTGTCCATGCCTGCTGGACCATTAATCAGCGGTAATATGCACCTTACCGCTGACCGCCCTGTCCAGCGAGGCATGGACATTGCCTTCCACGTGCCGGTAGAGAGCCGGAATCGCCTTCTGTGAGAAAAAGTGGCGTTTGGGTACCTGCCACTGAGAAACCGCACATTCCACAAACTCACGGAAAGGGGCAGAGTCTACCAACTGAAAAGGCAGCAGTTGAAGTGCTTGCAATTTTGCCAAGCTAGCATTCAACCGCTGGGCATGTGGATGGCTGGGAGCGAACTTCTTTCGGCGGTGCAGCATCTGGGGCAGGGAAATTGGCCTGGTACAATCTGACGTCGGTGTACCGAAATCAGATTGCCCACAAGTACTGGGCTGTGACACACCTAATTCTACACCTTCATTCCTCTCAGTGCAGGTCTCAGAGAGGACTGAAGGTATAGTGGGGTTGGAGATCTCAGCTGATGAGGAGCAAGGAGATGTCCTCTTTGTTCTTTGGTGTGGGTCTTTTAAATACACTTGCCAACGAACTGCATGGCAGGTCAACATATGTCTGGTCAAGCATGTGGTACCCAAGCGGGAGATGTTTTGGCCACGCGAGATACGCTTGAGACATATGTTGCAAATAGCAGCGGTGCGATCTGATGCACTTGTCTCAAAAAAGGCCCACACCAAAGAACTTTTTGAATAACGTGCAGAGACTGCAGCGTCCTGCAGCGTCCTGCACATGCGGACTTTGGGGTGTGATGCAGTCAGTGTGCTTCCCTTAGGCTGGCCCCTGGAGGGCATCCTGCCTCGTTGGTGATGTGCCTCCTCCTCCTCCTCTCTCCTATCAGGCACCCACGTTGAGTCAGTGACCTCATCATCCCCTCCCTCCTCATCACTGGAGCAAACCTGGCAGTAAGCTGCAGCAGGGGGAGCATGACTTCCAGATTGCTGTCCTTCTTGGGCAACCCCTCTGTCCGTGCTCAGGTTACTGCCTTCATCTAGCTCAGTATCATCATCAGAGCCTTCCAAACGCTGGGCATCCTCCTGGAGCATGTACCAAACCCTGTGGTCAAACAGTTTGAGGGACTCCTCAGGAGGACATGGTGGGGCTAGGGAAGGAGTCACTGATGACATTGAACCAAGGGAAGAGGCCGCTGCTTTTCCAGACAAAGTACCCTGAGCATGGGTGAGAGAGGATGAGGAGGATGAGGACGGCTTGGTCATCCACTCGACCAAGTTTTCCGCATGTTGCGGCTCAACACGGCCAGCTGCCGAAAAAAAGCCCAAGCGTGTCCCACGACCATGTGCTGATGAGGATGCACCGTCCCCACGACCAGCACTGTTGCCTCTAGACACAAAGCCTGCTTGCCCTCTTTTATTGGCTTGTGACTGTCTGCCTCTCCTTGTTGGCCTTCCAGACATACTAATGGCCTGTAGCTGCACTAAGCTGGGATATATATATATATATATATATATATATATATATATACTGATACTGCAGCTAGCAAAATCAACTGCCCGCCTGTAATATGAGAACACCACCAACCTTCTACAGGTAGCTTTAGCTGAACACTGTGCAGAGCTCGCAAAAAAACTAACTTGTAGCTTATTTAGCTGCCTGCGGTAGTGATAGGATCAGGAAAACACCACCAACCTTCTACAGGTAGCTTTAGGTGAACACTGTACAGAGCTCGCACTACATTAACTTGTAGCTTATTTAGCTGCCTGCGGTAGTGATAGGATCAGGAAAACACCACCAACCTTCTACAGGTAGCTTTAGGTGAAAACTGTGCAGAGCTCGCACTACACTAACTTATAGCTTATTTAGCTGCCTGCGGTAGTGATAGGATCAGGAAAACACCACCAACCTTCTACAGGTAGCTTTAGGTGAACACTGTGCAGAGCTCACCAAAAAATAACTTGTAGCTTATTTAGCTGCCTGCGGTAGTGATAGGATCAGGAAAACACCACCCAACTTTCTACAGGTAGCTTTAGCTGAACACTGTGCAGAGCTCGCAAAAAAATAAATTGTAGGTTTAGCTGAACATGGTGAGGAGGACGCACTACACTAACTTGTAGCTTTAGCTGAACACTGTGCAGAGGTCGCACTACACTAACTTGTAGTTTTCGCTGAACACTGTGAGGAGGACACACTACACCAACTTGTAGCTTTAGCTGAACACTGTGAGGAGGACACACTACCCTAACTTGTAGCTTTAGCTGAACACTGTGCAGAGGTCACACTAAACTAACTTGTAGCTTTAGCTGAACACTGTGAGGAGGACGCACTACACTAACTTGTAGCTTTAGCTGAACACTGTGCAGAGGTCGCACTACACTAACTTGTAGTTTTAGCTGAACACTGTGAGGAGGACGCACTACACTAACTTGTAGCTTTAGCTGAATACTGTGCAGTGATTGCACTACACTAACTTGTAGTTTTCGCTGAACACTGTGAGGAGGACACACTACACCAGCTTGTAGCTTTAGCTGAACACTGTGCAGAGGTCACACTAAACTAACTTGTAGCTTTAGCTGAACACTGTGAGGAGGACGCACTACACTAACTTGTAGCTTTAGCTGAACACTGTGCAGAGGTCTCACTACACTAACTTGTAGTTTTAGCTGAACACTGTGCAGAGGTCGCACTACACTAACTTGTAGTTTTAGCTGAACACTGTGAGGAGGACGCACTACACTAACTTGTAGTTTTAGCTGAACACTGTGAGGAGGACGCACTACACTAACTTGTAGCTTTAGCTGAACACTGTACAGAGGTCATACTACACTAACTTGTAGTTTTAGCTGAACACTGTGAGGAGGACGCACTATACTAACTGGTACCTTTAGCTGAACACTGTGCAGAGGTCTCACTATACTAACTTGTAGTTTTAGCTGAACACTGTGAGGAGAACGCACTACACTAACTTGTAGCTTTAGCTGAACACTGTGCAGAGGTCACACCAAACTAACTTGTAGCTTTAGCTCAACACTGTGAGGAGGATGCACTACCCTAACTTGTAGCTTTAGCTGAACACTGTGCACTACACTAACTTGTAGTTTTAGCTGAACACTGTGCAGAGGTCTCACTACACTAACTTGTAGTTTTAGCTGAACACTGTGAGGAGGACGCACTACACTAACTTGTAGCTTTAGCTGAACACTGTGCAGAGGTCGCACTACAATAACTTGTAGTTTTAGCTGAACACTGTGAGGAGGACGCACTACACTAACTGGTAGCTTTAGCTGAACACTGTGCAGAGGTCTCACTATACTAACTTGTAGTTTTAGCTGAACACTGTGAGGAGAACGCACTACACTAACTTGTAGCTTTAGCTGAACACTGTGCAGAGGTCACACTAAACTAACTTGTAGCTTTAGCTCAACACTCTGAGGAGGATACACTACCCTAACTTGTAGCTTTAGCTGAACACTGTGCACTACACTAACTTGTAGTTTTAGCTGAACACTGTGCAGAGGTCTCACTACACTAACTTGTAGTTTTAGCTGAACACTGTGAGGAGGACGCACTACACTAACTTGTAGCTTTAGCTGAACACTGTGCAGAGGTCGCACTACAATAACTTGTAGTTTTAGCTGAACACTGTGAGGAGGATGCACTACCCTAACTTGTAGCTTTAGCTGAACACTGTGCAGAGGTCAGACTAAACTAACTTGTAGCTTTAGCTGAACACTGTGAGGAGGATGCACTACCCTAACTTGTAGCTTTAGCTGAACACTGTGCACTACACTAACTTGTAGTTTTAGCTGAACACTGTCCAGAGGTTACTAACTTGTAGCTTTAACTGAACACTGTGAGGAGGACGCACTACACTAACTGTAAATAGTCTAGCTGCCTGACTGTGGTACTAATAGGATCAAAAGAACACCAGCAATTTTCTTCAGGTAGCTGTAAATACTGTAACAAGACAAGCCTGCCTGTCAGTA
This sequence comes from Lithobates clamitans, assembly GCA_037952925.1. Classification (NCBI taxonomy): domain Eukaryota; kingdom Metazoa; phylum Chordata; class Amphibia; order Anura; family Ranidae; genus Lithobates; species Lithobates clamitans. The sequence goes on from JBBGZY010000438.1 coordinate 15,127,288, forward strand.
GGAAGATAACAGGAACGGATCTAGCTAAACTGAATACAGTGTGTATATATATATATATATATATATATATATATATATATATATATATATATATATATATATACACAACACCTGGGATGCATATATATACACAATACACTGTAAGTGCAGCTAACTCACTGACTGTCCTGCCTAATCTAGCTAACTCAAATGAAATGACACTGTCTCTCTGTCTCTCAATGCCAGAACACACTACACAGGGTCGCCGTGCAGGCGGCCTTATATAGTGTGGGGTGTGTTCTAAACCCCCTGAGCCATAATTGGCCAAAGCCACCCTGGCTTTGGCCAATTACAGCTCTCTCTTCCGACGGCGCTGTGATTGGCCAAGCATGCGGGTCATAGTGCATGCTTGGCCAATCATCAGCCAGCAATGCACTGCGATGCCGCAGTGAATTATGGGCCGTGACGCGCCACACGAATTTGGCGCGAACGGCCCATATCGTTCGCAATTTGACGAACGATCGAACAGCCGATGTTCGAGTCGAACACGGGTTCGACTCGAACATGAAGCTCATCCCTAGTCTCTAACATCCACCAGCTCCGTGATGTCATCATGGAGGTCATTTTGTAGGGCTCCGGCAGTGCTAATCCTGTTCCTCAGTAGATATCAGTCTTGCTGATGGGTTATCATCTCCTCGGGTACATACTAAACCCTAATAATCACTTCCAGCACTTAGAGTTCTGGCGTACGGCCCCAATGTGCAGCAGACTGTCACTGGCATAGATAAACATCCTTCAGGTATGTTCCACTGCTGCAGCCCTCCTCAGGCCGGAAAATATGCTGAATAACTGTAAGAAAGCACACGGGAGGGCGCAAACCCCTAGTGCATTACCACAGATTTATTATATTTAAAATAGCTAAATGAATACTCTCAAAAAGAGAAGATATGTAAGCATAATATTGCACCAAATACAAGCCAGTAAGGGAATCACGTAGCCTGACATAAAATACCCCTGTGCTGGCAGAGCTCAAAATACAATTCCATGGTGGCGAGCTGACACATTTTGGGGAATGCACGCCCTTCCTCAGAAATCTTAATGTGCAACAGATCGTCAATGGCAATAGAGGAAGGGGGTGCATCCCCCAAAAGGCGCAATGGTATTGTATGTCAGGCTATCTGCTTTCCATACTGAATCATGTTTGCTGTTATATTACTCTCACTTATCTTCTATTTTTGTGAGTATTCATTTTGCTATTTTAAATAATCTATGGTAATGCACCAGGTGTTTGCACCCTACTGTATGCTTTTTACATACTGCACCCAATAGTTACATAGTTACATAGTAGGTGAGGTCCATCAATTCCAACCTATGTGTGTGATTATGTGCCAGTATTTCATTACATGTCCCTGTATGTTGCGGTCATTCAGGTGATTATCTAATAGTTTCTTGAAGCTATCAATGCTCCCCGCTGAGACCACCACCTGTGGAAGGGAATTCCACATCCTTGCCGCTCTTACAGTAAAGAACCCTCTACGTAGTTTAAGGTTAAACCTCTTTTCTTCTAATTGTAATGAATGGCCACGAGTCTTATTAAACTCTCTTCTGCGAAAAAGTTTTATCCCTATTGTGGGGTCACCAGTACAGTATTTGTAAATTGAAATCATATCCCCTCTCAAGCGTCTCTTCTCCAGAGAGAATAAGTTCAGAGCTCGCAACCTTTCCTCATAACTAAGATCCTCCAGACCCTTTATTAGCTTTGTTGCCCTTCTTTGTACTCGCTCCATTTCCAGTACATCCCGCCTGAGGACTGGTGCCCAGAACTGGACAGCATACTCTAGGTGCGGCCGGACCAGAGTCTTGTAGAGCGGGAGAATTATGGTTTTATCTCTGGAGTTGATCCCCCTTTTAATGCATGCCAATATTCTGTTTGCTTTATTAGCAGCAGCTTGGCATTGCATGCCATTGCTGAGCCTATCATCTACTAGGACCCCCAGGTCCTTTTCCATGCTAGATTTCCCCAGAGGTTCTCCCCCCAGTGTATAGATTGCATTCATATTTTTGCCACCCAAATGCATTATTTTACATTTTTCTACATTGAACCTCATTTGCCATGTAGTCACCCACCCCATTAATTTGTTCAGATCTTTTTGCAAGATTTCCACATCCTGCGGAGAAGTAATTGCCCTGCTTAGCTTGGTATTGTTTGCAAATACAGAGATTGAACTGTTTATCCCATCCTCCAGATCGTTTATGAACAAATTAAATAGGATTGGTCCCAACACAGAACCCTGGGGAACCCCACTACCCACCCCTGACCATTCTGAGTACTCCCCATTTATCACCACCCTCTGAACACGCCCTTTTAGCCAGGTTTCAATCCATGTACTCACCCTATGGTTCATGCCAACGCACCTTATTTTGTACAGTAAACGTTTATGGGGAACTGTGTCAAATGCTTTTGCAAAATCCAGATACACCACGTCTACGGGCTTTCCTTTATCTAGATGGCAACTCACCTCCTCATAGAAGATTAATAGATTGGTTTGGCAAGAACGATTCTTCATGAATCCATGCTGATTACTGCTAATGATATCATTCTTATTACTAAAATCTTGTATATAGTCCCTTATCATCCCCTCCAAGAGTTTACATACTATTGATGTTAGGCTAACTGGTCTGTAATTCCCAGGGATGTTTTTTGGGCCCTTTTTAAATATTGGGGCTACATTGGCTTTTCTCCAATCAGCCAATCTCCAATCAATAGTATTCCTGGCATGAGGCTAAAGAAGATTTGTCGCATAAACCTGTATAGGCAACACATACTATCCATTCTGGTTGATAAAAACAAGGTTTCTTATTCATCACAATTAATGAAGAGGTATGGCTTTATACAGGGCTTTTTTTCTCAGAAAATAGGTGCAGGAACTCACCCTCCCAGCTTAAATCTCCACCCACAACCATGCCCAAACCCCACCCCAAACCACGCCCAAACTCCACCCTCAGACACACCTTCCTTAGAGGAGAGAAGTACAGTTGCGTCAAATAACTGTAATAGGTGAGGCCTTAGAACTGCGTATCACACATGGTTCAGGAATGTGTAACACACAAAGTACAGGACTCAGAACTTTATAACACATAGGGCTCAGGAGTGTGTATTGTACAATTGTGAACAGTGCATATCACACAGGGTGCAGAAAAAAAAACACCAAACAGGATAGTACTTACATTCAACGTGAAACATCCCTTGTTCTGATAAATATGGAGCATATAGCCCTGTGTACAGAGTGCAGGGGTCAGGAATATGTAAAATAGAGCCCAGCACACAGAGAACAGTGGTAAAGTGTATAATATGCAGTCCAGCATACAGAGTGCAGGGCTTTGTAATGCAAAACCCATTGTACAGAGTACAGCATTCAGGAGTACCATACCTAGGCCTTAGATGTAACATACAGCACAGCACACAAGGTGTTACAAAATTCACACAACTGGACCCTGCACGCTGTGCCATACATTACGTACTCTTGATCACTAACTCTGTATGCTTTAGACCCCTTTCACACTGAGGCACTTTACATGCGTTTTTGCTCTAAAAAATAGCACCTGCAAAAGGCCTCTTCTGCAGCCCCAATGTGAAAGCCAGAGTGCTCTCACACTGGGGCGGTGTGCTTACAGGACAGGAAAAAAAAAAAGTCCTGCAAGCAGCATCTTTGGGGCAGTGGAGGAGGGGTGTATAACCCCTCCTCCACCGCCCCTGCCATTGAAATGAATGGGCACAGCTTTCAAAGTGCCTTAAAAGCATTTTGAAAGCAGCGCTAAGTGGTCGCTTTTAACTTGTTTTTAACCCCTTCTTGGGGGTTTAAATCACCCCGCTAGTGGTGCCAAAGCGCTGCTATAACAGTGGTAAAGCACCGCTAGTTTTAGCATTTTACCACTAACACCCGCACCGCCCCAGTATGAAAGGGGTCTGACTGTTCCACAGCAAATTTCCCTGGTCTTCCCCCTTAAGTATCCCCCCCAAAATTAACCATCAAATCCTCACTACTGATTATCTCTTTGCTTACCTCTGTGTCCCCCATCCACACCTAACCTCTGTAACCCTCATCCACAGCTCACCTCTTCTTTCCCTGTCCACAGCTCCACTCTGCACCCCTATCCACAACTCACCTTCCCCCTCCCCAATCACACGTCTGCATCCCTCTAACTACAGCTTACACCCCCACTCCACAACTCACCTCTGCACCTTCATCCATATTATCTCTGCTCCCCTTCTGCACCCCCATCTAAAGCTCACCCCAATCCACAGCTCTCCCCTTTGCCACCCACCTCTGCACCCCCAGTTTCCCCTACAGCTCTCACCTCTACACAACCTCCCCCACCCTCCACAGCTCTGCCCTCTGCAGCTCTTACCTTTGTACAAAGATCCCTTCCCAGTTCTCCTCTCTGGACAAATTTCCACCCCCCTCCTCACTGCACAATCATCCCCCTCCCCCCTTCCCTTCTTTCACAGTTATCCTCTCACTGTGAATTCAGTCTCTGGAGGGTTCTCTCTCCCCCCTCCCCTCCGTTTTTCATCCCACCTTTTCAACTGCTGTTCCAGTGCCTCCAGTCCATGTTTTATGTGCGGGCTTTTCAGACGATTGAGAACTGTAGCTGGGGCAGAGTTTCAGGGCTTCTCTACTCCCTGCTACAGTGTGAAAAGAGGCGGGGACAGCAGCTGCTGCTCGAGTCAACACAGGCAGCTGTATGTTGCCATGCTGGAACCTGAAAATTTCAAAAGGCAGCAGCCCTGTGTGTGCAGCGCTAGTGTGAGATAGGTCAGAGCAGAGAGGGCTGCCTGTCAGAGGTGCCGGAACTGCGCTCCGAGTTCCGGCAGAAAGAAAGCCCTGGCTTTATAATGTATATTGCACAATCACTGCATTATTAGATATTCTTTATAAATGCACTGCTAGATTTAAGTTTGACATGTTCCCTTGCTTTAATTGGTGATGCCTAAATGGACTTAAGAATGCCACTTCATTTACTCCAGTCCCTGGCTCAGTATTGAACCTCGCAAGATGCTTTCTAGTGTAGCCTTAACTGTTTCACATCTATGACCTGCGGTTAAGGGCAAGTGGCTTACTATTATCTAGGACCTATAACTCAGCTTGCCAAGTATTCTTGACCTCCTCAAGAGCCTATTTTGACTACTGTATATTATGATGTAGACAGAGCATTTGTCCTTTTAAGGTAAAGCTACCAAGATCTTGGCAGCAGGTTTTGCTTGTCTACACACACCTTCAGATAACTGCTTGAGTGTTGAGGAGCCCCAGCCTATTTTCAAATTGAACTTAGCTAGACAAAGCTGATGTGGTCTCTCTCACACCTCATGCTTGGTCAACAAGGCCACCCATCACTCTTAGGGACCAATAGCAAGGGGTGTTGGGTGACAGGGGTGTATGAGAGTATAGACTTCCTCTATTAAATCCCTGATTTGTTTTGTGGCTCCGAGGATGCTTCAGGGGTGTGCAGGTTTTTACAGTCTCTTACTATTAAATAAACCAACCTTCATAACGAGTTTACTTTAGTTTGGGGAAATTTTAAATACATAGATAAAGCAGGTAGCAATAAGCTTTTTCCTTAAGCATGCAAGGAATGTTGAGTCTGTGTCCATGAAAGTCAGCGAAAGTTCTGAAAAGTTCCACCTGACAAATGACTATAGCTTTACCATTAAGGACTTCATATAAAAAGTAATTTTTTTTCTTGAGATGTATCAATGATCTTTCAAATATATCACTGTTGGCAAGAGCAGACATCTTTTTATACTGTTATAAAATCTGTTATATCATTGCATTAGATAAAAGTAATTAGTGTTTTGGAATACTGTTGTAGTTCCTGTGTTTACTTAATGCGCCACAATGATTTACTGTTAGATTTATGCACACCAGAAATAATATGCTTCTAGGAGAAATAAGAACAAAATCTAATTTAAATAGTGCATTCCAGATTTAAAAAAAAAAGAAATAAAAAAACAAAATAAGATGCAGCAAGATGTTTTTTAATGTGGAGTTGTAATGAAGAATATGTACGTCTCATCAACCCTGCACTAATTATATTATCTGATCTCATTCATATCAGAAGTGAAGTTGTAGGACTTCATGTAGGACTGAGTGTGATTCATTCCATTGTTGTAATCAGGAGATAACATAGACCAATATCTTTGTAATAGGTTGAAGAGGTAATTTCTACAGAATATTCCTTTGGTTAGTTAGAGGGAAAAAAAACCTTAATAAATAAGAGGCAACATTAAACTAATTATACTTCCATGGGAGCTTAATGTTTTGGCAGGCTGTAATTGCTTTTTTTACTCCTTAAGTACTTTTTCAATTACTTGTATATTCGGTTTATTAATAATTGATGATCCCATCACAAACCAAAGAACTGATTTGTAAAATGGAATGGGTTCCGTTCAACAGGTTCTTATTCGCTCTAGTAAGTTCAACTAGACAGCAAACAATATTCTTTTGCTTTCAGTTAATTAGCAAGAACATGATATGAAATTGCCTTCAAGTGCCGCTCCACCTTCTTGACAAATTCAATCTCATAAGGCAGGACACTGATTTAATCAGCTTTGCAAATAAGATTTATTGCCTAGTGTTTATTTCCTATATATTTTACGCAGGGCTTTACCATTCACAATTCATATCAATCTTTTGCTACAGGGTAGCTAATAATCCGTTGCTGTTTCCCTACTGATTCTGTGAGAATAAGCAGAGCAAAATAATGCCCTATAATTGGTGGTCACAGTCTAAAGTCTGACTGGTTGCTACAGTTTGCTAAATTTTGCACATTGTCATCGTTCTTGCACTGCCTCATGACATAAACCTGATGCATCAGGATAACCAGATCCTCTAAGTAATAGGGTACACAAATGATTTGCATGCTTTGGGGATTACTGACCAAAAATATAATGTATTGATGAGTGGCACACATTTGCCAATAAAATCTAAAGGGCAGCAATGAGAAATATTACATTTTATGTTATTTCCAATGTACCTTAAAATAAACTCATACTAAACCTGTGTAATTTAATTGAAACCTTTGTTAAGGAAACATGGTTATACTCATGAAAACCATATATCAAAATAATAGATTCATAGTAATATGAAGATATATTCAAATACAGACAATCAAGACTATTTACAGCATCTGATGTCATTAACTGAAAAGGTAATACAGAAGTGAAAAATGTGAAAACAGTGGCACCGGTGCCTGTAGCTTGTCCAAAAATAGCAGGAGATCCAAGGACCAACAGAATTCTGTCACAGTGTTAATGTTAGCTGGACTGGATCTGTGCAGGAGCAGGAACCAAGGTGGGATCTGGCCTTCAGCAAGAAATGATCATAGTCAGGATATATGCAGAAGTCAATAATTGTTGGGCAGCCGAGGTACAAAATCAGCAGGCAGAGTTTCGGTATATACCACAGATTAAGATTAGGATCAAACAGGCAGCATCTCACCAGCAAATGAAAGTCAAAGATACATGCGTTGATAGCAGAATGCTAAATATTCAAAACAGGTTGCGAAACAAGTCAGTTGCAAATGGGAGATCTAAAGCTCAAGTCAGGTCAAGGGAATAGCTGAAGACCAGTTAGCAACTTCTTCAGGCTTTGATGGGCTTCATATATGTTGGCACCATCATTAGTGGTGGGCATGAAGAAATGCTGAAAACAGGGCCAAATGCTGTTCTGTGTGAATACAACTGTGATGGCTTCCATGCTTAGCCATAAGTCTGGCATTCCTGAAAATGCTTCCTCCCTGAAACTCTTCTTGATTGCCCATCTGGGTCATCACCTCTGGATGAGCTTAGTAAAAAGCTTGCACCAATTCTGGTGCATACGCATTAGTCTCTGGTTCCCAAAAACTTTCTTATGGACCAAAACCCTAAAACTTGATCAAATATTGAATGTGACCCCTATCTTCGTACAATCTATGACTGTCTTGATTTTTTATTACTCAGATCCAGAATGGCACAGTATGATTAGGTAAAGTTTTTGGAAAAACTAGATTAATCTTATATGAATCAACCTGAGTTAATATACCCCCATATTGATCCACCTCCTAAATGTAAAACGGAAAAATATATGTAGGTTCCATTTTTTTAGATGGGCTTGGCAACTTCAAATTTACCATTACAAACCTTTCTTTATCCCCTGGGTTGAGATCCCTTTTTCTTTTTTTATATAATCTTTATTTTAAGAATATTTCAATGTACAACATACAAATACACATAGTACAACATATATAAGGTAGATAAAGTATTGCATAGAAGGCTCTTCTTTGGCCAAACACATTCACATATTACTCAGAGACATACGCACATGAGGGACAATATCCAGGGGGATGTTTATCATCATCTAACTATCACTTCAAATAAATTCACACATCTATGAATCTCCCCTATTGCTCCCCGATGGGATGTCACCGAGGAAGGATAAGGCCCTCAATCAGAAGCACGGATCTAACGGTGACCCATGTTGTTAGGACCAGACGAAGAGCCCAAACCTTAGACTCAATAAAATTAAAACATAACAAACTGTAAACAAAGGTAAAAGAAAAGAAAAAAGAAAAAGGAGGGGGGGGAGCATTAAACCTCTCAGTATAATAGACCAGCTTAAGCTGTGTTAGGCCTATCAAAGCTTGTCTGTGTTTCTACTTTCTGTAAAGCGCTATGGAGATCTCTTTTTCAAATAATTTTGCTATGCTGTACTTTTGCGATCTAAACTTTCTTGTTTTCAACTAGCATGAATTCTAACATTTCTTTCACCGCCAGAACTGGAGAACCTAGAACATGTAAAATGAAAGGGCAGAGGCCATGAATGGATGAAAGTTAGGCCTGATCAGCAGCTTAGTGCATGGAATTGTTGAAAGAAAATTCTGTTAAAGGCAAAGAAGACATTTAGTCATCCTGTAAGCATGGCCCTTCATCTGTAAGAAGAAAGGCATAACTAAATGTTTCATGCCCAACAAAGTTCTTTCCGGAATGTAATGTAAATTGATATAATTACCAGGAATCCCATGAAGCCTCACAACTTCTTTCATGATTACATATGATTGCATATGCTGTTTCCCCATGTATCTCTTTCACCCTCATTTAGATTAACACAATTTTATTATAATATTGCATAGGACATATAGGACCCCACAATTTTTGTTTAATATTGGCTTAACAACTGACTTGGCTTGCTCCAGATGTAGCAATCAGGGATCATTGATACATTTACTATGGCGATGCCCGAAACTTCAGAGGTATCGGGCAGAGGTTGTGGGTTCACTTAATGGGCTCTTAGGTTTGAATCTTTCAGTGGATCCTTTGATATGTCTACTGGGCAATCTTGATAGCTCAGTGCTTAAACCACCAGAGTGGTTTACTATTGCACGAGCGCTCTTTGTGGCTAGGTGACAAATTTCCATTAGGTGGACCTTCCCTCACCCTCTGACTATATCTAATTGGATATTTGATCTGAATAGATCCATTTCCCATGAGAAGCATGTTTTCTTTATGAGGAATTTATCGAAGAGGTTTGATACTATTTGGAAGTCGTACCTTGACCACATGGATACGGGACTGAATTACGAGTTACCTTTGCCAGAATTTAGATGTATGGAAAAAGAAAAACTGTTTATAGGTTAAAAGGATTGTATATTGACTTGACAGTGGAAGGAGTGGGAAAAAAGGTGGGTTAAAATTCCCCCCCCCCCTTTTTTTTGGGCTTTGTGTATGTTTTTTGTGTTTTGATTTCAATGTTATGTTTGTGTATATTTGGTTGTGGTATAAAAAAAAAAGATAAAATCTGATTTAAAAAACAGATGTCCAAGTGAATGAACCCCAGGGGGTTTGGATAGTCCAAGATGAAATTGGTACAGCAGAGCTCACTTGTTACAATCTGTATCAAGTATATTCACCCTCTCCTTCCTCCAGGTGTAATGACATTGCAGTGCTCCATGTAGCCTTCTCCTCTGAGTCCATGGTACGGGCAGGCCCTTAATGCCCTGGGCTCACAGAAAGTGGCTTGAAAGATGCTGGACATTATTCAGTATGAATGTAAGTCTGTTGGCAGCCAGGGATAGGGCAAGGATTGCAGCCATAGAAACTCTTATATTTAACTTATGCTAAGAAATTCATTTTTTTCTTTTTTTCTTTTCTTTGTCAAACTGAACTAGTATGCTTTTGAATCAGTAACAATATTAGCTTTGCATATTACTTTTACAACCATGGCTTATTTTTTAAAAACTCAACATATTTATTTATGTGCACCAAACTTTTTTCATGTCTCACATTAGACATAAAGAGTGCTAACAGAGTAAGGTGATGAATATTAAGGTGAACTGTAAATTTAGGAACTGTCCCACTTTAACATTTCTTTAACATGAACTTGTCAGTCTTTTAAAAATGATGGGGAAAAATGTAGGAACTGTCCCACTTTAACATTTTTTTAACGTGAACATGTCAGTCTTTTAACATTTTTGGGGACATTACATACTATAAACCAATATGATTGAATTCTGTAAATGCTGAATCAAAATGAAAAAAAAAAACCTGAAAGTGTTCCTGCTCATGGACTGGATAGTTTGAATCTAATGCCGCGTACACACGGTCGGACTTTCTAGAAAGCTGGGTCCGACGTACTTGCCGCCAGACTTCCGGCGGACTACCGCCGGACTTTCTGAACGGCCGGACTTGCCTACACACGGCCGGACTTTCCGGAATCCGGTCTTCCCGACGGACTTCCGCCGGACTTTCAGAATGAACGGACTTTCCCACACACGGACAAGTCCGTTCATTTTGAACGTGACTTTGGTACGACGGGACTAGAAAAGGAATTCAATCTCGCCGCTTTTTTTGGCGAGATTGAAACCTTGCGAGCCCCGTCGCAGGCCCTTAGGTCTGGTATGGATTATAAAGGGGAACCCCTACGCCGAAAAAACGGCGTGGGGTCCCCCTAAAATCCATACCAGACCCCGATCCGAGCACGCAGCCTGGCCGGTCAGGAAAGGGGGTGGGGACGAGCGAGCGCCCCCCCCCCCTCCTGAACCGTACCAGGCCGCATGCCCTCAACATGGGGGGGGTGCTTTGGGGGAGGGGGGCGCCCTGCGCCCCCCCCCCAAAGCACCTTGTCCCCATGTTGATGAGGACAAGGGCCTCTTCCCGACAACCCTGGCCGTTGGTTGTCGGGGTCTGCGGGCGGGGGCTTATCGGAATCTGGGAGCCCCCTTTAATAAGGGGGCCCCCAGATCCCGGCCCCCCACCCTATGTAAATGAGTATGGGGTACATGGTACCCCTACCCATTTACCTAGGTAAAAAGTGTCAGTAATAAAACACAACACAGGTTTTTAAAATAATTTATTAAACAGCTCCGGGGGGGGGGTCTTCTTCCGTCTTCGGGGGTCCCTCCGGTTCATCTTCTCCCGGCGTCCGGTTGGTTCTTCTCCGCTCTCCGGCCTCTTCTCCCGGTGTCGCAGGTCTTCGGCCGGCCCCTCCGCTGTCTTCATGTAGCTCTATTGCGAGCGGAGGTCCGGACTTCTTGGCTTCTTGGCTTCTTGGCTTCTCTTCTCTTCTCTTCCCCCAGATGTTGACACGACGCTCTCTCCGGCTGGACTGGTCTCTGAGGGCTGCGTTGTGACTTATATAGGCGGAGACCCCGCCCCCATATGATGTCACAGTCCCTGGGCATGCTGGGACTGTGACGTTTTAGGGGGCGTGGTCGACCACGCCCCCTAAAACGTCACAGTCCCAGCATGCCCAGGGACTGTGACATCATATGGGGGCGGGGTCTCCGCCTATATAAGTCACAACGCAGCCCTCAGAGACCAGTCCAGCCGGAGAGAGCGTCGTGTCAACATCTGGGGGAAGAGAAGAGAAGAGAAGCCAAGAAGCCAAGAAGCCAAGAAGTCCGGACCTCCGCTCGCAATAGAGCTACATGAAGACAGCGGAGGGGCCGGCCGAAGACCTGCGACACCGGGAGAAGAGGCCGGAGAGCGGAGAAGAACCAACCGGACGCCGGGAGAAGATGAACCGGAGGGACCCCCGAAGACGGAAGAAGACCCCCCCCCCCGGAGCTGTTTAATAAATTATTTTAAAAACCTGTGTTGTGTTTTATTACTGACACTTTTTACCTAGGTAAATGGGTAGGGGTACCATGTACCCCATACTCATTTACATAGGGTGGGGGGCCGGGATCTGGGGGCCCCCTTATTAAAGGGGGCTCCCAGATTCCGATAAGCCCCCGCCCGCAGACCCCGACAACCAACGGCCAGGGTTGTCGGGAAGAGGCCCTTGTCCTCATCAACATGGGGACAAGGTGCTTTGGGGGGGGGGCGCAGGGCGCCCCCCTCCCCCAAAGCACCCCCCCCCATGTTGAGGGCATGCGGCCTGGTACGGTTCAGGAGGGGGGGGGGCGCTCGCTCGTCCCCACCCCCTTTCCTGACCGGCCAGGCTGCGTGCTCGGATCGGGGTCTGGTATGGATTTTAGGGGGACCCCACGCCGTTTTTTCGGCGTAGGGGTTCCCCTTTATAATCCATACCAGACCTAAGGGCCTGGTATGCCCCGCGCTCGCCGCAATAGGAAGATTTGTTTTTCCTATTGCAGCGAGTGCGAGATGCAGTAACCTGCCCCTCCGTCGTATCTGGTCCTTCGGACTAGCATACAGACGAACGTGCTTTCCGTCAGGAACTGAGTCCGGCGGAGGTACGACGTAAAGATTTGAAGCAGGCTTCAAATCTAAAGTACGTCGGATTTCCGCAAAAATCCGACCGAAACGGTCCGTCGGAAGTCCGATGGAGACCACACACGGTCGGACTTTCCGCGGGACTTTGTCCGGCGGCGTCCGTCGGACTTTTGCAGGTGAAAAGTCCGACCGTGTGTACGCGGCATTAGTGTCTGAAGTTTCTCCTGTGGGAGGAACACTCTGGACTGAGCTATCTTCAGGACTAGATCTAGATGCTTCAAATGATGAGTCAGTACCAGTGAATTTCTAATGATTCAGGATCCATCCGAATTGCTGTAACATCTGGATGTTAAAAGTCACCACATTGAATGATAGAGTCCTTGTCAACTGTTCCCTCAACAAGAGACCATATAAAGGGGATGCCATGAGAGCGAGAAGGGCTTTTACTGGGCCCAGCACTTTGAAGAGTACCTGAGATGCAGATGAGATTCTGTAGGGCACGGCCAAGAATTTCTGTGCAAGAGCCCCACAACACAGTGTAAAAATCACTGATATGGTAGAAAAATGGGGGTAATCCTCTTTGATGTTCACAGAAGCCAGAACGTATATTTGGTGCAGGGTGGCAAAGACAGGGTAGATCTCATGTGCATTTTTTGTATTGAAATAAAGACATTCAGAGCTTTCAGATGCAGAATGGGGCAAATGCCACCTTTGGGCATGGAGACAGTGAATGGATTGGAGTACTGCAAAACCCCTAGAACTGTTCTCCAACAGGACCTGAGGCAATTACACCTTGATCCAGAAGACTCAAAGTAGATCTGGTAATCTGTGCCATGGCATTAGAAGCTTGGAGGAGAGAAACCGAGGAGGGGGCATTTGGCAAAACTTCAGATTTTAGTCCTGGGATATCTCCTCCTGCACCCAAGCATCTAAATTGCAAGCTATCAAGCATCCACAGGTGTGTCTAACAGGAAATGAAAGCATGTCTGAGCCGTGGTTGCGGGATGGCATTTGACATCACTTCCAGTCGCTGCATGGAAGTTAGCCCTTCGAAGAAGTCAGTGAGACAAAATGCTGCGTCGGGGCTCAGCCACACAGCGACCAGAAGTGACATCACACATCATCCCAGAAGTGATGCCATGGCTTAGACACGCTGTCCCAGCACAGTAATGGGTGATGTGGTGGACAGTCAGATTGTGCTTGACTGGCGTAGATAAGATGTCCCACCTTGTTTTGTGTCTGCCCGACCATCAGTACTCACCGCCCCCCTTGCTATTAACTAAATTAATGAGACCACACATGAACTAGAGTACAAATGGCCATAGCAACCTTTTATTAACAAAAACAACTTATCAGCCTGTTGGTCTATTGACGGCACCTGGAATTCAAACTTGTTCCACTTGTAACACTGCGGGACCTTTTACCATACCAAGCCTCCAGCCGTGACACACCAGCTCGGAGACAACCCACAACCGCAGTGCACCATTACCGCATTCCAGCTAACCTTAGTAACTGGAATACACCAGAGGGGCACATACCACCGATGAGCCCCCCATACTTCCATCTCAACCGTATTCTTCCACCGTCAAAAGACCAACCACAGCCTCACGATCAGCTGCCATGACGTCCTCTGTTCATATTGCACCTGCAAAGGGATAAAGCAAACAAACCAAACTAAAACAAAACACAGGGAGGGTTGGTGGTTAACTGCCTGCTTGTCACCTGTCCCTTCTCTGCTGCCCAGGAGACCACACCTATCCCTTAAATCACTGCCACAAACCCCTCCTCATCCTGTTGCTCCAACCAAACCACCTCTCCCCCATTCTCCACCTACAAACCTTAACCCCATAGTTGCTTCCCCTTCTCACCCTGTCATGCAGGCCATGCACTATCGTTCATTTTATTTTCTCTTGCTCCGGGCCTTGCTTGACCAGTGTAGATAGATAAGAGACCACACATGAACTAGAGTACAAATGGCCATAGCAGCCTTTTATTAACAAAAACAACTTATCAACCTGTTGATCTATTGACGGCACCCAGAATTCCAACTTGTTCCACTTGTAACTCTGCGGAACTTTTTACCATACCAGGCCTCGAGCCATGACACACCAGCTCAGAGGCAACCCACTCCCCCAGTGCACCATTACCGTATTCCAGCTAACCTTAGTAACTGGAATACACCAGAGGGGCATATTACAACGATGAGCCCCCCACACTTCCATCTCAACCATATTTTCTTCCAGTGGCAGTGGCAGTGGTTGGTCAAAAGACCAACCACCGCCACCACCCAAAAGGGTGATACCTTACCCTTGAGGGTCCCTCCACACCCGCAATGCATGATGAATGCCATCCTGCAACTCCAGGAACCACAAGTCAATACCCATCATGATAAATGGACTCCCATCCCCCCTTAAATACCGCCCGGTATCCGACTCCAATACTAAATGGTGAGTAACCATGCCCCCATTCCGAATAAAATTCGACCCACCACTTCATCAACTTTTATTTTTTGAATTTTGTAAATTTTCAGAAATGACCGTGCCCTACGCCAAGTCGTCCGAGCCACCATGTCGGACCACAAGACCAGCACCTCCGTTAAGGCTGTACAGAGCTGTTGGAAATCTAATTCAAACTCCCAAATGAGCTCCCTATTGAAGCGAACCCCCCAGATCGTTCCCACCGACCTGTAGTACCACACCATCCATTGGCCTCTCAAGGCTTGCAAAGTAATGCGGCTTGGACACATCCCGGTTCCACCTCATTTCCAGTACCCTTAACCAGCGGACACTGGGCTCCCACCTGGAAGTGCCTAGCTGCCTACCATCCGTCTTAATACGGCAGCTCGCCTAACCCCCCAAAACATAAGAGTGACCCCCAGATCCAGACAAGGCGTGTTGCACTCCATCTGAAAGAAAGAACCAAACCAATGGATAACCCCCACACCACCATGAATATCTGCCCAGCATAACTTCTCCCCCCATTGTCCACGATTAATCAGCCACAATAGAGGGTGCATGTAACTATGGAATCCTCTCGAGTCTCTTCTCCCAATCCGCTCAACAGCCACCTCGTCCCACCCATACCGAGCAGCCTCTGTGGCCGCCCTGATACGGAAGGAGTGCGGGCATACTGTCTTACTCCAAACCCACTGCCCGCAGACCCCTCCGAAAATTGTCTATAAACAGAAACTTGGACAACAGATACCCATCCTCATGCCACAGCACCGGTCCCCCAGCACTGGATAACAGTGGAACCTGGCAAGTTGCACCCATGCACCCTAGCCCTCCTGGTCCACCTTTGACCTGCGCCGCAAAACGCTCCACCTGTCCTTATTACCAGAGTACGTCCTGTACCCACACACCCCCCAAAACTTCCTAGCCATACCGGCCTGTTCGTTAATCTGAAATGCCCCCAAAAAAGCCGGTGAAAAAAACGCCACGAATAATGCAACTTTGTAGCTGAATGAACACAGCAATCCCAGCCCTGAAAAACTGGCCTACAAATTAACAAAGACCACAGGCTGCCTAACACCCTTGTGGTTTTACATTGTTTTTACATCGTTGTAACATCCACCCCACCCTGTAACTTACAGAAAAAGGCTAAGTCTGCCAGCTTCTTCTCTATAGCAGACACCCTGCTTCATGTTCCTAGAGATGTCATAAAGGACCCTCCTCTTTACCTCTGACTGCACCTGATCCACCCATGCTAGCCATCACACCTACCACCATTCCCGCCATAACTTGTTGTAGGCTGTCCCCGTAACCTCACTCACCGACCTCCTGATCCATTCTAGTCCAGCTCCAATAAAAATCTCCCACAGCCAAACCCGTGCCAAGGAACCCCTCGTTGCTGGTGCCAGCCCTCTGAACCTATCCCAATGAAACAAGACACTGAGTCCGCTAGCGGATTGTCTACCCCAGGGAGGTGCACCACATATAGAAAGATGTTCAATTGTAGGCAGCGAAGCAGCCTGTGGCGCAACAGCCTTAAACCGGGTTGGGACAAACAGATGCAATTAATGACTTGCACCACTCCTATGTTGTCACAATTCAACCTAATTTTCAAACAACTCGCCCCAGATTTCCATGGCCAGCACTACCGGAAGAAGCGTCAGGAAAACCCAGGAAATGCGGCCAAGTGCCGCATGCAAACGCCCTGGCAGAAAAACCCTCATAACCTGATGAACCTGCAGCATCCATAAAAAGCTCCAATTCGAAGCAGCTCACCTGCCCCTACTAACCGATCTCCCTTCATACTCTACCAAAATGTGTGCCACACTCTCAAGTCCTCCCGATGTTTCCGATTCAGGCGGAGAAAGTGTGTAGAGTACTTAACTCCTGCTGTAGCAGCCGCTAACTGGCTGTAAAAAACCCAGCCCATGGGATAATGCGACATGCAAAATTTCCTTACCCAACGATAAAAGTAGCTTTAAGCTGTAACCTGCGCATTCCCCACGACCCATGGTTCTGTGCCTTGAGGGCCACCAATGCATCCTCCGGGAACCTACACTCCATAGTGTCCGAAACGGTCACTATACCTGAAACAAACTAAACATGGTAGTAGGGCCTTACTTCATGCCCTACGCTAAGGGAATACCAACTCTGCCCTAAATGCGTTGCAATATAGACTCAAGTACCCCACACACTGTAGGGGGGAAGAAGGCCCCATGTACTGAAATCATCCAACTAATGGATGACGGAATTCAACCCTGATAGTTCCCGGACCACCCATTCCACAAAGGAATTGAACGTCCCGAATCACACGGAGGAAACTGAGCACCCATGGGTAAGCAAAGATCTACTTAAAATTCATCCTGCCCAACAGCACCCCAGCAGGCGTAAAATCTTCCAGGTGTACATGGAGCATGTCACGGAAGGTCCCACACTCCGCTTGAGTTTTTCCGTCATTATACCACTTCCTTGTAGTCTGGATACAGATATCAGATATTCCAACCGCTCCCAAGCATAAAACACGGCGACACTTGCTTCACTGCTAACATGGACTAACTTTATATAGAATCAAAAT